>CM060934.1:528647040-529979897 GCA_030765085.1 Allium cepa
ACTTAAATAAATTATTTTTTCACTCTTGTAATCCATCTATATGCTAAAACACAGTTCAAATATACTTATATTTCTTCCTTTAAATCAATCATTCTATTCTTTATTTTAATGAAATTAAAACTACATTCACAAATGAAAGATCCATTTTATTTGATAATAAATGTTCTTTTCATTAAACCAACTTATATTTAAAGATTATCCCATTAAAGAGTCATAGAAATAATACTTCGTACAACCACATCATTTCTTTATCAATTAATTTCATATTATCATTATATTTGTACCAAATTTAAGTGCTTACAATTTGAACCTAATATTTCTCAATGAAATTCTCATTATATTTTTAACATAAAACATATGTTGCACATATCATTAATTAATTACCATTTACTTCTATCTCTTATTAATGGCAAGATATAATTACTATTACTTACAATGATTAAATCTCAAAACATACCCTAATACAGGGAAGATAATTAATACAATTGTTTCCTTTGAAATCCAATTTTCTATGTTAAACCCAATATCTATATACTAATTGAATTCCATCATTTAATTACAAATGTAATAAAACCTGTTCATTATATATTTAAATTTCAAACAAATCCTTTTATTTTGATTTACATTCTTATTATTAAATCAACTATTCCCTTATGCAATTGATTGACATAAGTTGTACACTCACCACTCAATAGTTAACGTTTCTTCTTATATCAATTGTAATATTTTAATTACGTTAATTCTCTATTAATTACCAAATAAATTTCTAACTGATTTAATAATAATAAAATAAATGAAACAATGGTTATACGTTAATAATCTATATCTATTAACTTATTCTTTACAAACAAAGGTTAATAAATTTACGTACAAAATAATTGATTTCATACTCCATATTAAAACCAATTGCAATTAATAACATACGATTACATCAATTTATACATCATTTATTCTATTCCTTATTAACCTTTATTATTTAAATTGATTGAAATTACGTTAAAATAGTATAGTAGTCAATTACATTCAATCAATATTAGCCAATTATATGTTTTATCTCATTAAATTATTTGTTTTAAGATTTATCTTAAAGTCAAAATTTCAAATCTAATAAGATTCAATTTAATAAATCATAGACAATATTAAAGCCCAAAACCTTATTAAATTTAATATTTTTAATTATCAAAATATGGGTTGTTACAGTCTCCCCCACTCAAAACTTTTTCGTCCTCGAAAAGGAACAAGAAGGAATCGAGGAGTTTGAAATATTTTATTCAAAATGATCAATTTATAAACAATTTAACTTACATATTTAAATTTAATATAAATTTGAAAATAACTCCATTCGGTTATTGAATAAAAATTTAAGTTTTTTTGGTATTTGCCCTTGAAGAGAAAAGAAATATTTCAACATATCTAAAAATTTAGTCAAAACATTTAACCTCATTCACTTAGTAGAAATATAAGATATATTTAAAACATCCTCAAAGCATTATGCAAAGATTTTTCAAAAGTCTAAAACAATGTTAGAAATTTATATCAAACATTATAATAAGCTTTAAAATAGGGTTCCTTAAATCCAAAAAATTTATTAGACTCATTATTTTTAAAATAAGTATAAACTCAATATTATTAAACTGAAACTAATAGTATACTCAAATCTTACATTAAATTTCTAAATCAAAGTATAAAATTTCATACCTTCATAATTAATTTAAACACTTGTTTCAAAATGAATATTCTAATACAAAATTTAAATAGTAAAAAAACCTATAAACTTTACTATTAGTACTTTGAAATCAAGTAAATATTTCAAACTATACTTCCAACATAGGGATTCAAATTTATTTGTCAAGTATATTGCTATAAATAAACTTCGCAAATCAATTTCTTTTCCCATTTATATAATATCTTTAAATTCTACATTCAAAGAAACTTATATAAATTTTACTTGCAATATTCATTTGAAAGCTTCATTTGCAATTCAATTATCTTTAGTACTTTAAAAATTTTCAAAACCCATTTGTAAAATTTCCTGCTTCCTTTATAAGTAACATTTATATGTTTAAATGACACCTTTATAAACATATGAAAACTATTTGGAAACAGTTATTCACATCATTAGTTATATTTACAAGGAAGTTATTTGAAAGCATTAAATCCATAATTCATAAATTTATTAATTTACCTCAAGACACTTTGCAAACATTATAATAAATCAATAATCATTTGCTTTAAATATTTTTATTTAATTAATAACTTCCAAAATATTTATAGTTTTCTATTAAACCATGTAGTGTATAAATAAAAAATATTTTAAAGAATATATTCAAAAAGGAAAGGAAGGTAAATTCTAGAAACATAATATAGGTGAACAACTAAAGCTGAGCAGATAAGGCAGATTCAAAAGAATAGTATCGGACACGAATCATTAAATCAAACCATAAAATTTTAATTTTCAAATATTAATTCAAAATTTCTTTGTTGGGAAAAATACTTTTATAGTAAATACCTTTATAATAATACTTTTATAATAAAATACTATTATATCGAAATAAATTTTCCTTTCGAAAATACTTTTATAACTCGATGTTTCAACAAGTTTATCCTCGTTCTTGCAGACTCTGACCATGTGTTGATCAGGCGCAAAGCTAGAATTCTTCAAGTACTTAATAGACTTGTTTCAACACCCAGTGAAAATACTTGAAAAACCTTTAAAACAGATATGGAAAGTACAATCCAAACAAAACAACCAAACCAAAACCTTTGTCCGACCATGGTTCGCAGATACATAATGGTTACGCCTGTATCCCCCAGGAAACAATCCGTATCCGTAAGCTTTCTCAGCCCTGCGAGTTACGTCATGATGACTAGTAGAGTGCAGGATACACAATGGTTACGCCTGGGTCCCCCAGGAAACAATCCGTACCCCTAGGCTGTCTCAGCCAGGCAGTTTCGCTGCTATTCGCGACCTACACAGATTGCAGGATACACAATGGTTACGCCTGGATCCCTCAGGAAACAATCCGTACCTCTAGGCCAGACTCAGCCAGGCAATTGCGCTATGCAGTCGCGAGAGGAAAAAAACCATGGGTTACGCCACAGTGGGAACACTCGAGTATTACATCCGGAAAACCAAAAATCAGAGATAGAATGAATCCACGATGTGGCCACAAAGCGGATATCAAGCAGAAGGCACTTTCCATATCTTTACTTCGAAAATATATATCATATAGTACCTTTTCAAATCACTTTCAAATATCATACTTATATAAAGTCCATTATATATAGGATTCCATTTTCAAATCGAATACTTTCCAAATCAATAATCTCGAATATATCAAATCATTCTTATATAAATTCTGTTATATATAAAATTTATCTCTTCAGATCGAATACCTTTCAAAATCAACTGTTTCAAAATCACTTGTACTTATACAAAGTCCATCTTATACAAGAATAAAAATTTCCAAAATAAATTTCGCTATATGAAAAGCCATATAGAATTGAACATCTTTGGTTTATAAAAGGTTTTGAATTTAGAATAGTTATGTATTTTTGTATATAAAACGTTTGTGTAAAATAGTTTGTAAAATGGTTTTGTACATAAAATAGTTTTGTGAAATAGTTTATAAAATAGTTTGGTAAATAAAATAGAATAAGATAGTTTGTATAAGAAAAATAAAAGAAATGGTTTTGTAAAAATGGTTTTAAATCAGTAGTAGTTTTGCATAGAAGAAAATTCCAATTTAAATTATGAAGATATCCAACCCTACAACTTTCAATTTCAGCGCCAAAGCATATCAATAATATTAGAACATAAGATGTACGTATGTCATCATTTCGCAAATTCACATTCGATCGCTCGCTCGATCACACAAGTTAGCTTTCGAACTAGTATTGTCCATTCAATTTCCCTAATGCGGACTTCGATATGGTTTCTTGACTAGAAACCATCATTCTCCTTGCATAGCCATATACTATGATAGAGAATTCTATAATCAAACCAAAAATCCATATCAAATATTCGCCATCAAGAATCGAATGAAAAATCTCAACACGAAGTGATGTAATCACATAGAACTTGTGTACTCAAATCCGGATTAAATTAATTTTGTGAATAAAATAATATACATACAACTTATGTAATTATTCCAATTTGTTTCATCACAATTTCATTTCATTAAATTTATTTTTAATCTCATCGATTAACACAAATATCACTTCATACTTTAGTATTTGTTTCACAGAATTTCTCCATTTAATATAAACATTAATATATCCATTCTCATAATATTGCTTATATTTCTCTTTAATTTAAATTACATTCATTTCGCATGTAATATTTCTCATTTAAAACTAATTTATTTGCAAATCATTTCATAAGGAATTTCTTTACGACCAATTTATAAAACTTAATTCCTTTTTATAAGATATTGTTTGAGTTTAAAGTTATCACAACTTTATTTATAACCATTTATTGCAACATCTATTTATTTCATAACAATTTACAAGTCATGACTTTATTTGAAATCATTTCACTTTTAATTCATATTGCTTATTCCATTTAGTTTCACTTTTACCTTTAAATTTACTTATGACATGTTTCGTAAATGTTAATTAAGTTTATAAACATATTTTTCCAATTTAATCGTATTTACAACATTTCCTTAATCACAATTTCAATTTAAAGATCCAAAGGCTTAAAGTACACACTTGTATATTATTACATTTCATGCCAAGAATGTATACCCCAATTCCATTCATTTACTAAACATAGATGTAACAAATTAAACCTTATTTTACTTGCTTTCAAATTAAGGTTATCAATTCAACTATATAATTCAACCTAATTATCAAGTTTCACTCATATATTAATACAAAAGGGTGTCGATTATCCAAAATATTCAAACATTCCATTTTTTTCCAATAGGTGAAACTACATGTCAACAAACAACAAAATTCACATCAACATTTCAATTTCATAAAAAAATATCCTAATTATTCATTTTATTCTCTTTAATACACCATTATTAAACTCGTGTTTAGTCCATTAATTCAATCAACAATAATTAACCAATGTTTGTAATTTGATTAAATACAATAAGTCAACAAAATGATAATAATTAAATATTACCATTTCATAAATCAAACACATTACAAATAACTATACTAGTCTTAAAAATTTATTCCTTTGTATATATCATATAACATTAGGAAAAATAATTTCATTTCAAAATTTATATAAAACGTGTTTATAACACTAACAAATACGCACTCTCGTATATACACTCAGACAACTCATTCTAGGGTATTACTACCCTATCTCTAATGAGTTAACCCCAAACAGGCTAAGGTATGTCTAAAGCTAAGCTTTGATACCAACTGTAACGACCCACTATTTTGGATGGTTCAAATCAACAATAAAGCACACATGTCAGAATCAAACCATTCGAAAGGGAGGATTGTTAATGGGGTACATAAGAAAGAAAAAAAGAGAAAAACAATACAGAATCTCGCAGCGTAACGACAAAATATAATAATCAAATAAACAGTTCATGAAGCTGTTTTACAAATAACATTTGGTTACACTTTTACAAATTCAAATCAGAGTTATACATATACCATAAATAACCAATAATGCAGCGGAACACAGAATGCGGTGGAATAATAAATAGCAATAATATAGTGAATCTTCGTCTTCGTCCACCAGAAATAGTCTTCAATGCTGAAAAACTCAGGCTGACCCGAGCATAAAGGAAGATAATACACTCGAGTCAGAACTAAAATTCTTATGCAAATTAAATCAAAAGTATATGAAATAAGGAATGCAGATAACTACATTTTTTGAAGGTTCAAATTTCTGGAAATGTTATTATTTCCATATTCAAAATAAAATGGATTTCACAATAGATCCATTCTAGTAAATTTCAAATTTACAGAACAATTCCCAGTTAAATTTCATAGTTTTAGAGATTTGATTTATAAAAATGTTCCAAAGTTTCAATATTCGTTTTTTTGGAAACTTCCCAATGTTTCAAAATTTAATTTTGAAAACTTTCAAGTAAGGTAACGACAGTTTACTTCCCAAAATCATTTTTATGGTTCAAATAGTAAATCTAAACATACTATTTTTTCTCTCATGTAAATACTTGAAATTCATGGGTTTTACATCCTTATTCAGTGTGCAAATAATCAATATGAAAATTGAAATAATTACAATAAACTATAGGGTGATAACAAGGATATATCAAATAAATGAACAAATATACATTCAAGCACAATCCATTCAACATTCAAATCAATCAATTCAACAAATCAACCAATTCAATAACATGTCACAGTAATTATTAGTCATCACATATTGGAATTTTGCTTTTCAAATTAAATATTTATAAATATTCCAAACCAACAATCAAAAATTTATCACTATATGACCTGGTTTAACTTGCAACAAAATTTTAATATTTCGTGAGTGAGTTTAAATACTCACCTTTTGGATTTCCCTTGTCTAGTCGGATTTGAATCCGCTACTACTTACTCCTTTTGATTTATTTCCTTGCTATCTTAATCTTTTTTTTTGGAATGTTATGGAAGAGACAGAGAAGTTTGTATAGATCTGGATATGAAGAAAAGGATTTGGAAAAAGAAGAATGCTTGGAAAAGAAGAAGAAAATTTAAAGGGATGAAGAATTGAAAAAGAAAAGGAAGCTTTGAAAAAGAAGAAGAAGATTTGAAAAAGAATAAAAAAAGCATAAAAATGAAGCAATAAAAAGAGAAGAATGAGATTTTAAAAAAAAAGGGAACGAGGAAGGTGAAGAGTGAAAAGAAATACGATGAAAATTTTATTTGGAAAAATAAAGCTACAGAAGATAAGATTAGAAATGAGGCTACGAGAATGAAGATGGAAAAAAAATGAAAAGCTAATAAGGTATATATAAATAAACTAGGAATTGAAATAAAGTAAAAATATGAATAACCCTAAAATGTAGTATTGAAAGATGTAAACTAAAGGAATAAATATATCAATAAAGATAAAAATAAATCTTCCATTTTAAATATGAAGCTTCAAGAATTGCGAATGAAAGGAAGCTACAAGAACTAATGATGCATAAGCAAAATAAACTTTTGAAACGGAAAATAGTAAATGCTAATTACAGGGCATGCATATTAATTTGGATGTTCGCATTAAAAACAGAAAAACAGAAAAGGAAAAAACTTCAGGTAAAGCATTTAAAAAGAGCAAACGAATAAAGGAGAAACAAATGAAAAGAATGTGGAAATTATTAATTATAAATAAATCAAATGAAGCAACCACTAATTTATAAGAAATGAATGAGTAGTTTAATTATTAGACTACTTGAAAATGAAAAGAGAGACATTGCAAGGTGATAATAAATGTAAAGTAAATGAAGGGACCACCTATTTCCTATAAACAAACCTTTTGGGTCCATATTCCAAAACTTGCTCCAATTAATTTATATCAATAAACCCAAATATACATATATTTACATTATTAAATTCCATATTAAAGCACTCGTTTTATGCTAATATATGTGGACACTACATTAACTCAATCAATCAATTAACAATCAACCAATCAATTAATCAAACATTCAATATATATTTATTTACGTTACTCAAACAAATTTTATTGATTAATGAATATACATCAACCTATGCGCTATAAAAATGATTTACTTTACTTTTTAATTACTGTAACGGTCGCATTAATGCAATCCATTTACAAATTTTAACCATATATAAAATGGAAAAATGAATATAAATTTATGTAATCAATGTACAACTGTAAAAAAAAGTAATTTCTAATTGATTCCACGATATTTACACAACCATGAACCCTCTGATATATTTAAAAGTTTGAATATTAATGTGCGTGTGTGTGTATATGTTATTCTAAAATTCAATTTTTTTTTTATCCAAAATCATTCTTGTTCAAAATGAAAGTTTTATTTTTATATGTCTCAAAACATGCAACAATTAATAACAAAAGAAATGAAGGGACCATGTACATCGCACAACCTTTTTGAAATTCAATTTGTGAAACGTAACCAAATTGACTTCATTAACTCAAATAATATTCAAATTTGTACGCATTTAATTTTTTTATCTATGCATAATAAATAAAATTACTTGCCATAAAAATGAAAACGTTCAATTTGGTTTTCCCAAAATGATCTTTTATTTCCATTAAAACATCCTTTCTGTTTAACACAAAAGATGCGTTTCTTTTATTAAATCTATTAATTGCAGTCAACGTTTTCTTCCTTTCTCATTGAAACATTTCAATTATAATAATTACAGTTACTTATAAAGTTAAATTTCAAAACAGACAATTAAAATGGATGAAAAATAGAATAATTGTTTCCTTTAGTCATTTAAGCACATTTATAAATTTGTTGCTTATACAGTAGAGAAATAAATAACTTACTTAAATAAATTATTTTTCCACTCTTGTAATCCATCTATATGCTAAAACACAGTTCAAATATACTTATATTTCTTCCTTTAAATCAATCATTTTATTCTTTATTTTAATGAAATTAAAACTACATTCACAAATGAAAGATCCATTTTATTTGATAATAAATGTTCTTTTCATTAAACCAACTTATATTTAAAGATTATCCCATTAAAGAGTCATAGAAATAATACTTCGTACAACCACATCATTTCTTTATCAATTAATTTCATATTATCATTATATTTGTACCAAATTTAAGTGCTTACAATTTGAACCTAATATTTCTCAATGAAATTCTCATTATATTTTTAACATAAAATATATGTTGCACATATCATTAATTAATTACCATTTACTTCTATCTCTTATTAATGGCAAGATATAATTACTATTACTTACAATGATTAAATCTCAAAACATACCCTAATACAGGGAAGATAATTAATCCAATTGTTTCCTTTGAAATTCAATTTTCTATGTTAAACCCAATATCTATATACTAATTTAATTCCATCATTTAATTACAAATGTAATAAAACCTGTTCATTATATATTTAAATTTCAAACAAATCCTTTTATTTTGATTTACATTCTTATTATTAAATCAACTATTCCCTTATGCAATTAATTGACATAAGTTGTACACTCACCACTCAAAAGTTAACGTTTCTTCTTATATCAATTGTAATATTTTAATTACGTTAATTCTCCATTAATTACCAAATAAATTTCTAACCGATTTAATAATAAGAAAATAAATGAAACAATGGTTATACGTTAATAATCTATAGCTATTAACTTATTCTTTACAAACAAAGGTTAATAAATTTACGTACAAAATAATTGATTTCATACTCCATATTAAAACCAATTGCAATCAATAACATAAGATTACATCAATTTATACATCATTTATTCTATTCCTTATTAACCTTTATTATTTAAATTGATTGAAATTACGTTAACATAGTATTGTAGTCAATTACATTCAATCAATATTAGCCAATTATATGTTTTATCTCGTTAAATTATTTGTTTTAAGATTTATCTTAAAGTCAAAATTTCAAATCTAATCAGATTCAATTTAATAAATCATAAATTTTAATTTCTGACAATATTAAATCCCAAAACCTTATTAAATTTAATATTTTTAATTATCAAAATATGGGTTGTTACACTTCTACTGTTGGAAGGCAGAAGAGATGCCTCATGAAGATGATAAAAAGACTGTTCAGCAGGTCATACCAATTCGGATGCAATTGGGATGGAGCAATCCTCAAGAAAAGTAGAAATTCTCGGATGAGTTGGTTAAATGGAGGAAGTGTCCCAGCTACATACATAAATCTATTGTAGGCTATGTACCCTTCCGAGGGAGTATGGGCTCTATCCTCTAGCCCTGGCAACAAGATATCGTCTATTGATAGCCAACGCCTTAGACAAATCCTGCCCAGCATATCATCAGAAATATTGGAAGGAACGGAATCTTGTGGATGTACGATAAAAACTGGTCCCGGTAGTTCATCCGGAGCAAGGCTAACAACTTCGGTTGCCATAACCGGCATCTCGATTACAGGAAGAGGTGGACTCTGAACTTCCTACAACTGCTAACTTTTGGGTTCCATAGCTATTGAACTCGGTAAAACCCATCGTTAAATGACAATAAACCCGTGTTCCCCCAGTGTGAAGTGCGTGAATGTGTCATGCATTGCAGTGTTACATAATACTTAATTCTACAGGATTTAAAGATATTTGAACGACAAGACTTCGAAATTCAACCGGAGTGACCATCATCGATGACCGTCACAACCATGCCATCTAGACTTCAGAGATTGATCCAAATTGAAGTTCATCAAATTTGTCAAGTTACAGTTCCATCGTCGAGCTTCGAAGGGCAGTCAAATATGCAATGAAACGGCTAAGTCCAATTATGAAAAGCAGAAGCTCGTCGGAATAAAATGTTCATGTGCGAAAATTTCATATCCATCAAAGTTTGGACTCGGATCGACCACCAGGAGTACAATTCGTATTGGTAATGGAAACAACAATTCGTTCGATCATGGTACACCACTTCGTATCGATCATCCAAAGGTTATTTTGTATCGATGCAAGAATCTCTACTTCGTACCGATCAGTAGCGACATTTTCGTTTTGATCGCCAGGCTCAAAGTTTCGTATCGATCGCTCAGGATTGGTACGAGTATCAATCGTCAATCGATCGATACGAATGTCCACTTTCCATCAATATGAGGAAAATATGTTAATCGATATGAAGTTGTGTTACATTTGGATTGACACAAACTCTTCCTTCATCCATCATCGATACGAGAGCTCCTACACTTACTTCTCCAATCAGCCCGAGCTCCATCTCTTTCTTCCTCGACCTTGCTCCGACCATCTCCGGCCTCCTCTTCACCATAATCGGTCACGAATACGTGTAGAAAGGCACAAGGATTTGAATCTTATCATTTACACATGGATTTAATGATTCGAATCGATCACCATCGATACGAAGATAGTTTTCCAACTTCTCAAATCGATCCAGGAGAGGATTGATACGAAGGAATATACTAAAATAACCATCAAGCGTTGTTACAACTCGAATTTCACATCGACCCAGAAGAGGATCGATAGGAAACTCGGTTTTTTTATAAAAAACTTGACAATGACTCATAAATTGCAAATGTTGATAGGAGTCAGGTTAACATACAATTATATGTGACGAATTAACATTCAATTTTCAAAATTCATAGGAATTGAATGCTCACCTGGTGACGATTACAACGATGAACAAAAAATTACTAACACTCGACGTTCAGTTACAATAATGCACTGTACAATCATTGGCAGTTAAAAATTTAGTGTTTATACTACCAGGAATCAATCATAGGTTGCATCTTTTAACAAAAAAGACAACGACTATTCAACGAATCGGGCATAACTCTTCAGAATAAAGATCACAGGTTTTCAAAGCACGTCATATTCTCACAAGACGTACTTTGGGGGTAAATGTTATCCCGCCTTTTGGCAAGGCCGTGACACCAAGAAATTAACTGAAAACCAAGGACAGCTCGTCCCAAAGATCGGTTATACACAAGTCTACTATGGTTACCGGTAAATTTTATAAGAGTTCAGATCAAACTACAATTGACAAGACATGACAAGCAAAGATATAAGAGCCGACATTCCAAATTTCAATTCAATCGAAGTTCATATGCTCAAGTTATGGATCAATCAAGTCTCATGTGTAACATATCTGTTTCGTATGCATTGAATCGTATCCATCAGGTAAGCATCGGTTTGTATCCATCAGGTAAGCATCGGTCCTTAATCATGATCGCTTCACTCGTATCCATCAACAAGCAACGCTTCGTATCAATCTCGTCCATATGTACTTCGTATCGGTCTCCTCATCAACTCAATTCGCATCGATCAACTAACGATCGATACGAAACATGCCACTAAAATCATCGATACAAAGGATGTGTGGAAATAGTCGATATGAAAAAGCATCCAAGTCATCGATACAAAATACATAGGTTCGTATCGATACGAAACGGTTACAAAGCATTGGTACGAAGAAGTGCAAACCATCGATACGAAAGGAATACTCCAGATCGATACGATCAAAGCATGTAAAAGTGGAAGACTCGGTCACTCGACATGAAAAGTGGATTGATCCTAGAGCGACACGTCGATATGAGAAAGCATGGATATGAATGGGATCGACACGAACTCGGTAGCCTTTTACAAATCCAAACTCGGATCGATCATAACTCAAAATCTACAAGTCCAAATGCTACCAAATTTTCATAGGAGCTTACATACAACCTCTACTTGATCTCTGATCAATCTCAACCCAAATGGAGTCGTTTTTTTATCGATACGAATTATGTACATATCGATCATGGACCGATCCCAAATGTCCAAGGATCGATCTGGTGGGCCCACCCGCATGAGAGGAGTCTTTCGAGATCCGAGATTTTCAGTTCTTGAAGGAGACATCTCCGAAATTCTAACTCCGGGAGCGGATCGAGCCGTGACAACCGATTTCCATCTTCCCTTTTTATGTGGCTTAACGACGGCTGCCTTGCCTTTTCTTTGTTCTTGGGTATCTTGAGCCACATCCGCAGATTCACCCAATGGCTCATCATCTGTATGAGTTCTCTCCGAGTCGGCCTCCTCAATTATGACAACCTTAGGTTTTCTTCGTTTGACTCGTTCTTTCGAGACGGTTCTTAAGACCCCGTCAAACTTTATGCTCTGTCCCCGTTCGATCAATCCGTAAGTCCGGAGATTCTCATCCGTCAAAAGCAACTCGATATCCCTATCTTCGCTCGGGACTTCTCGAAGTACTCACACTATCTCCTTGAAGTGTTCACCTTCAGGTCGCTGAATCGTTGCTGTAAAAAGGAAAAGATATAAGTTTCACTTCGACTGCAATTGCCTTAGTAATTATTTGAGATCTCAACAATACTCACGTCTGAATAACCATCGTCGGGCAAACCCTAGAGGACATCTGACGTAAAACCATTCCGTCATGTAATAGCTTAGCCTGGTCCAGGACCCAGTGACCACTTGACAATTCCTCACTGCTTCCAAAAATGTAAAGGAGGGGTAATCACTACGAGTTTTGAAATTGAACAGATATCTGATCTCGGTCGGGATCGATGGTCTATGAAGGTACTCCATGAAGACAATGAACAAGCTATTCACGGAAGCATATCCGTTCGGGTGTAGTTGAGATGGGGCGATCCTCAAAAAAGACAGTACTTCTTTTATGTACTCATTGAACGGAGGAAGCGTCCCGGCCGCGCACGCGTGGCGATTGAATGCGGTATATCCTTCCGGCGGATTGTGTGGTCTATCATTCGGTCCTGCTAATAACACGTCGTCCAGTGACAGGTCGTGCCTTAAGCATATTCTTCCCAACATATCCTCAGAAATATTGGATTGAACGGAATCTGATGGATTGGCAATAAAAGACGCATTGGGAAATTCGTCCGGGGCTGGACCGATGATCTCAGGTTCGATATCCGGAACCTCTAGTCTCGAAGTAACTGTACTTTGAATCTCTTGCTGCTGCGAACTTGAAGGTTTCATGACTAGCTAACTCATGAGAAACCATCGTTAGATGACAAAGAACCCGTGCATTCCCCAATGTGAAGTGTATGAATGTGTGTTGTGCAATGCTGTGCATTACTTGGATAAATGTCGCAGAATTAAAGGAAATATGCAAACGACAAAGCTACGGAGTCCAGTTATAATGACCGTCATCGCTGACCGTCATCAGTAAACCATTCATATGATGGAAATTGATTCGGATAGAAGTTGTTATGATTCCATCGACGAGCTTCGAAAGGTGGTCAAGTATGCAGTTTAATATTCAAGTCCAAATATGCAGGAATGAAGCTCGTCGGAATTATGCTAAGAAAATGTCAAACTTTGGTATCCATCATGGAGGATTTCGAATCGATCGCATGAAGCTCGTTCAAACCCATCATAATACCACTTCGAATCGATACAGAGGGGCGCGCTTCGAATCGATGATCAAGTACCGAGTTCGAATCAATCAATGAAGAGTGCCTTCGAATCGATCCTTGGTTAACTGGTTCGTACCGATCAGGAAAACCTTAACTTAACATCGATCACGTTCGAATCGATACCTTTTGTATCGGTCATAAAGATGTAATTCGCATCGATGTAGAGTTAAGGACTTCGAATCGACCAATAGCTATTTCTCGTATCGATCATTTCATATCGATGCGACCCATCACAATAGTCAATCAGTGCGAACTGCGTCCCCCCCAAAGGGCATTCTAGGGAACGATGCGTCCTAGGCCTTTCGAAAAGGGACCTTTGGACTCTCCTACGCCAATACTCTGCAGGAAACTCCATTGTATCTCGAATGCTTGAGAGTATATTGTTGTACTTAGTTGTAACCAGTTAGCAAAGTCAATAAAACAGCAAGCTTTCCATAATGAATGTAGGCTACAACGTCGAACCACTCTAAATTCTTGTGTTTTTACATTTTTGTTTGTTTGTTTTGGCATGTTTGTTAGATTATCCTCTTTTTTCATTTATATTCTTCACTTTAATCTCCCCAAATACATCCAAAGAGTGTTGTGTCCAATTTTGATACAAATAGGGATATACCTCAAATAAGGTATTAAATGGGCGGAGTCTTCGTAGTTTCCATTAAAAGGTATTATGGGACTGGGTACTATCTCTTACATTGATAGGATATTATGGATGATAGATATAGGTTATCGAGTTGATAGAAAATTGGCTATAGGCGTATATTTGGAAAAGACTTTGAGCTATATTTGTGAAAACTTATGATAAAGGAAGAATGCATAAGACATATTCCTATTTAGATTAAACTGCCCAAGTACTAAGATAGTAAGGCTTGAGATTTTTAGTCACTTGACATATGTTGTTTCGTCTCCCTCCTCATTACAAACCAGGTTAGGAAAGGAGACGATGATCCAGATGGAGATGATCATAGAAGATTGTGTAGTAGTCTACTTATCAATTTATGTTATTTTATAATATATCGACTTAAAGATAACAATGTGTTTTGAACCTGTTATATCTCAGTTATGTAACGATTATTATTGACATTGCGTTATGGTTTTATGACATTTGAAATTTCAAATAAAATGGGTATTGCTTATGTTATTATATTTTATCCTTCCGTTGTGAGATTCTGAGTGTGTAGACAAATAGTTCTGTATTGTTCTTTTTACCAAACAACGACCAACCTTGAAATAGGTCTAAGTTTCGATGGGCCTTTTCTAGGTATGAATTTAGGTCTGTTTCAGGGCTGGTTGTTACAATGCACAACCTCAAAGTTGTTGGTTAGTTTGCTTGTTGTTAGGAGGCAAGGCTAGATAACCCCTAGATGACTCTTTAAGACGAGATAGAATATGGCCAAATAGTTGTAATGCCATTAGTGGACGCTAACACGAAGATCCTCAGTGTACACAGGAAATTCAGTTTAGACATAGATTGTGGATATCTGGTGTGGTGCAGAGTTACGGCACTAGCGGGGAACGTATCTTGGTCCATGAGGGGATGGTGGTACTTACAGACACACACACACACATATATTACACACATATTTCATTATTATATACCTCGAGTAGGTTGGTCGTATCATACAAGTACAGAAGTCAAGATGACTAAGTTAAAATAGTAGTCATTACACGTAATGGAAGATAATCGGCATAAACTAGATTTATAATAAAGTATGTAATTTACTAGTCACCATGAACATTGTTTTGTCTCTCTCCTTGTTACAATCCACGAGTAGGATTTAGAGAGACTAGTACTGGTACGAGGCGGGTATGGTGGAAGAACAAAATTCCTTATACATGCTCAGCACTGACAATGGCATTAGATATCGAAGGTATTAGCCTCAGTGAGTAATTATATGTTTTGTTATACTTTACTATTCCGGTGTGAATTTATATCGATAGTGCTATGATATGCTTTTCTTATTTACAGGATACCAACATCAACGATCCACGCCCTATTGGACTTGGGTTTTCAATTTAGCGAAAATTCGATCTGTGGTATCAAAGCTTAAGTTAATCGATCATAGAAATTAAAATACGCTGAGCAAACGTATTTATATTTTTACTTATAAATATATATAGTATATATCAAACTTAACTTATTTCGACCATAGAACTAGTTGCAACCATATTGTGAAAAAATGGACAAGGAAACTATGAGTTGGAAGCAATAGATAAAGTTAAAAATATATATCAATCCCGATCACCCTACGGGAGATATATCACATTGAAAGGCGTTGACTTAAGAAGAGCATGAATGCGATATATATAGAAGGGCATTGGAGGCGAGATAGGAATGCCCGAGACCAAGAAACCATAACCATGCTTGAGACCACCTCGTCCAGCCGCCATTCTCACCCAGCCTTTGATCCGCCACCAGATCCTTCACTTTCCTGCCCAGATCCCAACGCCCCTTCCTTCTGTAGATGATGATGGCTTCATAGTTGTTAAAGCTAAAATGGCGTAGACAACCTCCGTTTTCCCTATAGTGCTTGCTCTAAATCTACTGCTTCCTCCCATTCACATCCTACCGATCCCGCCCCTCTTCCATCACGAGCCCCTTTATCCACGGTCGTGGATCGCCCAACGTCTTCAAGTTTCTGATTGCCCCGCCAAGGTCATATTCGTTCATCTTTCCTCTCCTCCATCATTAATTTGCCACAGGTTAACCTCCCCTACTGGTCACAATTGGGCAAATGTTCTCAAAGGTAACCAAGTTCACGTGAACGTGCCATTGAAGTTTTTTTTGAAATGGTACGTATATAGAACATGTTGCTGGAACAACATAACACAAATCACATGTCAATATATGTTCGAATCACGCTACGCAAGTTTCGAACTTGTGACCTCTCGCACCAAAATCGAATCACTTAACCGCTGGAACAATGGTCTTGTCCCGTTGAAGTTTTTTTCAGCCCTGAAGTATTTAATTCTCTCATTTCACTAAGATGACAACAAATATCTTTAACGATGCTACAAGTCAGTGGAATAATGCTATAGTTATTTATGTTGTGGGTTCCAAACCCCACTTCCCATTTTTCGAGGCTTATATCCAAGGGTTTTGAAAACCAATCAGAAATTTTACTATCTTCTCCAAAGAGAATGGATTCTATTTACTCTATTTCCAACATCAATTTGGACATAGCTAATTACACAAACAACTTGGAATACAACAATTCTAAAGACACTCAAATGGATTCAGAGGACCTAGCTTATTCCACCAAGAATGCTTCTGAGCCTCGTTCACAGTCCGGTAATGCAAATCCTGACCCACAAAGAGTTATCCTACCATATTAAAATCCATACGAAAATTCAGAAATGATGAACTTCCATTTGAATTTATTGACATAATTCCCCAAGATGTCGTAAATAATCCAGCCTGACACAACCTGCTAACACCAATGGAAAGGAAAAGTCAAAAAGGTTAAGAAAACAGAGAAAACAAGGTACACTACTTCCCTAGAAAACAATAGCGATATGTCTCGATCACAATGATGTAGTTCCGCAGTGCGTCTTAATTTCCTTTCAAAACAACTAAACCTCTTGCAAATGTTGAATAATGGTAATGATTCTTTTATCGGATTAATTGAAAACAAATTATCACGAACAGAAAGGGAGAATCATAATTATTTAGGATTCCACTATTTGGTCCTCGATTATTTTTCATTTTGAGAGTCAATTCATTTCATGTTACCATGCATATTTCATAATGCTGCAGATCTGAGCTTAGTTTGAACCGTAGCACATGGTTCCAATTCAGCCGATTAAAGAGTGGAATTATGGAATTATATTAATGAACAAGCTAAACAATCAAGCTACCATAGATTTTATTAGGGGATTGCAATGCCATACTTTCTTCTCATGAAAGAATTAGCAATGGCACTTATAATTCTCTGATGAATTAGATTTTATGAACTGCATTCTCAACTCTAAGCTTATCAAACCCAAATATATAGGTAATTTTTTTACTTGGAGAGGTGGTTCTAATTTTTCCATTCATAGTAAAGTCGATAGTGTTTTCGTCAATAACATTTGGGAAGACAAGTTTCAAGAATTTGGTATTCATTTTGGATCTCATGCATTAAGTGATCACACCCCTATCCCTATCAAATTCATAGCTATCACTCCTAGTAATTCTAGAACTCCGTTCAGGTTTAATAATGCACGGTGTCTTCACTCTAAAAACAATGATATAGTGGAACGACATTAAATTCAAATGTTGTAGGAAACCCTCTTTACATTTTGATGTGTGAATTAAAAGTTGTTAAACACTCTCTAAAAGTTTGGCAGAAATCTATAAGGAATAGCCATCAATTGTGTGAAAAAATAAGTATTGAAGCCAATCAGATCTATAACCAGTTGATTTAGAACCCACAAAACAGTGAGTAATCATGCAATATGGACAAAAGACTGAGCATTTATCCAACTTATTAAAGAAAATTGCAGTCGAAAATTCATAGAGAATGAAAATCAATTGGTTAACTCAAGGTGATGGGTCTTCTAAATTGTTTCACAGTAAAGCTACTTTTTTGGATGACAATGGAAATTTAAAATCAGCATCAGAACAATTAGCTCAAGAAGCTACTTTTTTTCTCAGGTTTGTACAATACTTCTAATGTCAATAATTAATTTTCAAACATAGTTTGCAAGAAAAGTCTTACAGATAATGATGGAGAGGGGCTGGACAGACCTTCTCAATTTGAAGAAGTGAAAATTGCACCGTTTCAGATTGAGACCCTGGGCCAAACAGTTTTAATGCTAAAATTTTCAACCATCGTTGAGAGCTGTTGAAAAATGAAATATGGAATGCTATGCTAGGAATACATACTTCAGGTGAAATTATCAAAGAAATCACACTTTCGTTTGCCTGATTCCAAAAAAAACAAGACCCGGCTACTACTTCTGACTATAGACCTATCTCACTTTGTAATGTTACATATAGGATTTTAGCCAACTTATTATGTAACAGGATGAAAGGCCTTTTAAATTATTTAATTTCCATGAATCAAAACGCGTTCATCCCTGGTAAATCTACCATGGAAAGTTCTTTATCGGCATATGAGATGGTCAGATCATTTAATAATCAGAATTCATGCAAACTATGTCTAAAAATTGATCTTTACTAAGCATATGACAAGAGTGATAGAGGTTTTATTCATCACATGCAGATTAATATGGGTTTCACATAAAGGTTTGCTAATTTAATCTATGAATGCTTTCTATGTTGATTAATAGTGCATCTTATGGGTATTTTGAAAGTAATAGAGGGTTGAGACAGGGGGATCCCCTATCCTCTTATTCATTTGCCATTGCCTTGGAATACCTTTCTATCCTTCTTGAAATTGAGCATGTACAAGGTAACTTAAACCCAATTCATAAGAGAGAGCCTATTATAAACCACCTACTCTATGCTGATGACATATAGGTTTTGTCAAAAGCGACTGCTGATAATGATTACAGCATAAAAAGCATCATGCAGATGTTAGAATCTAATACAAGGCTTTCTGTGAGTGAGCAAAATTCTAACTTATTTTCAATAAAGGAGCTAAAGACAAAGCTCTATTGGTGACATCATTAAGGTTAACAAAATAAACAATAAACTTAGAGCAAGAGAATTTGGGCCTCTCGTTGACAAAATAAACAAGAAAATGAGCCATTGGGCTAGTAGAAAACTTAATATTCATGGTATGATTGAACTTGTCAAAGCAGTTATTTATCCTATGATTAATTACTGGGTGCGATTTTGTCAATTTCCAATTGTTGTTATCAATAGATTGTACTCTATTGGTGGAAACTTTAGTTTTAAGTCTAAGACTCACAAAATGTCTTGGGAATTAGCACACAAAACCAAACAGAAGGTGTTGTTGGTATCAAGCGGTTAGATGACGTGGCCAAAGCTGCTGCTATGAAACTGGTGTGGAAAATTTTGCAAAAAAATAGTCTATGGGCTAAATGGATGTACAGTACATATGGCGCTAACAATTTTTTTTGGATTATTCTAAAAGATAACAATGCATCTAATACTTGGAAAATAATCCTTAAAGCTAGACAGTGGTGCAAAGGTCTGATTGATAGGAATATTATGAATGGGGAAAGCACCAGCCTATGGTATGACCCATGGCTTAATGGTTCTTCTCTAATTGATAAACTTGGCTGGCAGTACATAGCTATGAATGGTGGACCCAACAATCAAGTTTCTCATCTTATCATTGACAACAACTGGAAAGATAAACTGAACTGTTTGCCTACAACGGTTGCACAAAACATTCAAAACATTAAAATCCAGCACTCTAACGATGATGGTTTCTGGTTTTGGCTGCCAAGTGCCTCTGTATGTTTTGATTTTAAAACAGCTTGGAACCAAATTAGAATTAAATCAAGTTAAATATTGGTGTAAATTCATTTGGAGTAAATATTTTACCCCGGCCCTAAGATGTCTTTATGTACTCTGTTGGATCGATTAATCAAGTTAAATACCAAAGTTAAGAACAGTAAATAGAACAACAACATAGATCTGAATTGCAATCTTTGCACTAACCATCCCGAATACATTAACCATATTTTTTTCAATTGCTCCTATTCTAAACAAATTTGGCTCAAATTAAGTAACAAGTTAGGCATTCAGCACACTATCAATGTTGACCTTGCTCATATCTTAGACGTCTTGACTAACATTCAAGGTTCTCAAGCATACAAACAACTACTAAGCATTGCTATCACCACAATAATTTGCAATATATGGGGCGAAAGAAGCTCTCGCGTTTTCAACGGTGTTCAGATGCCAAATTATCTCAGATCTATTATTATTATTCAAGAATGCAATGACCTAGTGAAGCAAATTACAGTTATACATGAAGATACTAAAGGAAAGGAGCTTACCTTTGCGGAATTCGATGTAAATTTTACACTGATCCTGTAGCGGTTTCCGTGTTCCTGCTCCAGATTTCGCCTTAACAATCCCGCCTCCATGAATTTCTACCCTGCTTGAGTTTTTTGATGGTGAAGCCCTTGTTGATTGTTGTCGATTTTGCCATGGAGTTTCTTCTTTTGTGCGAGCTGATTGATTTGGCAAAGTTTACGTGCGGTAAAGAGACACACATTCTGAACTCACGCAACTTTATTTAGGGCATCTCCAGATATTCGGCACTTTAGGCCCCATTGGCTAGGCGCATAGACGTCATTTGATGGGCGTCTGATAATCAGGCGTCTAAAAAATAAACGTCTGAACAACACTCATAAAATCGACACCGCCTTCCCTCCCCCCTTACTTTACTCTCATTTTTTCCTTTTAATTTTTTTTTAAAAAATTAGAAAATCTAAACGAAATGCCGCGGCGTTCAACCAAAATCATCCGAAAAACGGTTCACAGACATCCAACGGAGCAAGCTGGACCATTACATGTTCCGCCACCACCTGAAGTTTCACCGGATGATCTATGTGTTCTACACGAGCTGCCAGATGGTTATCGGCATAAAGCCGAATCCGCTTTGACGACCATACACGTATAAATTGCAAATTACTATAACTTGTTATTTTAATATGTACATTACATACTCATATTAAATAACCCTTACTCTATCAAAAATTGTTAATTCATAAATTATCTATAGGACCATTACATTCATTGTCGGGGTAGTTGGGCTAAGTGCATTACCCAGTTTTATGACTATCTTCCCGGTCCTATTATTGAGAGGCTACAGGCTAGCCCTTTTGGTCTATTTTTGTCGATTAGGCATGTTCAGTTCTTTAATCGACCTCTAATTCAGGCATTAGCTGAGAGGTGGTGGCCCACCACGCATACGTTTCATTTTTCAGATTTTGAGCTTGGTATCACCCCAGTTGATTTCTACATGTTTATTGGGATTGAGATTGAACGACATGGTCTTCGACCTTTTCCATTTGATGATTTATACGAGTCGCCCAATCTGTTTACTGTTTTTTTACCACTGATAGATGTTATATGCGTCACTAGTGATTCTGTTAAGTTGACTTACTTGCAGCAGTACATCACCAGTTATATAGCTAGAGCCGATATGATGGATGCAGTTACTAGAGCAATTCTGTTGTACCTGTTTGGTTCGACCTTTTTTTCGAACCAAAAAGGTACGGTTAGACTACGCTATTTAGCATTTCTTGCCAGATTAGACCAGCTACATACTATTGACTGGGGCACAACGATATTAGGTACTCTATATACCGCTCTAGATTCATTTGCGCTTGGCGATGTTAAGCAGATTTATGCTTTTTGGTATATTTTGCCGTTATGGTACTACGAGTACACGGCAAACATGCATCCACGCATCCAGGACATAGCTAGTCAGGCTGCTGAGCATTACTTTCCTAGGATGAAACGATGGGAGACTATGCAGTACGTACATCATGTCCTCTTAGGTGTACGACATGACTTGATGGAGGCTATGTCACAGCTTGATATGCGTAGTCGAGGTAACATCATTCGGACTCCTTGGGCCTCACATTGGACTCATCTAGCAGATGCAGGTCTTCTGGTGGACGACCATCCCTTGATGATTCCGTATTCACTATCTAGATGTAGGGTTGCTTTGCATATACCTGCATTTATGTCTATGTGGTATTTGGGAGAGAGATGTGCTTATCAGATTAAGGGTGATCGTCGTATACACTACACCGTAAACGATGTTTTGATACGGCTAAAAGCCGTATCTAATCTTATTAGATACGACTTATAGCCGTATCAAAATATGGCGTGCTTATTTTTTTTGATACGGCTATTAGCCGTATCTAATACGACTACCGTATCTAATTCATTTATTAGATATGGCTAATAGCCGTATCTAATGAGTAAGTTAGATACGGCCTAAGGCCGTATCTAATTGTCATATAATGTATCAATTAGATACGCAATTTTAGTTGTATCTAATTGACACATTAGATACGACCACAAGCCATATCTAAGTAGTCAATTACACATACATATATAAAATTCCGCACTCAAATGATATTAGAAAACAAATAATATTATAGGCAGTGCACATTCAAATGATTCAATAATCCGCATTGCAGTGCATAATAACTTAACAATATCATTACATAACACGAAAAATAGTACATACTAGCATTTAGTACAAATATGAAGTTAAGCTCAAAACAAGAGCTACACAAGTCACAATATCAATACAAGACAGTTCTTGCTAAACCAAATAAAAATAGTACATACTCCAAGTCTCTTGCTACACTTCTTGCTAAACCAAATAAAATTAGCTAGCACCAAAGATTGCATAAAGATCATTCCTGGTTCAACATGCAAACATAAAAATGGGTATAAATTATAGTAGTACAAAAGACAGTTTGAGAAGTTTGTGTCGTACCAAAAAAATAAACGCTAATGACAATATGGAGAGATGTTGCAGCAGAGGTGTCGTGATGTTGGGTTGTGTGCTAAGGCAGTGCAGTTGGTTGTGGTTTGTGTAACAGATAGATGATAAGGGAGGCAGTGGGAAGGGTAGTGGGTGCAGCAGTTGAATTTGAGGTGAAGGGGATGTAGGCAGGGGCAGGGACAGTGGTGGTGATTGTCAGAGGGGGGTTGTGAATGAAGTATCGGTGTTTTACAAAGGAGCAAGGCTGTAATGAAGTGATCTTGTGATATTGAACTGTGAGGCTGAATGTGGATGGTACAGTGATGATGGAACAGTTGTATGTCTTGAAGGGTGAAGGTGTGACAGGGGCAGGAAGCAGTGATTCACTGGGAATGAATGGTTGTTGCTGGAAGTATGTTATTGCATAAGTGTTGAGATGACTGGTTTTGGTGATGTTTGAGGGTGATGTACAGGCAGGAGTGTTTTGAAGATGTTGAGATGGTTGTAAGGCGTGGTGTGTGTGAGTTGTTGCTTCAAGTTGCTCTGGTGGGTGATGGTATGTTAGTAGTTTGGGTTGTTTGTGAGAGCAGCAGTAGTTTATGCAGTGGTATGGGTTGATGTTTGTGAACAGGGGGATGGCAGCAGGGGATGATGAGGTGAAGGGGTGTGCACTTTTTAGTTATGTAACAGGGGAGTATGAAAGGTTGAGGAACATGTATGCTTAAACAGACCTTATATTAATCTTTCACCCGATGCTTTTGTATTACAAGAACAGAAGGAAATTATAAACAAGTGTGCTTAAACCGAAATATGATAAGGTGCTAAATAATATACTATTAAATGAGCATGATATTCTCAATCATAAGACGAGAATAAAACTATAAACATGATGTACTATTAAACTGAAACATGATATAATGTTAAAAGAATATATATCATTATATTATTATAAACATAATGGAACTGAAATATGATTAGGACAACCAATTAGTGTTTACGTAAAATCCAACAAACTCTACATAACTCATATCTCGTATAAAAAAATTATCTAGAACATCTCAAATGAAGCATAACAAAATATCAATTCTATAATATAGATAAAATGCAAGCCTATGCAAGACTAGTCACTCATGCTAATTAGAATATAAAATACTATTAAAGACTAAAGTTTAATGTTTAAACTTGCTGACTTGTTAAATTTGATTGTTAATGTAATTTTCTTATTAAACTAATTTGTTGAAACTTGTTGACTTGTTAAATTTTCTTAAAATGTGAATCATATCCCCAAATAAAATTCTGCTAAAAAATATGTAATAAAAAGAAATAACATAGTGCTCACAACATCACATTGTATTAATAAAGAGATTAACCACACTATTAATATCCTAATAAATATGAAACACTAAATGTATCCCTGGTTTAATTATCCTAGGAGACTAAACTTAGTTTTATATTATTGTTTCTATTATTTTGAATATTTTTGTTCTTAAAAAAGTCAATATGAGATTTTGTTTTTTTAAGATACTCTTTAAAATCTAAATTGTTATTTAATTTATAACTAGTGTTTGAAAACTAATTAAAATTAATTAAAGAAATTGCATATATAAAATTATTCAATCCTAAAATAATATTATTAAAATCTCGTTGGTTCCTTTCAAGCTAAATATACCAATATGTAATTATATAAATAGTATCTAGTAAATATCTATTGAGACCCTTATAGTAAAATCAAATATTATTCCACTATAGCTCACAATTATTATGTGTAAAATTTATATTAAAATCAACTAAATTATTCTTATTTTCTCTAATGTACTCCTGCCATATGATTCATGAACCATTTTTTATTTCTCAAAATTACTCCTGCCAAATATACATGCTCCATCATCTAGAGATATCGAATAAGACACTTCGGATGGCACACATATCCACCCACTCCAACATCAGCAAAGGCCTCTGCAAATTGATGATTCATTTTGTTGGTTCTCTCATCTGGTAGCAGTATACTGTCCAACACCACTTTTTCATGTGTGGATGGTACAGATTTCCCATGGATGTTGGACAATGTAGAATCTCGGCATATAGTACCTGTTGCAATAAAAGGGAATATTTATTATTATTTAAGTTTTCTACTTATTATGTCATAAATGTTTAAATGTTAAAAATACCTGTTCCTATTAATTCTAAATCAGAGTTGAGGATTTCACATTTTTGATTGTTCGTAACATTGGTCGAATCCTGGAACTGCGAAGTAATGAATTCAGGAGCATTGAATCGTGTGGCGCGTCTTCCATCAGAAGAATTGACCGATGCACGAATTCCCTGTTCAATATTTCCCACTATGTTGATCAAAACCTCCATTTGCCCAGACAAATTTCCCACCGTACACTCCAAACTTCCCACCTTCATTTTCAACTCATCCTGCTCGCCATGAACATGTCGGAGTCGTTTCTGTGCAATGGCACAAGCCTTAACTTTAGTCTTTGGTATAACGGTCCCAACACCGCGGCTCCTACCCCTTGCATCCTTACCAAGCACTTGTGATAAGATGTCTTCATCCACTGTCAATTTTTCTTCATCACTATCAGTGATCTTTTCCTTCGCTTTCGCAATTTGATCCTATAATATGATAATACTTACATGAATAAGGAATTTTAAAGAATATGCAAGTTAATATTTGTTTAACTTACAAAGTATGGAGAAGTGGCATCTGATATGCTACCATCTTTTTTCCTGTGTGTCTTCTCCCATACTTGACGACGACTGATATTTGTTGATGGACTAGCAATGATCTGCAATACAAGTTGATGCAACGACATGAATATCCAATCACAATGTGTAAATCATTTGAATGAAAATGAATATAAATTACCATTTCTTGTTCTATTTTAGCGTGACTTTTACGTCCTGCATGATGAGCATAACTGAGCAATGCTCTGTTCTTTTTGCCTACCTCACTTCTTCCGCTCGCTTCAGGCGTTGCTTCATTTTTTACGAACTCTGCCCAATCTTCTTGAGCAACTGTAGATGGGCAATTTTTCAACCGTTCTTCGTCATTGTTGAAAGGGTAATAATAAACTACTCTCAAGTTTTTCTTGTATCTCCTAAAAGTCTCGTCCATTCTCCTTAAAAACATTTCCTTTGAAAGTGGATCGAGCTCATAAATTTTCTGCAAAAAATATATTAAATTAAATGTTGTGCAAAGAGTTGAAACCATAAGGCTATTGAATGAAATAGATGTTGTCAAACAGATAAGGATACTTACCACCAATTCGTTCCACACGTTGTCCTTGCATATTGCTGGTACTTTATTCCAACTTATATATGATATCGACACATGAGCTCTTACTAGTTTACCGAGCGTAGTAGCGATTTTTCCAGCGTTATCTGAGACCGGAATACGAAGTAAGTTTTGATCAACTTTCTTCGCCTCTGGACATGACGAATGTGAAGATGGTGGATTTTGTGACATAGTTTTCTGCAAAATATAATAATACTAATTATAGATGTATCAATGTATCAATGTCAACACTCCATAATATAACACACTTGCACATACAAAATTATTAAGTGACAACACCTAGAATTGCATTGGAATGGATAAAATATTCAAAACATACATACACATAATCGTGCAATTAAAAATATACAGACACACAATCATGTGATGTACAAATACTAATAAGTTAACATATGGATTTGGTAAGGTCTTCTAATTTTTCATTGTCTTCAAAAGCTGATTGATAGACGGTAGGGAACTCAATGTCATCCACATTTGTAGTCAACCGTTTTGGTGTATGCAAGACCATAGACCATCCATTATTTTTTAAATCTTTTGAGTAGAAAACTTGACTCGCTTCTGATGGAAGAATAAATGGCTCGTCATTCACGTTGTTCTTCAATTTCTCTAAATTTACCATGATGAGGTTTGAAATGGGATCTATTTTGCAACCATTGACCTTATCCTCGACTTTTACCCAATCGCAATAAAAAACTATTTGTTTGAAGTTAGTGTAATCCAACTCAAGTATCTGTTGAATGACTCCGTAATACGTTGTTTCTGCTTCCTTATGATTTTTATCCTTGCCACTCGCTCTAAATTTTGTAATTGCTCTCATGCATACACCGCTATTTTGTGTTACCATACGGTCTTCGTACTTTTTCGTGGAAAATGAAAACCCATTCACTTGGTACTTCATATAACTACGCGTTATGAACTTCGGCCCGTGCACTAACCGCCACAGAGTTGGATCAACATCAATGATCTTTAACAGCTCATTACGTAACCACGGATTAAAACTTTGAACTACTTCCACGGTAGTAGCCCTGCCTCTAGGTTGAAATCTAATACTTTTCACATAGGAGTTATACCTCCTACGAAAAACACATATCAAAATGTATATATAAATTGAATTAAAAAAATTAAAATTCCAAACAAGTTCGTGAACTTACTTCTTCCATTCATCCAATCCATCGTACTTATTAAGGACCCATCTACGCACCTGTTCAAACTGCACTTGGGTTAACATTATGTCTTTACCATTATCCAGAGGTATCTCACCAGCAAACTCATCGTCCTCGTCTAAAAACGCTTCGCGGGTATGTTTAGGATTGCCATCACCTCCGTTTGGCATATATTCCATGCAGTAAAGACTAGCTTCTTGTACGATATATCCTTCTGCAATACACCCTTCAATGTATCTTTTGTTGCGCACATATCCTTTATATGTTTTCATCAACCTATAAATGTGATCAATTATATACTGTAGACTGTAGCTATTTATATGAAATAATGATGTGCATAACTGCAATTATAAATTTACCGTTTAAATGGATACATCCATCTATATCTGACAGGGCCACAAATCAACGCTTCATCGGCTAAATGAACCATAAGGTGGACACTGATATCAAAAAATGCAGGTGGAAAATGTTTTTCAAATACACACATTGCTTCTACTAAGCTAGCCTTTGCTTTTAAAAGATGTTCCCTATTGATCACCTTTGAACACAAAATGTTAAAGAATAAACTAATACGATGAACAGCATTTCGTAGATCCTTATGTTGTGGATAAGAATGTTGAAGCAATACCGGAAGCAAATGCTGCATTATGACATGGTAATCATGTGACTTCATATTTCTTAGTTCCGGAGGATTGATGCTCACATTGTTGTGAAAGTTAGAAGAAAATTTGTTAGGCACTTTCAGATTTTTCAAAACGGTGCAAAACCGTAACTTTTCTTCTTTGCACAAAGCGAAAGTTGTCTTTGGTATGATTGTTTTATTTGTTTCTGGATCTTCCATCACCCACAACTTTTGTTTTATACCCATGATTTTCAAATCCTTGCGTGCATTGATGCCATCTTTTGACTAATCTTTATGGTCCATAATGGTGCTGATGAGATGCTCCGTGACATTCTTCTCTGTATGCATAACATCAATATTATGTCGGACCAAATTTGCTTTCCAATATGGTAAATCAAAAAAGATAGACCTCCTATACCATCGAGAAATATTGTCAACATCTTCATTGGTTGACTTTTTCCGTTTTCGACCAATTTCTTCTTTTTGTTTACCAACTTTCATTTTGATATTCGCTACTTTCTTTTCAACTTGAAAACCAGTCAATGGCCATTTAGGGCGACGAAGTTCTTGTTCATTGTTGAAATTTGTCTTATCGTATCGAAACTTGTGTTCGTTAGGAAGAAACATTCGATGTCCCATGTAACACATCTTCTTACTTTCAGGAAGATAATAAGAACAAGTGTTTTCCCCATAAACAGGACATGCAAAGTAACCGTGAGTTGTACATCCCGATAAAGTCCCAAAAGCAGGGTGATCATGGATTGCCCACAGCACCCTAGCTCTCATTGTGAACTCAGATTTATTTAACGAGTCAAATGTAACTACTCCTTCCCATAACTGCTTTAACTCGTCTATCAACGGCTGTAAATAAACATCAATATCCTTTCCTGGTTGTTTTGGCCCAGAAATCAACAATGTTAACATTGAGAACTCCCATTTCATGCACATAGACGGATGAAGATTATATGGTACTACAATTACTGGCCAACAACTGTAAGGGTTAGAGAGAGAAGCATGTGGACAGAAACCATCTGTTGCTATTCCAAGTGTGACATTTCGTGGCTCGGCAGCAAAAGTTTGATCAAATGAATCTACGACTTTCCATTGAGAAGTGTCACATGGATGACGCATTACAGTTGGATCTGACTTGGCACGACCATGCCAGGTCATCGCATCTGCCATCCATGGTACAGTATACAGTCTCTTCAATCTAGAAATTAAAGGAAAATGTCTTAATGTCTTTCGAGGTACTTTGGTGCATTTTCTCTCTTCGTTTAATGATGTCCTATATCTTGGTTCATTGCAATTTTTACAAGAAACTTTGTTCGCATCATCTTTTAAGTACAATATGCAATCATTGATGCATGCATCATAAGTTTTGTAATTCATCCTAACTTGCTTAATGATCTTCTTCACGTCGGAGTACTTTGTCGGCAGCGTGTTACCTTCGGGGAGTAACTCCTTTATTAGTTCGAGAAGTGCAGTCATACCATTATCTGAAAAGTTGTATTGGGTCTTCAAGCTATTCGGTTTCACAATGGCATACAGCTTCGTAATCCCTTTTGAACATGAAGGATACAACGGCTCTTTTAAGCTATCGAAAAGCGATTTATACTTCTTACTTTCATTGGCCTGCCAATCTGGATAATCAGTAGACTGCTCTCCAACATTAGCATGATCAGGCAACGAATTTGTAGGTTGAATGAAATCTATCTGCATCATTGATCAGATCTTCCATCCTAATATGTTCAGACTCAACAGTAGTTCTGCCATGACTAACTGGTTGTTGTTTTTCCATCTTCGCCCTTTTTCCCCATGAAAATACCACGCTGTATACGATTGGATAATACCCCATCTAAGCAAATGAAAATGAATTTCATCTAATTTGATCGTCTTCATATTTTTGCACCAGGTGCAAGGGCATAAATACAATCCTTTCTTACCACCGTTTTCTTCAACAAAACTAATGAACTTCTACACCCCGTCTATATAGTATGTAGATCTTAGATATGATTCATTTATCCATTATTTGTCTATGCTGAAAGACATACTGCCCTCCTATATCATATTTAACAGAACATGGGGGCTAACTGGGCATTTGCATACAATAAGTAGTTAGTTGACAATACAATAAGTAGTTAGAGTACTGATGATTTTATTATCATGGGAAACACATTTTTTTTCCTGTATTACATCTTGATAAATATAATCATAGATATTTTCCGTTAATAAAAGAACTGTGGTATCACTTTACTATAGCTAGCTTTGATTAGCAAAATGGTTAACTGTGATTATAGATGGTTAAAATGAAGATTTTGAATAACACAGCAAATTACGCCTAGCTAGTACTTAACATTTTTATATTGTTGTAGGCAATACAAATAAAGCCATCCCAAAAAATGTTTTTGAAAAATTTTACAGCATTTGTTGATTTGGACACAAATAATGTAACTAATGTGCCTAGGTCTGTGTTTGATAATACATCTAGATAACTAGTTCCATTAACTATCCTACAGTCTCCCTGCAAAGAAATATTAGAAGTACAAGACATATTTCTAATTATCAGACGTATTTTTCCTTTCTTTGATTAAAATTAACTATGCACTTACTAATATAGTTTCTCACTTCTCACAAGGCAAGTTTTACAAAATGCATAGGATGTCAGTCAATCTCTACTTCTTTAATGTTTGTTAGTTCATTGTTTGAATCATTAACATAACCCCAACCATATTTTCACTCTTTCATTTAAAAAAAAAACTCTTTCATTTCTCTACTCTAAAACTTATGCAATTAATTGAGAATACTTTAGGAGTTGGAAACATTTCATTTCTCTTTTTTTTAATTAAATTGATTGACTTACTAATTGTCATTACTGAGCAATTTATACACATTATAAATTATGACTATATCCAAATATGCTCTAGATACATACGGACATTGCTAAAGTTAAAATTAAACTTAGCAACGAAGTGTTACCCCTCAATCTTGAAGATGAAATTGATCTGATCAAATTATGCGTCTTGCCTCGTGCTTTATCGTCACCACTATATATTACATCTGGAAGAAAAGAAATAAACACATTTTTGAGCACAAGGAAACAAATAAAAATATCAAATCGAAGCTAATTCTAGATGAGAGAACTTATTCGATGAGGAATTCAAAGGAAAAATATATGGACTATTTAAATTTCAATAAATGGAACTCAAAATATAGGGTTTATTTTAAACATTAGCACCAAACTGTTTCCAAAAAATTTGTCATTACAACGGCGCCATTTTGTAGCACCGGAGTAATGTCTATGCATTACCTCTCTCTTGATACTTGGCTTGCACCATTAACAACAATTTTATCCACTTATACAACAATGTCAGAACAATATACAACATTAGCACCAAACTGTTTCCAAAAAGTTTGCCATTACAACGGCGCTATTTTGTAGCACCGGAGTAATGTCTATGCATTACCCCTCTCCTGATACTTGGCTTGCGCCATTAACAATAATTTTATCCACTTATACAACAATGTCAAAACCATTAATATGTCAAAACCATCACACATTACTGCACATACTATCACAACCCCTGTTACCAAAACAACATTCACTGGCATACTTAAATCTGCCTTGCCATCATCTCCACAAACATTTGCCTCTATGCATATCCTCAAACTTCATTACCCCTTCTCACTTCACTGAAACAATTCACACTTCTGAACTATGCAACCATTCATACCATTACACACTGTTTCATCTAACCTCTTTGCCACTTCACTGACTCTACTTGCCTCAACGTTACACACTGTCAATTACCAAACATTCAACAATCTTCCAACCATTCAACAATCATACAAACTTCACAGTTCGACATACTCCCCTCCTGCCAACAGTTCAACAATCACCAGTGCACAGTGCACAAGCCTTCACATACAAACTACAACCACTTCAGTTTACCTGATCATCTGCCATCATCCCCGTACACCACTGCCTTGCTTCGACAACCCCATCCCACTACATGACCACCCCAAGTACTGCCAGCAAACAATCCCTTCTCCAATTCAAACACTTCCTTTACCACCCAATAGATCACCAAACCACCTTGACCATCCACTACTTCATTTCTACAAACCCACAACAATACAAACTTCTCTAACCATCAAATTACCCACCATACCACTGCATTCACAATTCCATCATCCCCCTGCACCAACAATTACCCACTGCTATTCAGTTCTTCTTCCACCACAACCTCACCAGTAGTCACACCACTTCATCCCACTGTCCAAACCCGCCTGAAACGATCAAGTTATCTCCACTCTAACATCAACACTGGATTTACATTACCCCTATCCAGTAGCACTGCAAATACACAGACCAACCTACTTTCTGCCATCCAAAGCTACTACTTCCCCCATACTTTACTGACCAACCAACCTTTCCCCCAACTTCACTGTCACCATTTGCCAACTTCTATCTGTGCATTCAATCACCTCCCCCCTCAGCAAACACTGCCAATCGCAACCATACCAAAAAAAAAACCGCAATTAACTCACTTCGTAACTCACCTCTCCCACTACAAAAAACAATCGTGAAACCAATCACCCAATTCAACAATCGAACCATCGCATACCATCAATCACATCTCCTTTTCAAACAATAATTTGGGAATGGAGGCAAAAAAACGAAGAAGATAAATTCATGTACTCAATAACAAATTTGGATGTTGAAGCTATGATGCAATACATGGTGATGCTCGTAATAGTAGAAATAAATAAAAAATACTAATACATGGAAAGGAAAATAAACAACATCAGAATACCTGAAAGCACCGATTACGTGAAGGAAAAAGAAAGGCGGTTGATAGAAGTTTGAGCTGAAGAAACTTGTTATTTTAAAACGCGATTTAAGGAGAAAGAATGAGAGAATAGCCGAAATTAGTCGCTGAGTTAGGGGAAGAATTTAGGGGAGAACGAAAAAAAACGAGGGAAGGAAATTTGGGGAAGACCGTGCTTTCAAGGGTGTTTGATTTTCCAGCGAAAATAGGCACGAATTTGATACGGCTCAGAGCCGTATCAAATTTGATACGGCTTTGAGCCGTATCATATAGGGTGCATAGGGATGTGGCTAAAACAGCTTTGTGGTGTAGTGATACCATATGATCCTTTATCTTACGAGGACATGTTTGGTAGACATAAAGTGATCGGCGATCAGTACTTAGATGCTCTACGACATGCTGGATGGGTGGATAGTAGTACTTTCTTCATCGATGGGGATTGCGATGCTTATTGGGCTAGAGTAGCACCTCGCAGATTCATCATACCAGATTATGTTCGTGGGGTCAACTCTGATCATATAGGACCTCATCTGGCAGCCGGTAGAGTTCAGGTACCGCAGGTTTCATTTGACCCGATTCCGTCACAGTTCTCCCAGACTCCCATGCAGTTGGAGCCTGATACTACTTTTAGAGCATATGACGTGACAGGTACTTTGATTGAGCAGCCTTTAGTCTTTCCACATCACCCCGACTATCCTGGTGTGCCTTCAGTAGGGTTATATCCTCCGTATGGGGTAATTTGTTATTTATTGTCATTTTTCTTTATTTTATGCTTGGTTTCTTACTATGTCAAATGTCATCTTTATGTAGTATGCTGCTAGATTGGACCAGGCCAGAGTTTCACTTGGTGTGTTTCGCGATATGACTCTTGCACATACACACGCCATGCATGATATGTACATGCAGTATACACAGATGCTAGAGGCGCAGATTGATCATCTATCAGCTAGACTTGCTGTATATGAGTCTTTCGGATCACAAGGCGGAGGTGATGCTGGTCCCAGTGGGTATGATGCTGGTGGTTTAGATGAGGACGATCGGGATGATGAGGACGATGGGGATGATGACGATGAAGATGACGATGATGACGATGGAGATGGTGATAGCGATGGTGATGGTGATGGAGATGATGACGATGACGATGACGGAGATGATGATGATGGTGATGATGCTGACGACGACGACGTTGCATCCCTTTAGTTGTATACCTTTTAGTTTATTCGTAGTAGACGTTTTATTATATGTTGCAGTTCCTATAACTTAAGTACTTATGTCATTGTTTGGGTATACTGTGTATTTTTTATGTTTATATACTTTCATTTTCTTGGATTTTGGATTATAATGCTCGAGTATACTGTGAAGTCTATATGTCTATGTATACTGTGAATTATACATGTTGGTGTATAATGTGAATTGTATATGTCTCTTTAACTAATATGTTGGTGTACAATGTGAATTCTTTATGTTTGTGTATACTTATAAGCACTAACTAGTTACATATAAACATACAAAAAAACCAATAGTGACAGTAGATAGAAAACTTATAAAAACCTACTAGTGACATAAAAAACTACTAGTGACATATACGAACATAGAACATTGATTAAAAACGACACAGTAATAATAGACCACAAATATGAAGAAACTAGACGTGATGATTAAACTGCAACTCCTGTATAGAAAGTCTAAGACGTCTTATCTCCTGTTCTAGTTCATTTGCATAGGTTATGCCCCTTGGACATAAAGGATCATCCAACCATTCCGCGTAATTGCAACCATTCGGCCAGAATTGACATAGTTGGATTCGACGACCAATATTTTCTCCATCCGCATGTACTACAACTTCAACTTCATACCTGCACTGACAACAAACTAGGTGTGATTCAATTTCTTGCTCAGTGGGAGGTTGAACTACTTGATCCTTGTTCTCAGGTTGTTCATATGCCATACGAACAACATGTTGTTCATATGACGGTTCATCCACTTCCTGAAGTCTCAGCTGCTCAAGGTTTTGAAACTGACCGCGGACATCTTCATAGTGTTGTTCTTGATAATCGATAAGCCAATCCTCATCAGTATGTGGACTTTCCGTAGGCATGTAACATATATCTGAACCAATAGAAGAAGGCCAAGAAGGCATTGCGATGAAGAATTTATTGTTGTGAGTGAGGAAGAAGATGATCATGAATGATGAATAAGTAAGCCAGAAAGAGAATATATAAACAAACATTACACTTGTGCTACCACTACTTTTTGATCTGACAACATACAATACATAAGGGCATATATAAACAAACATTACACATAGGCATTAGCTTTGACAACAACAACAGACATTATCATTTGAAAAGACAATTCAGAAAGCTCTCGACACATTAACGAACATTACATAACCAACTAGCAATACTGTTATCTTAAGGCCATCCAAATCTTTCTAGCCAGTTTTGACGTATGAAGTACGCATCATGGGCAATGAAGGGCGTGCGATATTTTAAATTGTATCAACCGTCATAAGTCGAACGTGCAGTATAGACTAACATTTTCCAATATTACCTCATTAATAATCTTTGTGTAACGCGTGCATCCCCTAGTAAAGTTTCCGTATGTAGTCCTGACCTCTTGAGCCGTACGTCTGACTTGAGAGCCCACGTCGTTGCTGTAGAGTTCGGCCAGAGTGTCCCAAAAATTAATTACCATTGACTCCTTATTATCGCACATCTCATCGGTTTGAATGTAGTATTGCATAAGCAACTTCAATTCATGAGACGTAAATGTCATGCTGGAAAATGTAGTTCGAATAATGTTAGGTTTTTAAATGATTTAAACATATAACGATTTGTGAATTTATATAATGGATGTTTCTTCTCTCCTCTCAACAAAGCAGAGAATCTTGACCGAAAATGAACGTGGCTACAGTACTTGATTTGACCGCACACTGACACACCTTCTCTCCACTCAACAAAGTAAAGAATGTTGACCGGCAAATGAACGTGGTCACAGTACTTGATTTGACCGCACGCTGATCAACCTTCTCTCCACTCATCATAGCAGAAATTCTTGACCGGCAAGTAAACGTGGCTCAGTACGTGATTTGACCGCACACTGACCCCACTTCTCTCCACTCAACATAACAGATATTCTTGACCGGCAAATGAATGTGGGTACAGTACGCGATTTGACCGCACACTGACCCCCCTTCTCTCCACTCAACGAAGCAGAGATTCTTGACCGGAAAATTAACGTGGCTACAGTACGTGATGGTGACCACAAACCGACCCCCCTTCTCTCCACTCGAGAATTAGTCATATGTATATAACCATATGGATGTCATACTGGTTCACCACAATTTAGTCTAACAAAACATTCAAATATCAAACAACTATCCTCAAATATCAAACAATGTCTAGAAATTTACTAAAAGCTATATTGCTATGCGACAGTGACTCTGAAGAAGAAGCGTACGCGTTAGCGCATCAACAAGAGGAGAAGGAACTGATGGAGATATACCATGAAGCATATGGATCAACTTCTAGAAAACATGGTGGTTCCGTTGTGGGTCGAAAATATATCAACCGTAACCAGCAAGCATTTCAAAAAACACTTATGCAAGATTACTTTGCCCATGATCCAACTTACGGTCCAGAGATGTTTAGACGACGATTCAGAATGAGTCGTCCATTATTTATAAGAATTCTCGAAAGTATTCAGTAGAATAATTATTATTTTGTTTTTAAGCAGGACGCTGCAAAAAAACAAGGTTTGAGTGGGCATCAAAAGATGACCGCAGCTTTAAGGATGTTAGCATACGGTACACCCGCCGATGCCCTTGACGACGCATATGGTATTGTAGAGAGTACTGCATTGGATAACCTAGATCACTTCTGTCAGTCAGTTGTGGACATTTATGGGACGGAATATCTTCGTTCTCCAAACGAGGCAGATGTAATGCGCTTGCGTGAAATGCATGAAAGCAAGGGCTGGCCTGGAATGCTTGGAAGTCTAGATTGTATGCATTGGGAGTGGAAGAACTGTCCAAAAGCTTTTCATGGAGCATATAACGGCAAAGAAAGAAAACCAATTATCATCTTAGAAGCAGTTGCCTCTCATGATTTGTGGATTTGGCATGCTTTCTTTGGAATGTCAGGTTCTCTTAATGACTTAAATGTTGTCAAACGATCTCATTTGTTTAATGATTTGGCGCAAGGTATGTCAACTCCCGTATCATTTACTCTTGGTTATAACACATATGTGCATGGATACTATTTAGGAGATGGAATTTATCACAAATGGAGTACGATTGTAAAGACATCTGCAAACCCAATGACGGCAAAACAGAAACAATTTGCTGCAATGCAGGAAGAACAAAGGAAGGACGCAGAAAGGGTGTTTGGGGTCCTTCAAGCAAGGTTTGCAATGGTCAGCAATCCATGTAGATTATGGAAGAGATCAAAAATGGCTACAATTATGTTCTGTTGTATAATTCTGCATAACATGATCATTGAAGATGAACGCGGTATGGATTATCCCGATTTCGAGTATGAGGGGGCAAGACAACCCCTCGAATTGTTTCGCACAGTCACGTTACGAAATGAAGGACAGTACGCAATTCATGACGATCATCATGAAGTATATCATAATGCAGCTATTCATAACAAACTCCAAAGGGATTTAATGGAGCATATTTGGAATTCTCATGGAAATCAGTAGTTGGGGATGGTGGATCTTTGTTTAATTACATCTTTTTGCCTTTTTTATTTCTGTAACAAAGTGTAGAATGCTTCAATTTTTATGTTTGTAATATCATTTATATTTGATGAAGTAAATCTATATTGATATCTACATAATGCATCGAAAAAATGATATACCATTGAACATTGTAAAACTGAAAATAGCACTTGATTGCAAATATGAACTGAAGGTACATGCATATTTAAACTGCAATAACTAAAAATATCATATTAATACGTCAACTACATATGTTTTGTTCCAGATCTACTCTCAACAATGCGTTGTTTGTACTCCATCCAATATTGCATTGTAATTGGGTCCATTTTGATGACATCCTTTTCCATTACTAAGGTCTCTTGGCATTGCCGCTCTAGCTCAAACCGACCCTTCTCAATCTCAGTCAATTCTTTTAACACGGCAAGCTTTTCTGCACTTCCTTTTTGACGTTCTGCGTTTTCTCTCGCATGTTTTTCATGCATCAGGGCTAAATGAGAATCGATTTGAGATTGAACAGCAATTTTCTTCTTAGCTGCTCATTGCCCCATCGGTCTAGCGTCTTCATCAAATGCAGATACTGCTTCTTCGTCGTCGTTATCTCGGCATACATTTGAATCCATATGAGAAGAATTGTCTGGGCTAGAATTTTAATTAGATCTACTTGTTTTTTCTTCCCCTTCGACTTCGTTTGGACATCTCTTAAGCCTTTTGCGGTGTTTGAGCTCCATTTTTGTTGACTAACAAGCAAGTCATAGCAGTTTGCAAACTGATAGTAGTGGGGTTTCTTTGTACCATTTTCTCTTGGAAATAATTTCAAGATTTGATCGTTCGCCATTCTCTTCTACAAAAACAGAAACGCAAAATCATATATTAACAAAGTGATCAGAAATGAATGTAAATTAAAAATCATATTTTAAAAAACGCTACTAATTCAGCTTCGCCATCCATTCCACTTGGATTTGCTGTTCTTATTTTGTGGATCTGCGACTCGTAGAATTGTGTTTGTCGATTAATCTTTCCAAAATGACCCGTGATTGCAGACATTGACCTCGTCTTTTCAACATGTTTTTTATTGTACGCAATCATGACTTTTGCCCAAAACGCCTCTCCACTTTGGTCGTTCCCCTTTACCGAGTCGTTAGAAAAATGACAGTAAATATAACACAAATCCTTATCTTCATCGCCAGACCATGGAGCAGAAGAATGGAACAATAGAGGAGGACAGTTTGGGGATGAACATTTTGAAATGGTTGAGAATCTAAATCCCAGCTAACCACATTCATCGCTTCGGTATATGATTGAAAACGGATGAGACATACTTTCAATATTGAGGAATTGAGAATAGAATTGTAATAGAAGAAGGATGTGTGTATTACAATCTGAATAATATTCCGATATATGTAGTGAAATCATAAATATGATCGTTTATAGCCGTTGTAATTTTCAATATGACCGTTTATAGCCGTTGTAATTTTAAATATGACCGTTTATAGCCGTTGGGGTCAAAATATGACCGTTTTTAGCTGTTTTAATTCAAATGCAGAGGCCGGTTATAGCCGTTGGAAGACACGGGAAGGAAGGAGAGGGGGGGCTTGGGCGCCCATTTAATGGGCGCCCAAGCCCTGGCGCCCATTAAATGGGCGTCCAAGCCCAGTTCAGGATTCTAAATTGAATCCTGAACATTCAGCTTAATCTTTTGCCTTAATCGAACGACTGGAGATATTTTTTCGCCCAATTCAGTGTTGAATTGCACCACTGGAGATGCCCTTAGTGCATAAATGACAGCCGCCGGTTTAAATAGTCTTAGTTCCTCTTTTAATTTATTATTATTATTATTATTTTATTTTATTTTGTATTTTTTGCTTTGAGAGAATTAGGGAAAAAGACAAGCTATGAAGAAAAAAAAATTAGGCTAAAGGACATGTGCTAGTTATAATTAGCATTATATTCAACTTTTATACCATACAAAATGCTAGTTATACCTAGCATTATATTCAGTTTTACACTATACAAAATGCTAGTTATAAGTAGCATTGTCCTTTGGTCTAAAAAACAAACTTGCCGTCCATCAGCTTAAATTTTTTTCTAAGTTTGTCCTTATGCGTATTTTCCTGATTTGCTTTTTGGTCTCATTCGCTTCTCTTGGAGACTCCATTTTGTATGAGTGGTTTTGGAAACCATCCCCTTCACACCTCTTCTGTTTATTTTAAATTGTAGTCTCCTATTGTATTGTACTTTTCCATTGCAAGGTACATATCTAGGTTAGAAGGGCTGTATAGTTTTGATGAGACATATTATGGAAGTATGTGAATTTGTTTATAATAAAGAACCTTTTCCATAAAAACATATAGAAGGGCCCCTGAAGTTGGATGGTATTTGATTCCCTTATCTAGCCTAGCATTGCCTTACGATAGTAGATATACATAGAATTGTCGATTGATGGTGTATGTTAGATCTAAATAGACGGAAAGTAAAGAATTTACACGTTGCGGATATTCAAAAACATGAATCTAGCTAGTTCCCATGGGAAGGTGTGAAGAAATCAGTCCAAGACTATAACTAGATTTTAATATATTCTAAAAGGAGATAAGTCGAAAATAAGTGGAAAGGAAGAAGAATCCAAAAAAGGGCCAAACAAAACCACTTTGTGTCCAACTCATATAAAAGAATTTAATAAAATGTTTGTAGAAAAATATACGATATATTTGAAATAACTTTAAGGTATATATTTAAAAGTAGAAAAATCATATTTTGAAAAGTAACAAAATGATAAAATTTTTAAAAAATAAATATATTTTATTTAAATAGAACTTCTAGTGGAAGTTAAAATTGTTTAGACCAAATTTTTTAGTTGAAATGGGTTTTAATAAATAGATATTATTTTGAATAAAAAGAAAATAGAGCGTGCATATATAGCTCGTCGATTTTTTGGCTATGAAAAAAATTAAATTTTAAAAATTCTTTTAAATGATGGGCAATAAGAAGTGGTACTGGTTTTATATGGGGTAAAAAGAATGAAAAGAAGAAAAGAACCCAAAAACAAAGCAGTAGGTGAACACACTGCTATGGTTGGATAAAAAAGACAGTCAATTGAGAGAAAAGCTATATAAAGAGAAGCAATTTAAATAAGAGTGGTTTGGGTGGAAGAAAGTTAAATAATAATGACACAATGAAATATAAATAGAAATAATGTTAGAAATTTATATAAAATAATGTTAGTTATTAGAAATAATATAGGAAATTTAAAAAAAGTCCCTCTCATATGCTACCAGAATGTTACAACCCGGATTTTTGAGTTAATTAAATGAAAAATAAATAATGATTAAACTGGAGAATTAAAACCATTAGTTGGAATTTTATATTCTTTTATAAAGGATGATATGTTTTAGAGTGATTAATTCTAAATCATTATGAAATTTGGAAGTGTTAGTATTTCCAAAATGTTGAAATCACTTTGAAAATATTATTAAGATTCTATTTAATTATGGTGAATTCTAAATTCATAGAATAATTAAGAAATTGGGATTTTTGTGTATTTAAATGTGAATAATTTCTTTTGGAATCAGAACTTAAGTTTAAATAATATTAGAGAAATTAGAATATTTAATTGATTTGAATCTTTTATATTTTGTAAAGGAGAATTGGGAGATTTTGTTTTGTTAAAGTATTCAATCATTGACTTGCAAGTTAGATAAGTATATTAATTAATATATTTTTAAATGGTTATTTGAAATTACAATTCTTATAGAACAATCATAAAAGATAATTTGATATTTAACAATGATTACTTGGTGGAATTACAAATTAATTAGTGTGAAATAATGTAATCATTAGTTTAAAAGAGAAAATAAATGTGATAGGTTTGCATTGATTTAAATGGGCTTTAGTGCAGCCCAAAACCCAAGTCAAATATTAGTATGAGAATCTTTCCTTCTCATTTCAATTGTTGTACGTTCTTTAACTACAGAATATCAAAATAAAACGATAGAAACCCAATTCTACCTAAACCCTTGAAGCAAATTAGTAAATTTAAAATGGAAATCAATTGGTAGAAAATCCAAGAAAGTCAAAGTAAGTTTTTCTATCTCTAATTCAACCTTTTATCTAATTGATTTCAGTTTGATGTGTTTTGATCTTTGTTTGTTCTACTTTTGGTCGAGGTTAAATTCTAAGGTTTGCTATATACTTAAAAGCAGCGAAATAATTGAAGTTTAGCAAGCCATTGCAAGGGAGTAAAGGTGAGTTAAAACCTCTCAAGACCTATCTCTAAATATTCATAATTATTTCTTATTATTTTATAATGGAATGATTGATTTGGATGATTGGTTCCTTGAGTCTACAAGTTCTAATTTTAGGAATTCATTGCTAATTGAATTATGGTAGTTAAATTCATATTCTAAGCTAATCATAGTTACTATTTTGGTTATATCTTTTTCGTTTTTCATTAAAATTTGATAATTATTAATGTTCTAGAAAGCTTACATCGCTTCCGTCAACTTTGTTGAGCACTTTCAAAAATTCTGAGCATAGGTTGATCAAAAACCTATAGCAAACTTGTTGCCCTGCTCTTGTAAAATTTGCAATTTCTAAGCCAAATGTTGTTGGTAATTTGAACATATCTTTCTTATTTCTTGTCGGAATTCAATAATTTTTAATGTTTTGGAAAGATCAAACTTCATTCTTTGAGTTTTGTGTTGTGCGTTTGCAAAATTTAAGGTTAAAATAGTCTAAATTGCACTTCTTTGTCGTTGTCCAGAGAATGAACGACATGGATATTGAATTGTAAACCTGAGAATTATTTCGGCCACAACTTTTGAACCATAAGTCTAGACGATCCTTTTCTTATTGGAAAGCTTAACCTTTTATCTACAACTTCCATTTTTGATTTTCGCAAAATTTTGAGTTTTAATGGGTCGAAATTGCCATTTTATCCGACTTTTGCTTCCAACTTGATTTGCTTCTTGATGTTTTGTTTGAACCTTGTTTTGAGTATTTTGATGCTTTTCAATTTTCTAGGGTTTGGATTCTTATTTTGATAATTTAAATTTTATGATAATTCTTGGTTTCGATAATACTATCTATATAAGCATATAAAACGATTTCCTGAGTTTTAAAAAGGATTTCATGAAAACTGTTTTCTAAACCAATTCAATTTCAAACGTGTTTTTCATATAAATGTTTGAGTACTATTTATTTATATAAATCGTATTTCAAATATTATCAACTCTATTTTACAAACAAGTATTTCAAAAAGGGATTTTCAAAATGGCAATGTTCACAATAAACAAATATTTAAATACCAATACGACTTTTGAATACAAGTATTTATGGTTACGTAAAATAATGATTTACTTATATATATGGTTTACAAACCATGGTTCTTTTAAATAGGAATCTAGAACAACTATTTATATAAAAGTATTTTGATATTAATAATGGAATTTTAGGTTATTTATCTAAGAGTAAAAATATATAAGTTGAGAATCAATGAGTTTATGGATTTTAAATAAGCGGTTCGAAAGTAAGTGTATATATATAAAGTATTTAAAGCTATAAATTCTTGTTGGATGTTATTGAACTTAACCTTTGGCTAATTATATGCTAATTTGACCTTTTTGTGTGAATTTTGGATTTTGGAGATAAAATATTTTGAGAGCCTTAATTCTATAAAATAAGGAGCACCAATAATCAAATTAGTGTTATTGACTTGTTTAAATGCTTTCAAGTAACGCTTCATCAAATATTTTATAACTCATTGAATATATGTTTAAGTGGAATTTATTAATCTATTATCAAAACTTGAATTTCACCGAGTAGTATGGGATGCTTTGGTTAAAATCTTATGATTGCATTTTGGAAAGTATTCAACACTTTAGGGTTATATTCTCTTTTGGTGTTCGACAAGGGGCCGATAGATCCTTAAGAGTATGTAGTTCAGGTTTTCCAGTGATATCTGTAATGAGTAAGATTTAATAGCTTCTAGTAAATACTTGAATTTCACAAGGAAGTATGAGATGTTTTGGTTAAATTCTAGTGATTACTGAAAGTGATAGTATTTGGTACTTTAGAGTTTACTCTCTTTTAGTGTTTGACGTTTGTGTAGGCTGATAGATCCTTAAGAATTACACTCATGGATTTTTACACGAACCTTGAGATCGGTTGAGATTCTGTATTCATGATCCTTGAGATCGTTCGAGGTTTGTTTTCTTGAATTTTTAAGCTTTTTTTACAGTAAGGCCGATCATCAGTATCAGGTCAATATGGATGATACCATCTTTTGCTTTCAATGGTATGAGTATAGTCAGGCTAATTGGTATGAGTACAGTCATTATGATCGATATGGCTTTGGTTTCTTAGATTTTGAGATATTTTTGTTTTTAGGAATTCCGGGTTTCGTGCTTATTCTGTGTTCATGCATTATGTCTTGAGATGGATTATGAGATTTGGTGATTTATCAATGTTTAGTGATTTAAAATATTTTGTGTCTTGAGATAAATTCTAAGTTAGATTATTCCGGTGACTTGTTTATATGTGACATTAGTATTTATTTTTATGTCATATATCCTGATGATATATCTTGTTCTCACCCTTTTGGGTATTTAAAGATAGTTTGACCTGTTTATCTTATAATATTCGGGTCAGGCCGAGACTTCAAAGTACAGGACATGGAGACTTTGGATGGGTGTGCTTGCAAGGAGATAAGTCATTTTGAATTTTTAACTTATCTCGTATAGGATTTTGTGTATGTATAGGAGATGTACAGTTTTAGCTGGTGACATGTATTGGATGTATATTAGGTGGCTTTGGTATAATATTTTGTAGACTCACGTTTTGTATATGCATATGATATTTATTATTCCGCTATAATCTATGCCTATTGTTTTATATATTATACTATTCTGATTTTGAGGAACAGGTGTGTTTACTACTTTAGACTTAGACTGTACAAATAAAATTTATTTTGGAGATTCAGTAAATCAGTATGTATGATGTGTCAGTGTTATTTTAAAGATAAATTCACATTTGGTCGCCCTTAAAAAGCCATATTCTCCATGTCTTTAAACGACATTATTTATAATGTTCTTTAATAATATGAGAATAGTGGTGGGGTCGTTGTACAGAATCTCTGCTAAGGTTGAAAGTGGGAATATCATAAGTGATAGAAAAATAATAGAATAGGAGTTGTCACTGCCTACACTAGTTTTTATTGTTTAAAGTTATAAAAGATGTTTTAAAAACCCTTTAAAAGTGCATTTTTGAAAAACATTGGTTTGGTATAAAAATTGATTTTTTAGAATATGAAATTTAATAAATGATTGGGGTTAAAAACCTTACTTTTTGAGAAGTAAAATCTTTGTGGTGAAAAGACTTTAAAGGAAAGGACCTTTTGAAATTATTGTTAACAATATCTTTTGGAACTTAACAAATAAACTTGCTTCATTAATCCTAAAATATAGTTTTAAAAAGTTTCTAAGTTTATACTTTTAAAGTTAAAAGGTTTGTGTTAAGTACTTCATGACTGTGAAGTTTAATAATTTTTCTAAATAATTATAGAACCAAACAAACTTTAATATATAATAGGATGACTGCCTAGGTAAGATGGGGTAATAGTTAAGGCCATGAAGGAAATAACTACGAATGCTCGTAGAGTAGCAATAACGAATCCCTACAGAATATAAGGAATAGTGGTATGAACCTAGGAATGATTTATTTGGTATGTGTGAAAGCCATAAGAAGAACCCACAAAGGAATTATGAATGGTATCAAAGTACAGTTCTACAAGTTCTACAGTATATCACATAAAAGTTTAAAAATAAAGTATATACCAAGATTTGAGAATATTGTCAAGAGATTTGAACTAAAAGAAGATAGTAATATAATTGGTTGTAATAATTAAAGTAATATACCAACATATTTGTTAGAAGCCAAAAAAATAACTTAAGATATGCGGGTTATAATAGAATGACATTATAATAATGTCCCTTTTTATTAAGAACTGGTAGGACCACAACATCAATAATTTAAGTTGATGCTGAAGGGAAGCTTTCGGCGATTGTTTTTAGGTTAGTTGGTATGTAAGCATTAGTTGTCTCTATAACGCATACGATAATTAGTGAGAAAAGTTCCTTTTTATTACTGTGTTGATTTTGTGGATCGACGGCTACACATTGGAAGGCAGAATAAATAAATAAAATCTGATGTAAATACTTAACTATTGTAAAGTAGGACCATGTAATGACCCACAACCCAATGTGTCTAAATTTCCGTTAAATCGAAAACCCAAGTTCACCAAAATGCAGATCATAGGTTTGGTATCCTACAAATAAATAAATGAATGCATATCACTATCGATATAACTCACAACGGAATAATAAATTATAATAGAACATATAGTTACTGACCAAGGTTTGACGCATCCAAAATCTAGTGTCCTTGTCAGCACCGAATACGCCTAGCACCAGTAAATGTCGTCCAATCTATCATATGGGTTGTAATGAGGAGGGGATCAGAAGAACGTTTTGATGACCGGTAAATTATACATTTTGTACATAAAACTTATTTATGCTGATTGCCTTCTATTTCTTGTTATGTCTTTTATCTTATTTTAATTATTTGTCTCGACTCCACATTCACATACGATCTATTTCCATCTACCCTCTGTTGAATCATAACTATGTGCACATGTATGTGTGTGTATCCCATGATCCTTAAATGGACGTAGATACTACCCTGCTAGTATCTCTCAGTTAGCACCCCATCAGGATCCATCGCTCTTGCCATGTCACAGTCTAGTCACCAAATAAATTAAGGACCCCCATAGTGTCTAATAATGGCTTTTCAAAATATTATGTCGTACCATATCTCGCTTTGAGGATTTACTAATTTGTCTACTTCTTATCATGGAATGGTTCCACAGATCACCTCAACCTATTTTGAAAGAACTCCTTCTGGGTTAACTTTCCCCAACAAACAACTGTGGTAGTGCATCACCCAATATGGCATTTCCTGGTAAGCGGTGAAGATTGGTTTGGTATAACCTTGTCTTTCTCATTGACCATTAAGGTCTGATGACGTTCTCGCCCTATGCATCCTTCCCCCTGAATTTTGGTGTCAACCGTTATTGCATAGTGTCTGATCCCACTCATCATCCTATTTAGATTGCCTAATGAAATCAAGTAAATACCCTTTTAAATACCATATTTGAAGCGGACTACTATATCTATTGGGGTGTCTTCCTTTATCTATACGCAAATGTATATACTCCGCTGGTCCTATGGTTGGATATGTCTCATTCAGTATAATATTACAAAACTGCTGATAGCCCCTTGTGGTGGACAGACTTCTATTGTGTAACAATACTGGCCTCTCATACCAACTACTCTAAAGATCAAATGCCATACTATTCATTTAACTGTACTATATCTATGATAGTTCACGGCTGTCATAAACACATACTTGAGGCTATGTATACGTATCTCATACATATATACATACATACATATTCAATCATGATTACTTAATTACCTTGCCTCTATAGTTTACTGTTGACCCAGGATCTTTATTTCATTATGCGTCTATCCTTTTCTTTACTTAAGTTCATTTACCGCTTTTCTTTTATCAAGTTCATTTAGAGTTAAATAGAAATAACAGCATTTGTTAAGTGCTATAGTGACTATGGGCCTCGATATAGTGTTTTGAAACATTATAAATGGTTGAGTTGGTTTGGTTATGATTTCCGTTTGAAAATTGATTTTAATTTGATTGTTGTGAAATTTATTTAATATTTTAATTTAAAGGAGTTTTAAAGTTTCCTTTCTATTTTTAAAATTTCTTTATCAATTCTTTCTAACTATATATTTAAGTAAATGTTTTAAATAATTATTTTAAGAAGTATTGTTTATATAGAAATTATAATATAATAAAAAATTATTTTTAAAATTGAAATTTAAAAGGACTATCTATATTTGAAAGGGAATTTTGAGGGTTTGAAGAAGATTGAAAAATTGAAATAATATTTGAACTATTTTATAAAATGTTATCAATGCCTAAATCTTGTTTAAAAAGCGAAGAATAGATTTATGAAGGTGCTTATATAAATAAGAGAAATGTTTCTGTAAGTAATATCATTTAAAATGAAATCAATGTTATTTGATAAATGGAGAAGATAAATTCCATTTAGGAATTTATTAAAAATTGAGGAAATGGTCATGTTATGAAAACTAAACGACTTTTACAATTATATTATAGGACTTTGATTTAAGAAGGAGTTATGTAAATTCTATTTGGATAATTTATAAAGGGGCTTTATAAGTGAATTTAGGAGTTTAAAAGAAATTCGAAAATAATACGGGAATTTATAGAATGAGTTGACGAAGAGTTATGTATAAAAGAATTTTATAAAAGATTTCAGAAATGAAATGAATGACGAGTTTAAGAAGTTGTTAAATTATATTTGGAAAATTATAAAGAGACCAGAAATGTGCTTTAATGTTATAAATAAAATTTTGTGAAGGAACTTACTAAATAAATTTTCAGTTCATATTCATAAAAAAAGTTATTTGTAATAGGGATTTGGTTTTCCGAATCGACCTTTTTAATTATGGTGGTAGGGTATATTCTTTCCCTAGTTAGTAATTATCATCTTTGTTTTAAATGATTCTGCTGTAGCCCAAGATTTAAGTGGAATTTGCAGTAAGAATCTTTTCTTAAGATTGTAGATATAATTATACCATTGAGATAAGTATATAAATGTTTTTTCAGAGTAGCTTTAATGTATCGACCCGTAATCTTCGATAATTAAAATATTAAATTAAATAAGATTTTGAAGTTTAATGTTGGGAGAAATTAAAATTTATGATTTATTTATAAGAAAAATAATTAGAATATGATTTAGTAATGCTATTTGAATGCTATTGACAACTATTTTAATGTAATTTCAATCAAATGGAATAATTGTAAGATTAATTTGGATATAATAGTAAATAAGGAAGTAAATTGAATGTTGTAATTAATAGTGAGATTGTTTGTAAATCAATTGAAATTTAATGAAATTAAATATTGCAATTAAAATGAGTTAAGATGATAACTGTAGAATATGAAAGTAATAATATATAAACTAATGTTAATTACATTCACAAGGTAATAGTGGATTAAATAATAAGAGTGGAATCAAAACAAAAGAATTTGATTGAAATTAAAATATAATTAACTGGGATTTTATTACAATTGCAATTGAACTCTGAAACCTATGTAATATTTAAATAGTGGATTTAACATGGAAATTTTATTTTAATAGATTATTAATTTCTATGCAATCAAGAGTGATAAATTTATTAATTTTAAATTGACTTTAAAAGCAGTTAAACCCGTTTGATAATAATTTATTTAATTAACGTGAAAATTAGGTCACTGTCTTGGATTTCGACGGAACCAGTTTCATCGGATCCGTAACAGTGAATTATTACAGAATTTCATGTTTTGCAGCGATCGGACTTGTCGTTTGATCGTGCGAGCTCGAAACGCGTAGAAATTGATTAAATGGATTTAATGGAATATAATTTGATTTTGAAAGCTAACTTACGTATACAATGGAATTAGGGTTTGAAACTAGTTCCATTGAGTTTAAAAATATCAAAAACATCTATTTTGATATATGAGATGACCTATTTTTATTTCAAGGACGAAACCGACTATTCAGATCGTTATTGTCATTCCCGCCCAATTCGATATGTTATTCATTCTTATCTATTTTTCATCCATATAAATAGATTTCTTTTCTGAAACCCTAGTAGCCATTTCTTATTTCTATATGGACTGTCATCTTCAATCTATCTACTTCTTCCTCCTTCCCAATGGATGCAAATCCAAAACCCTAATTTCAAATTCAACTTCTAATCGAAATTCGAACTCCTCAAACTATGTCATATTATATATTGTTGGAAAGCTTTCGACGAGCGCAATCTACTACAGCAATTCATTTTTCGATTTGATGCATCATTTGACCACAAACGATGAAGAACCTTGATCGTCCATTTCTAGGGTTTCTAATCCAACGGCGGATTGTCGATTTTACAATGATCAGAGGGTATGTGCTTGTAGAGATCGTCGAGTAGCATGCGTCAGCGTGGTTCGTTTGGGTTGCAGGCTATCAGGATCATAGAAATTGGCTATATTCGTGCGGCGGTGGTGGACAGATTGGGGGAGGGGGGGAGGTTGGCGCGCGTCGCCTAGGGGAGCGTCGCGCCTTGGTGTGAGGCGTCGAGTTGTGGGTTCAGATCCAGGTGGAGACGAACAGAGGCATGGCGTTTTAGCGATAAGGACTGACTCCTGAGTGGTCAATCACGATGTAAGCGATAGGCTAGGTTTTCTGGTTGGTGACGTGGTATTGCCTATTTGTTTTTTTATTTTAATTTAAAATTAAATTTATAATGTTATAACCTTGATAGCTTTTCCATACGAGCTCAGATTCACACGCGATTTTCTCCATTGCGATCGTATCAAAATTCCGGACATTATGGAACTAGTTTGGCTGCATTCTGAGACTATTAGATTTTTGGGCTTTGTTTGGATTTTAGATAAACTAAAAATCAAAGGTGGGTGTTTTTACCCACTCACGAATGCTAAACCATCTTATGTTTGTTAAATTAAATTTATGTTGTGCTTAGAAATTTATTGATTGTTGTTTGGTATTTTTAAATTGTCATTCAAATTTAACTTGAATTTATATTGAATTTAATTTCCATTTAATTTAATATTGAATTTAATTCGTTGGTTAAATATCTGATAATGATAACCAGTTAATTATTGTGATTTATTGGTTGATTTGAATGATGATTATGATGGATGTTTTATTGTTGACATTTTGGATGATTGGATGTATGTTTATTTTATATATTATATCACACTGCAAGTTCCCTTACTTTGTTGTTAAGAAAAATCATTATGGATTGAAACGTTACATACCCAAATGATCTTATAGCTTAGGGAAAAATCGTTATGGTTTGAAATGATAAACCCGATCGATTTTATAGATTTCAAATTTTCTCAGGATCGTAGGTTGAAATTTGTATACCCGTAAATTTAAATTATTATGGGTTGAAATGATATGTATCTGTGTCACTTGACCACAGGGTAGAAAATTATATACGGATACCGGATTGGCTAAATTAAATGATTTTAAATCCTTAATTTTTGAATCCAGTTAAATATATATAAAAAAATTATATTTACATGAACTGAATTATTTTCAAAATCCAAGCTTTTAAAATGTTGAAATTGAAATTGGTTTAAATGAATTGTTTAAATTATTTAAATTGTAATCTTAATGTTGAATTTAGAAATATAAATGAAATTTATCAAAAATGAGTTATTGTAAATGTTTGAATATTTAAACTTTGGCTCCTATTGAATTTGAAGTGGTTTAAATTTGTAGTCCAAACATTGATTTGAAATCGATATAAATTGAATTGGTTTTTATGAGAATTTGAGTTGAAACCTTTAGCTTTTTGAATTGAAATCGTTGAACTGAGTTGATTTAAATGGAATTGTTGGAACTGAAGTTGATTTGAATTGATTTGTGAAATTGGAAGAAACAATTATAATTTGAAATTAATTTCGATATAAACTCTTTTAATATATAAACTCTTTTAACATATAAACTATTTTCTCATATAAACCATTTTAATAATATTAATAATTATTAATACATTAACTAATTTTGATATATAACCTATTTTAATATATAAACTGTTTCTAATATATAAACTATTTTAATCTATAACCTATTTTAATATATAAACTATTCTAATGTATAAACTATTTTAATATATAACCTGTTTTAATATATAAACTATTTCTAATATACAAACTATTTAATCTATAACCTATTTTTAAAATATAAACTATTTTAATATATATATATATATGTATGTATTATTTTGAACTTATAAACAACTTTTAATACATATATTTAATAATCATAATTTACATTAACTGTTTCAATGTATAGCTATTCTAATATATAAACTACTTTCAATATTCAAAGTGTTTGAAGTTGGAACTATTATGATTTATATTTAATTGATTTAAATGCGAATATTTTTATATGATGGTTTAAACTATTTTGTAGTTATGATTTTGAAAGCGAATAATGATTTGGAAAGTGAATAATGATTTCAAAAGTGAATATGATTTTGAAAGTGATATGATTTTGAAGTGAATATGATATTTTGATATCAGTTATGAATCGGTTTAGAAATGTAAAAGAACTAACCGGTGTGAAATAAGCGTTTGGTTGTTAAAGAGACCGGGATTTGATATTGGCATACTCTCTGCCAATACCGAAAACTACTTTAACAACTGTGCACATGGTGGAGAATCCAAAAGAAGTAGGATGGTTTGGCGAACGCTACTGTATGAGGTATAAACGCAGCTTTGAACCCCTTGGGTTAGCCTGATATGACTAAAATAGAAGTCACACCAGGCCAAGTGGGGTCGCACCCCCGACCGGGCACATTTATTCGATACCATATTTATTACTTTGTCATTGATTTGGTGGCCACCCCTCAATTTTGATTATAGGAGTGTGTTTCGAGGTGGGTGGTAGTAGCTGCTATGCGTTATCACTAGTCTGAATCTGCAAAACGGTAGTATTCTACCCTGAGCATTGCCTCGCGTGCCTTGTCATATGCCTTATCGCACCCATTACGAGTTTGGTTTGCGTCGTACACTATGAAGTGCCCTTTGATAGCCCTCCAGTTTACGGAGGAATTACGGTATTGTATAGACTACGACATTTATAAAAATGTGTTAAGGGGATATGGGTAACGCCTTAACGCTATTTTAATACTTTACTTTACTATAGATATATTATAATAGTGTATATTACTACATAGTAAATAGTTTAACGGATCCTTAGGAGATGGTAATCCCGAACATCTCTTAAGTTATTGCACACACGTTATACAATGGAAGGAGATGTAAAATCCCGTAAACATCTCTAAAGCCATTACACTCATATTTATTTTATTTTGAATTAACTTACATAAGATCTTTTAGTTTTGACTCAAATGTTTTATTTTTTCATTATGCTCGGGCTAGCCTGAGCTTTTCAATGTTGAAGTCTTTATTTCTGGAGGATAAAGATAGAGACTTGTATGTTATTTATTTTATATATATTCCACTACATCATGTTGTTTCACTATATTATTTATTTACTCCTGCTGCATGTATAATTTTGATCTATGTTGTAAAAGTGTAATCAAATGTTATTTGTAAAACAAGTTCATGAACTATTCATTTAATATTGTATTTTGTAATTCTGCTCTGAGATTCCGAGTTTTGTTTTTTATTATTTTCTCTTCTTTTTCTTATAAAGCCTATAACAATCCTCCCTTTTGAATGGTTTGAGTTTGATATGTATGCTTTATTGTCAATTTTAACTGTCCAAAAAGGTGGGTCGTTATATTTAAATTAATGAAAATATTAATCTAAGAGGCCCAGAGTTGCATTGTGCTTAACCAGTGTTATTTTCCTTAGGGAATCAAATCATTTATGTTGAATTGTTTGTTAATTGATAGTTAAATAATCGACTATCAAATGTGGACTCAAAACGTAACTTTGGAAATACCTAGAAGAAATATGTGAGTTATATGGCACAGTCATCTCCGATGATGATGTACTGTGTGTATAAATCTCGTTTTGTTCTCCTAGAACAAATGATAAGGAAATCCATTCACTAACGTTAAAAGGTGATCTCCACTCTTATCTTTAAATATAATTTCCTAAAAAACTGCGGTTTGAGTTTACCAGAAATTATCGAATGTTGTTTTGAAGAGACCGGGATCGGATATGTTAGCAGCTAATCACTTCGATCCAACTTAAGCGTTTTGAAGTGAAGACATCTTAAAATGATGAAATTTGAAAATGGAGCTCTTACAAGTGCAAGGGCTGCCTGCTACTAATCCTGAGGATGATTTCAAAATGGATGTAATAGAAGTGGTGCCTTCGGTTTCGTTCAGTCCTAGAATGAACTTGTAAGGATGAATGATGGCATTGCATTACTGCTTGAAGGGAGTGTTAGCATTCCAAGTGTAAAGTGCTATATAAAGGTAAAACTTATCCTCAAGCCTCATCAACAAGGAAATGACAAGTATCAAGCATGTACTAGGGCTATGTGGGTCTCTCCCATCAGGGTTGATTGCTATCTACTTATGCATGCTTTAGGGCCTTTAATAAAAGAGGTGGTAATATTCGATAGTACTTGTCAAGTGGTAGGCCAGCATATGTGGTAGGGGTACAAGAAGTTCTTGTCAGACCCCGAGCATTTTATCTAGAGATGTATCATTAGAAGGTAGTTCCTATAGTATGGAATCCAATCTCTAATATGTGCCTTATGGTTTTAGATGTGTCCAACTATGCCGGTATACGAGATGCAATAATTCCAGCTAATTTAATATTTTATTTTCACCCTTAGACACTATTATAAGATCAGAAAATTTCATATGAAATGGTTTGGTTATCGTAAGGTAAAAACACGTCTGTGTTTATGTGTGATGTGGTCTTACGAAATATTTTTGATTTCATACTTTTTTTATAATTTAAAATCTAGTTGGGTGTGTTTTTCTCACGTTGGTTTTTCAAACTGATTCGAGTGTTATTTTATTATAATGCTCAAGTCAGACCAAGCATGTTACAAATTTAGTTTGGACGGTTTGGAGCTTCAAGAGACCAGCTGGAGGTCCAGAGATGTATTCACGTACATGGTTATTTTTTCGCTGCATTTAGTTGTTTATTTACCAACATTTGTGAGGACAGCTTGTTATAACTGCCCACGCTGACTGTTAATTAGTGAACTTTGATTGGATATATGTATATTACAGCTATTTTCTTCTTGTGTAAAGATCTGTTTCATATTATATATTAGTCATTCCACTGTGAGATTCTATGTTGTTTAATTTTCCTCCTGTCTCCTTCCTTCATTCTTCTTTTCCCCTAATAATCAGGTTTTCCGGCATTCGATTGCTCGGCATGCAATAAACCGGTTCGTTACATCTTGGTATCAGAGCTAAAGGTTAAGTGAGAAACTTGGCTTTAGTGGGGTACTCATAATAGATAGGGTCAGTAGCATCCTAGAATGAGTTGGAGTGTATATATATGAGCACATATTTGTTAATGATACAAAAATGTTTTGTAATGTGTTGATTAATCTGTTGAGTGACTTATGAATTTGGTTCAATACGAGTAATTAACGTAATTGGTAGGGATCTCTAAACACTTGAACAAAGCAATTCGACATGGTATTATTTTGGAACTGGGTAAATGGAATAATTCTACGTGATTATACTTTATGTATAAAGAAATAATTTTTTAGAAATTATTATTGTACATATGGTGTGTTTGGTTGTTAGTGAATTATAATATTTGATTATTGTCATTTGTTGTTTGATGTTTGTGTTTCAATAAAAGCTGTTCTTATTATAATGTAAACAAAGACGAACAATTAAGAAATGGTTTTATATAACCATAGCGAAATCATATATAAGGGAAATTTATAAAAATTATTTGTAAATAAAAAGGATTTAAAAGATAAGAATTTGAGAATTTAAATCTTGGTGATTTTGAGAATTTTTTTCAAAGGTTTTGGAAGAATAATAAATATTATCATGGAAATATTTTTAAATGGATTTTAAAGGTGTTAAGAAGCACTTAACTCACTTTGGTCACTACAAAATAATTTTGGTGATGACTGCAACATCATCGACGTTCGTTTTCAAGTTTCTAAGAGAGGAATTGCTACCATAAAAGATTTGTTTTGGTTCGAGTTTATAAGAGAGGAATTGCTACCATAGAAGAATTGTTTTGGTAAAACAAGTTTTGATTTAAATTTTAAAAATGTGATTTGAAATACAAAGAAATTAATTATAGTATTGTTTCAAAAAAATTAGAATAAGAATAGGAAGTTTAAACTCTGAAAATTTTCATCTAGGTGTTTTTTGAAAATATGAGAAAATAAGTTTTTTAAAATAAAATTTTACATTTGTTGAATATAAATATCAAGAGAAGCAAATTTGAGATGGAATTTAACTTAAGATAAGTTAAATAAAATGAATTTTGGAAAGAAATTTGATTCAAGTAAAGGTAAATGAAGTAAATTAAATGAAATTTTGTTTAATTTGTAATGAATTAATGAAATGGATATGAACTTTGGTTACAAAGTGAAATTCAACTTAAGTTGTAAATGAATTGAATATGGTTTTGGAATGTCATTTAATAGAATCGAATATGAACTTAAGTTGTGAAGTGATAATAAATAGGATACGTGTTGTATAAAATGTCTATAATAAACTTGAGTAAAATTTTATGGAATGGTTCTTAAGTGATATTAGTATTGAAAGAAATACACTAAGTAATGAATGAATATGAATATGAATATAGCAATATAAATAATGGTTATGAATAAATGATTGTAAACAAAAGATTCTGAGTAATGAGAAGCCAATTGGAATAAATATGTAAGTTGTACGTATATTATTTTATTTGCATAACTGCTTGATCCTAATTCGAATATACGAGTTTGAGGTTATTTACGTCGGTCCAAGTTAAAATTTTCACTTGATTGTAACAGCCCTAGTTTTAGATATTTATTTTATTTTAAATTATTTAATTATGAAACATATTTTATATAAATTGTGTTTAAGAATATAGTTTAATTTTTTAAATTGGAGATATATTTTATTGAATTGTATATGTCAATAAAATCTAATAATAACTGTGAAATTTTAAGCTAAGTTTGAACAGTTAAATTTCGCGTTCAAAAGACGCGTCAATTATAGGGTATAAGCAACGTAATAAAACGTGTGTTTTTAAAATGTTATTTTTGTGAAAATTCTTGATGTTTTAGACTGCGTCTGTTTAACGTAGTGTAAAAATCATATTTTCAGTTATTTTTAAAGGAAAATATCAGTCAGTAATTTTATAATAACCGTACTTTGTTAACTAACAGTCTGATCCTGAATAAATTTTATACGTTCTTTTCTTAAGCTTTGATATATATTCTCGCCGTTCAAACTTTAAATTCCATCTAACTAATAAGTGCTTGAATATTTGAACGGTTAACATTTTACCATCTTCATTTAGGGAATCAAACTAAGATTTTTCTTTGCAACATATATCTGACCATCTCATTCACTGATATCAAACGTTAAAAATCTAAGTATGAAATGGAACGAATATCAACATTTAACGTTCAAACTTTATCACGTATTCATGCTACCAACTTAACTGACTTTATAACTAGGATCTGTTCTCCTCCTCTTCTTGTACAAGACCCTAAGCAATTGTTGCTTTAATCACGCAACCTACAGTTAAAAACAAATCTGTATGTATTTGCTTGAAACTGGAAATGAATCAAGATTCATAACTGGAAATAAAAATTTACACATCAATGAATGATAATCAACTCTCTATTTATTTCGAGCAAACCAAATCAAATTTTCACACAAACTTTTGTAACATTCGAAACGTACAAACTGAGAACATCTCAGCCTTCTACCTTATTAACTGCCTCTTTAGAAATCATCATGCACATCAATTCCTTTCCTATGCCTCTGTTCTCATCAGATATACAAGCATTCATTCTATTTGTCTCTATAAACTCACACTGGCTTTTGCATCCACATCTATATTCATACAAAGATTTAAACAAATATGTATCAAATAAATGCTTGCGTTTGTTTGCCTGTAAACCAAAAATGTATAAACTGAAAGCAAATCACGTGTATAAGCATTTATCTTATAAAACTGAAATGAGCTTTGATTTGGCCTTAAATTTATCAGACACATTTTTTATCTCTCGACCTCCTCTGATATTTCAAAACTTTGCAAACTAAAGGGAGCTCATCACGTATAAATTGTAAAACTGATATTGTTCAAGGCCTTGCCGTTTTTTTTTCTTTTCATAGCATTCAAATCTGATTCATAACCATTCTTTTGAAACTGATAGCTTAATATCTAGACTGTTGCATTTCTCTTCTCTTCCTCTGATTTCGCCCACTATCTGTTCAACATACTACCTATATAATACAAATCAAGCAACTGATTAAATGGGAACAAATGAATTTTCGAAGGCCTGGAAGTTTTGAGATAGATCAGTAATTCCTCTCTTCCTATAACTGCGCATCTCTGTTTTGCTCACAAACAAAATCATACATATATAAACACCACCTCAAAACCATCGTTTCATGTTTCCTACCTATGCTTCTTCTCGAAAGCTATCAGGTAAATAAATTGTCTATTTTCTTTTTCCCTGACAGATGTTTTCTTCCTTCCTCTTTCTCGGAAATGTTGTTCTATCTATGCCTTGCTCGGCCATTTCTATTGTGTGTATGCCATGCCTTGTCCTAGAGTTGTCTGAGAATAGGTAAGTGTAGTGAGTGACTGGGGGATGAGTTGATTGTTGAGGAGGTTGGCATGCCACTGTTGTGAATAGGATACATACATTTAGTATGGAATCTGTGCGTGCATAAGTCCATAGGAAAGTTGTTGCATAGAAACCAAGCATGAGAGTTTTCAGATTTCAATTGTGTCATAAAAAGTTAAGTCTGCATATATATAAAATTGTGGGATAGGTTATACACATTTGTATCACGGTGAGCATGTACAAGTTGAGCCTAGGAAGTTAAGAATTGAAGAGGAAATAAAATTGAACACTGGTGAGGGTTTGCTTGGTTTCATAAAAGTTTTGATAGGCTAGAAATAGTATATGTAAGGCTGCAGTTGCATGTATGTCAAAGAGCAAGCCAGTATATATGTAAAATTGGGTAATAGGCTGTGCATGATTTGGTCACTGATTCACATTTTGTCTGCATAGGGCTGATATGTGGTTTGTTGGTGCAGAAGATAGGAATAAGCTAGGACTAGGGAGTGAGTTCAGTTTTATCTGCATGTTTATAAGTTTAGCAGTAGGCTACCCATGTGGTATCACAAGTATATAGGCTTCAAGTGTGTCACAGTGTGCACCTAGGTATCTAAGAGTGTTGAGGTACATCTGACCTAGGTAGTGAAGACTGGAATGGTGGAAAGAAGTAGGAGTAAAGTGCAGTAGTTGGTAGAAAGTAGTGGCCTTCATAATGTTATAACAAAGGAGTGGGTAGTTGATCAAGTTAGTAGGCATAGCTGTTCAAATATTTTTGCTGATGGAGGTAGGTAGGCAGTCTTTTGTGTTCAAAGCTTCAGAGTTGGATTTTGTCTCGAAGTGGTTAACAATGGAAGCAGCTGTCTCCAAAGCATACACAGAGAAATGCATGAATTTGGTCTCGAAGTATTAACAAGGGTGACCCGAAGATTTGACAAATTGTCTCGAAGCAGAGACACATGCGACTCGAAGCAAAGATGGGACTTTCTCGAAGCAAGTGTGCATGAACCTTGGGTTTGCATTTTTCCAGTTTGAGCCTGGAAAGTTGAGATCTGGATTTAAAGATGAGTGGAGTCAGAAAGCAGTGGTGCAAATTTAGTTAAAATGTAAATTAGGAAATGAATTCCAGAAAGGATGAATCTAGGATTGAAGTATGTTAGGCAAGCAAGTGTGCACGAGTATGTATGGCGTGAGTGTGTACATGTACACGTGTAAGTTGAAATTTTAAGTGTGCACGTGTACATGTGTATCACGACATAGAGTAGGAAAACTTCACCCTGTTGCTTAGTCTGACTTTAGAAAATTTTGTCGGAATTTTTAGTGTTAGCCCGGTTCACATTTTGGGCTATATTTTGGCCTTATTACACGGTGGAGTGGTCGAGCAAAGCAAATCAATTTTCGTTCTATCTTAAATTTTCCTTTGACCGAAATTTCTAAAGTCGCGTTTCAAAATATTTGAATTTTGTTCTAGATTTGGATCTAGGCGACATCCGAGAAATTTTATCGTTACCCTCTGTCGGTCTTTACCGGTGAATAGCCGTTTTTGAAATCAAATTTTCTGCAACATCCAAGTGAGTATTTCTCACCAGACATACGTATTTATATTTCGTAAATTTTTGCAAGTGTATGTGTAGAAATTTAATTCACTACTATCTGTCTGTAATGTTGTATAAAATGATGAACCCCATTTAAATGGACACCTCATCAGTTATTATCTGTTGTATGATATTCTGCAGTTATATTTTATTATTGTTTATTTACTGCTTAAATCACACTGCAAGTTCCCTGTTATATTTAGATTGTTATGGGCTGAGACGATAGGCCTAATTGATTATTATTGTTCATCTATGTTGTTAACTGCTTATCTGACAACTTGGGATTGCGGGTTTGAAATGATAGAACCCGGAGTTTATAAATTATGGATTGAAATGATAGAAATCCGTATCACTTGACCTAGGCTAGAAAACTATATACAGGCCCGTGGTCCTTATAATATTTTTCTGAAATATTTAAAATTATTTTGGAAGTTAAATATTTGATTTATTATCTTTAAAGGATTTTATTTGTTTTTTTGAACAAATTTTAAATGAAATAAATAAATAAATATTTGAATAAAAATTTGAAATATAACTTAGTTTGGAAATTCTGGATTTTGAAAGATTAAGATTGCAGTTAATAAATAAATAAATAAATAAGTTATATTTAGAAATATTTATTAAGTCAAACGATCTACTGCAGCATTTAAATGCTGTCTTTTTGAAATTGGACTAGTTTTACCCATAACTTTAGGTAACATTTCCTAAGTGCTATAGAATCTAGAATTTGATTGTTTTAAAATTTATGGGATTTGATAAATTTTATTTTATATTTAAGTTTGGAAATCTTAAGATAAGATATTTATAACTAGATTTTCCTTAATAAATTTAAGATGAATATTCTGGTATTAAGTAAATTTTGAAGATATTTAATGGCTAAAATTTGGAGTTTTATTTATAGAATTTATGGGAATATTCAAGACTAAATAATAAAACATTGACTTGTTGAAAGAATAAAACCCAAACTTAGTTTGAACAGTAAATACTCCAAATTGAATATATATATAGAAATTGAAATGGTTTTAGGAACATAAAGTGATATTTAAATTATGGTTTAAAACTTTAAATAAAGAAATATATTTGTAAAGCTATGTAAATTATCTTCTTTACAAAGTAACCATAAAGTTAAATCATTTATTCTATATACTGTTGAATGTCCAAACCATTGTGTTTGGGAGTTATGGATTTTAAGGTAAAATTTCCAAAATATTATGTTTTGAAGATATAATTCAAATATTTGGTTTCCAGATATTATAATTTTAAGCAGTATTGTTTTGGAAAAGAATTATATTCGAATATAACGATACCCTATTGTTTTGGGTTTTAAAATGATATCGTATTTACAGTTTTGAAATAGAAATAATTATTCTGGTTTTAAAGAATAAACTGTTTTTAAATGACCACGGGTTATAATAACGTTTGGTTGGCAAAGAGACCGGGATCGGATATGGACATACTCTCTGTCGATACCGAAAACCACTTTGACTAACCGTGTGCGCGGTGGAGATTCCAGAATGAAGTAGGTTGGTGGTGACGGTTTCCTGAAAGGTATATACGTGGACCCGACTCCCGTGAGTTGGCATAAGGTGGCTAAAACAGGAGCGATTCTCGGATTAATGAGGTAGCTCCTCTGATCGAACGCACTTCTTCGTATACCATTCTATTGCTTATGTGATTGTTTGGGTGCACCCTTTGATTTGGGAGTGTTGTTCGAGGTGGGCGGTTGCTGCGGCTTCGCGTTACCACCGGTCCGGATAGCAATTGGTATATCTACCCTGGCATTGCCTAGTTGTGCCGTGTCACCTACCATATCGAGCCTTGTACGAGTTTGGTTTTCTCCCGTAGCCCGTGTGGTATCCTCTAGTTGCTTCCCGAGTAGGAGGAGCTATGATATTGGATGGACTACTGGGACTATTACGTGTTAAGGGCTATATGGGTAACCCCTTAATGCTAAGAAATAAGTATGTTTACTTTATAAATAGACACTATTATAATAGCGCAATATACTACATAGTAAATAGTTTAACGGATCCTTAGAGGATGGGCGATCCCAAGCATCCTTTGAGTTACTTGCTCTATATTACAGTACACTTGATTTAGCTTACATTATATAAGTATGTATGTCCTGACTCGAGTGTTTTGTTTTATTGTACGCTCGGGTCAGCCTGAGTTGCAGTTCAGTTTCTTCTCCGTAGCTAGGACACTCAGTAGATCATTCGTGCTGCCGGAAGCTTGTCTCAGTTTCTATACTTCTGTAATTCAAGAACTTTGAAGACCATATCTCTATTTTGTTTAAATTTGTATTGAGTATTATAGACAATGTAAGTTCTGTTTTGTAAAGTTGTATCAGTGGCTTCATGAACCACTAAATTTTAATTTCCGCTGCGAGATTCTGATATCTGTGTATGTGATTCTGTGATTTATTTATTGTATATTCTGAGTTTTGCCAAATTTATTCTACAACGCAGTATTTTGAACTATTCAAGCTCGACATGTTCTATTATTGTCGAATTCGAATGGTTGAAAATACTGGGTCGTTACAGCTGGTATCAGAGCTTTGGCTCTAGGCAAAACTTAGAATATATGGTAAATTGGATTTATAGAATTACCTTCATTTGAGCTTGAATCTCTTCCTTTCGAATTTTTGGAACATTCCCTATGGTTCCAAAATTCATTCGTGCCCTCACTTTTCATCTACTTAAGATTCTGGAGTATCCCATAACTCCACTTCGTATGATTTCTATAGTGAATTGGCGGTCTTGCCATTTTTGTAATAAGGGGTGAAACTCCTTTACAATCAGCATTGATTCACCGGAGATTTATATTTATCATCGGTTCATATGCTAGTATCTTTGGTTATTCTGAACTCTATCTCTTCAGAACAAAATGTGGATTTACCCAACCACATCGACCTGACTTTTTAAGTCACGGATAACCCGGTCAAGTTTGTCCGCGATTTATGTAGACTTACCCAGTCCCTTATTCGGTTATTTAATTATCAGATCTTCTGATTTCAACTTATCTTGAATTATTGGAGTTCATCAAAATTTGAATCTTTATCTTTGTTTTGAAAAATTTATTTCTATATTTGAAAATAAAATCTAATATACATATGAATATAATTTTTCAGAATTTTATAATTAATTTAACTAGTTGTCAAAAAGATAATAGTTTTGATTTCATTTATGGTTTTGTAAGCTAGGTATTTTGTCTAAGATAAATAATTGAATATAAACAATGGTTATAAATCAATTTAGAAACAGAAATGAACTTAAAACAAGAACTTGAGAATTCAATCTCTGATGATTTCAAACCTTGTGTTTAAAATTTTAAAAGGATATATTATTTAAAGTATTTTCGAATAGAAATTTGTTTCCAAAGAATTTTAAAATTTAGTGCTCTTCTCTTTGCCGCTGGAAAATAATTTCGGTGATGACTGCAGCATCATCGACATTCATTTTCGAGTTTCGAAGTGAAAGACCATTCTGTAGTCTGGCTACAGTATTTCCTTGAGATTTTAAATTGATTTGAATTTCTAAAAATGACTTAATATATATAGATATATAATTTAAATTTGATTTGACATATTATGTATATATATTTTATCTCTAAATGGTTTGAAGGGAATCAGAAATTCAATTCCTAAAATTTATCTTAAGGAAAAAATTTCAATAAAATAAAAAGGAAAAAATAAATAAAATTCTTGAATAAGAATAATTTCAACTTGAGATAATTAAACTTGGAAGTTTTAGTTGTATAATACTCAATTTCATTTCAATATAACTTACCTTGATTTTCAAAAAAAAAAAAAAAAAAAAAATGAATTTGGATAATATACAATATAAAAAGGATGTTATAAATAAAATTTGAGTGGTTATAATAAATGTTATACACTTAAATTTTAGTTATAAAAGATTAATGGAGGTAAATAAGGAAAAAGGGAATTTTAGGGAAATTTATTTAAATAAACTAATAATCAAATTTGATTTAGTATGGAACCTTAATCTAACCAAGAAATTTTAAGATCATTAAACTGATAATTGAGAATTTGATTTTAAATGGAAATTTCAAGTGACACTTATTAAAGGAATATCTTATTTACAAAATAGGTATTTTTAATAAAGTGGTAGGTTATTTAAATTAAGAGCTAAGTAGAATAATGAACTCTTGAAATGAATATTTCAGAAATTGAAATAATTGGAAATACTATTATATCTACGGTAACATATTTTAAGTGTTGCTGTTTCTAAAAATAAATGTTTTGAAAATTACAATTGAATAAATGAAGTTTATTTTAAAATGTTATGATTTTTGTAGTATGATTTCTAAAAGATAATATCTATAAATTTTAATGACCTTCAAAGTATTATGATTTCAAAAGAATTATGATTTCAAAGTTATTATCCTATTTTGTTTAAAAACTATCTTTGAGTGTCCTTGGTTTTCCTATCTGCTACAGAATGGGGAGGCTATTGCTTATACCAGTCTGTTTAGAAATCTTTCTATAATCTTTGAAATCTTTGTTACTCATCGGGACCCGAGCACCGTTTATCACCCAGAGCCTGACAGTCAAACCGAAAAAGGTAAACCGATTCTAGTGGATCTTTTCGTTTTTCAAATACCGGAACTATTCGTTTAAGATTCTTGTTTATCTAGCTTATCTTTTTTGTTTCTCTTCCTTCGTTCCTTTTCGAGGACGAAAAGTTCTTAAGTGGGGGAGAGTGTAACAGCCCTAGTTTTAGATATTTATTTTATTTTAAATTATTTAATTTTGAAACATATTTTATATAAATTGTGTTTAAGAATATAGTTTAATTTTTTAAATTGGAGATATATTTTATTGAATTGTATATGTCAATAAAATCTAATAATAACTGTGAAATTTTAAGCTAAGTTTGAACAGTTAAATTTCGCGTTCAAAAGACGCGTCAATTATAGGGTATAAGCAACGTAATAAAACGTGTGTTTTTAAAATGTTATTTTTGTGAAAATTCTTGATGTTTTAGACTGCGTCTGTTTAACGTAGTGTAAAAATCATATTTTCAGTTATTTTTAAAGGAAAATATCAGTCAGTAATTTTATAATAACCGGTACTTTGTTAACTAACAGTCTGATCCTGAATAAATTTTATACGTTCTTTTCTTAAGCTTTGATATATATTCTCGCCGTTCAAACTTTAAATTCCATCTAACTAATAAGTGCTTGAATATTTGAACGGTTAACATTTTACCATCTTCATTTAGGGAATCAAACTAAGATTTTTCTTTGCAACATATATCTGACCATCTCATTCACTGATATCAAACGTTAAAAATCTAAGTATGAAATGGAACGAATATCAACATTTAACGTTCAAACTTTATCACGTATTCATGCTACCAACTTAACTGACTTTATAACTAGGATCTGTTCTCCTCCTCTTCTTGTACAAGACCCTAAGCAATTGTTGCTTTAATCACGCAACCTACAGTTAAAAACAAATCTGTATGTATTTGCTTGAAACTGGAAATGAATCAAGATTCATAACTGGAAATAAAAATTTACACATCAATGAATGATAATCAACTCTCTATTTATTTCGAGCAAACCAAATCAAATTTTCACACAAACTTTTGTAACATTCGAAACGTACAAACTGAGAACATCTCAGCCTTCTACCTTATTAACTGCCTCTTTAGAAATCATCATGCACATCAATTCCTTTCCTATGCCTCTGTTCTCATCAGATATACAAGCATTCATTCTATTTGTCTCTATAAACTCACACTGGCTTTTGCATCCACATCTATATTCATACAAAGATTTAAACAAATATGTATCAAATAAATGCTTGCGTTTGTTTGCCTGTAAACCAAAAATGTATAAACTGAAAGCAAATCACGTGTATAAGCATTTATCTTATAAAACTGAAATGAGCTTTGATTTGGCCTTAAATTTATCAGACACATTTTTTATCTCTCGACCTCCTCTGATATTTCAAAACTTTGCAAACTAAAGGGAGCTCATCACGTATAAATTGTAAAACTGATATTGTTCAAGGCCTTGCCGTTTTTTTTTCTTTTCATAGCATTCAAATCTGATTCATAACCATTCTTTTGAAACTGATAGCTTAATATCTAGACTGTTGCATTTCTCTTCTCTTCCTCTGATTTCGCCCACTATCTGTTCAACATACTACCTATATAATACAAATCAAGCAACTGATTAAATGGGAACAAATGAATTTTCGAAGGCCTGGAAGTTTTGAGATAGATCAGTAATTCCTCTCTTCCTATAACTGCGCATCTCTGTTTTGCTCACAAACAAAATCATACATATATAAACACCACCTCAAAACCATCGTTTCATGTTTCCTACCTATGCTTCTTCTCGAAAGCTATCAGGTAAATAAATTGTCTATTTTCTTTTTCCCTGACAGATGTTTTCTTCCTTCCTCTTTCTCGGAAATGTTGTTCTATCTATGCCTTGCTCGGCCATTTCTATTGTGTGTATGCCATGCCTTGTCCTAGAGTTGTCTGAGAATAGGTAAGTGTAGTGAGTGACTGGGGGATGAGTTGATTGTTGAGGAGGTTGGCATGCCACTGTTGTGAATAGGATACATACATTTAGTATGGAATCTGTGCGTGCATAAGTCCATAGGAAAGTTGTTGCATAGAAACCAAGCATGAGAGTTTTCAGATTTCAATTGTGTCATAAAAAGTTAAGTCGGCATATATATAAAATTGTGGGATAGGTTATACACATTTGTATCACGGTGAGCATGTACAAGTTGAGCCTGGGAAGTTAAGAATTGAAGAGGAAATAAAATTGAACACTGGTGAGGGTTTGCTTGGTTTCATAAAAGTTTTGATAGGCTAGAAATAGTATATGTAAGGCTGCAGTTGCATGTATGTCAAAGAGCAAGCCAGTATATATGTAAAATTGGGTAATAGGCTGTGCATGATTTGGTCACTGATTCACATTTTGTCTGCATAGGGCTGATATGTGGTTTGTTGGTGCAGAAGATAGGAATAAGCTAGGACTAGGGAGTGAGTTCAGTTTTATCTGCATGTTTATAAGTTTAGCAGTAGGCTACCCATGTGGTATCACAAGTATATAGGCTTCAAGTGTGTCACAGTGTGCACCTAGGTATCTAAGAGTGTTGAGGTACATCTGACCTAGGTAGTGAAGACTGGAATGGTGGAAAGAAGTAGGAGTAAAGTGCAGTAGTTGGTAGAAAGTAGTGGCCTTCATAATGTTATAACAAAGGAGTGGGTAGTTGATCAAGTTAGTAGGCATAGCTGTTCAAATATTTTTGCTGATGGAGGTAGGTAGGCAGTCTTTTGTGTTCAAAGCTTCAGAGTTGGATTTTGTCTCGAAGTGGTTAACAATGGAAGCAGCTGTCTCCAAAGCATACACAGAGAAATGCATGAATTTGGTCTCGAAGTATTAACAAGGGTGACCCGAAGATTTGACAAATTGTCTCGAAGCAGAGACACATGCGACTCGAAGCAAAGATGGGACTTTCTCGAAGCAAGTGTGCATGAACCTTGGGTTTGCATTTTTCCAGTTTGAGCCTGGAAAGTTGAGATCTGGATTTAAAGATGAGTGGAGTCAGAAAGCAGTGGTGCAAATTTAGTTAAAATGTAAATTAGGAAATGAATTCCAGAAAGGATGAATCTAGGATTGAAGTATGTTAGGCAAGCAAGTGTGCACGAGTATGTATGGCGTGAGTGTGTACATGTACACGTGTAAGTTGAAATTTTAAGTGTGCACGTGTACATGTGTATCACGACATAGAGTAGGAAAACTTCACCCTGTTGCTTAGTCTGACTTTAGAAAATTTTGTCGGAATTTTTAATGTTAGCCCGGTTCACATTTTGGGCTATATTTTGGCCTTATTACACGGTGGAGTGGTCGAGCAAAGCAAATCAATTTTCGTTCTATCTTAAATTTTCCTTTGACCGAAATTTCTAAAGTCGCGTTTCAAAATATTTGAATTTTGTTCTAGATTTGGATCTAGGCGACATCCGAGAAATTTTATCGTTACCCTCTGTCGGTCTTTACCGGTGAATAGCCGTTTTTGAAATCAAATTTTCTGCAACATCCAAGTGAGTATTTCTCACCAGACATACGTATTTATATTTCGTAAATTTTTGCAAGTGTATGTGTAGAAATTTAATTCACTACTATCTGTCTGTAATGTTGTATAAAATGATGAACCCCATTTAAATGGACACCTCATCAGTTATTATCTGTTGTATGATATTCTGCAGTTATATTTTATTATTGTTTATTTACTGCTTAAATCACACTGCAAGTTCCCTGTTATATTTAGATTGTTATGGGCTGAGACGATAGGCCTAATTGATTATTATTGTTCATCTATGTTGTTAACTGCTTATCTGACAACTTGGGATTGCGGGTTTGAAATGATAGAACCCGGAGTTTATAAATTATGGATTGAAATGATAGAAATCCGTATCACTTGACCTAGGCTAGAAAACTATATACAGGCCCGTGGTCCTTATAATATTTTTCTGAAATATTTAAAATTATTTTGGAAGTTAAATATTTGATTTATTATCTTTAAAGGATTTTATTTGTTTTTTTGAACAAATTTTAAATGAAATAAATAAATAAATATTTGAATAAAAATTTGAAATATAACTTAGTTTGGAAATTCTGGATTTTGAAAGATTAAGATTGCAGTTAATAAATAAATAAATAAATAAGTTATATTTAGAAATATTTATTAAGTCAAACGATCTACTGCAGCATTTAAATGCTGTCTTTTTGAAATTGGACTAGTTTTACCCATAACTTTAGGTAACATTTCCTAAGTGCTATAGAATCTAGAATTTGATTGTTTTAAAATTTATGGGATTTGATAAATTTTATTTTATATTTAAGTTTGGAAATCTTAAGATAAGATATTTATAACTAGATTTTCCTTAATAAATTTAAGATGAATATTCTGGTATTAAGTAAATTTTGAAGATATTTAATGGCTAAAATTTGGAGTTTTATTTATAGAATTTATGGGAATATTCAAGACTAAATAATAAAACATTGACTTGTTGAAAGAATAAAACCCAAACTTAGTTTGAACAGTAAATACTCCAAATTGAATATATATATAGAAATTGAAATGGTTTTAGGAACATAAAGTGATATTTAAATTATGGTTTAAAACTTTAAATAAAGAAATATATTTGTAAAGCTATGTAAATTATCTTCTTTACAAAGTAACCATAAAGTTAAATCATTTATTCTATATACTGTTGAATGTCCAAACCATTGTGTTTGGGAGTTATGGATTTTAAGGTAAAATTTCCAAAATATTATGTTTTGAAGATATAATTCAAATATTTGGTTTCCAGATATTATAATTTTAAGCAGTATTGTTTTGGAAAAGAATTATATTCGAATATAACGATACCCTATTGTTTTGGGTTTTAAAATGATATCGTATTTACAGTTTTGAAATAGAAATAATTATTCTGGTTTTAAAGAATAAACTGTTTTTAAATGACCACGGGTTATAATAACGTTTGGTTGGCAAAGAGACCGGGATCGGATATGGACATACTCTCTGTCGATACCGAAAACCACTTTGACTAACCGTGTGCGCGGTGGAGATTCCAGAATGAAGTAGGTTGGTGGTGACGGTTTCCTGAAAGGTATATACGTGGACCCGACTCCCGTGAGTTGGCATAAGGTGGCTAAAACAGGAGCGATTCTCGGATTAATGAGGTAGCTCCTCTGATCGAACGCACTTCTTCGTATACCATTCTATTGCTTATGTGATTGTTTGGGTGCACCCTTTGATTTGGGAGTGTTGTTCGAGGTGGGCGGTTGCTGCGGCTTCGCGTTACCACCGGTCCGGATAGCAATTGGTATATCTACCCTGGCATTGCCTAGTTGTGCCGTGTCACCTACCATATCGAGCCTTGTACGAGTTTGGTTTTCTCCCGTAGCCCGTGTGGTATCCTCTAGTTGCTTCCCGAGTAGGAGGAGCTATGATATTGGATGGACTACTGGGACTATTACGTGTTAAGGGCTATATGGGTAACCCCTTAATGCTAAGAAATAAGTATGTTTACTTTATAAATAGACACTATTATAATAGCGCAATATACTACATAGTAAATAGTTTAACGGATCCTTAGAGGATGGGCGATCCCAAGCATCCTTTGAGTTACTTGCTCTATATTACAGTACACTTGATTTAGCTTACATTATATAAGTATGTATGTCCTGACTCGAGTGTTTTGTTTTATTGTACGCTCGGGTCATCCTGAGTTGCAGTTCAGTTTCTTCTCCGTAGCTAGGACACTCAGTAGATCATTCGTGCTGCCGGAAGCTTGTCTCAGTTTCTATACTTCTGTAATTCAAGAACTTTGAAGACCATATCTCTATTTTGTTTAAATTTGTATTGAGTATTATAGACAATGTAAGTTCTGTTTTGTAAAGTTGTATCAGTGGCTTCATGAACCACTAAATTTTAATTTCCGCTGCGAGATTCTGATATCTGTGTATGTGATTCTGTGATTTATTTATTGTATATTCTGAGTTTTGCCAAATTTATTCTACAACGCAGTATTTTGAACTATTCAAGCTCGACATGTTCTATTATTGTCGAATTCGAATGGTTGAAAATACTGGGTCGTTACATTGATTCTCGACAGCGAACACTAGGTATGGATTTTTGATTGATAATGGGATTCTCTATCATAGTATATAACTATACAAGGAGAATGAATGTTTCTAATCAAGAAACCAGATCTGAGTTCGTATTAGAATGGTCATGTGGATGATAATAGTTCGAAAGTGAAATTGTATGATCAAGCGAGCGATCAGGTATAATTTTGTGCACCGATGTTATATGTACATCGTAAAGGCTTAATAAATTAAATATCGATATTGAAAAATGAAAACTGAAATGGTTATGAATCAATTGAATGGATATTATTTGATTAATGGTTTCTTTGGTTACATTTGCTACAGTTGCATATGGTTATTGTATAGTCTATGCTATATATTTATATTGCTTTCTATATATACTTGCCCTTATTGGTTGTTGAGTGATTAATCGGTGCGGATGGCATATGTTACGCCATTGGAGCTCGTTTTCGCATTATATTGATCGTATATGCTTGCTAATACTAATAAAAGCTACACATCTCGGATTACATATCGTATTTTATATTTTTCCCTACGGGATGCATCATCCTTGACGATGAGATGTGTAGTTGTGATTATATATATAGTAAATTTTTCCGATCGAGCCGCACAAAGGAGACGCTGGCAAAATTTTCCGTTCATTCAAGGCGTTAGAATTTTTTGAGAATTTTTAAAAGAAATGTTTGATGACTAAAATTTGATTTTTATGTTATAAATCGGAATGATATTAATTGGGATCTGTAAATGAATTTAAAGACTTAGAAAATTTTGATTACATGTTTAAATTAAATAGATTTTGAAAAGTTTAAGGGGTTAAGAGGCATTTTTCTTACCAATGGTAATTTTGGGGTCGAAATTCTTTTAAGGAGGAAAGAATGCAACGACCCGTAATTTTGGTCATTTGATTTTGAAATATTTAGTTGATTTAAAAAGTAAAATGTTGGTTAAAAAGGTTAAATAACTCAAAATAAAATTTATAGTGATTAAATTTAAGTTAATAATTTAAAATTTCAAATATAGTGATTAATTTAAAATATTTGAATTGGAGGATTTATATTTGAATAACGTTTCAACTAATTAAAATTTTAATTTAATATTAATTCAATAGATTTAATATTTTTATTTAACTCATTTTGGTTTAACAAAGAAAAACGGTGGATTCTTTGTTAGTAATCATGGTTTAAATAAATAATAATATAAAATTAAATTATTACTATAACAACTCCATTTTTATTGACGTGTTTTTAATTTAATTTACTTGATGTTTTCATAATTTTTAATTTGGGGAATATTTGAAATATTTGTTTGACGGTTTATTAGGAAACAACGACATTTTGTGATTTTTTAAAATTCAATAACCAATGCATATTATTACTGTTTTGAGATCGCGTCGTTTTTTTGAGCGTGAATGTATTTTTATTTTATCGATTCGAGGTCCGTACACGAACGGGAATCGGTGCAGCGAGATACTGGAAAACTTGAATAAATTTAAGTCAACTCAACATATCTCTACTAGACCGTCTTATTGTCTACCCCGTCCTCTTCCTTTTTTCCTTTATTCGTGCGTTCTCATTTCAAGCTCCAGAGAAAAATAAGCAAGCCGACCCTTTATAAAACTCAAAACAAAGAAAAGAAAAATCGAAAAAATGTAAACAAGCTTCTTTGATCTTGTTTAGCCAAGATCTTCATGTTGGGGGGTTCTGGCAAGGTGCGGCTGCTATTGGACTCGGGAGAGTGCTTGGCCGTGTTCTGCTTGTAGCTAGGGTTTGGAGTTTCATCTCGTTCGATCATTGGTTTGCAAAAATCAAGATGATATTTGGATACAGGATGTCGAACGACACTTGCAGCCGATTTTTGGTGGAGCTCGGCGTTGCTTTGGGTGGTGCATGATGGGGGTTCATCATCTTGTTGAGGAAGGACGAAAGTGGAAAGGGGAGGATGAGCTTAAAGGGATGGTGAGGGTTAGATGTAGATTTTGAAGAGAAGATCTGTGGTGTTGTCAGATTCAAGTTTTGTGGTGGGTTGGGTGCATTGAAGAGTTCAAATGATCAACCATGGCGAGGAAGAGTACTAGAAATAGAAGTGGGAAGGTGAAAGGAGGAGGAAAGTTTAAAATGTAATTATATTTTAATTAAGTAATTAGTGGATTTAATTATATAATTTTATTGTTTAATTAAAAATGGTATAATTCTCTTATACGAGGTCCAATCGAGGCATGTATTTTGCGTTGTGCTCGTAACGATGAATGCTTCGCAATGTAACTTATTTAGACTAATTTGGAGACCTTTGAAATTTGGGCTAAAATCGGACGTCGTTCGATTTTAGTTCCAAACCGCAACGCTTCGATGACAATTGGAATTTATGGTGAGTATAACTCACCTTTCTAATTTATCGATGTGTTATATAGTAGATAAAATTTTACTGTTTGTGTTTAATTGAAATTATTGGCTGTTTGATTAGAATATCTGTTTAAAAGAAACTGACAATTAAAAGTTGAAATAACTATAAGATGTGTTGAGAAATTCAGATTTCCCACAGTAGTAATTTAAGATTGCCAGTACGTTTTTGATGTGTTATTTACAGTTATTACTCTTAAATAGATTGTTAATTGTTTAATTTGACTGTTTGGTTATTTTGGATGTGACACCGACATTGTGAAAATTTAACTATTTAGAGTTAAATAGAAATGATGGCATTTATCAAGTGCTATAGTGACTATGGACCTCAATATAGTGTTTTGAAACATTATAAATGGTTGAGTTGGTTTGGTTATGATTTCCATTTGAAAGTTAATTTTAATTTGATTGTTGCGAAATTTATTTAATATATTAGTATAATGGAGTTTTATGAGTTTCCTTTCTATTTTCAAAATTTCTTTATCAAAAATTTCTAATTATATATTTAAGTAAATGTTGTAAATAATTATTTTAAGAAGTATTGTTTTTATAGAAATTATTATTATAATAAATATTTATTTTAAAAAAGGAAATTTAAAGGGACTACTTATATTTAAAAGGGAATTTTAAGGGTTTGAAGAAGATTGAAAAATTGAAATAATATTTTTGAACTATTTGTATAAAAGTTAGTCAATGCCTAAATCTTATTTAAAAGGCGGAGAATAGATTTATGAAAGTGTTTATATAAATAAGAGAAATGTTTCCTTAAGTAATATCTTTTAAAAAGAAAACCAATGTTATTTGATAAATGGAGAAGGTAAGTTCCATTTAGGAATTTATTGAAAATTGAGGAATGGTCATGTTATGAAAACTAAACGAGTTTTACAATTACATTACGGTACTTTGATTTAAGAAGGAGTTTTGTAATTCTATTTGGAAAATTTATGAAGGGGCTTTATAAGTGAATTTCGGAATTTATAAGAGAGTTACAAATAAGATAAAGTTTATAGAATGAGTTGACGAAGGGTTTTGAATAAAAGAAGTTTATAAAAGATTTCAAGAATGAAATAAAGGACGAGTTTATGAAGTTGTTAAATTAGATTTGGAAAATTATTAAGATACCGAAAATCTCTTTTAATGTTATAAATAAGATTTTGGGAAGGAACTTATTAAATAATTTTTTAGTTTATATTCATAAAAAAAGTTGTTTATAATAGGGATTTGATTTCCCGAATTGACCTTCTTAATTATGGTGGTATGGAATATTCTTCCCCTACTTAGTAATTATCATCTTCGTTATAAATGATTCCACTTTAACCAAAGATTTAAGTGGAATTTGAAGTCAAAATGTTTTCTTAAGAATGTAGATATACTTATACCATTGAGATAATTATATAAATATTTTTATAAAGTAGGTTTAAATTAATGAAAAGATTAATCTAAGAGGCCCAGAGTTGCGTTGTGCTTAACCAATGTTATTTCCCTTAGGGAATTAAATAATTTATGGTTGAATTTTAATTGATATTTAAATAACCAACTACCAAATATGGACTCAAAACATAACTTTGGATATTTCTTGAAGAAATACGTGAGTTATATGTCACAGTCATCTCCGATGATGTTGTACTGTACGTATAAATCTCATTTCATTCGCCTAGGACAAATGATAAGGAAATCCGTCCACTAACATTTAGAAGGCGATTTCCACTCTTATCTTTGACTATTATTTTCTAAAGAATCGGAGTTGAGTTTACTAAAAATTACTGAATGCTGTTTCGAAGTGATCGAGATCAGATATATTATCCGAATACCACTTCGATCCAACTTAAGTGTTTTGAAGTGAAGGCATCTTGAAGATGATGAAATTTGAAGACAGAGCTCTTTGAAATGCAAGGGTTGCTTGCTACTAATCTCAAGGGAAATTGCAAAATGGATTTAGTAGAAGTAGTGCCTTCCGTTTCATTAAGTCCTAGAACAAACTTGTATGGATGAATGCTGAGATTGCATTACTACCGGAGGGCAATGTTAGCATTCCAAGTGGAAAGTTCTATTTAAAGGTAAAACATAGCATCAATCCTCATCAACAAGGAAACGAAAAAATCGAGCATGCAGCAAGGCCATGTGGATCGCTCCTATCAAGGTATGGTTATCCCAAATCTAGATCGATTGCTACTCATGTATGCTTCAGGGTCCTTTAACAATACATGCGATCATATTAGATACTATTAGTCAAGTGGTAGGTCAGTCCTGTGTGGTAGGGGTACAAGATGTTCTTGTCAGACCCCGATGTATTTTATCTAGAGATGTACCATCGGAAGCAAGTTCCTTACCTTGTCATAGTATGAAATCCAATCTCCAATATAAGCCTTACAATTTTAGATGTGTCCAACTATGTTGGAATGTGAGATGCAAGCATTCCAGCTATTTTAATATCTTACTTTCATCCTTAGACACTATTAATATCAGAGAATTTCATATGAAATAGTTGGTTATTGTAGGGTAAAAACCCATCCGTGTTTATGTGCGCGTGGATATACGAGATACTTTTTATTTCAAAGTGTTTTTATAACTTGAAAATCTAGTTAGGTGTGTTTTTCCCACACTGGTTTTTCAAACTGGTATGAATGTTATTTTATTATAATGCTCGGGTCAGGCCGAGCACATTACAGATTTAGTTTGGATGGTTTGGAGCTTCAGGAGACGAGCTGGAGTCCCAAAGACGTATTCGCGTACATTTTATTTTCCGCTGCATTAGTTGTTTATTTATCAGCACTTGTGAGGACATGTTTTTACAACTGGCTAAACCGACTGTTAGCTAGTGAACTCTGATCGGAAGTATGTATATTACAATTAGTTTCTTCTTGGGTAAATATATGTTTCATATTACATATTAATCGTTCCACCGTGAGATTCTATGTTGTTTAGTTTTCCTCTTGTCTCCTTCCTTCTTCTTTTACCCTAAAAGTTGGGTTTTGCGGCATTTGATTGGTCAGCATGTAATACAGTAGATGTATAAGTGTCGATTTTTGATTATTGAAAATCCCGCTTCGTTATAGAAATTCTGAGTTGGAAGTGAGGATCTAGGTTTATATTTATAGGTGTTCAAACCAATGCCAACCGTTTGATTAAACCACTTTAGATCCAAAGAATGTAGGCCACATTAAAATTTATCATTTAGAAAATTTGGGTCGACCGCTCATTACTCTAGGTCTACCGCTACTGGTCGACCTAAGCAATCCTTAGATCGACCCGAGTAATGTAAATTCGACAAATAATGAACATTAATTAACTTCGTTAATTACTTTCCACTTATAACCCATTGATGTTATCCGATACCTTAAATTATTTGCTTAGCATTTAAGCTACAGTTAAGTTTAATGGTTTTTGTTAGCATTAATTAATTATTGATTTTTCCTTAATTACACATATAGCTAGTGCGTGGACCGTGCTACGCACACGGGCAGTGCTGGTATTTCCATGTAATTGTAGGTCCAAATGAATATAGTCCAGTTGTTGGTTAAAGCAGTACGTGTAGATCATATGCAGTGATGGTTCGTAACCCCTTCAGCGTTATGTTCAGTATTGAGGTAGCTGGAAACTGTTGGGAGAAAATAAAATAGTGTTAAAAATTTGCATTAGGGACATGCTCAAATTGCAAAGTAGTGTATGTGCAGTTATTCATTTGCAGGAAGGCAGTATTGTAAGCAGAAAGTTAAAACCTTAGTTAGGAAAATCAGTCCATATTATTTTAAATAAATTTATGTTGTCTAAATCTGTTTATGTGTAGGTGAAAAGTGTTAACGGTTGAATTTGTTATGGCTCGTTTGGCTGATACTTAAATTTTGAGTTTTTATTTTGTATTTTGGTGTGAAGGAGTGGTTGGAGAGGAAGGGACATGGAATGCGTTAGAGAGTGATTTTGGTAGTCCTGAAAAAGTGTGGAGTAATAAAATTTTGTTTTAAAAACTCGCTTTTTGCCCTCTCATCTCCCCTTTATTCCCCATTGTGCCGCGTTGTTATACCATGCTGCTTGATTTGAAAATTCATGTTGGAAAAGTGGAAAAATATTTAGAAATAAGTTGGGCCTTTAGGTGTTCAGTCTGTCGGTTTGCAAAAAATATATTCATTGCTAGTTTGTGGACAACATGTTTGTTTTTGAAAATAAATAAGTTTAGGCTTTGTAACTGACAGTACATGGATAATTAGACATTGTATAAATGACACTAAAAATTAGAAAAGGTGTTGAACAAATTGAAAAGTTAGCAATTGTTGGTGCGTTGAAACCTAACCAAGATGCACCGTTAAGCAAAGGCGGTAGGGATTATGATGACCGTTTTGTTTCAGTTGTAATTAAAGCAAAGTGCTAACTATTATCAATGCTAAATACGTCTTCCCCTGTCAGTATACATTTCATTTGTGGTAAAAAAAAACAGTTTCCAAATGATGTCCACGTCGCGTATAAGTGTGAAAAAACAGCCTAAAATGATACGGTGATATAGTAAGTGATGCATATGACAAAGGTGGGAAAAATTGATAGCTCATACTGTAGTATGATTCATGCAAAAGGTTTGAGTTGATAGTTCATTACTAATTTAATTTGTTTAGCCCGTTGGCAGTCCTTGTTTGAAAATTTATAGTACGGAGTTGTAGTAAGCAGGCATCTATACTGGACCTTGTCACCATCTACTCTCTGTACATCATAATGAGTAAATATATTATGTAGGTTGCTAGTATTAACATGACAGATGGATATGTAATATAGAAATAATACGAAAAAGATTGAAAAATAAACATATGTACAATATTTTACTTACCAAACTATATTGCATTATCTTGCGTACGAAATATTTATGTAGTGGCGAAAGGAAGAAAAGCGGAATGAAGAGGTGATGCCGTGTATAGTTATGCAGTCATATATAAGATGTTAGTTGAGAATAAGTGATTTATGTTAAAATTTGCGTTTGAAACTGTCGTCAGGATTGCACTATGCGTATGTTTTCAATATGTAAAGCATGAAATTAACAGTTGTAACATAGAATAATTTTATGAGTTAAAAAATGGGTGGTGTTAAGTAAGTTACCGCTGCCGAAAGTTAAGTTTCTAATGACTGCAAATTGTCTGTCATATTTGTAGTAAACAGAAGAGTAAGAGGGTCAGTGTGTCTAACCATCATAAAAATGGTGGACGAGGGTCAGTAAAGTGAAGTGTATATACAGAGAACATAATGGACGGTGTAAAAGTGTGTCATTTATTACACGGAACAGTGGCTAAAAATAAAGTGGTACAAACAGTAGTACACAGCTTCAAACGTACATAAACAGATACAGTAAGTAAATAGAGCCGCCTTTTTCGTCTGTAGTGGAAGGCAGAAATAGGTACAGGAATAAATAAAGATGGATAGTTGCAAACATAACACAAAAGTTAGGACTGGGGAAGACAGAGTTTGGATGGTGTTGTGGACGTACGATGGCTCGTCATGCAATTGTCCACATGGCTGCCTACTTCTTCCTCTTACTACCAGTCAGTCGTCCACGTTTTCTCTGCCTACCATTAGGCAGTATGTGATAGTTAGGTTCATTCTCCCGTCCAACGGTGTGTTCGGATATGCTGCCATCCTGTACACATTCCTCAGCCTCCTACAGTTAATGGGAGTATATATGTTAGTTAGTTTGTGTGTTATGTGGTAATAAGGGCGGAGTGTGGGTTGGAGTACAAACTGCTTAACTTTAATCTTCTCTCTGTTCAACACACCTGAGTAAGAAAAACAAAGTGTCGGTAGGTAAAATGTATGTAAGACATCGTTAGAAGAATGGACAGAGGTTATGAAAAAGAGTTGTACCAATTTTTGTGACAGTGCTGGATTCAGCAGTTAGTTGTGTACCACCACCTTCCTTTGTATCCTTTGGTTGCAGGGGGTCAGGTCGATCAAGCAGAGGGTTGTTAGGTTGGTGAATATGTGAAATTTTACTATCAGTCGGCGATTTTCCATAATTCATTATGTCCTAATTTGACGGTCTGAATTCAAACCGAGCTTCTGTACCCATCATGCTGGTGAACAATTTACCAATTACTTCATCACCGTTGGTCTATTGAAAAGAAACAGTAGTGTTAGGTAGGCTGAGGGAGCGAAGGAAGGAGTGGGATAGCAGTTGCGTGCTAAGGTTAGACAGTTTGAAGTTAGCACTGTAAATTGATAAAGTAGTGTAGGTGTAAGATGTGTACCGTTTTGGATATATCCATCATCTCATCGACGCTCCATTTGAGGAGGTAGGCAGCATCTTTGTCAAAAGCAGCCGCAGTACCGGTATGGTCAAAAATTTCCATAGATGTCCTATACCTGTGAAGATATAACATAATGTAAGGGAGTAGACACTGAATGATAAACTAACTTATATAAACCTGTTAAGTGGAAGGGTAATATTGTTATTGCATTTAGAGCAGCTAAGACCGGTTTCTTCCTTTGTCACCTTCTTCCTACAAATGGGATATGAAAGATAATTCCAGCCTGATGATGTGTTAATCCTCATCAATGTTGCATTTACGACATACTTCTTTGACTGCAAAGGATGGAGAAAGTGAAAAATGTTAATCAAAAAGTAAAGGTGACATAAAAATAGAAATAGAAGATATTGAATTACGTGGTAGTCTAATGATCGTATCTCGTCTAATATATTAACGATGGTACTTCTAATTTCCCGTTCATAAGGAGTTGAAGATGTAGGCCGTTGACACTCAATAGATGTAATGGTACTGCCTTCACTGTCAGTGACACTGAAATGTAATACAGTCGCAATGAGGTTGAGGATGAAGTGCACGCATCAGCAATAGTTGCTAGAAATTAATTGGAGGTATACCTGGAAAGTAATTTTGCTACGTCTGGACAGTCAGTGCTGAAGTATATTTGTGTAGCGTTGGTGGATGAAAATGTAAACTCTCCTATAATTATTAGTTTGGAGATAAGGTTGATATCCAGCAATGAAATATAAAGGAGTAAAGACAGTTTACCTTTGAATAGTTTGACTACCATAGAAGTGAATATCACAGACAGTGGTTGTTTTTCCAATTCAATAGCGGCCACATCTATGAGGTCAGTTTTGTCAGCCCACAGAGTAATAGTTGTATTTTTTAAACTATGTAAAAGTTGAAATGGAGAGTGTTAGCGAGCAAATATGTAGACGTAAATGTGACATAGTGATAAATGTTAAACCATCCAGTGTAAACAGTAATCTCTCTTTTAGATGTTTGACATCCGGTCCTTATTGTCAGTTGGACAACATCTGAAATACCTCGTGGTACCCCACCAATATCTGGTAAGAAGACGAAAAATAGAGGAAGGTCCAAAAAATATGATGAGAAGTGTTAGTGGAAATGGTTGAGTGATAGTATACGACGTGTAGTAGTATGAAAAGTGAGTGCACCTGTAAGTTGAGCCACCTTATCTATGCGTTGAGCAAGAGTTTCATTATCAACAAAACCAAATTTGTATCTAGGAATATTGTACACTATTGGTGGCAGCAGTTTGACTTTGGTGTCATTACGAAGGATGATCATCAACTCCTCATGTATAGGACGGTACGTATTCTGCGAAGTGTAGGCGTTGGACGTTTCAATCTCGTATAAGCATTGTTCTTCAAACGTGTGTGAGTATTTGTCCACCAAACTCTTTGGCACCACAGCATGCTTTTGGTTGCCCTACGGTACGGTAAAGTGTGATCCAGTTGCAGCATAAAACTAAGTGGTAAATAAAATGTGCAGATATTATGTGGGTTTACGACTTACGTTTACGTCGAGAAGATGAAGATTTGTCGAGTAAATCACTTTTGCGGCTTTGGAGATTGAATTCCACATCCTAGACAGCCGTACATGTATGCGATTCCAATTAGGACCCACTTGTAACTCAGACAGTAGTTGATATTGGTTCGCCATTCTGATATCTGTTGAAAGAAATATAAGAAAGGTTAACAACAGTGGCTAACAGAATGGTAGTAACAGGTAGAAATTTGATCATCTGTAGTGGGGTACGTGGCGTAGAAGGTTTAGCGGCTCAAGGATTTTTATTTTGTTCAGAGAGAGGGAAGTACCCGGGGAGCAGTCTATAGTGGGAGAAAACAATTTGCTGAGGCGTAGGGTGGACAACAAATGAACATGATGAGTTATTTGTAGTTTGAAACTGAAGAGCGTGACTGATGTGCACTGTAGAAACGCCATCTTTTGAACATGTGTACCAACGTTGGGTTGTATCTGTTTGTAGTGGATGTAGTTACCTGAGGAAATGGGTTTGATCAGTTGACTGGGGAGAAATAATTGTATCGAAAGGACAGTTGCAACCCAGAAAAAATTACGTGCATTTGAACAGTTTAGTACTTGGCGATAACAGCAGTCTATGTGTGAAACATTTGGAGTTCGTGGATGGATTACAGGTGTACTGCCTATACACCATATTTGAAGTCAGTTATAGTTTTTATTTTGTACGTATTGATGATAGATGAACAGGTGATAGAACAGTGCGTTAGGACATTCACATATGGAAAAGCGGTAATGTAGTTGATGGTAAGTGAGGATTAAAATAAGGTAGTACATGCATGATCACTCAAAATAGGTGGAAATAATAATAGCACATAGTGAATTATGCGTATACAGTTATATTTAACTAAAGTTGATCAAACAGCACAGTTTGAAGTTATAAAGCACGGAAAACAGTTAAAAATTAAAATATTACTTCAGCCAGCGGTATGTTACCGCAAAGCTTAATATCAAAGAATGCGGTTGATAATATGAGCCGTGTGATTTTGATAGAGTGAAAGTAAGTAATTTGCACACCATCCAGCTGAAGATAATATTATCATAAATTTTGTTCTGCTATCCAAAGTGGTATCAACGTACGTAATCAAAGAGGACAATTGAACATGGAAATCACTACCAATTCATTCTTCAGTCTATATCATGCAAAAAGTGTGTACTTTATTCACAAAAAGATTGGGGACAACTGAAAAAAAAATTGGTACTTAAAATACTTATTCATCCAATTTAGTCATAATAATACATATATACAGAGGACTCAAGACGTTGAAAAAACATTTGAGGTGTGTCCGCCATCCTACGCCTTCTTCTTCCTGTTACTGTCCGAACTGCTTCCATGCTTAGCTGGCGTACGTTTACTCCGTCTTCACTCAGCCTTTTCTTCTTTGAAGTTCTTCCATGGGATCTTTTGCCTACCAACAGCCTTTTTTGCATCAGCATGAAAAGTAGATTAATATATTAGTCCATTTGTATATATGTTATCAGATATGATTTTAATTAGATCATTACCCCCAATGAGGCAAAGAGACTATGCCACATTGTGCTATTGTTAACTGACTACATTTGCCATCACATAATCAGGATACATGAAATAACAAAAATTATCTTTTGAGTTCATCTACCACGAAATAGCTCATTATATCTACTTAAAAAAGTAAAAGCAATAATTTTAACTATACCTTAAAACTTAAAAACCTTTTGGTTAAAAATATTTGGACACCAAATCTGCTTGTTCTCTACAAACAAAATATTAACATGGTTACCTATACAGCATTTCAAATTGAACCATTTCAAAATAGCGATAGATAACTAAATTTGTATAAGGCAGACAACCCTCACCCAAAGTGAAAGCAGGTAGAATATTTGTTTAACCCATACCAGAAATTAACAGATATAAATGGTACATGTGGAAAAACTGAACCAACATTTTTTTCTTTCTTCAATATAAGTTCAGGTACAGATTTACTGCATTCATGTTAAAAACCTTGGGACGATTTCAGTACTACAAATTAATTACTAACTACTTCATAGAACTTCAGCATATTCATAACCACAATTGCCATAATGTATAATGGGATTGAACTTATTATAATAAACACATAAGGTTTGAAAAATAAATCATGTTTTCAGTTAGTAAGCAAAGATTATGGTAATAGCTTTTGAGTGATTATCGCATGATAGAAACAATATGCAAATTTTATTTGAATAGATGTTAAAAAGAAAAGACGTGCAAAGTGTGATCTTTAGCTACTAACATGATAGTTAAAATAAAAGGAAATATCACAATATTCATAACCCAACAATTTCAGTATTTAAACAATAAAGACAAATAATAAAGTAGACAATATCTGCCAAAACGAACAAATGGCGAAGAAATTCTGCAATCTCCAAGGACGTTGATTCTTACTCGTATATGGAACAAATAAATCTTGAATAACCCTAGAGTAATCTATCATCACCCATGTTCAAAGATTGAAGTTTCTTCCTCTATGGAATCAATAACAATTAAAGAATTCGTATCAAAAACAATTAAAGAATTCGTTTTGCATTTAAAAACCCAGATGATATGGCAAAAAATGAAGAAAATTACCTGTAAATGAAACCATCGATTCTCGTCCTGAAATTGGTAGTGCTTAATTCGATCTATTACTTCCATTTTCGTCCTCATATAATTGGATAACGCAGTAACCATCACTCCTTGAAAGAAGTAGATATCAATCCCTAAAATCCACAAAATGAATGAAACCAAAAATCATATCAGTAAATAAATGATTAGATAATAAGAACCACGATTTGAACGAAAACAATATGAGGTAAGTAACAAATCGAAAAATTTCAAAGCAAGTGAATAAGAAGTAGATAAAAATTACGGTTTGAATGTATTGATAATAATGACGATTGAGATTCGAGAATGGAAATTTGATTTTGTGAAGTTTAGAAAGGTAAATCAGATCGTGGGGTGCAGCGGTTTTTTCTTCACTCCGTTAAATAATGCCGTTTAATTTTTGAACTGTTAGATAAATGTCCTGCTACCTTCCGTTTGATATATACTGCAATCTTAAATCCTATTCATCGTTTGCCTTCTTCTCTTTTCCGTTAAACATGACCTATTTCATCATATAAAAAGTAAGCGTTAAAAGTACAACCAACTTATAATCGTATAAGACCGTTAGTTCTCTTTTATTTGTAAACATAGGTATAATGCATAGGGAAAATCATCAAGCATGCTGTAAAATTATAGTATTATGTGAGCGTCATAGTAATGACTTGGACGCACAACTATAAATTAAAACTGCTACAAAAGATAAACAGGAAAAAAAATTAAACTATGTGATGCGACATGTATTTATTTCCTAAACAGCTAGGAATATGCAAAATAAGTTTAGCAAGGTCAAGTAGCTAAGTACAACCTTAATTCAGCCACCGATCGTCGATGAATAATAGTTGGATAATCATTTTTCGAGCATTCAAAGCTCACATTATTAAAGTTCATTAATCAAGCTTTTAGTAAAATGCAATCCAATTATATATAAAAACATGAACAAAAAATTCAGTTTATCAACATTATTTTTTTACTGTTCACTAACAAAGCTTATTGGGAAAAATATGACTATACTTCTAATAGTACATGAACTCAACTTCACTTGGTAACTTCAGTTTCAACAATGAGAACTCTGACAGAACACATGGTCTCAACCGTCTTTAATCTGTCAAACATGAAATATAAATCTAAGGGTAATTCAGCAACTGTTATATGTTCACACCGTACGTAACTGTCACTTATCTACTGAATAAAATTTATATACCACTTATTTTAATCCATTTTTTGTATACTTTATTTACCAGGAGAAATAATTTTCTACTGCTTAACTAATTACAACCACTAGTACATAAACATTATACATGAATTAACAATAACTACCTTAGAAGCTCACCTACCGTAAAACAACCCAGGATAACTTGTAAAAAAATTAAAAGAATTTAAACATTACCTTAAAACTTGCAAAGCTTTTGGTAAAAAATATTAGTACACCAAGCCTGCTTGTTGGGCTTTACAAATTAAAAAAATAACACGGTCACTTAAAAATTATTACAAACTGAACGATTTAAAAACAAACAAATAAGTAAATTTGAATCAGTAAACAACCGTCAGCCACATTGGAAACTGGTAGAATATTTGGGTTACGGATACCAGAAATTAACACGTAGACTTGTGGACAAATGAACTAATATTTATTTTTTCTTTACGCTTAGGTGTGGTAGATATGTAGTAGTCATGTTCAAAAGCTAGGTACGCTTACAGTAGTACTACTTAATTACTAACTAATACATATGTAGATGACAAAAAAAATTCTAAACATCAGAGTACATAGTAATAGGTTTTGTATAATAGTCCACATAACATGGTAATTTTGATGACAAAATTTCAGTTGGTGACTAAAGATTATTCTATAATAGGCTTTGAATGGTTATCTTAGTACACAAAACTGTTATATGATGTACTGCAAGTTCTATCAGCCTATTAGTTGAAGATTCATGCTACTGTAGTAACAGTTAAAAAAACAGTCCAAAATGGACTGACTTAAAGAATGATTTGGTTATGAACGTAAATAAATGGCTGCCTATTGAAGATGGTAGGTGTGACGTGCATACAGATCCCCAAAATTAGTTACATTAACGATTTAATATAACAAAAGTACACCAACTGAGTTGATGATAAAAAAGAATAGCGTTGTAATTTGCAATGAATTTGAAGCTATATGAAATAATAAGTGATTACAATGAAACCGTACGTGCATGTAGATAATTCGAAATCTAGAGATCCTAGCTTTAATAAAATAATGGAAAATGCGAACGACTTGATGATAAAATAGTAAGGCCTTATAAATAGGAATAAATTAGTAGTATTATGTAATAAAAGTTAAAAAGAATGATTTTAACATGTACTATGTAGGTTCTCCAACTTGCGAATCACAAAATTTGACATACATTAGACCCTAGCTTATGCATGGTTGAGTGGAAGTGATTACAAATCTTCAAAAGTACGCATAAGGATGAATTAATATTGAAAGTAGAGTACTTAAACTTACTATATTCCCACCTCTTCATATCTGAATGGACGAAAAAGCAAGGATGTTGGTGAACCGTCAGTCAATTAGCCCTGAAAGAAAGTTTGGAAAAACAGTAAAAAGTTATGCCCAACAACCATGATATCATTTGATCACTGGTGTGTACTAAATGTAATTGTAATCTGATTTAAAAGGCTTGAACTGTACAATGATACATGAATACGGGAAATGATTATTTGTGCAACTACATGAGATTTAAGATTAAAAAATTAATAACAATGCAATCGTCAAAGAGAAAGAACATATTTTTAACAATTAAGGGTTAAAATAAGCATGCCAAACCACTTGAAACAGCCAGTATTCAGAAAAACTAAAGAAATTCACCGACAATAAAAGTTTTGCAAACCATGATATGTGAAGCAAGTTAGTTTTAGATTGTAATTTATCGGCACAACAGATAATCGGCTTATCTACGTAAACAAACCATAACAACTATGACTTCTGATTCATGGCCAAACCACTTGAAACAGCCAGTATCATCCCAATTGATTTCCCAAAAAAGACAGTGGACAGCAAGTTAACGGGCTGTATGTGCTATGTTGGAAAACATACCATACTGTATATTATACTTTGCTTAACTATAATGACACATTTAATAAGAAGAAATGTACAAACACTATGTTGAAATGTGAACAGGAGTGGAAGGCATCATGTTCCCAGTTGTTAGCAGTACTATGTATACCGTAAATGTACAGGTTTTTCAGAAATGATAAAATAAGTTGTTGACCTTTTTGTTTGCTTAAATCAAATCATTGAGTTGTGATAACATGTTAATTAGTGATTGTAGCTCAACAAACAGGTAACGATAATTTCCAAACAGAGGTGTAGGACAACCTTTTTTTTACAACAGCTAACCAAGCTCATCGTAATACATTATTTCATATATGCTTCGTAAACTCGCAACACACATAATTTTCAAAGGTAAAATGTTGTATTTTAAGAAAACTGTAGATGCCTTACTGGCATTTCCACTCTGCGAAAGATAACGTAGTCAAAGCATCATAAGGGGGTTGTAAGGCTGGATGAGGAAAACATGAAAATCTTCATACAAATTGAAGGGAAACATAGAACTGCCGTAAACCTATGCAATGTTCATCAATTTCAACTATTAACAGATGGAAAGAAATATGGATGACCTCTAACTAACTTGCACAATGTTGATTTACCACTGACTGTTTCATGTACATACCTCCCATTAGGCGGTACTAAAAAGGTGTTAAATTTTACACACGTCCTCTCATATTTTCATATAACATACAGTTATGGAATTAATAAGGAGGACATACAGAACCAGAGATGTTTGCAGATCGTAATGCAGTTAGACAATAATGTCAAGTTAAACAGTGTGGAGTAAACTACAGTGCGGTTAAAGTGGTGATAAAATAACAGGATGATGTGGAAAATCACTTTCCCACAAAAAATGTTTTAGTCAGATTGGATTTGATTATATGTGCTGGACTAAAATTGATGGTCGGAAGGAAAGAAGAAAATATGTTAGTTTGTTTGATCAGACTTCAGTATATGATGCCAAACGTTATCTGTATCTTACTGTCGTTTACCATTATAATCACTATATTTGTTATAGCAGAGCAACATAAAAATAGATGAAAGTGAGCGAAACTACTATGTTACATATACGCAATTATTTTTATCCAGTTTGCGGATTTATAATGGGAGTCAAAGCAGTGAAACAAATGGTGTCAAATTTGTTAAACTGAAAGGGGAGTGAATACAGAAAAATGTCAAAACGTAAGTGCTAACATCTCCGCCTCAACTGTCCACATCAACTGACCCCCAGCGTACATTAACTGAAACAGTTGTAGACAGTGGAGTTTTGGTAACGTAGGGTAAGTGGTTCAAGGACGGCGCCAGCACCGTGCAGTAAGTCAGAACAGAAGAAACGCAGGTGATGGAAAATGGTAAACGGTGGGTCATGCGTACAGCGGAGATTGGGTAATTCGTGGACAGATTATTAGCAAGCCCCAAAACGGAGAAAGGAATATAAAAAAATTACTGACCTATTTTGGACTAAAGGGTATGGCCGCCGCCCAGCAAGTCGCAACAAGCAATCCTAGCCAGGTTGAAGCGGAGGGAAGGTACGCAGGCAGATGTGGAGCAAAGTGCGTAGAGTGGGAGAACCGAGGGTGAGTAGTTGGGAAAAGGGGCGGCTAAACACCCAAATCGAACACCACAGTCAGTGTGGATTTAAGGATGTTGGATCGGAAGAGGAGGGGTGACGTTGAGGAGAGAGGAAAGTGAATGTAGGGGAAAATGTCAGGCGGCTGTGTGGGTTGAAAATTGAAATGGACGGAGAGAAGTTAGGGGATGAGGAGGGGAATGGTTAAGAAAGAAAAGTTGAAAAAGGAAAGGGTGTCATTTAAAAAGCACACGTGGCAACATTAGACTGCTCTGGTTTCTCCTTTCCTATTTAAGTAATAGATTATTTCTAATTTTGAAATTTCATACGTCAATAACTTTTTCGTTTGAACTCCGATCGAGAAAATTTATATGTAAAAATCCATCAGAAAATCGCCACGAATCCAATTGTGTAAGTTTCATGGCCAAATTCTGATGTTTTGTAAAATTCCATTTTTCACTGCTTATTATTTATCAATTAAATTATGTTTAAATTAATTATCATAAAAATCGTGGGGTATTAAATTCTCTCCTTTAAAAGAATTTCATCCTCGAAATTCCTCAAGGGTTTGATCATGTAACCTAATACACATCTATTCTAAGTTAACAAATCAATTAGTGTGCAACCAATTTTGCAACAAATCATGTACAAATGCATGGTATATCACAATATATATGATATGCATATTGAGAAATTCTAAATCAATGCCTCCAATATGAATGCATTATTTTTAAAAAAATTTAAAAATATTTTGCAAACATCCTCGATATACTGGCAGTTCTATATGTATGCCACTTTTGAAAACCAAAAATTTGCTTTTACATCCAAATTTTCTCATACTCCTATGAATATAAGTATAATTCTATCAATTTTGCATCTGATTCCTACCATCCAAAATCTTAGCACAACGTTTCTATCATTAAAAAAAATTTATTTTTCTAAACCTATTTTCCTATGCTTGGAAAGGTTCTAGATGGAAAATTCCATATTTCCATCCTTCTCTAATGTACCCTTTTTCCACTGTATCTTGGAATCTTCCTTTTACGCCAAATTCTCTTTCAACTTTTTCAAGTATAGTTCACACAATTCAATTTCATTTTAAGTTTTTAAAGTAGGGTTTATTTAAAAAATCAATTTTTTGTTCACCTATTGGTAAGATATACTGAAAAAGATGCCATAGCTAAAATATCTTCCCTGTCTCAAACCATATTTTATTTTACTGTCACTTCTACTGCATAGTAAAATCTATACCAACCAATTTATCGACTATTCCCCAACTTCAAATATATGGCGTCTCAAAATTTTGAAAAATTTCTTCTTTTCTAAAATATTTTTATATTGCTCTTCCAAAATATCCATAAAAATTTTAAATTATTTTTTTTTTAAGATTTTCCAAAACATTTGGCAAGGATATTTTTTTCAAAAGTGCACATATGGATAGGTTTTTCAAAACAAACTTTTCCACACCTCATGAAATTGGGGTTTAGTCATTATCCTTCCATCGAGTCATTTTCTTGTCGAAGGCCATATTTTCCTTATTCTTTGTGATGATTGGTTAATTTCCTATAGTGCAAACATGAGGTCACAACTTGTCAACAATCATCTTGTTTTGACCCTAGCAATTTCTAAGCTTTAGCAAATTAGCTTTAGTCTTCCTCTGGTCGACTCCAAGTGACTATTCAATTTTTTTAATTGATTTCAAAAATTAAATTTTGAAACGTATATTTGTACGTATATGTGTATGTACCTGACTCTTGATCACGATTACATGTTCATGAGTCATTGTCAAGTTTAAGGAAATAACTTTCTATAGACAGTTTCCACTAGTCGTCTTCTTTCCTACATGTTCTCTTTCTCTCTCTTCTCCTCTTTTTTTAACCATATTTTTTATATATCCATAACCCTCCCTTTCTTACAAAATAAATTTCAAGTCACTCATGATTATGAAACTATCGGCATACGCTAGGTTATGAAATGATCGGTGTAGACCTTGGAGGTGGATCGATCGGCATAAGGCTTGGAGGTGTATCGATCAGCATAAGGCTTGGAGGCGTATCGATTTGCATAAGATTTAGAGGTGTATCAATCGGCTTAAAGCTTGGAGAAGGATCGATCGACTAAAAATTTGGATGTGGATTGATCGACTAAATACTCTGCATATGACTTGGAGATGGGACGATCGGCTAAATCTTTGAGACCGATAACGATCGGTTAAATCTCTTTCCTATATAAGTTTCGACACTTATCCACTTTCTTTCACTCTCTTCCTATAATTCTATTCTAAAGCACAAAAGAAACGAGTCTCCTTTCCTTCTTCTTGCCGATCCAAACAATGATCGACACAAGGTCATCACCCTCCTTCATAATTTTAAGTACGAGGCTTTGTTCTTGTGACAACCGATTCATTCGGTTGATACTTTTTCCTTTCTCTATTCTTACGATCGTATGAAATGGAAATGAAGTAGCTCGTCTTGATGAGGGATGATTGAATTACGGCCTTAGCCAGTCATTTGCTGAGAAAGATGGTGCAGTGGATGTGAAAAAGTCGTACAATCGATCACGTTCTTGGACAATCAGCGATGCCCTAGAACACTGGAGCTTGAGGATCACCTATAAACGATCAGCTATGCTTTGGAGTTGAGGGCTCATAAGAATGATCAGTGGGAAAGGCAGCTAAGAATGATCAGTTAACGCCGTTTAGGGGAACAATCGTCTTAAATTCGCATGCATGAACGATCGACCTTGCTTGCAAATGAACTTTTTATAAAATGGAACTTAAATAAGCAAACTTGAACTAAATGATGAGCTTTGGCTTTGCATACTTGAACAGACATTAGGACTTGCATATTTGGTAACAAATTTCCTTAGAACCATGACATGAACCAATGCCTTTAACAATCATCTTGAAGCTTACCAATAAATTAGAAACCAAACTTTTGCCGGCTGATGATCAATAATGAAACTCAAGCCGCATCGTTTCCCGATGACACACAGAAACAGTTGAGACAGTCAAAGGATGATGGTCTCTCTGGTTAATCCTCCAAGTCTCATTGTCTTTTCTATCTTCGATTTCGCACAACTTAATATTATACTGTGTAGCACTTCATCGCACCACACTAGCACTTACTATACACTGGGGGGTACAGGTTACTTCATCTAATCATGAGTTTTACTAAGTTTCATAGCAATGGGATCCAGACGTTTTGGGCATCTTGCGGCCATGCTAGCTGGATCATCTTCTAAAATGGATAACTCTGACATAGAATTAAATTCGACAACTAAATCCAATAATCCACCATCCTATCACAATTCGGAACAACCAAAAAGTCTGGGTTCTTAGTTTGATCTCTCTGATGTCGTTTCCACTTTTCCACCGGAGATTATCGATCCTGCTCCCGACACTCTAGAGAACGCAGTTATTCTTGAGAATCCTTCTAATTCAGTAGCTTCAAAAATTAAGGAAGATGCCCTCCAAAGAATTTTCATAAGGGACAGAATTCTCTTCGATGACTATTGGTTCCCTCAAGAGATGATAGGGCTTATAGACCTCCTGAAGGATATGCAGCACGTAACAAGTTCATGTGCTGGGCTAGATGCATCCCGCCTTTTCATACATTCGGGAGTTTCTACATTATTTAAGGACAGCTCCAGCATAACTCAACCCAAATGGCTATGCTCTCCTTAATTGCACTTATATGGTATTTATGGAGTTCCTACACCGTTCTCCTACCATAGAAGATATTCAATTTATTTTTTTACTTTCAAGCGGCAGACAGGGAGTCCCTCGTTTACATTTCTTGAATGAGCAAAAAGGTGCCAGATTCTGATAGGTGCATGGAACAAGCTTAGCGCCTTTAAAGTGAATGGTTTTTGTTCACTACATACCGGGTTTTGCTCGATAATGGCTAGAAAGACGTAAGTGTTACCCACCATTTTCATGATCGCATAGAAAAATGATATCCAGGTTGCTTTCCTGATTATGCTGCTCCTTTATAGTTGTCGTCACCAGGCCTAGCAGCAACATTTATGAAGAGGCAGTTTTAGTTTTGAAGAATGCTCTACTTGAGGACAGGAATATTAAATATTTTCTTAAGGACGAATGCCTTGTTACTTTTTATTTGATAGAAGAGGGCCTTAGCATGGAGCTAACAAAAATTGCTCGGATAATAGGGATAAGACCATGGGATGTAATTAGTCAAAGGGACAATCGAGTTGATCCCACAGTGCCCCCAGTTACGAGTACACAAGAATTTAGTGATATTGATGCTGGAGGACATAAATGTGATGTGCTTGGTCACAATGGTGGCAAATTCGGTCCTGGGGCTGATGTCAGTTCCTCACATGCCTCGTAACCCTTAATTGGTGATAAGAGAAAGAAGAAAATGTTCGTGCATAAATTTCCAAGAAGTAGTCTCTCTGACCAATCTAAGTCATCAATGGCTCCTAAATTTGTTCAAGATGGATCTTCTTCCCAACTATTGGAGCGTGTGAATTTACCACTTCACTCTTTGTCTGGTCTACCGATTTCGCATGATCTTAATGCTTTCCACTTCACTGATGTGATCATCGAAGGGTTGGAATCTCCCATTAGAATTGGCATTGAGGTTCCTATTTTTGAAGGGGAAGTTACAAGATGAGCAAAGCTCCTGCACTTGGTTTGTTGAGGGGTAAACTAGGAAATTTACATACATTTACATCCCTCAACACTGCATTTTACTTGACTTGCGCTCTTTAATGCTTTGAGTTAAACGACTTCTATTTTTCTTTTTAGAAACGATGGCGAGGAAGAGGAACATGTTTGATACTCTCCGGGACATACACCACCAATCATCAGGTTCGTGCTCTGGTGCTTACCATAATAGTCGAGATTATTACGATTCTAGTTATCGTCCCAGCTAGGACCGAGGTCATCAAGACTGAGGTGATAAGGATAAGCCACCCTAGGATAAACATAGATCGAGATCGAGATCTCCTCCTCGAAAGGGCCTTGAAAGACAAGCTTATCGCAGGGACTTGCCTATCGATCCCTCTCGTGGCCCTTCTACCATTTCAGTGCCTCCACAACCTTTGGTTCATCTCATTATCAATGGTCAAGTGATTTCTGCCACCATAGTATTTCATGCTGCTGCCCATAGGCTCGACATTGAAAGCACCAAAGTCGAAGCTGCTACTGAAGATCCTACGATCGATCCAACTACACGCAAGGCACAGCTTCGTGAAGAATTTTCAAGTTTATACTTTGAAGGGTTCTATTTTCCTACCAACTTGAAGAGGGTTCCGGGCCATGTTCAGTAGACGGCCATCGACTACGTCACTAACATCCACATGCATTATCGGGAATGGATGAAGGCAACGGAAAAAATTTCAAAAGCTTCCTTCAAGCGTGCGGCGGAGATTGAAAAACTAAAACTCTAAGAAGCTCAAGATAAAAGAATCATTGACACTTTGACAAATGAGTTAGAAACCTCTAGAACTTCCTTAGTGGAATTCGAGGGAAAAGCTAATGCTGATTTGAAATCCATGGAAGAGATGAAATCCAGCCATCCTGATATTCGTCAAGTGCTGCATCATCGGAATTAGGAGATAGCGCTTGAAGAAGATATAGCTCAAAATAATGAATCCATGGCCTTAAAGGAGATAGCGGATCTCAAGGCCAAGCTTGAGTATGCAAATAAAGAAAAATATGATGCCCAGAAGGTTGCTCAGGATGCTTGCAATGAGCTGGTAAATGCCAGACATGAGAGAGACACGGCTATCGAAAGGACTAAAAATATCGATGCACTCATTCAACATGAAATGGAAGCTACCAAGGACAAAGTCAGGGAGGAGATAATGAATGAGCTCGACCCACTTCTCGTTCTTTACAATGCCAACGTTCTCAAGCATATAAATTTGACATGGCTGGGTGAAGACTATCCCTATCAGCTCTGGCATGCTTGGGAATTTCTTTACAAGGAAGAGAAAAAAACTTCTTAACTCGAAGGATATCAATCTATCTAGACTTGAAAATGAAATGATATTGGACAATGAACCTAAAACATTACACGATATCTAGCTCTCGCTCCATAAAGAGTATGCTGTTATTTCTTCCCATGAAGTGGGTGAAGGATCCAGGTCGTTGCAACCCAATATTATAGCTGAATTGCCTCCAGCACCCAAGGTTATCTCTAGCTCATAGCAAGCTCTTCGACCATCCTTGGTTATGGTACAAACAAGCCACAACTTTCCCCAATTCCCGAGCACAGTTCTGAGGATGCTCCGGCTCAACCTGGAAGTTATATCGAGGAAGGTATTCCATCGAATTTCTCATCTTTCACAAAGTTGGGGTGTTATCAGTTGATATTTTTAATCTTTTTAGCTATTTTTCTCATCTTTGAACTTATCAGGTGTTGCTCCTGTTCCTTCTTAAGTGCCTCGATTGGAGTCATAAGTAGCCACTACAGAAACTGTTAATGTTTCAACTTCGGCCGCTACTCAAGATGCTAAAAAAGAAGCCTTCGTTATTGATGGTCAATTCATGGAGGCATTATTCATGGATGGAAGAGACATGCACCATGAAAGTCCTTTTGATGAAGATGTTGTGATCGCAGGTTCTTCCGACCCCACTGGGGAGCTCAGCATGAAAGAGCATATTGAAAAAGAAGAACTGTTGAAAAAAAGGTGAAAATTGAGTCTGTTGATTTGGGCTTCAATGAAATGATTCCTGCCCGTTCTAGATGATCCCTCTTGGCATGACATTTCCCTAGGATAATATCCCCTTATTTCTAGTGCTGAGAGTACCTCCATCCCGCCTGCTTCCAAAGATGATACCGCCTCAGTTCATACAACTGAGGATATTTCTTCGAAGAGAAGTCGAGGCGAAAAAGGGTCAAAAAGAGGGTTTAGCCGTAGTTCGAAAGGTGGCACTCCAAAGAAGCAAAGGAATAAAAAAATCCAAGAAATAAAGTTTGTACTAGGGTGATGTGTAAATAACTTAGATGATTACATTTCCTTTTCGTTGGTCGTGTTTGTTTGGGCATGACCCTCCACTTTTGTCTTGCGTTTTGGATGAACTTTATAATGTACAGCAAGTTTAGCATAAATTAGAATTCTTTTATTCTTGTGTATAATTCTCTTATTCATTTGTTCAAATCTTTGATCTATCACATTTTTTCATTTTATGTACTTGCGATTCATTGCTCGTTAGATCAAATGTCTGTTTGATTCATTCATCTCAAGGCCTCCCTAAGGTCGTGGTCTCAAGTCGCATCAAATACTAGGCTTGGTCCTTAGTGTTATGCTGTCAAATTCAGCGGTTTTTTGAGTAACTATACTCCTGCCCCCGGTTTTGGTTTAGCGGGGTCAGATGTAGGACGGTCGAACTCCATCCTTTTCGAGTTTATACTCGTTCCGTCAGTTTTAGGCCAGATTTTGTGAAATAGGGAACCGTCAAATTCACTCAACTATTTATTCATGTTTGTATCCACACTCTAGGGATATGATTTAATTAATGGGTGGTCAGATCACACCAAATCTATGTTTATACTCTAGTTCGCACTCTGGGGACTTTGAGTTATTTCATGGGTGGTCGGTTCACACCTGTTACCCAACTACATGGTCTAGCTACATAGAGATAGTTGCAAAGGATACGGTTGGGTCCAGACAGGATTCAAGCTACGAGGGATGTGGAAATATATGGGTCTGATGTAGCTCAGGTAGTGTGAAATGCGTATGGTTCAGCTAATATGTGTGGTTCGGCCTATACATATGGTTCGGCCTATAAACGTGGCTCGGCCAAGTAAGGGAGGAAGGTGGTGTGTCGTTCGGTCTTGTAGAACAGTATGTGCGGCTTGGACAAGGAAGGAAGGTCGTGTGTCGTTCGGTCTCATAGGATGGCATGTGTCGCTCGGTCAAGGAAACAAGTTATAGAAGTTCGGCATGCACCACTCGGTTAAGGTAGAAAAGTCAAGACTAGTTGGCCATTTGTGGTTAGCATCCATGGACTGGTGAACCAGTTCGACATGTGGGGTCGGCATACCTGGAGCGGCGATCCTTGTGGAGGTTGATAAATTCTTTGACCAACAACAGAGTGATGCGACTAACATTTCTTTGCTTCGGGTCATTCGTCGCTTGCTTCAAGCTCTTCGAGAGCTTGCTTTGCGTCAGCAAAGGGATAGTCCCTGGATCAGCAATAGGTGGATCAGTCAATGTAAGTGGTTCGATCTACCTAACAGCCATGGCCGAGCTACCAGGCCGAGCTACCATGGTAATGGTCTTGCACGAGGGGTCTAACCTATCTTCATCTATGAATAGAGGGGCAGGGGTACAGTTGAAGAGACCTATTTTCGAAAACTCCTGGGATACTCTACCATTTTTTGTACTCGCTTCTCTTCTATTCACATTTGCATTCAAGTTGTTTGTTTACAGATTATATCTGTACTCAAGTAGTCGGAAAAGTAATAAAGATCATATTCAAAGTGGACGTAGGCAATTACTCCGAACCACTATAAATCCGGTGTTCCCTTTTCTGTTGTTCGTTTTTGCATTCAATGCGTTATTCTCTAAACCAATCAGAAATTTTCACCATGGCAGATTTAGTGAGCTAATGAGAGAGCTCGTGGAAAGTAAGAGACAGGTTAACAAGCAAATTCAAGCAACCACCAATCTCATGACGTAGATCGCCCAGCAACAGCGTAAGAACGCTGGAGGAAGCCCCACTTCCTACTCATTATCTGATAGCTCTACTTCATCAGATGAGACGCCGTAGGATTGAATTAGCACAATGCAATAGAGCAAGAAATGGTCCAGGTTCCCTACCTGGGACCATGGCCCCTCACCTGCACCTGGGAAACTGCACTCGAACTGGAGTGGGAAACTTAGGATCTGGAGCGTGAGTGGAAGCTGTTCCACCGGCTCACCAGGGTGGTCCCTGGGACGTGCATTTAGGAGATCACTTACTGAGGAGGCACCAGCCGGAATGATCACGCAGGACGGATTCCAACTTGCCACCTCCCATCCAGACCCCGGATTTATCAGCTATGGTCAGACAACTAATAAGGGAAAATCAGGGATTATCCAACGATGATTGGGGCATATCTAGAAGCCATACTCCATTCACAGATGTTATCCTACAGGCTGAGTACCCTCGGAAGTTCAGTATGCCAACTATTCCAGCCTATGAAGGGAAGACAGATCCCCGACATTATGTAATGAGGTATGAGTGGATGATGGACTCGGATAGGAAAATGATGCGACTAAATGTAGAAGTTTCCCAATAACCTTACCCGGAATAACTATCATATGGTTCACCAGACTTCCTCTGCGATCGATCTCCAAGTTTGATGAGTTAGCGACAAAATTTATGGAGCAGTTTAGGATCCATATCACTCACCCAAAGGATGTGATGTCTTTATCCAGTGTGATCCAGGCTCCAAAGGAGTCGTTAAAGGAATATTTGCAAAGATTTCACGTTGCCGCTGCCGAAGTTAGCAACCCGAATGACCATGCTATTCTTATGGTCATGATGCGAGGGGTAGATCTGGACTCATACTTTGGCGATTGGGTAGTAGGAAAACCATCGACTACCCTGGAACATTTTTAATTAAAGGCGAACTAATTCATGAGAAGAGAAGAGGCCAGGCGGACAAGCGGAAGCCGTGCACCAGGGCCCAGCAAGGAAGCAGTGCAAAGCAACATTGCAGTAAAGCAATCTAGTGACAACTCTGATAAGTTCTAGGTTAAGGTTCAAAATAAGTCAGAGCAGTCTAAAGGATCCGGAGGAGGAAATTCCGAAAGAAAGAGAGAAGCAGACACTCTTCAGAACACATCTTTGGAGAATATTTATTTATCAACTTGTAACACATTCCAATATCGAAAGCCATGCCCAAAGGAATCCACCGAGGAACAAAAGAACACTGGGAAGTATTGTCGCTTCCATGAGACTTACAAGCACAATACCAAAGAATGTAGATACCTCCATGATGCTATAGAAAAGCTGATTTGATACAAGAAGTTATAACAGTTTGTTAAGAATCCGCAGAAAGGTGGACAGGGGACATCTGACCCCAAGAGCGGGCAGACACTACATTAACCTGAGGAACCCGCTCGGGCTGGAGGTAGATTGGTTATCAACACCACAGTCGGTGGGCCTCGCTCGGCAGGTAAGAGTTGGCAAGAAATGGAACGCTATGATAATTCCTTAAAGCATACGGATTATGAATGTTGCTCGAACACAAAAGACGGGGCCCCAGCGAAACAGTAGCGAATAATGACGGATGATATAGTATTCAAGAGTAGGGATGCCAATTAGGTGTAGGCACCTACCATTGACTGAATGGTCATCTCAACCATGATAGGACCGGCATTTATCAAAATAATACTGATTGATTGTGGGAGTTCTATTAATATTATCTTCAAAATGGCGTATGACCAAATGAAGATGGAGGCGAAGGATCTAAAACTATCTAAAGCTCTCATTCACGGCTTTAATGGTGCAGCCACTGATGCGATACGTTTTGTTGAATTGCCAGTTGAGTTAGGAGAAAGTGAACGTTGGAAGGTACGAATCCTATCATTCATTGTTTTGGATGTTAATTCTCCGTATAATGTTTTTTTAGGCCGACCGGCCCTAGCAGAGTTTAGGGCATCTTTGGCCTCGTAGTGTTTAACCTTGAAATTTCCGACGGATAGAGGAGTTGGTGTAGTGCATGGAGATCAAGCAACTGGTCATGCATATTATAAGGCTGAGTTGAGAGAGGCCCGGAGAAGAGAGAAGGGGAAGAGTGTGGACAACCTTGTCTGCATCTGTGTTGCTAAAAATTGACAAGTAGTGCCCGAGCCTTGGCTCAGTCAACATGGTCGGATCTATAGAGACATAGATCCAAGAGACGATGATGAAGAACCCAAGGAGGCTAAAGCAGCACCTGCTAAATTGACGATTAACATTCTAGTCCTCCATGATGACCCATCACGGGTGCTTAAGTTAGGTCATAGCTCAACCCCTCGTTGATGGTGGATCTTACCGATTTCCTCCGAGCGAATCTAGATGCTTTCGCTTGGACTCATTTCGATACGTGTGGGATTTTTCGCGCCATCGCAAGTCATATGTTGAATATTGACCCAAAGTATGTGCCAGTGAAGCAAAAAAGGAGAGGCATGAACCCGAAGAGGTTCACTGCTCTCAGAGAGAATGTGGATAAACTCAAGGCCAATGGGTTCATCCGTGACGCCTTCTATCCTGAATGGGTATCTAACCTCAAACTGGTGAGAAAGGAAAACAGGAAGTGGAGGACTTATGTTGTTTACTCAGACTTGAACAAGGCGTGTCCCTTTACCTAGAATTGATCAAATTGTACCACGTCACTGAAGCATTCATTTTGATCCACACGACAGTGGGACACGAATTATTGTCATTTATGGATGTGTATTCATAATACAATTAGATCCCAATGTACATTCTAGATCAGAAATATACTAGTTTTGTCACGGATGTTGGATTGTACTGTAATGCAGTGATGCCTTTTGGGTTAAAGAACGCAAGAGCAACTTATCAACGTTTGGTGAATCATATGTTTAAAGACCAGATTGGTCGAACAATGGAAGTCTATGTAGATGACATGTTCGTGAAGTCACGATGGTTAAACAACCACATTCGAGACTTAGGAGAGATGTTTGATATACTCAAGTACTACGGAATGAAAACCAATCCACTAAAATGTTCCTTTGGCGCTGCGTTGGGAAAGTTTTCGGGTTTTATTGTCAATATGTGGGGAATTAAAGCCAACCCAAAAAAGATTCAGGCTATTCGAGACATACAAGTGCCCAGAATATAAAGCAAGCACAAAGCCTGAATGGAAAAGTCGCTGCGTTGAGTCGATTCATATCCATAGCGACCACATGTGTATTCCTTTCTTCAATGTGATAAGGAAAGGGAAGAGAAATTTTTAATGGATGCCAAACTATGAGGATGCATTCCGAGCTCTGGTGAGACACTTGGAGAGGCCCCCGTTCTGTCAAAGCCTGTAGACCATGGGAAGTTATAGTTTACTTGGCCATATCTCAACATGCCATCAGTGCGGCTTTGATTCATGAAGAGGACCGAATCCAAAAGCTAGTGTATTATGTTAGTAAGTGTTTAACGGGGGCAGAGATAATTTACCCTAAGATTGAGAAGCCGGCTTACTGCTTGGTGATCGCATCACGCAAGCTCCGTCCATATTTTCAAGCACACCTGGTCAGTGTTTATACCGATTAACCTCTGCGGCAGGTGCTCCAACGACCAGAAACTTATGGAAAGCTACTCAAATGGAACATTAAGCTGAGTCAATTTGTTATTACTTACCTACCACGGAGGGCTATCCAAGGGCTAGCGCTAGCAGACTTCATTTCAGAATTCACTATATCAGACGAGCCAAGTGGGGTTGATGCAGTTCCCGCCGTTCGATGGAAGCTACATACCGATAGGGCATCCAACGAATGTTGTTCTGGGGCTGGTGTTATTTTTATAAATTTGGAAAATCGATCAATTTGTTATGCTTTGAAACTCGATTTCTAGCTATGAATAACGAAGCCGAATACGAAGCATTGATTACTGGCTTGAAACTTACTAAGGAAATCAGAGTAAATCGGTTGAAATCTTTTATGACTCACAATTTGTGGTGTACCAAGTACGGAGAGACTATCAGGGGGGCGGAGACTTGCCCCATATCTTGCTTGGGTTCAAGAACTATCGGCAGACCTTGAATATTACAATATTTCGCATATCCTACATGAATAAAATGGGGAAGCCGACTCATTCATGAAATTCGCAAGTACTGGTGATGCACAACAGATGGGCTTGGTTCCCGTCGAAACCTTACATGCCCTGAGTATAAACGAAATGGAAGTAGATTTTGCGCTAAGGATGAATACTAAAAGGGATTCCTGGATGACCCTGTTCAAAGAATACCTGCTACATGGAACTTGCCTGAGAGAAAGAACGAGAGACGACAAGTCGTTCGCAAGGCCTCACGCTATATAACATAGGATGGAATAATTTATCGGAAAGGATTCTCAGTTCCCTTACTTCAGTGCATTGCCCACGATGAGATAAAGTGGATCTTAAAAGAATTTCATGAAGGAGAATGTAGCACCATACTAGGGGGTAGAAGCTAGCCAAAAGGATCCTCCGCTATTGATACTATTGGTCGACCGTGAATCGAGATGCCATGGGCTATGTAAGAAGACACGACAAATGTCAAAAGTATGCAAAGATCCTGGGAGCCCTGCTGGCTGAACTCATGCAAATGGTTAGTCCATGGCCATTTGCAATATGGAAGATCGATATAATAGACTCCTTGCCGATCTCCAAAGGTGATGCGAAATATGTAATTGTCGCGATCGATATTTCACCAAGTGGGCAGAAGCGAAGCCCTTAGCTACAATCACTACCAAAAAGATTATTAATTTTGTTATGCGAAACATTATATGCCATTTTGGCCTCCCACGAACTATCATTACGGACAACGAAACTCAATTTGAGAGTAGGGAGTTCAAGGAATTCTGCCAAAAATATTGCATTAAGAAAAGGTTTGCGGCAGTCGCTCACCCTAAAACCAATGGACAAGTTGAAACCGTAAATAAAATAGTCAAGTCTATATTGAAAAAACGTTTGGAGAAGTCCAGTGGCAAGTTGGTGGATGAGCATCTAACAGCACTTTGGGCTTACAGAACTACCCACAAATCCGCGACTGGCCACACTGCATTCACCTTAGCATATGGCACCGAAGCTATTATACCCGTGGAACTTGGAGTTCCTTCTCACCGAGTGACTCATTTGATCCTAGCACGAATTGGGATCTCTGTTTGCGCCAAAATTGGTCGCAAACACCAAATACCGTGAAAGCACCAGTGTATGAATATAAATCAACAATATTCAAACACAAATAACAGATCTCAACAAATAACAAGCAGCAAATCAGAAATAATGAACATAGACACAAGTTTTATAGTGGTTCGGCTATCTCCGACCTACGTCCACTCCAAAGTTTTATCCCTTTATTAATTATCCTTGCTGGTTACAAGTGATTACAGCAGTTACAAAGTCCAAATTCGAAATCAATGGTAGTAATGATGATATGGAATGATGCTAGCAGCGTCTGGGCATGCTTGTTCTCTCCAAATTCTCCGACCCCTTTTCTGAATGACCAGGGGCTCTATTTATAGGCGTAGGAGGCTGATCTTTTGCCGAAAATCCGATAGACCATTCTGGCACTTGAGGGGGCCCACATGCTCGGCCTTAGAAGACTTGGGTCCATTTTGGGATCGATTCGAAGTCCATTCGAATCGATCATAAAATTACCCAATCGATGTGAAACTTGGCGTGAACATTCTTCAACATGCATGTAAGCCCCTGTAAAAATTTCATTGCATTTGGATCAACGGTTTGGAAGATATGATGGATTCAAGATCAAGGATTCGTGCGCTCTGCCTGGTTCGAACCCATGCTTCGAATCCATTGTCTTGGACTCGATCCAAAGCGCATGCGCATCGATGACGTGTCGCGAAATCCCTGGGTTGATCCGCTTTTCTCTCCGAGTTTACTGGGTCGAATCCATGGTTTTAGCCGCCTTGACTTAGTAGTTTCCCAACTGAATGGTTTCGAGGCAAGTTATGGGATGGAGTCGAAGTAAGGTTGGGCTTATGGGTTCGAGTATATCTTCTGTCGATGGATACGAAGTAGGTTTCACTTCATGGATTCGAAACACTACAACCTGATGGATACGAATGAGCCAAAGTCCACCTGCCATCGATATGAACGTATCGATTCGAAGCATGTCGTTTCTTCCCATCCTAACCGATGCGAACTCCACTTGAACCAAGCATGTGCCTATCGATTCGAAACCGGTCGATACGAGCCTGATCGATTCGAATCGTATCGATTCGAACCACCATTTCCCTGATCGATGCGAAGGTCATCGATACGAACCTGTCCCTGCGCCATGCCTTCGACCGATGCGAACTTGATGGAGTCAAACTGAACAAAATCTGATGGGTTCGAATCTGATGGATTCGAAATGAGCACCACCTTGACCCCTCTATCGATTCGAACAGCACGCCTTTCCTAGCTTGCATCGATCATAACTCCTTCATATGGACTCCGATTAACCTGGAATTTGAAACATAGCCTTTCCTAATCCTTATCATCATCTTCAATCAATTTCGTCCCGATCGGAGTTCAACCAAATTTTGACGACATCGATCGCCACCTTGCTTTCAATCGATCTCCAATCCCGATATCCATTATTCCTTGCCAACTTGTTGATATTCCAGTTTTGACCAAAAAATGGGATATCACTTTGCCCCCCAAAACATGCCTTGTGATAAGAAGGCGTGTTTTGAATAGCTCCGACTCCAATATCCAAAGTCCATAGCCATACTGCCAGAGTATGTCATCATTGACTGCTCCGTGTCGATGCCCAACTCCAAATCTGATAACCAAAGCCTTAGCCAATTCCATATCCATTCGAACTCGACAACCGAGTCCAAATCCATCCTAATCCCATAGCCAATAACCGAATCCAGGACCTCTCCGGGTCGATATCCGAATCCATAACCTCTCCGGGCTCTTGCCAAGCACAATCCACACCTAACGACCGTGGTCCAGTGTCCCTGGACGTTGAGCTAACCTCTCCGGGTTCTTGCCAAGCGCAATCCACACCTGACGACCGTGGTCCAGTGTCCCTGGAGGTTTTTCAAAGCCATGGCTTAAGTCCTAAGCCGAATCCTGGTCTCTCTGGACCCTTGTTGAGCATAGTCCATACTCAACGACCTGAAAATAACAATTGATAATACAGGGCCTAAGTCCTAGGCCGAATCCTGGTCACTCCGGACCCTTGCCAAGCATAGTCCATACTTGACGACCTGAATGAGCCAGTTTACCACGTTCTGGCAAAGTGACTCACCCCTTGCCAGGCATAATCCATACCTGATGACCGTTTATCAAAAACCAGATAAAAATCCAATCAAAATCCAATCCAGAATCCAACTCCCAAAATCCAAATCAAAACCAAAGAATCAGAAATCCAAACCAGCATCCAAAACCAAAAACAATCATCCAAAGGAAAATCCAAATCAAAAAGCAAGCAAAACCAAGAGTTCAATCCAAACTCCAAAACCAAATCCAAAAAGAAAAGCAGTGTCCAGTCAAAAAGCAAAAGATAAATTTCACAAACCACAACATCGCAGTTTATCATCATTCAGAGCATGCCTAGGGGCTATCTCCATCCCCGTACATGTGTAAATGACTAGATTGCCCGCCAGTAGTTCGCTACTTATTTCATATTTTCCTGATTAGTGGATGATCAATCGACCATCTTCCCTGGGCCTCACATCATCACGGTGTGAGGTAGTCGGTGGTTGCTCCTGTTCCACCGTTGCATTCCGAGTTCCGATGTATTGCCGTAACTGTCCATTCCTTACATGCACCTCGACTATATCCTTTAAGTGCCTGCAGCTGTTGGTATCATGTCCATCTAAATCATGAAAGAGGCAGTGCCTTCCTGATGTCCTCTCCCGTTCTGATGGATCTCTCCTAGCCGGCCTTCGGTAGGGAAGGCGATTCCGAATATCCAGATATATCCGCTCCAGCGTCTCGTCCAATCCTGTGTATGTGGAAAACTTTGGATCCTTCCATTGCTTCCTAGCGTTTCTAGAATCATCATCCAACTTCCTTTTCCCTTTGTCTTTATCCAAGCCTTTGCTGAATGGTCCTCCACCTTCAGTTGCATTAACCTTTTTCACCTTTAAATCCGTACTCGCATCTTCTTGCCGAAGGAACCTTTCTGCCTCGTGAAAGAATTCGTCGAGATCCTGTGGGGGATCTCGTATAAGAGATACCTTGAAATCCGAGTCCTCCCTGACTCCTGATACTGCTGCCATTAAAACCATCGATGGATCAGGCCGATCCACCGAAGCGACTGCCGCACTGAATCGAGTTAGAAAAGCTCTAAGCGATTCATCCATCCTTTGCTTCACCGATGTCAATGTCATTACATTCTTCGGCCTTTTGACGTGAACCCGAAACTGTCCCAAAAACCTTTCCATCAATTCCCTCCAGGTCCTGATAGACCCTTCTCCCAGCTGCCCAAACCACATTGCAACTAAGTCCGTCAAATACAAAGGGAAGCATCGGGCCATCACTTCCTCAGATGCCACCAGCACCTCCATCTGCCTGGTGTACCTCATCAAATGATCAGTTGGGTCTGCCTTGCCATCATATACCTCCACGCTAGGTAGCTTGAACTTAGGTGGGTTCTGAGCCATCCTTATTTCCCGAGCGAACGGACTCCTATTCACTCCTTCCAAGTCTCTGTTTGTCAAACCACCTCGCACAGTTTTCCTGATGATCTTCATTAATCCAGTATTGTCTGTTGGGGGTTGCCCCCATACCCCCGAGGGAACTCCGGCACATATTCCTTGTGTGGTTCACTAGCAGCAACGTTAGCTCTAGCCTGTTGAACTCCTTCCATAGGTCATTCTGTGTTGGATCCTGTGGGCCTGCCCCCAAGCCCTTGTTGATTACCCTCTGGCTCCGCATCCCGTCCTCCGTTGGGTTCCACAACCCTAGTTCCTTGTCCTGCATCCACCGTGGCTGTAGCTGTTCCTAAGTTCTGCATCCCTACAGCTCTCATTTGCTCAAAGAAAGTCTGCATCATTTCCTGTTGGCTCTTCAACAATCTCTCTTGCAAAGAATTGGCCATAGCTTCCATCTCATCTCGGATTATGTAGATCGAAACCTGTCCTTCCCCAGCTCCGGAGGATGCTTTTTGACTTCCCTCCTGTTGGCTTCTCTCAGCCCTTTGCCTTCTACTATTTTGCCTTGTCATTGTCCTCAAGTCCAAACTTTTCAAACTCTTCAAATTTGAACTTTAAATCCAATGTGACGGGTGTTAGTCCCTCTCAGTGAAAGCACCAAAGTGTTTGCGCCAAAATTGGTCGCAAACCCTACCGTGAAAGCACCAGTGTATGAATATAAATCAACAATATTCAAACACAAATAACAGATCTCAACAAATAACAAGCAGCAAATCAGAGATAATGAACATAGACACAAGTTTTATAGTGGTTCGACTATCTCCGGCCTACGTCCACTCCAAAGTTTTATCATTTTATTAATTATCCTTGCTGGTTACAAGTGATTACAGCAGTTACAAAGTCCAAATTCGAAATCAATGGTAGTAATGATGATATGGAATGATTCTAGCAGCGTCCGGGCGTGCTTGTTCTCTCCAAATTCTCCGACCCCTTTTCTGAATGACCAGGGGCTCTATTTATAGGCGTAGGAGGCTGATATTTCGCCGAAAATCCGATATACCACTTCTGGCACGTGAGGGGGCCCACATGCTCGGCCTTAGAAGACTTGGGTCCATTTCGATCATAAAATTACCCAATCGATGTGAAACTTGGCGTGAACATTCTTCAACATGCATGTAAGCCCCTATAAAAATTTCATTGCATTTGGATCAACGGTTTGGAAGATATGATGGATTCGAGATCAAGGATTCGTGCGCTCTGCCTGGTTCGAACCCATGCTTCGAATCCATTGTCTTCGACTCGATCCAAAGCGCATGCGCATCGATGACATGTCACGAAATCCCTGGGTTGATCCGCCTTTCTCTCCGAGTTTACTGGGTCGAATCCATGGTTTTAGCCGCCTTGATAGTAGTTTCCCAACTGAATGGTTTCGAGGCAAGTTATGGGATGGAGTCGAAGTGAGGTTGGGCTTATGGGTTCGAGTATATCTTCTGCCGATGGATACGAAGTAGGTTTCACTTCATGGATTCGAAACACTACAACCTGATGGATATGAAGGAGCCAAAGTCCACCTGCCATCGATACGAACGTATCGATTCGAAGCATGTCATTTCTTCCCATCCTAACCGATGCGAACTCCACTTGAACCGAGCCCATGCCTATCGATTCGAAACTGGTCGATACGAGCCTGATCGATTCGAATCGTATCGATTCGAACCACCATTTCCCTGATCGATGCGAAGGTCATCGATACGAACCTGTCCCTGCGCCATGCCTTCGACCGATGCGAACTTGATGGAGTCAAACTGAACAAAATCTGATGGGTTCGAATCTGATGGATTCGAAATGAGCACCACCTTGACCCCTCTATCGATTCGAACAACGCCTTTCCTACCTTGCATCGATCATAACTCCTTCATATGGACTCCGATTAACCTGGAATTTGAAACATAGCCTTTCCTAATCCTTATCATCATCTTCAATCAATTTCGTCCCGATCGGAGTTCAACCAAATTTTGACGACATCGATCGCCGCCTTGCTTTCAATCGATATCCAATCTCAATATCCATCATTCCTTGCCAACTTGTTGATATTCCAGTTTTGACCAAAAAGTGGGATAGCAATCTCTTACTGGAGTCGTTGGACTTTGTCGACGAAAAACATGAAGAAGCTGATTTGAGGGCGGTTGCATATCGGCACCGAGTCGCTCGATATTATAATGAAAAATTCGACCGAGAAACTTTGATGTGGGTGACCTTGTTTTGAAGCGAGTTTTTCCAGTCCCGTCACATATGAACCCTACAAGGGAGGGTCCATACGTCATAGAATGGAAGCTTGGAAAAGGAACCTTCAAGATAGCGACTATTGATGGCGTGATGCTCCCTCGAGCATGGAATCGCGAGCATTTGCACCGTTATTACACTTAGTCTATTTCTTTCGCATTTTAGTAATAGTTGTTTCCAGTATGTGTTTTTTTGTTGTTCTCTGTTTCCTACATGTAACAAGACAATTCAGTTTGTCCCTACGTTTTATAATCAATAAAGGCTTGAAGCCATTTTTCTACGAACTATTGATGTTCCATGTGTTACAATTCCATGGAAAAATTAAATTGCATTAATCTGTCTGGCATATTAACACAGACATAAAAATAAAAATCTCTAAGTCCCTAGAGCGCGGACTAGAGTACTCTGAGTCCCCCGAGTGCAGACTAGAGTACAAGCGATTCAAATATCTCTAAGTCTCGGAGCGCGGATTAGAGTACTCTAAGTCCCTAGAGTGCGGACTAGAGTATAAACGATTCAAAAAATCTCTAAATCCCCAGAGCACGGACTAGAGTACTCCGAGTCCCTGCAGTGCAGGCTAGAGTATAATAATTCAAAAATCTCCAATTCTCTGGAGCGTAGGCAAGAGTATTCTGAGTCCTCGAAGTGCGGACTAGAGTACAAAAGATTCAAAAAATCACTAAGTCCCCGGAGCACGGACTAGAGTATAAATAATTCAAAAATCTCCCAAGTCATGTGGAAGCAAATTGGATCTTACGTAACCCCTAAGACTTTGAATTTCAACTACAAGTTAGGTGATAAGTTAAACGATGAGAGTCTGTGATTACAAAAGAAACAAAATTTTATTTACTAATCAAACATTAAGTCCCATTACAACTTCTCCGAAGTTCGAAGCCAAAGTCTATCCACAACGAATATAAAAAAGAAAAAGAAAAAATTACATGATTGAGGTTTATTCATGCTAAGCGAGGTATGACAAGATGATAGCTGCCTCTTTGACTTTTTCTCCTTCTTCGGCTTCTCCGAAGGCTCCTCAACCGAATGTTTTCACCTAGATCTCTTGCTTCCCATTGAGTTGGTATTTAGGGAAGGAAGTGGGACCTCTAGAGGTGTGGTCCCACCGGGGAGAATTACCTTTAGGGGCCTATTTAGAGAATCATCAAGTTCCACCACCTGAGGTTCAATCTTGACGTTGGCTTACTTTTTCTCCTCTTCCATGGTTTTCTCCTTTATGATAAGCTTCAAAGTATGTTCGGAGGCGCCTGTGATTTCAACCTTACTATGTTCGTTTATAGGCGAGGGATTTTCAAGTTAATCCTCATCAAGCTCCCCGATCACTTGAGCATCTGGTCCAGGGGTATCCCCAGCATGAGGTACCTCAACCACTTTTTCTTCCAGCTCTGTGGCAACTTCGCTCCCTGGAGTCGGTTCGGGTTCATTGTGACCTATATGAGTTCATAAGAAACAAATGTTAGAACACATTCATCACTCGCCAAATGCGATGAATTCCTAAACTCTAAAGAGTGAAGCTACATACCAGCTTCCAAATGACTCTCAGTGGTTCTCGGAGTATCACCCTCTAGAATAGGGGATAGAATTTGAACACCAAGGCTGGGCTTCTCCAGGTCATAACCAGCATGCTACTTAGGAGGCTCAAGTGATGAGCTATCGACCGGTTGGGCGGGAAGAGGAACTGGAGACTCAATGTCGGATGAGCCAGCAATATCGTCCTTACCCTTTGATGAACATAAGTCTCTTCCTAAGAGGGCTTTTGCTGTAGATAAGTCCAAAGGCTCGTTTCCTCAAAGCACTTCCCTCACAAGAGCTTCTTAATCAACCTCTTCGACAGCAATCTCAACTCTTTTAATTTTTATCAAAATATCCCATAGTTCAGCCAATGATTCGAGGTAACCCTCGCCTAGAAAAGATAGGTCACGGTGCATGGGAACCCATGCATTATACTTGGCAATAAGTGGATCAAATAAGCACTTAATTTCTTATCTTTCGGCTTTAGTAACTGCCTCAAGATGAGAGTCGACTTATGTGAGCGCAATTTTCTTACCCTTTTCGCAAGCTGCCTCCTTTAGAGCCTCGACTTTGAAAAGTTCCTCATCGAGTTTTGTCTTTAGAATTCATGTTGCGATGATTTCATCGCAATATCGTTGTGACTCTTCTTACGCAGCAATTTTCTCTTCTTTCTCTTTAACTAGCGACTCCTCCAGCTCTTTAACCTGTCCGGCGAGAATATCCTTTTCTTTCTGGATAGATTCTTTCTCTAAAGCTAAAGCACCGCTGTGTTGGACTGCCTCATCGATTTCTTTCTTATGAGTGGGCTCCAAGCAACTAATTGCCTCGGCCGTTTCCTTGGTGCTTTTTCTGGGCGGCCTCAAGTTGGGATTTGTACGAGGATAGCTCTTCATCCTGGGCTTTGATGATATCTTTGTCGTGAATGGCTTCAAGTTTCAAGCGATCGATTTCGTGTTTACGTTCCATGAAACCTCTGAAACTTTCTCCGCCAAGTGTACGAATGCATCATGCTGGACATAAGCATCGTTGTTGCAGGCAATGGTGCTTTGTTTGACATGTCCCTGAATAAGATGAGTCACAGGGAGAAATTTCAATCAGTCGAAGTGTATCTTCAGGAATGTAGCCATAAGCTCAGCCAATTTTTCTACCGTCGATGGATCGTGTACGGAGGCTGGAGGAGTCTGCCTAGCCGGAGTCATGGTTTTCTTATGGGGCTCATGGGATTGCTTGGTGCTCGATGAGCCAGAATGTTGGTCACTGGGAGCTTCGAATTGAGATCCCTTTTGAGCAGATTTCACCTTACTGTGCTTTGACTGAGGGGGAGAATCATTTGACATGAGGAATGGATGTAAGTTCTTCTTCTGGAAGACGACGACTCTTAGGTATGATAATCTCTATCATAGTTGTCATCCCTGTCTCATCGTCTACTTAATACCAAATCTCGACTGGAATGGTGGAAGATAGAGTATCTACGAAGGCGGTCAATGCCGTGTGTATGCCCCATATAACCGGCACAGAAAACCAAGGGAGGATGAGTTAGTGAGAATCATATAATGACCAAAATCCAAGAGTAGGGTGAAGTGTAAGTGTTTGAGTGTCCTAGAGCTTCCCCCGATGGACCAGTGTTTTTCGCTTTACTTATTGGAGTTTTCTCTCTCTGATGACAAGCCTGAACACCTTCATCACTTCTCATGGGAGAATTAAGTCCCATAGCCTCAGGGTCATTGAAGCCATAATTTAGTAAGTCTTCAGGGATGGTCAGGTCAGATAGACCCTTTAATGAACCCTCTAAATTTTAGGGTGATGACTTTTTCTCGACTGGAGTTATTGTAACCTTTGAGGTTCCGCCCACTATTTTCTTTTTCAACTTGTAAGCTAGGCTCTTTTTCCTCTTTGAAGGCGGAGGCGGTTCGTCCACACCAGATGCGTCACCTATTATTGCTAAGTCGGAACCTATAATCTCGTCAGTTGCCTCTGGCACCTCAATTTCTTTGATTTCACCTTCCTCAGTTGTATCAAGGACCCCTCCTACAGGGGACACAAAGGTCCAGCCTGCTCTTTGCCTTTTTCTACAACGGATCTAGCTGTATTGGCGCCAATTGGAAGGTTAATTTGACGATCATCCTCCAGTAATCCAAACTTCGAAAGCAGTTCATTGGAAATAACAGTTTAATGACCAGTCTCTCATGTGAATAGCTCGAATGGCCTCAACGGCCTTAGAATACCCAGCGCCTTCAGGTCATGGGTGGATACCTATAAGAGTCGAAAGAAGTTCATAAAGGCTGCACTTCGAGCCTTAGACAAATATTAGTCTAAAAATGAAACTAACTCCCTTCCAGCCATCTTCTCGCAAAACCAGGGGGCATCGTACGTAAAACCACTCTTGCTTATAATGGAAAGATTTACTCCACACGCCTGTCAGGATTTGACATTTTGAATGTTGCTCGAGAAATGTGAAGGATGGACTGTCGGAACTTCTCTTGAAGTGGTAAATATAACGGATATCCTTGGGAGTAAGGAGTCTCAATAAGGTTTTCATAAAGAGAATACAAGTGTCATGAATAAATGCATGACTATTAGGATGTAGTTGTGCTGAAGCAATCCCAATATTCCGCAACACTTCATAGAGGAATGAATTGAAAGGTGGCACATTTCCGACCCAGCACATAAACTTGTTGTACGTAGTATATCCGACTGGGGGTAGGTGAGGCCGATCTTGTCCTGAAGGAGCCAAAACGTCATCAAAGGGGATTCCATGAATTGAGCACAAACGACGAAGAGCGGTTTCGCCAATTTTTAAGGCTTGTGAATCAATGGGGTTATCCAAAACTATGGATCCATCCACCGCATCAGGAGCCGGGCCTATAATTGCAACAAGTGGATCTGGGATGCCAGATGTAGGTACTGACGGTGGATTCAAAGTTTCCACTACCTCCTGCTAAGAACTTGGCTTAGGCTTATCAGAAACTGTAGCAGAGCTTGATTTTTTAGACATGTCTAGAAAGCGATGAATGTGAATAGATTCCTATTTAAACTATACTTGAAAGACAATAGATATAAGATATAACAACGGAGTATTCCTCTGTGTTGTATGTGAACTAGTGCAATGGTTCAAGCAAAAAGTATAGATAAATTAATGTCCTAAAGAATAGTATAGCATAATGGAGCTATAAGTTATCATCGTTGGAGACTGTTATCTTTCACAGTCATCGAAGTTTGTCTTATGATCGGTAGCAAAATTCTTGGGATCAGACATTGGCATCATATATTGTGAAGGTTATTGCTTGCATATGTTGGGTTAGATTCTTCTTTAAAATTATTTAACTATGGAGTTTTTAACCCAAGTTAGGACCTTAGGCTTATGTGCTTTGTTACATGTCATTTTCTATTATGTTATGCTTGGTTGTGTAGGTGAGTTACCCAAATGTATGTTGTATTCGAGTTAGAACAGTCTTAATTGCCAATGCCGACCCAGACATACCAAGCCACTCTCCTAAACACTGATCAATATCTCCCTTTCAATACCAGCCGATGCTCTCACTCAAGATAACGAACCGCTCTCTTTCCCTCGATATCGAACCAGTCCCTCACAGAAATACTGAGCTTAATTTCCATCAAGGGATTGGTTAACAATCCTTACTCTAAACACCTACAGCTCTACTTCCTAACACTCCACACCACCGACCTCAAAGTTAGGGTTGTGCTACTTCTCTCCATGGTCCTTAAGAAAACACCTAGCCTAAAGCACATCCCATCTTCAAATCGCCCCTGCTCATTTTCGTTGGTTCCTACTGAACCTAGCCGAAGAAAGCCCATGAACTCGACTTTGTGCGGGATTCCTAGCTTAGAGAAATAAGCCAAGTGCAAAGTTCATACCTATGAGAATGAATCGAAGCTTATGGGAACTATTGGATTTGGGATCGAAGTTCGTTTGAGTTCGCCAATAGTAGGAGTTGTGAGATGGTTATCTTGGATTTGGGGGAAGAAAATAGAATTGGAATGTTGGCTAAGACTCAAGAAGAGATAAGCTAGAGGTTTTGTGAAAAAGTGAAGGAAAGAGGGAGGAGAGAGCTTTTGTACATGGCAAAGGGAAGGCGAACAAACACTTGCCTATAGAACAAGTCCACGCACTTTGTGTATATCGTTGGAATGGGTTGTTATTCGGACCAACGTGATTACATACCGACCCACTTTTTACCGGAGTAACCGAACGAGTGGGTCAGTCTCTAAAACGCCGATCCACTCGTTGTTTCAAAAAATAATAATAAAAATAAATAATAAATATATAAATAAATAAATATACTTATATAAATATATATGTATATACCTGTATATATGTATATAAATATATGCATGTGTTATGTTCAGGAAATCCACCATGATCCAGCCTTCGAGAGGTTGTATACACCCAGCTTTTGAAAAGTTAAAAGCAAGATTTAAGCAGAGATGATTATCATTCTGAATGAGCTAGCTTATGAAAGCAAGGACTGACTGCTGATTCAAAGCGCGACATGTTGATTCACACAATGCACTTTGGGGGGAAAATGTTACCCATCTACGTCGTCTAGCTACAAAGTGATAGTTGCAGAGGCTACGATTGGGTCCAGACGGGATTCAGGCTAAGAGGGATGTAGAAATATGAAGGTCCATTATAGCTCAGATAGTTTGAAAAGCATATGGTTCAACTTATATGTATGGTTTGGCCTATATATATGGTTCGACCTATAATGTGGCTCGGCCAAGCAAGGGACGAAGGTGGTGTGTCATTCGACCTTGTAGAACGGTATGTGTCGCTCGACCAAAGAAGGAAGATCGTGTGTCGTTCGATCTCATAGGATGGCATGTGTCGCTCGGCCAAGGAAAGAAGTTATAGAAGTTCGGCATGAACCCTCGGTCAAGGAAGAAAAGTCAAGATGGGTTGGTCATTTGTGGTTTAACATCCATGGTTCAGCTTTAATGGTTCGACACGTGTGGGTTGGCATACCTGGACCGGTGAACCTTGTGGAGGTTAATAAATTCTTTGACCAACAAAAGAGTGACACGGCTAACATTTCTTTGCTTCGGGTCATCGACGCTTGCTTCGAGCGCCTCGAGGGATTACTTCAAGTTAGCAACGGGACAGTCCCTGGATCGGCAACAGGTGGGTCGGTCGGCATAAGGGGTTCAGTCTATCTAACAGCCATGGGCCGAGCTACCGTGGTAATGGGCTTGCACGGGTGGTCTAACCTATCTTCATCTATAAATAGAGGGGCGTGGGTACAGTTGAAGGGACCTTTTTTCCGGGAACTCCAGGGATACTTTGCTCTTTTTATACTCACTTCTCTTCTATTTAAACTTGCATTCAAGTTCTTTGTTTACGGATTGTATCTATACTCAAGTAGTTGGAAGAGTAATAAAGATCGTATTCAAAGTTGATGTAGGCAATTACGTCGAACCACTGTAAATCTGGTGTTCCCTTTCTATTGTTCCTTTTGCGTTCAATTGCATTATTTCTCTGTTTTAATTTGATTTCTTCATTAGTCTCTCTACACAACTCTATTCAAGGGTGTTAGTGATCAATTTTGATCCTAACAATACCCGATTTATGTTTATACTCCAGTCCGTACTCTTAGGACTTAGAGTTATTTGGAAGGTGGTCGGTTTACACCCGATTTATGTTTATACTCCAATCAGCACTCTGGGGACTAAGAGTTATTTCAGAGAGCAATCAAATCGCATTTCCCCTTAGTTGATTGACTCGCCTCTAGGGTCTGGGGTTTGGTCCAGCGAGTGAATGGTCGTATTATGGTCGCACTAATTTTATCTCAGATCCACAATTGGGTGGGAGTTATTTGATCATCGGATTATCGACCACATTTGTTCCTTATTATGTATCTCTTCCTTTTGATTGTGAATGAGAGTTGTTAAATGAACAAGTAGATTGAGCTCATCTTGTTTAATCCTATTGGGAGTAAGCATGGCTGATTGATTTCAAACTCTGGGAGCCTGTTTATTCATATCGACATCAATCAGTCTTACTATGTAATTAGCATAGAATGCAATAACAAATATAAATATGAAGGAAGCGTGAAACTTTATTCACTAAATGAAAGGGATAACATAAACTGTCTTATTTGAAAAATCAAATGCTAAAGCAAGTTCGGAAAATAAACACAACTAAAATGTAAAAATAATAAACTAAGTGAAATAGCATCGTAGATGTTCGCTATTCCACACCCTTGGGACTGTAATGTCATCAACAGTCACTAGCTTGAAAGTTCCTTCTCCAAGCCTCTGTTCGATGACATATAGTCCTTCCCAAATTAGATTCATGTACGATGGGGGTTGGAAAAACCTATTTCAGGATGTGATCACCAATTTCGAAGGTTTTAGGTCGAACTTTAGTGTTGTAATACCGGGCGCCTTGATGTCGATATGCAACTGCCCTCAAATCGGCTTCTTTGCGCTTCTCATCTATAAAGTTAAGAGATTCCAAGTGGAGTTCTTTATTCTTTTTGCAATCATGGTAAGTCACTCGATTAGCAGGGACTTCAAGTTCAACAAGAATAACGACTTCATAACCGTATGCAAGGGAGAATGGAGTATGGCCAGTCGTAGACTTGTGGGTGGTCCGATAAGCCCACAGTGCTGTAGGGAGTTCATCCACCCACTTTCATCTATCCTTCTCCAAACTCTTCTTTAATATAGACTTTATGATTTTATTTGCAGCTTCAACCTGTCTATTTGCCTGAGGGTGAGTGACCGTTGCAGATCACTTTTCAATATGATATCTTCGACAAAAATCTTCGAATTCAACACTGTTGAATTGAGTCCCACTATCTGTTACAATAGTTCACGGGAGATGGAAGCTGTATATGATGTTTCAAACAATAAATTTGAATACTTTCTTGGTTGTGATCGTGGCTAAAGGTTCTGCTTCGGCCCATTTGGTGAAGTAATCAACTGCAATGATAGTGTACTTTCTGTCGCCTTTAGAGATCGATAGAGAACCGATAATGTCTATACCCTATATGGCGAACGACCATGGGCTGACTATTTGCGTGATTGCAATTGGCGAAGCTCTTGAGACTTTTGCAAATACTAGCATTTATCTCATCATCTCGCATAATCAACAGTGTCTCAATTTATGGTCGACTAATAATACCCATAACGGAGCATTTTCTTTGCCAGGGTTCGCCTTCGGGTGTGATCGTCGCATTTCTCTTCATGAACTACTCTTATAACACATTTTATCTCATCATAAGCGACACACTGGAGTAGGAGGATTGAAAAACCTTTCCTACACATTACTCTTTCCTGCATAATATATCGTGAAGCTTTGCGAAGGACTTGTCGCTTTTCATTTCTTTTATCTTGTAGGACTCTATGCAATAAATAGTCTTTGATTGAGGTCATCCACGATCCGCTTTCAGGCTCCGGTTCCAATGTCCGATCAAATTTCATCATTTTTATAACTTGTGGTCTTTAATGCGTCGATCGGAACCAAGCTGCCCGGAATTCAGCTAGGACCAGCCGGTCCAGAAAAACAGTGTATGGAGAGTCAACATCCAAAATAATAGACGGCAAGATTCGCCCTCTTCTTCGTTCACCTTCTCCCAATTCAATAGGTGATTCCACATATTCGGTTGCAACGCTATTAAAACCGTGTATATGAGATTTAGAGGGTTTAAATTCTTGGCTTGCATTCTCATCCAATCATATGCCTTTTTAAGGGTTATATTCACTCAACTTCCATAATCAATCAAAATCCTTCTCACCAACGCAGGACCAATCGTAGTTGAAATGACCATCTGGTCGATTGTCGGAGCCTCTATTTTGTCTACGTCCCTGTTCCCAAACACAAACTTGGTTGCCAACTCATCTGATCTGGAAATTAATCATGGGTAGTCTCATGAACCTCATCTACATTTGGTCACATCATTGACTCACGTAGAATCCATTAGCCATTCATGCCTTATAATATGTTGCATGCGGTCGGTTTTCCCTCGTATGCAGGCATTGATGGCATGTTGAATCTCCTAGGGCATTCTGCATATAGACCATTCTTCGTGAAAGGGGTATGGCTTCTTGAGATTCCCCGGTCATCGTTAGTCAAGCCTTGGTTCTCTCTCAGCAACTGTTTGACCATTGCCGATAAGTCCGACGTTTGGACGGGTGGTGATCGTGCTTCACCTCACATCTATGGTCCGATCGATGTCTACGAGTCGTTTCACGCCTTCTTAGGCCACCATCTTCGCGATGTGCATCCTTTACATTGATTTCACCATCATCCTGAGGAAGAACATGGTTAGCATTCAATCGGACTCCCTCATCCAAATTAACCGTTGCAGCTTCAGTTCGAATCTCAGCATGCGCAGGTAAGTTCCCTTCTCTAGCGGAGGGACGACACTGAACATTCTTGGCAAACCAAGATGGTCTACCTCTTGAAACCCTAAAGTTTCTACATGATATCCGTCTATTCTACGATGCTTATGTCTGTGGTATCCATCCGACGAGCTAGAGCTTTCTGACATCGAGTAAGGAGTGGGATCCCTTCTAGCTTTGCCCCACTGCTACCAATTTATTCGGTTCATCAAGTCGATATTGGTCTAAATCTGATGATTTAGCTTTCGATGGTTCTCCATCAACTCTCTCATTAAATTATGAAATCCAGCTCTAGTAATAGAATCAGTGGGATTTTGAATTCGAATCGGGTCAACATTCTCATTTGCTGGTTGATTGTTTGGGTCTCCTTGTTGAATGCTAGCAGTCTCATTTCCATCCATTTTCTGAGTAGTAGATCTAGTATGTCTCACCATCATCAATCTTCTTATTTAGATTTTAGCAAATCTAAGTAGTGTAAGCAACTTTATGAAGATAACAACGAATCTCCTTCGGGGAAATATCCAATCAGTAGTAACAAAGAGGATTCTAACAAGTTGATAATCAGGTTCTCAGTGAAAACACCAAAATGTTTGCGCCAAGATTTGGTCACAAACGCCCAAGGATATATTTGTGTAGAGAAGTAAATGAAGAAAGTAAAATTAAAACCAAGGAATAGATTAGACTAATAGCAAATAGAAAGTGATAATTAAAAACACGAAGATTTATAGTGGTTTGGCGTTGTAAGCCTACGTCCACTTCGAAGATTTGCTTTATTGATCACTTATGAATCTGATTACCACAACAAGGAATAGAGAAAACTTGATTACAATGAAGATTAAAGTAACCAGCAGCGTGAAGATCCCCCAAAATGAACCATGGAGCCTATATTCATTGGGAGAGATGATGAGATATTTCGGCAGAAGGCTCTCTAGGTCCATAGGGGCCCACTATAACGATCGATGGACTTAACTCAAACATCAGGACGATCGACAAAAGGTTCACCGATCCTTTTTCTTGCTTCCAATTGTAGTGCGATCATTTTTGGAGGGTTCCACATGCTTCTTATTATTTCTTTCGAAATATGAAATCATTCTGACTTGTAACTTAGAAGATATGGATCAATGTTGGTTGAACTTGGATTATGCATTGGAACATGTCGATCGTTTCTAGAACTTGGCAAAAACGATCAGCTAAACTCTAAATGCGACTTTAGGACTCGTGATCATTTTTGCAAGCCTCAAACTTTGTTTTTTCGATGCTTTGGAAGTTTCAAATAAGTTGGCCTTATGGATCTCGAGATATTGATCGTTTTCCAATGATTTGAACAGTTTTATGGATCGTTTTCGAGCGATCCATGCAAATCCTTGCTTTTTCCGTAACTTGATCATATGAACTCCGATCAACTCCAAATTTGAGATATAACTTCATAGGGTTATGCCAGTCACTCTATGCTAACTACACCTCGGTTGGGTTCTATTCTGAATTTGCCTGACCATTGTCTATAATACAGTATGTAATCTACTCCCAAGGCTGATGGCCATTTGTTCCTTGCCACGTTGATGATATCACAGCCTTACCAAAAGGTGAGAAAACAATAGCCTTACCCTTCACCCTGTCTTACTTAGGCACACATTCCAGACTACTCCATATTTAGAATTTTAGTTTGGTCTTCATCATTTTTTTAAAATTAAAATTTTCAAATTTTTTGAAATACCTAATTCCAAAACCTTTGCCTTTAAAAAGTACAACCTAGAAACCTTTGATTAAATTCAAAAGTACTTGGTGGTTTAACTTTCAGAACTTGTAATTTAGGATGTTTTGAATCTAAATTATTCATTAAATCTGAAAAAATTGGTATCAAATTAAATTTTAACAAGTTTCTTTCCTTTTTATACAGGTCAACCTTTTCTTTTAAAGACCATTTCAATTTTTACTTCATAAAAATTAGGATTTTAGTTCAAACTATTTATTAATTTTTCCTTTCAAAAAATTATTTGTTACACCAAACCATTTTTTTTCAAAAATATACTTCGTACTATTTTCAAAACATCCTTTTTTATATAATTTTTAACAACATAACTGGAGTAGACAAGGACAACTCTCATTCCAATATTGTCTTATCACTCATACTATCTCCACTTCCAATCCTTGGCAGAGTCTCTAATATCATGTGAGGAGGAATTTTTGTTGAATATGCAAGTATATGATTTTTGTTTGATGATAATAAACATATATATATATATATATATATTCATTTAAATGTATTTGTTAATGTACTATTTTATTTTTCACATATTTAAATAAATTTGCTGAATAAAATAAATAACACATCGTTTAAATTCAAACGAAAATTTTATTCAAAGAAATATTTATTACAATCTTGAATAGTACAAATTCAAGCTCTAGTTATATATATACAATTTCAATTACGATACAAATTTGATGACATCACAATTTTCATTTAAATCAACACCTCACTACATATCACTCATTCACTCAAAATTAATCTTTAACTTCATTCCAGATTGAATCCAGCATCTGAGCAATCTGAAAAAATGTACACTGATGTAGTAAAATTGAAAACAAAATATTTTGCAGTGTAAAATAAAATGTATTTTGAAAATATTATTTGCCTCAGTTATTTGGGTTATTCGACATCATTTAATTTTGAATTCATTAGAATAAGGTTATAAAATATAAATACTAACACTATAGTTTAGATATACATGTATATGCAGGATTTAACCATGCAGGTACCAGGAATGAAGACTGTACAGTATAGAGATTCAAGATATCAAGATTGAAGACTCATGAGTCTCAAGATTATCAAGAGTTCAAGATTTCAAGATAAGTAATTTAATTAGGAATTTATTAAAACTCCTAGAAAAGCACTGGCATCTTAAAATATTATTTATCTGTGGAATGGAATCCACTTCGAGCCTGTTAAAGGGATGGAACCCTAAGTAGGATGGAACTAACGAAAAATCTAGTGGAACATTGTTTTGTGTCCGCTAACTTTTATTTAAAATGTTTTACAAAATTATATCTTGTTTTCAAAATGTTTTCAAAACCTTCCTTTTAAAAGAAACAAAACATCTATCCTGGTTTTAATACTTTTAGCCTCAAAATAGTCTTTATTTTCAAAATCAAATTATCCTTGGTTTTAAACTATCTTTTAATAATAATATATTTAATTTTTTATTAATACTTAGGTTTAAAATTATAGTAAAATTTTATATATATCAAAATATTATTCTCTATATTTACTTTGACTATAGTTAAGTATATTTATAAAGTTCAAAATAGTTTTAATAGAAGATAGAAGTTATTTTAAAAAAAAAACAAATCTTCAAAATTTCCTTTGGCATGTCGACATACTCAAGTACCTCATGTCGACATGGTAGCAGTTGATTTCAAAATTTGAATTTCAAAAGAAGTGTCTATTCGTCATATCCCTTCACGAATGGACACGACCATTGTTCTACTATAAATAGGGGTGGTTTTGAACGAATTTATGATCATATTTTTTTTGGTTTTCACTCCTCTTCTTCGTCCACACTTCTATATACATATTATTACCATTACTCTGCCGATATCAACATTGAATCTAACTAGATCATTTCTAGTTTGATTCTCTATCACTATCTCATCAAGATCTCGATGCTATTCAGAGTTATAAGCTTCTTTGTAATCAATTTAGCGAGAAAAGGTGTGATTGTAGCCTTGGAAATCAATCAAGTAAAGGTGTGATTGTAGCCTTTGGAAATTAATCAAGTATAGGTGTGATTGTAGCCTTGGAAATCAATTGGGTGAACTTGTTGCCTCTGAAATCAAGTATCTCTACCCAGAGGATTGTGAATCTGGAGTGGTGTACCTCGTGGCCTTGAAATCGAGGGTGTAATTGTACAATTGCTTTTGAAAAGAAATCCGTACTTATGTGCGGGACTGGATGTAGGGTAACTCTGAACCAGTATAAAATCCGGTGTGGTTCTTTCCATTATTGCTTTTACTTTATTTCTGCATCTGTGTTTGATTCTGTGATCATATCTGTGTCTGGATATTGCATACATTTGTGTTCAAATTAACCAAAACTCCAAAAGATTTAGTAATTTGTTTAAACATTATTCACCCCCCTTTAGTGTTAATCCTAGCCTTAAGATCCGTATTTCGCATTTCTCACAAGATATTCATGCAGTGTTTGTAATTACAAAGAATAATATTTTTATTTATTGAAATGGACGGTACAAAATACGGCAATTATCCCTATTTTGTACGTTGTTTTCTTTTTAGGTGCATCCTTATCGTTTCAAACATCACACTTTCAATTATTTGAACTTGATAATACATAGAAATTTACTTGCGACATTCCAAATTTTAACGAATTAAAATATTACTAAAACCCCTAAAATCTTAACAAACTTTTCTTTAGTTTAATCCACATCCATCATGTAAATACTAATTTATAATCAATACTTAATACATTAAAATTTATTAAATCATATCCATTGCGTAGTTACCGATTTTAATCATTATGTAATTCATAACAGGAAAATATTCAATTCTTCAATTATAGAATATATAGGAAAGTTTTCGATCTCAACATTGTATTTATATAAGTTTACTTACAATTCAAATTAAATTTCTCAGGCATATACGAATTGACTTGCGATGATATAATCTAATATTATATAGAAGTATATAATAAGGCATATATGAATTGACTTGCGATGATATAGTCTAATATTATATAAAAGTATATAATATTCCCGCTCACTTTTCCAAGCATTTCCAAATCTCTGGATATAATACCTGTTATCTATATTTTCTAATTTGACTCCTTAATCGAATTCACATATAACATATATATACATATCTATCAGAATTTTGGATTAGAAAAGAGAGATTTGGATTGATTACTATTCAAATCTGGATTTATAGTTTACCTTGGTTGCAGCAACTTGATTTGAACATGTTCTCTATCTTTATCATCTTCTACAAATCCTCCAATAGTGTATACATTCTAACTAAAACTATTTCGACGAATTTAGTGTTTTGGAGGAGAAGAGAAAATGGCAGAGTATACATGCCTATTAGAAAAATATGAGTTGGAAGTGGGGGTCTAGGTCCATGTTTATAGGGTTCCAAACCAATGCCAACCGTTTGATTAAACGTTTTAAATCTGGGTCGTTTAGGCCACATTAAAATTCAAGGTTTATAAATCTTGGATTGGCCGCTTATTGCTCTAAGTCACCCCTATCGGTCATCCTAAGCAATCTTTAGGTCTACCTGAGTAGTTTAAATTCGACAAATAATGAATGTTAGTTGATTTTGTAAATTACTTTCCACTTATAACTCATTAACGTTATCTCATGCCTTTATTCATTTGCTTAACATTAATGTTGCAGTTAAGTTTAACGGTTTTTAATTAACGTTAATTATTTATTAATTATTTTCTTAATTACATATATAATTATTTTCGACTCTGAAATTTCAAACATCGATAACTTTTTTGTCTGAATTCCGATCGGAAAATTTATATATGAAAATTTATCAAAAAATTGCCACGAATCTAACGCTCTAAGTTTCATGGCCAAATTCAGATGCCTACAAAATTACCATTTTTTACTATTTATTATCTATCAATTAGTTTCTATTTGAGTTAATTATCGTAAAAATCGTGGGATGTTACAAACTAGAAGTTTGTAAGCACCCGCACCCCAGTGGGCCTGAATTTTCGCTAAATCGAAAATGCAAATCTACCGAAGTAGGATCATTGGTATTGGTATCAAGTAAATAAACAAAAGTATATTGGAGCACTATCGATAGAACTCACAGCGGAATAATAAAGTATAATAAAACATATGAACATTAACGGAGGTTGACACCTTTGATCTCTAGTTCCCCCATCGGTGTCAAGCATGCTTGTCCTTGCACCGTTCCTGCCATGTACCAATACCTGTCCCTCAAAATCTATCATGTGGATTGAAATAAAGAGGGAGTCAGAACAATGTTTTGGTGATTGGTAAATTACAAACCTTATACATAACACTGGTTTATGCTGATTGTCTTCCACGACATGTTATGTCTTTTGTTTTAATTAATTATATATGTATATATAAGTACCACAGTTCCCTTCGTACTAAGATACTTTCCCCGCTATTATTCATAACCCAGCACCTCATCAGGATCCATCGTCAAAATAGTATTAAGTCCTCTTCGCCATGCATACCAATAAACTCCCATGGTGTCTAATAACGGCATTACAACTATTTGTCTATATTCTGTCTAGTTTTTCTAAAAGACCTCATTAAAGGTTATCTTGCATTGCCTCCTTTCAGCAAATAAACTAACAAACAACTGCAAGGCAGTGCGTGTCCTAAATATGATCTAAACTAGTAGAAGGTGCAGTCCATTTAAGCATAATCCTTGTCTTTTTGCTAATCGCTCAGAACCGATGACAATCTCGACCTATGTAAACAAATGCTACTCCTCGTATATATGGTATCATTCTCACTATCATTGCATTGATGGCTCACCATCCCATTTAGATTGCATTATGCAATCAAGGAAATGTCCATTTGTTATTTAAAATGTACCCCTAAAAGGTTGAAGCAGACTCTACATGACCTTTGACACTTCGATGGCGAACCCTCGTACTTTGGTATATTCCTTTCACCAGCACGCGAACGTATGATTCCATGGGTCATACAGTTGAATGTGTCCTACATCAATATAATATATACACAACTGAAGGTAGCCCCTTGTGGTGGGCAAGCTTCTGTTGTGTAACACTACAGACCTTGCATTCCAAATTATTTTAGTGACTATATCATTCTTATTTAATCCAAGCTATTAGCTAAATTTAATAGTTCACACCCATTATAAACGCATACTTGAGCCTATATATATATATATATATATATATATATATATTCATACTTATTTATTTACTACCCCATCAATGTTTAACTGTAAATATTTAGTTATTTTAACATAACTGGCTCCTTGTTTCATTGATGTCAATTTTATGTCATTTACCACTTAATTTTAACTTAAAAGACTTAAATATTTTTTACTACTTAATTTCCATTTATTTCATTCAATCTGTTTTACTATTCTTTTTAATTCTTACTATCTTCCTTTGGTTACTACATTCTTACCTACTCATTTCATTTCTTTATCTACCTTTCGTCGCTTATTATTTAATTTCTAACTTGTCTTTATTGCATATATTTGTTTTATAACTAGGTTGCTGTTATTACTGCTACTTACAATTCTTTAGTTTATACTTAGGGATTTCTGCATTTTAATGTGTTAGGAATTACACCTTCCATAAAAGAAAATGTTAACGCTGTTACTATAACTTATTTTAAAGTGGATTTGCATTATATTTGTAATTACAAGAAATTATCTTTTTTTATTGAAATAGGATGTACAAGATACGGTAAACATCCCTATTTTGTACTTCTCTTCTTTTAGGCATATTACTTGTTACTTCAAACAATACACTTTTATTCACAATTACAAAATTGGATAATTTATAGGAATTAACATTGCAACACATTTTATTCCAATGAATTAAAATGCTACTAATATCCCTATAAATTTTATAATAACATTAATTTCGTATTTACTAACGTAAGTCATTTGACCCAAAAATCTGGAATTTCTATACAATCTTGTTAATTAAGGGACTATTACTTACATCCTAACTTTTCAGAATCAAGTATATGCAATATCTAATTGAAGTTAACAATTCACATAATATGTAGGCATGGTTTTCAATTTCATTACATATATAATTAAGCCTATGATGTGCACGTAAATGTTCATATCATATTTCCATATTTAATCGAATTTAATTAAACTTTTGTGCATATATTAATTTTAATCGAATATAATTAAGCCTATGATGTGCACGTAAATGTTCATATCCTATTTCCATACTCACATAACTTGTATATAGAGGCAAAATGGTCGTTTTTGTGCATATATTAATTTGAGAAAATTTACTTGAAATTTTTTATGTTATTTTGTAAGAAATTGAATTCAATTACAAGTGGCTTCATGTAAAATATGCATCCACAAGAAGATACAAAGGAATGAAGATGGAAATAATTCATTTCATGAAACATGGAGAACTCCACCTACCCACTTACCATGTTGTACACTTAGGAGCTAGTGTACATGCTAATGAAAATTAAAGTTGCATATACATTTAAATAGAGGATTAACACATGTTAATGATTATTTGGTAGCCACACTATCTCAAGGGTAATTTGGGTAGTTCCTAAAAAATGGATTAGTGTTTCAAAACATGTATAAATACCCATATGTTCATGTAATTATTTCTCTTCTCTTCCTCATAGCCTCCATTTAGTTTAGCTTATTGTGAGGCTCACAAATAAAATATCTTTTCCGTTTTCATGACTACTTAGCCATTTTATTTCATGTAGCTTTCTCTTTTATGCAATTTTAATACATGCACTTTTCTTTTCTTTTTCATTTCGTTTCATGCTAATAGTGTAGATCTTTTATTCAGCAAGTAGATTAATTTTATTTTAGTTTAATTAGTTCACTTTTTACCTTGCTCTCTTTTTCCTTTTTTTATGTTGAATTCTACAATGGTTGATATGATAACAAATATGAAAGGCTAAATCCTTCAATTTAGGGGAATGAAACTCTCTTAATTATGCAGCTTCAACATTTTGATAATTATTGATCTCTTTTTGTGCTTCATGGAAATGTAAGATGCGGTTTAACTTGTTATTTTAGCTTTGAATTTGATAGCCTATATTGTTGCCAAATAGGCTATGCTTAAGCAAACATAAACACAAATTACCTCTTCATTTATATATGATTATGCTAAAGAAGTGAATGTTGAAATCAAAATTTAATGGTCTATATTTCTAGTCAATAGTTAATAGGCCATACTTAAAATATATTTTATTTTCAACTTCATTGCCATTTTCATGAGAGTTAGCAAGTGGTTTAATGGGTGTGTTACAATTCGATGGCTTATATTAGGCTAATCAATAGCATAAATATTCCATATTTATGATAAAAACATCAATTAAATTCACTAATGACCAAAAAAAGAGATCATTCACTAATGACCAAAAAAGAAAGATCATAATTTCATGTTGTGTTGATTTATGTGATCTAGAGAGTGGATTTATCTCTAAATTGCCATCAAACTCTCATATTTTTATCTGTTTTAGCTTTTGTTAGTTTTTACATTTTTCTAGCTTAAAATAATTTTCAAATCTTGGTTCAATTTGATTGACTAGAAATTTTAAAACCTAAACAATTCCCTGTAGATCGACCCATACTTGCCATGTACTAACATTGTGCAGACTAGAATATAAGCGATTCAAAAAATCTCTAAGTCGTTGGTGCGTGGACTAGAGTACTCAGAGTCCCCAGAGTGCGGGCTAGAGTATAAACGATTCAAAAAATCTCTAAGTCTTCGGAGCGCGGACTAGAGTACTCTGAGTCCCCGGAGTGCGGAATATAGTATAAACGACTCAAAAATTCTCTAAGTCCCTGGAGCGCGGACTAGAGTATAAATAATTCAAAAATCTCCCAAATCATGTGGAAGCGGACTGGAGCTTACGTAACCCACAAGACTTTGAATTTCAACTGCAAGTTAGGTGACAAGTTAAACAATAAGAGTTTGTGATTACAAAAGAAACAAAATTTTGTTTACTAATCAAAAATTAAGTCCTCTTACAACTTCTCCGAAGTTCGAAGCCAAAGTCTATCCACAACGACTATAAAAAAGAAAAAGAAACAACTACAAGATTGAGGTTTATTCAGACTAAGCGAGGTATGAAAATACGATAGCTACCTCTTTGACTTTTCTCCTTCTTTGGCTTCTCCGAAGGCTCCTCAGCCGAACATTTTCACCTGGGCCTCTTGCTTCCCAGTGAGATGGTATTTGCGGAAGGAAGAGGGACCTCCAGAGGTGTAGTCCCACTGGGGAGAATTACCTTCAGGGGCATATATAGAGGATCATCAAGTTCCACCACCCGCGGTTCAATCTTAACGTTGGCTTCCTTTTTCTCCTCTTCCCCGATTTGCTCCTCCATGCTAAGCTTCGAAGTATGTTCGAAGGCGCCTGTGATTTTGACCTTGTTATGTTCATCTACAAGCGAGGGATTTTCAAGTTAATCCTCATCCAGCGCCCCGATCACTTGAGCATCTGGTCCAGGTGTATCCCCAGCATGAGGTGCCTCAACCACTTTTTTCCAGCTCTGTGACGACTTCGCTCCCTGGAGTCGGCTCGAATTCAGTGTGACCTACATGAGTTCATGAGAAACAAATGTCGGAACACATTCATCACTCGCCGAATGCGATGAATTCCTAAACTCTAAAGAGTGAAGCTGCATACAGATTCCAAATGACTCTCAGTGGTTCTCGGAGTATCACCCTCTAGAATAGGGGATAGAATATAAACACCAATACCGGGCTTCTTCGGGTCATAACCAGCATGATGCTCGGGAGGCTCAAGTGATGAGCTATCGGCCGACTAAGTGAGAGGAGGATCTGGAGACTCAATGTCAGATTGGCCAGCAATATTGTCCTTACCCTTTGATGACAAGGAGTCTCTTTCGAAGAGGGTTTTTCCTGAAAATAAGTCTAAAGGCTCATTTCCTTGAAACACTTCCCTCACAAGAGCTTGCCCATCAACCTCTTCGACATCTAGCTCAACTCTTTTAGTTTTTATCAAAGTGTCCCATGCTTCAGCCAATGATTCGAGGTGACCCTCGCCTAGAAAAGATAGGTCACGGTGCATGAGAAACAGTGCATTATACTTCGCAATAAGCGGATCAAATAAGCACTTAATTTCTTCTTTGCGGCGTCAGTAGCTTCCTCGAGACGAGAGTCGACTTCTGTGAGCGCCATTTTCTTACCCCCCTTGCAGGCTGCCTCCTTTAGAGCCTCGACCTTGGAAAGTTCCTCATCGAGCTTTGTATTTAGAAGTCATGTTGCGACGATTACATCGCAATATCGTTGTGACTCTTCCTACGTAGCAATTTTCTCTTCTTTCTCTTTAACGAGCGACTCCTCCAGCACTTTAACCCATCGGGCGAGAATATCCTTTTCTTTCTGGATAGAGTCTTTCTCTAAAGCTAAAGCACCACTGCGTTGGATTGTCTTATCGACTTCTTTCTTATGAGTGGCCTCCAAGCAACTAACTGCCTCAGTCATTTCCTTGGCTTTTCTCTGGGCGGCCTCAAGTTGAGATTTGTATGAGGATAACTCTTCATCCTGGGCTTTGGTGATACCTTTGTCATGAATGACTTCAAGTTTCAAGCAATCGATTTCATGTTGATGTTCCATGGAAACCTCTAAAACTTTCTTCGCCAAGTGTACGAACACATCATGCTGGTCATAAGCATCGTTATTACAAGGGATGGCACTTTGTTTGACATGTCTCTGAATAGGATGAATCGCAGAGAGAAATTTCAATCCATCAAAGTATATCTTCGGGAATGTAGCCTTAAGCTCAGCTAATTTTTCGACTGTCGATAGGTCATGTGCGGAGGCTGGAGGAGTCTGCCTAGTCGGAGTCACATATTTCTTATGGAGCTTATGGTATTGCTTTGTGCTCGACGATCCAGAATGTTGGTCACAGGGAGCTTCGAATTGAGATCCGTTCTGAGAAGATTTCTCCCTACCGTGCTCTGACTGAGGGGGAGGATTGTTTGACATGAGGAATGGCTGTAAATTCCTCTTCTAGAAGACAACAACTCTCTGGGATGATAATATCTATCGCCGCTGCCATCCTTGTCTCGTTGTCTACCTGATCCCGAATCTTGACTGGAATGGTGGAAGATAGAGGATCTGCGAAGGCGGTCAACGCCATGTGTATGCCCCATATCACCTGCACAGAAAATTAAGTGAGGACGAGTTAGTGAGAATCATATAATGACCAAAATTCAAGTGTAGTTTGAGGTGTAAGTGTTTGAGTGTCCTAGTGCTTCCCCCGACGGACCAGTGTTTTTCGCTTTACTTATTGGAGTTTTCTCTCCTTAATGACGAGCCCGAACACCTTCATCGCTTCTCACGGGCAAATTAAGTCCCATAGCCTCAGGATCATTGAAGTTATAATTTAGTAAGTCATCGGGGATGGTCGGGTCAGATAGACTCTTTAATGAACCCTCTAAATTTTGGGGAGACGACTTTTTCCCGACTGGAGTTATTGTAACCTTTGATGTTCCGTCCACTATTTTCTTTTTCAACTTGTAAGCTAGGCTCTTTTTCCTCTTTGTAGGGGGAGGCAGTTCGTCAACACCGGGTGCGTCATCTACTGGTGCTAAGTCAGAACCTATATTCTTATCAGTCGCCTCTGGCACCTAATTTCTTTGATTTCACCTTCCTCAGTTGTATCTGGGACCCCTCCTACAGGGGACACCGAAGGTCCGGCCTGCTCTTTGCCTTTTTCTACAGCAAATCTGGTTGTAGTGGCGCCAATTGGAAGGCTAATTCAACGGCCCTCCTTCGGTAATCCAAACTTCGAAAGTAGTTCATTGGAAATAATAGATTTAATGTCCCAGTCTCTCACGGGAATAGCTCGAATGGCCTCGACGGCCTCAGAATACCCAACGCCTTCAAGTAATAGGAGGATACCTATAAGAGTCGAAAGAAGTTCATAAAGGCTGCGTTTCGAGCCGTAGAAAAATATTAGTCTAAAAATGAAACTTACTCCCTTCCAGCCATCTTCTCGCAAAACCAGGGGGCAGCATACGTAAAATCATTCTTGCTTATAACTGGAATATTTACTACACGCACCCATCAGGATTTGATATTTGGAATGTGGCTCGAGAAATACGAGGGATGGACTATCGAAACATATCTTGATGCGGTAAATATAATGGATACCCTTGGGAGTAGGGAGTCTCAATAAGGTGTTCATAAAGAGAACACATGTGTCATGAATAAATGCATGACTATTAGGGTGTAGCTGTGCCATAGTTTTCCCAGTATACCGCAACACTTCATGGAGGAATGAATTGAAACGTGGCATACTTCTGACTTAGCACATAAACTTGTTGCACGTAGTATCCGGCTGGGGGCAGGTGAGGCTGATCTTGTCCTGACGAAACCAAAATGTCATAAAAGGAGATTCCATGAATTGAGCACAACCGACGAAGAGCGGTTTCGCCAATTTTTGAGGCTAGTGAATCAATGGGGTTATCTAGAACAACGGCTCCATCCATGGCATCAAGAGTCGGGCCTATAACCGCAACAAGCGGATCTGGGATGCCAAGTGTAGGGACTGGCGGTGGATTCAAAGTTTCCACTACCTCCTACCGAGAACTTGGCTCAAGCTTACCAAAAACTGTAGCAGAGCTTGATTTTTTGGACATCTCTAGAGAGCGATAAATATGAATAGATACCTGTTTAAACTATACTTGAAAGATAATAGATATCAGATTTAACAACGGAGTATTCCTCCGTGTTGTGTGTGAACTCATGCAACGATTTAAGAAAAATGTATAGATAAATTGAAGTCCTAAAGAATAGTATAGCATTATGGAGCTATAAGTTATCATCTTTGGAGACTATTATCGTTCACAGTCACCAAAGTTTGTCTTATGATCGGTAGTAAAAAGTCTTGGGATCAGACATTGGCATCGTATATTGTGAAGGTTATTGCATGCATATGTTAGGTTCGATTCATGTTTAAAATTATTTAACTATGGAGTTTTTAACCCGAGTTTGGACCTTAGGCTTATGTCCTTTGTTACGTGTCATTGTCCATTCTGTTGTGCTTGGTTGTGGAGGCGAGTGACCCAAAAGTATGTTGTACTCGAGTAAGAACATTCTGAATTACCAATGCCGACCCAGACATACCGAGCCACTCTCCTAGACACCGAGCCATACTCTCCCTCTCAATACCAGCCGATGCTCTCACTCAAGATAACGAACCGCTCTCTTTCCCTCAATACCGAACCGGTCCCTCACAGAAATACTGAGCCTAATTTCCTTCAAGGGATTGCCTATCCAAAGACCTCCAACGCTACTTCCTAACACTCCACACCACCGACCTTAAAGCTAGGGTTGTGCTACTTCTCTCCATGGTCCTTGAGAAAACACCTAGCCTACAGCACATCCCGTCTTTAAATTTTCCACCCTCATTTTCATTGGTTCCTACTGAACCTATCCGAAGAAAGCCCATGAACTCGATTTCACGCGAGATTCCTAGCTTAGAGAAGTAAGCCTAGTGCAAAGTTAATACCTATGAGAATGATTCAAAGCTTATGGGAACTATTAGATTTAGGATCGAAGTTCGTTTGAGTTCGCCAATAGTGGGAGTTGTGAGATGGGTATCTTGGATTCGGGGAAAGAAAGAGAATTGGAATGTTGGATAAGGCTCGACAAGAGATAAGTTAGAGGTTTTGTGAAAAAGTGAAGGAAAGAGGGAGGAGAAAGCTTTTATACACGGCAAAGGGAAGGCGAACGGACACTTGCCTTTAGAACTGGTCCATGCACTTTGTGTATATCATTGGAGTGAGATGTTGTTCAGACCGGCTGTGTGGACCGGTGATTACATGCCGACCCACTTTTTACCGGAGTAACCGAACGAGTGGGTTGGTCTCTAAAATGCTGATCCACTCATTGTTTAAAAAAATTATATAAATAAAATAAAATAACAAATAATATATATATGTACTTATGTAAATATATATGCATATACATGCATATATGTATATAAATATATGCATGTGTTATGTTCAGAAAATCCACCGTGATCAGCCTTCGAGAGGTTGTATACACCCAGCTTTTGAAAAGTTAAAAATAGGATTTAAGCAACTGATGATTATCATTCTGAATGATCTAGCTTCTAAAAGCAAGGACTGACTTCTAATTCAAAACGCATCATGTTGATTCACATAATGCACTTTGGGGGGCAAATATTGCCCGACTACGTGGTCTAGCTACAAAGCGATAGTTGTAGAGGCTACGGTTGGGTCCAGACGGGATTCGAGCCAAGAGGGATGTAGAAATATGTGGGTCCGGTGTAGCTCAGGTAGTATGAAAAGCATATGGTTCGGCTTATATGTATGGTTCGGCCTATATATATGGTTCGGCCTATATACATGGCCCAACCAAGCAAGGGAGGAAGGTGGTGTATCGTTCGGTCTTGTAGAACAGTATGTGTAGCTCGACCAAAGAAGGAAGGTCGTGTGTCATTCGGTCTCATAGGATGGCATGTGTCGCTCAGCTAAGGAAAGAAAATAATGATGTTCGGCATGCATCCTCAGTCAAGTAAGAAAAGTCAAGATGGGTCGGTCATTTGTGGTTTAGCATTAGTGGCTCGTCTTTGATGGTTCGACACGTGTGGGTCGGCATACTTGGATCGGTGAACCTTGGGGAGATTAATAAATTCTTTAACCAATAACAAAGTGACGCGACTAACATTTCTTTGCTTTGGGTCATTCGCCGCTTGCTTCGAGTTCCTCGAGGGATTGCTTCGAATCAGCAACATGACAGTCCTTGGATCGGCAACAGGTGGGTCGGTCAGCATATGTGGTTCGGTCTACCTAAAAGCCATGGGCTGAGTTGTTGATACGCTATATTTTGATCACTGACAATGTGCTTCAACAAAAAGGAAGAGATATGTGCAAAACTAAAGGAAGGACTATGAAAACCAAGGATATCATAAGTATTTTTATATATATAGGTCTTAGTCTTAGTTTTATTGTTAAAATCTATCCTCAAGAAGCTTGTACAAACACAAGAACACATTTCATAACTTAATATTTTGGTTAAATGTTCACTATGCATAAATTACCAGTTCAGTCGACTGAACAGAAAATTTCAATCTACTGAACCTGTTACAGAATTACAACATGCACACAGTTTCAGTCAACTGAAATTGCCTGTTCAGTCGACTGAATTCAAACCTGCGAATTTTTTATGAAAAGACATCTTCTTCTTCCCAAGAGTTGCAACCATTCTCCAATGGGAATGGATGCATCTCTTGCATGAATCTTTTGCAAATAGATATACCTCTTCTACACTTATAAATACATGGTTCTATCATTTGCAAATCATGAATTCTAATTGCTTTAATCTCTCTATTATCTTGATCATCTTTTCTGATTTCTTAAAGTTTTCAAAAGCATTCATAAACCACTTCAATTGCTTGAATCTCAGATTTATCTTAAATACTCGTTTGATTCATAGCAATTCATATTTCCTAAATCTTCATAAACACATTTCATATTCTTGAGGATAAGATTATAGGAAAGCTGTACTCAATTAGACTCATTAGTGTTATCAAGAACACAACAAGTCAGAAATATTTTTTGTACCTAGTTGAAGTCCTCTTTGGTAGTTGAGGCAAGAAATCCCTTTCGATGGTTCAGGTAAGTTGTAAACCTATTCCTCCGGGTTAAGTGAGGGTTGTTAGTTAGTGGAATTCCTAAGAGGAGCTTACGGATTGGACGTAGGACAAGAAGTCCGAACCAGTATAAAGTTTTGGTGTCTACTTTACTTATTGCTTATTGCTACCTACCTAGACCATTTCACTATTCCATATTATACGATCTTATCACAAAGCTTCTTTCAATTGGTACCGGATCCGATGGTTACGGACTGGGCCATGCAGACACGGCAGTATTCTCAAAGGTTACCACAAAGGGATGCGAGTCAAGGGGGAGACTGTTTGGGTTGTCTCGTATGTTTAATGGAGGAACGGCGGTTCGTATTGGAAAATAGTCCCACATCGCTAAATAACATGGAAAAGTGGTGTGTAAATATGGGATGGTAGGCACATAACATTGGGGATTCCTTTTGTTACAACAAAGTGTGTGCCAACCCATGTGCATATGTCACATGCTGGGAAGGAGGAGTTTGACATATTGATAATATGGAAAATAACACAAGAACAAGCACAACAACTACATATAGCTCTACATTTGCAGAAGGACTATCTACCCAAAGACCCCCTCTATTCAATGGACTAAACTGTAATTATTGGGCTACAAGGATGAGGATTTATATGCAAGCAACAAGCTTTGCAGCATGGAATGCAACTCAAGCAGAATTCGTTGTACCCACAACTGATTACTCTACATGGACACAAACTCAGAAGAATGAAGCTAGTGCAAATGCCAAAGCTATGAATATGCTATTCTGCGCTTTGGATAGAATTGAGTTCAATCGTGTTAGCATTTGTACTACTGCACATCAGATATGGGATACACTTAGAACCATACATGAAGGCACAAACAAAGTCAAACAAACAAAGATCTCCATGCTAAAAACTAGTTCCAAAACTTTAGAATGCGACAGAATGAATCCATCAATGACATGTACTCGAGATTTCAAGATATTCATCATGCCTAAATAGGATTAGGAGAAAAGTATACGGACTTTGATATTGTATCTAAGGTCCTAAATTCACTCACTGATGAATGGGAGAGAAAAGTCTTGGCAATCGAGGAAGCAAATGATCTATCTACAATGAAACCAGAAGAATTAATTGGAAACTTTATGTCCTATGAAGTTAACATGCAAGCTAAGAAAGATCAAGCACAGGAAAGAAAAAATGTGGCTTTTCATGCAGAAAAGGAAGAATCGGAGTCTGAAAATGAGGATCTAGCATTTATTGCCAAAAATTTCAAGAAATTTTTAGAATATAGAAAAGGAAATAAAAACAGTTTCAAAAAGAATTTCTTGAACAAACCTTCATCCTTAAATATAGAATGCTTCAATTGTCACAAGAAAGGACACATGCAAAAGGATTGTCCAGAACAAAAGAAGGAGAATCAGAAAAACTTCAACAACAAGAATAAGAAAGACAAATTTAAAAAGAAGGCTTTTTCTGTCACATGGGACGATTCAGATTCATCTTCATCTGAAAGTGATAGTGATAGCGACAATGAACAAGCAAATGTATGCTTCATGGCTCAAGAATCTGAGGTCCCACTCAAGAAAAGAAAATGGATTTTGGATAGTGATAGCTCAAAACACATGACCGGAGACAAAGAAATGCTTACAAATATTTCATACTTTGATGATGGCTCTGTTACCTTCGGAGATAACTCAAAAGGTTTCATCATTGGCAAAGGAGATGTGTGCAACTACGGTATATCAAATTTACCCCTTATTACAAATGTTTCTTTAGCTAATAACTTAAAACATAATCTATTAAGCATAAGTCAACTATGCGACAGCGGTTTTAAAATAACTTTTTCTGAAAATAAATGTTGTATTTTTGATCAAAATCAAAATCTTATTTTTGAAGGAAAGAGAGAGAAATATTTATGTTTTAAACATGAAAATTAATAATAATAAAGATATGCAATTAATGGTCAAAGATAATGATCCTTGGTTATGGCACAAAAGATTTTGTCATATTAATTTTAAATCTATTCAAAAACATTCAAAAAATAAATTAGTCAAAGGCTTACCAAAAATAAATTTTAAAATAAAGAATATTTGCGATGATTGTCAATTAGGAAAATTAACTAAATCATCTTTTAAATCTAAGAAAGTTATTTCAACTTTACAACCATTAGAATTATTACATATGGATTTATTCGGACCAACACAGGTTCAATCTATTAACCATAATCGATATGTTTTTGTAATAATTGATGAATTCTCAAGATATACGTGGACGATTTTTATAAAAAACAAAAGTGATAAGTTTGAATATTTCGAAAATTATATTAAAAGAATTCAAAATATTAAGAATTTAAAAGTCAAAAATATAAGAAGTGATCATGGAGGCGAATTTGAAAATGAGTCATTTGAATTATTTTGTAAAAAGAAAGGAATAAATCATAATTTTTCATTACCTAGAACTCCACAAAAAAATGGAGTTGTAGAAAGGAAAAATAGAACTCTTCAAGAATGCGTAAGAACATTATTAAATGGAAGTACATTACCAAAGCATATTTGGACAGAAGCTATAGCAACTGCGTGCTATGTATTAAATCGTATTTCCATACGACCTTTAACTAAAAACACTTCATATGAACTTTTTAATGGAAGAAAACCTAATATTTCGTACTTAAAAATCTTTGGGTCAAAATGTTTTATTCTTAACACAAAAGACCAACTTGGAAAATTTGATCCAAAAGCCGACTATGGTATTTTTGTAGGTTACTCAAAATAAAGTAAGACATATCGTGTTTTTAATAAACGAACAAATGTAATAGAAGAAACTTTACATGTATCTTTTGATGAAAACTTAATAAAAATACAATCATCAAAGATGATGAAGAAATTATATACAACACAGAAAATATAAGTTTTGAAAATAATGAAAATATCAATCAAATCGATAACATTCAAATTAGATATCCTCCTAGAATCCTACGAGATCATCCTATACAAAATATAATTGGAGAGATTGACTCGCAAGTTCAAACAAGAAATAAACTAAACCAAATGGGACATGTTGCTTTTCTTTCAACAATAGAACCTAAAAATCCTAAAGAAGCATCAACAGATGTATACTGGATTATTGCCATGCAAGAAGAATTAAATCAATTCGAATGAAATAATGTATGGGGGTTAGTTCCTCATCCTGATGACCAATCAGTTATTGGAACTACGAAGGTCTATAAAAATAAAGCAGATGAATTTGGAAATATTACTATAAATAAAGCAAGACTAGTTGCACAAGGCTATAATCAAGAAGAAGGAATCGTTTACGAAGAAACGTTTGCTCCTGTTGCAAGACTAGAAGCAATACGTATTCTATTAGCTTACGCTTGTTTTCATAATTTTAAACTTTATCAAATTGATGTTAAAAGTGCTTTCTTAAATGGATATATTAAGGAAAATGTATATGTTGAAAAATCACCTTTATTCACTCATGAAAAATATCTGAATCATGTATATAAATTAAAGAAAGCCTTATATGGTCTTAAACAAGCACCTCGTGCTTGGTATGAGAGACTCAAGAGCTATCTAATAGATTCAGGATTTCAAATCGAAAAAGTAGATCAGCCTCTATTCATTAAAAATACTACTAAAGACATATTAATAACTCAAATATATGTAGATGACATTATTTTTCGTTCCACTAATGAAAAATTGTGTAAAGAATTTTCAAATATAATGACTAAGGAATTCGAAATATCTCATATGGGAGAATTAACTTATTTCTCAGACTTCAAATTAAACAATTAACAAATGGAATTTTCTTAAACCAAGAAAAATATTGTGCTAATCTACTTAAACGTTTTGGAATGGAAAACATTTCTGAAAAATCTACTCTTATGAGTACCATAACTCATCTCGATCGAGATGAAAATGGCAAGAGTGTAGACCAAAAGTTGTTTAGAAGTATGATAGGCTCTTTACTTTACTTAACCGCTAGTAGACCAGACATAATGATGAGTGTATGTTTATATGCACGTTTTCAAGCTAATCCTAAAGAATCACATTTAAGAGCCGTAAAACGAATTATACGATATCTTAATAATACCAAGGACTTTGGTCTTTTCTATCCAAAAGATTGTTCATTCGAATTAGTTTCATTTAGTGATGCTGATTTTGGTCGATCTCGAACGGATAGAAAAAGTACAAGTGGTACATGCCATTTCATTGGAAAATCACTTGTATCTTGGTTTAGTAAGAAACAAAATTGTGTTTCGCTTTCAACCTGTGAAGCAGAATATATATCTGCCGCTTTAGCTAGTACTCAAGTCATGTATATGCAACAAACTCTTAAAGATTTTAATATAAATTTAACAAACTCTACAATATATTGTGATAATACAAGTACAATAAATTTATCTAAAAATCCGGTAAATCACTCTCGTACAAAACATATTGATATTCGTCACCATTTTCTACGTGACAATATCGAAAAAGGAATTATCAATTTAGAATATATTTCTACCGTAAATCAAATTGCCGATATATTTACTAAACCATTTCTAGAAAACTCATTCATAAAATTATGACAAGAATTAGGAATAATATCCTTCAAAGATATTTAATAACAATAATTATAATGGTAAGAAATCTAATACATAAGTAACATATCTCATACTTAATTAACTTCATCTAAACAAAAGTCAGACATGAACTTAGTTTACATAACTATGGGTTTAAAAAAACTTAATCATTTAATTTATACATTTGAATTAGCTAATATTTCATACACTAAAACATAACCATCCATTTGAAAGTAAATTATTAACCATTAATTCAATTTCTAGTTCTAAATTCTTAATGATTTTACACCACATTTTTCTTATAACTCTAAACCTTTATATACATGTTAATCCAACATCAAACGACTTTGGTCTGTAGAAAAATGTCATCCAACAAATCAAACTCACCCATCATCCTTACTTTTTCAACCGATAGCTCAGCTGATTCACCTCAACTTCCTATGCCAACACCAACACACGAGCCTGTTTATAAATAGGAAAATTATCGAACCGGGTATACACTGGATTCCAAGAAGGCCAAACGTTCGCTATTTATTTCTCCCGATACGAAGAAAAAAATCAATGAAATTCATCATTATCAACAGTAGAAAATAGACCTTCAACGAGAATTATATTTTGAACAGAAAGTAATGGCTAAACGCTTAAGCTTTCTTGAATAAATTGGTTTGAAATTTTGTAGCTCGAAGAAAAAGAATGTAAGTGAACCCTTACCTCGACCAGTTAATCCGTTTGATCCATCTTCGTCGCATCGTACATCAAACGACCCAATAAATCCTTGGGTCTCACCTCAAAGACCTCAATATAGTCCATATTCATGGGACAAGAACTGTATGGAAAATGAAGGATATAAAACATCAACGAAGAAAAGTCCATCTCCCAAAACTCCATCCCCCAAGAAATGATGGTTTTTATGGTCAAAATAATATTATTGTATCATAATATTACTATATAATTGTAATTATTTCATTAAATAAAACATTTGCATTCAAACAGTGAAGAAAAAAACCAAAAATGCATAATTCAGTCAACTGAAATTTCTTGTTCAGTCAACTAAATATATAATAGAGACTTTCAGCCAACAGTTCAGTCGACTGAAAATCTCTGTTCAGTCGACTGAATTTTAGCCAGAAAACTTTCGGCTTCCAGTTCAGTCGACTGAACAGAAAGTTTCAGTCGACTGAACGCAGTTTATCCAGTTTATGTCCACCCTACTTAGCCATCTTTTACATTTTTACCTTTACTTTTCACCGTTTCCAAACTTCATCTTCCCAATTCTAAGAAAACCCTGGCCCCCATATTTCCATTTTTCTAATTTTCTTTCTCAAAATTTCCACAATTATGCCTCCTAAACGTTCTAGAGCTTCAACTTCAACCTCCTCCGAGCCAATTGATGCCCAAATCTCTCAATGGCTTTACAATGGAGTTGCGATCACTTGCTGTAACAAGATAAGGAAATCAAGGATCTTCGAGCACTCATTTGTTGGTTTCCAAGGTCTTCAAACCTACAATGTTCAAGCTTTAACAGACCAAGCAAATTTGACATTACTTTTAGACATTAATCGTAACGACGATGCCATCAACCATATTATGGTCAAATTATTTTATGCCAACCTAAACCTCGGACACCAAACTCCACGAAACCCAAATGATAGTGTTTGGAGTATGGTATGCGGGAAAAAGGTATGGTTTTCACTTGATCGCATGGCTCATATTCTAGGATCCCCAAACGTTGGTAGAAAGCTTGAGGAAATAGATTTCAATCCTCATATTCATGACAATATAAATCATCAATTTTTAGAGGATGATATCAATAACCGAGATATCAAATCCACCACCTTAAGACCAAGAGCAAGGCTTATACACAAAGCCCTTATGGGGACCATAACCCTACGCACCGGCTCCTATGAAATAGTGTACCCGAATAACTACCGGGCACTATACGCTATATGGGGAAATATTAAAGTAAATCGGGTGCAATTGATACTTGATGAATTTATTTCATTCAATAATGGGAAAATGAGAATGATATATTTTGGTGAATACATAATGCGATTTCTCCTAGACGTTGATACGCCACTACCAAACTCAGAAAATACGATGGTTCATCAAATCAACCATCGGACTATAAGCCTAATGCAACTACCGGTAAGGCCTCCTCGTATCATGTATCTAGCTGAATGGGAAGCACGTCAATAAGAACCTCACCAACCTCAACCTCAAGCCCCACAACAAGAACCACTTGTTCAAGATGATGAAATCCGTCTTGTTCAACCAGATTTTACTACAAATCAATCATTAGGAATTCTATCGAGGAATCAACAAATCCTTGATACTCGTCTCAAAAAGGTTGATCACAAACTTGATAGGATTAAAGGGTTCTTCAACAAACTATGGGATGTCATTTCATGCACCAGCAACACTTCTACTTCTACCTCTCGCAGCAAGCGTCCAGCTCCAACTTTCACGTGGACATCCTCCAAGGAGAATCCGAGCAGCAGCGCTAGTGGTAACAGTGGTGGTCAAGGAGGAGGGGCTTTTAGACAACCAACCAGTGGCCCTGTTATTCGTGAACCAGAAGGAGGACGTGAAGGCTCTTATGATTGGCACAAAGATTCTTAATCATTTTGATGGTTTGATTTCCAAAACTCTTTATTAATTTTTCAAAAAAAAACTTCTAAAAAGGCTTGTATAAATAGCCTTCTTTTATTCATGAGACTCTATGGCTTGTTTATTTACACTATGGTTATGCATGAATGTGGTTTTTTTGTTTAACAATTATATATACTTCTACAAATTATTACTTCCTTTTTGTCAATGACAAAGGGGGAGAAAAGTCGATGTCACTAACTTTATTTTGTAGGAAAGATAGTGCATATATTCAGGGAGAGGAAAGATAATAGGTGTTATCATCAATCAAAAGGGGAAGAATGTTGATACGCTATATTTTGATCACTGACAATGTACTTATACAAAAAGGAAGAGATATGTGCAAAACTAAAGAAAGGACTATGAAGACCAAGGATATCATAAGTATTTTTTTATATATCAGTCTTAGTCTTAGTTTTATTGTTAAAATCTATCCTCAAGAAGCATGCACAAACACAAGAACACATTTCATAACTTAATATTTTGGTTAAATGTTCACTGTGCATAAACTACCAGTTCAGTCGACTGAACAGAAAATTTCAGTCGACTGAACCTGTTACAGAATTACAACATGCACACAGTTTCAGACGACTGAAATTGCCTGTTCAATCAACTGAATTCAAACCTGCGAATTTTTTATGAAAAGACACATTCTTCTTCCCAAGAGTTGCAACCATTCTCCAATGGTAATGGATGCATCTCTTGCCTGAATCTTTTGCAAATAGATACACCTCTTCTACACTTATAAATACATGATTCTATCATTTGCAAATCATGAATTCTAATTGCTTTAATCTCTCTATTATCTTGATCATCTTTTCCGATTTCTTAAAGTTTTCAAAAGCATTCAAAAACCACGTCAATTGCTTGAATCTCAGATTTATCTTAAAAACTCGTTTGATTCATAGCAATTCATATTTCCTAAATCTTCATAAACACATTTCATATTCTTGAGGATAAGATTATAGGAAAGTTGTACTCAATTAGACTCATTAGTGTTATCAAGAACACAACAAGTCAGAAATACTTTTTGTACCTAGTTGAAGTCCTCTTCGGTAGTTGAGGAAAGAAATCCCGTTCGGTGGTTCGGGTAAGTTGTAAACCTATTCCTCCGGGTTAAGTGAGAGTTGTTAGTTAGTAGAATTCCTAAGAGGAGCTTAGGGACTGGACGTTGACAAGAAGTCTGAACCAGTATAAAGTCTTGTTGTCTACTTTAAGTATTGCTTATTTCTATCTATCTAGACCATTCCTCTATTCCATATTATACGATCCTATCGCAAAGCTTCTTTCACGAGTTGCCGTGGTAATGGGCTTGCACGAGAGGTCCAACCTTCTTCATCTATAAATCGAGGGGCATGGGTACAGTTGAAAGTACCGTTTTTTAGGAACTCCAGGGATACTCTGCCATCTTTTGTACTTACTTCTGTTCTGTTCAAACTTGCATTCAAGTTGTTTGTTTACGAAATGTATCTGTACTCAAGTAGTTGGAAAAGTGATCAATATCAAATTCAAAGTTGACGTAGGCAATTACGCCGAACCACTATAAATCTGGTATTCCCTTTTCTGTTGTTCATTTTGCATTCAATTGCGTTATTTCTCTATTTTAATTTACTTTCTTCATTAGTCTCTCTACACAACTCTATTCAAGGGTGTTAGTGATCAATTTTGGTCCTAACAACAGTCGATTTATGTTTATACTCCATTCCGCACTCATGGGAATTAGAGTTATTTGGAAGGTGGTCGGTTCACACTCAATTTATGTTTATACTCCAATCAGCACTCTGGGGACTCAGAGTTATTTCAGAGAGCAATCAAATCGCACTTCTCAGGTATATATGAACTGACTTGCGATGATATAATCTAATATTATATATAAGTATATAATATTCCCACTCACTTTTCCAAGCATTCCCAATTCTCTGGATCTAGTCCCTCTTATCTATATTTTCTACTTTACTCCCTATTTGAATTCACATATAACATATACATACATATCTATCAGAATTTTGGATTAGAAAAGAGAGATTTGGATTGATTACAATTCAAATTCGGATTTATAATTTACCTTGGTTGAAGCAACTTGATTTGAACACGTTCTCTCTCTTTATCATCTTCTACCAATCCTCCAATAGTGTATACGTTCTAACTAAAAATATTTCTACGAATTTATTGATTTGGAGGAGGCAGAGCTTCCACGCCTATTAGAAAGTTATGAGTTGGAAGTGAGGGTCTAGGTCCATATTTATAGGGTTTCAAATCAATGCCAAACATATGATTAAACCATTTTAAATCCGGATTGTTTAGACCACATTAAAATTCGCCATTTATAAATCTTGGGTAGACCGCTTATTGCTCTAAGTCACCACTATCGGTCCTCCTAAGCAATCTCTACGATAATCTGAATAGTGTAAATTTGACAAATAATGAACGTTAGTTGATTTTGTTAATTACTTTCCACTTATAACCTATTAACGTTATCTGTTACCTTAATTCATTTGCTTAACGTTTACATTACAGTTAAGTTTAACAGTTTTTAATTAACATTAATTATTTATTAATTATTTCCTTTATTACATATATAATTATTTTCGACTCTAAAATTTCAAAAATCAATAACTTTTTTCGTCTGAACTCCGATCAGAAAAGTTTATATATGAAAATTTATCAAAAAATTACCTGAATCCAATGCTCTAAGTTTCCGTACAAATTTAAATGTCTGCAAAATTACTATTTTTTATTGTATATTATCTTTCAATTAATTTCTATTTAAGTTAATTATGGTAAAAATCGTTGGGATGTTACAAACTAGATTTTTGTTACCACCCGCACCCCAGTGGTGCTGAATTTTCGCTAAATCGAAAATGAAAATCTTCCAAAGTACGGATCATTGGTATTGGTATCCCGTAAATAAACAGAAGTATATTGAAGCACTGTCGATAAAACTCACAGTGGAATAATAAAGTATAATAAACATATGAACATTAATGGAGGTTGACACCTTCGATCTTTATTGCCTCTATCGGTGTCAAGCATGCTTGTCCTTGCATCGTTCCTGCCATGTACTACTACCTGTCCCTTAAAATCTATCATGTGGATTGAAATAAAGAGGGAGTCAAAACAATGTTTTGGTGATTGGTAAATTACAAACCTTATACATAACACTGGTTTATGCCGATTGTCCTCCATGACATGTTATGTCTTTTGTTTTAATTATATATATATATATCTATGTATGTATATGTATGTATATAAGTACCACTGTCCCCCTTCGTACTAAGATACTTTCCCCTCTATTATTCGTAAACCAGTACCTCATCAGGATTCATCGTCAGCATAGTATCAAGTCCTCTTCGCCTTGCATACCAATAAACTCCTATGGTGCCTAATAACGGCATTACAACTATCTATCTGTATTCTGTCTAGTTTTTCTGAAAGATCTCATTAAAGGTTATCTTGCATTGCCTTCTTTCAGCAAATAAACTAACAAACAAATGTAAGGCGGTACATATCCTAAATATGGTGTAGTCCATTTAGGCATAGCCCCTGTCTTTTTGCTAATCGCTCAGAACCGATGAAAATCTCGACCTATGGAAACAAATGCTACTCCTCGCATATATGGTATCATTCTCACTGTCATTGCATCGATGGCTCACTATCCCATTTAGATTGCATTATGCAATCAAGGAAATGTCCATTTGTTATTTAAAATGTACCCCTAAAAGGTTGAAGTAAACTCTACTTGTCCTTTCACACTTCGATGGCAATCCCTCATACTTTGGTATATTCCTTTCACCCTACACAAGCGTATGATTCCATGGGTCATACAGTTGAATATATCTCACATCAGTATAATATATACACAACTTCCTGTAGCCCCTTGCATTGGGAAAACTTCTGTTGTGTAACACTACAGACCCTGCATTCCAAATTATTTTAGTGACAATTTCATTCTTATTAATCTAAGCTATTAGCTAAATTTAATAGTTCACACCTTTTATAAACGCATACTTGAGCCTATATATATATATATATATATATATATATATATATATACTCATACTTATTTATTTACCATCCCATTAATGTTTAACTGTAAATATTTAGTTATTAACATAACTGGCTCCTTGTTTCATTGATGTCAATTTTATGTCATTTACCACTTACTTTTAACTTGAAAGATTTAAATATCTTTTACTGCTTACTTGCCATTTATTTCATTCAATTTGTTTACTATTCCTTTTTAATCTTACTATCTTCCTTTGGTCACTACTTTCTTACTTACTCATTTCATTACTTTGTCTACCTTTCGTCGCATATTATTTAATTTCTAACTAGTCTTTATTGCATATATTCGTTTTATAACTAGACTGCTGTTATTACTACTACTTGCAATTCTTTAGTTTGTACTTAGGGATTTCTGCATGTTAATGTGTTCGGAATTACACCTTCCATAAAAGAAAATGTTAACGCTGTTACTATAACTTATTTTAAAGTGGATTTGCATTATATTTGTAATTACAAGAAATTATCTTTTTTTTATTGAAATAGGAAGTACAAGATACGGTAAACATCCCTATTTTGTACTTCTCTTCTTTTAGGCATATTACTTGTTACTTCAAACAATACACTTTTATTCACAATTACAAAATTGGATAATTTATAGGAATTACCATTGCAACATACTTTATTCCAATGAATTAAAATGCTACTAATATCCCTATAAATTTTATAATAACATCAATTTCGTATTTACCAACGTATGTCATTTGACCCAAAAAACTGGAATTTCTATACAATCTTGTTAATTAAGGGACTATTACTTACATCCTAACTTTTCAGAATCAAGTATATGCAATATCTAATTGAAGTTAACAATTCACATAATATGTAGGCATGGTTTTCAATTTCATTACATATATAATTAAGCCTATGATGTGCACGTAAATGTTCATATCCTATTTCCATAATTAATCGAATTTAATTAAATAAATGATCATATGGGGTAGTTCAACATGTTTAAACCAAAATTTCAATTATTTTCAAATCATTATATATTCATCTTTATATAGGGGCAAAATGGTCATTTTTGTGCATATATTAATTTGAGAAAATTTACTTGAAATTTTTTGTGTTATTTTGTAAGAAATTGAATTCGATTACAAGTGGCTTCATAGAAAATATGCATGCACAAGAAGATACAAAGGAATGAAGATGGAAATAGTTCATTTCATGAAACATGGAGGACTCCACCTACTCACTTACCATGATGTACACTTTGGAGTTAATGTACATGCTAGTGGAAATTAAAGCTGCATGTACATTTAAGTAGAGGATTAACACATGTTAATGATTAATTGGTGGCTACACTATCTCAAGGGTAATTTGGGTAGTTCCCAAATGGATTAGGGTTTCAAAACATGTATAAATACCCCTTATGTTCATGTAATTAGTCTCTCTTCCTCTTAGCCTCCATTTAGTTTACTTTAGTTTGAGGCTCACAAATAAAAACTCTTTTTCGTTTTCATGACTACTTAGCCATTTTATTTCATGTAACTTTCTCTTTTATGCAATTTTAATACATGCTCTTTTCTTTTCTTATTCATTTTCTTTCATGCTAATTGTGTAGATCTTTCATTCAGCAAGTAGATTAGTTTTTATTTTAGTTTAATTAGTTCTCTTTATACTTTTCTCTCTTTTTCCTTTTGTTTTTGTTTTATGTCTAGAATTGTTGATATGATAACAAATATAAGAGGCTAAACCCTTCAATTTAGGGATAATGAAACTCTCTTAATTATGTAGCTTCAACATTTTGATAATTATTGATCTCTTTTTGTGCTTAATGGAAATGTTAGATGTGGTTTAACTTGTTGTTTTATCTTTGAATTTGATAGCCTATATTGTTGACATCAAATAGGCTATGCTTAAACAAACATAAACACAAATTACCTCTTCATCTATATATGATTATGCTAAAGAAGTGAATTTTGAAATCAAAATTTAGTGCTCTATATTTCTAATCAATAGTTAATAGGCCATGCTTAAAATAGATTTTATTTTCAACTTCACTGTCATTTTTCATGAGAGTTAGCAAGTGGTTTAATGGGTGTGTTATAATTCGATGGCTTATAGTGGGCTAACTAATAGCACAAATATTCCATACTTATGATAAACACATTAATTAAATTCACTAATGACAAAAAAAAGATCATTCACCAATGACCAAAAAAGAAAGATCATAATTTCATGATGTGTTGATTTATGTGATCTAAAGAGTGGATTCATCTCTAAATTGCCTTCAAACTCTCGAGTTTTTATCCGTTCTAGCTTTTGTTAGTTTTTACATTTTCTAGCTTAATTATGTTTTCAAATCTTGGTTCAATATGATTGACTAGAAATTTTAAAACCTAAACAATTTCCTGCATATCAACCCGTATTCGCCATGTACTAACTTTGTGCGAACTAGATTATAAATGTTTCAAAAAATCTCTAAGTCCCCAGAGCACAGACTAGAGTACGCTGAGTCACCAAAGTGCTGGCTACAGTATAAACGATTCAAAAAATCTCTAAGCCTCCGGAGCGTGGACTAGAGTACCCCAAGTCCCCGAAGTGCGGACTAGACTATGAATGATTCAAAAATTCTCTAAGTCCCTAGAGCGCGGACAAGAGTATAAATAATTCGAAAATCTCGCAAGTCATGTGGAAGAGGACCGGAGCTTACGTAACCCACAAGACTTTGAATTTCAACTACAAGTTAGGTGATAAGTTAAACGATGAGAGTCTATGATTACAAAAGAAACAAAATTTTATTTACTAATCAAAAATTAAGTCCCATTACAACTTCTTCGAAGTTCGGAGCCAAAGTCTATCCGCAACGACTATAAAAAAGAAAAATAAAAACTACATGATCGATGTTTATTTAGGCTATGCGACGTATGACAAGATGATAGCTACCTCTTGACTTTTTCTCCTTCTTCGGCTTCTCCGAAGGCTCCTCAGTCGAACGTTTTCACCTGGACCTCTTTCTTCCCAGTGAGGTGGTATTTGGGGAAGGAAGAGGGACCTCCAGAGGTGTGATCTCACCAGGGAGAATTACCTTCAGGGGTTTAGAGGATCATCAAGTTCCACCACCTGAGGTTCAATCTTAACGTTGGCTTCCTTTTTCTCCTCTTCCACGATTTTCTCCTCAATGCTAAGCTTCGAAGTATGTTCGGAGGCGCCTGTGATTTCGACCTTGTTATGTTCATCTATCAAGGGATTTTCAAGTTAATCCTCATCTAGCTCCCCAATCACTTGAGCATCTGGTCCAGGGGTATCCCCAACATGAGGTGCCTCAACCACTTTTTCTTCCAGCTTTATGGCGACTTCGCTCCCTGGAGTCGGCTCGGGTTCAGTGTGACCTACATGCATGAGAAACAAATGTTAGAACACATTCATCACTCGCCAAATGTGATGAATTCCTAAACTCTGAAGATGAAGCTACATACCAGCTGCTAAATGAGTCTCAGTGGTTCTCGGAGTATCACCCTCTAGAATAGGGTATAGAATGTGAACATCAAGACTGGGCTTCTCCGGTACCAGCATGCTCCTCAGGAGGCTCAAGTGACGAGCTATCAGCCGGCTGAGTGAGAGAAGGAAATGGAGACTCAGTGCCAGACAGGCCATCATTATCGTCCTTACCCTTTGATGACGAGGAGTCCTGAAGAGGGCTTTTGCTGCAAATAAGTCTGAAGGCTCGTTTCCTCGAAGCACTTCCCTCACAAGAGCTTCTTCATCAACCTCTTCGACACTCAGCTTAACTCTTTTAATTTTTATCAAAGTATTCTATGCTTCAGCCAATGATTCGAGGTAACCCTATCCGAGAAAAGACAGGTCATAATGCATGAGAACCCGTATATTATGCTCGGCAATACGCGGATCAAATAAGCACTTAATTGGTTCTCTACTTTCCTCAATAGCTGCCTCGAGACGAGAGTCGACTTCGGTAAGCGCCATTTTCTTACCCTCCTTGTAGGCTGCCTCCTTTAGAGCCTCGACCTTGGAAAGTTCCTCATTCTGCTTTGTCTTTAGAGGTCGTGTTGCAACGATTTCATCGCAATATCGTTGTGACTCTTCCTATGCAACAATTTTCTCTTCTTTCTCTTTAACCAGCGGCTCCTCCAGCTCTTTAACCCATCGGGCGAGAATATCCTTTTCTTTCTGGATAGAGGCTTTCTCTAAAGCTAGAGCACCGCTGCGTTGGACTGCCCCATCGATTTCTTTGTTATGAGTGGCCTCCAAGCAACTAACTGCCTCGCCCGTTTCCTTGGCATTTCTCTGGATGGCCTCAAGTTGAGATTTGTACGATGATAACTCTTCATCCTGAGCTTTGATGATATCTTTGTCGCGAATGGCTTCCAGTTTCAAGCGATCGATTTCGTGTTGATGTTCCATGGAAACCTCTGAAACTTTCTCCGCCAAGTGTAGGAACGCATCATGCTGGCCATAAGCATCATTGTTGCAGGTGATGGCGCTTTGTTTTACATGTCCCTGAATAGGATGAATCACAGGGAGAAATTTCAGTCCATCGAAGTATAACTTCGGGAATGTAGCGTTAAGCTAAGCTAACTTTTCTACTGTCGATGGTTCGTGTGTGTAGGCTGGAGGAGTCTGCCTGGACGAAGTCACGGATTTCTTAAGGAGCTTTTTGGGATTGCTTGGTGCTCAATGAGCCAGAATGTTGGTCATGGGGAGCTTCGAATTGAGATCCCTTCTAAGCAGATTTCTTCCTACCGTGCTCTAACTGAGGGGGAGATCGTTTGACGTGTGGAATGGCTGTAAGTTCTTCTTCTGGAAGATGACGACTCTCTGTGACGATAATCTCTATCGTCGTTATCATTCCTGTCTCGTTGTCTACCTGATCTCGAATCTCGACTGGAATAGTGGAAGATAAAGGATATGTGTCGGCAATCAATGCCATGTTTATGCCTCATATCACCTGCATAGAGAATCAAGTGAGGACGAGTTAGTGAGAATCATATAATGACCCAAATTCAAGTGTAGGGTGAAGTGTAAGTGTTTGAGTGTCCTAGTGCTTCCCCCGGCGAACCAGTGTTTTCCGCTTTACTTACTGGGGTTTTCTCTCCTTGATGACGAGCCTGAACGTCTTCATCGCTTCTCATGGGAGAATTAAGTCCCGTAGCCTAGGGGTCATTGAAGCCATAATTTAGTAAGTCATCGGGGATGGTCGGGTCAGATAGACACTTTAATGAACCCTCTAAATTTTGGGGAGATGAATTTTTCTCGACTGGAGTTATTGTAACCTTTGAGGTTCCGCCCACTGTTTTCTTTTTCAACTTGCAAGCTAGGCTTTTTTCCTATTTGAAGGAGGAGGCGGTTCGTCGACACCGGGCGCGTCATCTACTGGTGCTAAATCGGAACCTATATTCTCGTCAGTCCCCTCCGGCACCTCAGTTTCTTTGATTTCACCTTCCTTTGTTTCAGGGACCCCTCCTACAAGGGGCACTGAAGGTCCGACCTGCTCTTTGCCTTTTTCTATAGTGGATCCGGGTGTAGTGGCGCCAATTGGAAGGCTAGTTCAACGGCCCTTCTCCAGTAATCCAAACTTAGGAAGCAGTTCATTGGAAATAACAGATTTGATGTCCCGGTCACTCATGGGAATAGCTCGAATAGCCTCGACGGCCTCAGAATACCTAGCACCTTCAGGTCATGGGTGAATACCTTTGAGAGTCAAAAGAAGTTCATAAAGGCTACATTTCGAGCCTTAGGCAAATATTAGTCTAAAAATGAAACTTACTCCCTTCCAGCCATCTTCTCGCAAAACCAGGGGGCAACGTACGTGAAACCATTCCTGCTTATAATGGGAAAATTTACTCCATGCGCCCGTCAGGATTTGACATTTGGATTGTGGCTCGAGAAATATGAAGGATATACTGTCGGAACATCTCCTGAAGCAGTAAATATAACGGATATCCTCAGGAGTATGGAGTCTCAATAAGGTGTTCATAAAGAGAACACAAGTGTCATGAATAAATGCATGACTATTAGGGTGTAGCCGTCTCGAAGTTTTCACAATATACCACATTTATTGCATGCAGTATATCTAGCTGGAGGGAGGTGAGGCCGATCTTGTCCCGACGGAACCAAAACATCATCAAAGGGGATTCCATGAATTGAGCACAACCGACGAAGAGCGGTTTCGCCAATTTTTTAGGCTTGTGAATCAATGAGGTTATCCAGAATAACGACTCCATCCACGACATCAGGAGTCGGGCCGATAATCGCAACAAGCGGATCTGGGATGCTAGATGTAGGGACTGACGGTGGATTCAAAGTTTCCACTACCTCCTACCGAGAACTTGGCTCAGGCTTATCAAAAACTATAGCATAGCTTGATTTTTTGGACATCTCTAGAGGGCAATGAATGTGAATAGATACTTGTTTAAACTATACTTGAAAGACAATGAATATTAGATATAACAACGGAGTAATTCCTCGTGTTGTGTGTGAACCAGTGCAATGATTTAAGCAAAAAGTATAAACAAATTAAAGTCCTAAATAATAGTATAGCGTGATGGAGCTATAAGTTATCATTGTTGGAGATTGTTATTGTTCACAGTCACCGAAGTTTTTCTTATGATCGGTAGCAAAAGTATTGGGATCAGACATTGGCATCGTATATTGTGAAAGTTATTGCTTGCATATATTGGGTTAGATTCGTGTTTAAAATTATTTAACTATGGAGTTTTAACCCAAGTTAGGACCTCAGGCTTATATGCTTTGTTACGTGTCATTGTTCATTATGTTGTGCTTGGTTGTGGAGGTGAGTTACCCAAATGTATGTTGTATTCGAGTTAGAACAGTCTTATTTGCCGATGCCGACCCAGACATACCAAGCCACTCTCCTAGACACCAATCCATACTCTCCCTCTCAATACCGGCCGGTGCTCTCACTCAAGATAACGAACCGCTCTCTTTCCCCCGATACTGATCCGGTCCCTCACAGAAATACCGAACCTAATTTCCATCAAGGGATTGCCTAACAAGCCATACTCCAAACACCTCCAGCTCTACTTCCTAACACTCCTCACTACCGACCTTAAAGTTAGGGTTATTGAATATGCGAGTATATGATTTTTGTTTGATGATAATAAACATATATATATATATATATATATTCATTTAAAGGTATTTGTTAACGTACTATTATATTTTTCACATAATTAAATAAATATTTGCTGAATAAAATAAATAACACAGTATTTAAATTCAAACGGATATTTTATTCAAACTAATATTTATTACAATTTTGAATAGAACAAATTTGTACTCTCACAATATATATACAAATTCAATAAAATTTTGAGTACATCACAATTTCTAATTTACAAATACACCTCACTTCATATTGCTCATTCACTCTTATTTATCTTCAACTTTATTCCAGATTGAATCCAGCATTTGAACAATCTGCAAAAATAAATACTAACGCAGTAAAATTGAAAAGGTAATATTTTTGAAGTATAAAATAAAATGTATTTTGAAAATATTATTTGCCTCGGTTATTTGGATTGTTCGTCATCATTTAAATTTGAATTCATCATACACGAACAGCTTGTGACATGCACAATGTATCACTGTACCTGCCACAAGGCCGTGCATACCGATATACACTTGATAAAATTACAGGGACAGGTGAGCACAGGTCGAACTCGAATGAAAAGTCAGGTTCAACTCAAGTGCAATAAAAATAATGTCACAACACGAGCACAAGGTCAAACTCGAGCTATAAGCTGGATTCAACACAGGTGAAAGTTCATGAAAATGGTCAAAACAGCATAAACAAGCCTGGCATGTAAATATAATATGCAGTGGCATACAGTGATATATGATCAGAAGCAATGCAAGTGAGACAAGGCTACAGGTTCAAAAGCAATACAACATGAATTATATCAGTAAACAAATTCAGCACAAAATAGAAAGTGGTAAAAGCAAGAGCATAACAAACCATCCAAGTACAGAGGCAAGGCAATGTATTTCAATGATCAGTTCAGGTCAGACCAACATTAGATATAAATGAACAAGTTTACAATGCAACAATGGACAATGCAAGATAGAAACAGTGGTCAGACCAAGTGCAGCCTCTACATGAAGTTCAAGGTTAACTAGACCGATACAACACTACAGATTATCAACAGGCTTGAGGCTATCAACTACATAGTGCAGCAGACATCATCATTAATGGATTAATATACAACTATACTAAGACTACAAGTGCATCAAATCACATGCCAGTGAAACAGCAAACCAGACCAGTGATGCAACTCAATACAACAAAGACCAGTGAATCACAAGACTCGACCAAGGCTACAATGTGCACAGATATGCAAATAAAGTATGTAGTGATAACACAAGTGTAGATCCAACAATACATGGATACACACATACAATTGTATATATGCATATATATGAATTCACGCAGTGTATAAGGCCGAAGTCAAAAAGAAAGACAAGTAGAAATCGAACAAGTTCAGTTTAACACAAATGATCAAAGCCGAGACAAGCAAACAATACAAATACAAGTTTACATGTATGCATATATATATATATATATGTATACACATACATATCTATATCAAATGTAACAGCACCGGCAAGTTCACAGCAGTAACCGAGCTCGAAGCATGCATACGGTCAAGCAAGTCATACTAGCAGTGACAGTGTTAAAGACACAAAATCAATAATTCAACTAGCCAAAGGCAACTCCAAGCTTGTATAATCAAATCAATGAAGTAGCGTCAGTGACAGTACCGAAGTCATCAAATTCAGAGACATAATGGCCGAAGCCAATACACAAAGCGTATGCAATGCTTAAGTGCAGGCCGAGACAGAATCAAGTTTAAAAGTCAAGGCCGATAGCAATAGTGTTTCAAATGAAGTCAAAGTATCAGCACTAAATTACCATGACCGAAGTCAGTGCCAGAAAACAAAAGCAATGACAACGCCGAAGTTGAACATGTCAAAATTCGAAACCGTGATGGTCAAGGAATCATCGTCACGGAAAATTCAGAGCCGTGGAAATCAAGGAATCGAGAAGATTCAAAATCAAAGCCGTGAGTACCAAGAAATAAAAATATACACGAATTGACAAAGTCAGAAATCATCACAAGAATCTATGCAAAATCAAGTGGCCGAGATAAATCAATAGACGAATCCAAATGATTATATACGAACAAAAATATAGGAGTTCGAACCCTATATAAACCCTAAACATCATCGGCAAAAAGGGCATTCGAGTTCAAGCAATAACAGAGAATATTATATAAATAACTCGAATCATTAATCGAGTTCAAGTAAGCTAACAAGAAAAGCAGAAAGCATAAATTACATACCAGATTCTTTGAACCAAACTCAACGAAATTGAAGCAGCCATATGGAAAACCGAAGAGATGATTATTCGACAAAGCAAGCATCGTAAGATCATAAATTCGAATGATTAATTGAACCGGCGCATTCAATTTCTCTAAACCTTAATTTCGAGCAAAGATAAAGAGGAACATGCAAGGCGGATATTTTTTCAGAGCAAAGGAACACGGCCGAACGAATAAAAGAAAAGGGGACATTGTCTCATAATAGTTGGGTCGGCCTTGTTTTTTTTAAAAGGCTTTATTATAATTGAAAAATAAAAATAAGGTTTTGATTTTAATTTGTGTTTAATTTGTAGCCTTCTTTTTTAAACAATTGTAACTTCTGGTCATTTAACTAGGGGACGAACTACGTGGCGTAGTTTGAGAATTCGCAACTCAATGGCTGAGTTGTAGCAGGGTTTTGAGCATAGAGTTAAGGCTAGTCAATAGCGGATGTCGTGAGTTTACGTGTGTAAGCGTCTGACTGCTTAATTTCTAATAGAAACCTTAGGGCAGCACGTAGGCAGCGTTTTACCGAAGCTAGGTAAATTCTGTGTCGTTCTATTTCTGCATTTATTAATCTATTATTGTCTATGCTGTTATTATTCTGATATATCTGCATTGAAATAATTTTATACAAACTTCTGCGATAAATTTTATAATTGATAGCATCACCCTATTCACCTCCCTCTGGGGTGAAATAGATCCTACAAGTGGTATCAGAGCTAGGAACAAAAGCCATTTTTGTTTTTAAAAATTTGATTTTTCAAAAACCAATTTTTGTTTTAAAAATTTGAATTTTTAAAATGACTTCTTTTAATACTTCTTTTGCTGAGGGTCGGTTCATAGTTTGACCACCAATGTTCAATGGTGAATATGCTTACTGGAAAAATAGAATGAAAATTTTTCTGAAAACCATTGATGCTTGGAATATTATTGGGACAGGTTATAGAGCACCAATTGTAATTGTAGATAATCAGGAAATAGATAAACCGATAGATCAATGGACAGATCTAGAAAATAAATTACAAAATACTAATGCTAAAACTTTGAATTCTATTATCTATTCATTGGATCAATTTGAATTTAATCGTGTCTCGCATTGTCTAACCGTGTAGGAAATATGGCACACACTAGAAGTGACCCACGAAGGAACATCGCAAGTCAAGGAATCTCGCCTTTCCATGCTAAGTAGTGAATACGAGAATTTTACAATGGACAAGGAAGAGAATGTTAAAGAGATGTATGCACGACTTTCCAATCTCATACACAAATTAACAGCTCTTGGAAAATCATACACAGAGTTGGAAATAGTCCGAAAAATCCTTAGAGTTCTTCCACGAAACTTTGAGCAAAAGTTACAGCCATTCAAGAATCAAAGGATTGAAACAAATCAAAGTTGAAGAGCTCATCAGAAATATCACCACTTACGAGCTAGAAATGAAATTTAAGGAAGAAAGAGAAGGAGGTGATACTCGAAAGAAATCAATAGCGCTTAAAGGAACAACGGAAGATGATGATGATGATGATGATGATGATGTTGATGATGGAGCATTTGAACTGGCACTATTAATGAAGAAATTCAAAAAGTGGAATCGCAACTATGGAATTCAAGCTCTAAATCAGAAATTGAAAAGCAGAATAGCCAAAGCACTAGACAACCCGAAAGAGCAGGAAATCATCTGTCACCAATGCAACCAACCCGGACACATCAAGCCGAATTGTCCTCAAAATCAACATGACTTAGAAAATAAATCAAAACGGAGAAATTTTACAACCACATGGAATACAAGTGATGAAGATAATAAAAGTACTAGCAGCGAAAGTGAGAAAGCAGATATATGCCTTCAAGGTAATATAACTGATAGCGACGATGACGAGCCAAGCGAGGTATCAAAACTCACTCACTCGGAATTACTTACATATTTCCATGAAGTAAATGGCTGTTTTGAACGACTTAGGGAGAATTATGCCAAACTTGAATCACAAAAAGATTCTTCGATAGATTTAAATAAACAACTTGACCAATTAGTTAAAAACTATCAAAGTAGGATCCCTAAGTGTGATAAGTGTCCAACATTCGAAGAAGGGATTAAAAAAATCAAAAATCAAAATTAAATCGCTTGGAAATGAAATTTTGATTTTGAGAGAAAGTGAAAATACTCAAAGAGAAAATTCTATTAAAAAGTGCACACAATTATTGAACGAAAATGAATCTCTTAAAACACAAGTCCAACAATTACAACGACTTCAGGGAAATTTTCCAAAAGTGAAAGATCCACTACAAGAAAATTACCTTTTTATAGTGTTTAAAAAACGCTGTAAAAGGATACGATGGCGTTTTTAAAACGCTGTATATCAACAAGTTGTAATATGTCAGGGATCTATAATAGCAACCTCGGAATCGCTATAAAAAACATGCTATAATTGACGTTACTTATAGCGTTTCTGAATTGCTATTAAATGGATGGTTCATGACATACAAGTACCTTTCTATAGCAATTGTAAACGCTGTAGATATATCATTACCTGATTATTATAGCAATTATAAATGCTATAAAAATATCATTGCCTGATTATTATAGCAACTATAAATGCTTAAAAAACGCTATAGAATGTTTACTTTAGTCTTTCATAGCATTATTTACTTGCTATGAAAACTGTTTATTCGTTGCAGAATATTTTTATTGCACTAGCATAATGCTATAATATGTATAGCCATGACAATTTATATTCCTAGCATTAATATAAAAAGGATGTAACATACGGTATCTCACACAGTATTAACAATTAAGCATAAAAAAATATATGAATAAAAGCATTTCGTGCACAATATTAATCATATAAATATTAGTAACAATTCATACAATCGTAGCTAACCAAAACAATACATAATAAAAGTAACAATCCATACAACCATAGCTAACCAAAACAATACATAGTAAAAGTAAAGATGTAAGAACATCGACACAAAATACATTTGAAGGAGAATGAGTGCGGCAACATATTTTTTCATGCCTTCCACCATAGCGTAAACCCAGAGCATCATACACCACCTGTCAAAAAGCACATACGTCTATTAGTCATAAAAAGTAAACATAAATTATCATGAACACCGAAATATGGAAAAAAATATGTGCGGCAAACAAAGAAAATACTCAAAATTAACAGCTAAATCATTTTATGCACTGATTCTATGTACTAGTAATTATTTAGTTTATTATTGAATGAAAATCTGGTTAATGTAAACAGTAAAGTACAAACTAGAGTTGTTTAATAGTTTATTATATTACTAAATACGCTTCCAATCATTCCAACCTCTACACTGTGTAACGACCCGTAAATTTTCGATAATTAAAATAGCTAATTTAATAAGATTTCGTGATTTAGTGTTAGAAAAAAAATTGTAAGTCGTTTGGAATAATAATAACTAGAATGAAATGCAACAAGATTCTATCTAAGTTAATTATTTATGAATTGAATAAAATCCCAAATCAATCAAAATGATATGTAGTAAAAGGTAATTGAATGAATTTGTATTGTATAGGTAATTGTGACGCTTGTTTGTAAATAGTAACCTTATAAGTAATTATCAGTTAACGGTGATAATTATTTAAGTTACCTATTCATTTAGTTGGTCGAATTGAATTTGTAAACCAATTGCAATTGAAATAAAAGTTTATATATTAGTTGAGTGCATTATCTCTAACTGTAGTTAAATAATAATGTGGAATTCATTTGATGTAATATAGTAAATCGATTGATAATGAAATTTTATTTAAAAATCCAATATTGAAAGCCGTCAAATATTGAACAATTAAATTGTTTAAATTTAATATTTGGAATCTATTGAATTAATTGAATAACGGGAATTGAATAACTGTTTAATGAAAATGGTTTTTCTATAATTTGAATTTGTTAAATTTTATAAGTTCGTTTGAATATTTCAAAAGATAATGATTTAAGAATAATCAAATTTGTTTAAATTTAATATTACAAATGTTTGAATAATTAAATTCCGAATTTGATACGATTAATTTGATATTGAAATTTAATACATGAAAATAGAGTGAATAATTGAAATTTGATTTAATATGATTCAAATTGGTTTCCAAAGTGAATGTGAGTTATATTGGGATTAAAATAGAGTTAATAAGATTTTAAAATTGGAATTTATTTAGATAATTGAATAAAATGGGTAATATGATTAAAAATGATTTGTAAAATTTTATTTTATCATATTAAAGTTAGAATGATGCTGTAGAACTTTTAAAACCGAATTAAAAGTAAATTTGTGAAGATTGAATATTTTAATATTTATTTATCCACTGGAAAATAGCCAAATTTTGAACAGTCTCAGAATTAGATGAAACTAGTTCCATTGGATCCGTAATAGTTAGTTATTATTGGATTCCAATTTTCGTAGCAATCGGAGTTGTCGTTTGACCGTGGCAGCTCGAAACGCGTTGGAATTGTTTTAATATTAATTTAGCGAGTTAAAATAGTCATTTTTCAAACGGTCTCGGATTTCGACGAAACTTGTTTCATCGGATCCGTAATGTGATATTATTGTAATATTTCAAATTTCATATCAATCGGATTTACCGTTTGTCCGGGGCAAGCCAAAACGCCTAGAAAATCGTTTAATCGGTTTAATTTAAATTTGATCGTTTGTCGCCGTAACTCGCACAGACGATCGAATTAGCTTCCGGAACCTGTTCCATTGTGTCCGGAACGTGGGATAAACCCTAGGAACGCCAGTCACTACGCGAGATTTGGAGTTCGAAAATTTGGGCATGAATAATGTTCGTCAGTTGCTATAAAAGGACCCTTAATTCATTTCTTTTGGACCAAACCCTAATTTATTCTATAGCCGGCCCTAGAAATTCAATGGCCGTAAATGCACCATCTTCCTCCCTCAATCTCTTCTGATCCATCAACTTCCATACGAAATCTTCAACACGAAAGTTCTAGAGCTCGAGGAGAGCTTCGAATCTATGCGGTTGTTTAGGGGTATCGCGCAGTGTGGGGGGAGGTGGAGGGGGGGAAGGAGTCGCGTCCTCCTGCAGTTCGGCATGCAAATCGAGAGAGGGGGAGAGGCCGAGCTTGATGCTCTTCTGGCCGAGGGTAGAGGGGAGTGAGGCGTTCATTTTGGCATTTTCCGATCGTCGTCAGGAGGCTTGGCTTTGTCGCGACCTGGGGTTGTTCGAACGTGAGCATGGGTTTGGCGTGCGTGTACTGGTTACGGGAAGAAGGTGTGCGGCCTGGGAATGATTTTGGGTTAGAATTAAAATGAAAATTAAATTTGTAAATTTATGTGTATTTAAATTCGTGTAACTTTAAACTGTCATAACCTGTTGCTGCGAGGTCGGAATTTCGCGAAACGACTTGCGTCGGATTCGTATTGTCGAGCACTACGCTATGGAGCTGGATTGGAGTCGTTTGGAGCTAGTGAAAATTTCGGGTAAAATTAAACGCTCGTTTAATTTTATTCGAAATAAAACGCTGGAACTGCATTGAAATCAAGGTGATTGTTTTGTAACGCTCACACCGTAATAAATATCTTTATGCTAGTTAAATTTGACATTTTGAAGTGTTATAATTTTATTTGTCGTTGTTTGATAAAAATTTAATTGTCATATAGCTTGTCATTTGAATTAACAGTTGAAAAATTAAATTGATAGTTAAATTGAAATTAAAATTGAATTGCGATTAAATTACCTGACATTGATAACTATGAAATTGCTATGAATTGTATTGTCTATTGGATGATTTATGTCGATGGATGCTATTGGTTGATATTTAAATGTTTGGATGCTTATTTGCTTATATATAACATGTTATGCATACATATGCCACTATGATTGATTTAAGTGATATATATATTCATCCCTGACATTCAATTGAAATAAATAACTACTTGGCCATAGGATAGAAAATTATATACGGACACCGAATTGGCTAAATTAATAATTTTTGAAATCGTCGATTTGAAATTTATTTAAATGTTTTGATTTAAAAGTTATAAATAGAAATCGATTTATAGAAATTGAATTCATCGAAAAAATTGAGTTTGGAATGTTGAAATAAATTTTGGTTAAAGGAATTTTGTTAAATAATTAAGTTGAGACTTTGAAATTTGAAATTGGATATGATGGAATGTCGAAAATTGATTTGTTTAAAGATTTAACCTTAATTCGAGCTTTGAATATTACTAAGCAAAAGTAAAAAAAAAAATGATATTTTGAAATCGAGTTTGGAATTGAATCATATTTGGAATTTGGATTTAAACTTGAATATTGTTGGAAATTTTTGTTAAGTGTTATAAATTGATATTTTGAGAAATCAAGCTCCAAATCGATATAAATTGAAATTGAATAAATTAAAGGTGAATGAAAAATTGAATTAATTCGAAGTAAAAATTGACGTTGATTGAATTGAAATCGAAATTGAATCGTTAGAATGGAAATTGGAATTGATTTGAATTGGGAAGTTATAGTTGAAATGGATTGATTTTGAAGCTGTTTTATTTTGTTTTCCAAATTACTCGGTTATATAAACCATTTGGAATACTTAAACTATTTTAATCTATTTTAAATCTACTTAACCCAATTTAAATTATTTTAAACTAAATTTATCTATTTCAAATCCGTTTTAAGAATTTAAGTATTTTTAACTAGTTTTAATTATTTAAACTACTTTTAAACTACTTAAAATTATTTTCTAAAATTCTAAGCTGGTCAATAAGGTGAAATGTTTATACTTAAATCTTGAAGATAAAGACGAATTGGTTTAAAGGAAGTTGCAGCCTAAATAGAAATTCGAAATGATTTTAAATCGAAATGAGATATTGATGCGAAAATTAATTTTTGAAACGGAAATCTTACATTTGAAAAGATACGACGATATTTTGAAGCGAATATGATATTTTGATATCAATTATGAATCGATTGAAATGTAAAAGAGCCAACGGTGTAATAATACGTAGTTATTAAAGAGACCGGGATCGGATATGGACATACTCTCTGTCGATACCGAAAACCACTTTAATAACTATTATACGCGGAGTGTTGATCCAGAATGAAGTGGATGGTTTGGTGAATGCGTTGACTGAAGAAAGAGAACGATATTGGATGACCCCTGACATAACTAAAACAGGAGCCGCGCCGGGCCATTGAGGTTCGCCACCTCTAGCGGACACGCTTCTTCGATACCATTTCTATTACATTTGTGATGCGATTTGGGTGCACCACTTGATTTGGGAGTGTTGTTTCGCGGTGTTGGGGTGGCTGCTGGCTATGCCCAACATCAGTCCAGATCACGCAACTACTAGTATCCTAGTTGGTATCACCTCATGTACCTTGTCATACTGATTATCCTATTCGCGACCACTACGTTATGCTTTGTGTTATACCTATGGGGTACCCTCTGATAACCACCAGTTTACGGTGGAGTTTACGGTGCTATATAGACTATGGCATTATAAAAATGTGTTAAGGGGGATTATGGTAACGCCTTAACGCTATTTTGATACCTTATATTACTGATAGGCATTATCTACTTAGCGTATATTTCTACATAGTAGATAGTTTCACGGATCCTTGAGAGATGGAAAATCCTGTAACATCTTTTGAGTTATTGCACGCACGTTGACACTGAATAGTGTTGGATCATAGGTTTTGATTGCTGACAAAAATTCACGAATCTACGACTACGGCATCATCCTGACTCAACGACTCAAAGTATGGTTCATATAGTTATATATTTTAACAAGAGTCATCAAATATGTATATAGAGTCTAGTAAGTGCTTTGTTAAAATATTTCCTCAAGAATCATCATTCACATTCAAATAAACTTGCATGTATATTTTAATCAAAATCAAGTTTTCAAAAAATGCATGGAGCGGGGCTCGAACCCGGGTCACTAGTTTGGAAGGCATGTACTCTAACCAAATGAGCAACTGCTGTTTTTTGTTTAACAGTGAAGTTCAGTCGACTGAACAGGAACAGTCAGTCGACTGAAACTGGAACAAATTTATACACATGCACAGTTTCAGTCGACTGAATTTCCTGCACAGTCGACTGAATTTTTTCCTGAAAAATTTTCTTCATATTTTCAGTCGACTGAATCTCCTGCTCAGTCAACTGAATTTAAACCTGCGAATTTTGCATGAAAAGACACATTCTTCTTCCCAAGAGTTGCAACCTTTCATCAATGGAAATGGAAGCATCTCTTGTTTGCAACCTTTGACAACATATGCATCTCTTCTACAAGTATAAATACATGATTATAACATCATTTAATTGATCGAATTCTCTTACTCTAATCTATCTATTTCTTGAACATATTTTCTAAACATTATCAAAGCAATCACTACTCTCTTTGCTTGAATCACCGTTTATAACATTCTTTTGATTCATAGCAATTCACATTTCCTAAAATCTTCACAAACACATTGCATATTCTCGAGGATAATATTATAGGAATATTGTACTACATTAGACTCATTAGTGTTGACAAGAACAAAACAAGTCGAATATTGTATTTTAGTAATTGAGTTGAAGTCCTCTTCGGTAGTTGAGGCAAGAAATCCCGTTCGGTTGTTCGGGTAAGTTGTAAACCTATTCCTCCGGGTGAAGTGAGGGTGCTAGTTAGTGAAATTCCTAAGAGGAGCTTAGGGACTGGACGTAGGACGAGAGGTCCGAACCAGTATAAAAGTCTTGGTGTCTCCTTGCATTTACCTACTTTATCTACCTAGACTATTTCATTATTCCATATTACACGATCCTACCGCATAGCCCGTTCTTTCAATTGGTATCAGAGCCTGGTATTCTAGAGATCGTAACAACATCCTAGAATAAATGGCTACAAAGAGATCTAGTCAAGGCAATAAGAAGAGGAAGAGCAATAAAGAAAAATCAAAGGAGCAAACAAACAAATGCTTCATGGCAAAAGATAATGAGGTTAGTGATCTAACTTTTGATGATATGATAGAAATAAATTCAAAACTTCTAGACACTTTAAAAAGTCTCAAAAGAAAATATAAGGAAGCTCTAGAAAATCAGAAGAAAGCAGAATTCGAAAGAGATATGCTTAAAGACGAGAAGAAAATATTAGAAGAAGAACTTGAGAAAATTCAAGATTCACTCTTTGACAATTCTCAACTCGCTCTATTAAGTCAAGAAATAGAAGCTCAAAAAGAAAAGAATAATGCTCTAGCTTCTGAGAATCATGAGTTAAAAACAAAAATTAAAATTGTTGAGTTAGATAACACTAGTCTCAAAACTAAGCTTGATGACATTACTAAAAATATTTCCAATTTTAATAAAGGGAGAGAAAATTTATCCAGGATTATTGAAAATTCTCAACCTGCTTCAAATAAGAAGGGATTAGGTTATGTTAAGAATCCAAAAGCTCTTAATGATAAAAGTGGTTTAGGATATAATAAAACTGATCGTAGAAATAGCATTAGATATGCTTTCATGTATAGTAAAAATGATAGTGCTAGTACTAAATTTCGAGTAAAGCCTAAATCCAATTTTTATAGAAATTCAAATACTACTATGACATATAATGTTGATAATTTCTTTAGAAGTACAAAATCATTAACAGGAAATATGAATAAAAATTATCTAAGTATATGGGTTCCTATTAATTGGAAAAATAGAAAAAATACATTAATGATTATTTTGATATGGTAATTAATAATGATAATTATATTTATAAAGGTTCAACCACACCCAAATGGGTATGGTTTCCTAAAAATTAGGAAATTATAAGAACTTTGGGTATCGCATGCTTTAAATGTTAATTTTTTTCTGATACCTTACATTATAAGTAGTAGTTATTTTGTTTTATATTGCTCTATGTTAACACTTATGTAAAATATATTTTATATCATCATATAAACTCTCCTTTTTGTCGATGACAAAGGGGGAGAAAGATATTGTTCTCTAACACAATTTGCAGGAATAAACCATGTAAGCACAGATTAAGGGGGAAAAAGATTAAATAGGAATATATAGCATAGATTCAGGGGGAGAAATCGATAGCACAATTACGGGAAGATATTCAGTGAGAGAGATATGATCAACAAAGCTTGTCAAAGATTCGTTCATAGAAAATGGAGTTGTCATCATCAAAAAGGGGGAGAATGTTGGATCATAGGTTTTGATTGCTGACAAAAATTCACGAATCTACGACTACGACATCATCCTGACTCAACGACTCAAAGTATGGTTCATATAGTTATATATTTTAACAAGAGTCATCAAATATGTATATAGTGTCTAGTAAGTGCTTTGTTAAAATCTTTCCTCAAGAATCATCATTCACATTCAAATAAACTTGCATGCATATTTTAATCAAAATCAAGTTTTCAAAAAATGCATGGAGCGGGGCTCGAACCCGGGTCACTAGTTTGGAAGGCATGTACTCTAACCAAATGAGCTACTGATGTTTTTTGTTTAACAGCAAAGTTCAGTCGACTGAACAGGAACAGTCAGTTGACTGAAACTGGAACAAATTTATACACATGCACAGTTTCAGTCGACTGAATTTCCTGCACAGTCGACTGAATTTTTTCCTGAAAAATTTTCTTCATATTTTCAGTCGACTGAATCTCCTGCTCAGTCAACTGAATTTAAACCTACGAATTTTCTCTGAAAAGACACATTCTTCTTCCCAAGAGTTGCAACCTTTCATCAATGGAAATGGAAGCATCTCTTGTTTGCAACCTTTGACAACATATGCATCTCTTCTACAAGTATAAATACATGATTATAACATCATTTAATTGATCGAATTCTCTTACTCTAATCTATCTATTTCTTGATCATATTTTCTAAACATTATTAAAGCAATCACTACTCTCTTTGCTTGAATCACTGTTTATAACATTCTTTTGATTCATAGCAATTCACATTTCCTAAAATCTTCACAAACACATTGCATATTCTCGAGGATAAGATTATAGGAATATTGTACTACATTAGACTCATTAGTGTTGACAAGAACACAACAAGTCGAATATTGTATTTTAGTAATTGAGTTGAAGTCCTCTTCGGTAGTTGAGGCAAGAAATCCCGTTCGGTTGTTCGGGTAAGTTGTAAACCTATTCCTCCGGGTGAAGTGAGGGTGTTAGTTAGTGAAATTCCTAAGAGGAGCTTAGGGACTGGACGTAGGACGAGAGGTCCGAACCAGTATAAAAGTCTTGGTGTCTCCTTGCATTTACCTACTTTATCTACCTAGACTATTTCATTATTCCATATTACACGATCCTACCGCATAGCCCGTTCTTTCAATAGGAGATGTCAAACCCCGTAAACATCTCCGACGCCGTTACACTCATATTTATTTATGATTGATTTAACTTTCATAAGGATATTTTAGTCCTGACTCGAGTGTTTTGTCTTTTCATTACGCTCGGGTCAGTCCTGAGTTTTTCAGATTTTTGAAGATCTATTCTGGAGGACGAAGACGAAGATTTGGTATACTATTACTATTATTACCCTTGCATCATGCTATATGCTGCATTATTTAATTGTTCTGTTGTATATGTATAACTCTGATAAATGTTGTATAAATAATTGTCAAAGTATAGTAGACAGCTTCATGAACTGCTATTTGACTATTATATTTTATCGTTCCGCTGCAAGATTCTGTGTTGTTTCATTTCCTTTATTTCTCTTCCTTTGCTTTTCTTATTTACCCCAATAACCATCTGCCCTTTTTGAATGGTTTGGAATCGACATGTATATTTGATCGTCAGTTTAAACTGTCCAAAAAGGCGGGTCGTTACAGTTGGTATCAGAGCTTTGGTTTAGCGATAAACCTTGGCTCTAGTAGGGAATAACTCATTGAAATAGAGGTAAACTATATGAATGAGTTGAGTGTATATGAGAGAGCGTACTTGTTATTTGATATAAAATGGTTTATATTGTGTTAACTTTGTTCCGTTGAGTATTTATGAATTCTGGTCGATACTTGGGACGCCAAGGCGTCGATAGGAATTTCTAAACACTCGAATAGGACAAACCAACACAATATCATTTTGGAATATATTTTATATAAAAGAATTATTTGAATATTTATTCATTTTGATTAAATTGATTGTTAGGAGATGATAATATTAGATTATTATCGTTATTGTTTGATCAGTCAATATTTACAAAAAATTGATTAAATAACAATGGATTTAGGAAAATGAAATCTTGTAAACACAATTGATAATGAATATAAATTAATTTTAACTTGGATTTGGGGATTTAAATTCCGGTGTTTGAAATTGACTTACAAGAATTTGAAAAATATAATATGAGTATTATATGATAGTATAATTGAGTTGAAATTGTTTTCGAAGGATTATTTTTTATAATAAGTGTTATATTCCCTTCTCTTGACGCGAGAGAATGATTTCGGTGATGAGTGCACGCATCATCAGCGTTTATTTTCGAGAGTCCGAGTGGGGGAGACCACTTAATAGCATGTCTAAACCTTGTTGATTCAAATTTTATTTTATTTTGTATTCTCTATAGTATGATTTGATATATAAATTATATAAGTATATATTATTTCAAAACTTGATTTGAAATGAAACCGGGATTGGAATTCTTAAGTCCTTTAATAATTAATGATTTTTTTTAAATGATTGAAATGAATTTAGACTTGAATCATTAAGGAAATTCTGAATTGTGAAATGAGAAATGAACCTAAGAGCTAAGTGAAAATATCAATTGAAGTAGAAATCCTTAGAATTAGAAAAAATGAACTTAAAAAAAATAAATTGAAACTGTAAAACTCGCATAGTATTAAATTTCATTCTATAGCATAGATATAACTTACCAAAATATTTAAGAAGTTCAAAAATGTTATATGAATTGTTAATTGGATAATATACAAGTATAGGTTTGAATAATGAAATATGCATTTAATTAATGGTTTGTAAATATAAATAAAATTGTTAGTAAATAATTGAAATTTAAATTAACATTTAAAGGTGATTCACAGTTAGGTTAATATAAAATGGAAATACTATATGTGAATGTAAATGTGAAATTAAATTATAGTGAAATTTAAGTAATGACTTAAGAATTAATTAATTGAAAATTCAACTTTAAATGAAAAGAAGTTGTATGTTGTTTAACTACATTCTATTTGCATAACTATAACTTACCAAATACTTAAAAGGTTTAAAGTGCTAATAAGGATAAGTAGAGAAATAATATACCAGTGTGAGAGTGAATAATAAAATGTGAAGATCTATTGATAGTTGCAAATATAAAAGAAATTTAAGCTGTAAAATGAATGATATATATATATATATATATAAGTGAATGAATAAAATTTAAAATTAATGAAATATAAAATTGGTAAATGGAAACTAATTAAATTTGAATATAACTAAATGTCAATAACTTGGAAGTGTATGAAATTAAAATCGACTTGGAAATGTATAATTGACTTAGTGTAGATTTTGGATGGATGCTAATGTTTGATATGCATTGGTTGTTAGATGGATGAAAATTGATTAAGTAGAATTCATTAGTGTTAATGAAATTGAATAAACGGAATAAAATTTTAAAATAATTAAATTCAAATTTGAAGCAAAGTGAAATAAAATGTAATTGAACACAATTTAAATTGAAGCAAATTGACTCGAATTTAAAATGTGAATGAAACAAACTTGAATAAATCGGAAACAAATTGAATGTAAACCTATTACATGGATGTATAAGAAAATAAATGACTTTGTGTTTATGATTGTTCTTTAGAAAATTTGAAGTTTGATGGTTTGTACTTTGAAATAATAAAAGCAAATTTTGAAAAAAATCCAAAATTGTCCAATATATGCTGAAACGAAAACAACCATAACTTTTAAATAGCTGAACGGAATTCGACGATCTTGGACTTTTCGAAAAGCTTAGAAACTATAGCACAACTTTTGTTTAGATAACTTGAGAAAATTCCTTCGTCTACTAGGTTAAAAACTTGAATGTTACTCGCTGTCCTGTGTAAAAATAAGTAAAATCAGTAGCATACACCCTTAGTATTTTTGCCATATCTTTTGACTGGTTTATCGGATTTTGATGATCTTGCACTTTATGGAAAGCTAAGAACTTAAGATAAAACTTTTGTTTTAAGTGTTTTGTGTTTTGACGTCGTTTAGAAGGTCGAAAACGTGGGTGAACATCGCTGACCTGCGCAATTCATTGTCCAGGCTGAGGCGTGTCCTCTAAGTAAAACGGCCATAATTTTTGAACGTACGGTCCGAATTCGATGATTTTGGACATTCCGGAAAGCCTGAAATGAATGCAACAACTTTTGTTTAAATTCTGTTTTCGAATTTTATCGTTTAGGTATCCTAAAACTAAGATTTGTTTGCTGTCCTGAAATTGGAATCTCAGTTTTGAAGCTAAATACGTTATATATATGTTGTGTAGGCTAAGTATATCGATCTATATTTATATGCATGGTTCTAATTTAGTTATTGAGTGTTTAGTAGGTACAGATTTTGCTTGCTTCGCATTTAGAGCTCGCTTTCGCGCTATATTAGCGGTATATGCTCGCTAACATTATATAAGGTACATATCTCGGATTACATACCGTACTTTTACACTTTTTCCCTGCGGGATGCCTCACCACTTGATGAGATGTATATTTGTGATATATATACTGTCATTTTTTTTTCCGATCGAGCCGCGCAAAGGAGACTCTGCCGAAATTTTCCGTAAAATCCGGGTGTTAGAAAAATTTTCAAGTTTTAAAAATTTTTATAACTTGTTTTGATTACTAACTTTTAAAGTTAAGAAGCCGTTTGGAGTAACTTAGTGGAAGCGTAGTTATGACTTTATAAATGGAATTTCATTGTTTATAAGTGGATAATTTTTAATAAAATATATCAAATGTTGAATTCTTTACATAGTTCCTTTTCCCTTCTTTTTCCTTTTCGGGGACGAAAAGTTTTGAGTGGGGGAGTGTGTAACGACCCGTAAATTTTCGATAATTAAAATAGCTAATTTAATAAGATTTCGTGATTTAGTGTTAGAAAAAAAATTGTAAGTCGTTTGGAATAATAATAACTAGAATGAAATGCAACAAGATTCTATCTAAGTTAATTATTTATGAATTGAATAAAATCCCAAATCAATCGAAATGATATGTAGTAAAAGATAATTGAATGAATTTGTATTGTATAGGTAATTGTGACGCTTGTTTGTAAATAATAAACTTATAAGTAATTATCAGTTAACGGTGATAATTATTTAAGTTACCTATTCATTTAGTTGGTCGAATTGAATTTGTGAACCAATTGCAATTGAAATGAAAGTTTATACATTAGTTGAGTGCATTATCTCTAACTGTAGTTAAATAATAATGTGGAATTCATTTGATGTAATATAGTAAATCGACTGATAATGAAATTTTATTTAAAAATCCAATATTGAAAGCCGTCAAATATTGAACAATTAAATTGTTTAAATTTAATATTTGGAATCTATTGAATTAATTGAATAACTGGAATTGAATAACTGTTTAATGAAAATGGTTTTTCTATAATTTGAATTTGTTAAATTTTATAAGTTCGTTTGAATATTTCAAAAGATAGTGATTTAAGAATAATCAAATTTGTTTAAATTTAATATCACAAATGTTTGAATAATTAAATTCCGAATTTGATACGATTAATTTGATATTGAAATTTAATATATGAAAATAGAGTGAATAATTGAAATTTGATTTAATATGATTCAAATTGGTTTCCAAAGTGAATGTGAGTTATATTGGGATTAAAATAGAGTTAATAAGATTTTAAAATTGGAATTTATTTGGATAATTGAATAAACGGGGTTAATATGATTAAAAATCATTTGTAAAATTTTATTTTATCATATTAAAGTTAAAATGATGCTGTAGAACTTTTAAAACCGAATTAAAAGTAAATTTGTGAAGATTGAATATTTTAATATTTATTTATCCACTGGAAAATAGCCAAATTTTGAATAGTCTCAGAATTGGACGAAACTAGTTCCATTGGATCCGTAATAGTTAGTTATTATTGGATTCCAATTTTCGTAGCAATCGGAGTTGTCGTTTGACCGTGGCAGCTCGAAACACGTTGGAATTGTTTTAATATTAATTTGGCGAGTTAAAATAGTCATTTTTCAAACGGTCTCGGATTTCGACGAAATAAGTTTCATCGGATCCGTAATGTGATATTATTGTAAGATTTCAAATTTCATGTCAATCGGATTTACCGTTTGTCCGGGGCAAGCCAAAACGCCTAGAAAATCGTTTAATCGGTTTAATTTAAATTTGATCGTTTGTTGCTGTAACTCGCACAGACGATCGAATTAGCTTCCGGAACCTGTTCCATTGTGTCAGGAACGCGGGATAAACGCTAGGAACGCCGGTCACTGCGCGAGATTTGGAGCTCGAAAATTTGGGTATGAATAATGTTTGTCAGTTGCTATAAAAGGACCCTTAATTCATTTCTTTTGGTCCAAACCCTAATTTATTCTATAGCCGGCCCTAGAAATTCAATGGCCGGAAACACACCATCTTCCTCCCTCATTCTCTTCTGATCCATCAACTTCCATACGAAATCTTCAACACGAAAGTTCTAGAGCTCGAGGAGAGCTTCGAATCTATGCGGTTGTTTAGGGGTATCGCGCAGTGTGGGGGGGGGGGAAGGAGCCGCGTCCTCCAGCAGTTCGGCACGCAAATCGAGAGAGGGGGAGAGGCCGAGCTTGATGCTCTTCTGGCCGAGGGTAGAGGGAAGTGAGGCGTTCGTTTTGGTATTTTCCGATCGTCGTTAGGAGGCTTGGCTTAGTCGCGACCTGGGGTTGTTCGAACGTGAGCATGGGTTTGGTGTGCGTGTACTGGTTACGGGAAGAAGGTGTGCGGCCTGGGAATGATTTTGGGTTAGAATTAAAATGAAAATTAAATTTGTAAATTTGTGTATTTAAATTCGTGTAACTTTAAACTGTCATAACCTGTTGCTGCGAGGTCGGAATTTCGCGAAACGACTTGCGTCGGATTCGTATTGTCGAGCACTATGCTATGGAGCTGGATTTGAGTCGTTTGGAGCTAGTGAAAATTTCGGGTAAAATTAACGCTCGTTTAATTTTATTCGAAATAAAACGCTGGAACTGCATTGAAATCAAGGTGAGTGTTTTGTAACGCTCACACCGTACTAAATATCTTTATGCTAGTTAAATTTGACATTATGAAGTGTTATGATTTTATTTGTTGTTGTTTGATAAAAATTTAATTTTCATATAGCTTGTCATTTGAATTAACCGTTGAAAAATTAAATTGATAGTTAAATTGAAATTAAAATTGAATTGCGATTAAATTACCTGACATTGATAACTATGAAATTGCTATGAATTGTATTGTCTATTGGATGATTTATGTCGATGGATGCTATTGGTTGATATTTAAATGTTTGGATGCTTATTTGCTTATATATAACATGTTATGCATACATATGCCACTATGATTGATTTAAGTGATATATATATTCATCCCTGACATTCAATTGAAATAAATAGCTACTTGGCCATAGGATAGAAAATTATATACGGACACCGAATTGGCTAAATTAATAATTTTTGAAATCGTCGATTTGAAATTTATTTAAATGTTTTGATTTAAAATTTATAAATAGAAATCGATTTATAGAAATTGAATTCAATCAAAAAATTGAGTTTGGAATGTTGAAATAAATTTTGGTTAATGGAATTTTGTTAAATAATTAAGTTGAGACTTTGAAATTTGAAATTGGATATGATGGAATGTCGAAAATTGATTTGTTTAAAGATTTAACCTTAATTCGAGCTTTGAATATTACTAAGCAAAAGTAAAAAAAATGATATTTTGAAATCGAGTTTGGAATTGAATCATATTTGGAATTTGGATTTAAACTTGAATATTGTTGGAAATTTTTGTTAAGTGTTATAAATTGATATTTTGAGAAATCAAGCTCCAAATCGATATAAATTGAAATTGAATAAATTAAAGGTGAACGAAAAATTGAATTAATTCGAAGTAAAAATTGACGTTGATTGAATTGAAATCGAAATTGAATCGGTAGAATGGAAATTGGAATTGATTTGAATTGGGAAGTTATAATTGAAATGGATTGATTTTGAAGCTGTTTTATTTTGTTTTCCAAATTACTCGGTTATATAAACCATTTGGAATACTTAAACTATTTTAATCTATTTTAAATCTACTTAACCCAATTTAAATTATTTTAAAATAAATTTATCTATTTCAAATCCGTTTTAAGACTTTAAGTATTTTTAACTAGTTTTAATTATTTAAACTACTTTTAAACTACTTAAAATTATTTTCTAAAATTCGAAGCTGGTCAATAAGGTGAAATGTTCATACTTAAATCTTGAAGATAAAGACGAATTGGTTTAAAAGAAGTTGCAGCCTAAATAGAAATTCGAAATGATTTTAAATCGAAATGAGATATTGATGCGAAAATTAATTTTTGAAACGGAAATCTTACATTTGAAAAGATACGACGATATTTGAAATGGATTTGATTTTTGAAGCGAATATGATATTTTGATATCAATTATGAATCGATTGAAATGTAAAAGAGCCAACGGTGTAATAATACGTAGTTATTAAAGAGACCGGGATCGGATATGGACATACTCTCTGTCGATACCGAAAACCACTTTAATAACTATTATACGCGGAGTGTTGATCCAGAATGAAGTGGATGGTTTGGTGAACGCGTTGACTGAAGAAAGAGAACGATATTGGATGACCCCCGACATGACTAAAACAGGAGCCGCGCCGGGCCATTGAGGTTCGCCACCTCTAGCGGACACGCTTCTTCGATACCATTTCTATTACATTTGTGATGCGATTTGGGTGCACCCCTTGATTTGGGAGTGTTGTTTCGCGGTGTTGGGGTGGCTGCTGGCTATGCCCAACACCAGTCCGGATCACGCAACTACTAGTATCCTAGTTGGTATCGCCTCATGTACCTTGTCATACTGATTATCGTATTCGCGACCACTACGTTATGCTTTGTGTTATACCTATGGGGTACCCTCTGATAACCACCAGTTTACGGTGGGGCTTACGGTGCTGTATAGACTATGGAATTATAAAAATGTGTTAAGGGGGATTATGGTAACGCTATTTTGATACCTTATATTACTGATAGGCATTATCTACTTAGCGTATATTACTACATAGTAGATAGTTTCACGGATCCTTGAGAGATGGAAAATCCCGTAACATCTTTTGAGTTATTGCACGCACGTTGACACTGGATAGGAGATGTCAAACCCGTAAACATCTCCGACGCCGTTACACTCATATTTATTTACGATTGATTTAACTTTCATAAGGATATTTTAGTCCTGACTCGAGTGTTTTGTCTTTTCATTACGCTCGGGTCAGTCTTGAGTTTTTCAGATTTTTGAAGATCTATTCTGGAGGACGAAGACGAAGATTTGGTATACTATTACTATTATTACCCTTGCATCATGCTATATGCTGCATTATTTAATTGTTTTGTTGTATATATATAACTCTGATAAATGTTGTATAAATAATTGTCAAAGTATAGTAGACAGCTTCATGAACTGTTTATTTGACTATTATATTTTATCGTTCCGCTGCGAGATTCTGTGTTGTTTCATTTCCTTTATTTCTCTTCCTTTCTTTTCTTATTTACCCCAATAACCATCTGCCCTTTTTGAATGGTTTGGAATCGACATGTGTATTTGATCGTCGGTTTAAACTGTCCAAAAAGGCGGGTCGTTACACACTACCACCACCCTCCTTCTAAACTGCAACCGAACACCTGTTACCAGACCCTGCATCGTGTGCCCGCATTCCTCCCTCTTCATTTGATGCAACTAGCTCTGTTTGGTGCAACTTGTTTCACCAGCAAACAACTTGGGAAAGCATCACATAATCATTTGCTGCTAGTCAAGCTTTACTTTATTTTTACAATCTTTACTTTGTTTTTACAAATCTCCATCATCATTTTATTGTTTACATTGATTTCACCCATACATCATTTTGCTTCCTTTCAACCATCTACCTGACAGCAAATAACTCCACAAATACTCTGTTTCCACCAAACTTCCTCTGCCTTGCCAAACCCACCAATATCAGTGGACTGTGCCTTCCCCTGAACAGTGATACAACACCCATCTAAACCACTTTCTGCATCTACATCAACTTCTACAACCGTGCTGCCACCTCTCTCAACAGATCATCCATACATTCCCCTGCACAGCGCAATTGCATGCATACACACTTCATTACAATCTGATCACCAACACTTCCAACATACCCACAATTCATGCAACAACTCCACATCTACATACATACTCAGTCCCTACTCCATACTCTATACATGCATACAACTGCTACTGCCAACGCTACAGTTTCAACTGCCACTTGATCACTTCGATTCCCTGACCAATACATACTCACAGTCTATCATCCATCTTTCTGCCTCATTTCACTAGTGCAAAGTAATCACAACACCATCTCCTCTGCTATTTACTACTTCTCTTCTATATTGTCGACACTCATATAACTTCCACTGCCACTCACTGACAGCTACACTCACCATCAGCTCTGCCCATCAACAAAAGTCACTTCATTTATCAAACAAACCACGACTGCCTTATACAACTTCCATCACCGCACACAACTGCTATTTCATATCACTGCCTTCACCTGCAATCCTGCTGCCTTCTTCCTCCAATCAACCACTGCACAAACCCCTGAAACTGTGCCACTGCCTTGCCGTCATGCTACCTGATAAACCATCACCTCACTTCCACCTACCACTGGTGACAACCTCCAGAACCTCAGGCCAAGTCCATTGCATTGCCATCAGACATTCAAAATATTCAAAGCCTTCCCAAATCATCAGTACTCCCCTTCACCCTTCACGCAATAGCCTACAACCACACTGTCTGAAACTGTTACATCATTCTCCACTGCCTGTCACCGAAATCATCACTTCAACATCATCCTTACTGTCAACCACTACACTGAGCTACCTGAATTGCACGCATACACACTTCATTACAATCTGATCACCAACATTTCCAACATACCCACAATTCAAGCAACAACTCCACATCTACATACATACTCAGTCCCTACTCCATACTCTATACATGCATACAACTTGCTACTGCCAACGCTACATTCAAACTGGAGATTGCAAACATATCTACTTCAGCAAGGTGGTCAAAAGGATAAGGGTGAAGTATGATTAGACTTCTTTGTGGAAATGGATTTGGGACCGCATTAATTATACTAAAACAAGTGTTTGTTGCTATAAAGCATTAATGAATTTGCTACCAATGACAGATAGGCCTGTTCAAAGGTTAATGCAGGTTAATCCTACTTGTGTGTTATGCAAGAGGGAGGAGGAAAGTGTGGATCATCTATTTTTCAAGTGTAGGTTTTCAGCTTATGTGTGGAAGTGGTGGAGGGTTAAACTTGGGTGATCAATAAATTATGTAGAAACTTTATAGAAATTCAAAAACTTAAGCGGCATTTCAATACTAAGTGCAATAGCAGTAATATAACTAAGTTAACATTCTCAATGTGCCTTTGGAATATATGGAAGAACGTAATGATAGAACGTTCATATCCATTAAATACAAAACTAAAAGAAATGTGTGTGAGTGCATCGTGTATATGGCCAATACTAGACAAGCAAAATCGAATCCAGTAACTACACTAACGCAAATTTGAATTATACTTACTAGAAGTTGACTCCATTATAACATTAGCAGCAGGCCATCATGTTTTCTTCGCAATCTTGAATAACATGGCTTGTGTCCTCAATATAATCATCTGTCTCTAATTCATGATAACCTCTTGGTGGTGCCTTCATTACAACATAGCAATTAGAAGAATCATTCTCTCTTGAATAAAAAATTTGTTTCGCTTAAGATGCAAGAATATATGGATCCCTCGAAAATGAAGCTTGATTTTGATGCAAATTAACAAGAGTAAATCCATCTTCAACCTTCACCCCATTTCCAATGTTTGCCCAATGACACTTAAAAATTGGAACATAAAATTTATGATAGTCTAATAAGATTATGTCAGTCAAAATCCCATAGTATGTGACCACATCAACTACTTGAGAGACATCTTTTGCACTTTCTCTACACATGGTAGTAACATCATAAGTCACTCCAGAATTCTGAGTTTCTCTCTCAACATCTTTTGTATGATAACGTAACCCATTAATTATATATCCTTTGTAGGATGAAGCATTACTACTTGGACCATAGGCAATCCATTTTAATAATTCATCGTGTTCGCTTGAGTTAATAGGTATCTGAAAAAACCATATTTTCAAATATAGATTCAATATAGATTCAAAAACAATATTTTCAAACTTATACACAAAAATTTTAAAGAGCTGATTAACCTTCTTTTTAATCCAATCAGCAAAGTTTTTTGTGTGAATTTTCCATAGCAATGTAGCATTTCTTTCCATGCGCTTGTCCGAACTTTGTAACTCTTCCAAATGCATACTACCATAATATAAAAGATATTAAGTTACATTTATAATTACGCATATTACGATAAATCTGATAAAGAAAACGATATGTGCTTACTCTAAAAATGGCTCGGTTATAGCCATATTCATTAGCACAGCAAGGTGAGCAGCTTCCTTCTCATGAGTTGTCAATGTAATTGTCTTGTATGTTGATATCGAACGTCCTTCGAGTATTGCATCATCATTCTCATAATCTCTGTTTCTACCCTCTTTCTCCTCAAATTGTGATGATTTCTTTAGAACTTCGCCAAAAAATCTTACGGATTCTTCTGCAAGATATTTTTCTGCAATGCATCCTTCAGGACGTGCATAGTTCCTAACATAATCTTTAAGCGTTTTCATATACCTTTCGATGGGGTACATCCAACGAAAATGAACTGGTCCACGCAATCGGGCTTCTTTTCCAAGATGAATTGTTAGATGTATCATTATGTCGAAAAATGAAGGTGGAAAATATCTTTCGAGATCACATAAAATTGTAGTGATCTCATCATCGATTTGTTGCAGCTTCTCTCTGTAAAGAACACGCTGACATAGTTTATTAAAAAATAAATACAAACGAGTTATTACTTTCCTTGGCTTTTTTGGAAGCAGTCCTCTCATTGCAACCGATAACATTTGTTGCATTAAAACATGGTAATCATGCGACTTCAATCCACTAACTTTGCAATCCTCCAACGACACACATCTTTTGAAATTTGAGCAATAACCATCAGGTCCCTTGAAGTCACACAATCTTTTTCAAAATATTCTTTTTTCAGAACTAGACATAGTATATGGAGCCGGTGGAAGATATGTTTTCTTCCCACGAGGTTGTGCATATAGAGCAAGTCTGATTCCCCAATCCTCTAAATCCTTTCTAGAATTAATACCATCTTTCGATTTGCTATCATGCAATATTGTGCTGAGTAAACTTTCGCCCACGGTTTTCTCAACATGCATCACGTCTAAATTGTGGCGTAGTGGAAGTTCCTATAAACATCAACAATATGACCGCTTTAACATTATATAATTTTATAATTAGATTATTGTGAATAAAATATAATTTGAACACTAACCTCCCAATATGGTAAGTCAAAGAAAATCGATATTTTTTTCCACCTTGATTGCTCTATTTTTGCAGGACTGTTTTCATCTTCTTGGTTGTCAGTACACTTCCTTTTCCTACACGTAATCTTTAAAATTTGCTTCTTATTTAACTTCTTATTCTTTCTCTTCTTGGCTGTTGCTATTTCTTTATTTTTAGCTTTTCCAAAATCATTTGAAAAATCTTTCAAAATAACAGAAATATCTCTACCTGTAAGAATCCTGGGTTTGCTACCTTCCTCCACGGTGTTATCAAACCAAGCCTTTTGTTTTCTTTGTGGATCTGACAGAGGTAAGAATCTTCTATGTCCCATATAGACATTTTTCCGACTATGATTTAGCCATCGATGATGAGTATTCACGCCACATAATGGACCAACTTTTTTTCCTTTTACACAACATCCAGCAAGATTTCCATAAGCTGGAAAATCGTTTATAGTCCATAACAAGATTGCTTTCAAGTTAAAAAGTGTTTTGCTAAATGGATCATAAATCCCTACCCCGTTACTCCATAACTGCTGCAAATCTTCTACCAAAGGAGCTAAATATACATCAATATCATTCCCAGGTTGCTTTGGACCAAGAATCAATAATGTTAACATAATATTTTCCTTTTTCATACACAATATAGGCGAAAAATTATATGTCATAAGCATCACTGGCCAGCAACTATACTTGGTACCCTTAATGTCAAGTGTGGTAAAACCATCGGTAGCAAGACCAAGCCGAAGGTTACGTGGATCACTTGAAAATGATTCCCATTTATCATCCACCATGGTCCATGTCAAAGAATACACAGGATGACGCATTTTATCATCATTACTTTTATTACTAAAATGCCATCTTTAATCTTCTGCCGTTTGTGGGGACCTAAACATTCTTCTGAATCTTGGAATAATTGGAAAATATCTCAACACTTTGACCGAAATACCTTGCATTATCTCTTTCATCCGCTCATTTATCTTCCTTCTCGAAGAACCACATTTCGGACAGTTATTCAAATCATTGTACTCTTTTCTAAAAAGACAACAATCATTATTGCATGCATGAATCTTGTCGAATCCCATGTCAAATACTTTGAGGAACTTCTTTATTTCATATAAAGTTTTCGGAAGGACGTTATTTTTGGGTAATAACATTTGTTGCACATTTAGAAGCTTATCAAGACCAGTATCAGATAATCCAGTTTCGCATTTAAGATTGTACAATGCAGTGATAGCAGATAATTTTGTTTGATCTACGCAACCAGGGTACAGTGGAGTTTTTGCATCTTCCAAATTTTTAAGAAAATCATCCATTCGCTTTTGTGCATCATCATTATTTTTATCATCGGAACAAAAAGTTTGATTGACAAACGCTTCATCTTCAAAGTGAACGGCTTGAAGTAATTCATACGTGTCATCCACCTCCACTTTTTCAGTTATATTCATTTGCCCACCATGACTGTACCACTTACTGCACTTGTATAAAGGATCCATTCCTCTTATAATCAAATGCTCGACAACAATATCACCATTTTGATGAGTGAGATTTCGACAATCTAAGCAAGGACATAAAAAAATTTCCAGGCTTCCTAAGTTTCTCTTTGCGGCATGCACAAAATTCCATGCTCCTTGCTCGTACTCGCTACTAGTTCTAAGGTAAAATTAAAAACAAAGTTTTCGACATAAAAAATCGAGTTATTATTTTAATTTTCAGGTTAAATTTTAAGCTAAATATTGTATTATTACCTGTGTAAATGCACCCAATCTTTTTCCATCGCAAATTATCTGCAAATTATGTATAGGCTCCCTTGAATTCACTATCTGCAAATTTGATTTATAGTAGGCTATTGAAAATAGAGAAGAGTTGCCTACTTTGCTTGGTATTCATGTGTAGACAAATTTGATTCTCATCAAGTTACAAAAACATCCTACTATCCTATATCTAATAGGATCATAGGCAGATCCTATATCCATTTAACTTCAAATAAAATGAGCAATTTCTACTCCTTTTTTAAGAGGTAAATGTTTGATTAAATTCAACAACTAACGGGATGATTTCAAATTGTTATTATAATTGTGATACATTATTTAGTACCCCTGCATTAATGGCCATGGAGTCGCTTTCTGTCTCCTACTATAATTTTTTTTGAAGTCCTCCGGTACATTCATTTGTTCAAGTAATTAACTTAGTGTATTAATTACAAAACAAACGTATCACCAAACCTATAATGGTTTTTTTAATCAAAAGATTATAGTCTTATCATCGCCTTAGCTAATATAATTTTATTTAATAATTTATCCTATTTCTAAGCATTTTGTTTTTTCTCAGTTTCTTTGTTTTCTCCACCTTTTTTTTCTTTTATGGTTTTTTATTAGCAACATCATGTCCATCTCCTTCAGTAAACAAATCGGTCTTGAAAATAATAATAAGATAGAGACAGTAGAGGTTTGAAGTGAACAAACAGTAAGAGTCTGAGGTTTGAAGTGAACAAACAGTAAGTGAACAAACCTATAATGGCAACAGTAGTTTTAATACTAAACAAACAGTAATTAAATAGCATTGATAGTTAGTGGCATCCTAATTTTCCAATTGTTACTAACACTTAGCATTAGGAAATATTTGCAGCAGAGGAATTCATATTGTAGAAATATTTACTTAATTTTCCAATTGGCACTAACACTTAACATTTGCAGCAGAGGAATTCATATTGTAGAAATATTTACATTCTTAAAAATTTCACCGTGAGAATTAACAAATATTGTAAACAAAGAATTAACATTCTTAAAAGAATTAACATTCTTAAAAGAATTAACAGAATTAACAAATATTGTAAACAAAGAGAATTCCCAAATAAGAAATCCATCAGCTCTATTGAATTCTTGTCAAAAAAAGCAACAACATTGACAGAGAGAGGCAAAAGTAACAAGAAATAATTATACCGCAACCTGTATATAAACAATGACATAAAAATATACCTAATCCTCGTGCTTGACGAATTGAACTTCGGACCAAATCGCGCTTCAACGATGAAGAATTGAGTTTGAGGAATTGGGAATTGCGTCTGGACCAAATCGCTTTAACTTCGGACCAACTTCGGAGCGCTTCAACGATAAAGAATTGAGTTTGAGGAATTGGGAATTGCGTCTGGACCAAATCGCTTTAACTTCGGACCAACTTCGGATCGACTGAGTTTGAGGATTCAACGATGAAGAATTGAGCGGTAGAAGAGGACCGATGTTAAATATAATTGCAGAAGAGGAACTGAGCTTGAAGAATAGCTTGACCGATGTTAAAAAGAGTGTGAAGAGGGTGAAGATGAGAAGCCTAAGGGGGAGAAAACGAAAACGAAAATGAAATTTTGGCGGCCAAAAAAATTTAGAGGGAAACGAGAGAGTGGAACGCAAATTCACCGTGAACAACATTAATATAATTGCATACATTTTAATATAATTGCACTTGAAGTTGTTGTATTTTTGAGTTGAATAAAGAATAGCCACTTAACTATAACAAATCAAGTTTTCGTGCAATCCACGCTTGCTATTGATATAATATTTTCTTGTAGTGATCGTTGAATATATTATTAGGGAAACAAACTGTTAATATAGTTAGACAAGGACTTGGATATAATCAATCTGAAAATGTTAGAAATGAAATTAATCAAGTCAATTCAATATGCACAATTTGTAGAAAATTTGGATACAATCAAAATAATTGTTGGTATAGACCCAAACACGTGAAGACTATACCAATTTGGGTTCCAAAAGGCACAAAAAAAATCCCTCAAAGTTAAACAAATTTGGATGCCGAAAGGAACATATATAAATAGTTTTGGATCTCTAAAAAATTATTTTTCAAAATCAATTGCCACTAGCAATCATGAACCTATAAAAACAAATAGGTCAGAAAAATCTTTCATCATGTTGGTGTGGTGGCAGGCTAAGGAACAACAACAGTGTTATCTGGATTCTGGCTATTCCAGAAACATAACGGGCAACAAAACAAATTTCCTCAGCCTAGTACAAAGGTGACAGAATCACAATGGATAACAACGAAAAATATCTTAAAGGTAAAAGAGGTAATGGTATATTCATCTTGAACAATACATTAATGTGATAAACTGCACCATATCTGATTTGAATTAATTAAGCCAGTAATGTGACAAAGAAATAAATGTTGATGGTTAATCTAACTTATTCAAAATTGTTTACCAATCATCTTTGAACTATTTGGACCATTGACGATGATTAATGATTGCTCTTTATACACGTGGATATATTGGTTACTTTACTGCTGACACTATGGTCACTATACGTAAACTTGCACGGCTTCAATTCAAATTCAAAAGAACTTCATTTAAAAGTTGTTAAAAATGATTTCAAAAATTTATTGCAACATCACGGTCTGGTCTATAACATTCAATTAATGATAATCGCAAGTGAAAGAAAAATTCAGATGCAGATTACACTGGTAATCTAGTTAGTAGAAAAATTACTGGTGAAACGTGATTAATGTTGACATTCATTAGCTGCATCATGTTTTTCAAAGAAAATATCCGCATATTTTTCATTTCAAATATTTTCAAATAGCAGAAATTTTCTTATAAAACCCCTTCTAAAAAATCATTTTTGACCTTGTTTCAGATTAGTCATTTGATTTGATAATTATTTTTGAATTTGAGCTTAAATGACTACATTGACTAATCTTACTCTCTACTAATTATCAAAAAGATAAACAGTGATTGAAAAAGTGATGAGTTTTAATATTTATCATATATTATAACTCAAGATAGTATAATTAGTAAACTTCTTTAGAAATTTAAACAAGAGTTATAAAACTTTTTGTTGATAATAATTCCATAACCACTTCTATTTCTATCATATTTCTATCAACCATCACTCTTCAAAATCCATTATGGTATGTCAATATGTGGTGATTTAAACAGTAATCGTTCGTTTTTCATTTTATATTTTTTTAAAAACAAAAAAAAACCAAAGTATTCACTCTCACTTAAAAGTCCTCACGGTCATGCATGGGTGAATAACTTTAAATTTTTTGATTATGGCTTCCGTGCTCATTTAAAGTCCTCACGGTTATGCATGTATGGAACGCATATCAAAATTGATTTGTTAAATAAACAAGTTGATTTTAATCCCATTTAAAATTCCTCACTGTTATGCGTGGTTAGAAGATACTTGAACTCATTTTTTTTTAAAATAAAATTGGAATACTACTAATCTCATTTAAAAATCCTAACAGTTATGCATGGTTTGTAGATATTCAAATTTCTGATATAAATATACCACAAATAAAAACAACTATTTATATGATGACATCATTCCCATCATTCTAAAAGTGGAATATGCGCCTAATAGAGTATTTATGATTTTTATTTGATTTTTTTATTGAAATTTAATATTTATATTCAATTGAGTTTTAATGTTGTATTAATATCTATCACTTTATCTCTATTTTGCTAACACTATTACTTTTTTGCTGATAACAAAAGGGGGAGAGAAAAGTTAATATTTTGACAAATAAAGGTTAAATATTTTCTATTTACATCTAGGCTTATTTGCATATTTTTATTTACATGCATGTATGAAGGGGGAACTTTGTGTAGAGAGGAAGCATTCAAATAAGAGGAGCAAATTGAATGATCAAATACATTTAACAAATTCAAAATCTTAAATATATGTTTGTTATCATCAAAAGGGGGAGATTGTTGAATATGCGAGTATATGATTTTTGTTTGATGATAATAAACACACACACACACACACATATATATATATATATATTCATTTAAGGGTATTTGCTATCGTACTATTATATTTTTCACATAATTAAATAAATATTTGTTGAATAAAATAAATAACACAGTATTTAAATTCAAATGGATATTTTATTCAAACGAATATTTATTACAATTTTAAATAGTACAAATTTGTACTCTCACTATATATATACAAATTCAATAAAATTTGACTACATCACAATTTCTAATTTACAAATACACCTCACTTCATGTTGCTCATTCATTCGTATTTATCTTCAACTTTATTACAGATTGAATCCAGCATTTGAACAATCTGCAAAAATAAATACTGACGCAGTAAAATTGAAAAGAAAATATTTTTGCAGTATAAAATAAAACGTATTTTGAAAATATTATTTGCTTCGGTTATTTGGATTGTTCGCCATAATTTGAATTTGAATTCATCACACACGAACAGCTTGTGACATGCACAGTGTATCACTGTACATGCTACAAGGCCGTGCATACTGATATACACTTGATAAAATTACAGGGACAGGTGAGCACAGGTCAAACCGAAATGAAAAGTCGGGTTCAACTCAAGTGCAATAAAAATAATGTCACAACACGATCACAAGGTCAAATCCGAGCTATAAGCTGGATTCAACACAGGTGCAAATTCATGAAAATGGTCAAAACAGCATAAACAAGCCTGACATGTAAATTCAACATGCAGTGATATACAATGACATATGATCGGAAGCAATGCAAGTGAGACAAGGCTACAAGTTCAAAAGCAATACAATATGAATTATATCAGTAAAAAAATTCAGCAAAAAACAGAAGTGTAAAAGCAAGAACACAACAAACCATCCAAGTACAGAGGCAAGGAAATGCACTTCAATGATCAGTTCAGGTCAGACCAACATTAGATACAAATGGACAAGTATACAATGCAACAATTGACGGTGCAAGATAGAAACAGTGGTCAGACCCAGTGTAGCCTCTACATGAAGTTCGAGGTGAACTAGACCGATACAACACTACCGATTATCAACAGGCTCGAGGCTATCAACTACATAGTGCAGCAGACATCATTATTAATGGATTAATATACAATTGTACTTAGACTACAAGTGCATCCAGTCACATGCCAGTGAAACAGCAAACCAGACCAGTGATGCAACTCAATACAGCAAAGACCAATGAATCACAAGACTCGACCAAGGCTACAATGTGCATAGATATGCAAACAAAGTATGCAGTGATAACACAAGTGTAGATCCAACAATACATGCATACGCACATACAAATGTATATGTGCACATATATGAATTCACACAGTGTATAAGGCCGAAGTCAAAAGAAAGACAAGTAAAAATCGAACAAGTTCAGTTTAACATAAATGATCAAAGCCAAGACAAGCAAATAATACAAATACAAGAATACATGTATGCATATATATATGTTTGCATATACATATCTATATCAAATGAAACAGCACCAGCAAGTTCACAGCAGTGACTGAGCTCGAAGCATGCATATGGTCAAGCAAGTCATACTAGCAGTGACAGTGCCGAAGACACAAAAACAATAATTCAACTGGCCAGAGGCAACTCCAAGCTTGCATAATCAAGTCAATAAAGTAGTGTCAGTGACACTACCGAAGTCATCAAAGTCAGAGACATAATGGCCGAAGCCAGTACACAAAGTGTATGCAATGCTCAAGTACAGGCCGAGACAGAATCAAGTTTAAAAGTCAAGGCCGATAGCAACGGTGTTTCCAACGAAGTCAAAATATCAACACAAAATTACCATGACCGAAGTCAACAAAGTGCTAGAAAGAAAAAGCAGTGACAAGGCCGAAGTTGAACAAGTCGAAATTCGAAACCATGGTGGTCAAGGAATCATCGTCACAGAAAAGTCAGAGCCCTGGAAATCAAGGAATCGAGAAAATTCAAAATCAAAGTTGTGAGTACCAAGAAATAAAAATATATACGAATTGACAAAGTCAAAAACATCACAAGCATCTATGCAAAATCAAGTGGCCGAGATAAATCAATAGATGAATTCAAATGATTATATACAAAAATACGGGAGTTCGAACGCTATATAAACCCTAAACATCATCGGCAAAAAGGGCATTCGAGTTTAAGCAATAACAGAGAAGATTTTATAAATAACTCGAATCATTAATCGAGTTCAAGTAAGCTAACAAGAAAAGCAGAAAGCATAAATTACATACCAGATTCTTTGAACCGAACTCGATGAAATTGAAGTAGCCATATGCAAAATCGAAGAGGCGATTATTCGACAAAGCAAGCATCGCAAGATCATACATTCGAATGATTAATTGAAGCGACGCATTCAATTTCTCTAAACTTTAATTTCAAGCAAAGAAAAAGAGGAATAAGCATGGCCGACATTTTTTCAAAGCAAAGGAACACGACCGAATGAATAAAAGAAAAGGGAACAGTGTCTCATAATAGTTGGGCCGACCTTGTTTTTTTAAAGGCTTTATTATAATTGAAAAAGAAAAATAGGGCTTTGATTTTAATTTGTTTTTAATTTGCATTCTTCTTTTTTAAACAATTGTAATTTCTAGTCGTTTGACTAGGGGACAAACTACGTGGCGTAGTTTGAGAATTCGCAACTCAGTGGGTGAGTTGTGGCAGGGTTTTGAGCGTAGAGTTAAGGCTAGACGATGTCGGGTGTCGTGGGTTTATATGTGTAAGCATCTGACTTCTTAATTTCTAGTAGAAACCTTGGGGATAGCATGTAGGCAGGGTTTTACCGAAGCTGGGTAAATTCTGTGTCGTTTTATTTTTGCATTTATCAATCCGCTATTGTTTGTGCTGTTATTATTCTGATATATCTGCATTGAAATAATTTTGTACAAACTTCTGCGATAAATTTTTATAACTGATAGCATCACCCTATTCACCCCCCTCTAGGGTGAAATCGATCCTACAAGTGGTATCAGAGCTAGGAACAAAAGCCATTTTTGTTTTTAAAAATTTGATTTTTCAAAAACCAATTTTTATTTTAAAATTTTGAATTTTTAAAATGGCTTCTTTTAATATAGCTTTTGCTGAGGGTCAGTCCACCAATGTTCAATGGTGAATATGCTTACTGGAAAAATAGAATGAAATTTTTTCTGAAAACCATTGATGCTTGGAATATTGTTGAGACAGGTTACAGATCACTAACTATAATTGTAGATAATCAGGAAATAGATAAACCGATACATCAATAGACATATCTAGAAAATAAATTACAAAATACTAACGCTAAAGCTATGAATTCTATTATTTGTTCATTGGATCAATTTGAATTTAATCGTGTCTCGCATTATCTAACTACGCAGGAAATATGGCACACACTAGAAGTGACTCACGAAGGAACATCCCTAGTCAAGGAATCTCGCCTTGCCATGCTGAGCAGCGAATATGAGAATTTTACAATGGCCGAGGAAGAGAATTTAAAGAGATGTATGCACGACTTTCCAATCTTATATACAAATCAAGCTCTTGGAAAATCATACACAGAGTTGGAAATAATCCGAAAAATCCTTAGAGTCCTTCCACGAAATTTTGAAGCAAAAGTTACAGCCATTCAAGAATCAAAGGATTGAAACAAATCAAAGTTGAAGAGCTCGGCGGAAATCTCGTCACTTACGAGCTAGAAATGAAATTCAAGGAAGAACGAGAAGGAGGTGATACTCGAAAGAAATCAATAGCGCTTAAAGGAACAACGGAAGATGATGATGATGATGATGTTGATGATGGAGCAGCTAAGCTAGCTCTCTTAATGAAGAAATTCAAAAGGTAGAATCACAAATCTGGAAATAAAGCTCTAAATCAGAAATTGTAAAGCAGAATAGCCAAAGCAATAGACAACCCGAAAGAGCAGGAAATCATCTGTCACAAGTGCAACCAACCCGAACACATCAAGCCCAATTTTCCTCAAAATCGACACGACTTAGAAAAGAAATAAAAAAGGAGAAATTTTGCAGCCACGTGGAATACAAGTGATGAAGATAATAAAAGTACTAGCAGTGAAAGTGAGAAAGCAGATATGTGCCTTCAAGGTAATATAACTGACAGCGACGATGACGAGCCAAGCGAGGTATCAAAACTCGCCCACTCAGAATTACTTATATATTTTGCGCGAAGTTAATGGCTGTTTGGAACGACTTAGGGAGAAGTATGCCAAACTTGAATCACAAAAAGATACTTTGATAGATTTAAATAAACAACTTGACCAATTAGTTAAAAACTATCAATGTAGGATCCCTAAGTGTGATAAGTGTCCAACATTCGAAGAAGAGATTAAAAAATCATAAATCAAAATTAAATAGCTTGAAAATGAAATTTTGATTTTGAAAGAAAGTGAAAATACTTGAAAAGAAAATTCTATTAAAAAGTGCACACAATTATTGAATGAAAATGAATCTCTCAAAACACAAGTCCAACAATTGTCAACGACTTTAAGAAAATTTTCCAAAAGTGAAAGATCGTTGAATATATTGTTAGGGAAACAAACTGTTAATACAGTTAGACAAGGGCTTGGATATAATCAATCTGAAAATGTTAGAAATGACATTAATCAATTCAATTCAATGTGCAAAATTTGTAGAAAATTTGGATACAATCAAAATAATCGTTGGTATAGACCCAAACACGTGAAAACTATACCAATTTGGGTTCCAAAAGGCACAAGTAATAAATCCCTCAAAGTTAAACAAATTGGATGCCGAAAGGAACATATATAAATAGTTTTGGGTCTCCACGAATTTTTTTTTTCAAAATCAATTGCCACTAACAATCATGGACCTATAAAAACAAATAGGTCACAAAAATATTTCATTGTGCAGGTGTGGTGGCAGGCTAAGGAACAACAACAGTGTTATCTGGATTCTGGCTGTTCCAGAAACACAACGGGCGACAAAGCAAAGTTACTAAGCCTAGTACAAAGGTGACAGAATCACAATGGAGAACAACAAAAAATATCTTAAAGGTAAAAGAGGTAATGGTATATTCATCTTGTACAATATATTAATGCGATAATCTGCACCATATCTGATTTAAATTAATTAAGCTAGTTATGTGATAAAGAAATAAATGTTGATGGTTAATCTGACTTATTCAAAATTGTTTACAAATCATCTTTGAACTATTTGGACTATTGACGATGATTAATGATTGCTCTTGATACACATGGATATATTGCTTACTTTACTGCTGACACTATGGTCACTATACGTAAACTTGCATGGCTTCAATTCAAATTCAAAAGAACTTCATTTAAAAGTTGTTAAAAATGATTTCAAGAATTTGTTGCAACATCACGGTCCGGTCTATAACATTCAATTAATGATAATCTCGAGTGAAAGAAAAATTCACATGCAGATTACATTGGTAATCTAGTTGGTAGAAAAATTACTAGTGAAACGTGATTAATGTTGGCATTCATTAGCTGCATCATTTTTTTCAAAGAAAATATCCGCATATTTTTCATTTCAAATATTTTCAAATAGCAAAATTTTCTTATAAAACCCCTTCTAGAAAATCGTTTTTGACCTTATTTCAGATTAGTCATTTGATTGATAATTATTTTTGAATTTAAGCTTAAATGACTACATTGACTAATCTTACTCCCTACTAATTATCAAAAAGCTAAATAGTGATTGAAAAAGTGATGAGTGTTGATATTTATCATATATTATAACTCGAGACAATATTATTAGTAAATTTCTTTAGAAATTTAAACAAGAGTTATAAAACTTTTTGTTGATAAAATTTCCGTGACCATTTCTATTTCTATCATATTTCTATCAACCATCACTCTTCAAAATCCATTATAGTATGTTAATATGTGGTGATTTAAACAGGAATCATTCGTTTTTCATTTTATATTTTTTAAAAAAAAAATTAAAAAAAACAAAGTATTCACTCTCATTTAAAAGTCCTCACGGTTATGCATGGGTGAATTACTTGAAATTTTTTGATTATGTGCTTCCATGCTCATTTAAAAGTCCTCACGGTTATGCATGTATGGAACGCATATCAAAATTGATTTGTTAAATAAACAAGTTGATTCTAATCCCATTTAAAAGTCCTCATAGTTATGCGTTGTTAGAAGATACTTGAATTCCATTTTTATAAAATAAAATTGGAATACTACTAATCTCATTTAAAAGTCCTAACAGTTATGTATGGTTCGTAGATATTCAAATTCCTGATATAAATATACCACAAATAGACACAACTATATGGTTTTATATGGTGACATCATTCCCATCATTTTAAATATGGAATATGCAACTAACAAAGTATTTATGATTTTTGTTTGATTTTTTATTCAAATTTAATATTTATATTCAATTGAGTTTTAACATTGTATTAATATCTATCACTTTATCTCTATTTTTCTAACACTATTACTCTTTAGCTGATAATAAAAGGATGAGAGAAAAGTTATGATTTTGACAAATAAAGGTCAAATATTTTCTATTTGCATCTAGGCTTATTTGCATATTTTTATTTACATGCATATATGAAGGGGGAGCTTTGTGTAGAGAGGAAGCATTCAAATAGGGGGACGAATTGAATGGTCAAATAGATTTAACAAATTCAAAGTCTTAAATATATGTTTCTTATCTTCAAAAGGGGGAGACTGTTGAATATGCGAGTATATGATTTTTGTTTGATGATAATAAACATATATATATTCATTTAAATGTATTTGTTAATGTACTATTATATTTTTCGCATAATTAAATAAATATTTGCTGAATAAAATAAATAACACATTATTTAAATTCAAACAGATATTTTATTCAAAAAAAATTCATTACAATTTTGAATAGTACTAATTTGTACTCTCGCTATATATATACAAATTCAATACAATTTTGATTATATCACAATTTCTAATTTAAAAATACACCTCACTACATATTTCTCATTCACTCGTATTTATCTTCAACTTTATTCCAGAATGAATCCAACATTTGAACAATCTGCAAAAATAAATACTGACGCAGTAAAATTGAAAAGGAAATATTTTTGCAGTATAAAATAAAATGTATTTTGAAAATATTATTTGTCTCAGTTATTTGGGTTGTTCGTCATCATCTAAATTTAAATTCATTATACACAAGCAGCATGTGACATGCACAATGTATAACTATACATGCCATAAGGCCGTGCGTACCAATATACACTTGATAAAATTATAGGGACCGGTGAGTACAGGTCAAACCCAAATGAAAAGTCGGATTCAACTCAAGTGCAATAGAAATAATGTCGCAACGCGAGCACAAGGTCAAACCCGAGCTATAAGCTGGATTCAACACAGGTGCAAGTTCATGAAAATGGTCAAAACAGCATAAACAAGCGTGGCATGTAAATTCAACATGCAGTGATATACAATGACATATGATCAGAAGCAATGCAAGTGAGATAAGGCTACAAGTTCAAAAGCAATACAACATGAATTATATCAGCAAACAAATTCAGCAAAAAACAGAAAGTGTAAAAGCAAGAACACAACAAACCATCCAAGTACAGAGGCAAGGAAATGCACTTCAATGATCAATTCAGGTCAGACCAACATTAGATACAAATGAACAAGTGTACAATGCAACAATGGATAGTGCAAGATAGAAACAGTGGTCAGACCAAGTGCAGCCTCTACATGAAGTTCGAGGTGAACTAGACCGATACAACACTACCGATTATCAACAGGCTCGAGGCTATCAACTACATAGTGCAGCAGACATCATCATTAATGGATTAATATACAACTGTACTCAGACTGCAAGTGCATCTAATCACATGCCACTGAAACAGCAAACCAGACCGGTGATGCAACTCAATACAGCAAAGACCAGTGAATCACAAGACTCGACCAAGGCTACAATGTGCACGGATATGCAAACAAAGTATGAAGTGACATCACAAGTGTAGATCCAACAATACATGCATACACACATACAAATGTATACATGCACATATATGAATTCACACAGTGTATAAGGCCGAAGTCAAAAAGAAAGACAAGAAAAAATTGAACAAGTTCAGTCTAACACAGATGATCAAAGCCGAGACAAGCAAACAATACAAATACAAGCATACATGTATGCATATATATGTATACACATACATATCTATATAAAATGAAACAGCACCAGCAAGTTCACAGCTGTGATTGAGCTCGGAGCATGCATATGGTCAAGCAAGTCATACTAGCTGTGACAGTTCCGAAGACACAAAATCAATAATTCAACCGGCCAAAGGCAACTCCAAGCTTTCATAATCAAATCGATGAAGTGGTGTCAGTGACAGTACCGAAGTCATCAAAGTCAGAGACATAATGGTCAAAGCCAATACTCAAAGCATATGCAATGCTCAAGTACAGGCCGAGACAGAATCAAGTTTAAAAGTCAAGGCCAATAGTAACAATGTTTCGAACGAAGTCAAAATATCAACACAAAATTACCATGACCGAAGTCAACAAAGTGCCAGAAAACAAAAGCTGTGACAAGGCCGAAGTTGAACAAGTTAAAATTTGAAACCGTGGTGGCCAAGGAATCATCGTCACAAAAAAGTCAAAGCCGTGGAAATCAAGGAATCGAGCAGATTCAAAATCAAAGTCGTGAGTACCAAGAAATAAAAATATATATGAATTGACAAAGTCAAAAATCATCACAAGCATCTATGCAAAATCAAGTGGCCGAGATAAATCAATAGACGAATTCAAATGATTATATATGAACGAAAATACAGGAGTTCGAACCCTATATAAACCCTAAACATCATCCGCAAAAAGGGCATTCGAGTTCAAGCAATAACATAGAAGATTATATAAATAACTCGAATCATTAATTGAGTTCAAGTAAGCTAACAAGAAAAGTAGAAAGCATAAATTACATACCAAATTTTTTGAACCGAACTCGACGAAATTGAAGCAGCCATATGAAAAATCAAAGAGACGATGATTCGACAAAGCAAGCATTGCAAGATCATAAATTCAAATGATTAATTGAAACGGCGCATTCAATTTCCCTAAACCCTAATTTCGAGTAAAGAAAAAGAGGAACAAGCAAGGCTGACATTTTTTTAGAGCAAAGGAACACGGCCGAACGAATAAAAGAAAAGGGGACAGTGTCTCATAATAGTTGGGCCGGCCTTGTTTTTTTAAAGGATTTATTATAATTGAAAAAGAAAACTTGGGTTTTGATTTTAATTGGTGTTTAATTTGTATTCTTCTTTTTTAAACAATTGTAATTTCTAGTCGTGTAACTAGGGGACAAACTATGTGGCGCAGTTTGAGAATTTGCAACTCGGTAGCTGAGTTATGGCAGGGTTTTGAGCATAGAGTTAAGGCTAGTCGATAACGGGTGTCGCGAGTTTACGTGTGTAAGCGTCTGACTGCTTAATTTCTAGTAGAAACCTTGGGGGCAGCACGTAGGTAGGGTTTTGCCGAAGCTGGGTAAATTCTGTGTCATTCTATTTCTGCATTTATTAGTCTGCTATTATCTGTGCTGTTATTATTCTGATATATCTGGGTTGAAATAATTTTATACAAACTTCTACGATAAATTTTTATAATTGATAGCATCGCCCTATTCACCACCCTCTAGGGTGAAATCGATCCTACAAGGGTTGTGCTACTTCTCTCCGTGGTCCTTAAGAAACACCTAGCCTAAAGCACATTCTGTCATCAAATTGTCCCCCCTCATTTTCGTTGGTTCCTACTGAACCTAGCCGAAGAAACCCCATGAACTCGACTTCACACAAGATTTCTAGCTTAGAGAAATAAGTCGAGTGCAAAGTTCAAAACTACGAGAATGAATCGAAGCTTATGGGAACTATTGGATTTGAGATCGAAGTTCGTTTGAGTTCGCCAACAGTAGGAGTTGTGAGATGGGTATCTTGGATTCGGGGGAAGAAAAGAGAATTGGAATGTTGGATAAAGATCGAGAAGAGATAAGTTAGAGGTTTTGTGAAAAAGTGAAGGAAAGAGGGAGGAGAGAGCTTTTATATGCGGTAAAGGGAAGGCAAACGAACACTTGCCTTTAGAACCAGTCCACGCACTTTGTGTATATCGTTGGAGTGAGATGTTGTTCAGACCGACCATATGGACCAGTGAGTATATGCCGACCCGCCTTTTACCGAAGTAACCGAACTAGTGGGTCGGTCTCTAAAACGCCGATCCACTCATTGTTTCAGAAAATTATATAAATAAAATAAAATAACGAAAACAAATAATAATAATAAATAAATATGTATACTTATATAAATATATATGTATATATGTGTGTATATGTATATATGTATATAAATATATGCATGTGTTTTGTTTAGAAAATCCATCGTGATTCAGCCTTCGAGAGGTTGTATACACCCAGCTTTTGAAAAGTTAAAAACAGGATTTAAGCAACAGATGATTATCATTCTGAATGAGCTAGCATCTGAAAGCAAGGACTGACTACTGATTCAAAGCGCGTCATGTTGATTCACACAACGCACTTTGGAGGGCAAATGTTACCTAGCTACTTGGTCTAGCTACAAAGCGATAGTTGCATAGGCTATGGTTGGGTCCAGACGGGATTCAAGCCAAGTGGGATGTAGAAATATGAGGGTCCGGTGTTGCTCAGGTAGTATGAAAAGTATATGGTTCGGCTTATATGTATGGTTCGGCCTATATATATAGTTCGGCCTATAAATGTGGCTCGGCCAAGCAAGGGAGGAAGGTGGTGTGTCGTTAGGCCATATAGAACGGTATGTGTAGCTTGGCCAAGGAAGGAAGGTCATGTGTCATTCGGTCTCATCGGATGGCATGTGTCACTCAGCCAAGGAAAGAAGTTATAGAAGTTCGACATGCACCCACGGTCAAGTAAGAAAAGTCAAGACGGGTCGGTCATTTGTGGTTTAGCATCCATGGCTCGGCTTTGATGGTTTGACATGTGTGGGTCGACATACCTAGACCGGTGAACCTTGTGGAGATTAATAAATCCTTTGACCAACAACAGAGTGACGCGACTAGCATTTCTTTTCTTCGGGTCATTCACTGCTTGCTTCGAGCTCCTCGAGGGCATGCTTCGAATCAGCAACATGACAGTCCTTGGATCGACAACAGGTGGGTCGATTGGCATAAGTGGTTCGGTCTACCTAACAGCCATGGGTCGAGCTGCCGTGGTAGTGGGCTTGCATGAGAGGTCCAACGTATCTTCATCTATAAATAGAGGGGCATGGGTCCAATTGAAGGGACCTTTTTTCGGAAACTCCAAGAAAACTCTGCCATTTTTTGTACTCACTTCTCTTCTGTTCAAACTTGCATTCAAGTTGTTTGTTTACGGATTGTATATGTACTTAAATAGTTGGAAAATTAATGAAGATCATATTCAAAGTTGACGTAGGCAATTACGCCGAACCACTATAAATCTGGTGTTCCCTTTTCTGTTGTTCTTTTTGCATTCAATTGCATTATTTCTCTATTTTAATTTACTTTCTTCATTAGTCTCTCTACACAACTCTATTCAAGGGTGCTAGTGACCAATTTTGGTCCTAACAACAATCGATTTATGTTCATACTCCAGTCCATGCTCTTGGGACTTAGAGTTATTTAGAAGGTGGTCGGTTCACACCCAATTTATGTTTATACTCCAATCAGCACTCAAGGGACTCAAAGTTATTTCGAAGAGCTATCAAATCGACTTCCTCTTAGTTGATTGACTTTCCCCTAGGGTCTGGGGTTTGGTCCAGCAAGTGATTGGTCATATTATGGTCGCACTGATTTTATCTTAGTTCCACAGTTGGGTGGGAGTTATTCGACCATCAGATTATCGGCCACATTTATTCCTTATTATGTATCTCGTCCTTTTGATTGTGAATGAGTGTTGTTATATGAAAAGGTAGATTGAGCTCATCTTATTTGATCCCATAGGGAGTTAGCATGATCGATTAATTTCAAACTCTGGGAGCCTATTCATTCATGTCGACATCAATCAGTCTTGCTATGTAATTAGCATAGAATGCAATAACAAATATAAATACGAAGGAAGCCTGAAACTTTATTCACTAAATGGAAAGGGATGGCATAAACTTTCTTATTCGAAAAATCAAATGCTAAAGCAAGTTCATAAAATAAACATAAGTAAAATGTAGAAGTAATAAACTAAGTGAAATAGCGTCATAAATGTTCGCTATTCCACGCCCTTGGGAGTGTAATGCCATTAACAGTCGCTAGCTTGAAAGTTCCTTCTCCAAGCCTCTGTTCGATGACATATGGTCCTTCCCAAATTGGATTCACGTATGATGGGGGTAGGAAAAATCTTTTTCAGGACGAGATCGCCAATTTCGAAGGTTCTAGGTCGAACTTTAGCATTGTAATACCGGACGAATCGATGTCGATGTGCCACTGCCCTCGAATCGGCTTCTTCACGCTTCTCTTCTATAAAGTCAAGAGATTCCAAGTGGAGTTCTTTATTCATTTTGCAATCGTAGTAAGTCACTCAATGAAAAGGGACTTCAAGTTCAAAAAGAATAACGACTTCAGAACCGTAGGCAAGGGAGAATGGAGTAAGGCCAGTCGTAGACTTGTGGGTGGTCCGATAAGCTCAAAGTGCTGAAGGAAGTTCATCCATCCATTTTCCTCTATCCTTCTCTAAAATCTTCTTTAGAATAGACTTTATGATTTTATTTGCAGCTTCAACCTATCCATTTTCATGAAGGTGAGCGACCGTTGCAGATCACTTTTCAATATGATATCTTCGACAAAAATCTTCGAATTCAACACTGTTGAATTGAGTCCCATTATCTGTTACAATAGTTCACAGGAGACCGAAGCAGTATACGATGTTTTGAACAATAAAGTCGATTACTTTATTGGTTGTGATCGTGGCTAAAGGTTCTGCTTCGGCCCATTTGGTGAAGTAATCATCTACAATGATAGCGTACTTTGCGCCACCTTTGGAGATCGATATAGAACCGATAATGTCTATACCCTATATGGCGAACGGCCATAGGCTGACTATTTGCATGATTACTATCGGCGAAGCTATTGGGACTTTGCAAATATCTGGCATTTATCACATCATCTCGCATAATCAACAGTGTCTCGATTTATGGTCAGCAAATAATACCCATAACAGAGCATTTTCTTTGCCAAAGTTCGCCCCGGTGTGATCGCCGCATTTCTCTTCATGAACTTCTCTCAAAACACGTTTTATCTCATCATGAGAGACGCATCGGAGTAGGAGGATTGAGAAACCTTTCCTGGACATAACTCTTTCCTGCATAATATATCATGAAGCTTTGCGAAGGACTTGTCGCTTCTCGTTTCTTTTATCTAGTAGGACTCTATGCAATAAATAGTCTTTGATTAGCGTCATCCACGATTCCTTTTCAGGCTCCGCTTCCATTGTCTGATTAATTTTCACCATGTTTATAACCTATGGTATTTAATGCTTCGATCGAAACCAAGTTTATATGCTTTGCATCACCAACACTAGCAAATTTTGCTAATGAATCAGCCTCTCTATTTCAATATGGTGGAATATGTGAAATGTCGTAGTACTCAAACTCTGTCAACTTCTCTTTTACTTGGACAAGGTATGGAGCAAGCCGTTGTCCCTTAGCTTGGTAATCTCTCTTAAACTATTACACCACCAACTATGAATCACAATAGATTTCAAGAGATTTTACTCTAAGTTCCCTAATGAGTTTAAGTCCATTAATCAGAGCTTCATACCCAGATTCATTGTTTGTTGCTGGGAAGTCAAACTTTAGTGCATAATATATTGATTGATTTTCTGGCGTTACAAGCACAATCCCTGCTCCATAACAATGATCATTAGATGCTCCATCAGTATACAACTTCCATCGTACCGTAGGGATTTTGCTGCCTTCTGAAAATCATCTTGCATAGGAAACTCTACTATAAAGTTTTCCAACGCCTGACCCTAAATAATTCTTCGAGGGAGATAAGTAACATCAAATTGGGTGGGCTCAATATTCCACTTGAGTAAACTTCAGGCGTCTCAGGTTGCTATAGGACCTATGTAACGGCTGGTCGGCGTAAACATTGATCAGATGTGCCTAGAAGTACGGTTGAAGCTTCCGTAATGCAATTAGTAGGCAGTATGCCAACTTCTCTGTATTAGGGCAGTTCCTTTCAGCTCCGGTTAATCGTTTGCTGACGTAATACACTGGCCTTTCGATCCTATTCTCTTCAAGATTCAATGAGGCACTTATAGCGTGTGCGATACAACCAAATAAATGTACAACTCCTCACGATCCACTGGCTTTGACAAGATAGGGGGTCTCTCCAAATGATCCACCAAAGCTTGAAATGTGTCTTTACAATCCTACGTCCATTCAAAGTTTCATTTTCCTTTCCTGATAAAATCAAAGAAAGGAATGCACTTGTCGATAGCTTTGGATATAAATCAACTTAAGGCAGCAACTTTTCCATTCAGACTCTGCACTTGTTTAATAGCTCTCGGCACTTAAATATCACAGATAGCCTGAATCTTCTTGGGTTTAGCTTCTATTACACGAGCATTGATAGTAAAGGTCAAGACCTTTCTCGATGCGACATCCAAAGAACACTTCAAAGGATTGATCTTCATCTTATAATGTCGGACGATGCTAAACATTTCCGCCAAGTCTCTAATTTGGCCGCTTGATCGTCGTGACTTCATGAACATATCATCCACATACACTTTCATTATTTTTCCAATCTGGTCATTTAACATCCTATTAACTAAATGCTGGTAAGTTGCTTCACATTCTTCAATCCAAATGGCATCACCACGTAGCAGTACAATCCAACGTCGGTAATGAAACTAGTGTGCTTCCGATTGGGGATATGCATCGTGATTTGGTTATATCTCGAGTATGCATCCATAAAACATAGCAATTCGTGTCTTGCAGTTGAATCCACCAACTGATCAATCTTCAAAAGGGATAAACTATCTTTTGGACATGCCATGTTCAAATCTGAATAATCAACGCACACTATCCATTTCTCATTTGCCTTCTTAACAAGCACAGGATTTAACACCCATTCAGTTTAAAGGGTGCCGTAGATAAATCTGTTGACTTTTAGTTTATCCACCTCCTCTTTGAGAGCAATAGATCTCTCCGGATCCATACTGCATTTTTTGCTTTACCGCAACATACTTCGAGTCAATGTTTGATGCATGGCTCGTAATGGAAGGTGAGATTCCATACATGTCAGAATGAGTCCAGACGAATACGTCTAGATTTTCTCAGAGAAAACCAACAGGTTCCTTCATTATAAGAGGGCTGAGCTGTCGCCCAATCTTTAGAACTCGTGATGGGTCGTTATGGCGGACTGTGATATCAATCATCGGCTCAGCTTAGTCTCTTTGGACTCCTCTTCGTCATTCCTTGGATCTATATCTCTATAGATTTGACTGCGGTGCCCGAGCCAAGGCTCAGGCCCCAATTGTCAATCGTCGGCACCTTAGATGCGGACAACCTTGTCCACACCCTTACCCTTCTCTTTTCACCGAGCTTCCCTCAACTCAGCTACATAATAGGCACGTCCAGTCGCCTGATCACATTGAACAACTCCTACACCATTGTTAGTCGGAAACTTAAAAGTCAAACACCAAGGAGTAAGAGCTGCTCGGAATTCAGCCAGGGCCGGTCAGTCTAGAAAAACATTGTATGGAGAGTCAACATCCAAAACAATAGACGGAAAGATTCGCACTCTCCTTCGTTCACCTTCTCCCAATTCAATAGGTGATTCCACATATTTGGTTGCAACGCTATTAAAACCATGTATATGAGCTTTAGACGGTTTAAATCTTTGGCTTCCATTCTCATCTGATCATATGCCTTTTTGAAGGTTATATTCACTCAAAATCCATAATCAATCAAAATCCTTCTCGCCAATACAGGACCAATCATACTTGAAATGACCATTTGGTCGATTGTCGAAGCCTCTACTTTGTCTACATCCTTGTTCCCAAACACAATATCATCTGCCATTGTGCGTTGCTGTTTTGCTGGTGTCCCGTCTTCCATATTCGAACATCATTCAAAATCTATATGCCTAATTGCGCTAGCATAGCACTCCATCTCTTGCCAAATCCTATTCACCGAATGCGGTCCTCCGACTATCATATTTATCACCAGTCTTCCACTGGTCCGCGTATGGTCCTCAACCCTACGCGGAGCTTGCCTTCGATTAGGATCAGAATCCCTCTGCCCGTCATCCTGCCGGCTTTTCATAAACCGGTATAACTTCTTTTCTCGAATTAGTTTGTCTATAAAATCCTGGATATGCCTGCATTCATTTGTGTTGTGCGCATAACACCTATGAAGCCGACAATATTTCCTGGTCTACTTCTGTCTCTATGTTGACTCTTTTGGAGATAGCTTACTGTACTGCATGGTATTGCAAGTAGAAAAATAGATATTCTCCAGCAATGTGTTCAACGGCGTGTAATTATCATAAGTTGGAATCCTAGGCTTTAACCTTCTAGAATCCCTTTTTCGCTCTCAATTCCTATCTCCACCTCTCTTTTGCTGATTTAGCTTATTTTGTACGTTCACTTGGACTTTTCTAGAACTATCATCAGACTATTTTATTGCATTGTTACTCTATACTGCTTCTTCACTCGGACCCAAAACATTTTTTTTTTTGGAGGACTGGCTTCCTCCCTTCTTAGAAACCGAGCTGCCTTTGAATAAAAGCGCTCCAACGTGGCAGGCGGTTTAACAGCCAGCCAATTGCCATACTCAGACTCTGGATTAATCCCTCCCGTCATGGCGATGTGTATCAAGTGATCATTCGGATTACTGACCTCTATGGCAGCTATATGAAATCTCTCCAAATAATCTTTCAACGACTCCCGTGGAGCCTGTATCACGTTGGAAAGGAACATTACGTTTTTAGGCAAAGTCGCATGCATTCGGAATTGCTCCACAAACTTGGCTGCCAACTCCTCCAATCTAGAAGTTAATCACGAGGTAGTCTCATGAACCACATTGTCGTTATTCTGGAAAGGGTTATAGGAAACCATCTGCACTTGGTTACATCATTGGCTCATGTAGAATCCATTAGCCATTCGTACCTCATAATATGCTGCATGGGGTCGGTTTTCCCTTGTATGCAGGCATTGATGGCATGCTGAATCTCCTTGGGTATTCTGCGTGTAGAACATTCTCTATCACATGGGTATGGCTTCTCGAGATTCTCCAGTCATCGTTAGTCAAGCCTTGGTTCTCTCTCAGCAACTGTTTGACCATTGCCGATAAGTCCGACATTTGGACGGGTGGTGGTCGTGCTCCACCTCACATGTATGGTCCGGTCGATGTCTACGAGTCGTTTCACGCCTTCTTAGGCCACCATCTTCGCGATGCACATCCTTTAAGTTGATTTCACCATCATCCTAAGGAAGAACCTGGTTAGCATTCAATCGGACTCCCTCATCCAAATTAACCTTAGCAGCTTCAGTTTGAACCTTTGCATGCACAAATAAGTTTCCTTCTCTAGCGGAAGGACGACACTGACTACTCTCGGCAAACCACGATGGTCTCCCTCTTGAAGCCCTGAAGTTTCTACATGATATCTGTCTGTTCTGCGATGTCTATGTCTGTGGTATCCATCCGATAAGCTAGAGCTTTCTGACATTGAGTAAGGAGTAGGATCCCTCCTAGCTTTGCTCCACCGCTGCTACTTTATTCGGTTCATCAATTCGATATTGGTCTAAATCACTTATTTAGCCGTCGATGGTTCTCCATCAACTCTCTCATTAAATTATGAAATTCAGCTCTAGTAAATGAATCGACGGGATTCTGAATTTCAACCGGATCAGCATTTGGTTGATTGTTTGGGTCTCCTTGTTGAATGCTAGCAGTCTCATTTCCATCCATGTTCTGAGTAGTAGATCTAGTATGTCTCATCATCATCAATCTTCTTATTTAGATTTTAGCAAATCTAAGTAGTGTAAGCAACTTTATAAAGATAACAATGGATCTCCTTTGGGGAAATATCCAATCAGTAGTAACAAAGAGGATCCTAACAGGTTGAGAATCAGGTTCTCAGTGAAAACACCAAAATGTTTGCGCCAAAATTTGGTCACAAATACCCAAGGATAGATTTATGTAGAGAAGTAAATGAAGAAAGTAAAATTAAAACCAAGGAATTGATTAGACTAATAGCAAATAGAATGCGATAATTAAAAACACGAAGAGTTATATTGGTTCGACGTTGTAAGCCTACATCCACTTTGAATATTCGCTTTATTGATCACTTAGGATTATGATTACAACAAGGAATAGAGAAAACTTGATTACAATGAAGATTAAAGTAACTAGCAGCCTAAAGATCACCCAAAATGAACCATGGGGCCTATATTTATAGGGAGAGATGATGAGATATTTCGCTAAGATTTTGACAGAAGGCTCTCTTGGTCCTTAGGGGCCCACCATAACGATCGGCGGACTTAACTCGAACATCAGGAACGATCAACAAAAGGTTCACCGATCCTTTTTCTTGCTTCCAATTGTAGTGCGATCATTTTTGGAGGGTTCCACATGCCTCTTTACATTGCTTGTGAAATATGAAATCATTCTTACTTGAAATTTGGGAGACATGGATCAATCTTGGTTGAACTTGGATTATGCACTGGAACATGCCGATCATTTTTAGAACTTGGCAAAAACGGTCGGCTAAACTCTAAATGCAACTTTAGGACTCGCGATCGTTTTTGTAAGCCTCAATCTTCGTTTGGTTGATTCCTTGGAAGTTTCAAATGAATTGGCCTTATGGATCTCGAGATGTTGATCGTTCTCCGATGATTTGAACAGTTTTATGGATCGTTTTCGATCGATCCATGCAAATCCTTGCTTTGTCCGTAACTTAAGCATATGAACTCTGATTAACTCCAAATTTGAAATAACTTCATGGGGCTATGCCAGTCACTCTATGCTAAATGCCCCTCGGTTGGGTTCTGGTCCGAATTTGGCTGACCATCGTCTATAATACTATATGTAATCGACTCCCAAGGCTGATGACCATTCGTTCCCAGCCACTCGATGATATCACAACTTTACCAAAAGGCGGGATAACAATAGCCTTACCCTTTACCATGTCTTACTCAGGCACATATTCATTTCTACTCCATATTTAAATTTTAGTTTGGTCTTCACTATTTTTTTTAAAATTAAAATTTTCAAAAGTTTTGAAATACCTAATCCTAAAACCTTTGCCTTTAAAAAGTACAATCTAGAAACCTTTTATTAAATTTGAAAGTACCTGGTGGATTAACTTTTACAACCTCTAATTTAGGATCTTCTGAATTTAACTTATTCATTAAATCTAAAAAAATCGGTATCAAATTAAATTTTAAAAAGTTTTTTTCCTTTTCTACCAGTCAACCTTTTCTTTTAAAGACCATTTCAATTTTTACTTCTTAAAAATTAGGAATTTATTTCAAAATATTTATTAATTTTTCCTTTCAAAAACTTATTTGTTACACTAAACCAATTTTTTCAAAAATATACTTCACACTGTTTTTTAAAACATCCTTTTTATATAATTTTTAACAACAAAAATGGAGTAGACAAGGACAACTCTCATTCCAATATTTTCTTATCACTCATACTGTCTCCACTTCCAATCCTTGGCGGAGTCTTTAATATCATGTAAGGAGGAATTTTAAAAAATACTTGTAATAAGTGCCACATAACAATGGAAAATGTTCATTTTCCATTGTTCTATCTTTAATTTCTTATGTCGCTTTAATTTAGATTACTTAGCATTATTTTCAATATAATCTACTAACATTATTCCTAATTACTAACATTATTTTATATAAATTCATAATGTTGTTTTTATATTTTACAATGCTATTACTATTCAACTTTCCTGTACCTAAACTGCACTAATTCCAATTGTTTTTCTCTCAGTTAACTGTCTTCTTAGTTGAACCATTGTAGTGCATTTGTCTACAACTTTGTTTTAGGGTTCTAAATCTTCTTCTCCATGCTATCTACCCTAAACCAAACATGCACGACTTCCTATTGTCCACTCCTAAAAATGCTTTTTCAGCTTTAAATTTTTCATTACGTAGAAAAATCCACAAGTTATATTGCTCTACCATTATATTCCAAAAGAAATAGCTTTTTAAAAAATTTACTTTACTGAAATTTTGGATTTTAACAAATTTTAATTTCTACTAAACTTTTGTTTTACACTTTTCTTTCTTTATAAAGAAACTAGTGAGTTATATACTCTAATTTTTCAACCATTGATTTTTGTAAAACCCATTTGTGAAAAACTTTTCAATTCAACTAAATATTTTGAACAAAATATTTGCATATTTTAAAGTCCAATATTTGCTTTTTTTAAATATATATTTTTCTTAACTTTTAAAATTATTTTCTATTGGATTAGATTAAAAGTGGATTTCTATTTTTTCTTTCTCTAGAACTTCTAATCTCCAACTAACTAACTTGTCTTCTTTCCAATATTTGAAAGCCATCAATTGACTATGTGACTATCTCTAACTTTCCTTCGGGAAATATACTGTTTTCGGATATCCCCAATATATAGACTCTTATTTCCATTTACCTAGACTTAATGTACATCCTCAATCAGCAATGATATGAGGATCAATAACCACTGGGCTTTTAGGGCACGACTAGGGAGTTGCGTACCATCCCGCTTTAGGGATTTTCCATATGCAACTATGCTATAGTTGGAATTCTTAGGATTTAATGTATATTATACTTATAGGCAAAATGCAAGTACTTTCATCAATGTTTCCTAATTTTTCAAGATCGTCTAACCTATGCTCTGATACCAAATGTAAGAACCTGCATCCCTCTGGGCCTGAATTTTTGCTGAATCGAAAACCCAAGCTCACCAAAGTATGGATCGTTGCTTTGGCATCCTGCAAATAAGTAAATGAATGCATATCGAAGCAATACCGATATAACTCAAAGTGGAATAATAAAGTATAATAGAACATATAGTTACTGACCAAGGTTTGACACATCCAAAGTCTAGTGTCTTTGTTAGCACTGAACATGCCTAACAAAAGTAACTATCCTTCAAACTATCCTATGGGTTGTAATGAGGAGGGATCAGAACATCATTCTAACGATTGGTAAATTATACATTTTGTAGATAACACTAGTTTATGCCAATTGCCTTCTATTTCTTGTTATGTCTTTTTTTTAGTTAGTCATCTTGAATCCACATTCGCATACGATCTGTTCCCATCCATCCTCTGTAAAATCATAACTACATGTATGTGCGTGCGTGTCTATATGTGTGTGCGTGGCTATATGTGTGTACGTGTCTATATCGCAGTTGTAAAAATGTCTTATACAACCTCTATTGACAGTTGTAAAAGGTTTTTTACAACTGCTATTGGTAGTTGTAAAAGAATAGTAGTTGTAAAAGACCTTTTATAATTGCGATTGGTAGTTGTGCTAAAAGGAATGCAGAAAAATAAAAATTTAAACATATTTTGCAAGTGCAGCAGAGATAAGAGATACATCTAGAAAAGGAGCAAGGGTCTGGTTAGGAACATATGCCAGTGCTGAAGAAGCAGCCATGGCATATGATAAAGCTGCTTTGAGAATGAGAGGGATGAATGTCCATTTGAATTTTCCAATTGACCAAGTGGTTAAAGCTTTACATGACGATGAAGGGAGTCATGATGATGAGGATACTCGTAGCAGAAGAAAAAGGATGAAGAGAGACCTGAAAAAGGATGGAGTTGTTGAGTTTTATGACCTTGGTGATGAATATATGGAAAGTTTCATGTCATCGTTGCTTTAAGATTGCTAGGATACGAATTTAGAGTTTATATATGATGTAAAGGATTGTGATGTAGCCAGGTAGCTCTTGATTTGTACATGATCTAAGTAAAACATTTTAGCATATGCATAGAAAAACTATTACCATATAAATCTTTTGTCCCCACTGGATGTGTGGCCCTTATTCCTTTTTTGCTTCAACCATTCCCCTAGTTATCAAAGAAACAGTGAATTTTATTGAATGAACGAGATTAAAAATATACACTCAGCTCTGAACTTTATAATGTGAATCATCCTTGTGTACTAGTTTGATAATTAAGAGTGCTTTCAATGTCCATGCTCCCAAGTTTCGAATTAGGAAAGTAACATATATATGTCTTGATGATATTTCTTCAATTTCAGTTGTATAATATGATGAGTTAAAGATAATGTACATACCCTATAAGTTCAAAGGAAACATAAAAAAATAGTAGCCCGTGAGGAACATGTTTACAAACCATCTTATGGAAGCATTTCCACATACATCTGAAAAATTATTGCAATTTAACCACTATAGTTTACTCCTACGATCAGCAATAATAGTATGCTAATAGCAGCATAATACCCCAAAAAAAATATTTCAAGTATATTTCCATTGGACAATATTATTTCAAATGGTTAAACTGAAGAGAAAAGGAAACGAAAACGTAAATAGCAGCAAATTCTGTGATGCATGCAAAAAGTACTGGATCATTATATTGTATGAAGGCTACCAATAGTAAGTTTCCATGAATGAACAAGCATAGCAACTCTATGTCAAATTTCTTGATTTATGGAATATATTTCAGTATTTTACATATCCCCTACCCTCCATAATATGCATCACAGAAACAAGTAACACTTGAACATAAAAACCAACAGCTGACAACCAGACAATCATAACACAATTCACAACAAATTTGATCCCAATTAAAATATAATGCAAAAAATTCAATCTAAGATGAACAACAACCTACCTTCTTGACAGCTGAAACATCATCCTTGGACCCAACATTGATGGTCTGGCCTTTAGGCAAAGGAGCGGGGTCATCACCAACATCAAGAGCTTTCCTGCTCACGACACGGTAAATCTGGGACAAAATTTCAGTACCAACTAAATCCACAAACACCAGTCGCCTCGACTCCACAATCACCACCACGACCTCGCGAATACGAACTGCAACCGAATCCACAAACACGACCCAATAGCCTCAACGAAACAACAATCATCGTCGAACAGTCGAACAACGAACAGCGAACAACGAGCATCGATTTTAGAGTAAAGAGGGTTTTTTTTAGATCTGATTTCATTTCAGTGTGAAGGATAAAAGAAAATTAGGGATTTGAAGTTGAGAAACATACTTAATTTAGTTTCAATTAGGGATTTGCATTTGAAGGATAAAAGAAAAATGCTGAAAGGAGAAACACAGATGATTTAGTTTCAATTAGGGATTTGGAGTTGAGAAGGAGAATGAAACGGAGATTGAAATGAACATCAGTTAAAATTTAGGAGGGATGGGAAATAAAATTTGTTTAGATCCAAAATTTCATGGTTGAAGCCAAAAAAGTTTGATTTGGAGACTAAAAGTAAATTGTATACTTTGTTGCAACAGACATTTTGCGTTGTAAAATTTGCGCCTATTACAACGGACAATTTGTGAACGTTGTAAAATTGGCATCTATTACAACGGGCATGAAAGGACTGTTGTAATAGTATTCTATTACAACAAGCATTCATTGTCCGTTGTAAAAAGGACGTTGTATAAGGAATCTATTACAACGGTCCTTTGTAATAGTCTTCTATTACGACGGGCAGCAAACGCCCGTTGTAAAAAGGGCGTTGTAATAGGATATTTTTGTTGTAGTCAGATAAGCAATAGGAAAAAATTGATATAAATTTAAAAGCATCATAATTCATTCATAGAGATGACATCACAACTTATATTCAAAATACAAACTTTAAATCATACACCATCAAAGTAATATACACACATCCATCTTTTATTGTTAAAGATGATTGCAAAAACTAACATCCACTTGATGTGCATCTACTTATCCAGATTTACGGCAACAAGTAACCTGAAACAAATTAGTAAACTTAAAAGATTATTGCAAAAGATCCTAGTTTCTAAGCATAATTTTAATTTTAATTTAAGCACATACTGGTAAACTTAAAAGTAAACAAAGTTTTCTTACCTCAACACCATCATCTAACAGAAAAACATCACCATGCTTAAATGCGACATAGTTACAGTAGCAGTATTATAGCAAGAAGAATAAAAAAAACATTATATCCACATGGTTAGTGCCAAGTGGAAACTATAAATCTAGTCAATGTCGAGTTCATATAATTGTAAAACTATCATGCATTATTTTGAAAGTAAACAGTAAATATAACAAACTGAAAATATCAAACAACAAACAATTCCTTGTGTTATCCCAGTGAAGCATCCAAATAATACATCAAAGTTCACCAACCACAGTGAATTGTTTATTAGAAAACCTAAAATGGGTGCTAAATTTAGTTTAAAAATGAACTCATGTTCATAAAGAAAAGCTTACTAAAATTAACTTATTCTATTAGTGGTGTACTGTCCAACTTGTAAAACCTCAAAACAGAAAACCAACAGGATATTCAACTTCATATTTGGTGATGCAGCAGCGGTACTCAAAATAGTATAATCATCATAAGAAAACCATTAGAAAACCAACAAAACATTGTGACTCCATATGGCAAAATAGATCGACATGTGTCAACTGGTATCACGCTGCATAGGTGTAGTATTGTAGCAAATGAGTTACTAAAACCAGTGGTTGATAAATTTGAAACATATTTAGGTTGGTCATGTAAAGAGCATTCAACACTAGCGACAATGGAAATTGAAATGGAGGGATTAATAGACCTGAAGGATACATGCCATAAGAAGCATATTTTGAATTGAAGACTTTATCCCACTCTGAATTTGGAAACCGAGAACCTAATTCTAATGTTAGATCAGGTGTTCAATGGTGTAAAAGGTGTGGAGTCTTCATTCACGAACATGTCTACACAGATTCACCCATCAACAAACAGAACAAATCTTTTCCTATCCCATTATTGATTGAATATTGTATCATGAACATGTCTACAAAGATTCACCCATCAACAACAAATAGAATTTCCCTAAAATTCACGTGAAGCCTGCTTATCAAGAGGATAGATCCCTTCCTTTTCATTTAGTTAGGAAATGCAGAACTTGATTTCATTCATAACAGTAATAAAACATATAAGAGTTTAATAAACATTAAATAATTTACTTGGTTATAATTAATATTAACAGCCTTTGGTAACTGATGAAACAAAAAATACATTGTGACAATATATTATGCTATACATAGTCCACAATAATATAAAATTGCATTGTTAATGTTTTTAAAGAAACGTGTCGTATCTATGAATATAATGTACATAACTCAAATAACATGTATAAAATAGATGATGACTGGAAAAAATTAGCTCCACAGCAGCGAGATCAAAAAATGAAGGAAAGAAGAATCGAAATGAACACGTTCACGAGCTATACTTGTACTTGATAAAACAAAGCTAAATGTAGTACACATTCACATTTATTTATTTATTAAAATTCCAATAATTCAAAATACTTTGAAATCAAATATCTTTACCTTACCGTTATATCTATATGTAGCACAGAATACCAAATTTTCCATTTATGCATTAATGTAAACATCTCAAACAAATCCACAATAGTACAGAGACATATTGCATATACTATTCACCCACGATATTGTCTTTTGTTAAACAAACGAACAAAACTATATAGCAAGTGAAGTAAAAAAATTAAAAAGAATTCTTCAACTCAAACTGCATACCTAGAAATGAACCATAAGATTCTGGCCCGTATCCTTGGCAGCTGCAAAATAAAAACGATACACAAATCATGGAGTTTGATGCCTCAATCATGGAGGTTCTTATGGAAGGGCTGAAAATATGTGGAGGAATCTCAGTTCACATGACAGGAAGTGAGAGGTTTGCGATGATTGGTGATGTAGCTGTTCAGAGGAGGCGTGGTTGGAGTGCAAGTAACTGCAATTTGGCTGGAAAGAGGGCAAATGGAGATGTGGATTGGGAGCAGCATATGCGAGATTCTATGTAGAGGATAGAGGTGAAATGTGTACCCACCCGATATTTTCAACCATTCGCATCCGCACATGTCGGACTTGAATTGTTCAAAATACCGCGTTATAAATAAAATTTGACAAATCTCGGAATATTCAGTAAATAAATAATCACAGGATCACAGACACAGATATCAGAAAACTCGCAGCGGAATTTAAAAATACTTAGTGGTTCATGAAGCCACTATAAATAGTCTCAATCAAATAAAAATTACATAGTCTTTAATCCAAATATAGTTTTAAATCATCAGTAGAACAATCCAAATGTCCACTAGTCTTGATTTCATAAATTTAGATAAAGAACTGGAGGGGAAGTTTGCCAGCAGCTTGAAAGTGATCTACAGAAATCCTAGCTCCGGGATGAAAACTGAATTGCAACTCAGGCTGACCCGAGCGTAACATAAAACATAAACACTCGAGTCGGGACATACATAATTATATAGTGTAAGCTAATTCAAGTGTAGTGTAATATAGAGCAAGTAACTTAAAGGATGCTTGAGACCACCCATCCTCTAAGGATCCGTCAAACTATTTACTATATAGTAATATTTTCGCTATTATAATAGTGTCTATATTAAAATAAACTTACTTTTAAATAGCGTTAAGGAGTGACCCAATATTCTCCTTAACACGTAATAGTCCCAGTAGTCCATCCAATATCATGGTCCCTCCTGATCGGGAAGCCGCCAGAGGATACCACACGGGCTACGGGAGAAAAACAAACTCGTACAAGGCTCGCTATGGTAGGTGACACGGCACAACTAGGCAATGCTAGAGTAGATATACCAATTACGCATCCGGACCGGTGGAAACGGCAGCGCGCAGCTATCGCCCACCTCGAACAACACTCCCAAATCAAAGGTGCGCACCAATACAATCACATAAGTAATAAAATGGCATACGAAGAAGTGCGTCCAATCAGAGGTGCTACCTCATTAATCCGTCAATCGCTCCTATTTTAGCCACCTTATGCCAACTCACGGGAGTCGGGTCCACGTATTTACCTCATAGAAAACGCCACCACCATCCTATTTCATTCTGAAATCTCCACAGCGTACACGGTTGTCAAAGTGGTTTTCGGTATCGACATAGAGTATGCCAGATATCCGATCCCGGTCTCTTTAACAACCAAACGTTATTATAACCCGTGGTTATAACTTTTAAAAATGGTATTTATACTTTAAAAATCAAAATAAATTTCAAATACATTTCAATATCATAATATCATTTCAAACATCATTTATTTAAACATCAGTCATTTTATTTAATATAAAATACCATTTAAATCTATTCAATTTTTTTTAGGAATTAATTGCCTTTTAACTCACATTGAAAAGTTAAATTTTTTCATTTGAAACCATTTAAAGTCAATTAATTACATATTAAATTCCAAAATTTAAGCCCCTTTCCCAAAGATTATTTCCATTAAATTTTATTAAAACAATCAACAATTCAGTTTCCGAAGCACTTAAAAATGCTACCTAAAGTTATAGGTTAAGACAGTTATTTACAAAAGACAGCATTTAAGTGCTGTAATAGATTATTAACTTAACAATTAAGTTTTAAATTCCCAAAATATAACTTATTATCAATTATTTTACTTAACTAAAATCTCACTTTTAACAAAAATCAGAATTTCCCAAAATAAGTTATATTCCAAAATTCTACTTAAACATTCATTTATTTAACATTTTGACTTATTCAAAAATCATTATAAATTTTATAAAATCCTTCAAATACATTTAAACCAGAATATTATAAACTTCCATTTAAAAATATTTTTAAAACATTTCAGAAAAATATTATATAAACCACAGGTTTGTATATAGTTTCTAGCCTAGGTCAAGTGATACAGATATATATCATTTCAATCCGCAATTTACAAAAAAAACCGGGTTCTATCATTTCAAACCCGCAATCCCAAGTTAAAAATAAATAATTAAATAAATAAATGAAAAAATTTATCGTTCAGGCCTATCATTTCAGCCTATAACGATCTCAAATTTACAGGGAACTTGCAGTGATTAACAGTAAATAAGCATTAAATAGTATAACTGCAATAATATTAAAATAAATAAACAACTGATGATGTGTCAATTAATAATGGGGTTTAACATCATACGCTTATATCATAGGCAAATAAAATTTAATAAAATAAATTACAATTACACTTGTGATAAATTCACAGATATATAGGTATGTTTGTCTGGTGAGAAATACTCACATTTTCGCTGCTGAAGATTCAAATCAAACAACGGTATCTATCCCGAAAGAAATGAACAGAGGCACGATAAATCCAGCAGATGTGACACCTCAATTTCGAACTTGAAAAATAAACGAATAATAAATTACGCGATTATGGAGCGATCAAAGCAAAATTTAATAACAACCGGAACGAGATTTATAAATTAAAAGATTTTTGACACCCACAGCTTGACCACTCCATCACTCAATTTGTTCAACATCTCCAATCCTCTTCCCTTTCCAAATTTGTTATTTAAATGCTTTGGGAAAAATGCTTTGTAAAAAAATAATAATAATAAATGCTTTGTTAAATCAAATAGGCCGAGTCTTGAAACAAAACGTTATTAGATTTTCATAAAAAAAATACTTTGAAAAAATGCATGCATGGACTTATGAAATGACAAGGTCGTGTGATTTGTTTCACATGCAACTAATAAACCACAAATCATTTTTCAGGTTTGTCTCCATTACACATTTCCATTTGTTAAAATCTTCAAAGTGGCTCACGCATGCAAATTCACATGTCCACCAAAACTACAGGCGTATATGGTTTCTTCTCCAGTGATGCAAAAAATGAAAGATATTTATTTTGTTTGTTAACATTTTATTCAAAAGTGACACCCTTATTCAATTTCTCGTGGCCACAACTACAGGGACGCAGGCTAATATGTTCTACAGCATGCAAAAGAAAGAAACTAGGCTTGATTCCCTATATTACTGGACATGCACGGCAAGATCAGGAGGAAAGGAGATGCATACTTATCAGGGATGGCAACAACGTACTTGAGAAGTGGAGTAGTCGAGCATGGTGGAACGAGGAGAAGGAGCAAAGTATGCAACGTGAAAAGCATGAGAAGTAGAAATAAAAATAAAATAAAAGACAGATGCGTACCTTCAACACACGCATGCAAGAAAAGAAGGCGAAGCTCTCCAGGTGATGTAAAAATTGTTTTGAACGTGTGTTGTATAAATACAGGGGAAGGTCGCGTTGATTTTAAGGATGAGCAAGATTTCAGGTAAGGAGAAAAATTTAATGCGTGAAAGAAAAAGGCAGGAAATCTTTGCATTTGAAATTCAACGTTAAAAGAAATGACTTTTTGCATTTTTAAGAGTGCGTACATGTCAAGTAACGGTTGAAAAAAAAATGCGTAAAAGAAATTTGATTGATCCAAGATACTATTTCAAGAGAAACATGCGTTGATTTAGATGAGCAAATAGGCAGGAAGAATATAAATATTGATTTTTTATTTTAAAAAAAGGCATGAGTTGATTGAGCACTGATTCATTACCAGATTATACACGGCTACTCGATTTTTATCAATTGAACGCAAATGGCTACGAAATTAAAGCAAAAGAAACGGGTAGTTAAGATTAGATTTGGGGATAATATTTTCAAATAATTTTGAATGCGTTTATTTTATCCTTTTTGTTTGAATGTGTTATAAAAATAGGAAGCTGCATGATTGATTTCTTTAGAGATTTAGAAATTTTGTTCTCCCAGGTAAGGGATAAGTTGCTTCCATTAAACGTTTTTATTCCCAGAGCTACCAATGAGATGCACGTTTCCAGTATTTAGATGAGAGAAATATGGAAAATATTTAGGAAGCAAGAGAAAACGAACGTGCCTAAATTTACGCGCTTAATTATAGGAAAGAAAAGAGGAAAGAATTAATTGCTGAGAATGGTAAAAGGAAATTGCAGATTATATACCCATTAACCAAATGAAGTTGTACGCGGATTTGAAATTTTTTATAACCAGCATTGATTTCATGAGTTTGAACTTTTACTGTAAAGAGGATATCACGTATTGATTTTGGTAAAGGAAATGACAATCAATTTACAGATAGCATTGATTTATAAAGAAACGGTAAAGTTTTATTAGACAATGATTTATATCAAATTTAAAGCAAATTAGACTTTGAAACAGTAAAGGAAATTAACAAATTTTGCTGCATTAAAAAGGGGCGTAAATCAAGTGATAAAATTTTGCAAGGAATAACGTACGTTCAAACTAAATTGGGAGTGAATGCGTTGATTCAAGGAAAGAAAGTGGCAAGCACTAAATATTTAGATGGCGTTGATTTAAGTGGAAGAAAACGTCACAAATTTATGGTTTGAACGTTTTTAAACAAATGTGTTCTGTTTCTATTAATTCCACTTGTTAAGTTTTCAATTTACCCTATGGGTTTCCACTTTTTGATTTCTACCATTGGGACATCTAGCAATCTAGCCCCAATTCCCTAACTAATATTTTTAAATTAGTAAATTCCCTCTAATTGATTTCCATATTCTTCTAATCAATTAATTCCCCTTTAATTGCCTTTAATTGATTTCAATTGATTACCTTATCCCTTTTAATTAACCTCCTTAATTGATTTCAATTAATTACCATATTACCAATTAATTATCCTCCTTAATTGATTTCAATTAATTACCATATTCCTTCATGCCAATCAATCTCCTTTAATTTCATATTCAAATTTGGTTACTAACTTAATTAGTTAATTAACCCTTTTGGTTTAATTATCAATCCTGCGACATCTCACATTAATCCGTCCACTTTGTAGGCACTGGTAGCCGGACTGGTTACACGGGCAGATTTCTTCTACAAAATGGGGATTAACCTCGCGTCCTCATGCCATTAACCAAAAGAATTTACTTATTTATCTTTCATCAATTAAATTAACTTGCATTAATTATTCAATAAATTAATTCTGGTCAACTACTGAAATTTTACAATTAATTTCCCTATTAATTGTCATTAACTCTATTTTAAAATATATGTATATGCCTTTATTCAAGTTTTTAATTGCTAACTAGGAATAAGGTAGATTCATCAAATAAATTGATTGCAAGTTTCATTGTTTTAAATTGCTTAACAATGTTCACCACTAACATAATTAATATGTCAAAATTGACAATATTCCACCAACATGATTTGCACGTCATAACCTACCCAATTAACATAATTAATTAACCACTATTATGTTACAAATTTTCCCCTTTCATTATTTTTAGGGAATGGGTATAACAACAGATATTATGATAATATCCAAAAACATTTAGTTACCACTCACTTCATTATAAATTATAAAGGTTTTTTCTTCTTCTTAAATTTAGTTACAAAAAATCTTATTAAATTAACGAGTTTAATTCTCTAAATTTACAGGTCATTACAAAGTAATTCTTAAGTAAGTCAAGAATGATGGTGGCGGTTGATGGTGAGGGTAGAATTAGGGATTAATCTTGGATTGGATGGGAGGGAAAAAATAAAATAGTGTTTAATTTGGGGAAGACGGTATCATAAAATATTCGAGTGAAGCGGGCTTCCCAAATGACCATTGAAGCCAAAAAATTCCAATTTAGAGCCAAAATTTGGTGAAGTAATTCAATTTACATTGGGAATATGAAATTAAAATTAGATAAGATGGATTAGTGATCTTTTTAACGTTTAAGACATTTGAGTACATGGATCGATAATTAATACAATGGCCATTATTGAAAAAAATGTACTTTGCATGCTATTTTAGAAATATTCATCTATAGAAAATTTATTTTTATTATTTAGTAAAAAATCTAAATTCTAATGGTTTTTCGCATTCTAGGAAAACTATTAAAATCTACTAGTAATTAACTTACTTTTTGAATATATTCAGGGGCACACAATGAATATTTATTGCCTTTTGGGTAAGATAATGATTCAGAAAAACTAGTAAAATCAATGACTATTTTAAAAAATTGAAAACTAGAATATTTTAAAATTTAGAACCTTTTGAAACATTTTAAGTTTGTTTAATTTTTTTCTTGGAGTTCTATAAATTTGATCATACGTTTTTTGATTTTGTTGGAAAATTTTGAATTTTACTTGTATAGTTTTTTTAACGTTTTCGAGTTTTTGAGTAATTTGGATATTGTATAAACTAGCTTGTTTTTTATTGCATTTAAAATGCACCCTTCCGTATATATTAAGGGTAGACATATGTTCCTTATAGATATTTCATGGGTCTTTTGTTTTGAAATTTGATGAATGCGTTGAATATTTTTGATTTATTTAGATGTTTTGATATTTTGTAATGTTTTGAAGTATGAGGTCAAATTAAAGCACTTCAACATCATTAAATAAATATTATTAATAAAGAATTATTTTATAGCGATAAAAAGGATAATAATCTTCAATGTTTACAAAAGTTACTAATTATTTTTTTCTAATTATTATATATTTACAGTAATAAAAAAGAAAATGTCATAATTACATACTATACAACAATATGTTAATATTGTGGAAGAAAACAAATAGTTTACAATATTTAAAATTTATATTCCAAGCAAAGAAGTTCGCAATATCTAAAACAATATGTAATCTATAATAAACGCTTCAAAGAAGTTTACAATGTTTTTACAACATTGTCATGTTTAAGCACTTTAACAATGTGTAATAAACATTATGAAAAAAATTACATATCATGATGTTGTTAAAATGTTGTTGAAAATAATTATCTACAATGATTTTGGGAAACATTGTAAAAAAAGGCTATCCAACATTTAGTGAAAAAATTTGCCGCCAGATGTTTTTTGACGATGCGTTTAAAACAAATGTTATAATACATCCGCATTTTCCCACATTTTCTACAACAGTTTTATGAAGAGTGGTAAATTTAGTGTTGTAAAATATATTTTTTCTTGTAGTGATTATTACTTAATTAATTATTATTTATTATAATAATTTATTATTAATTATTAACTACTATTTTAATAGTGAATTATTTATAAATTATCGATTAATAATTAAATATTTAATATTTAATATTTATTTATTGATTATTAGTTATTAATTTATTAATTAATTATTAATCAGTAATAAATAATTAATTATTAACCATTAACATGAATTACTTCATATTTCAAATTAATTATTAAATTTTATCATTTAATAGCAGATAATGATTATTAATTACTATTATTTTAATTAATTAATTATTATTATTATTATTATTTAAGATTTATTTTTAACTTTTAATTATTATTTAATTAATTGTTATATACAATAAAAAAATTATTATATATTAATCATTAGTTACTATTATTTAATAGTAATTATTATTCATAAATTATTGATTATTGTTAATCATTAATCATTAATTAATAAGTATTAATAGGAATTATTTCATATATTAAATTAATTATTTATTACTTATTATTAGTATTTAATAGTAGTTATTAATTATTATATGATAATATTTAATTATTATTATTATTTAAGTATTATTTATTAAAACATTATTTATTAATTATTTTTATTTTTATTTATCACTACTTTTTTATGAACAAGTTAATTGCCAAATATTAATTACATTTTAGCTATTAAGAATAACTATTACATCTTTGTTATTACTTCTATTAATGTTAATTATTCATTGTTAAAACTAATTTTTATCTATTAATTATTAATTACTTAATAATAAATATTTATTATTATTTATTATTTATTATATTAATTATTAATTATTGAATAGTAATCATTATTATTTAACAGTAATTACTAATTATTAATAATTTTTATTAATTATTATGTATTGTTATTTAATTATAAAGTTATTAATGTATTATTACAAAGGATAAATGAAATGGGTTGTAACAGGCATTATTACAATTGACAAAAAACAAGAGTTGTTAACAATTGGCACTTGTTACAACTAGCAAACGAAAAATGTTGCAATAGACATCTATTACAACTGGCAAAAAAAAGAATTGTTAAAAATAGACATCTATTATAACTAGCATAAAGGAAAGGTTGTAACGGACATCTATTAAAACTGGCAAAATAAAAGAGTTGTTAAATATAAGTTTATTACAAACTTCTAAAAAAACAATTGTAAAAAACTTTTATTACAACTGCCATTTTTGTGACCATTGTAAAATTACAGTTGTAATAGGGTCATTTTATTGTAGTGCTAGTTTCACTCAATCAGCACCTTGTTAGGATTCATCGCTCTTGCCATGTCACGATCTAGTCACCGTATAACTCGAGAGACGCCCATAGTGCCTAATGACAGCTTCTTAAAATATTATGACGTACTCTATCTCGCTTTGGTGATTCACTACTTTGTTTGCTTCTTATCGTGGATATGGTTTCCGTGACGACCCGGAATTTTCAAGCATTTAAAATTGGAATATATAACTGATTTTAAATATCCAATAGAGTAATTTTAACTTGAGTTACGAATATCACAATTTATTTGATAATTGAATTATTGAATTAAACAATTTGAAGTTGAGTTAAATATTGAATCTGGAATTTTAAGCCTATTAAAGATAATTTAAAGGCTTGTAAAATTTATACTGATAATACTGAAAATAATAGAAGTTGTAAAATTAAATTTAACAGTGGTTTGTTCAGTTTTAAAATTTTATAGTTTAAATTGAATTTAAAATAGCCTTTCGAGGCATAGTCTTGGAATTCGACGAAACAAGTTCCATTGGATCCGTAATAGTTAGTTATTATCGGGTTTCGATTTTCGTAGCAATCGGAGAGATCGTTTGACCCTGGCAGCTCAAAACGCTTAGAACTATTTTAATTGATTTAATTTAAATTTGATCGTTTTCTTCTGTATCTCGCACATACGATTAAATTAACTTTCGAAACACTTTCCTTTGTGTTCGGAATGCGAGTAAAACCTTATTAACACCTGTCGGCATGTTTGGATTGGGGTTTGAGATTTCGCGTTATGCGTAACGAGATAATTGCAATATCTAATTATAAAAAAATCAAAAAAATCAACTCGTATTCAGGAAGCTATCCCCAACCCTATAATTTATTCCCGTCCCCTCTCTAACATTCAACAGGAATCAGAACGAAATTGAATTCGTTTATAAAAAAAAGAGATGAATTAAGGCCGAGCCGTTCTCATTTATCAGGGTTGCTCGTCCCTTTTCTTTCCAATTAGAAAACAAATCGCGACTCCACTGCCGTATCGATCGACCCCAAAATCACGAAGTCGAGCCGCATGATAGGGTTTTGTTTCCAGGGTAATTGCGCATGCGAGGCTCTGGACTTGAGGGTTGCGACTCGAAGTTAGGTTAGGGTTTCGAGTCGCGTCACTACAAGAAAATTTGTTATTAGTTGCATTATTTAGTAGCGTTTGAAAGCTAAGTGCAACTATTAATCATTTGGAAGAGCAAAAGTAAATTCCTTAGTGCTACCAAAATGTTCCCGCCAAGTATTCCTTGAAATTTTGGTGAATCATTTTTAGTTCGCTCGTATCTCTTTTTCCTCCACTTAACAACGAAATATTTCGAATAACTATCTTTTATTTAGGCATAAAAACAATGGTGAGCCTAGATTTTAGCCGCTTCTCATCATCTCCGTGTTTCCCTATCTCTCCTTTCCAATCTCATTCCTTTCTCCACCTTCCCCTCTCGTCCAATTCACCTCCATACTATCCACTCTTCCACTTCTCTGTTCACAGGCTTGTTAAAGGCTACAAACCCTAGACTTAGATTTCGACATTGTCTCAAGCTATAAACCTTGATCGGCACCAAAACCACGTTAGAAATTCTCTTCGACATGAATTCGAGTAGCTACCCACTATCACCATCATCCGTTGCACCAATAAAATTTCTACAGACCACATCTCCACCACTACAATCTCCAAATCTCCACTTGAGCTCACACCATCCACCAGCCTGAGATTATGGATGCAGTGAAAGGTATTTTTTTATTTCCAAATAAAAACTTAAATATCAAATTTTGTAACTGTATTATTAATTATGTATTGTTATGGTTTGACCTTATCTAGTGATGGAGATGATGGATTTGTACAGAAAGGTGAAAGTTGATTTATGTTTGATTACGGGTAGGTCTTTATGGTGAACTCCATAACCATTCATTTTAGTGTAAAGTCTAAGTTGAACGAAGAAAGGATAAACGTGTAAAACTTTTTCTCCTTTGTCCCTTACTATTAATCATATGATTACATTTTTTTTTAAATGTCCATTTTTTTCTGCCATAGTTTGTATATGAATGTTTTGCTTAATGCTTACTATTATGGCCTACAACAATATTGATGTCCTCACATAATGTTATTATCTTCATCTTACCGGCTTCAAATACTGTAATGAGAACGATGGCTTAAAATTATGGGAGTTTAAAGGTATATCTTACTGTTACTGATTATAATTCTCATATAGATTTTGGAACCTCGTTGTTGGAGAGGTTTTACTTGCACTTCAGGGTTGTCTCATCCTGAGCTTTTATTTATTCACCTTGATCAACATTAAATCTATGTTCTGTGCATAAGTTATGCTTGTTCAGCCACTCAGACCCATATTTGCTAAGCTCTTTTCAAGCTCTAGTAAGTGGTGTACTATTTGTATTTGATTAGCTTGGTTCATCTACTATCAATTATTTAGTAAAATAATGAAAGGAGGACTTCCCAAAAGTGATGCTAATAAGTGTTAGAGGAAGATGGAAGAGTTGGGGCCAAAAGACCAAAGGACTGAGGGTCATAAAACAAAGCATCAGTCATGGTTGGACAATGGGGAGAGTGTAACGACCCAATATTTTCAACCCTTCGCATCCGCTCATGTCGGACTTGAAGTGTTCAAAGTACTGCGTTGTAGAATAATTTTGGCAGAACTCAGAATATGCAGTAAATAAAATCACAGAATCACATACACAGATATCAGAACTCACAGCGGAAATAAAATATTTAGTGGTTCATGAAGCCACCATAAAACTTTTAACCAAAAAGAATTTACATAGTTTAGAATCTGCAATACAGCTGTAGACATAAATAGAAACAGATTCCTCCAAAGTCTTGATTGCAGATAAGATAGGGACTGAAAAGCTTCCGGCAGCACGAATGATCTACAGGATGACCTAGCTCCGGAGAGAAAAACTGAAACTGCAACTCAGGCTGACCCGAGCGTAAAATAAAACATAACACTCGAGTCAGGACATACATACTTATATAATGTAAGCTAATTCAAGTGTACTGTAATATAGAACAAGTAACTTAAAGGATGCTTGGGACCGCCCATCCTCTAAGAATCCGTTAAACTATTTACTATGTAGTATATTGCGCTATTATAATAGTGTCTATTTATAAAATAAACTTACTTTTTAATAGCGTTAAGGAGTGACCCAATATTCCCCTTAACACAAATAATGCCAATAGTCTATACAGTACCGTAATACCTCCTGATCGGGAAGCTACCAGAGGATACTCCATAGGTACGACACAAATAGAAACTCGTAGTAAAGGCTCGGTATGGTAGATGACACGGCACAACTAGGCAATGCCAGGGTAGATATACCAATTGCTATCCAGGCTGATGGAAACGCGTAGCCGCAGTTACCGCCCACCTCGGACTAACTCCCCAAAATCAAAATATAGAGGTGGCCACCGAATCAATCCAAAAACATAGTATAATATCGAAGAGGAGCGTCCGATCAGAGGAATGACCTCATTGGCCTGGAATTGCTCCTGTTTTAGCCACCTTATGCCAACTCACGGGAGTCAGGTCCACGTATTTACCTTACAGGAAACGCCACCACCGACCTACTTCATTCTGGAATCTCCACCGCGTACACGGTTGGTCAAAGTGGTTTTCGGTATCGACAGAGAGTATGTCCATATCCGATCCCGGTCTCTTTGCCAACCCATCGTTATTATAACCCGTGGTCATTTAAAACATTTTATACTTTAAAACCAGAATAAACATTTCCATTTCAAAATATAAATACGATATCATTTTAAAACCCAAAAACAATATGATATCGTTATATTCAAATATAATTCTTTCCAAAAACCATACTGCTTAAAATTTATAATATCTGGAAGCCAAATATTTGAATTATATCTTCAAAACATAATATTTGGAATTTTTACTTTAAAACCATAACTCCCAACACACAAATGGTTTGGATATTCAACGGTATATAGAATAATGGTTTAACTTTATGGTTACTTTGTAAAGAAGATAATTTATATAGCTTTACAAATATATTTCTTTATTTAAAGTTTAAACCATAATTTAAATATCACTTTATGTCCCCAAATCCATTACAATTCCTATATATATATATATCCAATTGGAGTATTTCCTATTCAAAACTAAGTTTAAACTTTATGGTTTGATCTGCACGTTACTTCCTTTATAAAATTTTATTATATCATTTCTAAATTATAAATATTCTCTCTTTTTTTTTTATATGTGTAACGACCTGTCATTTTCGTTAATTAAATTTGTCATTTTAATAAGATTTACGCAAATTTACTTTAGAAGAAATAAAGATTTTAAAATTAATAATGAAGCAAATGTTGAGAAGGAAATGAAACCATGGGAATATAAGGCTAAGTATTTACAGTTGAAACAAAATGGCGAATAAATTGAAGTGATGTAAATTGTTATATTAGGCTAAGAGTTGCATATAAGAGAACAAAGGTAAGTAGTGAATTTAGTTAATGAATTAATAATATTAAATAGTAAATTTAATTAAATCAATGTCCGGTACAAATTGAAATATTGTTTGGAATGAAAGCTTATAAATTGTAAGCATTTAATTTACAAATGAAATCAGTGTGTGTGTTTTTTTTTTTTTTTTATTTATAAATATATATATCACATGCACAATTCGCCCAATCTTTCGACTAAATGCATGGATCTTTTTTAATAGATGCTTGCACACACACTATATGGTCTGAACTATATTTATGTTAAAAATATGCAGGCACTGCTTCCTATATGATATGCATTTAGTACAGGTAAATTATCTAATATATGCAAAAAGGCAAAGCTTCTCACTGATACACGCATGTACAGGTACCCTCAAATCTCTCCTCTCCCTCTTCCCTTCCTCTCCTTCCTCTGTTTTACATATATATTTCTTTCTTCTTTTTTTTTTTTTTTTTTTTTTTTTTTTTCAATGAACATTATTGACTTTCTATTTTGTTTGACCCAAAACTAAGTATGATATATACAATGAATAACCCATTTTTCCGTAGTGATAGTACGCGTAAACTTTAAGCTAGCATTAAATTAAATCTGGGTCAACTACACCATCTCTTTGCACACACATATTAGATTTCTACAGATGTGATGACTCATAAATTTCCAAAGTTTGTCAACTAGATCGGGTGAAGTAGATGGGTTGGAGTGGCCGAGCATATCAAATGAGAACAAAAAAAAAACTGAGGAAAGGAAAAACTGGAAGGAAAAGAAAGAGAAAACAATAAGACAATTACCTGATGCTTCGAACGAAATTGCCAGAGGAAAATTTGCAATGCTTTGAAGAGTGGTGAGTTTTTTTTTCTTTTTTTTTTTGAGATGTGGATCTCTGGCATATTTATACACGAATTTGTGAAACGGCAAGGCAGTGATCAAGGGATGTGGCGTGATTAACTCATTTCAGTTTTGCAAAAGGATAATTTTTTTTTTCCAACGTATAAAGTTTGATCAGTATTCGAAAATTTGTAAACAAAAAGGCAGAGAAAATGGCAGCTTGGATTATGGGAAATAAATGACTTGCGTGATACATGGTTTGATTTATAAAGTTTGTACGTTACTTAAGGGGAATATTGATCAAAGGAAGGGCAAGCGTGATGTTTGGTAAAGCTGATGACAACAGAGGGTAAGAGGAATAAGCAAAAATGCGAACGTTACATATATACAAATGCACTAATGTTGCTCACGTGTGATCCATTTTATTTTAGCTAAAATCTTGATTTTAGTTTGATACCCATAAATGAAAAGGTGAATATTTATGTAAGCTTTAGGCAAAGAACGTATACCATTTATTAAAAGAAATCAAACGGTCCTTTAAAACAAAATAACGTCCGTCTTAAAATCACTGACTGATATTTTTCTCCATAAAGATATTTAAATACGATTTTTTACTTTATATGCGTGATTATAGGAACGAAAAAAAATTTATCTTGCAAAATAAAGGCAGTGGAAACAGAGAGATATAAATAGGAATGTGAGAATTTGAAAAGATAGGCAAGGTTAAATTTGAATGCATGAGTTGATTTTTAGGCAATCAAATATATTAGTCCATTTAGGTTGCGTGAATAAATGAATACAGTGACATGCTCAAGAAACAAAAAGGTAAGAGGCAAATGCCAAAAATGTTAAAAGAATAAAATTTTGTGTCACGCGCAAAGGAAGGCAAAATTGATTTTCTTTCAAATGATATATGCGTGATTGTAGATTTAGGCAGATAAGGTTTCGTGATCAGAGGAATGGCAAAATATGAACCGTTCCAATTATATGAGAATTGATATATTATTTTTTTTAGTTTGATTTAATTAAATGACGGCAAGAATTTTTCAAAGCTTTTGGAAATGGAAACGTATATACACATTTTATTTAAAACCAAACTGTCAGTTACAACCAAAAGTAACGTTCGTCTTAAAAATCACTAACTGATGTTTTAATCCATAAAGGTGTTTATATATGATTTTAAAAGTACGTCAAACTGACGTAATACAAAACATCAAAAATATATATATAAAATAACGTTTTAAATTTTACACGTTTTATTACATTACTTACCATAAATTTTACGCGTCCTTTTAAACGCGATATTTAACAGTTTATAAATACACTAAATCCTTCAAAAATAATACTTAACTAAAATTTAAATTGGTTTACATTCTTCATATTTTATATATATATATACACGGTACTTATTCCCTAGATTTAGGCGCCCTTTTTAACGCGTGATTACCCAGTTCATTTATACATAAAAAAAATTCAAAATTCTGACCGTGCTGAGACTCGAACTCGTGACCTGTCGTGAATAGCCCAGATGTCTTAACCACCTAAGCTATAAATGTTTTCTTAATTAAAACTTGATTTTTTCAGAGATCTTATTAGTTAGTCCTAATTTTTTTTTCATATTTTGTTTTAATCACTTTAAATAAACCCCAAAGTTTTTTTTTTTTTTTTAAAAAAAAAAATACAAGTGAAAAATACTTGTAAAAAAAATTGGGCTGTTACACTCTCCCCCACTCAGAACTTTTCGTCCTCGAAAAGGAAGAAAGTAGGGGAATAGAAACAACCTGAAAGAAAACTGAATTAAAACTTAAATTAGAATCATTAATCTAAACAATAAAATTCAATTTTAAATTAATCTTTGATTTCATCTATTTATACTTAAAATTTTAACATTTATTTATTTACATATTTACTTGTATAATATCCCTACACTTAAAAAAAAAATCATTCATATTTTTTTTTTTTATCCAAATTTTTCACAAGGTATTATAACATTCTAATTTAAAATGTTTAATTTTAATCCAAATTTGAAATGGTAATTTAACTTAATTTTTTAAAGTAAATTTACCATTTCCCAAAATAAACAAAATTCCCCATTTAGTTTCTTCTTTATTCCAAATTAAATTTATTTTTCTCAATATTTTTCTCATTTATGTCAAATATTTTCTCAATTTCTAAACCATATAATTTCAATTTAAATTAATTAATATTCAATAATTGATTTAATTCATTTGATTTTTACAGAAGTTAAATCAATCTTAACTATTTCCAAATTAATTATCTTATTATCCAATTATTTTCTAAAATCAAAAATTTGTATAGTCATTTATAATAATCATCTTTTATTCAACAAATTTAATTTTCTTTATTCCAGATTATTATTAAATATATTCTGCTTAATATATCTATCGCACATATAAAGTAGATTATATTTAATATAACTATTCCAATATATTTCTAAATTTCCTTTAACACCATTTGATATTGTATATTATTCAATTATTATTTTATTTCTATTTACCTCTATTTGTCTTGTTGTAACTGAAACTTTAAGTGTATAACATTTATTATAGCCACTCAAATTTTATTTATAAAATCCTTTTATATTATACATTATCCAATTACATAGTTAATTTATGAATGATTTAGGTAAGTTATATTGGCATGCAATTTATACAAGTAAAAATTCCAACTATATTATTCAAGTTTAAATATTCATTCCAAATTTGACTTTATTTTATCATTAGAATCACCTTTTAACATAAATTTATGAATTAAATTTCCAATTAACTTCAAACCCTTTAGAGATAAATAAATACATACATATAGGATATGTCAAATCAATTTAAATCATATATCTATATATATTATAAATTAAGTCATATTTAGAAATTCAAATCAATTAAATTTTTGAAACAAAACTACAACGTGGTCTCTTTACTTTGATACTCGAAAATGAATGTCGATGATGTTGTAGTCATCACCGAAATTATTTTCCAGCGACAAAGAGAAGAGCACTAATTTTTAAAACTTTTAAAATTCTTTGGAAACAAATTTATATTCGAAAATAATTTAAATAATATATCCTTTTAAGACTTTAAACACAAGGTTTGAAACTATCAGAAATTAAATTCTTAAATTCTTGTTTTAAATTCATTTTTTGTTTCTAAATAAATTTATAACCATGTTTTATAGTTCAATTATTTATATAAGACAAAACCAATGGTTTACAAAACCATAAATAAAATCAAACACTATTATCTCTAAACAACTAGTTAAATTTTGAAAATTATACTTATATATATAATATTAGATTTTTCCCAAATATAGGAATAAATTTTTTTTTCAAAACAAGGATAGAGATTCAAATTTTGAAGGACTCAAATTAAAGAGAATTTTGATTTAAAGATAAGTTGGAATCAGAAGATCCGATGGTTAAATAACAGAATAAGGAACCAGATAAGTTTATATAAATCGCGGGCAACCTTAACCGGGTCAACCGTGACTTAAAGAATAAGATCGATGTGGATTTTCTAGGGTAAATCTACATTCGATCTGAAGAGATAGAGTTTAGAATAACCAAAGATACTAGCATCTAAACTGAGGATAAATATAAATCTCCGGTGAACCAATGCTAGTTGTAAAGGAGTTTCACCCCTATATTAGAATATTGGCGTAACCGCCAATTTACTATAAAGATCATCCGAAGTGGAGTTATGGGATACTCCAGAATCGGAAAAATGAATAGTGAGGGACACGAATGAACTTCGGAACCGCAGGGAACGTTCCAAAATTCGAAAAGGAAGAGATTCAAGCTCAAATGAAAGTGATTCTGTAAATCAATTTTACCATACATTCTAAGTTTTGCCTAGAGCCAAAGCTCTGATACCAAATGTAACGACCCAATATTTTCAACCCTTCGCATCCGCTCATGTCGGACTTGAAGTGTTCAAAGTACTGCGTTGTAGAATAATTTTGGCAGAACTCAGAATATGCAGTAAATAAAATCACAGAATCACATACACAGATATCAGAACTCACAGCGGAAATAAAATATTTAGTGGTTCATGAAGCCACCATAAAACTTTTAACCAAAAAGAATTTACATAGTTTAGAATCTGCAATACAGCTGTAGACATAAATAGAAACAGATTCCTCCAAAGTCTTGATTGCAGATAAGATAGGGACTGAAAAGCTTCCGGCAGCACGAATGATCTACGGGATGACCTAGCTCCGGAGAGAAAAACTGAAACTGCAACTCAGGCTGACCCGAGCGTAAAATAAAACATAACACTCGAGTCAGGACATACATACTTATATAATGTAAGCTAATTCAAGTGTACTGTAATATAGAACAAGTAACTTAAAGGATGCTTGGGACCGCCCATCCTCTAAGGATCCGTTAAACTATTTACTATGAAGTATATTGCGCTATTATAATAGTGTCTATTTATAAAATAAACTTACTTTTTAATAGCGTTAAGGAGTGACCCAATATTCCCCTTAACACAAATAATGCCAATAGTCTATACAGTACCGTAATACCTCCTGATCGGGAAGCTACCAGAGGATACTCCATAGGTACGACACAAATAGAAACTCGTAGTAAAGGCTCGGTATGGTAGATGACACGGCACAACTAGGCAATGCCAGGGTAGATATACCAATTGCTATCCAGGCTGATGGAAACGCGTAGCCGCAGTTACCGCCCACCTCGGACTAACTCCCCAAAATCAAAATATAGAGGTGGCCACCGAATCAATCCAAAAACATAGTATAATATCGAAGAGGAGCGTCCGATCAGAGGAATGACCTCATTGGCCTGGAATTGCTCCTGTTTTAGCCACCTTATGCCAACTCACGGGAGTCGGGTCCACGTATTTACCTTACAGGAAACGCCACCACCGACCTACTTCATTCTGGAATCTCCACCGCGTACACGGTTGGTCAAAGTGGTTTTCGGTATCGACAGAGAGTATGTCCATATCCGATCCCGGTCTCTTTGCCAACCCATCGTTATTATAACCCGTGGTCATTTAAAACATTTTATACTTTAAAACCAGAATAAACATTTCCATTTCAAAATATAAATACGATATCATTTTAAAACCCAAAAACAATATGATATCGTTATATTCAAATATAATTCTTTCCAAAAACCATACTGCTTAAAATTTATAATATCTGGAAGCCAAATATTTGAATTATATCTTCAAAACATAATATTTGGAATTTTTACTTTAAAACCATAACTCCCAACACACAAATGGTTTGGATATTCAACGGTATATAGAATAATGGTTTAACTTTATGGTTACTTTGTAAAGAAGATAATTTATATAGCTTTACAAATATATTTCTTTATTTAAAGTTTAAACCATAATTTAAATATCACTTTATGTCCCCAAATCCATTACAATTCCTATATATATATATATCCAATTGGAGTATTTCCTATTCAAAACTAAGTTTGGATTTTATTCTTTCAACAAATCAATGTTTTATTATTTAGTCTTGAATATTCCCATAAATTCCATAAATAAACTCCAAATGTTAGTCATTTAATATCTTCAAAATTCACTTAATACTAGAATATTCATCTTAAATTTATTAAGGAAAATCCAGTTATAAATATCATATCTTAAGATTTTCCAAAACTTAACATAAAATAAAATTTATCAAATTCCATGAGTTTTAAAACAATCAATTCTAGATTCTGTAGCACTTAGGAAATGCTACCTAAAGTTACGGGTAAAACTAGTCCAATTTCAAAAAGACAGCATTTAAAATGCTGTAGCAGATTTGTTTAACTAAATAAATATTTCCAAATATAACTTATTTATCTATTTATTTATTAACTGAAGGCTTATTTTTCAAAATCCAGAATTTCCAAAATAAGTTATATTCCAAAATTCTATTCAAATATTTATTTATTTATTAACATTTATAACTCATTCAAAAATAAAAATAAAAAAAATCCTTTAAAGATATTAAATCAAATATTTAACTTCCAAAATAATTTTAAATATTTCAGAAAATATTATAAGAACCACGGGCCTGTATATAGTTCTCTAGCCTAGGTCAAGTGATACGGATTTATATCATTTCAACCCGTAATTTACAAAACCCCGGGTTCTATCATTTCAAACCCGCAATCCCAAGTTATCAGTTAAGCAGTTAACAGACTAGTTTAACAATAATCATTATTTCAGCCCATAACAATCCAACTTTAACAGGGAACTTGCAGTGGTGATTTAAGCAGTAAATAACAATTAATAATATAACTGCAGAAATAATATAACAGATAATACTGATGAGGTGTCAATTTAAATGGGGTCCATCATTCTATATTACATTACAGACAGATAATAGTGAAATACAATTTTACACATACACTTGCAATAATTTACCAAAATATAAATACGTATGTCTGGTGAGAAATACTCACCTGAAAGCTGCAGAAAATTTGATTCAAGCGAAAATGAAAAATCCACAAAAAAAAAAGAAACGCACAGAGGGTAGCGATCAAATTTCCCTGGATGTCACGCCTAGATTCAAATCTATAACAAGATCCAAATACCGAATGCGTGACTTTTAAAATTTATGGTCAACGCAAATATTTGAAACAATTGGAACGAATAGAGTCAAAGAAATTTGGCACGATACGCTCGACCACTACACCACCCTACTTGACGAACAACTCGGCCCAAAATAAAATCTTTTTTTTTTCTACCTTTTATATATATACTCTATTATTTAATTAAACAAAACGCACAACCACCACATTACTAAACTTCAACTGGAAGTATGCATAAGGTCACGGCCCAAGCCTATATCAACTAAGAATGTACGCTCACTGTAACCCAAAGAAATGCAAATACTTCACTCCCTTAATTTTTTCCCTTCACGCAAAAACACACTGCCTATTTCCTACTAGATTTGCGTGTACACATGCAAAAGTTTTCACCCAGCCTATACTACAAACTAATGCATGGATAGTACATTATTTGATCTGCACGTTACTTCCTTTATAAAATTTTATTATATCATTTCTAAATTATAAATATTCTCTTTTTTTTTTATATGTGTAACGACCTGTCATTTTCGTTAATTAAATTTTTCATTTTAATAAGATTTACGCAAATTTACTTTAGAAGAAATAAAGATTTTAAAATTAATAATGAAGCAAATGTTGAGAAGGAAATGAAACCATGGGAATATAAGGCTAAGTATTTACAGTTGAAACAAAATGACGAATAAATTGAAGTGATGTAAATTGTTATATTAGGCTAAGAGTTGCATATAAGAGAACAAAGGTAAGTAGTGAATTTAGTTAATGAATTAATAATATTAAATAGTAAATTTAATTAAATCAATGTCCGGTACAAATTGAAATATTGTTTGGAATGAAAGCTTATAAATTGTAAGCATTTAATTTACAAATGAAATCAGTGTGTGTTTTTTTTTTTTTTTTATAAATATATATACCACATGCACAATTCGCCCAATCTTTCGACTAAATGCATGGATCTTTTTTAATAGATGCTTGCACACACACTATATGGTCTGAACTATATTTATGTTAAAAATATGCAGGCACTGCTTCCTATATGATATGCATTTAGTACAGGTAAATTATCTAATATATGCAAAAAGGCAAAGCTTCTCACTGATACACGCATGTACAGGTACCCTCAAATCTCTCCTCTCCCTCTTCCCTTCCTCTCCTTCCTCTGTTTTACATATATTTCTTTCTTCTTTTTTTTTTCTTTTTTTTTTCTTTTTTTTTTTTCAATGAACATTATTGACTTTCTATTTTGTTTGACCCAAAACTAAGTATGATATATACAATGAATAACCCATTTTTCCGTAGTGATAGTACGCGTAAACTTTAAGCTAGCATTAAATTAAATCTGGGTCAACTACACCATCTCTTTGCACACACATATTAGATTTCTACAGATGTGATGACTCATAAATTTCCAAAGTTTGTCAACTAGATCGGGTGAAGTAGATGGGTTGGAGTGGTCGAGCATATCAAATGAGAACAAAAAAAAAAAACTGAGGAAAGGAAAAACTGGAAGGAAAAGAAAGAGAAAACAATAAGACAATTACCTGATGCTTCGAACGAAATTGCCAGAGGAAAATTTGCAATGCTTTGAAGAGTGGTGAGTTTTTTTTTCTTTTTTTTTTTGAGATGTGGATCTCTGGCATATTTATACACGAATTTGTGAAACGGCAAGGCAGTGATCAAGGGATGTGGCATGATTAACTCATTTCAGTTTTGCAAAAGGATAAATTTTTTTTTCCCAACGTATAAAGTTTGATCAGCATTCGAAAATTTGTAAACAAAAAGGCAGAGAAAATGGCAGCTTGGATTATGGGAAATAAATGACTTGCGTGATACATGGTTTGATTTATAAAGTTTGTACGTTACTTAAAGGGAATATTGATCAAAGGAAGGGCAAGCGTGATGTTTGGTAAAGCTGATGACAACAGAGGGTAAGAGGAATAAGCAAAAATGCGAACGTTACATATATACAAATGCACTAATGTTGCTCACGTGTGATCCATTTTATTTTAGCTAAAATCTTGATTTTAGTTTGATACCCATAAATGAAAAGGTGAATATTTATGTAAGCTTTAGGCAAAGAACGTATACCATTTATTAAAAGAAATCAAACGGTCCTTTAAAACAAAATAACGTCCGTCTTAAAATCACTGACTGATATTTTTCTCCATAAAGATATTTAAATACGATTTTTTACTTTATATGCGTGATTATAGGAACGAAAAAAATTTTATCTTGCAAAATAAAGGCAGTGGAAACAGAGAGATATAAATAGGAATGTGAGAATTTGAAAAGATAGGCAAGGTTAAATTTGAATGCATGAGTTGATTTTTAGGCAATCAAATATATTAGTCCATTTAGGTTGCGTGAATAAATGAATACAGTGACATGCTCAAGAAACAAAAAGGTAAGAGGCAAATGCCAAAAATGTTAAAAGAATAAAATTTTGTGTCACGCGCAAAGGAAGGCAAAATTGATTTTCTTTCAAATGATATATGCGTGATTGTAGATTTAGGCAGATAAGGTTTCGTGATCAGAGGAATGGCAAAATATGAACCGTTCCAATTATATGAGAATTGATATATTATTTTTTTTAGTTTGATTTAATTAAATGACGGCAAGAATTTTTCAAAGCTTTTGGAAATGGAAACGTATATACACATTTTATTTAAAACCAAACTGTCAGTTACAACCAAAAGTAACGTTCGTCTTAAAAATCACTAACTGATGTTTTAATCCATAAAGGTGTTTATATATGATTTTAAAAGTACGTCAAACTGACGTAATACAAAACATCAAAAATATATATATAAAATAACGTTTTAAATTTTACACGTTTTATTACATTACTTACCATAAATTTTACGCGTCCTTTTAAACGCGATATTTAACAGTTTATAAATACACTAAATCCTTCAAAAATAATACTTAACTAAAATTTAAATTGGTTTACATTCTTCATATTTTATATATATATATATATACACGGTACTTATTCCCTAGATTTACGCGCCCTTTTTAACGCGTGATTACCCAGTTCATTTATACATAAAAAAAATTCAAAATTCTGACCGTGCTGAGACTCGAACTCGTGACCTGTCGTGAATAGCCCAGATGTCTTAACCACCTAAGCTATAAATGTTTTCTTAATTAAAACTTGATTTTTTCAGAGATCTTATTAGTTAGTCCTAATTTTTTTTTCATATTTTGTTTTAATCACTTTAAATAAACCCCAAAGTTTTTTTTTTTTAAAAAAAAAAAATACAAGTGAAAAATACTTGTAAAAAAAATTGGGCTGTTACAGCGAGTAACTGGCTGTTGATAACAAGGGGAAGGAAGATGATAAGGCTACATAGGACGGTTTTTGACAAGAAACACTGACAAAAATATCCATTACAATACTGCGATGTAAATATAGTAGCTAGCACTTGAAACGATTTAAATTGCTTTTCGTATATGCATAAGTTGTGGTAATGAGATTTGAAGTCGATATAACTCATGCTATGTCTGGACATGTCTGAAATTGCAAAATATCTCTGTTAGAGGGTCATAAATAATTATAATTTTATTATGTGAATGCCCTTTTCTCATTCACATTTTCATTCTGCTCACCGTTCAGTTCAAATATTACAAATATAATGGTATGATTTGTCTACTGCAGAACTATAGTTTCTTGAACTTATTTACGATTTCTGTCAACAATCATGTAAAATTTCTAGTCTCTACACTTCCATAGCTGATTACCAATACTTAAATTTTTTTAGTGCCTTGCTACTGTTTTGAAACAATTTGATATTTGTTTCCAGTTATAGACTGGGAATCATGGAAGGAACACTGTCTCAAGAAAATTTACTTTCTAACATTCGTGACTATTATAGTGTTGATGTATTGTAACTATATAGTAGGAAGAATTTTGATATCAATCTTATGCTATAATATTTTGATGAAGCTTATGATATACCATAGGTCATAGTGCAGTAATACATGGGTGCACTATTGAGGATGAAGCATTTGTTGGAATGGGTGCAACTCTGCTTGATGGTGCTGTTGTGGAAAAGCATGGCATGGTGGCAGCTGGGTCTCTTGTAAGACAAAAGACAAGAATTCCAAGTGGCCAGGTAACTTTTAGTATTTCATTTGCAATAATGAGGAGGCATTTATATGTAATTTAGCAAAATTTAATGGTCAATTACAATTTGAAAATTGATTACTGTAAATGAAAACCCATAATTTCCGCATAATAAGCACGGTGCATGTAGGGTTGAACCTGTACAATATGCAAGGGTTTGGAAGAAATCACCTTGAGGGCTACTATATACTTGAAACAATAAAGATCTCAAGAGGCCAAAACTTGAACTTAAACTTGCAACCAATAGAACATATTGGTCTGCCGCTTTATTGACTTGACTTGCTCTTAAGCCAAGTAAAATTGCCCACAGAATACTTTGATGCTTTTCTTTTTTAACATGGTTTTACGAGACAGGTAGATCTTAAATGTTTTAAAAATGTATGTAATAAGGGTCCGTTTCTTTTTACGTTGAATTTTAATTCTGTTTTTCCATTTTTGTTTTTTAATCACACAGGTGCAAAGAGTCAAGACAAAACACTCATACTTAATTTCTTAACTTCTAACTACTTGTAATAAGACAACCTTTACTTGTATACACCCAATGGCTCACAGCTAAACTAACTGTAATCTTGGAGGGTAACAAACCCGATCAAAATTTCATTAACCAGAGTAAGGAGAAAGGAATTTTTTGGTTTCTGTTTCATAATTGTTTTATAATTCATAATCAAAAACATGTCCAATAAACTCCTATCTGAATTGACTTTACACAAATTACGGTTCATTCTGAATCATATCCAATTCTTTATGCAAACTATTTTTGTCACTTATCTTTTAATTATAAAATATTCAATCAGGCGACAAGGTTTTTTAATTGGTTTTAGGGCACCTATGCATACAACCTATGTAGATGTATGTGTAGAGGGGATTCTATGGACAGTTTGTATGATGAAAATTGGTCACTGCTTGAAATTGTATGGTTGTTGTGGGATGTTTGAAGCTGTTGCTTGAAGTATAGCTATTGCTTGAAGTTGGTCACTGCTTGTGGTTGTTGTGAAGTGATTGTAGTTGTAAGTGGAGAAGGGGGTAGGCAGTGGTTGAATGTTAGTGAGATGAGGGACTGGTGGTGACTGAAGTGGTATCAGTGTGGCAAATTGCTGATGTTTGTGGATGTGGTTTGCTTGACAGAAATGGATGTTGTAGTGATTTGAAGTGGATGACGTATTGTGCAGTCAAGTTGATAGAAGAAATGGTGGGAGTTGAAGTTTGTGGTTGGCATGTTGAAGGGTGATATGATATGTTGTGGTGGGTGTGAAGTTTTCTTGTCAGTTTGAATTTTTTGAAGGCAGTAAGGTAGTCAGGAGGATTTTGTGATGTGAGGAGCAAGAGTGATATGGCACAGTAGTTTGGTAGTAGTTGCAATAGAGTATTGGTGGATGGAGAAGTGAATGCACCAGTTTGAAAATGGTGTGTTGTGATGTTGACAGTAAGCACAGTGGTGAAGTTTATACAACAGTATGAAAATGTTAAGGTGGAAGTAGTATTGATGTTGTGATGGTGAGTCATAGGAGGTGCGCTGGTAGTGGAAGTGGTTGGAAATCGATTTTATGTGCAGTAACTATGTGGTTGGTATGAATGACAGTATTCGCTTGAGATGTTTTTTGTTGTAATGTTGAATGGAGATGTTTTTGATGTCTGGACAGTGGAAGCTGCTTTGTTGCAAGCAGTTGATAGTTTCAGTTTAGTGAAACTGCAGGCAGTAGAATTATAGCAGGTTGGTCGTGGTTGGTTGATGGTAGCTCGTTTTGGTGGAGATGTTGGAATTGGTTATGAACTACTTTTCAATGGAGGGTGGATAGGTTGGCCAGACGTGTTGTGACCAGAGGATGTAGCGTGGTTGATATGATTAACAGTGGGATTCAAGTGGTAACTGGAAATTTGAATTTGTACGTTATAACTAGTTTAACAAAGTTTTATAAATAAAGACGATGATAACGAATTAACTAAGTTTATAATAATAATAATAATAAATTAACTAAGTTAACCAAGTTAATAAAAATTAACTACGTTTTGTTAAAATTAAATAAGTTTCATAAAATTAACTAAGTTTAAGATAACTAAATTTTATAAATAATAATAATAACTAATTTAAGAAAGTTTTAAGTAATAATAATGACGATGATGAAGAATTAACTAAGTTTATAATCTATTAAATACTAGTAAAGCAGAAGAATTTAAAGCGCTCTCATTGATTTTAGGAGTTATATGTGTTCTCCTTAATTCTCTCTAAGTGGATATTTTATTTTCAAAATCCCATGATTTACTACTTTACAAAGGAGTTAAAGGTAACTAATAAATCAACCAAAAATATGTGTTAATATAGAATATCGAGTTATAGATTACATGATTTTCATATATACATATATATATATACATACACACACACACACATATATATATATATATACATATATATATATATATATATATATATATATATATATATATTGTTGATTGTTAAACTCGTTTGCAGGTAATTAGCTATTTCGAAGCGAAGACTGTCGACAACAAAGAACTATTGGTAATCAAGCAACGAACATGAATTTAATTGTTATATATGTTGTCGTATTTTGTTAGTACCATTTGTGGAAACTTGTCTGTGAATGCTTGTAGTATGTGACTTATTTTGTTGAAAAACTACTATCGAATTGATTATGGATATTATATTTGATTGTGAGATTAGCATGTTTTTGCATATGATTGATTGTTTGTATATGCTAATTATGTGATTTAATTGTTTGTTTGAATATATGAAAATTATGCGATTGATCGTTCGTTTTAATATGAATAGTATATAAGCGATTGATGGAAATGGTATAAACCATCAACCGTAAATAGTAGCATTTAAAATATGCTACCAAACAACCAATAACTTTTAGTAGCGTTTCAGAAATGCTACAGAAACAAATTTAAAATAATATAAAAATTATACAGTTGCATTTTAAAAACGCTACTGAAAATCAAAAAAAGCATATAAACAAAAAATGCAACCAAAAAATGAAGACTTATGGTAGCTTTTTTTAACCCTACAGAAAAAACCTACAGCTGCATTTAAAAGTGACTTTTTGTAGCGTTTTTTAAATCCTACAGAAAATACCTATAGTTGCATTTAAAAGTGACTTTTGGTAGCGTTTACTACAACGCAATAAAAAGTTTTAGACTTTTAGTTGCATGTCGTATAGCAGCGTTCTCTAAAACGCTACCATAAGTTATGGTAGCGTTTTTTCAACGCTGCCAAAAGTCTTTTCTGGTGTAGTGCGTTCGAATCAGGTGGAGGCATGATGCCGTGAATGGCGGTGAAATTTTGTGGATGACGTGGGTTTCGATTGCTGTGTCGAGTGGGGTGGACGCGCGTTGTTAGTGGGAAGTTGTGGTGCTCGGGTTCGTTCCCGATGGAGGTTGCGATCTTCTTTGGAGGTCTCTGGAATTGGCGATCGATTGGTGATGGCTCTGGGGAAGTATTCATGTGTGCTGCGGTGATTTTGGGGTATGGTTTCCTTTTTCGTATTTGTATAAATTTACATATATAAACAGTAAGGTAGAAATTTATTCCAGTATTTTCTATAATGAAAATATATAGGTAAGGCAGAAAACCTATATAGATTATTGTGAAAATGAAATGAACATACACACATTCTAATTTACTAGCTTATTTTAAAATAAGTTATTTAAGTGATTTACTTGAAATGAATTTATTTTAGTTACAAAAGGTTTTAAAAGGAATTATTAGTTTAAGTAAAATTATTAGATTGAGTTAAGACATTTTTAAAGTAGTAATTATTTGATCGATTGGTTCAAAAGATAATAAATCATATAATGTTTATTCAAGGTTTGGAATCGTAAAGGAAAACAACTGATTTGACACGGATTTGCAAGACAAAATCAAAGGTGAGTTAATCTCACTCAGTTAAATTTAAATTTAAATGATTATATTTAAATAATTATTTGAATGGTTGAATTGAATGATGTGTTATAGTATGGTATTTTGGAATTGGTATTTTATATTGTGCTAACGGCTGTGGATGCAGGGAAAACAGGTTGGAGGGATCCAACTGGACCCCTCAACATCTATATAAATTATTTAATACCCCCTGTTGTGATTATTTTATATTCTGTGATGAATATTATTGATATTATTGATAATTGGAATATTGGATGTTATGGTTTACCTGAATATATTCCGGTGCACTAAGTTATCAAGATATATAGAATTGGACTTTGGAAATAAAAATGAAGAGAATTTGTAAGTGAAATAATTATAGAAAATTTAAATGAATTAAGAATAAATTGGATAAGAATAATAGTAGTTTTAAAATTCTAATAAATGAATTCTATATATGGAAAGGAGAATTTGAATAAACAGAAAGTTAATGAATTTTAAAATGCAATATTATTATTAAAAAAGAACAAAACATTTATTTAAAATTAAGATTTAAATTATTGAAAAGAGTAAAGAAGAAATTGGGAAAGTAATAATAATAATAAGTCCATAACTACGAATTTGGAAATGAACCGATAAGTAAAGAAATTTATTTCAGAATGGAATAAATTGGAAATCAATTTGGGAAATTGATTTAAGTGATTGAAGTTGGAAACTCTCTCTGGATAACCAAGTACGTTTAAATATAAGTTAAAATTTTTAAAGTTGTTTTAAAAGCAAGTTGTGGAAAATTTATTATTTCTAATATTTAAATTCTAAAGTAAGTATTTCCTTTTAATCTATTATAGCAGTAATTATTTAAAGAGTGACTTATTATTTTATTTTTAAAAGTGAAAATCTAGTTTTATATTCTATTAAGTAACCTTGTTTTCAAATATTCATATAGTATGTAATTTTAATAAATTATTGAAGTATTTTTTTTAAAATAAATGTTTTAAAGTATATTTCAAAGTAAAGTGTTTTAAATTATTTTAAGAATCCAGTATTTTACTTGGTGATTTCAGTGGAGATAGGAAATATTTGAGAAAGTTTATTCTGGGAAAAAGATGATTTGAAATTGTTTTCAAAGGGTTGAAAATAGAAATATATCTTATGAAGATATTTTTGAGATTAATAAATAATTTGGAAAATTATTTATTGGTTGATGGCTGTTTGTGCATATTAATTGATAATTAAATAACCGACTATCAATATTGGACAAAAATACGCTGATCGTTTGGAAGAGACCGGGATCGAGATTTATTTCTCGAAAACCACTTCGATCCGGTTTGTATGTTTTCGTGAAAAATGATTTTGGATTCGAAGATGGAGCAGTAAAGTGCAAGGGCTAATCGATACTAATCCTGAGGATATTTCCAAAATGGATGTAGTAGGAATAGTGCCTTCAGTTCCGTTCGAACCCGGGACGGACTTGTATGGATGAATGCTTGCAAAACATCGTCAGGTGGACGATGGGCATTCTAAGGGATATGTTCTAAAAAAAAGGTAACGCTTAGCCTCAAGCCTCATCAAATAGGAATCACTGAAAATCAGGGGTTATGCAGCAAGGCTAGGTGGGTAGCACCCAAGCAGGGTGAGGTCATCCCTGTCTAGATGTCCCTTTTTATTTCGACTTAGTGGGCGGTTGCTGATCCCAACCGCGAGATGATCTCACTCGGGATTATCCAATAAGGGGTAGTCCCAGTATTGTGTTGCAGGGGATCAAGCGTACTCCTCGGTACGGTGATCTAGGCCCCGTACTGTGACAGGTGTTACCCCAGTGCCTAGCCATTAGTTGGAAATCCATTCTCTCTACGAGCCTTGTATGAGTTTTGTTTGTATTACCCACTCCGTGGCTAGTAGCTGGAATTTAATAGATGTAAAAATTTTGGCTATTTTATAAGTATTTGTATATAGACCCTATTATAATATCAGAGGATTTCTATAAAAATTGTTTTAGCTATCGTAAGGTAAAAACCCGACATGTTTATTTGTGGCGTGGTCTTACGAGATGCTTTTGTTTTTAAAGGATTTTTGAAACTTTAATAATCAATTGAGTGTGATTTTCTCACGCTGGTATTCCAGACTGACTCGAGTGTTATTTAACTGTAATGCTCGGGTTAGACCGAGTATTATAGGATACAGGATATGATGCTGTGGAGCTCAGGAGACGAGCTGGATGACGATACGTACTCTCGTACTTGTTTATATATATATTCCGCTGTGTAGAGTTGCTGTGTATCCATCTGTATGTTATTGATGTTGAGCTGTGATTGATGTACTCTAATGATGTAAAATATTTAAGCAGATATATTTGATTTTGAGTAAAGGTCATTTATTATCTATTATATTTCATTCCGCTACGATGGTTAGATTCTGATGTTGTTTTCTATTTTCTTCTTCTTTAACCCAAATGGTTCGTATTTCTGTACAACTTGAGTTGATTGTTGTAGAATAGTGTTGACTCAAGGGGTACGAATTTGCGGGCTATTACACTTTGTATCAGAGCTTAGGTTGGTGATAACCTTGGCTCTGGTGGAAATTACTCATTTAAAATAGAGTCCGTAGTACTCTAGAGTGAGATTGAGTGTATTAATAGATATGAGCGCGTATTTGTTAGTGAATATAAATTGTTTTAATATTGTGTTGATTGGTTTATTGAGTGGCATATGAACTTTCGTCGGCACAGTCTGGAAAACTGTATCGAAGGGGTTTCTAAATACTTGAATAGAACAATTGACACGGTATTGTTTTAATTGTGGGTGGATGAAATAATTTTACCCAAAAATATATTTTTGATATAAAGAAAGTTTTTGTAAACTAATTTAACTAATACATGGTTGCTTGGATGTTAGGAAGAATAATATTAAAGTATTATCATTGTTAAGTGAAAATTTAACTATAAATTGAAATATAACTAAAATTTAAGGGAATAAATTCATTATAAAATGAAATTTATAAATATGAATTATAAATGTAAATTATAAATTGAAATATAATTAAATGGGGATTTGTATGAGCATAAACTATGCAAATGAATTATAGTTAAAATTGATTAAGCAGGATTTGGATATTTAAATCCTGGAGATTTGGAAGTATTTTGAAGATAAATAATAACATTATTGTTTTGGAGGTATTTCTGAATGGAAATCTGTTTTAAATGAATTTTGAAAGTGATATAGCAATGAAATCACTTGGATTATTGGGAAATAATTCTGATGATGACGGCCGCATCATCAGTATTCATTTCCGAATTTCTAAGTGACGGATTGCTGCCAAAAAAATTTATTTGTTCAGAAAAGCTAGTTGTTTTGAAAATTTCAAAGGAAATTTGTTGGGGATAAACCAAGAATGGTATGACTATTGATAAATGTGATTTGAGATGTTGGAGATTTCAAAATGATTTGGAACCAAAGCCGGGGGTTTGAAAATCCTGATGAGATAGTTGTAAGCTTATAAATTGAGATGAGTTTTAAATCCGGAAGGTAATATAAGCATTGAATGTTGGAATTCAAATTTAAAGTGAAAAGTTAAAAATGAAATTAACTTGGATTGGGGAATAAAATTTAAATGGATTGAAATTAATTGGATAGGCTGAAGACAATATCCAGTTGTATTCGAATTAAGTTGAAGTCGAATTGAGTTAAATAAATCTGAGTTAAAATAAAAATGAGATTGGAATAAAATTTCAGTTGAGTAATTGAATGGAATTAGATTCTTACCTGAATAAATGGAAAATAAGTTTGATAAGAATTGGATTGAAATAAATAAGTTACAATAACTTGTAAAAGAATTAAAAATCCATGAAATAAAAATATGCTTGAGCTATAGATAGGCGTGAATCTTGAGTTAAAAATAAAAGATAAAGATATTCAAGCCTATAATGAATGGAATTGTGTAAATAATAAGTTGTGACTTCTAAAATTGAAAATGGAATACAAAATCCAAAATAAATATTGTTTGATGAATCGAAAAATAAAATGAAGATCAAAACTTGAATTATAAAATAAATCGAACTTAAGAAAATTTAATGAAGTGATATTTGAAATTGAAAATCAAGTATTGAACTATAAATAGGAGAGAACTAATTTTATAATAAATCAGTTAATAAAATGTGTAAATGGGAACGTAATGTTGTAATAGAAGCTGAATTGTGAATTTATGATGAAATTTGGAAATAAAACTCAATTTATGAATTGAATTCGACTTGAATTGCCAGTAAAGTAAATGTAACTGAATTGTGAGTTCAGGAAATTTGGTAGTAAATTGAAAATGGATAATGGATTCAGAATTTGAGTTATTAATTGAAATTTGACTTGAGATGCAACAAATTAATTATAATTGGAAATGTATCGAATAAAAATGAAATTGGATTAAAATAGTAATGGTATGAATTGCAAATAAAATCCAAATAAGTGGGAATAAATTGAAAATGGCCTTGTAATCAATTGAATGAGCTGAATCTAAAAAGTTAAAATATATAATAACTAATCAAATAAATTTGTAGTTTGAAATGAGATTGGATTTAAATAGAATCAAGTTAAATCGAAAAGGAAAATTTATTTGCAAAATGAAAATGAGCTTAAGATAAAATTCGAATAAATTGAAGTAAATTAACTTAAAGCTAAACAAATGGAAGAGAGTTGAATTGAATTCAACTTAAAACTAAGTTTAATGATATTGGATTGAATTTAAAACAAGTGAAAATAAATTTGAATCGAAATAGAATTTGGTGGGTTATAAATTAAGGAAACGAAAATTCAAAATGGATTAAGTGGATAAACTAATTATATTGAATAAATAACTGGATGGAATAAATAAGAATCAAATAAAGTGTGGTTTAAATGAGTTGAGAAAAGTTATTGAATGAAATAGCTTGGATTGTTTTCGAGCTAAATAAAATAGTTTGGCATAAACAAATATGGAATAAATTGAGTAAAGTAACTAAAGCTTGGGATGTGTCGAGTTAAATAAATGGTCGTGAATGAATTAAAATAAAAAGGAAATTTAATTGGTAATGAAGATGAACCTAATTTGTTAATGGTTTTGAAAGAACTAGTTTGGTTAATAAAATGAAATGCAAGTGAATGGATTCAAATTTAAAATGCAATGGAAATGAGAATATATAGATTGTGAATAAATTTTAAAATGGAATTGAATTAAGTATAAATTGAGTTAAAATCAATTTAAATTGGTTATAAAAACATAAATACTTATTTATTCACATAGATCTCGTCAAATTGCATAGAATAAATTGTCATTGGATGTAAATGGAAGTAATTAAAATTCTATGAAATTATAGGAATAAAATAAATTGATTTTGAGAGCAACTGAATTAAATATGAGTTCGTTTTGCTTAAAAGTAAATTAATGTAAGCTTGTGAGTAGTTAACCATTCGGATTTAGTGAAACGATATATGATTGGTTGTAAGCAATTAAAATTAATGTTGGAATATTTAAATTGCTTATAAAAAGTGTTTAATATGCATTGCTGTTAGAATTTATGTGTTTAACTATTGCAAATAAGTGAAATATTGTTAAACTTCATATACTTGGCACTTACATGTTTAAATTGAGTAAGTACAGTACCTGGAAGCCATGTGGCGGGATATGGTTGTGCTAACTGCTAAAATAATAAGCTGTTTGCTTAAAAATGCTAAATAAGGTACGCCTGTGTAATAAAAATAGGAAATATGAACTGTTTTTGGTTTTTCCGACCGTGTGGGTCGATGTATATATATTTATATCTTTTGTCAAATTGCAAAAGCTCCTCCGTACAAAGGAGACTCTGCCAAAAAATTTCAGAATTTTGGGAGTTAGAAAATTTTTGAAATTTTTTGTTAATGACAAAACGAATTTAAATTGGAAACTAAAATAAATTAGTAAATGAAACTAATTTAACATAATGGCATGAATTAGTTATAAATGAAAAATAAAATTCAAACATTCAGAGTTAAAGATAAATTGAATTCATATGGAAATGAAAGAATCAATTAGAAAAGAAATAGATATAAACTAAAGTGGTAAAGTGGGAATAAACATAAGAAGCATATAAAATGTTTATACTAACAGAAGAAAGGAATGGTGAATTCTTAAATGAAAGGTTGATACTAGAGATATAATCTAAGATAATATCGGAATGAATAGATATTGACATTTGTAAGGAAATCGATAAAATGTTTTTGAAAGTTGTGATTGGATATTATTGCTAAGCATGATATGTAGGTATTATAAAGAGAAAGAAAAATTGGTTTTGATTTCAGATGATAAAAATTGAATTGCCCGACCAAAAAGGTATGTGTTTAAATTTCTGTGAAATTTGATTGGGTTTTTGGATTGAGCCACTTGGCCTTTTGTTTTCTTTTTGGATTTGGGAGGCCGTAGAGCCATTTTGTAGTTGTACCGAGCTAGCCGCGCAAAGGAGACGCTGGCGAAATTTTTCGGAAATTTAGAGAGTTAGAAAATTTTTGAGAAATTTCGAAAATTTTAAAACTTGGTTTTGAATTATAATTTGAATGATTTTATAATCATAGTTGTTTGGGAACTAGGGAAAAGTTTGGAAAGTTAAAAAGAATAATAATGGGTCTTTTATAAAAAGGATAGTTGGTAGAATGTTAAATTGTTGGTTTTGGAGAAATAGTAACGGGTTTTGGACCATTCTTCCTAACTAGTAATTTCAGGGACGAAATTCTTTTAGGAGGGAGGAATGTGACGACCCGGAATTTTCAAGCATTTAAAATTAGAATATTTAATTGATTTTAAATATCCAATAGAGTAATTTTAACTTGAATAAACAATTTGAAGTTGAGTAAAATATTGAATCTGGAATTTTAAGCCTATTAAAGATAATTTAAAGGCTTGTAAAATTTATATTGATAATACTGAAGATAATAGAAGTTGTAAAATTAAATTTAACAGTGGTTTGTTCAGTTTTAAAATTTTATAGTTTAAATTGAATTTAAAATAGCCTTTCGAGGCACAGTCTCGGAATTCGACGAAACCGGTTCCATTGGATCCGTAGTAGTTAGTTATTATCGGATTTAGATTTTCGTAGCAATCGGAGAGGTCGTTTGACCCTGGCTGCTCAAAACGCTTAGAACTATTTTAATTGATTTAATTTAAATTTGATCGTTTTCTTCTGTATCTCGCACATACGATTAAATTAACTTTCGAAACACGTTCCTTTGTGTTCGGAATGCGAGTAAAACCTTATTAACACCTGTCGACATGTTTGGATTGGGGTTTGAGATTTCGCGTTATGCGTAACGAGATATTTGCAATATTTAATTATAAAAAATAAAAAAATCAACGCGTATTCAGGAAGCTATCCCCAACCCTATAATTTATTCCCGTCCCCTCTCTAACATTCAACAGGAATCAGAACGCAATTGAATTCATTTATAAAAAAAGAGATGAATCGAGGCCGAGCCGTTCTCATTTATTAGGGCTGCTTGTCCCTTTTCTTTGCAATTAGAAAACAAATCGGGACTCCACTGCCGTATCGATCGACCCCAAAATCAAGAAGTCGAGCCGCATGATAGGGTTTTGTTTCCAGGGTAGTTGCGCACGCGAGGCTCTAGACTTGAGAGTTGCGACTCGAAGTTAGGTTAGGGTTTCGAGTCACATTCGAATCAGGTGGAGGCATGATGCCGTGAATGGCGGTGAAATTTTGTGGATGACATGGGTTTCGATTGCTGTATCGAGTGGGGTGGAGGCGCGTTGTTAGTGGGAAGTTGTGGTGCTCGGGTTCGTTCCCGATGGAGGTTGCGATCTTCTTTGGAGGTCTCTGGAATTGGCGATCGATTGGTGATGGCTCTGAGGAAGTATTCATGTGTGCTGCGGTGATTTTGGGGTATGGTTTCCTTTTTCATATTTGTATAAATTTACATATATAAACAGTAAGGTAGAAATTTATTCCAGTATTTTCTATAATGAAAATATATAGGTAAGGCAGAAAACCTATATAGATTATTGTGAAAATGAAATGAACATACACACATTTTAATTTACTAGCTTATTTTAAAATAAGTTATTTAAGTGATTTACTTGAAATGAATTTATTTTAGTTACAAAAGGTTTTAAAAGGAATTATTAGTTTAAGTAAAATTATTAGATTGAGTTAAGACATTTTTAAAGTAGTAATTATTTGATCGAATGGTTCAAAAGATAATAAATCATATAATGTTTATTCAAGGTTTGGAATCGTAAAGGAAAACAACTGGTTTAACACGGATTTGCAAGACAAAATTAAAGGTGGGTTAATCTTACTCAGTTAAATTTAAATTTAAATTTAAATGATTAAATTTAAATAATCGTTTAAATGGTTGAATTGAATGATGTGTTATAGTATGGTATTTTGGAATTGGTATTTTATATTGTGCTAACGTCTGCGGATGCAGGGAAAACAGGTTGGAAGGATCCAACTGGACCCCTCAACATCTATATAAATTATTTAATACCCCCTGTTGTGATTATTTTATATTCTGTGATGAATATTATATGTATTATTGATAATTGGAATATTGGATTTTATGGTTTATCTGAATATATTCCGGTGCACTAAGTTATCAAGATATATAGAATTGGATTTTGTAAATAAAATGAAGAGAATTTGTAAGTGAAATAATTATAGAAAATTTAAATAAATTAAGAATAAATTGGATAAGAATAATAGTAGTTTTAAAATTCTAATAAATGAATTCTGTATATGGAAAGGAGAATTTGAATAAACAGAAAGTTAATGAATTTTAAAATGCAATATTATTATTTAAAAAGAACAAAACATTTATTTAAAATTAAGATTTAAATTATTGAAAAGAGTAAAGAAGAAATTGGGAAAATAATAATAAGTCAATAACTAATGAATTTGGAAATGAACTGATAAGTAAAGAAATTTATTTCAGAATGGAATAAATTGGAAATCAATTTGGGAAATTGATTTAAGTGATTGTAGTTGGAAACTCTCTCTGGATAACCAAGTACGTTTAAATATAAGTTAAAAATTTTAAAGTTGTTTTAAAAGCAAGTTGTGGAAAAAAAATTATTTCTAATATTTAAATTCTAAAGTAAGTATTTCCTTTTAATCTATTATAGCAGTAATTATTTAAAGAGTGACTAAGTATTTTGTTTTTAAAAGTGAAAATCTAGTTTTATATTCTATTAAGTAACCTTGTTTTCAAATATTCATATAGTATGTATTTTTAATAAATTATTGAAGTAGTTTTTTTTTTAAATAAAAGTTTTAAAGTATATTTCAAAGTAAAGTGTTTTAAATTATTTTAAGAATCCAGTATTTTACTTGGTGATTTCAGTGGAGATAGGAAATATTTGAGAAAGTTTATTCTGGGAAAAAGATGATTTGAAACTGTTTTCAAAGGGTTGAAAATAGAAATATATCTTGTGAAGATATTTTTGAGATTAATAAATAATTTGGAAAATTATTTATTAGTTGATGGATGTTTGTGCATATTAATTGATAGTTAAATAACCGACTATCAATATTGGACAAAAATACGCTGATCGTTTCGAAGAGACCGGGATCGAGATTTATTTCTCGAAAACCACTTCGATCCGGTTTGTATGTTTTTGTGAAAAACGATTTTGGATTCGAAGATGGAGCAGTAAAGTGCAAGGGCTAATCGCTACTAATCCTGAGGATATTTCCAAAATGGATGTAGTAGGAATAGTGCCTTCGGTTCATTTCGAACCCGGGACGGACTTGTATGGATGAATGCTTGCGAAACATCGTTAGGTGGACGATGGGCATTCTAAGGGATATGTTCTAAAAAGAAAGGTAACGCTTAGCCTCAAGCCTCATCAAATGGGAATGACTGAAAATCAGGGGTTATGCAGCAAGGCTAGGTGGGTAGCACCCAAGCAGGGTGAGGTCATCCCTGTCTAGATGTCCCTTTTTATTTCGGCTTAGTGGGCGGTTGCTAATCCCAACCGTGGGGTGATCTCACTCGGATTATCCAGTAAGGGGTAGTCCCGGTCTTGTGTTGCAGGGGAGCGGACGTACTCCTCGGTACGGTGATCTAGGCCCCGTACTGTGACAGGTGGTACCCCAGTGCCTAGTGATTAGTTGGAAATCCATTCTCCCTACGAGCCTTGTACGAGTTTTGTTTGTATTACCCACTCTGTGGCTAGTAGCTGGAATTTAATAGATGTAACATTTCGGCTATTTTATAAGTATTTGTATATAGACCCTATTATAATATCAGAGGATTTCTATAAAAATTGTTTTAGCTATCGTAAGGTAAAAACCCGACATGTTTATTTGTGGCGTGGTCTTACGAGATGCTTTTGTTTTTAAAGGATTTTTGAAACTTTAATAATTAATTGAGTGTGATTTTCTCACGCTGGTATTCCAGAATGACTCGGGTGTTATTTAACTGTAATGCTCGGGTCAGACCGAGTATTATAGGATACAGGATATGATGCTGTGGAGCTCAGGAGACGAGCTGGATGACGATACATACTCTCGTACTTATTTATATATATATTCCGCTATGTTGAGTTGCTGTGTATCCATCTGTATGTTATTGATGTTGAGCTGTGATTGATGTACTCTGACGATGTAAAATATTTAAGCAGATATATTTGATTTTGAGTAAAGGTCATTTATTATCTATTATATTTCATTCCGCTGCGGTGGTTAGATTCTGATGTTATTTTCTATTTTCTTCTTCTACCTCTTCTTCTTTAACCCAAATGGTTCGTATTTCTATACAACTTGAGTTGATTGTTGTAGAATAGTGTTGACTCAAGGGGTATGAATTTGCGGGCTGTTACAGTTTCACGGACCACCCTAACCTATTTTGAAAGAACTCCTTTTAGGTTAACTAGCATTGCCTTAACAAACTAACTAATAAACAACTATGGAGGTGCATAACCCAACGTGGCCTACCTTGGTATGCAGTGATGACTGGTTAGGTGTAATCATGTCTTTTCCATTGACCGCTAAAGACTGATGATGTTTTCGCTCTATGTAGCCCTACCCATGAATTTTGGTACCAATTATTGCTGCATAGCGCCCGATCACGCTCATCATCCTACTTAAATTGCCTAATGCAATCAAGGCTACACCCCCTAAATACCATATTTGAAGCAAACTACTTTATCTATTGGGGGTATTCTTTTATCTGTATGCAAAAGTATATACACCACTGGTCCTATGATTGGATATATCTCACATCGGTATAATGTCACACAACTGCTGGTAGCCCTTTGCGGTGGGTAGACTTCTATTGTGTAACACTACTAACCTCGCATTCACCCTATTCCAACGACCAAATGTTATTTAACTATAATTTATCAATGATAGTTCACACCCATCATAAATGCATACTTGAGACTATATATGTATATCTCATATACGCATACACACACGCACACACAATCATGATTACTTAGTTTCCTTGCCTCTATTGTTCATTGTTGACCCTAGTCTTTATTTCATTATGCGTTTATCCTTTTCTTTGCTTTTAGTTTATTTACCACTTTCCTTTTATCAAGTTCAAAATATCATTTTCCATTCTTTTTATCCATTTTTCCATTAGATCTCTATTCCCATTTATCTTTTTTATTTCTTCTTGCCTATCCGTTGGATTTCCTTTTAGTTTACTTTCCATTTTTATTGGTATTTCACATTTTATCTTTAAGGATATTCTTATCATGTCCATATCTTTCTATTTAACTCTTAGGGTTTATTGCATTTTAATGTCTTGGAACTACATTTCTATCTAAAAATGTTAACATGGTAAATTTTCATACCTTATCTGAAAAAAGATGGGATATTCATGCGGTGTTTGTAATTACAAAGAACAATATTTTTATTTATTGAAATAGATGATATAAAATACGGTAATCATCCCTATTTTGTACGTTGTTTTATTTTTAGGTACATCCTTGTCATTTCAAACATCACACTTTCAATTATTTAAACTTGATAATACATAGAAATTTACTTGCGACATTCCAAATTTCAAAGAATTAAAATATTACTAAAACCCCTAAAATCTTAACAAGATTTTCTTTAGTTTAATCCATATCCATCAAATAAATACTAATTTCTAATCAATACTTAATACACTAAAATTTATTAAATCATTTCCATTGCGTAGATACCAATTTAATCATTACGTAATTCATAACAGGAAAATGTTCAGTTCTTCAATTATAGAATAAATAGGCAAGTTTTTAATCTCAACATTGCATTTATATAAGTTTACTTACAATTCAAATTAAATTTCTCTGGCATATATGCGATGATATAATCTAATATTATATAAAAGTATATAATATTCCCACTCACTTTTCCAAGCATTCCAAATCTCTGGATCTAATCCCTCTTATCCGTATTTTCTACTTTGATTCCCTATTTGAATTCACATATAACATATACATACATATCTATCAAAATTTTGGATTAGAAAAGAGAGTTTTGGATTGAACAATATTCAAATCCAGATTTATAGTTTACCTTAGTTACATCAACTTGATTTGAGCATGTTCTCTATCTTTATCATCTCCTACAAATCCTCCAATAGTATATACGTTTTAACTAAAAATATTTCTATGAATTTAGTGTTTTGGAGGAGAAGAGAAAATGGTATAGCTTCCACGCCTATTAGAAAATTATGATTTGGAAGTGATGGTCTAGGTCCATATTTATAGGGTTTCAAACCAATGCCAACCGTTTGATTAAACCATTTTGAATCCGGATCGTTTAGGCCACAATAAAATTGACCCTTTATAAATCTTGGATCGACCGCTTATTGCTCTAAGTCACCACTATCGGTCGTCCTAAGCAATCTCTAGGTCTAAATGAGTAGTATAAATTCGACAAATAATGAACGTTAGTTGATTTTGTTAATTACTTTCCACCTATAACCCATTAACGTTATCTCATCCCTTAATTCATTTGCTTAACGTTAACGTTGCAGTTAAGTTTAACGGTTTTTAAATAACGTTAATTATTTATTAATTATTATTTTAATTACATATATAATTATTTCTGACTCTGAAATTTTAAACATCGATAACTTTTTCGTCTGAACTCCTATCAGAAAAGTTTATATATGAAATTTATCAAAAAATTGCCACTAATCCAATGCTCTAAGTTTCATGGCTAAATTCATATGTATGTAAAATTACCATTTTTTACTGTTTATTATCTATCAATTAATTTCTATTTAAGTTAGTTATGGTAAAAATCGTTGGATGTTACAAACTAGAAGTTTGTAACCACCCGCACCCTAGTGGGCCTAAATTTTCGCTAAATCGAAAATGCAAATCCACCAAAGTATGGATGATGGGTATTGGTATTCGGTAAATAAACAAAATTACATTGGTGCACTATCGATATAACTCACAACGGAATAGTAAAGTATAATAAAACATATGAACATTAACAGAGCTTGACACTTTGATCTCTAGTGCCCCTATCGGTATCAAGCATGCTTGTCCTTGCACTGTTCCTTCCATGTACCAGTACCTGTCCCTCAAAATCTATCATGTGAATTGAAATAAAGAGGGAGTCAGAGCAATTTTTTGGTGATTGGTAAATTACAAACCTTATACATAACACTGGTTTATGCCGATTGTCTTCCATGACATGCTATGTCTTTTGTTTTAATTATATATATGTATATGTATATGTATATGTATATGTATATGTATATGTATATGTATATGTATATGTGTATATATGTATATATATATATATATAAGTACCACATTCCCCTTCGTACTAAGATACTTTCCCCACTATTATTCGTAACCCGGTATCTCATCAGGATCCATCGTCAACATAGTATCAAGTCCTCTTCGCCACGCATACCAATAAACTCCCTGGTGCCTAATAACGACATTACAACTATTTGTCTGTATTCTGTCTAGTTTTTCTGAAAGACCTCACTAAAGGTTATCTTTCATTGCTTCCTTTCAACAAATAAACTAACAAACAACTGTAAGCAGGTGCATGTCCTAAATATGATCTACATGTAGTCCATTTAGGCATAACCCCTGTCTTTTTGCTAATCACTCAGAACCGATGACAATCTCGACCTATGTAAACAAATGCTACTCTCGTATATATGGTATCATTCTCACTGCAATTGCATCGATGGCTCACCGTCCCATTTAACTTGCATTATGCAATCAAGGAAATGTCCATTTGGTTACTTAAAATGTACCACCTAAAAGGTTGAAGTAGGCTCTACTTGTCCTTTGACACTTCGATGACGAACTTTCATACTTTGCTATATTCCTTTCACCCGTACGCGAACATATGATTCCATGGGTCATACAGTCGGATAAGTACTACATCAGTATAATATATACACAACTGTCGGTCGCCTCTTGCGGTGGGCACGCTTCTGTTGTGTAACACTACAGACCTTGGATTCCAAATTATTTTAGTGACTATATCATTCTTATTTAATCTAAGCTATTAGCTAAATTTAATAGTTCACACCCGTTATAAATGCATACTTATATAGAAATTAACATTGCAACACACTTTATTCCAATGAATCAAAATTCTACTAATATCCCTATAAATTTTATAATAACATCAATTTCATATTTGTGAGAAATGCGGAATACGGATCTTAAGGCTAGGATTAACACTAGAGGGGGGATGAATAGTGTTTGAAGGAATTGCTAATTTTTTTTGAGTTTTTGTTAATTTGAACACAAATGTGTGCAATATTCAGACACAGATATGATCACAAAAACAAACACAGACGCACAAGTAAAGTAAAAGCAATAAAGGAAAGAATACATCGGATTTTATACTGGTTCGGAGTTACCCTGCGTCCAATCCCGCACACAAGTACAGATTTCCTTTCAAAAGCAATTGTACATTTACACCCTCGATTTCAAGGCCACGAGGTACACCACTCCAGATTCACAATCCTCTAGTTAGATATACTTGATTTCACGGGCAACAAGTTCACCCAATTGATTTCCAAAGCTACAATCACACCTTTTCTCACTTGATTGATTTCACAGGCTACAATCACACCTTTTCTCACTTGGTTTATTACGAAGAAGCCTATAACTCTGAATAGCACTGAGATCTTGTTGAGATAGTGATAGAGAATCAAACTTGAGATGATCTAGTTAGATTCAATGTTGATTTCGGCAGAGTAATGGTAAAAATGTGTATAAAGAAATGTGGAAGAAGAAGAGGAGTGAAATCAGAGAAAATATGAATATAAATTCGTTCAAAACTACCCCTATTTATAGTAGAACAACAACCATGTCTATTCGTGAAAGGATATGAAGAATAAACACTTCCTTTAAAATTCAAAATTTTAAAATAAACTGCTACCATGTCGACATGGGGTACTTGAGGGTGTCGACATGCCTAAGGTATTTTTGGTAATTTACTTTTCTTTGAAAATAACTTCTATCTTGTATTAAAACTATTTTAAACTTTATAAATATACCTAACTATAGTTAAAATACATAAGTAAATATAGAGAATAATATTTTGATATATATATATATATATAATTTTACTATAATTTAAATCTAAGTAAAAATATTAAAATTTAAATATATTATTATTAAAAGATAGTTTAAAAACCAAGGATAATTTGATTTTGAAGATAAAGATTATTTTGAGGCTAAAAATATTTTAAAACCAGGATAGATGTTTCTGATTCTTTTACAAGGAAGGTTTTGAAATCATTTTGAAAACAAGATATAATTTTGTAAAAAACATTTGAGTAGAATTTATTGGATACAAAACAATGTTCCACTAGATTTTTCGTAGGTTCCATCCTACTTAGGGTCCCATCCGTTTAACAGGCTCGAAGTGGATTCCATTCCACGAATAAATTGAATTTTAAGATGTTAGTGCTTTTGTAGGAGTTTTAACAAAATTTAGTTAAATTACTTTTTATTGAAATTTTGAACTCTTGATAATCTTGATACTCATGAGTCTCTAATCTTGATATCTTGAATCTCTATATTGTACAGTCTTCATTCTTGGTACCTGCATGGTTAAATCCTGCATATACATATATATATCTGAACTATAATGTTATTATTTATATTTTATAATCTTATTCTAAGGTTGTCGTCATCAAAACCATCATCTCAAGGACTAACTGTAACGACCCGCTATTTTGGACCATTCAAATCGACAATAAAACCATACATATCCGACTTGAATAATTCAAAATACCGAATTGTTAATTAAAATTTGGCAAAACTTAAAATATACAGTAAATAAATCAATCACAGATCACAGAGTAATATAATGCAGTGGAATAGATAAAGAATAGTAGTTCATGAAGCTACTATATACATCAGAGTTAGAAATAAAATACAACCGAATAGTTCAAATGCAGTGAAGTCTCCAATGCAACAGATGACTTCTCTGAACCAATCAACTGGAAAGACTGGAATCTGAATCGATAGTTGGATCTCCAAATGAAGCTCCGAACTCCAAAGGTGAGTCTCAAATGCTGCATCACTCAGTCTGACCCGAGCGTAAAACAACCACAAAACACTCGAGTCAGGATTAACATTCTTATATCAATAAATCCAACTCAAGTGAAATATCAACTGAAATACAAATAACTTAAAAGATGTTTGGGATAACCATCCTCCAAGGGTCCATGGAATTATCTACAAGGTAGAAATATATACTATAACACCGTGGCCATTCCCATTTATTTATACTTCAAACCAAATATCATTTTACTTCAATTATCTCTATATCTCCCAAAATAGTATTTATATAAAATAAATAATTTATAAAGTAAAGTATTCAATTCCTTCAACTTAACATATCGTTTCAACATCAACCCGACCTTCCCATTCAAATTAAATTCAATCTCAAATTATCAATTTAAATTCAATTTAAAACTTAAATTAACCACTTAAATTTTATCGATCCCAATTCGGGTTTGAAATCACCAATACCCCTTTTTATTTCAATATATTTCAAAACTTTAAGTATTCAGCGTTTCAAACTAAATTTTATTCAATTTAGTTTTCTACATAATAAATTCAATTTAGTTCAACCTAAATTTTCATTTTAATTCAATTTTAGTTTCTAAATAACAATTCAACTATTTTGATTTTTCATACAGATCCGAATCTGAAAATAAACCATTTAAAATCCAATATAGTTCAAAGCTTTAATATTTAAATGTTCACTTTAACAATTTCATACAGATCTCGATTTAACCTCACTATTATTTAGTCTTGAAATACTTCCTCATTTGATTCAATATTATTTAAGTAACCTTAAATTCCATTTCTACTCAATATTTTCCTTAATTTATTTAAACGTGAAATATTCATTAAATCACTTAAATCAAAAATCCAGTTATAAAATCATACCTTTATATTTCCTATTCAATAATTTCAAATTGATTTAATTAAATAAATCCTTATTTAAATACCATTTTTAATAAACCCAAATTTAAAATAATTTCAAAATGAAATAAAGTCAAATTTAAATATATAGTCAAAATCTAGGGTTGTTACACTAACAATCTCCCCCTTTTGATGATGACAACCTTTGTTTATAAAATATTACTTCTATCCTAATAATTCCCCCTAAAACTAATAACTCCTCCTTAATCTATTCCTAACTATCCTATTTTATACTTCTCCCCTTTGTCATCAACAAAAACTAACTCCAAACTATAGAACTCCCCTCATTCTTGTATTAAAATACCTGCATTAATATTATATTCAATGGAGTATATAATAGATAGATTAAGAGATAATTATACTAATAACTAATCAAAGATCATATAAATATCAATATGTTTTTATACATGTTTTTCACACCAAACATCAATCCACACCAAATATCAATCCATACCAAACCAAAACAAATCAAATCAAATCAATCGAAGTAATCAATTAAAATCAAATAAAGCAATCGAACAAAATCAAACATTACAAGGAACTTCCACCCATCCTTCTTCCCCAAATATAGGGTCTACTTTAATGGCATCCCAATTTTCATTATCATTGGTGAGAGAGACGGTAGGATGTGCTTCATTATCATCTTTGTGCAGGGAGGAAATCATCCAACGTATCGCATCGAAATGTTTTTCTTGCTCCTTGATCATCTGCATTTGACTCAACTCTAAGTATCACTAGTTACGAAGAATGAAAGAGAGAATATTCTTGAAAGAATTAAGGGTTTCTTCAAGATTCTCGGTTAAATTATGAATTGGATTGGCCATTTTTGAGTTTGTGAAAAGAAATGTAGATAAAGTAGGAATGATTTTGTGATGAATTCTGGAAGAAATAGGTATTTATAGGTGTAGAAATTCGTTTGAAATGAATAGACATAAGGTAGTTATTCAAATTTCAAATTTAAAATGAAAAGTCATTTCTGACCAGTACATGTCGATATGGTCAAAGGAGGATGTCGACATGGTTCAGTGAATTTTGATGACTCATTTTGATTTTGTGAATAATTGTGTGTGTGTGTGTGTGTGTATTTATATAATATACTAACATTTATTCTGGAGATAAAATAAGCTATATAACAACAAAGTAATTCAATTTCATTTCATAATAGAACGATACAATGATTAAACATTAAGAACTACACGAATATTCAAATCAAAACAAACTAAAACAAATACAACATGATGTAAAAAGGTAGAACTAGTTAGAGGATGACGAAGATGAAGATAATCGAAGCTTCTTGCTGACTTTGGAGAAAAATTTGTTCATCATCGATGACATTTTATCCAATTTCTTACTAACGGACCATTTAAGAATCCGTTGATTCTCGACAATAGACTTTGATTTTTTAGTAAGGTTTTGTTGGTTGGATTAGGAGGATAGTCAATGCTTTTCAAAGAGGTTTCACCTTCTTCTTCTTCTTCTATTTCCATTTCAACCCCTTCTTCTTCTTCCCCTTCCTCCTCTTCCATCTCCTCATGACCCAAATGCTCTTCCTTTTCGGCAAGAGTCTCATAAGGTTGAAAAACAAATGGAATTTTCATAAAAGAAATGTTTGAGTGATTAAAAACCTTTCTTGAAACAAATTCTTCTCCTTTGAAATCTACTCCAAAATAGTTAAAAATCCAAGTGAGATAGATTCCATGATACAAAGTGTTTTCACCCATTTCAAGATTCTTGGGACGAAATTCATCCAAAATAACTTGCGCCCAATTAATATCATAATTTCAAAAATAGCAAAAAGTGCTTTGCAAACTTTTGAAGTTGGATTGTTAAAATTCCCCGATCTTGGGGTCAAAGTTGTAAAAGAAGATTAACAATTCTAACTTTTGGTCGAAAATTTCGATTTTTGAATTCAAAATTATCATTTCCTTCGAAAATGTGATGAAATATCTCACGATCATTTTCATCGATATTAAAACTAGGAAATCCATTCCCATGCTTTTGCAATTGAGAATGGTACCCAAAAGATCACTATTTAAAACGATTCTAGTTCCTTTGACACTACTCCAAATTTGATCATCATTTCCATTATAAAATCCACGGTTAAGATTTGCATAGAAATTTTTAACAAGACTTGAAATCATTTTGAGAAGCATCAACAAGACTAAGAACTTGGTTACTTGCAAAAAGAGAATCAATTTCATAAGTAGAGAAATCTTGAAATAAAGCGAACTTCCTGGGATGGACTTTTCCATAGTTAGCATAGTTGACATATGCTTTTATAGCCTTCGAATCATTGTAGAGTTGCTCTTTTATCTTTTTGGAAATTTTCATTGTGGAAGGGTTGCTTGAAGAAGTCATTAGAGTAGAGAGCTTGAAGTTTTGAGATAAGAGTTTGAATTTGAAAATGAGAGTGAAAAGTTGTGATAAGTGAAAGTGAATAAATAGATTCTCAAAGGACATATTCTCTGGTAAAATTGTGGCTTTTCAGAGAATTGAATGAAGTGAAAAGATGGAGGGAAATTCAATATTTTGAATTCAAAATTTGAATTTCAAATTTCTGTACCCATGTCGACATCATGGTGGGGACCATGTCGACATGTGTCTTTGAATTTCCATGATTATTTTTCTTAATATTCTAATATATATATTTATTTATTATTTTTAATGTCTATACATATATATACATCTGGAATATTAATAGAATTATAGTATATTCCATAAAATATTATGATACTATTAAAAATAAAAATAAAAATAAAAATAAAAATAAAAATAATAAAATAATAGTAAACAAATATTAAAGTTCAAACAACACACCAATTAAAAATCAATCAATCAAGCATCCAATTCTAAGCATGTAATTTCAATCAATTGTATTGTAAATGTGTACCTTTTTCTGAGTCCGTTTCTCTGAATTCGTCGGAGTCGTGAGCTGCCGTGAAACACATATTCGAATTATCTATCTTCTGATCATCATCGCTTGAGGATGAGTCGGAGTCATCTAAAGTAGCGGTAAATGCACATTTTCGTTTCTTTACGGAATCATTGTTTATAGGAAGATTTTGTCTATCTGGATACAGACAGTCTCTTGTGATATGGCCTGGTTCATCATAATTGAAACATTTGATATTGTTTGGCACTACATTCTGATTTTCAAAGTTCTTATAGTTGTTTCTCTTGAGATTGTTCATCTTTCTGTATTTCAGAAAGTTTTGAAAATTCTTGGTCATAAGGGCTATCTCTTCATTATTATCGCTGTTTGAGTCTGATCCATCGATCAATGCATTAAACGGCATTGATTTCTTTTCAAATGCTTTGATTTCTATTCTCTAAATCATTTGGACTTCAAACAATAATTCTTCTATCTTTAAGGTACTGATGTCATTTACCTCTTCGATCGTAGATGTCTTTTGATCCCATTTTGGAGTAAGAGAATTTAATATTTTTCTGACTTGATCTTCTTCTGAAAATTCCTTTCTCAAGGATATTAGAGAATGCATAATGTTCTGAAATCTACTTTACATGTCTAAAATAGACTCATTAGAATTCATTTTAAATAATTGAAACTGGTTTGTGAGCATGAAAATTTTGGTCTGTTTAACTTTGCTTGTTCCTTCGTGAGTAACTTGCAAAGTTTTCCAAATTTCAAATGCAGACTTACAAACTGACATTCTATTAAATTCATTTCTATCAAGTGAACAAAACATAATATTCATAGCTTTAGAGTTATTTTGTGCAACGGTCTTTTGCTCAGCTGTCCACTGTGCAAAATTAGTTGTGAGTTTAGAATATTCAGTCTGTGTGACATTCCAAGTGTCTAGTCCTATAGATTGTAAATATATTTTCATCATACATGCCCAATATACATAGTTACAGTCATTAAAAAGTGGTGGTCTGACAGTAGACTGACCTTCTACAAATGAACTAGTGACATGGATAATAGAACTAGTGTTGGTAGTGTTAACAGTACCAGTGTTGGTAGCCATTTTGAAAATTTTTCAAAATTCAGATTATGAAAACTTTGAAAACCTTGCTCTGATAACAAATATGAGAAATATGGAATACATATCTTAAGGCTAGAATTAACACTAGAGGGAGGTGAATAGTGTTTCAAGAAATTACTAAATCTTTTGAGTTTTTGTCAATTTAAACACAAATGTATGTAATATTCAGACACGGATATGATCACAGAAACAGATGCAGAAATAAAGTAAAATCAATAAAGGAAAGAACACATCGGATTTTATACCGGTTTGGAGTTACCTACATCCAGTCCTGTACACAATTACGGATTTCCTTTCAAAATCAATTGTACAACTACACCCTCGGTTTCAAGGCCACGAGGTACACCACTCCAGATTCACAATCCTCTGGGTAGAGATACTTGATTTCACGGGCAACAAGTTTACCCAATTGATTTCCAAGGCTACAATCATACCTTTTCTCACTTGATTGATTTCACAGGCTACAATCACACCTTTTCTCGCTTAGTTTATTACAAAGAATCCTATAACTCTGAATAACAATGAGATCTTGTTGAGATAGTGACAGAGAATCAAACCAGAGATGATCTAGTTAGATTCAATGTTGATTTCGGCAGAGTAATGGTAAAAATGTGTATAAAGAAATGTGGAAGAAGAAGAGGAGTGAAATCAGAGAAAATATGAATATAAATTCGTTCAAAACTACCTCTATTTATAATAGAACAACAACCATGTCCATTCATGAAAGGATATGACGAATAGACATTTCCTTTGAAATTCAAAATTTTGAAATAAACTGCTACCATGTCGACATGGGGTACTTGAGGGTGTCGACATGCCTAAGGTATTTTTGGTAATTTTTTTCCTTGAAAATAACTTCTATCTTGTATTAAAACTATTTTAAACTTTATAAATATACTTAACTATAGTTAAAATACATAAGTAAATATAGAGAATAATATTTTGATATATATATATATAATTATACTATAACTTAAATCTAATTAAAAATATTAAAATTTAAATATATTATTATTAAAAGATAGTTTAAAAACCAAGGATAATTTGATTTTTAAAATAAAGATTATTTTGAGGCTAAAAATATTTAAAACCAGGATAGATGTTTTTGATTCTTTTAAAAGGAAGGTTTTGAAATCATTTTGAAAACAATGTATAATTTTTTAAAAAACATTTGAATAAAAGTTAGTGGATACAAAACAATGTTCCACTGGATTTTTCGTAGGTTTCATCCTTCTAAGGGTTCCATCCCTTTAACAGGCTCGAAGTGGATTCCATTCCATAAATAAATTGAATTTTAAGATGCCAGTGCTTTTCTAGGAGTTTTAACAAAATTCCTAATTAAATTACTTATTATTGAAATCTTGAACTCTTAGTAATCTTGATACTCATGAGTCTTCAATCTTAATATCTTGAATCTCTACACTTTACAGTCTTCATTCTTGGTACCTGCATGGTTAAATCCTGCATATACATATATATCTAAATTATGATGTTAATATTTATATTTTATAATCTTATTCTAAGGTTGTTGTCATCAAAACCATCATCTCAATAACTAACAATATTTACCACGTATGTCATTTGACCCAAAAATCTAGAATTTCTATACAATCTTGTTAATTAAGGGACTATTACTTACATCCTAACTTTTCAGAATCAAGTATATGCAATTTGAAGTTAACAATTCACATAATATGTAGGCGTGGTTTTCAATTTCATTACACATATAATTAAGCCTATGATGTGCACGTAAGTGTGCACATCTTACTTTTATATTTAATCGAATTTAATTAAATGATCATATGGGTAGTTCAACATGTTTAAACTAAAATTTCAATTATTTTCAAATCATCATATATTCATCTTCATATAGAGGAAAAATGCTCATTTTTGTGCATATATTAATTTGAGAAATTTACTTGAAATTTTTTATGTTATTTTATAAGAAATTGAATTCAATTACAAGTGGCTTTATGGAAAATATGCATGCAGAAGAAGATACAATGGAATGAAGGTGGAAATAATTCATTTCATGAAATATGGTGGACTCCACCTACCCACTTAGCATGATGTACACTAAAGAGCTAATGTACATGCTAATGGAAATTAAAGTTGTATGTACATTTAAGTAGAGGATTAACAAATGTTAATGATTACTTGGTGGCCAGCTATCTCAAGGGTTGTTTGGGTAGTTCCAAAAAATGGATTAGGGTTTCAAAACATGTATAAATACCTCTTATGTTCATGTAATTAGTCTTTTTTCTCTTCCTTTTAGCCTCCATTTAGTTTAGTTTAGTTTGAGGCTCACAAATAAAAACTCTTTTTCGTTTTCATGACTACTTATCCATTTTATTTCATGTAACTTTCTCTTTTATGCAATTTTAACGCATGCTCTTTTCTTTTCTTATTCATTTCCATGCTAATAGTGTAGATCTTTTATTCATGCAAGTAGATTAGTTTTTATTTTAGTTTAATTAGTTCTCTTTTTACTTTGCTTTTTTTAATTATGTTGAATGCTACAATTGTTGATATGATAACAAATATGAGAGGCTAAACCCTTCAATTTAGGGGTAATGAAACTCTCTTAATTATGTAGCTTTAAAATTTTGATAATTATTGATATCTTTTTGTGCTTAATGGAAATGTTAGATGTGGTTTAACTTGTTGTTTTAGCTTTGAATTTGATAGCTATATTGTTGACACCAAATATGTTATGCTTAAACAAACATAATGTAACGACCCAGAATTTCTGTCATTTGAAATTCGTATACTTAATTGATTTTAAATATTAACAAGTAAAATTTATAAGTCGAATAAATTATGTTTTGAATATCTGGATTTAATTGGATAATTAAATCGATAATTTAATATTTGAATTACAGAAATAATTGGGAATTGGGTTTAATGTGATTAAAATTGATTTGTAAAGTTGTATTTAATCATATTGGAGTTAGAATGATGTTATAGAACTTTTAAAATTGAATTAAAAGTCAAACTGTGGAAATTGAATATTTTAATATTAATTGACAAGTAAAAATAGTAATTTTTCAAACAGTCTCGGATTTCGACGAAATCAGTTCTATTGGATCTGTAATGTTAAACTATTGTCAGATTTCAAATTTCGTGTCAATCGGATTTACGGTTTGTCCGGGGCAAGCTAAAATGCACTGAAATCGGTTTAAGCGGATTTTAAATTTAAATAGTCGATTTGAAAACCTATCTTTCAAATATGATCGAATTGGCTTCCGATATATATTCCATTGCGTTCGGAGTAGATGTAAACATTATAGACGCCTGGCGGCACGCATCGTTTGGAGTTCGGAAATTTTTTGGGTGAATAGTGTTGTGCAATTTTCTATAAAAGGCCCCCTATTTTCACATTTTCAACAAAACCCTAGGGTTTCAAGCTTCAGGCGCCACTTGATTTTCAATGGCCGAAAATTGTGCTTCTTCCTCATTTTTGTTTAAATCCATCGACTTTCACGAGAAGTCTTCAACTACAAACATGTAGAGGGCGATGAGATCTACATTCTCAACGGTCGTGATTGAATATGGCGAAGCAAATCGTCATGAAATTGACCGAGAACGCTCCGGGTTCGAGCACAAATTCCGTAACAATGGCGAAGCATTGAAGGTGCGGTCTTTGGCCGTGGGTAGAGTTCGAGTTGCTCTTCGAGGTGGCCTAGTTGATCGACGTGAAGACGTTCATATTTGTTACGTTAATTGATGAGAAGAGGCGGCCTATATGGGTTATGCGTGCGTCTTTTGCTATTGAGGAAGAAGCAAATTGTAGCGGCCATGATTTCATCTCCTGGAATTAACGGCCTGGATGAGCTAGGGTATATAAATTTGAAAATAGAAATTGAAATTAATTTATATAAATTCGTATTAACTTCTAAATTGCGTATCTTTGTCGTACGAGGTCCGTTTCGCACGAAACGAATTGCATTGGGTTCGTATTCGCGAACACTACCCGATGGAGCTGGTTTGGAGTTGATTGGAGCTAGTGAGAATTTTGGGTAAAATTAAACGCGTGTTTAATTTTATTCGAAATAAAACACTGCAACTGTATTTGAAACAAGGTGAGAACTTCTCACTCAATCAAATTTGTTTCGATTTAAATTTTAAATAGTTTGATTTAAAATTGCTTGATTGTATGATTGGATGATAAATTGCTATCTGTTGTATTGAAATAGACCCTATACGCCGTATATTAAGCGGAGGTTATTATATTAGACACATATACCGCAGTATTCCACCTTGAAGTGGAATTGGTATTATATATGTTCTTGGAGTTGATTTCCCGCATTATATAGCGGATGAGACCCTATTGCGTCGTATAATAGCGGATAATATTTTATATAAATCCATGTACGTGATATTCCGTCTTGAAACGGGATTGGTATTGTGCTAACATCTGTGGATGCAGGGAAACAGGTTGGAGGTATCCAACTGGATTCCTCAACAGTATTGATTTATTTACAGATATTTATGATATATTCTGTTATCATATTGATATATGATGTTTGGATGCCGTGGTTGATGTATTGGTGCTGTTGCAGCATTGGGCCTAATTTTGGAGTTTTAAAAATGTTAAGTAACAATTTCGAATTTAAAAGAGTTTTCAAGTGATTTGAAAGTATACATTTTATTGAATTTTGGAATTGATTCATTTTAAATAAATAAACGATATAATTTTTATGTTATAAAAATTATGCTTTTTATGAAATATAACCGAAATGTGATTTATGAAATAAGTAGTTGATTAATTTGTAAAATGGTTTAAATTGGGATTTTGGAATTATTATAAACGGTTTATATAAAAGATTTATAAAATTGATATTTATAAATTAAAAATATTGGAAATATAAAACGAGTTTTTATAATTGTTAAAATGAAGTATAAATGGATTTCATGAGTGAATGAATTTTATAGATTTATAAATTGTGAAGTTATAAAATGAATAGATTTTGTAAAATAAAAGATTTATAAGTAGCAACTTATAAATCGGATTTTGGCATTTAAATGAGGTATAAATAGAATTTGTTAATTAAGGGACTTTATAAGTTGAAGTTTTTATAAAATATATATAAATGTGAATTTATAAACTTTGTTTTATGAATCCGAAACCAATTGAATTTGATAAGTAAATACGAAAGCTTATTAAAGGAGATATATCCACGATTTTGGACAGTGGATAATCCTTTAAATTAAAATATGTAGAATTGTTGAATTTGGTAAACGATTTATATTCACGATTTTGGACAGTGAATAATATATTAAAGAAATGTTTTAGGAAGTGATATTTTAAATAGAATTAAAACGATTTGAAGTTGTTTTAAAATGTGTTAAGGATCGAAACCATAGATTTCAACATTCATTGTTGAAATAGAAGTTTTCGAGAAATAAGGAAAAGATGGACTATAACACTGTTGTTATAGTAAATGGTTTTCGAAAGGATATGTTTTTTTTGTATAGTATTGGGATTTATATATCTATCGTATTTTCGAATCCCTATGCTATTGATTTTGAGTTGTCGTAACGATGTTTTACGCAACATTCGTTTTGACCCAAATAAATGTGTTTAAAGAGAACGTTTTCCTTAAAAGAACAAAATATATACTTAATCGTGTTTTAAGTATATTGAATATTTTCTAAGTATTGAAAATAAATAGATTTGTGAATTACTTATTGTTAAATAAGTATTTGGAAATGTTTTTCAATGTAGAAATTGAAATGGTTTAGAGAATATATATTTATAAAGATAAATTGAAGTGAATATTTGGCAAGTTATTTAATTTATGGAAGATTAATAAAAGGACCTAGTGATTGTTATGGTGCTGAATATTTGTTTGTTTGCTTTGATAGTTAAATAACCGACTATCAATATTTACCTTTAAATGGGTAATTGTTGTGATTTGCTTGAATTTGAATGCTACACTTATTTTAAAATAAGCGCTCGCTATTCGGTTTAGCCGGGAGAAGACCTTTGGGTCATAAATCCCATTTCGAATAGTGATACGTCGTAATGGATAGCATTTGAAGACCGGTGTTGAAGACCGGATATTTTCGAAAACAGAAGGATTACCATCGAATGTCTCTGCATCGGCTGATCTCCGATATAAAGATTTTATCACCCTTTGTTATGGGAATTCCGGACGTGATTAGTGAATATCCGGATTGCAAGGGTTTCTTTGGAAGTGCCTTCGGTTCCGTTCGATCACGGAATGGACTTGTATGGATGTGTGTCTGACGTTACAATTTGAGATGTAAAGCTGGTTTCTATCAAATACATTTCTGTTGGTGGCGGAGAATTTATTCTCTTAGCTTAACACCCTTCTCTGAGACGTACGAGCTCAGAGGTTATGTAGTTGATGGTTACTAGTGATACATTCCTCATTTGGTAATGTGGTATACTGGTATACGAAGTGCTGCTGATCATTTGTTGATCAAAACATAGATTTTGTGAAAAGCGTAGCTTTGTGGACGAGACTTCGTCGGACCTCACACCCCGGTAATGGTCAAAACAGGAAAGATGCAGCAAGGTTATAAGGAGTAGCGCCCCTTAGGGTATTGCATTTCCTTCTGGATAGAAGTGGTATCATGGTATGGAGCCCAAATACTTAACTTATGTGGATGTCGCAAATATATATGACTTTGTGATTGTTGTTGGTTGAGGATCCTCGGATAAAGGTTGTTTACAACCAAGGGATGACATACTCGTGTCAGTAGTTACCTACTTTTACAGAGGTAACCCGGCCTAGTGTTGGCAGAGATCCGGTTAGGTTCTCGGGGCGTCTCTCCAGAGGCGTGCCTATGTGGCAATGGGAAGTTCCTTGGCCTAACCATTTTTTGGAAAATCCAAAGAAACAATACGAGCCTTGTATGGTTTTAATTGTAGAACCTGCCATTTACTTATGGTGGTGCCCTACTGTTTAGATGGTAGCTATAGTAGGCATACGATAATGGTCGTATGTTGGCTAAGATTTATATTATACTTTCAAAATGTTTTCTGCACTTTGCACTTATAGTAATAATATCAAAGAAATTTTTCTGCGTATCAAGCATGTGTGACTATCATAAGGAGAAATCTCCTCCGATTCTGCGTTTGCATTGTGTGTGTGCGCGGGAGGCCTTATGGTAGTTACATTTTCTAAAAGCATTGCGAATCTATTTTAAAATATTTCTTTGTTTGTTTTTAAAGATAAACTGTTTTAACTTCTCACACCAGTCCTATGACTGACCTGGAGTTTATTGTTCCCTTCCTAAACTCTGGGTGCCCACCAATTTCCATACGGGCAGTCTAGAGTCAGGTTGTCAGGTCATTCTGGAATTCAGGAGTTGTTGTAGATATCTGGAGGCAAGCTGGATGGCATGGCGTATCAACTAGTATATAGTATCTCTTTTCCGTTGTTTGCTGTTGTAAACTCTGATAATGTAATGTGATGTAATGTAATGTAATGTAATAACTGATACAGTTCTTTTATTTTAAAGATTATTCATTTATCTATTATATGTTGTTCCACTGTGAATTGTGAGATTCTGATATTGTTTCTGTTGCTTCTTCTTTCCTTCTTCTTCTACCTCTTCTTCTTTAACCCTAACAATTCGGTTTTTCTGCCTTCGATTTCTCGGCAGTTGATACAGTGGACGTATTAATGTCGATTTTCGAAAGTCGAAAATCCCGTACGTTATAATGTGGTATTAAAGCAATTGGTTAAGCGACAACCTTGGCTCTGTTGGGAATTACTCATTAGAGATAGAGTCGGTAGTACTCTAGAATGAGTATGAGTGTAACAGTAGATATGAGCGCGTATTTGTTAGTGAACATAAAATAGTTTTCTATTGTGTTGACTTATCGGTTGATTGTTTATAGATTCTGGTTGGTGCAGTCTAGCTAACTGTGTCGATAGGGGTTCCTAAACTCTTAAACAAGATAAACCGACACCGTATTGTTTTAAAATAGGGTAAATGAAATAATTTTACCCAAACTATTTTTGTATATAAAAAGAATAATTTTCCATAAATTATATAGTATATGGTTGCTTGTTTGTTAGGAAGTGATAATATTAAATTATTATCATCGATTATTGAATAAGAAATTGAAATCATAATCGAAAGCTGAGACATAAATCCTTATGCAAATGAGATTTGTAAATATAAATTGTAAATGTGATTCATAATTTGAAATGGAATTCCAGAGTAATATTTGAAAACAAATTTAAAGAATTTGAAATGTTGAGATTTGGGAAATTTAAATTCTTTGGAGTTTGAAAAATGATTTTCAAGGGTTTTGGAAAATTGTTTTGAAGGGAAGAAAGCACTAAACTCTTTTCGGTCGCTGGAAAATAATTCCGATGATGATTGCGACATCATCGGTGTTCATTTTCGAGTTTCCATGAGAGGAATTGCTGCGGAATTATAATTAAATGGAAGTTGTTTGTGAAATTGAGTTTGGTTTTGGAAATTCAAAAGATAATTTGAATAGATTTCAAAAATAATTTTTGAAAGATTGAAAAGGCTCTGGAATGTTATATAAAATGTTAATGGAATAATAAATAAGTTTGGATGACTTAGGAAATTCAGATTTAAACTGAAATTGACCTGAGTTAATTGGAATAAAGGTGAATTTTAGAAGTCTAATAGACTAAATGATTGGAATACAATTATTAAGTTAGAAAATAAATTGTGAATGAATAAATAAAATTTGCAATTGCAAGTGCAAGAAAATGAAATTGAATGTTGAAATTCATTTCGAATTTGTAAGTAAATAGAACAGGAATTGGAATTGAATTTGATTTGTGAAAAACAAAGTGAAGTATTAAACTAAAATTAGTGAGTGCAACTAATTGAAGAATGACTAAGTGGATAAGGTTTAAAATGAATTGAATCCGTATTTATTTATTTATTTATGAAAGTAAATTGTATTCATATAGAATTGGAAATCCATTGTAATATATGTAAGTGAAACCAAATGATAAAATGGTTAAACAATTCTGTTAACCAAAACGAGATATGAATTTGCATAAGTGATGTAATTTGACTTTGGTAAAAGTTAAATAGAATTTACTTTAGAATTGGAATCTGAATTGGATTTATAAGTGGAAATTTAAGTTAAGTTAAACAAATGATGTTTGAAATGGAATATAACTTAAGTAATTTTGAATGAAGTTGATTTTGGTATCGAAGTACATTAATAAAGTGAAGTGATGAATATGAACTTGAGTTATGTAATGAAATTCAACTTTTGTGGTTAAATGAATTAGCAATTGAATTGAACTAATGAATTGAATATTAATCAATCTAATGTAAATGTTAATTCATTAAAAACTAGTAAATTGGAAATTGAATAATTGAATGAAAGTCAATTTAATATCAACCAATTGGAATTAAAAGTGTAAAACCAAATTGAATGTGAATTTAATAATTTGGTTGTATTGGATATACATTGGTTGTTATATGATTGTTAGTTGATTGTATATAATTCATTAAGTGATAATGAAATTGAATTGATAAATGGAAAGCTATGTAATTGAATTTGAATTGAAAGTGAACTAATGTGAATTGGTTGTAAGCAATTAAAATTTGTATCGAAACCTTATAAAATGCTTATGGGAATTATTTTGATTGCATTGCTTATGAAAACTATGTGTTTTCTATTGAAAATTAGTGAAATGTAAATGAATTTCCTATATATGTCACTCACATGTTTAAATTGAGTAAGTACAGGTAGCAGGGCTGTAGTTGGCTGGATTTGGCCACACTAGAATGCTAATAAATCGTTGTTTTGCCTAAAAATGCTAAAAAGGTACGCCATACGCAATTAAAATTGGAAATATGAACTATTTTTCTGTTTTCCGACCGTGTGGGTCGATGTATATATATTTATATCTATTGTGATATTGCAAAAGTTCTCTGTACAAAGGAGACTCTCCCAAAATTTTCCGTAAATTTTGGGAGTTAGAAATTTTTTTGAAAATTTTCGGAAATTTTTTGTTAACAAAAAGTCAATTTCTATATTGAAATGAAAATGTAGGAATTGAACTAGTAAATGTAACCATCAGATTTTGGAAATTTTAAAATGTTTAAATGAATTTGAAATTTAATTTGAACAAATGGTTTTGAAAAGTTAATGAATTCTGTAACTTTTTCTTACTTGGCAATTTCGAGGACGAAATTCTTTTAAGGGGGGAAGTTTATAACGACCCAGAATTTCTGTCATTTGAAATTCGTATATTTAATTGATTTTAAATATTAACAAGTAAAATTTGTAAGTCGAATAAATTATATTTTGAATATCTGGATTTAATTGGATAATTAAATCGATAATTTAATATTTGAAATTGCAGAAATAATTGAGAATTGGGTTTAATGTGATTAAAATTGATTTGTAAAGTTGTATTTAATCATATTGGGGTTAGAATGATGTTGTAAAACTTTTAAAATTGAATTAAAAGTCAAAATGTAGAAATTGAATATTTTAATATTTAATTGACAAGTAAAAATAGTCATTTTTCAAACAGTCTCGGATTTCAACAAAACCAGTTTCATTGGATCCATAATGTTAAATTATTGTAAGATTTCAAATTTCGTGTCAATCGGATATACGATTTATCCGGGGCAAGCTAAAACGCACTGAAATAGGTTTAAGTGAATTTTAAATTTTAATAGTCGATTTGAAAACCTATCTTTCAAATATGATCGAATTGGCTCCCGATATATATTCCATTGCGTTCGGAATAGGGGTAAAATATTATAAACGCCTGGCGGCACGCGTCGTTTCGAGTTCGGAATTTTTTTGGGTGAATAGTGTTTTGCAATTTTCTATAAAAGGCCCCCTATTTTCACATTTTCAACAAAACCCTAGGGTTTCAAGCTTCAGCCGCCACTTGATTTTCAATGGCCAAAAAGTGTGCTTCTTCCTCCTTGTTTTTCTTTAAATCCATCGACTTTCACGCTAAGTCTTCAACTACAAACATGTAGAGGGCGATGAGATCTACATTCTCAACGGTCGTGATTGAATATGGCGAAGCAAATCGTCATGAAATTGAACGAGAACGCTCCGAGTTCGAGCATAAATTCGAGGCAATGGCGAAGCATTGAAGGTGCGGTCTTTGGCCGTGGGTAGAGTTCGAGTTGCTCTTTGAGGTGGCCTAGTTGATCGACGTGAAGACGTTCATATTTGTCACGTTAATTGATGAGAAGAGGCGGCCTATATGGGTTGTGCGTGCGTCTTTTGCTGTTGAGGAAGAAGCAAATTGCAGCAGCCACGATTTCATCTCCTGGAATCAACGGCCTGGATGAGCTAGGGTATATAAATTTGAAAATAGAAATTGAAATTAATTTATATAAATTCGTATTAACTTCTAAATTGCGTATCTTTGTCGTACGAGGTCCATTTCGCACGAAACGAATTGTGTTGGGTTTGTATTCGCGAACACTACGTGATGGAGCTGGTTTGGAGTTGATTGGAGCTAGTGGAAATTTTGGGTGAAATTAAACGCATGTTTAATTTTATTCGAAATAAAACACTGCAACTGTACTTGAAACAAGGTGAGAACTTCTCACTCAATCGAATTTGTTTCGATTTAAATTTTAGGTAGTTTGATTTAAAATTGCTTGATTGTATGTTTCGATGATAAATTGCTATTTGTTGTATTGAAATAGACCCTATACGCCGTATATCAAGCGGAGGTTATTATATTAAACATATATACCACGATATTCCACCTTGAAGTGGAATTGGTATTATATATGTACTTGGAGTTGATTTCCCGCATTATATAGCGGATGAGACCCTATTGCGCCGCATAATAGCGGATAATATTTTATATAAACCCATTTACCGCGATATTTCGTCTTGAAACGGGATTGGTATTGTGCTAACGTCTGTGGATGCAGGGAAACAGGTTGGAGGGATCCAACTGGATTCCTCAGCAGTATTGATTTATTTACAGATATTTGCGATATATTCTGTTATCATATTGATATATGATGTTTGGATGTCGTGGTTGATGTATTGGTGCTGTTGCAGCATTGGGCCTATTTTTGGAGTTTTAAAAATGTTAAAGTAACGATTTCGAATTTAAAAGGGTTTTCAAGTGATTTTTGAAAATATACATTTTATTGAATTTTAGAATTGATTCATTTTAAATAAATAAACGTTATAATTTTTATGTTATAAAAATTATGGTTTTTGTGAAATATAACCGAAATGTGATTTTTGAAATAAGTAGTTGATTAATTTGTAAAATGGTTTAAATTGGGATTTTTGAATTATTATAAACGGTTTATATAAAAGATTTATAAAATTGATATTTATAAATTAAAAATATTGAAATTATAAAACGAGTTTTTATAAGTGTTAAAATGAAGTATAAATGGATTTCATGAGTGAATGAATTTTATAGATTTATAAATTGTGAAGTTATAAAATGAATAAATTTTGTAAAAAAAAGATTTATAAGTAATTAACTTATAAATCGGATTTTGGCATTTAAATGAGGTTTAAATAGAACTTGTTAATTAAGGGATTTTATAAGTTGAAGTTTTTATAAAATATATATAAATGTGAATTTATAAACGTTGTTTTATAAATCCGAAACCAATTGAATTTAATAAGTAAATATGAAAGCTTATTAAAAGTGATATATCCACGATTTTAGACAGTGGATAATCCTTTAAATTAAAATATGTAGAAGTGTTGAATTTGGTAAACGATTTATATTCATGATTTTGGACAGTGAATAATATATTAAAGAAATGTTTTAGGAAGTGATCATTTAAATAGAATTAAAACGATTTGAAGTTGTTTTAAAATGTGTTAAGGATCGAAACCATAGATTTCAACATTCATTGTTGAAATAGACTTTTTCGAGAAATAAGGAAAAGATGGACTATAACACTGTTGTTATAGTAAATGATTTTCGAAAGGAAATGTTTTTCGTATAGTATTGGGATTTATATATCTATCGTATTTTCGAATCTCTATGCTATTGATTTTGGGCTGTTGTAACGATGTTTTACGCAACATTCGTTTTGACCCAAAATAAATGTGTTTAAAGAGAACGTTTTCCTTAAAGGAATAAAGTATATACTTAATCGTGTTTTAAGTATATTGAATATTTTCTAAATATTGAAAATAAATAGATTTTTGAATTGCTTATTGTTAAATAAGTATTTGAAAATGTTTTCCAACGTAGAAATTGAAATGGTTTAGAGAATATATATTTTTAAAGATAAACTGAAGTGAATATTTGGCAAGTTATTTAATTCATGGAAGATTAATAAAAGGGCCTAGTGATTGTTATGGTGCTGAATATTTGTTTGTTTGCTTTGATAGTTAAATAACCGACTATCAATATTTACCTTTAAATAGGTAATTGTTGTGATTTGCTTGAATTTGAATGCTACACTTATTTTAAAATAAACGCTCGCTATTCGGTTTAGCCGGGAGAAGACCTTTGGGTCATAAATCCGGTTTCGAATAGTGATACGTCGTAATAGATAGCATTTGAAGACCGGTGTTGAAGACCGAATATTTTCGGAAACGGAAGGATTACCATCGAATGTCTCTGCATCGGCTAATCTCTGATATATAGATTTTATCACCCTTTGTGATGGGAATTCCGGACGTGATTAGTAAATTTCCGGATTGCAAGGACTTCTTTGGAAGTGCCTTCAGTTCCGTTCGATACCGGAACGGACTTGCATGGATGTGTGTCTGACGTTACAATTTGAGATGTAAAGATGGTTTCTATCAAATACATTTCTGTTGGTGGCGGAGAATTTATTCTCTTAGCTTAACACCCTTCTCTGAGACGTACGAGCTCAGAGGTTATGTAGTTGATGGTTACTAGTGATACATTTCTAATTTGGTAATGTGGCATACGAAGAGCTGCTGATCATTTGTTGATCAAAGCATAGCTTTTGTGAAAAGCGTAGTTTTGTGGACGAGACTTCATCGGACCTCACACCCCGGTAATGGTCAAAACAGGAAAGATGCAGCAAGGTTATAGGGAGTAGCGCCCCTTAGGGTATGTGCATTTCCTTCTGGATAGAAGTGGTATCATGGTATGGAGCCCAGATACTTAACTTATGTGGATGTGGCAAATATATATGACTTTGTGATTGTTGTTGGTTGAGGATCCTCGGATAAAGGTTGTTTACAACCGAGGGGTGACATACTCGTGTCAGTAGTTACCTACTTTTGCAGAGGTAATCCGGCTTTGTGTTGGCAGAGATCCAGTTAGGTTCTCGGGGCGTCTCTCCAGAGGCGTGCCCACGTGGAAATGGGAAGTTCCTTGGCCTGACTATTTGTTGGAAAATCTAAAGAAACAATACGAGCCTTGTACGGTTTTAGTTGTAGAACCTGTCATTTACTTATGGTGGCGTCCCACTGTTTAGATGGTAGCTATAGTAGGCATACGATAATGGTCGTAAGTTGGCTAAGATTTATGTTATACTTTCGAAATGTTTTCTGCACTTTGCACTTATATTAATAATATTAAAGAAATTTTTCTGCGTATCAAGCATGTTTGACTATCATAAGGAGAAATCTCCTCCGATTCTGCGTTTGCATTGTGTGTGTGCGGGAGGCCTTATGGTAGTTACATTTTCTAAAAGCATTGTGGATCTATTTTAAAATATTTCTTTGTTTGTTTTTAAAGATAAATTGTTTTAAGTTCTCACACCAGTCCCATGATTGACCTGGAGTTTATTGTTCCTTTCCTAAACTCTGGGTGCCCACCAATTTCCACGCGGGCAGTTTAGAGTCAGGTTATCAGGTCATTCTGGAATTCATGGGTTGCTGTAGAGATCCGAAGGCAAGCTGGATGGCATGGTGTATCAACTAGTATATAGTATTTCTTTTCCGTTGTTTGTTGTTGTAAACTCTGATAATGTAATGTAATGTGATGTAATGTAATAACTGATACAGTTCTTTTGTTTTAAAGATTGTTCATTTATCTATTATATGTTGTTCCGTTGCGATTTGTGAGATTCTGATATTGTTTATGTTGCTTCTTCTTTCTTTCATCTTCTACCTCTTCTTTTTTAACCCTAACAATTCGGTTTTCCGGCCTTCGATTTGTCGGCAGTTGATACAGTGGACGTATTAATGTCGATTTTCAAAAGTCGAAAATCCCGTACGTCACACATAAATACAAATTACATCTTCATCTATATATGATTGTGCTAAAGAAGTGAATATTGAAATCAAAATTTAATGGTCTATATTTCTAATCAATAGTTAATCGGTCATACTTAAAATAGATTTTATTTTCAACTTCATCGTCATTTTTCATGAGAGTTGGCAAGTGGTTTAATGGGTGTGTTATAATTCGATGACTTATATTAGGCTAATTAATAGCATAGATATTCTATACTTATGATAAACACATCAATTAAATTCACTAATGACCAAAAAAGAGAGATCATTCACTAATGACCAAAAAAGAAAGATCGTAATTTCGCGTCGTGTTGATTTACGTGATCTAGAGAGTGGATTTATCTCTAAATTGCCTTCAAACTCTCATAGTTTTATCTGTTCTAGCTTTTGTTAGTCTTTACATTTTCTAGCTTAAAACAATTTTCAAATCTTTGTTTAATTTGATTGCCTAGAAATTTTAAAACCTAAGCAATTCTCTGCATATCGACCCGTACTCGCAATGTACTAACATTGTGCGCCGTGCGCTTGCAGTTTATATTTAATATAAATTTGGTCAGCTATTTACCGATCCAATGGATATTTAGCCGGTCCGAACAAGTTTTTGGCGCCGTTGTCGGAGAATTGCTTTGATTTTGATTTTCTATTTTTTGAATTATTGTTGTTTGATTTTTATTGCGTGTTTGTTGTGTGTGCTAATTTGTATTTTTAAAAAGAAAAATTGTGCATTTTGTGATTTTTTTGTTTGCATTTTGTTTGTGTGTTTGTTGTTGTCTCTAGTTGTTTTGTTCATTTGCATATCATATTTTAAAAAAATACACAACATCAATTGAAAATGACATTTTTTTTATTCCATTCCATTTCGATTATATTTGAAAATTTTAAGCTTCAATTTACAATTTTCATTTACAAGTTTACAAAATTGCACTGTGCATATTCTGTGCATAACCACTGTCACTGCCTAGCTTAAATCTCCCCGATCAACCTGACTGCTTCTGACTTCTCACTTGAACCATTCTCCCCTACATACACTTGCTGCTGTAACCAACTGCAACTACCTGCCACTTGCCGAATACCCCACTTGCCAAAAACTCTCCTTGTCAACTGAACAACTCTTTCGCCTTGACCACCAGAGCAAACAAATACAACTGCCTTGCACAAAACTGTGCACCTACTTGCAAGTTCAACCACATTTCATCATCAGTATACCCCATCACCTCATTCAAAACTGCCATCCACCCATCATTCATATTCTCCTACCATCAGACCACACTTACACTCTTCAGCCATCAACCCTACCTCACAGCTATGCTCCTCTTCAACAACTGACAGTGCAACTCCAACTTCACACTACATCAACAAAAACGATCATTGGCAATTCATCGGCAATTCACAGCACAAAACATTGTCTACTGGCCGAACTTGATACTCACACACCACTTGCAACAACCTCATCCAATTCGCAATCCCACTGCCCCAGTTTATCTCCTGAACACTCCACATTCAGAAAACCATACTTGTCAAAACATTTACTTCCAATCTCCAAGCCCACGGCCAATAACTGTAACATCAAATACTAACATCAATTCACTGCCCATAACAGTTTCAAACTCCTCCAACCAGTCACCACAAGCCTCTTCTCTCTGTTCTTCTCCCTGTCAACTGCATATACATTTACAGTCCTCTTCACAAATCTCCACAAACTCCTTCACCACCTTGTTACTGCCCTTACACAGACAACTTCCCCCTCACAGAACCACCTTCCAACAACCTGCAAATAAACACTTCATTACACAATACATACCAATACATCCCCTGCCTTGCTACCACGACCATACTACATCAATACCATCTGTTCATCACTGGTATCACACAACAGCCAATCCTTACCACTTACAACAGTTCAGCCATCAACATCCTCCGCCATCTCCACATAACGGCCTGTACAACTCATCACTCTCCATATTCATATCCCACTGCACACTGTTTCCATCAAGCCACTGTTGCAACAGACTTCAGCAACTGCTTCTGTCAACAACTCACTTCACAAACATACAACAACTACTCTTCAATACAACTGTCCTCTGTCAAACCAAAAACTCCACAACCTATTCAGCTGTGCCAACTACACATCACAACCAACTAGAGCACTGATCACCCATCACCTCTGCCACGAACCACTGCACTCGACTGCCAATACCAGTCGCCATCTACAACTGCACAGTGACAAGCAGCTGCAACCCCCTGCTTGCTGCAACCCTTTCACATATCAACTCACCTTTCACTGTTCCACTGGCAAGGGGTTGGGTTACTGCAATCGCTACAAAATAACTTCGGCCGCCATTTCACACAACACAGCAAACCCACAAACCACACGGCCATTTTGCCTTTGCCGGAACTGCACCTTCATACCACATAGCTTCGAACAACCAACCTCACCTAGAACTACCTTAATACCCACCAGAGCACCACGGCAATCGAAAATTCGAACACCACCACTCATGACCTCCTCCGATCTGCACCCAATCGCTCGCAAATCACCCTATCGCCTCAAACCCAATTGCGACCTCTCGCTAAACTAAAACCATCACAAAATATTCTACGTTGAACTGGAAATTCAAATTGATTATGGAAATTTTGAAGCTCTGGGATGTGGGGAATCGAGTTCATTCATATGTGATTTTGAGAAACCGAATTTCTGTTAAGAAGTTTGTTTATTTGGTCATTAAAGTGATTTCTTTGATCTGCCAGTGGCAACAAGTTTCGTTTTTTGGGCCGGGCCCTAGTTGTTTTTCATTTAGTTCCTCTTTCAATTGTTAATTTTCATTTAGTTTTTCTTTTCTTAAAAAAAGAAAATTTACATAACGAGTTTCCAATTTTCAAGTTGCAGAAAATAAAAAAAAGAATTGCTTGCTAAAACTGTTTTGCTTACTTGCTATAAAAAAAAAAAAAAATTTGCCGCTTTAAAATAATTCGCTAATAATTCTACACGCTCTGGCATCGCGTTCTTATCGCTTGTTTTTAATTGCTTTGCACTGTTAGTTGTTGCATTTTATTAAAAAAAAAAACACAAAAAAAAAAACAGAAAATATTCGTAGTTGCATTGTTAATACACGTTTAATTTATGTTATGCATTTCATCTTAGAATTTGATTGTATATTGACAAGTTGTCCTCTTTCGACAATTTAATTTCTTAGTGTCTAGGCTACGACAGTGCAATAACCATTTATAAATATTACGGTGATTCGTAAATATTATAGTGGTTGTTTCTCTAAAGGTACTTAAACCTTCGGCCGCATTGCTACGGTGATTCGTGGTGCACCGATAAATCTTGTCCATTACCTGCCTGAGAGCTATCTTGTTGATTTAACACAAAGTGTGATTATACAATTTTGGGTTAGGAGTTATTTAGGATAAATAATTAGTAATTAAACCCTTGCATTCATTTAGTTGCGTTAATTCATGCATATTTTCAAAAAACAAAAAAAAGTTCAAAATGCAAAACTAAAAAAATGTAAATATTTCTTAATTCAGTTTTTAAAACCTTTGAAATTTTCAATCAAACTCAAAAATCCAAAACAAAATTTGAGTTAGTTTTTTTTAAGAAAAAAAAAACCAAAAAAAAATACAAAATCTTTAAAAAAAATTGAAAATCCAGAAACAAAAATAATTGAATTTCCCTTTTGAAAAATAAATTCTTTTTGGTAAATAGTTTTACTTTATAAGAAATATCCAAAAAAAGAACCTTGAAAATGTTTGAATTCCCATATTCACATGAATTTTATGATAGTTGTGAAAATCGATATAATCCATATAATTTCACTCCAAATTATTATGGATATTTTAACAACAACTATTGTACAAACAATTCGAATTTCAATGAACAAAGTTTTCAAGACGATGACCAACTATTAAATCTCGAAAATAGCATTGAAATGATTTCTTCTTACTTGAACTCTCTACACAAGGAAATCAAATGATAAATGAATTATGTTATTCATATTTGTGCAAGAACTCGAGTCAAGGAATTCAAAATTTGAATTCAATTCAAAATTCAAATGATTTCGATTGTAACTCATGCCAATACAAGTTCGAACTCTAAAACGAATTTCAAAGTCGAAAAGGAAATGTGAACCACTTTTCGAATTATTTTGGCAATGAGAACAATCTCGACTATGGTTCAATGAAAGAATTTTTGTTCTCAACAATTTCAAATTGGGAATCCTCAAGTTAATAATTATAATTATAATTTTGTTGAACAAATGGATGAAATTTACAATGGTCACATGGATTTGTTGTTTGAAACATACCTGAGACAACGTTATTAACAAAATCAAATCCCAACGTGTGACAAGTCGAGTAATAATCCACCTTTTACCTAAATTGACGATTTTCAAATAATAAATTTTGAAATTGAAAACAACACCTTAATGAAGTTATTGAAAAAACGGTAACTGAACTGGATTTCAATTCTTTTGAGGGTGAGAAACTCGACTTGAAATTCGATTTTTCTTTTTCTTATTTTTAAAATTTGAATACAACAACTTTGAGTTTTGTACATGAAATATGCAATGAAGTTGTGATTAATCCAACAAAGGAAGACGAATTTAATGAACACGGTTTTTAGGGACTTTTCGAAAATGAGTTGTTAAATTCTGATAGGGAAGATTTAAATCACCATTTTGATTTTGAAATCAATAATCCTGAATAATTTTTCATGATGAACTTGAATTTAAATTTGGTGAAAATAAACTTGAACTTCAACCAATTTTTCTATCTACCCCAAAAATTATCGAAAATAAAACAACTCATACGATTTTTAATAAAACGACATTTGTTTTTCCAAATCAGCATTCAATTTTGAAATCTTTTATCGTTTGGTTTTCTGCGCTTAAGCTGTGTCTCGCATACTTGACGAGACAAATGAATTGGTCTTTAGAAGACCGTTTCATTTACTCTTTGACGATATATTTTCTAATGTTGTGTAAATATAATCCTTTCAAGTAAATATATGTCATATTTTAGTTTTAGTTTTCTCCTTTCACTTGGATTGACTGTGGGGACACCGTCAAAATCAAGTGTAGATGGAGCCTCATCTTCTTTTTTATTTTTCATGGTTTATTTTTTGCATTTTCTTTCCAAAACTCAAAAAGAAAATCCTAAGAACAAATTTTCTTTTTAATTACTTTTGACATTATACTATAAATGTAGGATTTTGGTTATTAAATTGAAATTTTTGAAAATTTATTTGTCTCAACAAAAATAAGAATTAAGTTTGATTACAAATAACGATGGTTTAACTAATATATAGAAAGGTTCATGGTGATAATTATGAAGTATATCCTAACTGAAAATCTTTGTTTAAAAACGTGGTGGATTTAAGAGAAAAGGATATAACGTTTTTTATCCTCTAAGTTTAATGGTGCTAAGATGATTTTGCAAAACTCTCTCTTCAAAAAAACTATATATATATATATATATATATATATATATATATATATAAGAAAAAAATTGATTTTGTATATATGTATATATTTTAATAAACATCTAGAGTCATGTGTTCACATGCAAGTGTGTACACTTGCCATGCTCTGTACTCTTCTCACGTAAGCCCCCAAGGTAATGCATGATCGGTATATCTGGCCTTAGTTTATCTGAGTTGGGTATATGCATATAAAAATTCTTTTATTAATAATGCCTACAGTCGATAGGTGTACACAATTTTGTGTTCACTCACCACGCTCTGTATTCCCCTCACATAAGTCCAAAAGGCAGTGCATGGGTAATATATTTGGCCTCGGTTTTCTAAGCTAGGGATATGCAAATATTGTAAATATCAATAAAAATTTCCAAATAAGAGAGAGTAAGCAATTGAATCCAAGCATTATTTTGACTTATCTGATTTAACTCGTTATTGAAAAGAAATGAAAATGCCACTTTGAAAATTTTTGATAATCAACTAAGGATCCATTTCATAGTTACATTATATTATCAACCGAAACAACAAGTTAAACTATAGTCTATTTGCTATGATAATTTTTTTATTGGAAATTCTGACGAGTAAATGACTTAAATTTTTAAGATAATGACCAAAACTTATATTTAACTTATTTGTGTCGATTTAAAAGTAAATCCTTCATTTGTAAATATTTTCAAAAACTTGCACTTATCACTTTGTAAATAAATCTTGCATTTAGAAATTTTACATTGCGCATTTGGATTTTGTGGGTAGTATCCGCTGAAAACCCTCACAAATCAACACTTGTCCTACTAGGGACACCTAGAGGTTTAACGGCTTATTACATATGCTCAATGCAATATGCTCCCTACGAAAAAGGATTTATCTAAGTTTTAGTTTATTCGAGAATGAATAAAAAGATAAGTGCGGAGGTATTTGGTGTGCATGTAAATGTGCATATCTTTACTTCCATATTTAATCGAATTTAATTAAATAAATGATCATATGGGGTAGTTTAACATGTTCAAACCAAAATTTTAATTATTTTCAAATCATTATATATTCATCTTCATATAGGGGAAAAATGATCATTTTTGTGCATATATTAATTTGAGAAAAATTACTTGGAAATTTTTATGATATTTTGTAGGAAATTGAATTCAATTACAAGTGGCTTTATGGAAAATATGCATGCATAAGAAGATATAAAGGAATGAAGATGGAAATAATTCATTTCATGAAACATGGAGGACCTCCCTTACCCATTTATCATGATGTACGCTTAGGAGCTAATGCACATGCGAACGGAAATTAAAACTATATGTACATTTAAGTTGAGGATTAGCACATGCTAATGATTGTTTGGTGGCCGCACTACCTTAAGGGTAGTTTGGGTAGTTACCAAAAAATGGATTAGGGTTTCAAAATATGTATAAATATCCCTTATGCTCATGTAATTAGTCTCTCTTCTCTTCCTCTTAGCTTCCATTTACTTTAGTTTAGTTTGAGGCTCACAAATAAAAAATCTTTTTCATTTTCATGACTAGTTAGCCATTTTATTTCATGTAACTTTCTCTTTTATGCAATTTTAATACATGCTCTTTTCTTTTCTTATTTATTTCCTTTCATGGTGTAGATCTTTATTCTTGCAAGTAGATTAGTTTTTATTTTAGTTTAATTAGTTCTCTTTTTTACTTTGTTCTCTTTTTCTATTTGTTTTTGTTTTATGTTGAATGCTACAATTGTTGATATGGTAACAAATATGAGATGCTAAACCCCTTCAATTTAGGGGTAATGAAACTTTCTTAATCATGTAGTTTCAACATTTTGATAATTATTAATTTCTTTTTGTGTTTAATGGAAATGTTAGATGTGGTTTAACTTGTTGTTTTAGCTTTGAATTTGATAGTCTATGTTATCGACACCAAATAGGCTATGCTTAAATAAACACAAACACAAATTATATCTTCATTTACATATGACTATGCTAAAGGAGTGAATGTTGAAATCAACATTTTATGGTCTATATTTCTAATCAATGGTTACTAGACCATGCTTAAAATAGATTTTATTTTCAAGTTTATTGTCATTTTTCATGAGAGTTAGCAAGTAGTTTAATGGGTGTGTTCTAATTTGATGGCATATATCGAGCTGATTAATAACAAAAATATTCCATACATATGATAAAGACATCAATTAAATTCATTAATGACCAAAAAAAAGAGGTCATAATTTCATGTTGTGTTGATTTATATGATCTAGAGAGTGGATTTATCTCTAAATTACCTTCAACCTCTCGTATTTTTATCTGTTCTAGCTTTTGTTAGTTTTTACATTTTCTAGCTTAAAATAAATTTCAATTCTTGGTTTAATTTGATTAACTAGAAATTTTAAAATCTAAACAATTTCATGTGGATCGACCCGTACTCGCCACGTACTAACATTGTATGTCGTGCGCTTGTAGTTAATATTTAATATAAATTCGATAGGCTATTTTCCAATCTGATGGATATTTAGCCGGTCCGAACAGCCTATAACTCCAAAATAAGTATATCAAGGCATACAAAGAAGAGATTTACAATGAAATTAATCCAATATTTATATAAAATATACAATTTCATACTTGCATTTAAGCTTTTCAAATCTCTAGATCTAAACCCTATTATTTATGTTTAACTCCATATTTCTTTCTAACGAAATATGTACCACAAGCATATACATACATATTAGAAATTTAGATATGATAAGGGATTTGAATTTAATTTAGATTTGGAATTATAATTTAACTTGGCTTTGGTGATTTGATTCGATCCTATTCTTCTTCCTTATTATTGTCCCTATTCTCCACTTATATATAAGTGTACAGATTATAATTTATTTAGATTTAGTAATTTGTAGAGAAAATAAAATGGCAGGGCTTCGCTATACTTTAGAAAATATGAGAAGTAAAGCGGGGGATAAAGTCTGTATTTACAGAGATTCGAATCAATACCAACCATCAGATTATATTATACTAAATCTGGGCTTTTTGCCTAGGTTCAATTCACAACCGCCATAGCAATGCCAATCAATTGGTCTACATTTACCAATCAACCGCTAATGGTTGACCGATTGGTCTTAAGTGTAACATCCTACGTTTTTAATGATAAATAATTAAAAAGAATTTAATAAATAAGTGATAATGCTGAAAATAGAATTTTTTTCAAACACCATAATTTGACTACGAAACTTACACCATTGGGTTCATGGTAATTTTCTGATCAATTTTCAAATATAAAATTTTTTCGATAGGTATTCAAATGGAATAGTTTTTAACGTTTGAAATTTAAGAGTCGGAAATAATTATATATATAAATGTGGAAACAAATAATAATTAATCATTGTTAACTACAAACAGTTAAGTTTAATGGTAGCTTAAGTTAAGAATGTGACTAATGGAAATAAATTATAGCGATCAATTAGCAGAGGAACAAACAAATAGAATAGTTAGAGTGAAGGAATTAAATTAACAAATCAAACACAAATCAAACAACGTAATGAATTAATGCGTTAAACATGGCATAGGTCGATCGAGAATATACCCAGGTCGACCAACAGCGGTCGGCACAGGGGTATGGGTGGTGACCCCGTGGCCATGTTAAAGCATGAATGCAAAATTTCAGATGGACAAACATAATGCATTGTTTGCGCACTAACAAATTAAGGAGTGTCCAAGATTAAATTAAAAGATTTTCTAAGTAAATCTAACATTCTATATTAACCCCAAACCACTATAAATACAAGCTTAGTTTACATTTTTCTTATCATATATTTTGGGTCACAAAGCGGAGATTTTCCATTCTCTTTTCTCCATAATTTCTAGATTTATAAAAATAAAATATTATATTATGTGTGTATGTAAGCAGAGAAAAGCAAGAAATAAGACAAGAGAAGAGTAGAAGAGAATCAAAATCGAAACAAAGGTAAAAATATAAATCTAAAACTCTATTTCAAATTCGATTTAGTACTTTCCCCATATCTGTAATTTTAATAAATGAATACCCTTTTTTATTATTGGACTTGAAGTAATATGGAGTCAAATAAAAAGGGTATAGATCCTTATTTAGAGAGTGGAAACACTAAAAGCAAGGTGAGTAGGAAAATTACATGTTTTGATAAGATTAGATTTATACCATTGTGATTTATTCTAATAATGCATTTGTATAATCGATTTGGATTTGATTGCAAGTGTGCATTGATTAGATATAAATCATGTTTTGGATAATTTATTGTATACACATAGCAAATTAATGTAAGTTTGAATTTGACAATATATTGTATACACGTAATGATTATGGAATTGGTTTAATGGAATTGGAAAACTTTCCTTATCATTGAGAAATATGGAATTATGAATTTATTATAAATGTGATAATAGTAAATTGGTATTTGAAAGTAGAAAAAGATTGTAAAATAAAGAAACTTTATTTTAGGGATTTAAGAGATATTTTAATTCATTGAAATTTGGGATGTTGCGAGTAAATTTCTGTGTATTGTCAAAGTTAAATAAATAAAAGTGTGATTTTTGAAATGAAAAGGAATACGCCTAAAAAGAAAAGGATGTACAAAATAAGGATAATTACCGTATTTTGTATTGTCTATTTCAAGTAATAAAAGATAGTTCCTTGTAATTATAAACACCACATAAATCTCTCTTTTTGGATAAGAAATAGAAATTTACGGTGTTGACATTTTTAGAATAGATACGTGGTTCCAACGCATTAAAATGTAGTAGATTGCAAAAGTTAAACGGTAAGACATGAATGAAGTGAAAGGATCTTAAAACGTTAAGATGTGAAATACAAATAAAAATTTGGAAGTAAATAAGAAGAAAATATGAAAGATGGACAAGAAGAAATAAAAGGATAGCATTGGAGTTGAAATGGAAAATAGAGAACGGATAAGAAGGATGGATAATGATATTATGAACTTTATAAGAGAAAAGCAGTAAATGAAGTTAAAGAAAAAAGTGGAACGCATAATGAATAAAGACCTAGGGTCATATAACGACCCGATATTTTCAACCATTCGCATCCGCACATGTCGTACTTGAATTGTTCAAAATACCGCGTTGTAAATAAAATTTGGTAAATCTCAAAATATACAGTAAATAAATAATCACAGGATCACAGACACAGATATCAGAAAACTCGTAGCGGAATTTAAAAATACTTAGTGGTTCATGAAGCCACTATAAATAGTCTCAATCAAATAAAATTTACATAGTCTTTAATCCAAATATAGTTTTAAATCATCAGTAGAACAACCCAAATGTCCACTAGTCTTGATTTCAAAAATTTAGATAAAGAACTGGAAGGGAAATTAAATTTGCCAGCAGCATGAAAGTGATCTACAGAAATCCTAGCTCCAGGATGAAACTGAACTGCAACTCAGGCTGACCCGAGCGTAAAATAAAACATAACACTCGAGTCAGGACATACATACTTATATAGTGTAAGTTAATTCAAGTGAACTGTATTAAAGTACAAGTAACTTAAAGGATGCTTGGGACCGCTCATCCTCTAAGGATCCGTTAAATTATTTACTATGTAGTATAATATACGCTATTATAATAATGTCTATATTAAAATAAACTTACTTTTAAATAGCGTTAAGGCTTTACATTTTCCACCTTAACACGTAATAGTCCCAGTAGTCCATCCAATATCATAGTCCCTCCCGATCGGGAAGCCACCAGAGGATACCACACGAGCTACGAGAGAAAACCAAACTCGTACAAGGCTCGCTATGGTAGGTGACACGGCACAACTGGGCAATGCCAGGGTAGATATACCAATTACGCTTCCAGACCGATGGTAACGCGTAGCGCGCAGCTACCGCCCACCTCGAACAACACTCCCAAATCAAAGGTGCGAACCAATACAATCACAAAAGTAATAGAATGGTATACGAAGAAGTGCGTCCGATCAGAGGTGCTACCTCATTAATCCATCGATCGCTCCTGTTTTAGCCACCTTATGCCAACTCACGGGAGTCGGGTCCACGTATTTACCTCAAAGGAAACGTCTCCACCATCTTACTTCATTCTGGAATCTCCACCGCGTACACGGTTGTCAAAGTGGTTTTCGGTACGACAGAGAGTATGCCAGATATCCGATCCCGGTCTCTTTAACAACCAAACGTTATTATAACCCGTGGTTACAACTTTTAAAAATGGTATTTATACTTTAAAAATCAAAATAAATTTCAAATACATTTCAATATCATAATATCATTTCAAACATCATTTATTTAAACATCAGTCATTTTATTTAATATAAAATACCATTTAAATCTATTCAATTTATTTAGGAATCAATTGCCTTTCAACTCACATTTAAAAGTTAAATTCTTCCATTTAAAACCATTTAAAGTCAATTCCATATTAAATTCCAAAATTTAAGCCTTTTTCCCAAAGATTATTAAATTTTATTAAAACAATCAAAAATTCAGTTTCCGTAGCACTTATAAAATGCTACCTAAAGTTATAGGTTAAACAGTTCATTTCCAAAAGACAACATTTAAGTGCTGTAATAGATTTCTTTATTTCCAATTAAACTTTAGTTATCTTTATCAACTATAGCACTTACAAAGTGCTATAATATCTTTTAGTTCAAATTAGCCTTTAAGTTCATTTAAATTTAACTATAACATTTACAAATGCTGTAATATGCTTTATATTTAAAATTTCAAGGTTTAACTATGATTTCATAACTAAGTAAAATTTTCATATAAATCATCTATTTTCACATTATAAAGTCATAATTTCAATTCTCATATTTTTATGAATTTATAAGTAAATTTTCATACAAAAATCAAATTTTATTACGAATTTCTTATTTAAATCCAAGTATTAAATTCTCATTTCTTTAATTAAATTATTAACTTAACAATTAAGTTTTAAATTCCCAAAATATAACTTATTATCAATTATTTTACTTAACTAAATCTCACTTTTAACAAAAATTCAGAATTTTCGAAAATAAGTTATATTTCAAAATTTTACTTAAACATTCATTTATTTAACATTTCGACTCATTCAAAAATCATTATAAATTTTATAAAAATCATTTAAATACATTTGAAACCAGAATATTATAAATTTTCCATTTAAAATATTTTTAAAACATTTAAGAAAAATATTATATAAACCACGGGTCTGTATATAGTATTCTAGCCTAGGTCAAGTGATACGGATATATATCATTTCAATCCGCAATTTACAAAGAAAACCCGGGTTCTATCATTTCAAACACGTAATCCCAAGTTAAGTAATAAATAATTAAATAATTAAATAAATGAATAAATAATTATCGTTCAGGCCTATCATTTCAGCCTGTAACGATTTCTATTCTACAGGGAACGTGCAGTGTGATTCAAACAGTAAATGATAATAAATAGTATAACTGCAAAATATAACAATAGATAATACAACTGATGATGTGTCAACTAAAAAATGGGGTTTAACATCATAAGTTAATATCACAGGCAGATAAAATTAAATAAAATAAGTTTACAATTACACTTGTGATTAATTCACAAATATACAAGTATGTTTGTCTGGTGAGGAATACTCAACTGAATGCCGTCGAAGATTTGATTTAAAACGATGGTAACACTTTGAAAAGAGAATGCACAGAAGCATGATCAAATAGTTGCGAAGGCTGCAACCAGATTTTTTTTATTCTTCAAAAGGAAACGAATAAATTCAACATCAAAACTAAGTAAAATTTAACACAAAATTTCGAAATAAACTGAACGAATGGAATCAAATATTGACTTGACCACTTCAGTAGATGGAGAGAGGAAGGTAGGGTGTAGATGAGCATGAAGTGGACGACAAAATATAACAAACAAAAAGAAGAAGGAAGGAAAAAATGAATAAAACCATTACCTGATTTCCCTGCTCACGAAAAAGAAAGAAGCATATGGAGATGCAGAAAATTTTGAGGTGAGGAAATGTGATATGAGGTTTGTATTTATAGGTAGAAGCTTTGCACGCAAGGAAAAATAACGTGTGCAAATCAAATGGGAACAAAAAGGCAAGCAAATATTTTTGCTTTGATATGTGATGTTGAATTATTGCGTTTATAAGGCAAAGAATATTTAAATCAAATAGTTAATTTTTGGAGTGGTATCTTGGACCACATATCCAAAAGTAACGTACATTGATTTGATAAAGGAATGGCAAAAGAAATTTGTTTTTTTTTTGAACAGTACGTGAACATGAATCGAAAGGGTGCTGTCATTCCCCTGAATATGCGTGATGTTTGAGATAAAAGGGGAAATACAATTCAAATTGATTTCTTTCATTTTTTTTCTGACCGAGTATTTCCAAAAGGGTTTGCATGATTATAGGAAGAAACATCAAACATATTTTGCTTTGACTGAAGAGGAAATTTCGAACGTTGCCAATAGTTTCAGGTAGGAAATAATAGATATGTAATATACGGTATCCGTTTCTTTCTGAAATAAATTAGCAGTCTATGCATGTGATATCTAAAGTTATTGCATTGTTTTAATCATTTTCTGCCATGTAGTTTAAATTACATTTAGTTGTAAATATAAAGCAAATTTAACTGAAATTTGGTTCTACTACATAGAAAATGAAGTTTGACATATTTTATTATTACAGGAATAGTTTTACTTCTTTCAAATGAAGTTAAGGGAGGCAAGCTGATAGGAAAAAAATATACTGCTTACGTGACAAGAAACTTGCATTGATGATTTAGTTTAAAAGATGAAAGCTGTACTGATAGATAAAATAAGGAACGCACAAATTAAGGATATGATTGTTAGAAAAATCAAAGATTTTATACGAAATAAAATAGTTGCAGCAAAAGAGAAAAGGGATGTCCCTGAAAAGGTAAATGGCTAGTCACGGTTAAAGGAAAATTGAAACGGATATGCTTCCCTCTTACTCAAAAATGTACGTTTACTGATTTATTTAACCATTTTTAGTTACGGTATACACATTTGGAATGCGCACTATAGACGCAATAACTAACTCAAAATTTTACGCTCAAAATGACGCCTAAATTCTTATACCCTTATAAATAAGAATCTTGGGCGAGCTAAATTTAGTAAAGGACAAAAAAAGAAAAATGGAAAATGAATGACTACATGAATGGCAAGAAATAAAGAGGCTAGAATTGAAAAGGTCATGAGTTAAGGTAAAAGAAACATATATATTTAATCTTATATGCAAATGAAAAAGGAATGAGATAAGGAGAAGATTTTGGAGTGATTAGGAAGAGTAATACATAACTAAAGTATGGTAATTAAATAGATAGGTAAATAAAAAGGTAAGAAATAAACAATTTAGCGTATGCGTAATTAAAACAAAGTAACGTATGTATAATTGAATTTTTTTCTTCAAGTTATTAAATAAAAGATATACATAAGAAATATTTAATAGATAAAATAAGGTCTAGACAAATAAATAAAGAAATAAATGTCAAGAGATAGACATAGGAAAATAATAAAGAGACTAGGCAAATAAAAATGAGAAGTGGGAAATAAATCTTTTTATTTGAATAGCAAAAAGAAATACAAAGTTATGAATGAGGTGGATGGCTAAGGTAAAAAAGAAAGAGGGTATAAACGAATAACTTGATGTATTAATTTTTCTTTCTAGAATTGCATGAGAGATGAGAAGTTATAGGGAAGAAAAATATAAATATTGATATTTTAAAAGGGCCATGAGTTGATTGAGCATAGATTTATTACTTGTTATACACTGCCACTTAATTCTATTCCTATTATAAGCAATAGGTAGGAAATCTCGTTGTGTGATGGAATTATGCCATGGATTTCGTAATTAAGGAAAGCATACAACGGCAAGCGATTATATTATATTGTGTACAATGATGATGTTTCCTTCATATATATCTTTATTGGTCATAGTATTATTAAAAACATATACGTATGTATATATATATATAATAGACTTATACATATAAATGTGTTAAAATTAAGTTTCACTATTTTATGAGCCTAAAATTAAAGACAACAATTTTGAACCTAATCTCCAGATTAAAAAGGTTTAAGATTAAGAAGTTATGACTTTACATACAAGTCCATCTTATAAGTCTTAAGTCAAATTAACGCACACACATATGTATATATACAAATCATTTTAAATAATGTCTTAAACTTAATGCAACATCTTTATGTTAAAATTTATAACTTAGTAAATTCTTTAATATTAAGCAACAAATTAAGGTCTAACGTTAATTTAAAAGGAAAAAGGAATCGTGATATTTTGCAATAAATTCAAGTCATTTTTATAAAGAAGCCCCCTTTTTTTTTAACTTTAACAAAAGTATACAAAACAAAAGATTGGATTTAAATAATGAACACATGCAAACATTAATAAACTACATATGTTTTCTATTCGAATCAATAACAGAAATATTACATTAATTAAGGCTTAAATTTAAATTACAATAAGTTCTTTTCCCTCTTTTTTTTCCAAAACTTATTAATTTAAAATTTTAATTATTGAAAATTTTACTTTAAAAAAATACAACGTTTTCAAGTAAAACTTAATTAAAATATTTACAAAATTATGGGTTGTTACACTCTCCCCCACTCAAAACTTTTCGTCCCCGAAAAGGAACGAGGTAGGAGAATAGAAACACCCTGAAAGAAAACTAAATTGAAACTCAAAATGGAATCATTGATTTAAACCATATAAATTCAATTTAAATTAATTAATATTCAATAATTGATTTAATCCATTTGATTTTTGGTGAAGTTAAATCAATCTTAACTATTTCCAAATTAATTATCTTATTATCCAATTATTTTGAAAATAACAATTTCAAAAATCATAAATTTGTATAGTCATTTATAATAATCATCTTTTACTCAACAAATTTAATTCTTCTTTATTCCAGATTATTATTAAATATATTCTACTTAATATATCTTATCACACATATTAAGTAGATTACATTTATTATAACTATTCCAATTTATTTCTAAATTTCCTTTAACACCATTTGATATTGTATATTATTCAATTATTTTTTTATTCTATTTACCCCTATTTGTCTTTTTGTAACTGAAACTTTAAGTGTATAACATTTATTATAACCACTCAAATTTTATTTATAAAATCCTTTTATATTGTACATTATCCAATTACATAGTTAATTTCTGAATGATTTAGGTAAGTTTATATTGGCATGCAATTGAATATTATACAAGTAATTTTTTTTCCAATTCTATTATTCAAGTTTAAATATTCATTCAAAATTTGACTTTATTTTATCATTAGAATCACCTTTTAACATAAATTTGTGAATTAAATTTCCAATTAACTTCAAACACTTTAGAGATAAATAAATACATACATATAATATATGTCAAATCAAATTTAAATCATATATCTATATATATATATAAATTAAGTCATATTTTAGAAATTCAAATCAATTTAATTCTTTAAACCAAAAACTGTAGCAAGACTACATAATGGTCTCTCCACTTTGAAAATCGAAAATGAATGTCGATGATGATGCAGTCACCACCGAAATTATTTCCCAGCGACAAAGAGAAGAGCACTGATTTTCAAAACTTTTAAAATTCTTAAGAAACAAATTTCTTATTCGAAAATACTGTAAATAATATATCCCTTTAAAACTTTAAACACAAGGTTTGAAACCATCGAAAATTAAATTCACAAATTCTTGTTTTAAACTCATTTCAGTTCCCAAATCAATTTATAAACAACTATTTATAAATTTATTTATATAATAATAAATGATAAATCAAGTATTATAATTTCAAATGATCAATTTAAATCAATTTATTAAGTTCCATAAAATTTACTTATATATCAAAATATATTTCATTAACCAAATTTTAAACTAATAGTGTGTCGGTTTGTTCTGTTCAAGTGTTTTGGAAATTCCATCGATAGCGTTGGTTAGCCGAATCGATCAGAAATCCAAATCAACATCAACAACCCAAACAACATAAAAATAAAACATTAATTATAGATTTACAAGTACAATTCAAAAATGGTTGGAGATAGGTTAGAAAAAAAACAAGATGATTAATTAACAAAATAGGAATATGGATAAGCTTATGTAAATTGCGGGCAACCTTAACCGGGTCAGCCATGACTTAAAGAATAAGATCGATGTGGATTTTCTGAGGTAAATCTACATTAAATCTCAAGAGATAGAGTTCGGAATAACCAAAGATACTAGCATATAAGCCGAGGATAAATATAAATCTCTGGTGAATCAATGCTAGTTGTAAAGGAGTTTCATCCCTTTATTAGAATATTGGCGAGACCGCCTATTCACTATAAAGATCATCCGAAGTGGAGTTATGGGATGCTCCAGAATCGAAAGAAAATGAATAGTGAGGGACACGAATGAACTTCGGAACCGCAAGGAATGTTCCAAAATTCGAAATGGAAGAGATTCAAGCTCGAATGAAAGTGATTCTGTAAATCAAATTTACCATACATTCTAAGTTTTGCCTAGAGCCAAAGCACTGATACCAACTGTAATGACCCGATATTTTCAATCATCCGCATCCGCACATGTCGGAATTGAATTGTTCAAAATACCGCGTTGTAAATAAAATTTGGCAAATCTCAAATATACAGTAAATAAATAATCACAGGATCACAGACACAGATATCAGAAAACTCGCAGTGGAATTTAAAAATACTTAGTGGTTCATGAAGCCACTATAAATAGTCTCAATCAAATAAAAATTACATAGTCTTTAATCCAAATATAGTTTTAAATCATCAGTAGAACAATCCAAATGTCCACTAGTCTTGATTTCAAAAATTTAGATAAAGAACTGGAAGGGAAGTTTGCCAGCAGCTTGAAAGTGATCTAAAGAAATCCTAGCTCCGGGATGAAACTGAACTGCAACTCAGGCAGACCCGAGCGTAAAATAAAACATAACACTCGAGTCAGGACATACATACTTATATACTGTAAGTTAATTCAAGTGAACTGTATTAAAGTACAAGTAACTTAAAGGATGCTTGGGACCGCTCATCCTCTAAGGATCTGTTAAACTATTTACTATGTAGTAATATACGCTATTATAATAATGTCTATATTAAAATAAACTTACTTTTAAATAGCGTTAAGGCTTTACATTTTCCACCTTAACACGTAATAGTCCCAGTAGTCCATCCAATATCATAGTCCCTCCTGATCGGAAAGCCACCAGAGGATACCATACGGGCTACGGAAGAAAACCAAACTCGTACAAGGCTCGCTATGGTAGGTGACACGGCACAACTAGGCAATGCCAGGGTAGATATACCAATTACGCTTCCGGACCGATGGTAACGCGTAGCGCGCAACTACCGCCCACTCGAACAACACTCCCAAATCAAAGGTGCGCACCAATACAATCACAAAAGTAATAGAATGGCATACGAAGAAGTGCGTCCGATCGTAGGTGCTACCTCATTAATCCGTCGATCGCTCCTGTTTTAGCCACCTTATGCCAACTCACGGGAGTCGGGTCCACGTATTTACCTCAAAGGAAATGTCTCCACCACCCTACTTCATTCTGGAATCTCCACCGCGTACACGGTTGTCAAAGTGGTTTTCGGTATCGACAGAGAGTATGCCAGATATCCGATCCCGGTCTCTTTAACAACCAAACGTTATTATAACCCGTGGTTACAACTTTTAAAAATGGTATTTATACTTTAAAAATCAAAATAAATTTCAAATACATTTCAATATCATAATATCATTTCAAACATCATTTATTTAAACATCAGTCATTTTATTTAATATAAAATACCATTTAAATCTATTCAATTTATTTAGGAATTAATTGCCTTTCAACTCACATTTAAAAGTTAAATTCTTCCATTAAAACCATTTAAAGTCAATTCCATATTAAATTCCAAAATTAATCCTTTTTCCCAAAGATTATTAAATTTTATTAAAACAATCAAAAATTCAGTTTCCGTAGCACTTATAAAATGCTACCTAAAGTTATTGGTTAAACAGTTCATTTCCAAAAGACAACATTTAAGTGTTGTAATAGATTTCTTTATTTCCAGCTAAACTTTAGTTATCTTTATCAACTATAGCACTTACAAAGTGCTATAATAGCTTTTAGTTCAAATTAGCCTTTAAGTTCATTTAAATTTAACTACAACATTTACAAATGCTGTAATATCCTTTATATTTAAAATTTCAAGGTTTAACTATGATTCCATAACTAAGTAAATTTTTCATATATATCATATATTTTGACATTGTAAAGTCATAATTTCAATACTCATATTTTTATGAATTTATAAGTAAATTTTCATACAAAAATCAAATTTTATTATGAATTTCTTATTTAAATCCAAGTATTAAATTCCCATTTCTTTAATTAAATTATTAACTAAACAATTAAGTTTTAAATTCCCAAAATATAACTTATTATCAATTATTTTACTTAACTAAAATCTCACTTTTAACAAAAATTCAGAATTTTCGAAAATAAGTTATATTTCAAAATTTTACTTAAACACTCATTTATTTAACATTTCAACTCATTCAAAAATCATTATAAATTTTACAAAAATCATTTAAATACATTTCAAACCAGAATATTATAAATTTTCCATTTAAAATATTTTTAAAACATTTCAGAAAAATATTATATAAACCACGGGTCTGTATATAGTTTTCTAGCCTATGTCAAGTGATACGGATATATATCATTTCAATCCGCAATTTACAAAGAAAACCCGGGTTCTATCATTTCAGACCCGTAATCCCAAGTTAAGTAATAAATAATTAAATAATTAAATAAATGAATAAATAATTATCGTTCAGGCCTATTATTTCAGCCTGTAACGATTTCTATTCTACAAGGAACGTGCAGTGTGATTCAAACAGTAAATGATAATAAATAGTATAACTGCAAAATATAACAATAGATAATACAACTGATGATGTGTCAACTAAAAAATGGGGTTTAACATCATAAGTTAATATCACAGGCAGATAAAATTAAATAAAATAAGTTTACAATTACACTTGTGATTAATTCACAAATATACAAGTATGTTTGTCTGGTGAGGAATACTCACCTGAATGCCGTCGAAGATTTGATTTAAAACGATGGTAACAATTTGAAAAGAGAATGCACAGAAGCACGATCAAATAGTTGCGAAGGCTGAGACCAGATTTTTTTATTCTTGAAAAGGAAACGAATAAATTCAACATCAAAACTAAGTAAAATTTAACACAAAATTTTGAAATAAACTGAACGAATGGAATCAAATATTGACTTGACCACTTCACTAGATGGAGAGAGGAAGGTAGGGTGTAGATGAGCATGAAGTGGACGACAAAATATAAAAAACAAAAAGAAGAAGGAAGGAAAAAAATGAATAAAACCATTACCTGATTTCCCTGCTCACGAAAAAGAAAGAAGCAAATGGAGATGCAGAAAATTTTGAGGTGAGGAAATGTGATACGAGGTTTATATTTATAGGCAGAAGCTTTGCACGCAAGGAAAAGTAACGTGTGCAAATCAAATGAGAACAAAAAGGAAAGCAAATATTTTTGCTTTGATATGTGATGTTGAATTATTGCGTTTATAAGGCAAAGAATATTTAAATCGAATAGTTAATTTTTGCAGTGGTATCTTGGACCACATATCCAAAAGTAACGTACATTGATTTGATAAAGGAATGGCAAAAGAAATTTGTTTTTTTTTTGAACAGTACGTGAACATGAATCGAAAGGGTGCTGTCATTCCCCTGAATATGCGTGATGTTTGAGAAAAAAGGGGAAATAAAATTTAAATTAATTTCTTTCATTTTTTTTCTGACCGAGTATTTCCAAAAGGGTTTGCATGATCATAGTAAGAAACATCAAACATATTTTGCTTTGACTGAAGAGGAAATTTCGAACATTGCCAATAGTTTCAGATAGGAAATAATAGTTATGTAATATACGGTATCCGTTTCTTTCTGAAATAAATTAGCCGTCCATGCATGTGATATCTAAAGTTATTGCATTGTTTTTATCATTTTCTGCCATGTAGGTTAAATTACATTTAGTTACAAATATAAAGCAAATTTAACTGAAATTTGGTTCTACTACATAGAAAATGAAGTTTGACATATTTTATTATTACAGGAATAGTTTTACTTCGCAATTTTTCAAAATGAAGTTAAGGGAGGCAAGCTGATAGGAAAAAAATATGCTGCTTACATGACAAGAAACTTGCATTGATGATTTAGTTTGAAAGATGAAAGGTTTACTGATAGATAAAATAAGGAACGCACAAATTAAGGATATGAATGTTAGAAAAATCAAAGATTTTATACCAAATAAAATAGTTGCAGCAAAAGAGAAAAGGGATGTCCCTAAAAAGGTAAACGGCTAGTCACGGTGAAAGGAAAATTGAAACGGATATGCTTCCCTCTTACTCAAAAATGTACGTTTACTGATTTATTTAACCATTTTTAGTTACGGTATACACATTTGGAATGCGCACTATAGATGCAATAACTAACTCAAAATTTTACACTCAAAATGGCCTAAATTCTTATACGTTTTCTTATAAATAAAAATCTTGGGCGAGCTAAATTTAGAAAAGGACAAAAAAAGAAAAATGGAAAATGAATGGCTACAAGAACGGCAAGAAATAAAGAGGCTAGAATTGAAAAGGTCATGAGTTAAGGTAAAAGAAACATATATATTTAATCTTATATGCAAATGAAAAAGGAATGAGATAAGGAGAAGATTTTGGAGTGATTAGGAAGAGTAATACATAACTAAAGTATGGTAATTAAATAGATACGTAAATAAAAAGGTAAGAAATAAACAATTTAGAGCGTATGCCTAATTAAAACAAAGTAACGTATGCATAATTGAATTTTTTTTCAAGCTATTAAATAAAAGATATACATAAGAAATATTTAATAGATAAAATAAGGTCTAGACAAATAAATAAAGAAATAAATGTCAAGAGATAGACATAGGAAAATAATAAAGAGACTAGGTAAATAAAAATGAGAAGTGGGAAATAAATCTTTTTATTTGAATGGCAAAAAGAAATACAAAGTTATGAATGAGGTGGATGGCTAAGGTAAGAAAGAAAGAGGGTATAAACGAATAACTTGATGTATTAATTTTTGTTTATAGAATTGCATAAGAGATGAGAAGTTATAGGGAAGAAAAATATAAATATTGATATTTTAAAAGGGCCATGAGTTGATTGAGCATAGATTTATTACTTGTTATACACTGCCACTTAATTCTATTCCTATTATAAGCAATAGGTAGGAAATCTTGTTGTGTGATGGAATTATGCCATGGGTTTCGTAATTAAAGAGGACATAAAACGGCAAGCGATTATATTATATTGTGTACAATGATGATGTTTCCTTCATATATATCTTTATTGGTCATAGTATTATTAAAAACATATACGTATACGTATGTATATATATATATAATAGACTTATGCATATAAATGTGTTAAAATTATGTTTCACTATTTTATGAGCCTAAAATTAAAGACAACAATTTTGAACCTAATCTCCAGATTAAAAAGGTTTAAGATTAAGAAGTTATGACTTTACATACAAGTCCATCTTATAAGTCTTAAGTCAATTAACGCACACACATATGTATATATACAAATCATTGTAAATAATGTCTTAAACTTAATGCAACATCTTTATGTTAAAATTTATAACTTAGTAAATTCTTTAATATTAAGCAAAAAATTAAGATCTAACGTTAATTTAAAAGGAAAAAGGAATCGTGATATTTTGCAATAAATTCAAGTCATTTTTATAAAGAAGCCCCCCCTTTTTTTTCAACTTTAACAAAAGTATGCAAAACAAAATATTGGATTTAAATAATGAACACATGCAAACATTAATAAACTACATATGTTTTCTATTTGAATCAATAACAGAAATATTACATTAATTAAGGCTTAAATTTAAATTACAATAAGTTTTTTTCCTTCTTTTTTTTCCAAAACTTATTAACTTAAAATTTTAATTATTGAAAATTTTACTTTAAAAAAAACAACGTTTTCAAGTAAAACTTAATTAAAATATTTACAAAATTATGGGTTGTTACAGGTCAACTGTAAAATTGTAAAAGGATATTCGAGTAAAGATGAAAGAATACACACACACACACATACAGATACATACATACATATACATACATACATACATACATAGATATATATATATATATATTTGTGTGTGTGAAATATATATAATGTTAAAACGAATTTCTTCACTAAGACCCAAAAAGTGCAAGGGAAGAGGAATTTGGTTAAGTGAAGGCTTGGAACACCTTTATGGACCTCGATGAGTGTTGGCAGAAGCAAGACTTGGTTGAGAAAGAGCTTAGGTAAATAGGTTTAGTATGTCCAAGTCCATAATGTTGTTATAATTGTTCATGTTGAAGCTATGCCCAATCTTATGTCATAGTCATGTCATCTTGAAGTCGATTGTTGTAGATCAATCTCGGTCAAATAGTAATGAGTCTATGTGTGTTTTAGATTTCGAAGCAAGCTATGATAAAAGTCACAAGTACTTTGGAATTCAAAACAAGCTATGAGTCATGAGATCTTTATTCATATGTCATGAAATAGTTGAATATACACAGCCTTATGCCTACAGAGTTCGAGTGTTACAATCGAAAAATCCCCAAATCAACTTAGGGTTATGAAGTTTAAAATGTAAGAAGTTGAGAAAAGAACAAACCACCTTCCCCCATGCCCCTGGGTTGTTCATATGGGCTGTAAGATGCGGTATGGATGTTATGCGCCATGCCTTATCTGTAGCATTGTGGTTCATCTTGATGACGCTAACGATATTGCTTTGATTTGATGACTTGCAGCATTCTCTAGTGCATTGATAGACCATGGCATCATCAAGTCATGGTACTAATAATAAGCGACATCGATATCAGGCGGCATTGGTAATAAGCAACATTGATAACATGCAGTATTGGTAACAGGAGGCATTGATAACAGGCGGCATTGATGTCAGGTAGCATTAATAATAGGCAGCATTGATAACATATAAAATTGATGATAGGCGACTTTAGTAAATGGCGCATTGGTGATGAGTGACATCAATAAGGAGCGATATCAGAAGGAAACGTCATTGAAGAGATGCGATATCATTCTAAGGCGATGATACTAGTTGTGGCATTCATTCTTCCTTCATGATGAAGTGTGATATTGATTAAAACATGGCATCAATGAGGGGCGACAGAGAGGTAAATCATGTCACTATAACATAGATCGCTTTAAATATAGTATTCTTTAACATTACCACTTCCTTGAAGAGATACGACATTATTCATTCAACTATACAAATGGCATGTGCCAATGATGGCATCCGATATTCTTAGCTTCATTGATGACCTACGAAACCATCTATTAACTCTTGATGATGTGGGGCAGCATTGCAGCATTGGCTTATCTCCATACTTTTGAAATTACTTGTTGATGTAGGATCATGGTTATGTCGACATGCCACATACCTGTAGCATCAATAGTGATAGTAGTAACATTTGCCTCCCTCCCTAGTGCAAAGGAAGCATTGACTTCTCAAATCAATAACCTTGAAACTAGTATCCAACTGTCCATTTAAAGCTAATCAAAGGTTACTGCTCTTCTTCCTCTGTAATATAAATAATCAAGCCTTTCCCTCTTCTTCCCTTTTACCTACATTTCAAACTCAAGCGAAAAAGCTTTTAAATTCACAAAATCCAAAACTTCGAATCTCAAGCATATGAACCATTACTAAGGTGCGATTTTTGATTCTAATTACATCAATTAACTCGAATTAAGAAGCTTTATACCAAATCATTATTCAGGTTTTATTTGGGTTTTATCGATTTTGAACTGATACTTGGGACTAATTACATGAATTTGGTGTTAATATTTGTATTATTGTTTAGATTAATGATCAATTGTGCTTATAAATTAAATTAGTGAGGAATCTCTATGCCACTTGGATAATTTTAGATTGATTAATAGTTGGGAAATATTGATTTAGAAACCTAGACATTTCTAGTTTAATGATGAACGAGTGCTCTACCAAACCTGAAACCAGACATCGTCTTACTCTATACCAACACTAATGTTTTACGAAATTATTAGGATGTTCGATATTGATTAATTCATCATATTTTACTTCAAGACTGGTATTTTACGATATCATGCTGATGTTTTGTATCAGTTAAATTTTAGCTTTATCCATTATTCTGATTAACAATTCTAAAGTTTAGAAAGCTTAGTATAAAACACTTACACCGTTAATAACCAAAAAAGGTGCGGTGACCTGTCTAAAAACCTAAGAGGTATTGTCATGAGATAGTTTACGTCGGCCACTAACCATTGATGTGACCTACGTGAATTCAATATTGATTTATGCGATTATCATATAATATTGATAACCTTATCGTATATTATTATCCTTCATTGGTGATCATTTTCAATACCTTTACGACATTGTTACTTACAACATAGTTGTTGCAGTAATTTTATAATCTACTTATACATTTAGCCTTTTTGTAACTATGTTGACGTTACCCATTGATGTTGGTTATTTTGCCATTTCGGCATTGACCATGGCTGTGGCAGTACATTATAGTTTTATAGCGTAACTAATGTGACATTCGACATTAGTTCACCCGTTCAACATGGATTTATTGATGCAATTTAATACTTAGGATATTCTCATGATAATTTTTACTTTAAGTTTTTTTTAATATCTATAAGCTTGCTTTCTTACCGCGAGTCTAATAGTTATTTTGTATACTCGTAATTGACCTAAAATTTTAAGTTTTCTATGAGTTGAACATTGACTGCGTAGTGGTCACTGACTTGTTGTAAATATTATGTAGGGCTTTAGACCTTTAACATTTTGGTGTCATAATCTAAACAATATGTAAATCAATTAACTATTCCTTGTTTTAGCATATAACAATTTTATACATGGGCATTCCAAATTTCATAAAATATCTAGTACTTTTATAATTTGGAATAATATCACCTGGCAAACAAATAGAAGATAAGAAGACAACCCAGAAAGGAATAAAGAAATCTAGTAAGGGCTATAAGGCTTCTCCATTCGCTAATAAAGGGAATCATCTTCTTAACCAGTTGTATATTACTACCCAAGAAGAAGTGGACTTCATTCTCAAACAGTTTAGTATCGTAGGCATATAAATCATTCCTGTCGGTCTTTCTGGTAGAATTGACAACCTTCTAGAAGGGTTTTTCGCCTTCACTCCAATACACATATGGCACTCAGGATACCTTCCTTTCCCGGGAAGGCCATGCTTCTCTCTCTTAGTGCTAAGATTCTTCTTACCATGGCTAGCCCTGCAAAAATAGGCGAGCAGTAGGGTAATCCACTATAACGCGTTCGTCCTCTTCCGAAAAGCTTGATCAGCAATGCCATCAACAAGACCAAGGAATGAGAAACTAGGTTTTTCTACATCAAATGATATTCTAGAATTAGGGGAACCTTCTATGTTATAAGTGAGATTTTATTTCTTATTGCTTATGTTATATTTATCACTCTCTTATGATGGATATTTTAGATTCGACTCCTAAGTATTTAAGTTCATCTAATAACGAAACTATCGAATCCCTTACTTTGGCACCTAGAGCATGGATGACAGACTCACACTTCTGGCGAAAGTGAATCTCCATTGATACTCGCTGATTCAAGGCAACCACATAATACTTAGGGAGCCTCCGATGATGAAAGGAGATGCCCCAGGGAAACGTTCATTGGTTATCACTAACCGAAATGTTTTCTATACTTCCTCTCCTGTTTAACTTGAGCCCATTGGTAAGTTTGGATTATAACTAGTACGGAATTCCCGATGTTATTATCTTATAAAATATTTTCTTTGTTTTAGGCTTTTCTGCTCTTGTCGTTGCTTCCAAAGTTAAAAAGGCCAAAAAAGATAATCCTGTCTTTTCCAAATCAAGCGAACTTGCTCCTATTGAGGATTCGATTGATAATGCAATAGAGGCACTTAAAAGAAAAGCGAGTAGTGATGCTCTTGTTGATATTCCACCACTTCCCCTAGGTAAAAACCTAAGATATGAGTGATTATACTCCTGTTATTATGGAAGAGGAGGCACATGTTAATATTGACTCAAGTCCCGATGTTGTCGATATGGAATCTTTTGGGCAAAGAATTCAAGAATCAACTGAGGTGGCTCATTCTCTAGATCCCCTCCTTAGGATTTCTCTTCATATTTCTCTGACAGCTCTTAGCCACTTATATGTTGATCTTGATCTTTCACCTTCTCCAAACCGTCCTCTTCCTTTAGAAGCCTAGGCCCGGTCTTCTATGGAAATTTTGATGATCATGTTCAATTGGCTATCTAATCTCTTGCTATTACTTCTTTTGGGTCTACACAACCTTTAATTTATTCCAAGGATAATCTTTTCGTTATTCTTAAAAAAATCTTGCCGGTATGTATTTCCTTTTGTTTGGTCAAATTTTATCCCTTTAGATCCCATCCTTATTTCGGCTTGTTATAAATTCTAGGTAGGAAAGCATATGTTTCTTCTTTAAGTTGCCTCTCAAGTCCCTTTTAGTGAAGTGCTGAGCTCAAAGGACAGGTCTCTTCGCTTAATCATAGTATAATCGATATTGCGGCAGCAAGGGATGAAGTTGTTATTAGAAAAGAGAAAATCGTATCCTCACTCAATGAGGAGAAAAATGGAAGGCAATTGCTAGAGAAGGAGGTGAAAGCGTTAAAAGAAGACCTCGAAAAGGCCAATAAAGATAAAGCCGAGTTAGTTGAGAAGGAAGTAAAAGCGCTAAAAGCAGATCTTGAGAGGGCCGACAAAGGGAAGGCCAAGCTGGCTAATGAGAATAAATCTTTGAAAGGTAAGCTTAAGAGGAAAAATGAGCTCCTGTCCTACTCAAACAACATTATTAGGGATATAAAGGAGAACGTTCTCTTTTCTACTCAATAAAGCTCTTATCAAGATGAATGAGAAGCATTTCAAAAAGACTTTGCTCTTGGCATAAGGCGATAACATCCAAAAATTTCCAGATTTAAACTTTCCTTCTCTTCTAGATTAGAATGAGAAATTCAAAAGGAAGTTAAGCCTCACATTGGGGAGAGCTTAGGGGTCCCTTCAAAAAGAGTTTCTTATTAAGGTGAAGATTGATGCTCAAAAGCTATTAACTTTTGATGTTCCCTTGCCCGAAGAGGCGACAGATTCTTAGAAGGGAGAGGATAATGAGGACAACAACGATGATGATAATGATGAAGACCATGATGATGTTGATGGTGGTGAAGATGGAAAGGATTCTTCAAATTCACAAGATGGGGGAAATGGATCAGGTGATCCTACTTTAGACTCATTTGCCTATGATATGGGTTTCACCGAATTCCTTGATCCTCAAGACATCACAAAGAAAGACTCTACTTTAAAAGATAATACTCCTCCCAACCACCACCAAAAAGGAAAGACTCAAGCTCCTACTTCTCAAGTTCCAGTTTTTTAGGTATGAAACCCATTATTTAAATGTTCAAGATTATCTGCATAGCCTGCAATTGATAAGCTTACTATTTTAGTTAAAGAAAAGAGACAAGAACTATTACGAGATTCTTCATGAAAAGAGTGTGAATATGGAGCATCAACCGAGTAGGGAAACTGAAAGGCTCGTTAAAGAGTACAATGACTCATCTGACAAATATAAGCACCTCTCCGATGATGCTGTGCGGTTACAATTTTTTAAGGAGAAATAAGTTGGCCCTTGCTTAAAAAGAGCTTGCCTTTATCGAGACAGGACTATGAAAGAGAATGTGGAATCAATGTCTCTCTTTTGGATGTTAATTAATGAAAGAAATGCTTTAGTGGAGTTTCTCTATAAAGTTTACTCCAGGGAAAAATTTATTGACTTTTCTTACTTAGGCGAGAATGGTAGGGGCTTAATTAGGCGTCATCATAAAAGATATTTACATGAACATGGGTCTGATCCTCATCTTAGAAATTGCAAGAACCTTTTCGAGGTGGCAACTGTTCCACTTTCTCCTTATTCCCTTCCCCTCAACAAAATTAAATATTGCAAGGAGAGATTTATCTCTGAATTTTATAAGGGATCAATATAGTATGAACCTAAATGATTATATAATCGTAAGGTATAATTCAAAGCTTTATCACTTTAGTTTCTCTGTCTTTAGTCTGATTTTCATATATTATATAGATTAATGAACCTTTGAATAGCCCTGTTCTGATGGAATTTTTGAGTAGGTTTATCAAGCAAAAGAGATATTTTAAAGCGAAATCTTTAATTTTCAGAACCTCTCAGTTAGCAAAGTATTGCTTTCTTAGAGATCTACAACAAGTTTACATGCAATTTCCTCGCTTTCGTTTTGAATACTTGGGCGAAGAGAAGGATAAATTACTCAATGAAATTCGAATTATCATACCAAACTGCTATATGGTCATGCTAGCCCTTTGGTTGGGGAATGGGACTATCTTTAATTTCCTACGATTAATAACCTAAAAGGGATTAAAGATTCTTCCGATTCAACCCTTGCTTTATCTACTAGGTTATTTGAAAAGAAACCCTCTTCTCAAGATGCTTTGGCCTTACAGTTTTCAAACAATCCAGAAGTGCAAGAGTGGCGTAGGAAATATTATCAATTAAGGTTAATGTTGTAATGACCCGTATTTTTAAACATTTTAAATTGTTAAATTTAATATGATTATTGAATAAAAATGGTTAGAAATAAAAATCTAATGATTATTAATGTAGTTTATTGAATATGAACTTGAATAAAATTTTGAAATAACCAATTTCGAAGATTTAGGCAATAACAAGTATTGAAATGAAGTTCAATATATTGAATGTGTTTATAATCAATAGCCGGAATTGAGTAATAAATCTTGAATTACTGTAAAATGAAAGTGATTGTTTTATTATTTGAATTCGTTTTAAAAGTTAAATTTTTCAAGTTAAATAACTTATATTTCAAATATAGCGATTTATTGGATAATTAAATTGTTTAAATTTAATATTGGAAATTGTTTAAATAATTGAATCTTGAATTTAATATGAATGAAAATGATTTGAAAAGTTGATTTAAATTTTATTTAAACAAGAATGAAAATTGTTAACTATTAAAATTTAATTTAAAGTGATTAAATTAGTTTTGGAAAATAGATTGTTTTAATTAACATGTAAAAATAGTCTTTTTAGGCACTGTCTCGGATTTCGACAAAACCAGTTTCATCGGATTCATAATAGTGAATTATTATTGGATTTCAAGTTTCATAGTGTTCGGACTTATCATTTGGCCGTGCGAGCTTGAAATGCGTAGAAATTAATTAAATGAATTTAATTAAAATAATTTGATTTTGAAATACTATCTTCTGATTATGATGGAAATGGTTCTTGATACCTATTCCATTGTGTTTGGATGTGGGTATAACATGTAGAACGCCAAGCGGCATGCTTCGTTTGGATTGTAGAAAATTTATGTGTGAATCGGGTTGGAAATTTATATAATAAGCCACGTTATATGTTCACTTCGAAAACCCTAATTGAGAAATCGTTCAACCGCTCTCTTTCATTCGATTAATGGCCGAAATCGCCCTATCTTCATCACTCATTTTCCCATCATCCATTCAACGAAATTAAGCGACTCCAAAAGCAAAAACATAGATCTCGACAAGCTCTATGAGATGTATGGTCTGATCGTCAATTGGCGTCGCATAGTGGCCGATGTTTGTTCACGTTCGACTGCTGAGTTTGGGTTTTTCATGCGTTATCGAGCGCGCGCAGGCTTGGCGTGAGGCTGTCGATGGTGGAGGAGGCGGAGGTGCGTTGGATGATGAGTTTGGATCTGGGGCGGCGACGACCGATAGTGGCGCGCTTGGAAGGATTATCGCGTGAGGTTCTGGTTGCATGAGTATTCACGTGCGACCTGGGGTAATGTAGAGTGGAAGAAGGTTTTTTATTTTTTTAGTTAATTTATTTATGTTAGTTACGTTTTAATTATTCGTTTTGCTAATTCATTCGTATATCGTTCGTACGAGGTCGGATTCGAATGCCATCTTTTGCGTTAGATTCGTATTGATGTTGTCTACGCTCTGGAGTTAATTTCATTGCAATTCGCTTCATTCGAATTTTCAGATTCGAACAAAGGTGAGTGTTTTAAAACGCTCATGAAATTCTTAAATATTTTCGATGTTTGGTAAATTGATATCATGAAGTAATTTAATTTTATTGATTGTTGTTTGGTAATTTAATTGACATTTAAATTGACATCTGAATTGAGCTGGTAGGAATTTAAATTGATAGTTCAATTTGAAATTGAAATTGAAGTAATAGTTAAACACTGATATTGATAATTAGTAGATTTTTGTGGTATTTTGACTTATTTGGATGTTAATTGTGATGGATAGCTATCGGTTGATATTTTGGATGATTGGATGTTTATTTATTTTATATATATCATATTATCACCCTGTATATTATTTGACAATGTATAAACTGTTATTTGAATTATTTCGAATAAATTAAGAAATATGTTGAAATGGTATACCTATGACATCTTGCTTTGGATTGAAATGATATGTATCCATTCCTGAAATTAAAATTAAAATAACTGATCACTTAGCCATAGGATAGAAAATTATATACGGACACCAGATTGGTTAAATTAAATGGTTTTGAAATTATTTGAATGATATCGTCTAAGGGATAAAACAACTAATTTATGGGAATTGGATTATTTTCAAACTCGAGCTTAAAATGCTAAAATTAAAATTGTTAAAAGAAATTGTTTTAAAGAATTTAATTTGGAATTTAAAGTTATGATTGAAATATGACTTGAATTATAAAAATTGAATTGTTTTGAACATTTACTTGAATTTCGAAGTTATCAAGTAAAAGTGATATAAATCGATATTTCAAATTTAGGCTTGGAATTGAATTATTTTAAAGATTTGAATCTAAAATATGAACGTTGAAGTTTATATTAATTTAAGTGATTTAAATCGGTATTTTGAAATCGAAATCGAAATTGATGTAAATTAAAATGGTTTAAAAATAAAAATTGAATTGAAATTTAAATCATTAAATTGAATTGTTGAAACGATTTGAAGTTCAAATGAAAGTTTTGAAGTTTAGGTAGTTCGGGTTTAAATGAAAATTGAGTTGATTTGAATTTAAATCAAAATTGAGTCGATTTGAATTGAATTGAGATTTAAGATGATCTAAATAGGAAGATTTGAAATTGAATTAGTTTGATTTAAATTTAGACCTAAATCCAGATTTATTGGAAGTGAGAAGAAACAAAGTTAAATTTAAAATTATTTTCATTATAAGCTATTTTCCTATAACTGTTTTAAAATTCATCTTTTTTAATTTTCAAATTATTTAAAATTTCAAATTATTTAAATTTTAAAATCTTTAATATATAACCTATTTTAATATTTTAACTACTTAAATTATTTTAACTTTTTAAACTACTTAAAACCATTCAAACCATTTTCTAAAAATTCAAACTAGTCAAAGTGGGAATTGTTTATATTTAAATTATGGATTTAAATACGAATGTGGTTAAAATGAAGTTATAACCTAAGTTGAAATTCGAAACGATTTTGGAAGTGGAATTGAGATATTGAAGCGAAAATGATTTTCAAGTGAAATAACATATTTTAAGTAAAAATGATGATTTTGAAATGAATGATATTTTGAAGTGAATATGATATTTTGATATCAAGTATAAATCGATTTTGAAATGTAAAAATACCAACCGGTGTGTAAAACGATGTTTAGTTGTTAAAGAGACTAGGGCCTCTTATTGGCATACTCTCTGTCAATATTGGAACCACTTTAATAACTATGTACGCGGAGGAGTCTTCAGAATGAAGAGGTTGGATTTAGTGTACATTTGTTGGATTTGAAGTAAGAGAATGATGATGGATAGACCCTGACACTTGTGCCAATTTGAAATTACTAAAATAAGATGGCTTGACTGGGCCAATGAGAGTACTTACCTCTAGCGGACATCTGTTCTTCAATTTTATTTTTGGAATTGGTCCATACTATTTCCTTGATGTTGGTTTCGATTGGTGCACCTTGATTTTGAGATGACCTCCCTTTGACTTGATATAGGATGGATGGAGGCGGTGGACGTTCGTTGCTACGATGCATTACCACCAGCCCTATGACCCGAACTGGTAGTATCATTCCTTTGGCATTGCCTCATGTGCCTTGTCATGCTTTTATCCCTATACGAGACCACTACGAGTTTGGTTTAGTGTTGTCGTATCATGGTGCATCCCTATCCCCTGATGCGCTACTGAGGCGTTATGTGCAAATTGTATAACGATGCTTAAAAACGCGTTAAGGGGAATTAATGAAAAGACTTAACGCTAAAAGAAATAGTTATTTTACTAATTAGATATTATATATATAGCATATTCTATGATATATAGATATTTTGACGGATCCTTAAGGGATGGAAAATCCTACAACATCTCTTGAGTTACTGCATACACCTTATACACTAGATAGGAGATGTAAAACTCTGTTAACATCTCTAATGCCAGTACACTCATGTTATACGTAATATCGATTTGACTCACATAAGAATGTTTTAGTTCTGACTTGTGTGTTGTAACACCCCGATATTTTACGGAAGATATAATTAAAAAGAAATTAAAAGCTATTTGGTACAGTGGTAAAGGCACATGTTCACTTCCTTAGTAACCAGAGATCAAGTCCTGTTGTCGCCCAAAATCTGGAGGGATGTTTTTTTTAGCTATTCATTTCCAGCGATTTTCCTACGTATTTTAGCATTGTTTCTAATATGTGGCGGCTTCCATTCGCTCAAATGATGTAATAGGATGAGATGGCTAAATTTTATTGGTTGAGTGATGTGTATGGACTAGAATGGATAACCATTAAGTGTATGAGGGAACCAAATTTAATCTAAAATAATCTAATGGATTATATTTGCTCAAACAATTCATAAATAAACATTTAACCTAAACCAAATCTCTTATTCAGCCGTCGCCTTAATTCGATAGTAAAATTAGTGTGTATTATTCTTCCACCTTTTCTCTACTAAATAAACAAATCTCTACCAAATTAAATTATCTATATATATATTTGAGAAATTTAGGGAATTTAGAAGAATCAAAGTGAGAAAGATTAAGGCAAAGGTTTTTTATTAAATTTATGTAAGCTCAAGTGGCAGGTGAGCGTGAATTAATATGAAATAGAAAAATAAAGTAATTCAATTTCAGTTCTTTTTTGGCATGTTAATATGAATTAATTTCTGTTATTAAATGATAATAGATGAAACTTCTTCTTCTTCCACTTCTCAAATCTAATGAATGTTTGGTTTAAAATACAGGACATATAAATTGTCTATTCACATTTTATGACATAAATAAGATTGAAATTTATGTAAATTTTTGTATCTTCTTCTTCTTCCACTTTTCAATTCTAATTCCTGTTTGGGTTGAAATTTGGAACAAACAAATTATTATTCACGTTTCATGGCGTAAATAAGATTGGTTCAAGTAAATTCAATTAGAATTGTTATCCAATTTCTAATGGTAGAACATGTTAGTTGAATAAATTCAGTAAACTTATTATTTTGATTGATATAATTACATAATTTTGAATATGGTTTTGGAATAAAATTAAGAGGTCTAATTAGCATAATCGTTTGTTTCGTATGTGGCCTAAAAATGTAAAAGTGGAATTTTGTGTAATTAAATAGTTTGTGGCTATTGGATAAATTTTTTATACAGATTAAATCTCTAAAAGAAGAACGTAAATTAGGGTGGGAAAAAATGTAAATTAAATGGACCCTAAAGGCTACTGTAGATCTATAACAAAATGGTATAAAAATTACAAACAAACCATATGGATCGAACGGATGTGAAATTGAAATAACATTTATGTAAGAAAAATGGAAATCGTGAATAACTAAATCAGATGTAAAAAAGGCCTAAAGCAGATTAACGGAAATAAACAGTATGTAAACTGTAAAGGTAAAATTAATTAATCTGGAAGCGATTTTGTAAGCAGACCTTGTAATGGTCTGGATAGATATTTCATGCAGTTAAGACCAAAATATAGTTTTGGCTGTATGTATTAGGAGTTGGAAAGTAGGTTTGCAAGGATGTTTGTTATCTTTCATAGGTTTCTAGTACATAGGATGGATAGCATTCGCAATCGTAGGCTTCTTCAGGAAGATCGACGTTGGAAGAACATGACAAGTGTGCTCCGATGTAGGCTTCTTTAGGCAGATCGTTGGAGGTTTTGCGGAGCCGACCCAGTTGTAAGCGCTCTTTTGGAGGACCGACACTTTGGATACGGGCAAGTCCATGTTAGTGGCCGAGGAGACAGGAGGATAGGAGTCCAGTCTGGTGGAGCCTGAGTGCAACTTCGGGGTCCTGCAAGGTTGTTTGAGTCGGTGTCGGTCAGATGTAAGAGGCATTTATTCACAGTGCACGGGTGAAGAGCGTGACTTTCATGCTGCAGCACGTGGATAGGTAAGGACAGCAGGTCCGACAGACTGGTTGACGTTTAGTATTGCTGCACGGTTGACTTTCCTAAAGTGACCATGGACTTTGACTTCTTAGGTAGTGTATCTAAGAAGGATTAACTGCATTATATTATTCACCCTCTACAATATACGAGGAAGACCTGGAATTAAACTGTTTTATTCTTTCTGCTTCATTTTATTTCTCATTCATCAGACTTTATGTCTGACCCATTCTTATTTTTCCTATTTTCCCCAAATCACATAAGGCCGGGTCTAGGTTGCAGTTCTTTGCAGCTTGGAGGGTCATTGGAGCAGTTATTATCTTCACCTTTTGTTTCGTTTGTTTCATGCACTTCGTTTTTCTTTTCCATACTTTACTCTATATATGAGGACCTATATTGTGAACTTTGTTATGTTTTATGTTTTGGTGGAGACTAATTAGTACTTTTGGTTCCAGAAATAAATTTGGGATAATGTTAATGAAGCTATTTTACTATTAATTTATAATTAGTGAAAGTTTTCTTCCATTGTAATATTTTAATCATTTTATGTTATTGCCTTAGTCTCTGTGCTAAAACTACGGATTTTTATTTCACCCGACCACCCGTGCTTCTAGTCATGTCCGATTTTCGAGGTGCCTAGAGTTGCGGGGTGTCAAAAGTTTATTGTTTTACTTTATGCATGGGTCAGCCCTGAGTTTTAGCGCATTGAAAATTATTTTCTGGAGGACGAAAACGAAGATTTGGTATATTATATTTCTTGTATTATTTCATGTATCATGTTGTTCTGCTTCATTATTCTATTGTTTCGTTGTATATACAACTCTGATAGATGTTGTAAAATTTTAATCGAATGTATAGTATAAACAGCTTTGTGAACTATTTATTTAATTATTGTATTTTTTCCTTTCGCCGTGTGATTCTGTATTTTTTTTCTTCTAATTCTTAATTAATCCCATTGATTATCTGTGTTTTGGATTGTTTGAGTTGGAATGTGTGGATTATTGTCGATTTAAACCTTTCGAAACGTGGGTCGTCACAAGACGCTTTTAAGAAATGAACTCCAGCCTAGAGGTTTAGATTAACGAAAAACACAAAGAATTTCAAGAGTTGAAAACGAAGATAAACACGATCCTAGTTCTAGACCTTCAATCAAGATTGATGCAAAATGGTTAGATTACATCAACAGATAAATGACCTTGAAGTGATCTTCTGAAGAGTCAAGTATCCTGCCAATTTTTGAAACTTATTGTGAGTGGAGGTGACTCTAGCCTTCCTACTCGAGGGAGAATGACAAGATTCTAATTTTTGGCTAATAAGGAATTTCCTACTTTGTTAAACCCACCTCCATGCCTAAGTAATGAAGTGATCTCCAAATGGGGTTGATAAGTCAAATTTTAGTTCATGTTGTTTTTCAATAAGAAATGGCATAGGTAACTTTCTCAACATCTCATAATTATGGAAGCAATGTTAAAAAGCTCGTGAAAGGCATATGTTCGAGTAAGAGTTGGGTAATTAAATAACATGGTTCAAACCTTGAAAGGACGATAAGACTCTCAAGCATACATTAAAGACTCAAATTGATTCAGTTGATGAAGCAGACACTATCCGAAGAAAAGAAACTTAAAGAGGTTTTGGATATGGTCATTCACTACATTACTGACTCATCAGCGGTTGCTAAAGATCTGAAGAGGATGGAACAAAACCTTTTCCTTTAATAAATAACTTATTGTAGATCTTTGAACAGACCCTTTTGTAGTTTAATTCATGTACTTGTGATTTTTGTATTTAACATGTAAATTGTAAATAAACTCATACCTAAATGGTTGATATTCTATTCTTTTTGCCTTTGTCTAAGATTGTCAATTAATTTACCAGTTGCAATCTAGTGCTTTATAGTTGTTGCATTTAGCATAATCCGCTTTTCTTATTTCTAGCTTTTAATGTGGAGACCAATAAACTGCTTGTTAAGAGAGCTAAGAACCTTGCAGATTAAACAATTAGTATTTTAGTGATATGAAAAAATAGATTTTGGTCTTGATGTAAGAATCTGCCTTTTCATTAATAGATATCTAATGATTTATTTAGTAATGGAAATTCCCTTTATTTTAACAAGAAATCCAAATTCCGGTCTGAATTGAGAACCAACTAAATGCAGCCTCGTCTTGGAGTAATTACAATGTCATCCGAATAGGAAACCAGCAAACTACATGGGAACAATATGAGACCAAAATACCATTTGATAATAATATCAACAGAAGACCAAAAAATCAATTTGGCGATAGTGTGAATAAAGAACAGAAGACCAAAAAATCATCTGGAAGTAACAGAAGACCAGAAAATCCATTTGAAAATAATTAAAATCGAAAAATCCCTTTGGAAATAATAGAAGACCAGAAAATCCATTTGGAAATAATAGAATACCAGAAAATCCATTTGAAAATAATAGAAGACTAGAAAACCATCTAGTAGTAATAAAAGATTGCTTTGGTCTAGAGACATTGTTGCTTGATCTTGCTTTGGAGCACAAACAACTCATTGTTAATTGATCTTCCTCTAAAAGATTGATTTTGCTTTATAGCATAAAGGGCTTATTTTGGTTGATCTTCCTTTAGGAGATTGATTTAATCCATTCTTTTGGATAGATATCGATTGACTCGATCGATTTCTTTGGCACCATCTTGGGTGATAATCTCAACTTGGATCTAACCTCTTATCACCATCTTAGGTAAAGATTTAGGTCTTTTGCCTGGTGCGTTTGGTTAGCTTTTCTTAAATAAAATGTAACGATCTAACTTTTTGGATGGTTTAAATCGACGATAAATCACACATGTCAGACTCAGACCAATCAAAAGGGAAGATTGTTATTGGAAAAATAAGAAAAAGTAGAGAAAGAAAGAAAGCAAATGAAGAACTCACAGTGGAATGACAAAATATAAAATTCAAATAAACAGTTCATGAAGCTGTCTGCAAATAACATTGATTATACTTTTATAACACAAATCAGAGTTACATACAACAAGAATAAATAATAAATAAATGCAGCGGAACAACATGACGCAGTAGTATAAATAATATAATAAATAGTAATAGTATTAAATCTTCGTCTTCGTCTTCATCCTCCAAAAGCAGTCTTCGATAACTAAAAAGCTCATACTGACCCGAGCGAATTGAAAAGACAAAACACTCGAGTCGGAACTAAAAGATCTTATGTAAGTTAAATCAACAGTAAATAAATTTGAGTGTAATGGAGTCGGAGGTATTTACGGGGTTTGACATCTCCTATCTAGTGTCTAACGTGAATGTAGTAACTTAAGAGATGTTCGGAACTACCATCTCCTAAGGATCCGTTAAACTATATACTATATAGTACAATACGCTATTATAATAGTGTCTACAGTAAAGTGAAGTATTAAAATAGCGTTAAGACATTACCCATATCCCACTTAACACATTTTTATACATTCCCATAGTCTGTACAATACCGTAATTCCTCCATAACTGGAGGGCTGTCGGAGGGCACTCCATAGGTATGTTACAAACCAAACTCGTAAAAGGCGCACTAGGGCATGTGAACACGACACTCGAGACAATGCCAGGGTAAATATACCGATTACGGATCCGGACTTGTGGTAACGCATAGCAGCTACTACCGCCTACCTTGGAACACACTCCCATAATCAAAATCGAGGGGCGGATACCAAATCATCACAAAGTCATAATATGGTATAGAAGAAATGCATCTGATCGGTGGTGCGACCTCACTTGGCCCGGCATGGCTCCTCTTTTAGTCACATCTAAGCTGACTCATGGGGGTCAGGGTCACGTAAATACCTCATATAGAATTATACACCAAACCATCCTACTTTATTTCTGAAATCTCCACCATGAGCACAGTTGTTAAAGTTGTTTTCGGTATTGGCAGAGACTATGACAATATCTGATCTCGGTCTCTTTAATAACCAACCGCTTATTATGCACCGGATGGTTCTTTTACATTTCAAAAGTCAATTCACAATTGATATCAATGTATCGTATTCTCAAAATCATATCACATTCGAAATCATAATCACTTTTGAAATCATGTTTTCAAAATAGGTTAAACCCTCGTTTCAAAATCATCGTATTTACTCAAAATCTATTATTTCACCAGCAAATATCATTTCAAATCCCAACTTATATTATAACATTATTAAACCTTATTCGCTTTAAATCAAGGCTTTAATTATAAACATTTCCACTTTACACCATCTGAAAATTAGAAAATAATTTAGATAGTTATAATAGTTTAATTAGTTTAACATAGCTTAAATAGATATAAATTAGGTTAAGTAGGTTTAAAAATAGATTAAATAAATTTAAAATAGATAAAAATACTTTAAGTAGATTTAAATAGTTTAAATGGTTTAAAATAGATTAAATAGTTTTGTTATGGATTTATTAGATTTAAAATAGATTAAATGAATTTAAAATATATTAAATAGAATGAAAATAGATTAAATAGTTTAAGATAGATGAAATTAAATTAAAAATAAATTAAACGGTTTAAATTGATTAAGTTTCTTTACAATAGATTAACTTATTTTAATAGTTGAAAATCTTAAAATCAGAATTTAAAAGAACATTCACAGTTTATATTGAGATAATAAATTTGAAATTAACATTATATTTAACCATTTCTTCCATCCCAACAAATCTGGACCATATCCAGATTTCAAATCAAAAATCCAATTTCAAATCTTGAGATATCAATTTTAAGCTATTCTAATTTCAATAGATTTCAAAGTTACAAATTTCAAACAATTCAATGACTCAATTTCGATAAGTTCCATTTATACTTCAAATTCCACTTTAGATTTAAATTAAACCAATTTCCAATTCCAACATTTAAAGCTTGGATATTCACAAATAATTCCATTTTATATAAATCAATTTTTATTACACAGTGTCATTTTTATTGAATTCAAATTTTAAGGCTTTCAAATAATTTAATTTAACCAATCTGGTGTCCGTATATAATTTTCTACCCTATGGTCAAGTGATACGGATATTTATCATTTCAATCCGCAATTATTTTATATTTATCGATATATATATCGTTTCAACCCGTAATCCCGAACTAAATGACAAATCCATGAAATCGCTCTAGTCTTTTATTTCAACCCATAACGATTTCTCCATAATCTATCAGATCATTCGGGTATGTATCATTTCAACCCATAGGAAACTTGCAGTGTTATAAAAATATAAAATGTAACATCCAATCATCCAATATCAACAAATCAAACATACATCACAATCATCATTCAAATCAACCAATAAATAACAATAATTTGACTGATCATCAATAACGGGTATTTACAAGCAATTAAAAATTCAATATTAAATTAAATAATAATTAAATTCAATAAAGGTCGGGTTTAACTAGAACGACAATTTAAATATGCCAAACATCAACCAATAAATTTCTAATCGCATCAAAAATTCAATTTAACCGACATAAGATAACATAGTAGTTGCGAGTGTGTCAAAACACTCACATTTGATTTCAAATCGATTTGAAATCCAAAATAAGGCCCAAAATTCAATAGTCTCGGAATTTATCCGAACTAGCATCAAAATATCTGGAATTTCGATACGATCGCTGCGGAAAAAACCGCGCACGAATCCAAGTTCGTATGCAAAAGATATAGTAGTTAGACGGTTTGAAATTAAAATTTAAATAAAACAAAACAAAAGGAGCATTACCCACTCACAAACGGCCACGTCACCCTAGAAATCACGCGCACAAACTCGATCATAACCCAGTTGTTTGAACCCTAGGCCGCCACCTTTGACTGGAATTTGCCGCCACCACACCCTTCTAGCCAACGATCATGCAACGCCGCCGAGCTCCCCATGTCCACGCGCAGCCGCCACGTCGCCAATGGAATTGGTTTCAAGTCCTAATCCTATTGTATAATGAAGTTAGCTTAAAAATCAGCTTATTTCAAATTGATTTCAATTAAATTTATTTCTAAGCGTTTCAAGTCTGTATGATTAAACGACAAGTCCGATCGCTACGAAACTTAAAATCCTACAATAATTCATTATTACAGATCCGATGAATCTGGTTTCGTCGAAATCCGTGACATGGCCAAAATGGTCATTTTTATATTAATTAAATAAATTTATATTAAGTTAATTAAATCACTTTTTCCGTTCAAATTGTACAAATAACAAATTTCATCATTTTTTATCACTTAGACATTTACAATGATTTAATGCAAATTTACATATCAATTATGTGTTAAATATTACATTAAATCCAGTGTTCAATTTCAAACTATAATTAAATCCAATTAGTTATAATTTAATTCCAATAAATTGATTTAATTTGATTTCAATCTTTTTATTCAATCAATGATTACTCTACAGACATAGTTAACATTTGTCTATATCTTATTACACAAACATTCTACAATTATCATCTTTTATCATATTAGTTACAATATGTCGATTGCATTGAATTTTTTTCAATTTTATTAAAATTTTAAATCCTAATAAATTAACTTACCTTGGTTTTACTCTCTTTTATTTAAATCAATTATTGCCTTGTGAATATAATTGAAATTTCTATACATTTTATGGCATTTAACTTTTACAGTTATCGTCTTAACTCATTTTACATAACATTTAATTTAATTTAATTATGATTGATTAAATAAATTAATAACAAATAATAATTGTCACCGTTTCTATATTTAATCACATTAGTATGTTTGTTATCTACACATAAATGTTATAGTTATTTACACAACACTAATTTTATTCAGTTACAATTTATTACTTACTATTTTATTAATTAATCCAAAATTTAAATTATCAATTGCTTTTAAATCCAATTATCAATTGATACACACATTATTACAATAAATTTAAAATCCATCACCAATTATAACTTTGTAATCATTTCAATTAATTGGAATTACATTCAAAATAGTTATTAATTACCTTAAATTAATACTATTACATTTCATTCCAGTTATAATCTTGTTATTAAATCGCAAATTCTTTATTTCTTCCAACATTAAATCACAAAACTTTATTTAATTAACCATTTTTAATTATCGAAAATTACGGGTCGTTACACTTTCCCTCACTCAAAACTTTCGTCCTTGAAAAGGAAAAAGAAGGGGTTAAGGAAATAAGAGATCAATATATCTTGTTCAAAATATTAAATTTATAACCGATCGATTTACATAATCAAATAATTTAAATAAAATGTATCAGTTTATAACTATTAAATCCTTTTGTACTCAAGTTAATAAAAGTTTGGAAAACATTTTTACTTCCATAAAATTTTCTAAGTCCAAAATTCACGAAAAATTTCGACAGAGTCTCCTTTGTACGGAGAGGTCTGGGAGAAATAATAATATAAATAATAACAATCTATATCATATTTTTCAAAAATAATATATCCTAACTACGAGAAAAACAATAATATAGCTATAAAACCGTAATCCGAAAGCTACCTATTTTTGTCGAGCAAACAACGCTTATTTTATGAAACCAAAAGCAGTAGCAATTGCTTCCATAACCTGTATTTCACTTATATAATCCAAAAGAGTTAATAATTATATAAAAGAGAATATTTATGCTGTCTCTATTAGTCACAACCAAATCAACAAAACATACAATACTCACAAGCAACAAAACCACACAATCATCACATGTAATCAAAGCAATCAACCATCTATCCCTAGCAATCAAAACAAGGGTTGTTCGGGTTCAGAAAATTTTAATCGTATAAAATGATAGGTAAACTACTAAGTATACCATACACTCAACAGTCTTAGATAAAAATCAATAGATCATTCTTACATCCTTACACAATAGAAGTATCCTTTCCCATCTAATCCACAAGCCGAACAAACAATAATTTCAATGTTCTTAAGTTTGTTTCACATCATTTTCGTTCTTTTCTCATTCATATAATGCTTATTTTCAATAATTTACATTCATTCTTACTTACAAAAGTTCATTTCTCATCTATTCATACAATGCCATTTTTTCTTTCATTTTGTTACTTTACATTCATTGCTTATATAAGTTATTTCTATTTCAATTATTGGATTATCCATTATTAGGTAAGTTTCTTTATAATTAAATTCACCATTAATAGATTATTTCTTTTTCACATTCATTTTTCCATATATGGTATTATTGAATATTAATTCCATTTTTAAATCATTTCGATGTTTTCTGAAGTTATAATCATTCAATTAATATAGTACTCGCTTTAATTATAAATGGCTTCAGCATTAACTTAAGATTATAATCCATTACTTATGGCATTCTCCTTTACTATCCAATCTGATTATAGATAGCTTAACTATTAACTTAATCTTATGATTATTTTTCTTACATTATTCACTTTTCTATTACATTTGATTAGTAACATTTCACCTATTAATCCTAAGTTTATAACAATTTATAATATCAGAATTCTAATTTATAAAAGTAATTCCATTGAACACTTTCATTTACTAAAGTTTACTTGTAGAATATTCTATCACATATCCTATTTAACATTACAACTTTTTACATTTTGGTAAGTTATATATATGTCTTTTTAGAATGCAATAGAAAGTTATACAAGTTATCATATTTATTTTTATTGAAAAAATATTCATAGTTACATTTTCTTATTTCCATTTCTTAATTTATAAATGACAACCTTCAATTTCTTTATGTTTCATTAATCTCTTAACATCTAATCCCTTATTTCACATCTTAGCAGCTTCCAAACATTCAAATAGTTAAGATTTCATTTTATTACATTAACTGAAAATTACTAATTATCAGAAGGTTTAAGAACTAATTCCGGGTTATATTACCAAATTATTTTAAAATTATATATATACACACACACACACATATATATATATTCATCATTTGTAGATCAAATCATATTTAGGAAATAAAAATTAAGATTCGTTTATCAAAACAAGGTGTAGTAAAAGTACTACAACTGTCTACCCACTTTGAAACTCGAAAATGAACGTCGATGATGCATGCACTCATCACCAAAATTATTTTCCAATGATAGAGAGGGGAGTACATAACTTATTGCCTTTAAAAAATTTCTTTTAAAGCATTTCTTTCAAATAAAATTGAAATATTTAATTTCTATCCGAAAATACTTCTAAATAGTACTAATATTATATTCCAAAATTCTTCAAAAGAAATTTTCAAAAATCCCAAAAATTAAGTTCTCAAAATTTCAGTTTATATTCATTTTATTTGTAAATTTTATTTTGCAACTGATGTTTATAAAATTTCAATTCCTAACAAACAACTAAATATATCACATATAATTATATACATTTAAAAGATTATTCTTTTATATACAAAGTATAATGCTAGGTAAAATTATTTCATTTACCTATATTTCAAAACAATATTGTGTTGATCTGCCCTATCAAGTGTCTAGAAAAACCTATCGATGTCGTATCGTCCTATGTACCGACCAGAATTTATTAGTACAAAATAGAACAAATTAACACAATACAAAACTATTTATAATATTAACAAATACGCTCTCTCATATATACACACTCTGCGACTCATTCTAGGGTATTACTACCCTATTCACCAATGAGTCAGACCCCATAAAGCTAAGGTTATCGCTAAACCAAAGCTCTGGTACCAACTGTAATGACCTGCCTTTTTGATGGATTAAATCGACGATAAACCACACACGTCAGACTCAAATCATTCAAAAGGGCGGATTATTTTTGGGGTAAATAAGAAAAATTAGAGAAAGAAAGAAAACAAATGCAGAATCTCACAACGGAATGACAAAATATAAAAATCAAATAAACGGTTCATGAAGCTGTCTACAAATAACATTAATTATACTTTTATAATACAGATTAGAGTTACATACAACAAGAATAAACAATAAATAAGTGCAGCGGAACAACATGACATATTAGAATAAATAAAATAATAAATAGTAATAGTATTAAATCTTCTTCTTCGTCCTCCAAAAGCAGTCTTTGATAACTGAAAAGCTCAGAATGACCTGAGCAAATTGAAAAGGCAAAACACTTAAGTCAGAACTAAAATATCTTATGTAAGTTAAATCAACAGTAAATAAATACGCGGTAACAACGTCGGAGGTGTTTACTGGTTTTGACATCTCCTATCCAGTGTCTAACGTGAGTATAGTAACTTAAGAGATGTTCATGATTACCATCTTCTAAGGATCCGTTAAACTATATACTATGTGGTACAATATGCTATTATAATAGTGTCTACAGTAAAGTAAAGTATTAAAATAGCGTTATGGTGTTACTCATATACCCCTCAATACATTTTTATATATTCTCATAGTCTATACAGTACTGTAATTCCTTCATAAACTGGAGGGCTATCAGAGGGCATTCCATAGGTACAGTACATACCAAACTCGTAGAAGGTACGCTAGAGCATGTGAACATAGCACTCGAGGCAATGCCAGGATAGATGTACCGATCGCGGATCCGGACTGGTGGTAACGCATAATAGCTACTACCGCCCACCTCGCAACACACTCCCATAATCAAAATCGAGGGGTGCCCACCAAATCATAACAAAGTCATAATATGGAATTGAAGAAATGTGTCTGATCGGGGGTGCGACCTCACTTGGCCCAACATGGCTCCTGTTTTAGTCACATCTAAGCTAACTAATGGGAATCAAGGTCACGTAAATACCTCATACAGAATCGTACACCAAACCATCCTACTTCATTTTTGGAATCTCCACCAAGTGCACAGTTGCTAAAGCGGTTTCAGTATTGGCAGAGATTATGACAATATCCGATCCCGGTCTCTTTAACAACCAACCGCTTATTACGCACCGGATGGTTATTTTACATTTCAATAGTCAATTCACAATTGATATCAAAATATCATATTCTCCAAATCACATCGCTTTCGAAATCATAATCACTTTCGAAACCATATTTTCATAATAGGTTAAACCCTCATTTCAAAATCACTGTATTTACTCAAAATCTATTATTTCACCAGCAAATATTATTTCAAATCCCAACTTATGTTATAACATTATTAAACCTTATTCGCTTTAAACTCAAGGCTTTAATTATAAACATTTCAACTTTACACCATTTGAAATTTAGAAAATAATTTAGATAGTTATAATAGTTTAATTAGTTTAACATAGTTTAAATGAATTTAAATTAGGTTAAGTAGGTTTAAAAATAGATTAAATAAATTTAAAATAGATTAAAATACTTTAAGTAGATTTAAATAGTTTAAATGGTTTAAAATAGATTAAATAGGCTTATTATGGATTAATTAGATTTAAAACAGATTAAATGAATTTAAAATAGATTAAATAGAATTAAAATAGATTAAATAGTTTAAAATAGATTAAATTAGATTAAAAATAAATTAAAGAGTTTAAATTGATTAAGTTGCTTTACAATAGATTAACTTATTTTAATAGTTGAAAATGTTAAAATCAGAATTTAAAAGAACATTACAGTTTAAATTGAGATAATAAATTTGAAATTAACATCATATTTAACCATTTCTTCCATCCAATAAATCTGGACCATATCCAGATTTCAAATCAAAAATCCAATTTCAAATCTTGAGATATCAATTTTAAGCTATCTTAATTTCAATAGATTTCAAAGTTACAAAGTTCAAACAATTCAATGACTCAATTTCGATAAGTTCCGTTTATACTTCAAATTCCACTTTAGATTTAACTTAAACCAATTTCCAATTACAACATTTAAAGCTTGGATTTTCACAAATAATTCTATTTTATAGAAATCAATTTTAATTACACAATGTCATTTTATTGAATTGAAATTTTAAGGCTTTCAAATAATTTAATTGAACCAATCCTGTGTCCGTATATAATATTCTACCATATGGTTAAGTGATACAGATTTTTATCATTTCAGTCCGCATTTATTTTATATTTACGGATATATATCATTTCAACCCGCAATCCTTAAACTAGAAATCCATGAAATCGCTCGAGTCTATCATTTCAATCCATAATGATTTCTCCCTAATCTATCAGATCATTCTGGTATGTATCATTTAAACCCATAGGGAACTTGCAGTGTTATAACAATATAATCTGCCATCCAAGATCAATAAATCAAACATACATCACATTCATCATCCAAATTAACCAATAAATAACAATAATTTGACTGATCATCAATAATGGGTATTTACAGGCAATTAAAAATTTAATATTAAATTTAATAGTAATTAAATTCAATAAAGGTCAGGTTTAACTAGAAGGACAATTTAAATATACCAAACATCAACTAATAAATTTCTAATCACATCAAAAATTCAATTTAACCGACATAAGATAATCTGATAGTTGTAAGTGGGTCAAAACACTTACCTTAGATTTCAAATCGATTTGAAGTCCAAAATAAGGCCCAAAATTCAATAGTCTCAGAATTCGTCCAAACCAGCGTCAGTACGTCCGGAATTTTGGTAGGATCATAATGGAACAAACCGTGTGCGTATCCGAGTTCGTATGCAAAAGATATAGTAGTTAGACAGTTTGAAATTGAAAATTTAAATATAAAAAAAGAGCATTACCCACTCACACACGGCCAAGTCACCCTGGAACTCACACGCACGAACCCAATCATAACCTAGTCGTTCAAACCCTAGGCTGCCACCTTTGACTGGCATTTGCCGTCGCGACGCCCTTCTAGCCAACGATCAAGCAACGCTACCGAGCTCCTCGTCTCAAGCCGAGCTCCTCATGCCCACGCGTTACCACCACGTCATCAAAACCACCTCCGCCATCGCTGCCAATAATGAACAAATCTAACGAACCTTTGTGACCTAGAGACGAACTAACAACAGATCCGAGGCCTACTCGACCTCATCTTCCCAACGCCACCGCCCGATCGTTAGACGGTCGACGATCCACCGTTAGATCGTCAAAACCCTAATATGAACGACTGTGGTTCAACCTTAATTTTTGGACAAATGGTGATTCAATTGTAAAAACGAATTAAATATCTGGGTTACGCTTTTCAAGAGCTTCGAAATGGTGTATAATATGTCAGGGTTTTGAGGAGTTAAATTTTGAAATTGATTTGAAATTTTGGAATAGGGTTTCTAATTTGAAATTGCTTTCTGCCATTGAGAAGGAGAAGCAAGAGAACTATACGTACAAAGATAAGAAACAAAAAGGCTGCTAGGGTTTATAACAAAAAATATATATAGACAGATTTGAATATAGAAAGAATGGACCGGATCAATTTGGATTGGAACGTTAAATGACCCGAAAAGCCCGTTTCGTTCCCGAAATGAAAAAGGGGTCATCCCATATATCAAAATAGATGTTTTCAATATTTCTAAACTCAATAGAACAGGTTTCAAGTCCTAATTCCATCGTATAAAGAAGTTAGCTTAAAAATCAGCTTATTGCAAATTGATTTCAATTAAATTGATTTCTAGACGTTTCAAGTCAGGTATGTCAAACGACAAGTCTGATCGCTACAAAACTTGAAATCCTACAATAATTCACCGTTACGGATCGGATGAAACTAGTTTTGCCAAAATCTGAGATAGTGGCCAAAACAACTATTTTTACATTAATTAAATAAATTAATATTAAATAAATTAAATCACTTTTCCATTCAAATTTGATAATTAAAAAATTCCATCATTTTTTATCACTTAGACATTTACAATGAATTAATACAAATTTACATATCAAACTGTGCTAAATATTAAACTAACTTTAGTGTTCAATTTCAACTGTAATTAAATCCAATTAATTATAATTTAATTTCGATAAATTGATTTAATTTTATTTTAATCTTTTTATTCAATAAATGATTACTCTACAGACATAGTTAACATTTGTCTATATCTTATTACACAAACATTCTACAATTATCATCTTTTATCATATTAGTTACAATATGTCGATTGCATTGAATTTTTTTCAATTTTATTAAAATTTTAAATCCTAATAAATTAACTTACCTTGGTTTTACTCTCTTTTATTTAAATAAATTATTGCCTTATGAATATAATTGAAATTTCTGTACATTTTATTGCATTCAACTTTTACTGCTATCATCTTAACTCATTTTACGTAACATTTAATTTCATTTAATTATGATTGAATAAATAAATTGATAACAAATAACAATTGTCACCATTTCTATATTTAATCACATTTATATGTTTCTTATCTACACACAAATGTTATAGTTATTTACATAACTCTAATTTTATTCAATTACAATTTATTACTTACTATTTTATTAATTAATCCAACATTTAAATTATCAATTACTCTTAAATCTAATTATCAGTTAATACAGACTTTATTATAACAAATTTAAAATATATCACCAATTATAACTTTTTAATCATTCCAATTAATTGGAATTGCATTTAAAGCAGTTATCAATTACCTTAAATTGATACTAGTACATTTCATTCCAGTTATAATCTTGTTATTAAATCACAATTTTTTTATTTCTTCCAACATTAAATCACATTAAATTAACTATTTTTAATTTTCAAAATTTACGGGTCGTTACATAAAACCAAAGACTTACCCGACCTCCCTCTATGAGGTACTTTAGCAAGTCTTAGAGATAATACTAAAGGCTAGTCCTGCGCTTTGGATAACTATCTTATGCAAAACTAAAGACTTACTCGACCTCTCTCAAGGAGGCGCTTCAGTAAGGCCTTAGAGATGGTACAGAAGGCTGGTTTGGTACTTTGGTCAGGCCATCTTAGACAAAACCAAAGGCTTACTTCATCCTCCTTCTAGGAGGCGCCCCAACCAGACCGCATAGGTAAGGACTGAAGGATTGTAGATGCTTTGGTTTGGCCTTTCCAAATGGGACCAAAGGCTTACTCAGACCTCCCTCTAGAAGGTACTTTGACCAAGCCATCTTGGCATGGACAAGGGCTTTTTCCATTTATTTTAGGAGTTTCTTTTCCTCCTTAGATATACTTTTTTTATGTAGATAATCTCATTTTATTACTGATTTTTTCGATACCTTCTTACTAATTCTTTGAGTTCTTCTTGTCCTAGGAAATTATCGATTATCCCTTCCAAGCTTCGACATTGATTCATGGCATCCCTATTAGAATGATGATAATTATAGTATAATCCTACAAGATTTCTTTTATTATTTGGTTGCTTATTTTGTGAAGGCTAATAGTTGAACTTGTCTATGGTCAAGAAGTAGATATTATCATTAGAAGTAGTAAGAGAGTAATTCTTAGAAAGCCAAGATCTTTTGGAGAATGATCCTCTTGGTTGGCATTTACTTCTTTTGTTGCTTGTGATGGAATCCTTATCTTCGATGACCAATTTATTTTTTAGGGAGCATTTTTCTTTATTCATTTTATAAGATCGAGCAAGCACACTCCTCCATTTTCTAGTAAACCGATCGAAATCCCTTTCTACTTCTTTTTTGAAAATAGTTCCCATAGCTCTGAGTTAGATTTCCTTTCTCATTTTCAAGAAGACGTTATCCTTTCTATACCCACTAGTCTCTTTTTATCTTCCATGATTTGCAATGCCATAAGCCTTAATATTTTCTCTTAATGAAACCGAGGATCACTTGTAATTTGGTAGGTTGGTCCGACCATTCGTGGCTTGGAGGACCCTTGCTCGAAGATTTTAACATGTTTAAATGACATGACTAAGCTGTTAGAACCTCAATTATTGGATTCTAATGACAACAACTATACAATTATGCCAAAGAATCTCTAAGCTAATCTGTAGGTACATGAGCATAAAAAAGAGACAAACAAATACGTTCAAAATGAAAATACACAGTGCAAAAGAGGAAGAAAGTATGTATAAGGAGATACAAGAAGAGATATACACCATAGAGACAAGACGAAGGTGACAAACAAAGTATTATTAGTCATAGAGTGACGTGTCTAGAGTTCACAAATGTTTAAATCTTCTCGAAATGGTATACACACATATACATTCATATTTTAAATGAAAATTCAAGTTTTCAAAAAAATTAGATAGAGTGGGACTTGAGCCCGAGTCACTAGTTTGGAAGGCAAGTGCTCTAACCAAATGAGCTATGATAGGTTTTATTATAGGCTATAATTCAACCGGCTGAATAATACCATTCATACGTCTGAATGCTGAAACATTTCATAAATTGATATGAAGTTTCAACCGACTGAATGGCATCATTCAACCGGTCGAATTAGGCCTGAAAGTGCCTATTTCTTTGCTGTTTTTGAAATTATCAAATTCAAAAGGCTGAATTATATTTTCAACTGGCTGAATATTTATAACGACTATTTTTTAATGAAAAGACCCTTCTCTTCATCTAAGAGAAACATCTTCAAATCAACAATTGCACCTATTTCTTTTCAACGTTTTCTTTCATAAAAGATTGCAACTTTTAATATATATAAATAGAGTTTAGAATTCAACAAACAATTAACTTAATTGAATTTAATATTCTTAAATTCTTATCTCTTATTCTCTATTTTCAATTTGCACTCAAACTGCATATAATCTCTGATCGTTATCACTCCATCTTCCACATTCTTCAAGCACGTTACACTATATATCATAAAGGAGAATATTATAGGAAGATTGTACTTAATTGACTTACCAGTGCTATTTAAAGAGCATACTACAGTCAAATACTTTTGTTATTTGTAAAGAAGTCTTGTTCAGTTGCTCAGGCGGTGGAAGTCCTATTTGGTTGCTTAGGCGGTAGAAGTCATGTTCGATTGCTCAGGCGATATAAACCAATTCCTCCGGGTCAAGTGAGGGCTGCTAGTTTAATTCTAGAAGGAGTCTGGGACTGGACATAGAACAGACCAGTATAAAAATATGTCATTTACTTTACTGCTTCAATTATTTAATTACTTAGTTTATATTCCGCACAAGTAGTTTATCCATATTACACGATCCTATAGCACAGCGACTTTCATCTGGTATCATAGCATGGTAACTTTCATTTGGTATGAGAGCACAATCACTTTCATGAGAAAAGCTTAGTTGAAGTGATTAAATGGTGATAAGAATCAGGAGTAGGGTGGTTTGGAATGATTTCATTAATGGAGTATGCTTGGTAGGGACAAGTTCTTTAAGCCTTATATATGTAGGTTAAGGTAGTTCCACTTACCGGTTAACAGAGTCAGAGGTTCAATCCCTCCTTCTAGCACAAAAATGTTAACAAATTTCTTTGTAACACTTAAAAAGTGCAAGGGAAGAGGAATTTGGTTAAGTGAAGGCTTGAAACACCCATATGGACCTCAACTGAGTGTTGGAAAAAGCGATACTTGATGGAGAAAGGGCTGAGGTAAATAGGCTTAGTATGTCCAAGCCCATAATGTTGTAATAATTGTTCATGTTGAAACTATTCCTAAGCTTATGTCAAAGTCATGTCATCTTGAAGTCGATTATCGTAGATCAATCTCGTTCAAATAGTAATCTAGTCTATGAATGTTTTAGAAGTCGAAGCAGGCTATGATAAAAATCACAAGTGCTTTGGAATTCGAAACAAGCTATGAGTCATGAGATCTACATAGCCATATGCATATAGAGTTCGAGTATTAAACTAGACAAAAATCCCTAAATCAATTTAGGGTTACAAATTTTAAAATATAAGAAGTTGAGAAAAGAATAATCTGCCTTCCTCCATGCCCTTAGGTTGGTATTATAGAGGTGATAAGAAGCGGCATGGCTGTTATGCGACATGTTTATTCTACGGCACTGTGGTCCATCTTGATGGTGCTAAGGATATTGCTTTGGTTTGATGACTTGTAGCATTCTCTAGTGTATTGGTGGACTATGGCATCATCAAGTAGCAGTATTGATAATAACCGACATTGATAATAAGTGGCATTGATAATAGGCGACATTGATAACTTGCTGCATTGATAATAAGCGGCATTGATAACAGGTCGCATTGACAATAAGCGACATTAATAAAATACAACTGGTTATTAATTCCTCGTAGTTTGTAGCTGGTTGCCTCGCAATTGGTGGAGTGTTTCCATTTCCTTTCATGTTAATTCCTACGGTTCCATCATCACTCCTTTCTGCAGCTACTTTTCGTTTCTCCTGTTTAGGCCAAAGACAAAAGAATTTCCTTGTTCCATGGCAGTCGCGAGCTCTATCATGGTTCTTGGAGTAGCATGCGACTGTAAGGTCAATATGGCATTCAATTTTTCCATAAGAGCTCCTTGGCCATTTTCCGTCTTTGGATTAATTTCCTCAAGCATCTTATTTAATTCGTCTCTAGTGACAACTTCATGCTCAGTATAGAATCCCGGCACTTGATCTCCTGTGTTGGTGTCGTTGGCTTCAATTTGCTGAGGATTGATCTCTTCTCCGACAATTGCAGCTCCTATGGATCTTCGGGAAGCAATTCTCCTTCTTCTTGGTGCCATTGATTCTCAGCAATAGATCTTCAGAGTAGAGGTTGAGGATCTAACTTTTGAACCGATCTAATCCAAAGTAAATAGCTAGATCTAAGCCTGGAATTAGCGTTCTCAATGAAAGCACCAAAATATTAACCCAAAAAATGTATCAACACCCTGATATGGTTGTGAAAGCACCAGCCCTGTTTATCAGGACAAATAAAGTAGAGCTAAACACTCTCCAAATTGCAGAAAAGACAAAATAAAATAGAGAATCAGAAGATGTTCATAGTGGTTCGGCTGTTAACGAATCCTACGTCCACTTTATAGATTTTATTGATAGATTGATTATTGATCCAAGTACAAGCTATTTATAGTTCTAATAGTTGAACGAAGAAAGATTAGACCACCATTGATGGAGACAAAAGGAAGGATCTCAATTGTCCCATGGTAGCCATTGTGAGGAGGAGGAAGGTTGAAGAATCATAGTAGCAGAGTTTTCCCAATGATCTGAATAGCCAGCCCCATCTCCGTTGAAGATAAGATGATATATATAGGATTTAGATAGCAATTTGATTGGAATTAGAGTACCAGAAGCATGTAATTATCCATAGGAGGAGGCATGTAAAGTTTGGGGCGTTTTCGAACTAACTTTTTGGTCAGTGCCGATCCCAAATGTTGTGCAATTTTTGCACAACTCCTTCTTCATTGGCTTCCTTTCTTGCATGCGAGGTTCCCCATGTGATTTCATAGCTTGTTGAATAGTTTTGACGATGGTTCGCCTGTAAATTAGATTAAACAGCAATTTGAATCAAACAAGTCTTCTTTTCTTCAACTCGGATGTTCGAATGTTATCAAACTTCGCAAATAAGCTTAGGAGAGGTGTAGGAATATAAGCATGTGGATTGGAGAATCCACTTGTTAATAATTTGGACCGGTACCGATCCAATTGGGTCGGATCGGTGTCGATCCAAATACTTGGCATATTTTTGGTCCAAACTTTCGATGTTTCTTTGTCACGTACTTTTAGGTCTTCCAGTCATGTTTCGAGTAGTCCTGGCCCAATCTGAATGTTCTAACTCCTTCTGAATACTATTGGGTTAAAAACTCAGTTAACAGTCCCCCTCATAGGATATTAGATACTCCGTCAAGTATTGGAAGTGAAGGTAGTACGAGTGGTAAGAAATGATAAAATAAGAGTTATTCTTATCTACTCTAGTTTTTATTGTTTAAAATTATAAAAGATATTTTATAAATACTGTAAAGTGCAATTTTAGAAAGAAATGGTTTGGTGTAATAAATAGGTTTTTGAAAGGAAAAATTAATAAATAGTTTGGACTAAATTCTCAATTTTTAAGAAGTAAATGTTAAAAAGGTATTTGAAAAGAAAAAGTAGATTGGAAGAAAAAGGAAAGAAACCTTTTAAAATTAGATTGGCTAGCAATTTCTTCTGGATTTAATGAATATGCTAAATTTAAAAATCCTAAATTATAAGTTAAGACACAAAGTATTTTTGAATTAAAAAAGGTTTCCAAGATGTGCTTTTTAATGACAAAGGTTTTGGGGATTAAGTATTTCAAAAAAATTGACGTTTTAATTTTTGAAAAAAATTGCTGAAGGCAAAACTAAAATTTTAAATACGGAGTGGATAGGAGTGAGTGCCTGGGTAAGATGGGGTGAAGGGTAAGGCTATAAGGAAGATAGCAATAATTACTCATTGAGTAGTAATAAGGAATCCCTGTAGAGTGTAAAGAAAGACGGTGAGAACCTAGGAATATTTTGTTAGACCTGTGTGCAAAGTATAAGAAAACCCCATAAAGGAATGATAAATGGTATTAAAGTATGGTTTTATGTGTTCTAGGATATGCTCGTATGAAGGGTCAAAGATAAAGGAAATAAATTCCAAGATATGAGAATACCACAAAAAATTGGATTATAAGAAGATGGCTAAGGTGGATTATGAGGATATAGGTATACTTAAAGTTATGGAATGCAAGATACGGGTTGGAAAAGTTATTCTACTAAGCCAGTTGCCAATGAGTTATTCAAAATATGCATAGATTGTATTTCTTATCCACTATAATGTGGGAATGCATAGTTTATTCCATAGTTGGGTATGTCAATGGAAGAAAAGAATAGACCTTGTTCATTAGAAGCAATGAAGGAAAAAAAGATACGAGGATTTCAGAAAAATGGCACGTTAGAAAGGTCCATTCAAGTCAGAAGTGATAAAGCCATAACATCGTCACTGTTAGTTGATGTTAAGCGTAGCTTCCAGCAATTGTTTAGGTTGTAAGCATTCTTTGGCTTTGTTGGGGGTAAAAGCATGCATGATACTATGGAAATATTCCTTTTTATGTGTTTTCTATGCGAACCGCTATGTTTTGAAAAAACAATAAAGATAAGGAAATTTCAGAAAAAACAGTCAACTAATGTAAAAGAAAAGAAAATAGTAGAGACTAGAAGTTAAGAAATAAACAAAATTTATTTGATCGACTGCTAAAACAAAAATGAAATAAGATTGAAGGTCCCGAAAAATTCAAGAAATAAATTTCAGTGAGCGGAAGACGGGGAAATGATAATATGTAGCCACGAGTCAACGTCCATGTACCTTAATGGCTGGAGTTTATAAATAAACTTTGTTGTCGGTTGCTAATATAAATAAAAGAAAGGTTTTGAAACTTAAAATTACCATGTAAATTAAGTGGAGTCCACTATGGACACTAAATTATTAACTAGACCACGATTTTATGAAATGTCAAAAAATCTATATTTGAAAATTTATACACACACACACACATATACTTTTAAAAAATATTTTACAAAATGTTTTAGAAATTTCTTAGAATTTGAAATTTTATTTTGAGGTCTAAAAAGTAACATAAAAATATATTTGAATTGGAAATAGAGAAAATTTTAAATGCCGCATACTTGACATGGGAATAGTCGACAAATTAGTTAATATAGATTTTACTTTGCAGTGGAGTTGCAGTAAAATAAAGCATGGTTGTGAACAAGGGAGAAATCTGTTATAGCTAGGTAATTACTTTCTCCATATCTTGTTAGTAACAAAAAGTTATCTTTGAAATAAACCGTGTTTGAAAACTTTAGGACAAAAACTAACTATGCAAACTGTACTTGGAAAAGTTAAAAAAATTGAAGGAAAAAGAGAAGATTCCAAGGTACCGTGGAAAAAGGGTACATAAGTAAAGAATGGAAACATAAAATTTTCCATCTAGACCATTTTCAAGAATAAGAAAATAGGTTTAGAAAACTGGATTTTTCCAAATTTAGAGGTTTGCAACAGTGTGCTAGGATTTTGAATGGTTGGTATTAAATGCGAAATTGGTTGAACTATACTTCTTTTCATAGAAGTGTAGGAAAATTTGGATGTAAAAGCAAGTTTTTGGTTTTCAAAAGCTGCATGCATATCTGTATATTTAGGATGTTTGCACAATATGTTTCGAAAATTATTTTAAAATAATGTATTCACATAGGCGACATCGATTTAAAATAATGTATGCACATCATATATGTTGTAATACACCATGTGCTTGTACATGATTGGTTGCAAAATTGTTTGGACACAAATTGATTATAGTTTAGAATAATTATGTGTATGCTGATTGTTCCATCTTTGAGGAATTTTAAGGATGAAATTCTTTTAAGGGGAGAATGTAACGTAAAACGTTTCAACACTAATTAATTAAAAAGAATTTAATAAACCAGTGATAATGATGAAAACATAATTTTTGCAAATATCATAATTTGACTACAAAACTTACACTATTGGTTTCATGGTGATTTTCTAATAAATTTTCATATATATAAACTTTTCCAATTGGAGTTCAAATGGAAAAGTTATTAACGTTTTAAATTTAAAAGTCGAAAATAATTATATATATAAATGAAGAAAATAATAATAATTAACCAACGTTAATTACAAACATTTAAGTTTAGCTGTATCTTAGAAGTTAAGAATGTGATTAACGGAAATAAATTATAACGATCAATTAACAGAGGAAACAATTACACAAAATGATTGGAACGAGGGAATTAAATTAACAATCAAACAACATAGTAAATTAACGTGTTAAACATGGCATGGGTCAATCGGGAATATACCCAGGTCGATCGGTAGCGATCGGCATAAGGGCATGGGCGGTCGCCCCGTGCTTATCTTAAAGCATAAATGTAAAATTTCAGATGGATAAGCGTGATGCATTGCTTGCGCGCTAAGAAATTAAGGAGTGTCCATGATTAAATTAAAAGATTCTATAACTAAATCTAACGCTTTATATTAACCCCAAACTATTATAAATACAAGCTTTGCTTACATTTCTCTTCTTATATTTTTGGGTCACAAAGCGGAGCTCTACCATTCTCTTTTCTTCACAATTTCAAAATTTCTAAAAGTGAAATATTATCATATATATTTATGTAAGTGGATTAAAACGAGAGAGAAGAGAAGAGTATAAGAGAATCAAAACAAAAACAAAGGTGAAATTATAAATCTAAAATTATAATTCAAACTCAATCCTTTCCCTGGATCTGTAATTTTAGTAAGTGAATAATACCATTTTTATTATTGTATTTGAAGTAAGATGGTCAAATAAAAAGGGAATGGAACTAGATTTAGAAAATGGGAAAACTTAAAGCAAGGCGAGTGAGAAAATTACATGTTTTATAATAACATTAGACTAATATATTTATGATTAATTCTAAATATGCCTATGTATAATAGATTTGGATATTCAATTGTAAATGCGCAATGATTAGATATAAATCTCATTTTGGATAATTTATTATACACGCGTAATGACTTAATGTAAGTAGTGAATTTGACAATAAATTGTATACGTGTGATGGTTATGGAATCAATTTAAGTACTGGAAAACTTGCCTAAAGTTATCATTGAGAAATATGGAATTATAAATTTGTTATAAATGTGATAATAATACATTAGCTTTTGAAAGTAGAAAAAGAACGTCAAATAAAGAAACTTTATTTTAGGGGTTTAAAAGATATTTTAATTAATTGGAATTTAGGATGTTTCAAGTAGATTTCTATGTATTGTCAAAGGTAAATAAATAAAAGTGCGATATTTGAAATGACAAGGAATACACCTTAAAAGAAAGAGATGTACAAAATAAAGATAATTACCATATTTTGTACCATCTATTTCAAGCAATAAAAAGATAGTTCCTTGTAATTACAAACACCATATAAATCTCTCTTTTTAGACAGGACATAGAAATTTATGACTTTCATATTTTTAGAATAAGAACGTAGTTCCGACGCATTAAAATGTAGTAAACCCCAAAAGTTAAATGGTATGACATGAATGAAGTAAAAGGATCATAGAAAGTTAAAACGTGAAATAAAAATTTGGAAGTAAATGAAAAGAAAATATGAAAGATGGGTAAGAAAGGATAGCATGGGAATAAAAATGGAAAATGGAGAATGGATAAAAATGATGAGCAATGATTTATTATGTTAATAAGGGAAAAGCGGTAAATTAACTTAAAGTGAAGAAAAAAAGTGAAATGCATAATGAAATGAAGACCTAGGATCAACTGTAAAACTATAGTGGCATGGTAATCGAGTAAGAATGAAAGAACACACACACACACACATGTATATATATATGTAGCCTCGAACCTGCGTTTATGATGGCTATGAACTGTTATAATTAAAGTATAATTAATGGAATGATAGGACAGATGGTCACTAGAGTAGGTTGGAATGTGAGGTTAATAGTGCTACACAATAGAAGTTTGTCCATTATATGGGGCTACTTGTAGTTGTGTATCATTATATTGATGTGAGACATGTCCAACCATATAAGCCATGGAGAATATATGTTTGCATATAGATGAAGGAATACCTAAAATAGAGAGAGGTTGGAAAAATATTTGAAAACCCGCCATTTGATTGAGGAGTCTTCTTCAACAATAGATAGAGGGGGTATTGCCATGATTGCATTAGGGAATCTAAATGGGATGATGAGCAGGATCGAGCACTCTATAGAAAGGGCCGATGCATTTTGGTATCAAATAGTTAGAGGTTAGGTTGCATAAGGTGATACATCATCGGTCGTTAGCGTACAATGGAAAGGACGAGGTTACACCTAGCTGACCTTCACTACCTACCAAGGTAGATCAAGTTGGGTCATGCAACGCCATAATTTTTTGCTACCTTGTTTGCTAGGGCAAGGCTAGTTAACCCAAAATGAGTTCCTTCAAAATGGTTGGGGTGGTCCATGGACCCGAGTCTACAATAGCAAGCAGACAAATTAGTAAATCCCAAAAGCAAGATAGAGAATGGCAAAATGTATGAAAAGCCATCAATATGCACTATAGGAGTCTCTCAAGTTATATGATAATAAGATCGTGGCACGACGAGGGAGATGGATCATAACGGGGTGCTAATTAAGAGATACTAGTGGGGTTAGTATCTAGCCCCATTTGGGGACCATAGTATATATATTTATATATATGTAGCTACGGTTCTACATAGGTAGATGGGAATGGATCATATGTGGACATGGAGTCGAGATGGCTAATTAAATAATAAAGACATAATAAGAGATAGAAGGCAATCGGTATAAACTAGTGTTATGTAATAAGTATATAATTTAACATTCACTAGAACGTTCTTCTGACCCCCTCCTCATTATAACTCGTAGGACAGCTTGAAGGGCAGGTGCTAGTGCTAGGCGTGTTTGATGCTGACAAAGAAACTTGAGTTTGCAAGTGTCAAATCTTAGTCGGTTGTTATGCGACTTACTATATTTTGTTATTCCGCTGTGAGTTATATCAATAGTTCTTTGATATGATTTCTCTTATTTCACTTGTAGGATACCAAATCAACGATCCGTACTTTTGTAGACTTGAGTTTTCGATTTAGCGAAAATTCAGGCCCATTGTGGTGTGGGTTGTTGCATTAGGTGTCGACCGGTCGTGTTTATTTGGTTAATGTTGTTTTATTTTCTTTTTAATTTATTTGATACCATTTTACACAGATTTAATTGATGCTAATTTTCTTCATCGTTAAGTAACTGTTAACATTAATCAATGTTAGTTAATTGCATTTATTTCCTTAATTACATATATAATTATTTACGATTCGAAATATTCATATGTTAATAACTTTTTCATTTGAACTTTGATCATAAAACTTTGTGGATGAAAATTGATGAGAAAATCGCCACGAAAGCAACGGTGCAAGTTTCGTTGCCAAATCCTAATGTTAGTGAAAATTGTATTTTTGGATTTCCTAACTATTAGTTAATTTATTTTTCAATTAATTAACATTAAATTTACATGATGTGACATTCGTCTAATAGAATTTCATCCCCGATGCCCAAGGACCGAATCATGTAATATAACGCACTACCGTTTTAAGCTATCCAACCAATTAGTGTGTAACTAGATTTTGTAGTCAATCGTGTAGAAGTGCACGGTGTATCACAATACGTATGATATGTACACAGAATAATTCTAACTTTGCACCTCTTATGTGAATGCATTCTTTTAAAACAACTTTGAAAACATGACGCAAATAACTTATGTATACTGGCAGTTCTATATATACTGACAGTTCTATATGGTTCAACCAATTTCACATTCAATCTCTACCATCAAAATCCTAGCACACCATTTATAACATCCTAAATTTTGGAAAATTCAATTTTCTAAAGCTATATTCTTATGCCAGAAAAGGGTATGGATGGAGAATTCCATATTTCCATCCTTCCCTTGTGTACTTATTCCCCTGTCTCTTGGAACTATAACGACCCAGAATTTCAGTCATTCGAATTTGGAACATTTAATTGATTTTATATATTCAAAAGTAAATTTTATAAGTTGAATAACTTATATTTCAAATATAATAATTTATTTGATAATTAAATTATTTAATTTAATATTTGAAATTGTTTAAATAAGTAGATCTTGAATTTAATGTGAATGAAAATGATTTATAAAGTTGATTTAAATTCTATTTAAACCTGAATGGAGTTAATGAGCTTTTAATTTTGATTTAAAATTAATAAATATAAATTGGAATTTATTTGATTTAATTAACGTGTAAAAATAGTCATTTTTGACACTGTCTTGGATTTCGACGAAACCAGTTTCATTGGATCCATAATAGTGAAGTATAGTATGCTGTCAAATTTCATGTCAATTAGACTTACCATTTGATCGTGCGATTTCGAAATGCCTAGAAATTAATTAAAGGATTTTAACTAAAATAATTCAACTTTGAAAATCTATCCCCTGTATATGATGGAATTGGCCTTTGATATATATTTTATATCGTTCGGAATTGGGGTAAAACAATAGGCATGCTAGGCAACACGCTTCGTTTGGAGTTCGAATATTTAGCGAGTGAATAGTGTTTAGATATTTTTTCTACAAAAAGGACAATATCTCTTCACATTTGCAAAACCCTAGAAACAAAAGCCAGCAGACACTTTCGTTTCAATGGGCAGAAACACGCCAATTTCCTCCTCCAATAACTCACAATTCATCGACTTTTAGCAAAATCTTCGAACACGAAAATTATCGAGCGCATCGACATCATCACCTCAACTATGATGATCTGATTTAACCCAGCGAGGAGGGAGAGAGGAGCTTGCATTCATGCGACCTAGGGCAAGCCGTTGGCGGTGATTTCGAGGGCCAATCTTGATGAGGTTGGAGGCGTAGGGGTGGCGGAGGATGGGCGTTCGTTTAGTGGTGGTGGATCGTCGTCTCGATCGATGTGGGTGGTGCGACAATCAAGGGAAGATATGTGACAATGGGTTAGGTAAAAAGCTGGATGCGTGAGAGAGGAAGAGGGTGGTTAGGCTAAGTACGGTGATTAATAAAGTTAATTATGTAATTAATTATTTTATGAAATCGTGTAACGTATAAATGGTATAACTCTTTCATACGACGTTGGAATCGAACGAAACGATATGCATTGGATTCATAATTGTAAATACTACATTATAGAGGTGGTTTTGATGAACTAGAAGTAGGTAGGAATTTTAATTTAAATTGGATGCCTGTTCGATTTTAATTGAATCCGGAGCGCTTCGGCAATTTCTGGCATTTTTGTGAGTACTCTAGCCTGCTTATATTTTTATATAAATAGGAATAAATTTATTTATGAGGGTTGATTCTTATTTGGATGATATATGATATTATATATATATATATATATATAAGTTGGTTGGTTGGTTTGGATATATTCCCACCTATTGGATCGAATGAGACCCTATACGTTCCTATGCATGAGTGGATGACTCTTTGTACGTGCGTCTGCCTCGAAGTAGACATTGTACATTTTTCTCATATGTTGTATTTTTTGTAGGTTACAGGTTGGAGGGTTCTAACAGGATTCCTCACCATTGTTGATTATTTTCATATATATGATGATATATGATGTTATGGATGCCATGATGATGTTTTGATGTGATTTGACTTATTTAGCACTAGGCCTTGTTTTTCGATATTCTAGAAATATTGAAAATGAAGATTTTGATTTGAAAATGATTTTGAAGTGATTTTGGGAAGAATAAATATGTTTTTATGATTTTTGATTTATTTAAAAGAAGGAATTTGTTTTTAAATAAAAAGTTATGATTTTTGATGATTTAAAAGTATGGTTTTGTGAAAAGCTTTGAAAATAAATTTTTGAATAAGTTTATATAAAAGGTTTATAAAGGTGATATTTTTATATATAAGGAAGTTGATTTGAAATTGAGATTTATAAATGTTGGTAAATGTTTTTGAGTTTGAATTGGTAAATGGATTTTATAAGTGGGTTTTATTAGTAAATTTAATTTTATAAAAAAGATGGATTTATAATTGGAATTTATAAATGGTTTTGAAGTTGCTTTGTAAATGGAATTATAAATGAATTTTATAATTGAATTTGATTTATGGAGAGATGGATTTATAAGTGGATTATGATGGTAAAATTGATTTATAAGAGAATCATTTATAAATAGAAGTTTATGAATAAAAGGATTTTATAAAATAGAAGTTTTAAAAAATCGAAAGGAGATTTTAAAAAATTGTTTTATAAATATTGAGATATTTTATGTTGATATTTGAATATGGGTTTTTATTTAAAGGAGTTTTGAAGGTGATGTTTTGATGGAGTTAGATATTTTGAAAATTAATTTATAATTTTAAAGCAAAGGTTTTTGGAAGTAGTGGTTTTAAATGGAATTAAAGGGTTTTTTAAAATGTTTTAAAATATGATAAGTAACAAAAACATAGATTTCAACATTTATTGTTGTAACAGACGTTCTCGAGGAAGTAAGGAAGGCATTGACTATAAAACCATTGTTAAATAAATGATTTTCGAAAGGAAATGTTTTATATAGTACATGGGATTTATCTATACATAGTTTATCGAATCCATATACTAATGTTTGGGTTGTCATAACGATGTTTTACGCAATATTCATTTTGACCCAGTTTCAACCTTCCATCGTGAAATACACGAATCGGTTCTTATGATCGTACTAAAGCCTTGGTGGTGTAGGAGCTTTTCTTCCTATACTTAACACCCGTCTGGTGGTGCATGAACTCTGGAGTTATATGGTTATAGAAATCTGTTTGGCGTGTCCAAATGGTAGCGTTATTGAATATGCTTATACTGTTGATATAAGTATATGAAAATATTTTCTAAGTTCCGAAATGATAGTGATTTATGAATATGCTTATACGTGGATATAAGTATATGAAATATTTTCTAAGTGTTGATGAAGTGATAGTGAATATGCTTATATCATTAGTATAAGTATATGGAAATGTTTCCAAGCTTGAAAGATTTGAAATGGTTTTAAAGATGTATCTTTTTAAAGATAATTTGAAGTGAATATTTGGAAAGAGATTTAATTGATAAAAGATAAAAGGACCTAGTGATTGCTTATGGTGTTAGACATGATTATTTGTTTGCTTTAATAGTTAAATAACCGACTATCAAATAAATTTGGCCTATTTATCGTTGTTGGTTTGGAGAGACCGGGTCGGATTTGTTCCAAGAACCACTTCGGACCAATGTATATGCGTTCAATGTGCAGGTTAGGAAGATATTGATATTATGAATTTTCATAATAAAGGACTGCTTGTTGATAGTTTGGGGATAAACTTTCAATATACATATAGCATTAGTCTCTTCATTATGAAATATCCGATGCAAGGACTATTCGCTACTAATCGTAGGGGTAATTCCTGATAGGATATGGTAGGGGAGTGCCTTCGGTTTTTCCTATTCCCGGACAACTTGTATGGATGGATGTTTGACAGTGCATTCTTGAGATTGCATCGTTGACTTTTATAAACGTATATCTATTTGGTGGCGGAGAAGGCAACTTCTCTAAGCTTAACACCCTTCTTTGAGACGTACGAGCTTGGAGGCTGTATGTTTGTAAAAGCCAATAAGTGATCGAAGGAACGACAATGTGGCATTCAAGGAAGAAATTGATATGTGCTATGTGAAAGGTAATCGTGACCTTTGGCCTCGCACCCGAAAATGACTGAAACATGGTTGGATGCAGCAGGGTTATGTGGTTCGCAACCATTAAGGTATGATCATCCCCTTCTAGATATGTTTCTTCCGGCTATGATGTTCCATATGTAAATTATTGTGGATGTATGCTATGAGGGCCCTCGGATAGGTCGGTAACGACCGGAGTGATGACATATTCGGTACTATATAAAGAGAGGTAGGTCGGTCTTGTGTTGGTAGGAGAGCAGACGTTATGTGGTCCTGGGTACATTCCTCTAGAGATGTACTGCCGAACGGTAGTCCCTTCACCTGGCCGTTTATATGGAATCCATTCTCCATTACGCGCCTGCCATTTTGTTGTAGAACCCGGGTTTATGGTAAGTATGCTGGAATTTAATAATGTAACAATTTCGGCTATAATTAGTATTATCTGTATAATAGTACTATTATAATATAACATAATTTGATACGAAATGGTTTGGTTATCGTAAGGTAAAAACCCGTCCATGTTTATGTGTGGGCGTGTCTTACGAGATATCTTTGTTTTGATAAAAGAACGCTTTAATGACTTTAAAATAAATTCAATTGAAATGTGTTTTCTCACATTAGTTAACTAGACTGATTCGGGCGTTCTTCCCCTTCAATGCTCGGGTCAGACCGAGCACATTTACAGTTGTAGATTTGGATGCTTTGGAGCTTCATCTGGAGAGCTGGAAGTCTTCTGGTCGTATTCCACGTATATGCATATTTTTCCACTGCATTGTTATTTAAATAATCAGCAATTGTAAGGATAGTTTATTAACTATCTAGGCTAATGATTATGATTGTTATACTCTGATGGATGTATGTTTATGTATATTATAGTTTCTGTTTTGTAAAGATCGTTAATATGATATTATATGTTTTTCTGCTATGATTGCGAGATTCTGTAATTGTTTTAGTTTCTTCTATTTCTTCTTCTTCTTTCTTTTTCTTCTCTTCTTTTCTTTCCTCTCTTATCTTCTTCTTTCTACTTTCTTTCTCATGATTATTCGTATTTCCCTTCAGCTTCGGGCTGGACATGTGCTATTATTGTCAACTCTGAATGTGATGGATTTGCGGGTCGTCGTGTCTGGTATTAGAGCTTAAGATTTTGCTTACACATAGGCTTTGATGGGCACTAATAATAGATAGGGTCAGTAGCACCCTAAATTGATTTTGAGCGTGTTGTATATATGAGCGCGTATTTGTTAGTGGTTATAAAATGTTTTGTATTGTGTTACTTTATCTATTGAGGTGGCTTATGAATTCTAGTCGATACATGGGATGCCATGTCATTGATCTGGGGTTCTAAACGCTTGAACAAGGAAAACTGACACAGTATCGCTTTTTAAAAGGAGGTAAATAAAATAATTTTACCTAAATTACAATTTATAAATGAAGGGATAATTCTTAAAAAATGTTATAGCTATATATGGATGTTTGATTTTTAGTGGATGGTAATACTTGATTATTATTATTCATTGTGTAACGACCCAGAATTTTTACTGTTTGAAAATGGGATATTTAATTGATTTTAAATATTTGAAAGTTAATTTTTAACTTGAATTTTAAATATATCTATCTATTGGATTATTTAATTATTGATTTAATAATCGAATATTGGTTAAAATATTGAATATGGAGTTTTAAGTTTGTTAAAAATAATTTAAAAGCTTGTAAAATATATATTAATAACACTGAAGATAATAAGACCTTTTAAATTGAATTTAAAAGTGATTTGTTCAGTTTTAAAAATATATCGTTTAAATTAACGTATATAAAGAGCCTTCGGGGGCACAGTCTCGAAATTCGACGAAACCAGTTCCATTAGATCTGTAATAGTATATTATTATTGGATTTCAAATTTTATAATGTTTGGAGTTATCGTTTGGTCGTACGGGATAGAAACGCGTTAAATTTTATATCGAAAATTCAATATAATAATTGGGTCCAAAAAGCTATATTCTCCATACGATCGAATTAGGACTCGAAACTTTTTCTATTGCGTTCGGAATAGGGGTATAACATTATAAATACCTAGCGGCGCACCGCGATAGGAGTTCGAGATTTTAAGTTGCGTAATCGAGGTAAATTTGAAAATTTAAACTTGTATTTATATGTTGACTAGCCAAAAATTTCTCCCATCGGCTACTTTTCTTTTCCATCAAACCACTGTAGCCTTTCTCCCCCAAATGCAAGAATCACGACTTCTTTCTTTTAAATCATGCGTATTTTCCCTCCTATTAGTTCGATCAAAAAAAATATGAAATTGTTCGTTTAAATCTCTTTATTCACTATCGTTTTCTCCTTTCACCTATAGATTTTTCAAAGCAGTTTGAAAAAAAAGAAAAAGGCTGAAAAAAAATTAGAAACTAAAGGAAAAAAAAGAAAAAAAATTGGGGAATGTCACGATTGGAACTTGAGCACGGCAATGCTTAAGGTGATGGAGCAAAGATTGGAAATCATGCGAGGCTTGGGTTAGTGGCATAAGGAGTTGTCGCAATTGCGGGAGGGCTTCGACTGACTGCGATTTAAGGTTGAGCTTGGATGGCGAATCGATGGGAGAAGCTAGGGTTTTGGGGAAGTGATGTTTTAGATTAAGTTGCGAGTGACGTGTGGAGTAGTCGCGATGACATCTGCGTGCACGAGTGGGAGGTTGATGGTTACGACTACTAGAGTTCGCAATGGAGTCAGTTGATGGTGTGTGCTTCAAAGTGGAAAAGGGAGCATCAGTAATGGAGGCTGTGATGACTGGCAAAGGTGGGGGGTTGCGTGCATGTCTCATGTGCACTTGGATGTATAGGCAGAAAAAGAAAAGGAAAGAAAAAAGGGAAGAAGAAGGTGGTACTATAGCGTGTAGGTTGCAGGTTCGTGGCCTTAGGCTTTAGCCGTTTGGAATTTTGGTGAGCAATTTTTATCTTTGGTTCATGGTGTAAGTTAAATGAGAGATTTGAAAATTTTATTATCATTCAATTAAAAAATTTGTTAATTAGTTGTTGAAAAGAAAATTTAAAAAACTTCAATAATTATAAATTAATAATGATTGCATATGGGGTAATTAGGTTGCTAATGATTTTTATTAAGTCAATTAATAGGTTTATTAAAATCGTCAATAGGTGGTTAATTTAAATTAAGTAATTACTTGATTAATTTTAATTAGAAATGAAATAGCTAATTTACATAAATTTAGAATTTACTTATACAAGGTTTAAATCTAACGGAATCAGTCGGGTGCGGGTTCGGTGCTGCGGAAGTTATGCAAAAGGATTTAAAGTTGGAAAGACTAGCAAAAAAAAGGGTGAGTTAATCTCACTCAATTTTGAATTAGTGCAATTAATTTTAAGTGGTAAAAATCATTTATTGGTTGATTGGTTGAATTGATAAATTATTATCAGTTTGGATGTTATATATATATATATATATATTAGTATATATATTGGAGTGATTGATATCTCCGCATATATATAGCGGATGAGACCCTATGCGTCGAGCATAATAGCAGATGACCCTATATACTGCGATAACCCCCTCAAAATGGGATTGGTAATTTTATATTGTATTAACATCTATGGATGCAAGGAAACAGGTTGGAGGGATCCAACTGAATTCTTCAAAAATGTTGAATTTAATTTCATACATAGTGATATATAAACTGTTGAATGATCTATGATAAATTATAGTGTAATTTGAAGTTATTGGATGCTATGGTATTACTGGCCCAGATTCTGATATTTTAGAATATCATAAATACATATACATTGAGTTTGGAAGAATTTAAAAAGGGATTTTGGAAGTGAAGTATTTATATTGAAATTTGGATTAATTTAAAGAAATGAATTTTCGAAAAATAAATAGTTTGATTTTAAAATTTTATTTAATAATTTAGGAATATGAAAAAAAGAGATTTGGAATAATGTAAATAAAAGGATTATAAATAATAAAGCTTAAGCGATATTTATTTAACAGTAATTTTTTTAAACCGAGATTTAAAATAGTTTGGAAAAAATAAAAAAAGGAAATTTGAAAATAAAATACGGAATAGTTGTTCTAGACCTAAATAAGATTTTAAATTATAAAAAGGAAGTGAAATCTGAATTTAGTTGGGTTATGGGATATAGTTGGGTTATTTAAGAAATAAATTTAAAAAATGAAATTCAAAATTAGAAGTCGATTAAGTGTTGTGAAACCATTATAAATGGGAAATGAGACTATAGGATTTATAAATAAGGTTTATAAACGAAGTAAAGTTATTACGGTGGATAAATGGAAGCTATAAATTCACAGTGAGGATTTTTAGGGAGATGGGTAAATCGGCTTAAAAATAAATGACAGATTTATTTTGAGAAAACGTGAAAAGGGATTTACGAAATTGGGACGTAAATCAAATTGGTATTATGTAACAACCCGCATATTTGTCGATTTTAATATTTAAATATTTTATCGGTACTCGAAATTTAGTCCGAAAAGCTACTTTTTGCATACGGTTGAATTAGGACTCGGGACCACTCCCATTGAGTTTAAAATGCCGTTTGCGACCTTTTTGAGTATAAGCTTCGATATGTTTGGAGAAAGTTGAATTTTGCTACTTTTTACTTAGGGCTTTGGTTTGGGCTGAGCCACTTATGTATTCAGTCCCAACCCCTTCTCCTCTTCATCTCTTCATTCCTCATATACTCAAGCTTTTATATTAATGGAGAGTGGAAGAGGAAATTAAAACTCCAAGCCCTAGTTTTCTTTTGCAAATCAAGTTCTAGCTCCAAACTAATAGAAGAACCCATTGGTAAGCTTCTCTTCTTCTTCTCCAACTCATTCTCTTATCATTTCAGAAATTCCTAAACCTAACTTTGGGAATGTTCTTCTTTTAAAGCTTAGAATCAAGCTTCTTGAGTTGAATTCGAAGAGTGGTTGATTCTCCTTTTGCTTGCAAGCTTCTTCTTCATTTGTGTGATTTCAAAGGTGAGATTTTTATCTCACATCTTAGTCTATAATTATCTTCGATTGTTAGGTATGAATTCCGAACACTTATTCTTGTGAAATTGATTTTGGTTTGGATTGATTTGGTGTATATTCCAATTTTTGGTGTTTTGGTCTAATTTATGGAAATCCTTTTATGGATATTTGGATATTGATATTTGAGGCGTATCGAAGAGCCGTTTCGGCTGGGTTGTCATTCGACGTAATTTCTTAGTCATCGTCATTTGCTCGTTCGATCGTTTTCGATATTCGTTTGCCATTTTTGGCCTAGGTTCAGGGAATGCCCTGAACCATTCATTCAGACGTCTGAAACGTAATATTCAGACGTCTGAATATTATTCTGGGAAGATTTCTATTCCCAGATTCAGACGTCTGAATATATGGTTTTAGATGTCTGAATTGTTTCATTTGGAACCAGAAAGGAAATAGGCTAAAAAGTGCCTATTTCGGACATCTGAAACACTTGATTCAGACGTCTGAATTGTGTTCTGGAAATCTTTATATTTCCAGATTCAGACGTCTGAACCACTTGTTTCAGACGTCTCAAACTGCAGTGTTTTGCCTATATGCCTATTCGCTTGAGAATTCCAATTTAAATCGATTCGTGATGATCCTATTTGTTGTTATCATTTATTATGCCTTTGATGACTCCTTTTAAGGATTTTTGAATATCCATTTCGACGGATTCTTTATCGGTTTCTTTGGATTTTATTCACATCTTCGTATGTGAATTTTAGTGAATAATTGTTCCTACAATCTTCTTTGTGATTTGTCACTTTAAAAATATAAAGGTTTTCTATACTAGTAGTAAATATCAAAACTCTTTCTTCAAATGATTTCAACACTATTTTATTACAAAACTCGTCTTTTTAAACCGATTTCTAATCTATTAGTATATACAAACCTTTACCTCACTCGTACGAGAAATCTAATTAAACGGCTTAGTAAAATGAGTGGTATGAAACGCTTACGTTTACTTCATCGGATAATTCTTGGACTTATTCGATTGAATCTCTTGTGACAATTTTCTAGTGGAAATCTACAGTTTGTTCGTAAATATTTAAGTTAAGCAAGTGGTTATGGGACATGAAGCTAAACTCATATATTTACTAGCTTAGTGTAATTGACACTTCTCGTTGATCATGACGATCATCTTTGTGATTTAGACTAGCAATGTGCGATGTCTCTTTGTCTGCGAGGGAGACTAAACCCCGTTTTGTGGAGTTTCGACTCAAATTGGTGGGGTAGCAACCCATGGTCTTCGGGCCGTTTGTGGAGCTTCGGCTCAATTTGTGATGGTTAGCAACCATGGAATTAGCATTCCGTTTGTGATACACGTGTTGGTGAGCTTTATACTCCCGTTTGTAATAGGCCTCCACCCCTCTGTGATTTCTGGATTTCTTGAGATGATTTCTAGAATTTGTGCTTCACCAATTTTCGTGATTTCTATTGATAAGCCTTATCGATATTTGTTCATTGGTGAATTTGTGCGTCATTGACTTTTGTGATTTCTGGATTTCGTGTATTGAATTCTGGAATTTGTGTGGCATTGACTTTTGTGATTGACATTGATATTATCGTCAATATTTATGGTTTGGTGAACGAAATAAGGAGTATGACGTTTCTTTGATTCTTGTGTAGATTTGGTGACATTGATTAATCTCTTGATGGTTTTCAACTAATTATATATATCACAGCTTGGCATTGTGATTATTACGTGTTTAGTCATATCTCTTATTCTATATCGTTTCATCTGATATTTATAGTTAGAATGGTCCGTTTATTATTTTCTTATTAAATAATACTCGGGTCAGACCGAGATGTTACAGGTGCTTCTGCTTGACTTCTCTCTTGGGATTGATTTCTCTGACTTTTGGCTTACTACTTAGATTAGTAGTTTATTTTGGTGTATACATTTGAGATATAGACTCCATGATGTATACTTATTCTTTTATGTAGTTCTTGTAACTATTCTCTTGTGACAGTGTGGGTCTTGCTTGACCACTACTCTGATGAACACTTTTATGTGTTATATATATTCATATATATTTCCGCCTTTGTGATATGAATTATCTGTGACTGATTTGTATTATGTTTATTTCTATATTTGTTTCCGAAGACATTATAGCCACTGTGTAGTAGCTTTGAGTTTGTGTCAGTATGTCGGATTTCCTCTTGAAATAAAATGCATGTTATACTATCTGACATATCGGTGCTCGCGCAAAGCAATTACACAGATGGTCGCTCATCAACAACCTTAATCTCCGTGCTAGTTGACAGCATTACTCCGTGGTGTTCTTGGCTAGCGTGGGTATAGAGGTGGGGCGTCACAGCTTGGTATCAGAGCCAAACTTCGGAACAATATGGAATAATATAACAGGGATCATTGTCCTAAGTCTACCTTAGGAGTCGTGCTTTAGGATTTTATTCGGGTCTACGTACCGTCCTATCCTATTTTCTTTTATGATTCCTTGTTTTATCTATCAAGAATTGCTTGATATTGAATTTGGTGAATAACCTTTTTCTTCTTCTTCTTTCTTTCTAAGGAAGAGAAATGTCTAGACCAGGCCGCCCCAGAGCCGTACCATCTAGTACCCTACCCCAGGATGGAGTTTTTATGACTGCTCAACAGCTTCTTGATTTAGTGACGAATGCTCAAGCAGTTGGAGCTAACCCGAAACCTACTCACCCAAAGTCGGGATTTGCACGCTTGTGCAGCGATTACACTAATTTGGGTGGGGAGCCATTCAAAGATTCCGAAACTGTTATTGAAGTACAGGCTTGGCTAAGGTCATGCGATCGAATCTTTTCTCGCATGAATCTTATTGACCTTCACCGAGTTCAGGTGGCCTCTAGTATGCTCCGAGAAAGAGCATTGGACTGGTACGAGCTTCTTATTTCTGAGATTAATGAAGCGGATCTCACCTGGGGGCAATTCCGAGAATGCTTCGAGTTAAAATTTGTACCAGAAGCAGAGAAAGTGACTTTGGCCCGGAGTTTTATTGACCTTATTCAAGGTGAATCTTCTGTGACAGACTATGTCGCATCTTTCGAATCTCTTTCCAAATACGGGGTTAAATACATTAACACCCCAATGAAGAAAAATCAGAGATTCGTCTATGGCTTGAATAAGAATCTTAAGAAGCCATTACTTCTAAAATTAGAAGTTTCTTTCGACCAACTCGTTGATATCGCTCTTCGTTTTGAAGAGGCGGATAGGGAGAATGATGTTGAAGTGGTGGGTTCCAAACCAAGCTTCAACAACAACAAGAAGAGGCCAAACAAATTCAAAGGCCCCTATCCTAATAAGAAAGGGAAGCAAGCAACCTTCGCGGCAAAGACTTCTTCCTTTGGTCGTGGGAAATGCTATAATTGTGGTTCGAAGGACCATTACGCGAACAAGTGTCCAAAGTCTCTCTCTTGTCGCTACTGCAAAGGTCCCGGTCATGTTATATCCTCATGCCCCAAGCTTCAGGGCAGGAAAGAGGGAAAGCTTAATGTTGCTCAATCCCCTGGCAACACATCTCGTGGCCAAGGTATTTCTCATTCTATTCTGGATGGAGTTATCTTATTTCGTGATCATCCTATTCGAGTTCTTTTTTATACGGGTGCGTTCCATTCTTTTATATCAAAAGAACTTGTTGATACATTTTCTTTGGATGTTTTGTGTTTAATGAATTCTTTGAGAATTGCGAATCTGGTTGGTGGATCCGCGACAATCAGTTTATTGTGTAAAGATGTCGAGATTATTTTGTGTGATTTTTCTTTCCGAGCTGATTTGCATGTCATGCGTTATTTAGGCTTTGGAATGATTTTGGGAATGGATTGGCTTAACCGTTATAAAGCTCATATCCTATGTCCTGAGCGGACTATTCATCTTCGACATCCTCAATCTGTTAAGCAGATTTCTATTAATCTTAAAGATTCAGATTCCAGCTTGGTTGCATCTTTATATTCTTTAAATCCTCGTGATGACGATGATGACGATGAGGGTGATATTATTTCTCGTATTCACGTCGTTTGTGAATTTTCTGACATATTCGAGCCCGTTTTAGGATTACCACCTAAGCGAGCAATTGAGTTCAGAATTAATCTTATTCCTGGAGCTCAACCTATTACTCGTCCTCCTTATCGCGTGTCCAATAAGGAGAACGAAGAGATGCGCAAACAATTATCCGAATTGGAGACGAAGCAATTTATTCGCTCTAGTTCCTCGCCTTGGGGAGCTTCAGCTATTTTTGTGAAGAAATCCGACGGTATGCTTAGGCTTTGCGTTGACTATCGCAAGCTTAACGATCTTACTATTAAAAATAAATATCATCTACCTCGGATTGATGATCTATTCGATCAGCTTAGTGGTGCTAGAGTCTTTTCACAATTGGACTTGGCTACCGGTTTTCATCAGCTTCGTATCGCAGAAGATAGCATTCCATTGACCTCGTTCCGTACTCGTTATGGATCTTATGAATGGCTTGTCATGCCATTTGGTTTGACGAATGCTCCGGCGTATTTCGTTGACCTTATGAATCGGGTTTTCAAAGATTTTCTCGACCGATTTGTTCTCATCTTTATCGATGATATTCTTGTGTATTCTAAAACCGAGGAGGAGCATGAAAAACATCTTCGGATTGTGTTGGAAACTCTTAGGAGTAATCAATTAAAGGCAAAATTTTCTAAATGCCACTTTTGGCAATCTCGTGTGAAGTTTCTCGGTCATATTATTTTCAAATCCGGAATTTCCGTGGATCCTTCAAAGATTGAAGCGATTCAAGATTGGAAGAGACCGGAGAGTGTGACAGAGATTCGTAGTTTTCTCGGATTGACGGGCTATTACCGTCATTTTATCAAAGACTTTTCTAAGATTGCCGTGCCTCTCACTAGCTTGACGAAGAAAGGTGTTAAATACATTTGGTCGGACAAATGTGAAGCTTCTTTTCAGAAATTAAAAGAACTTCTTTCTGATGCTCCTATTCTCGTTATTCCCGAGGGGAATCAAGATTTCGTTGTTTATACCGATGCTAGTCGTGTTGGTTTGGGTGCCGTTCTTATGCAAAGAGAACGTGTTATTGCTTATGCTTCTAGGCAATTGAAGCCTGTTGAGACTAGACATGCCACTCATGATTTAGAGCTCGCGGCTATCGTTTTCGCTCTTCGGATTTGGCGTCATTATCTCCTAGGAGGGAAATTTGTTCTTTATACCAATCATAAGTCTTTGAAGTACTTGTTCTCTCAGAAGGAACTTAATTTGCGCCAACAGCGTTGGCTCGAGTTCCTTGCGCCGTATGATCTCGACATCCTTTATACTCGCGGAAAGGGAAATCGTGTTGCCGATGCACTTAGTCGCAAGTAACAAGCGATTGTTTCTATGATGATATCCGAATGGAACGATCTCGAGATATTATCCTCTTGTGAGATTCGAGACCGTGTCTCCGATTTATGTTCATCACTTGTGTTATGTAGCCTTGAGGCTCATCCTTCTCTTTTAGACCGCATTCTTGAAGCTCAAGCGTTGGATCCTGAATTGGCTCTTCTTGGCCAAAATATTAAAGATAAAATTGATATTGAAGGTTTGAAAGACTTTGATATCGATTCTCGTGGCGGCATTCGGAGATTTGGTAGACTTATCTTGCCAAATATTTGTGATCTTCGTAAAGATGTTTTAGAAGATTCTCATCGTTCTAAATTTACCATTCATCCGGAAGTAGTAAATTGTACGCAGATATGAAGCGACTATATTATTGGGAGGGAATGAAATTTGATATTACTAACTTTGTTAAGCGTTTCATGACTTGCCAACTCGTTAAGGCCGAACATCAAAGGCCCGGTGGGTTATTGCAACCTTTAGAAATTCCAATTTGGAAGTGGGACCAGATTTCCATGGATTTTATAGATGGCCTTCCCCGTTCTCGATCGGGTCATGATAGCTTATGGGTGATTGTTGATAGACTTACTAAATCCGCCCATTTTATTCCCGTTCGGTCTAACCGAACCGTTCCTCTTTTGGCCAAACTCTTTGTTAAAGAGATTGTTAAATTGCATGGAGTTCCTACTTCTATTGTTAGTGATCGTGATCCATTGTTTACTAGTGGATTTTGGAAGAGTCTTCAAAAAGCTTTGGGAACAAAGCTCAATTTTAGCACCGCTTATCATCCTCAGTCCGATGGACAAACCGAGCGTGTGAATCAAACACTTGAAGATCTTCTTCGTGCTTGTGTGCTTGATTTTGGGTGAAGTTGGGAAGATCATATTTCCCTTGTTGAATTCTCCTATAATAATAGCTTCCAATCTAGTATTGGTGTGGCACCTTTTGAGGCACTCTACGGAAGGCCATGCCGATCTCCTTCTTGTTGGCTTGAGACCGGTGAGAAGCTGGTTTTAGGTCCCGATTTTATTCGTGATTCCACAGAAAAGATTGATCTTATTCGTCATAGGACGAAAGAAGCCCAGAGTAGACAAAGATCCTATGCCGATAACCGGAGAAGGAAATTAGAATTTTCTGTTGGAGACTCTGTTTTTATTCGTGTTTCACCAATGAAGGGTGTTGTACGTTTCAATCGATCGGGAAAATTGGCGCCTCGATATATTGGGCCATTTTCTATCACTGAACGTATTGGTTCCATGGCTTATCGCCTTTTATTACCGGCTCAATTTTCTGCTATCCATGACGTGTTTCATGTTTCTCAACTTCGGAAATGTCTTCGAGATTCCGATTCTATTCTTGAGCCCGGTGTTGTGGAAGAGATCGAAGTTTCGCCTAATTTAACTTATGAGCAAAATCCTATTCGTATCATTGCTTCGGAGGTCAAACGACTTTGAAATAAAGATGTTCCGCTTGTTAAAGTTCAATGGTCTTCAAATCCTAAGGATTGTTCTTGGGAATCTAGAGAGTACATCGAGCGAACACATACGGACTTACTTTCTCGTGCCCTTTGAGGTGAACTTCTTATTTCAAATTTCTTTTGTGTTAAATATGCTTTTATGGTTGTTACTATATATCTTCTTTTTAAATATTGCGAGGACGCAATTTCTTTAAGGAGGGGAGTCTGTAACAACCCGCATATTTGTCGATTTTAATATTTAAATATTTTATTTAAATATTTTATCGGTACTCGGAATTTAGTCCGAAAAGCTACTTTTTGCATACGGTTGAATTAGGACTCGAGACCACTCCCATTGAGTTTAAAATGCCGTTTGCGACCTTTTTGAGTATAAGCTTCGATATGTTTGGAGAAAGTTGAATTTTGCTACTTTTTACTTAGGGCTTTGGTTTGGGCTAAGCCACTTATGTATTCAGTCCCAACCCCTTCTCCTCTTCATCTCTTCATTCCTCATATACTCAAGCTTTTATATTAATGGAGAGTGGAAGAGGAAATTAAAACTCCAAGCCCTAGTTTTCTTTTGCAAATCAAGTTCTAGCTCCAAACTAATAGAAGAACTCATTGGTAAGCTTCTCTTCTTCTTCTCCAACTCATTCTCTTATCATTTCAGAAATTCCTAAACCTAACTTTGGGAATTTTCTTCTTTTAAAGCTTAGAATCAAGCTTCTTGAGTTGAATTCGAAGAGTGGTTGATTCTCCTTTTGCTTGCAAGCTTCTTCTTCATTTGTGTGATTTCAAAGGTGAGATTTTTATCTCACATCTTAGTCTATAATTATCTTCGATTGTTAGGTATGAATTCCTAACACTTATTCTTGTGCAATTGATTTTGGTTTGGATTGATTTGGTGTATATTCCAATTTTTGGTGTGTTGGTCTAATTTATGGAAATCCTTTTATGGATATTTGGACATTGATATTTGAGGCGTATCGAAGAGCCGTTGCGGCTGGGTTGTCGTTCAACGTAATTGCTTAGTCATCGTCATTTGCTCGTTCGATCGTTTTCGATATTCGTTTGGCCATTTTTGGCCTAGGTTCAGGGAATGCCTTGAACCATTCATTCAGACGTCTGAATATTGTTCTGGGAAGATTTCTATTCACAGATTCAGACGTCTGAATATATGGTTTTAGATGTCTGAATTGGTTCATTTGGAACCAGAAAGGAAATAGGCTAAAAAGTGCCTATTTCAGACGTCTGAAACACTTGATTCAGACGTCTGAATTGTGTTCTGGAAATCTTTATATTTCCAGATTCAGACGTCTGAACCACTTGTTTCAGACGTCTAAAACTGCAATGTTTTGCCTATATGCCTATTCGCTTGAGAATTCCAATTTAAATCGAATTCGTGATGATCCTATTTGTTGTTATCATTTATTATGCCTTTGATGACTCCTTTTAAGGATTTTTGAATATCCATTTCGATGGATTCTTTATCGGTTTCTGTGGATTATATTCACATCTTTGCATGTGAATTTTAGTGAATGATTGTTCCTACAATCTTCTTTGTGATTTGTCACTTTAAAAATATAAAGGTTTTCTATACTAGTAGTAAATATCAAAACTCTTTCTTCAAATGATTTCAATACTATTTTATTACAAAGCTCGTCTTTTTAAACCGATTTCTAATCTATTAGTATATACAAACCTTTACCTCACTAGTACGAGAAATCTAATTAAACGGCTTAGTAAAATGAGTGGTATGAAACGCTTACGTTTACTTCGTCGGTTAATTCTTGGACTTGTTCGATTGAATCTTTTGTGACAATTTTCTAGTGGAAATCTACAGTTTGTTCGTAAATATTTAAGTTAAGCAAGTGGTTATGGGACACGAAGCTAAACTCATATATTTACTAGCTTAGTGTAATTGACACTTCATGTTGATCATGACGATCATCTTTGTGATTTAGACTAGCAATGTGCGATGTCTCTTTGTCTGCGAGGGAGACTAAACCCCGTTTTGTGGAGTTTCGACTCAAATTGGTGGGGTAGCAACCCATGGTCTTCGGGCCGTTTGTGGAGCTTCGGCTCAATTTGTGATGGTTAGCAACCATGGAATTAGCATTCCGTTTGTGATACACGTGTTGGTGAGCTTTATGCTCCCGTTTGTGATAGGCCACCCCCCTCTGTGATTTTTGGATTTCTTGAGATGATTTCTAGAATTTGTGCTTCACCAATTTTCGTGATTTCTATTGATAAGCCTTATCGATATTTGTGCATTGGTGAATTTGTGCATCATTGACTTTTGTGATTTCTGGATTTCGTGTATTGAATTCTGGAATTTGTGTGTCATTGACTTTTGTGATTGACATTGATATTATCGTCAATATTTATGGTTTGGTGAACAAAATAAGGAGTATGACGTTTCTTTGATTCTTGTGTAGATTTGGTGACATTGATTAATCTCTTGATGATTTTCAACTAATTATATATATCACCGCTTGGCATTGTGATTATTACGTGTTTAGTCATATCTCTTATTCTATATCGTTTCATCTGTTATTTATAGTTAGACCGATCCGTTTATTATTTTCTTATTAAATAATACTCGGGTCAGACCGAGATGTTACACGTGCTTCTGCTTGACTTCTCTCTTGGGATTGATTTCTCTGACTTTTGGCTTACTACTTAGATTAGTAGTTTATTTTGGTGTATACATTTGAGATATAGACTCCATGATGTATACTTATTCTTTTGTGTAGTTCTTGTAACTATTCTCTTGTGATAGTGTGGGTCTTGCTTGACCACTACTCTGATGAACACTTTTATGTGTTATATATATTCATATCTATTTCCGCCTTTGTGATATGAATTATCTGTGACTGATTTGTGTTATGTTTATTTCTATATTTGTTTCCGAAAACAATATAGCCACTGTGTAGTAGCTTTGAGTTTGTGTCGGTATGTCGGATTTCCTCTTGAAATAAAATGCATGTTATACTATCTGACATATCGGTGCCCGTGCAAAGCAATTACACAGATGGTCGCTCCTCAACAGCCTTATTCTCCGTGCTAGTTGACAGCATTACTCCGTGGTGTTCTTGGCTAGCGTGGGTATAGAGGTGGGGCGTCACATATTATATCGAGAGATATTTATAAATGTTGGACTGGTTATATTGGAATTGGAAAATATATTTTTATCGAGGAATTGCATAGGATTTTTAATTATCAACTGGGTAATTTAAAAAGGTGTCAAAGAATATTTCAGAAAAATTATTTATTTAGTTATTTAAATTTTTTAAAGTATAGTTAATTATTAATTAAGTAGTTTATAAATGGTTGATATTAAGTCAATTATTTATTATTTTAAAAGGATAAATTATTCAATATTAGTGTGATGATATAATAACTTTTATTAAAGAGCATTTGCCTAAAGTTTAACTTGGAAAATTGTTATAGAAACTTCATAAGTATTATTTTGAAAATTATTAAATAAATTTTTTGGAAAGTAATTGTGTAACGAGCTGGATTTATCGACATTTGATTTGGAATATTTAAATGGTTTTAAATATTGAATTTGAATTATAGATCGATTTTGAATATAAAAGTTTCGTTTTTATTTATAAAATAAATTCAGAATTTAAGTATAGCGATTTATTGAATAACTTAATTATTGAACTTAGTAATTGAATATTGGTTAAATTATTGTATCTAGGGTTTTAAGCTTGATAAAAATAATTTAAAGGTTTGTAAAATTTATATTAATAATAATGAAGATAATAAAAGTTTTAAAATTGAATTTAAAAGTGATCTGTTCAATTTAAAAAAAATAGCTTGTTTAATTTGACGATTAAATATAACGATCCGTTCACGATCTTGGAATTCGATGAAACCAATTTCATTGGATCTATAATAGTGTATTATTATTGGATTTCAAATTTCGTAGCATTTGAAGTTATTGTTTGATCGTACGGAATATAAATGCATTGAAATTAATATTGAAATCAATTTAAAATAATCGATTCAAAAGGCTATCTTCTCCATACGATCGAATTAGGACTCGAAACCTTTCCATTGCGTTCGGAATAGGGGTATAACTTTATGAATGCCTAGCGGCACGCCTCCATAGGGGTTTAAAATTTTGTGATATGTAACGTAAGATAATTAAATTATAAAATGATAATATATATGGTCAATCAAGTCAAACCTTAGCCGACCATCATCGTACCCAAACCTACTCCTTCACGTATAAGTCACGTCCCCTTTTCTCCTATCATTTGCTTTTCAAATTCAAATAAAACAAAACAAATTCGTGCTTATAAAAAAAAGGGAAACCAAATCGCTATGTTCTGGTCGAGCGTTTCGATCAAAGTCGAGATGGAGGCCATAGATTTATCTCTGCTCGTGATCAGTATTGAGTTGTTCGGGTGGTGGCGTGTGAGCTAGTTGTGGCGGCTCTAGGTGGAGGAAGTGGGAGGCATCGCGATCCTGGTGTTCTAGTTTAGAGGAGGAGGCTGCAAGTGTCATGATAGGTGACAGGCGGCGATGTGAGCGAGGCTGAGGAAGTGGCGACGAGATGGCTGGGTCACGATCGTCTCGGCATTCGATTCACGATTTGGTTTCGGGCGAGCTGTTGGCGGATTTTATTAATAAATAATTAATTGATTTAAAGAATTATTAATGAATAAAAGTAATTAAACTTAATTGGTTAACAACTAAGAATTAATGAATTAAAACAATAAATTAAAGAATAACTAATTAATTAAGCCAATTAATTCAATTCAAAATTAAGTAAAAATTAAACATTGGTTTAAAATAATTAATAAAGATAATTATGGGCGCGCCGAAGGGGGAGCGCTAGGGATGTTCGCAGTGTCATTGTGATAGCGTGGATCTCATGGAAGTGCAGCAGTGGAGCCTAGGGATTTGGGTGCGACCAGAGGAGGCTGCATGCATGGTGGCCTAGGGCGGCATAGCTAGATGGAGGCCAGGGTTCGATCGTGAGGAGGGAAAACAAAGAAAAAAAATGGATTAGAGAGTAGAGCAGAGGGTAATTTATTTAAACGATTTTCTTTATATAAATTGATTGTCAATTAATTTATTGTGGTTTATTAACCCATCTAAAATTTATACGAGGTTTAAAAATCATAATGTCAGGAGCATTGGATTCGAAATGACGTAGGATATGAAATAAAATTGGAACAGATTGCAATTAAAATCAAAGGTGAGAAAAATTATCACACATTTTCCAAGATTTAAACTTTAAATAGTCGAAATTAAGTTTGGATGCCTATTGAATTTATAATTATTGTCTGTTGAATGGTATAATATATATAGTAGTGTATATATATTAGTAGTTGGAGTGATATTCCAGCAAATTACAACGGATGAGACCCTATGCTCCCCGCGTAATAGCGGATGACCCTATATACCGTGATATCCCCCTCGAAGTGGGATTGGTATTATTTTATGTTGTATTAACATCTGTGGATGCAGGAAAACAGGTTGGAGGGATCCAACTGGATTCCTCAAATATGTTGTTTATTTTTCATATATAGTGAAATATGGATTGTGTAGAATAATTTAGTATAAATTATTGTAGTGATTGGAATTATTAGATGCTATCTTAGCACTGGCTTGAATTTTAATATTTTAAAATACCATATATATATATATTTAAAATTTAAGGAATTAAAGGGAATTTTTGATATAAAAATATTTATATTGGAAATTGAATTATTTTAAGAAAGTGGAATTGGGGATAATATATATAAATTTTGGATTGTACGTAACTATTCGTGGATGGGTTTAAATAGGGACTTAAAAATTTAATTATGTAAAGGAATTTGTAAATGTTATTCTGAAATATGAAAAGGATTTAAATCAATATTAAAAATAGATTGGAGGAATAAATGAAATTAATAAAAATGAATTTATATAATAGGATTTATAAATAAGATTTGTCTATTTAAAAGGCAGAAACCAAAGGGGTTATAAAATTATAAACGATGTTCAGAAATAAAGGAATTCGACATTAGATGATAGGTTGGAAATATAAATTTATAGGAAGAATTTATATTAGAATATGGAAATAGGGTGAGAAAAATAGTGGAACTATTTATGAAAGTGAAGATGGTTAAGGAGGTGATATATTGTGATTCGAGAGGGATTTATAAATTGAATTGGTTAGTGAGGTTTTAAAAACATATTTTCAATTATAAGAAGTTTATTTTGCGTTTAAAAGGAAAATATTATTATTTTAAAGCTATGAAATTTTAAACTAATTAGGATTGAAAGACTTTGGTAAATAGATTTTTAAATATTAAGTATTTACTTTAGTAAATTCTAACTTTTAAAAATCAGCTTTAAAAATTTATTAGTTTAACAAAAAATGAATTACTGATGTTTATAAGGTTTTCGATATTTTATATAATTATTTAAACATGTTTTAAAAATAAATTATTTTCCTTTGAAATACTTATTTCACATATATATTTAGAGTTTAGAAGTGATTGGAAATTTTAATTTATAAATTCTCTCGAGATGTGTAAAAGTGGTTTTAATTGGATATGATTGAGGGAAGGAATTTTATAAGGGATTCGGAGGAAATGGGTTTCAAAATGTATGAATATGGAATTTTTGAAATGAAATCGGAATATATAAAAGAGGTTATATATTGCCGAATCAGGTTATACATAAGTATTTTGGGTTTGTAAATTTGAAAAAAAAAGAATTAATTAGTGATTATGAAGAATATGAGATAAGCTACGAAATATTCTCTTAAGTGTTGGTAATTGAAGGGATTTAAGGAAGTAAGCTTTACATTATATTCCTAAAGTATAAAACAAAAGGGAATTTGGAAATATTTCTAAGTGTTGAGTTGGTTTGAAAATATCCTGTTATGGATTTAAGCATTTGAAATTGTATTCAAATATCAAAATATGGAAAAGGATTTGGATATACATCTTAGTAAAGATATTTTGAATAAAGGTTTTGAAGAATTATTGAATAAGGCCTAGTGTCTGCTTATGGATGTTTTATTGATGGTTAAATAACCGATTATCAATATTGGCCATTTTCGTTAATCGTTTCGAAGAGACCGGGATCTGATTTTATTTTCTAAAAACCACTTCACTCTGGTTTAAACGTTACGAATGAATACCGTGAAGACGATGAATACGGTGATTCGGTTTGTCCAGATTCAGGACAACTTGTATGGACAAATGCTATCAGAACATCATCGTTGGAGGATGATGAGCATTCTATGTGGATTGGTTTCTTGAAAGGTAATGCTTAGCCTCAAGCCTCATCAACCGGGAATGACTAAAATAGGGGAGATGTAGCAAGGCTAAGTGGTCGCATCCAATTAGGATATGTTATCACCTTTCTAGATGTCCTCGAAAACCAAATTATTAGGGATATGGTTGTGCATGGAAGGAGTGCTCGATAGTAAGGGTGGGACCACCCGGAATGATAACATATTCGGTCTATCCAGGTTAGGAGTAGGCCGGTCTTGTGAGCAGGGGATCATGACGTGTTCCTCGGTACATTGTTCTAAAGGTGTACTGTGATGGACGGTACCCCAATGGCTTAGTCATTCGTTGGAAGCCATTCTCTATTACGAGCTTACGGTTTTGTTTGTAGAGCCTGGTATGCTGGAATTTAATTAGTGTAACAATTTTAGCTATTTGAATAAGTATTTGTATTTAGACACTATTATAATATCATTGGATTTTCTATAAAATGTTTTGGTTATCGTAAGGGAAAAACCCATCGTGTTTATGTATGATGCGATCTTATGAGATACCTTTGTTTTCCAAAGGACTTTGATAACTCTAATAATTCAAATTGAGTGTGTTTTCTCACGTTGGTTTTCCAAACTGACTCAGGTGTTATTTTATTATAATGCTTGGTTAGACTGAGGATGACAGATTCAGGATAAGATGTTATCGAGCTCAGGAAACAAGCTGGATGATAGAGACGTATTTTCGTACTTAAGTTATATTTTCACTGTATGGGTAAGTTATTATAACTGTCCAGGTTGATGTATTGATTATTACTCTGATGATTGAAAGTATAAATAGTGACAGATTCCTTTGTGTAAAAATTTGCTATTATATGTTATATTTTGTCACGCTGTGATTGTGAGACGATGTTGTTGTTCTATTCCTTTCTACCTCTTTCTTTTTCTTTACCCTAGTTATTCGCACTTTCGTACAATTTGGGGTGAACAGGAGTGAATCATTATCAACCTAAAGGGTACGGAACTACGGGTCACTGCACTTAGTATCAGAGCTTAAGGTTTAGCGAGAACCTTGGCTCTAGTGGGGACTACTCATTAGAGATAGAGTCAGTAGTACTCTAGAATAAGTTTGGGCGTAATAATATATATGAGCGCTTATTTGTTAGTGAATATAAATTGTTTTATATTGTGTTGACTTATCGGTTGAGTGGCATATAAATTCTGGTCGAGTAGTGGGACGCCGGTAATTCGATAGGAGTTTCTAAACACTTGAACGCGATAAACTGACACAATATGGTTTTGTAGCGAGTAAATGAAATAATTTAACCAAAATTATATTTTTATATAAAAAGAATTCTAAAATTATTATGGTATATTAGGAGTGTTCGGCTGATAATATTATAAATAAAACAGGATTATAAAAAATTTGAAAATTGTATAAGTATGAATTATACAAGTAAATTAAAAACTAAAAAATGGATTCAAACGCAAATTTGAAGGTTAAAAACCCTGGAAGCTTTGAGGAATGTTTTAAAAGGGATTTGAATTAAGCATTTGGAAATTTTTGAATTCCAGAGGTTGGGAAAATATTTTTTGAAGTGTTGTGAAAATGAAATAGCCTTATTTCTTTGAAGGGATTCTTGAAGAAAAATTGTTTTAAATGGATTTTGAAGATGTTATAGCACTAAACTCACAAAATTTACTGGGAAATAGTCCTAGTGATGACGGCCGCATCATCAGTATTCATTTTTGAATTTCTAAGTGACGAATTGCTTCCGAAATTGATTTGATTCGGATTTTTTTGGCAAACAAGTTTTGTTTAAAAATTCCGAAAGGAATTGTTTTAGATAAAATTAGGTTGATTTTAAAATTTAAAGGAAGTGGGTTGTTAAACCAAAAGGAGTGTGTGTGTGTATATATATATATATATATATATATATTTGATTTCAAAGTGATTTGAAATAAATACTGGGTGTTAAAAAATTCTGAAATCCTATGGAAGATGATATTTATAAGGAGGAAGGTGTGAAAATTTTAAGTTGGAATAAAATTTAAAGTGAAAAGTTAAAATGGAATTCAACTCAACTTAAGTTGAATAAATTAAATTTTAAAAATTTAATTGATCGGAATTAAATTGAATTAATATAGTGTACTAATGGAATGGGAGTTAACTTAAGCAACGTGATTGAAATATATAATGAAATTGAATGGATAAAAAAATAAAATGTTTTGGAATAAAATTTAATTCAAGTACGAATAACCCAAATTTGGTTTTGAAATGTTGGTTAAAAGGAATTGAAATTTAAATAAAAAAGTGAATTGGATTTGAATTATATTAAATTGAATTAAATATGGAAATGTGAATTATAAAGTGACTATATAACTATAAGTTATATACATTGAATTGGATAAGAAATAATGTCGAATTGAAGTAAATATAAATATTGAGTTGTGAAATAATTATATAACCATGTGGATAAAATTTTTGAACGAAATAAAATTCACGTACAGAATTGGAATTGTGAATAAATAAATTAGAATAGCATATAATTTTTTTTGAAATTTATTGAATTAAAATATACTTAGGCGATAAATAAATTTATAATATCGAGGTAAAAAATAAAATGCGAATGTATTCGAGTGTAGAATTGATATGGAAATATGAAAAATAAGTTGTGTAATTTATAAAAATTGAAAAAAATGAAATAATAAAACCTAAACAAAAATGATTTGATGTTTTGGTAAAGGAATAAAGATCCAAACTTGAATTTATGATTAGTTTGAGCTTTAGAAGTGATTTTTGAAATAAAGACCAAATATTGAATTTTGATTTGGAAGTGAACTATTTAGATAATTAATTAGTTAATTGAATAAAGAATGGATATTAACTTAGATAAATAAATTGGATTGTGGATTAGAAAGTGAATATTGGAATTGTAACTTGAGTTATAAATAAAATTCGACTTAATTATAAGCGAATTGAATAAAATCAAAAATATGTCGAATAAAAATGTGAGAAATGCGGATTACGGATCTTAAGGCTAGGATTAACACTAGAGGGGAGGGGTAAATGGTGTTAATAAAGAACTACTAAATCTTTTTGAGTTTATGTTAATTTAGACACCGTTGTATGCAATATACAGACACAGATATGATCACAGAAACAAACACAGATGTAGAAATAAAATAAAAGCAGTAAAGGAAAGAATATACCGGATTTTATATGTGTTCGAAGTTACCCTACATCCAGTCCCGCAACACAAGTACAGATTTCCTTTCAGAAGCAATTGTACAATTTACACCCTCGGTTTCATGGCTACGAGGCACACCATCCAGAATTTATATCCTCTGGGTAGAGATACTTGATTTCCGGGCCACAAGTTTGCCCAATTGATTTACCAAGGCTACAATCACACTTTTTCTCTCTTGATTGATTTCCAAGGCTACAATCACACCTTTTCTCGCTTAATAGATTACAAAAAAGTCTATAACTCTGAATAGCACTGAGAACCTTTTAGAGATAGTGATAGAGAATCAACCTAGAAGTAATCGAGTTCGATTCAATGTTGATTTCGGCAGAGTAATGGTAAGAATATGTATTAAGAAATGTGGAAGAAGAAGAAGAGGAGTGAAAAACAAGAAAATCTGATGTAAAATTCGTTGAAACTAACCCCTATTTATAGAATAACAACAGCCATGTCCATTCATGAAGAGTTATGGCGAATAGACACTTCTTTTGAAAATTAAATTTTGAACTCAACTGACACCACGTCGACATGGGGTACTTGGGCATGTCGACATCCCAAAGGATTTTTTGGTGTTTTGATTTTCTTTGAAAATAACTTTTATTTTATATTAAAACTATTTTAAACTTTTATATATATACATGACTATAGTTAAAATTCATAAGTAAATATAGAGAATAATATATATAGAATTTAACTATAATTTTATATTTAAATCTAAGTATTAAACGTTAAATATATTATATTAAAAGATAGTTTAAAATCAGGAGTAATTTGACTTCGAAATTAAAGATAATTTTGAGGCTAAAATTATTTAAAATCATGATAGAGGGTTTTGATGTTTTTAAAAGGAAAGTTTTGAAATCATTTTGAAAACTAGATAATTTTATAAAATCATTTGAATTAAAATTAGTGGATACAAAACAACGTTCCACTAGATTTTTGTAGGTTCTATCCTACTTAGGGTTCCATCTCTTTAACAGGCTCGAAGTGGATTCCATTCCACAAATAAATTGGATTTTAAGATGCCAGTGCTTTTCTACGAGTTTTAACAAAAAATTCCTAATAAAATATGTAACCTTGAAATCTTGAACTCTTGATAATCTTGATACTCATGAGTCTTCTATCTCGATATCTTGAATCTCTATAATGTACAGTCTTCATTCTTGGTACCTGCATGGTTAAATCCTGCATATACATATATATCTAAACTTATAATGTAGTATTTATATTTTATAATCTATTCTAAGGTTGTTGTCATCAAAACCACCATCTTACGGACTAACAATCTCCTCCTTTTTGATGATGACAATCTTTGTTTATAAAATATTATTTCTATCCTAATAACTCCCCCTAAAACTAATAACTCCCCCTTAAACTAATAACTCCCCCTTAATTTATGCCTAACTACCCTATTTTATATTTCTCCCCCTTTGTCATCAATAAAAAACTTACTCTAAACTGTATAACTCCCCCTAAAACTAACACTCTATGAAATGTGATTATAATGATAGTGTTATCATAAGTAATCATCACTTAAATCTAATACTACACATAGTCCTAAACTATTAACTGTCCTAACTAAGAATTCACGATAGTACTTATAATTAAAACACGTATAGGAACACGAGTTATTTATTACGTATGAAGTTGTATATACATGAACGTATAGAAAACATAAAGAAACACAAACAACAATGGAGAAGAAAGAAAAGAAACTATTATGTGTTTTTAAACATAGGAGATCTATGAATCGAACAGTTTGGATAGTGAAAACAGAAATTTCCACATTGTTCGACAAGATTCCCATTCTTGTCAAAACACAATTCTCCAACAAACACGACTTGGTCATCATCCTCCTCGTGTGCTTCTTCCATGGGTTCTTCTTCGCTGGCCTCATGTTCTTGATTGAGTGAAGAGTCTTCATCAATTAAGATAGGGTTGGCCTGATTATCCATTAGGAATTTTTGCAAATTCCTAAGAATCTTGCCTTGCCTCTCTTGTTCCTTTGCCATACGAAGTTGAGTCACTTGAATTTCAGTCATCATCTGAAGTGCATCCTTCAGGGACTCCTCTATTTTATTCACACGAGTGAGAGTAGTACGTTGAAATGGACCAGACGTAGGAGAGGGGAATGAAAAGGTTGATTTTATGTTTGATTTGGAAGAGGAGGCCATTGATTATTTGATTTCAGAGAGAAGAACAGAGAGATAACAAAAAGGATTAATAAAATTTCGAAAATGTAAAGAATTTATAACCAATTATTTTGAATTTTGGTGGGGAAATTTTAAATTTTAAAAACGTTGTATGTCGACATGGGTACATGGGGATGTCGACATGGTCTTCTATATTTTAACTCTTTGAATTATTTTAATATTAATTATTAATTGTATTTGTTATTTATATTTTATATTTCATTTATAGAACAAATACCTAATTCTCTTCTTAATTTAGTAAATATTGGTTCATATAAGGGTTTTGTTAAGATATCAGCAATTTGATTCTCAGAATTGATATAATCGAGAGTAACTACTTCCTTACTTATATTATCTCTGAGAAAATGATGTCTGATATCAATATGTTTAGTTCGAGCATGTTGAGTAGTATTTTTGGATAAATTTATCGCAATCGTATTGTCACAATAAATTGGTGATTTTGAAAATTTTAAACCAAAATCTTTTAAGGTTTGTTCATATATATTACTTGAGGACAAGCCAAAGCAGCAGAAATATATTCTGCTTCAGTTGTTGATAAAGAAACCGTGTTTTGCTTTTTACTAAGCCAAGAAATCAGAGAATGCCCCAATAAGTGACAAGTCCCACTTGTACCTTTTCGGTCTGATTTACAACCAGCATAGTCAGCATCATAGTAAGATATTAAGTCAAAAGAATCATTTTTAGGGTAGAATAAACCATAGTGTTTAACATATCTTATGATTCGTTTTATGGCTTTTAAGTGGGTCTCTTTAGGTTGGGATTGATATCTGGCACAGAGACAAACACTATGCATGATATTTGGTCTACTGGCAGTAATTTAGAGTAGTGATCCAATCATTCCTCTGTATAGTTTTTGATCTACATCTTTCGAGAGATCTTCTTTACTAAGATACTCATTGGTTGCCATGGGAGTGGGTTTTCCACTCGCAGTAGTCAATTTTTTTTTACTAATTAGGCCTTTAGCATATTTTTATTGACTAATAAAGATACCATTATCTAATTGTTTTATTTGAAATCCTAAAATGAAATTTAATTCACCCATATGACTCATCTCAAAATCTTTTGTCATTATTTCAGAAAATTCTTTACTCATTTCAAAATTAGTTGAACCAAAAATGATATCATCTACGTAAACTTGTACTAGTTGAATAACATTTTTATTTCTTTTAATAAAATGAGTATTATCTACTTTACCAATTTCAAAATTAAATTGCAATAAATAAGATATTAGTCTATCACAACAGGCTCTAGGAGCTTGTTTCAGACCATATAATGCTTTCTTAAGTTTGTAAATATGATTTGGTAATTTATCATTTTAAAAAGTGGTGGTTGTTCAACATATACTTCTTTTACAAATCCATTTAAAAAGGCACTTTTAACATCCATTTGAAATTATTATGATTTGCGAAAGCAAGTAGAATCCTAATGGCTTCTAATCTTGCTATGGGAGCAAAGGTTTCATCAAAATCTATTCCTTCTTCTTGACAATAACCTTGAGCGACTAGTCGAGCTTTATTTCTAACTACCTCTCCTTGTTCTTCATTTTATTTATAAACCCATTTATTTCCAATTATAGTTTTATTTTCAGGTCTAGGAATAAGTTCTCAAACATCATTTCTAGTAAATTGATTTAATTCTTCTTGCATAGCCAAAATCCATGAATCATTAGTTGATACTTCTTTTGGATTTTTGGGTTCAATAGTTGATATAAAAGCTACATTACTCATTTGACTTAGTTGATTTCTAGTTTTAACAACAAATTGCATATCTCCCAGTATATTTTATATAGGATGGTCTTTTAAAAGTTTTGTCCTTTTATTAGGATGATTAATTTCATTATTAGTTTCAAATGATTCTTGATTTTGAGTGATTAAATCCTCTTCATCATTTGTATCTTCCAAAATTTTGAAATTTTCATCAAATGAAACATGCATTATTTCTTCAATGGAATTGGTTTTTAAACTAAACACTCTGTATGCTTTACTTCTATTAGAATATCCGATAAAGATACCTTTGTAGGATTTAGGATCAAATTTATCTAAATTATCTTTTGTATTTAAAATAAAGCATTTACTTCCAAAAATTCCGAAATAAGATACCTTAGGTTTCTTTGAATAAAAACGTTCATAAGATGTCTTATCAGTTAAAGGTCTAATTAATATTCTATTTAAAATATAACAAGCGGTAGCAACTGCTTCTACCTAAAAATTCTTTGGTATATTACTATCTGTAAGCATAGTTCTCGCACACTCTTGAATCGTCCTATTTTTACGTTCTACAACTCCGTTTTGTTGTGGAGTTCTCGAAAATGAAAAATTGTGAGTTATTCCCTTTTTATTGTAGAATTCCTCAAACTTTTCATTTTCAAATTCACCACCGTGATCACTTCGAATAGTTATAATTTTTAGAGAAAATTGATTTTGAATTCTTTTTGAAAATGTTTTAAAACATTCAAAAGTATCACTTTTATGTTTCAAAAATATTGTCCATATAAATCTAGAATAATCATCTACAATTACAAAGACATATTTACTATGATTTATTGATAGAATTTGAGATGGACCAAATAAATCAAGATGAAGTAATTCAAGAGGTTTTGAAGTTGAAATCAAATATTTTAATTTAAAGGAACTTTTTCTAAGTTTTCCTAATTGACAAGCATCGCATAAACTATCTACTTTAAAATTCATTTTAGGGAGACCTCTTACTAGATTATGTTTTAACAGTCTAGATAAGAGTTTGAAATTCAAATGCCCAAATCTCTTATGCCAAATCCAAGGGTCACTTGTATTTGCCAACAGACATAGGTTATCATTTAAAACTTTCATACTAAGAATATAAATATTCTTTTTCCTGACTCCCTTAAATATAATGGTCGAATTATTATCTTCTATATGACACCTATCTTTTTCAAATTTAATTTTATATCCTTTATCACATAGTTGACTTATACTTAGCAGATTATGTTTCAGATTCTTAACTAGCAAAACATTAGTAATAGTAGGCGTTTCAAAATTACCGACTTTGCCGATGCCAATCACATATCCTTTTGAATTGTCTTCAAAGTTAACCAGTCCTTCGTCTTTGTATATTATATCATTCAGTATATTTGGATTGCCAGTCATGTGTTTAGAACACCCACTGTCAAGTATCCATTTGTCCTTTCTGATCTGCACAATTTGTCCATTGTGGATTGATTCCTCAACACCCATAAAGCATGATTCCTGCACATCAAACAATCTTGGTAGACAACTTGAATTTGAATATTGATTATACGCAGACTTAAGAAACAACGATGGTTTGAATACTTCTAAATTAGTATTAACAAATATAGCCATTTTAAAAACTTTTTCAAAAATCAGATTATGAAACTTTGAAAACCTTGTTGTGATACCAATTGTGAGAAATACGGATTACAGATCTTAAGGCTAAGATTAACACTAAAGGGGGTGAATAGTGTTAATAAAGAATTAATAATTTTTTTTAGTTTATGTTAATATAGACACCAATGTATGCAATATATAGATACAGATATGATCACAGAAACAAACACAGATGCAAAAATAAAATAAAAGCAGTAAAGGAAAGAACACACCGGATTTTATACTGGTTCGGAGTTACCCTAAATCCAGTCCCGCAACACAAGTATAGATTTCCCTTCAAAAGAAATTGTACAATTTACACCCTCGGTTTAATGGCTACAAGGTACACCCTCCAGAATTTCTATCCTCTGGGTAGAGATACTTGATTTCTGGGCCGCAAGTTTTCCCAATTGATTTACCAAGGCTACAATCACACCTTTTCTCCCTTGATTGATTTCCAAGGCTACAATCACACCTTTTCTCGCTTAATAGATTACAAAGAAGTCTATAACTCTGAATAGTACTGAGAATCTTGTAGAGATATGATAGAGAATCAAACTAGAAATAATCGAGTATGATTTAATGTTGATTTCGGCAGAGTAATGGTAAGAATATGTATTAAGAAATGTGGAAGAAGAAGAGGAGTGAAAACCCAAAAAACATGATGTAAAATTCATTGAAACTAACCCCTATTTATATAAGAACAACAGCCATGTCCATTCATGAAAAGTTATGGCGAATAGACACTTCTTTTGAAATTTAAATTTTGAACTCAACTGACACCATGTCGACATGGGGTACTTGGGCATGTCGACATCCCAAAGGATTTTTTAGTGTTTTGATTTTCTTTGAAAATAACTTTTATTTTATATTAAAACTATTTTAAACTTTTATAAATATACTTGACTATAGTTAAAATTGATAAGTAAATATAGAGAATAATATATATAGAATTTAACTATAATTTTATATTTAAATCTAAGTATTAAAAGTTAAATATATTATATGACAAAGATAGTTTAAAATCAGGAGTAATTTGACTTTGAAATTAAAGATAATTTTGAGGCTAAAATTATTTAAAATCAGGATAGAGGGTTTTGATGTTTTTAAAAGGAAAGTTTTGAAATCATTTTGAAAACAAGATAATTTTGCAAAATCATTTGAATTAAAATTAGTCGATACAAAATAATGTTCCACTAGATTTTCGTAGGTTCTATCCTACTTAGGGTTCCATCCGTTTAACAGGCTCGAATTTGATTCCATTCCACGAATAAATTGGATTTTAAGATGCCAGTGCTTTTCTACGAGTTTTAACAAAAAATTCCTAATAAAAATACTTAACCTTGAAATCTTAAACTCTTGATAATCTTGATACTCATGAGTTTTCTATCTCGATATCTTGAATCTCTATATTGTACAGTCTTCATTCTTGGTACCTGCATGGTTAAATCCTACATATACATATATATCTAAACTTATAATGTCAGTATTTATATTTTATAATCTATTCTAAGGTTGTTGTCATCAAAACCATCATCCCACGGACTAATAAAAAAATGGAAATAGTTTGAAATAGAGAAGATCTAAGTTACAAATAAATTCAATTTGAGTATAAACAAATTGAATATGGCCTTGATATCATTTAAATGAATTCAAAAATGAATTTGAATATGGAATTGAATTTGAAATGAATAAAATGAACGAACTAATTAATTAACTAGTAAATGAAATGGAAGTTGGTTGAGACGAAATAAACTTAAGTTATAAGGTTGAAATAATTGGAATTAAACAAATTAACTTAAGTTAATGTTTGACTAAAAGCTTGACTCGAATAAATTTGTGAAATGGTATTTAATGAAGTAGCGGGAATGGTTCCGAGCTTAATAAAATGAATTTAAAAGAAATGTAAGTGAATTGATTGTGAACAAATCTGAAATAGAATAGAATTGAATACAACTTGATTTGGAATCACTTTAAAATAGCTAGAAGCTAAAATGGTTAAGTTATTAAATGAGAATCCCCGAATTTGCAAAGAAAAAAATTTGGTCGTTTGGCTAAACGGAGTAAATAAAATTATACAAATCAAATGGAAAGTAAATAAATTGATTTTTCATCAATTTGAAATGGATGTGAGTTTGTTTGATTTAAAAATTAATTAAATACATGTAAGGTGAGTTGTAAATCATTTAAACTGAATAAAATGATATATGGATCGATTAAAAGAGATTAAATTGGTGTTGGAACCTTATGGTTGCTTATAAACAATTTTTAGCATGCAATGCTTATGAAACTTATATGTTCTAACCATTTAAATAAGTGAAATGTTATTTAAATTCATGTTTTGGTACTTACGTGTTTAAATTGAGTAAGTACATGTAACGACCCGTAAATTTCGATAATAAAATTTGTCATTTTAATAAGATTTTGGGATTTAATTTAAAAAGAAATAAAATTTTATAATTTATAATGAAGCAAACGTAAAAAGGAAAGGTAGCAATGGTAAATTAAATAGGACTTTGTGATTTAATATTTGGAGAAATAAATTTGTATAACTTTTTAATGAAATAATAAGTGAATTAAAACGTAACAATGCTAATTATGGTTAATAATAATTAATAGGATGAATGGAATGATAATTAATGAATTTATTTAAAATTGTAAAGTTATAATGTAATAAATGGTGATTGGTTGGGAAGAATGAACATTCCAACTTAATAAAATAATTCAAATGTTATGGCTTAGTTTTAAATAGAATATAATAAAAACAAATGCAATCGGTGTATTAATGTGTGAAATAATATATGGATTAAGTGTAACTGAATGTAAATTAAGGCGATTATGTTAATATAAGTTAATAAAAGCTGAATTGTGTAAATTGAATAATTTGCAATAATTAAAAACAATATAAGAGGATATAACTGGTAATAAATTAATATAAGAAAATAAATGTAAAGGTTGAATTAATCAATGAATTAATGATGAATAAATGGTGATGGAATAAAATTAGTGTTATATACGTAGAATAATAATCTGGGTTGATAGGTAACAAACTTTTAAATGCAAATAGAAGAAAATAGGTGACAATTAATATAAGTTGTTATTTATTTAATGTGTCAAATAAACTTTGGTAACCAATTACAATAAATCTTAAATTTAACGTTTTATCAATGTAAATTTAAAGTAACAATAAATGTAATAAAGTATTAGAAATGTATATTGTTTTCTTAAGATAGTATAAAGGAATGTAAACTTGTGATCTACGTATGAAATAATAACCAAAATAAGGGAAATAGTGTTAATGTAAGTAAAGTTGTAACAAATTGGTTTACTAAATCAAATTTGGATATCAATAATGTAATGGTTATGAGAATTAATGTAAGGACGGAAGGTAGGTATGTAATAAATAAATAGAAACGTGAAATTTTTCATAAGTAATAAATTGGACAAAAAGGAATGGAACTAAGGTTTGGTTTTAAAATCTTAATTTATGTGTGTAATTAACAAGATTTCATATTTGAAACATAGCCATTAATACAAATAAAGATAATTAGGGGTATATAGTGTAATGGAATATAAAACCAACGGTAACCGAGTGTATAGATTAATAATAAACTTAATAAAAGAGTTGAATTGAATCAATCAATTCATTTGGAACTAATTAATTGGTATTCAAATTTATAGTAAATGGGTTTATTTTAAGAAATTGAAATTAGATACTAAGGTAAACTGGAATTAAGACGAAGTTGAGAATATTAGTGTAATAGCTTGAATCCAATGTAAAAAATTTCCGTTTGATAGCAATGAAGTGAATAACATAATGAAAAGTGAACTAAATAGAATTATTGAAAATTTAATTTATAATTTTGAATATAATGGAATTGAAAATTTGACACTTCAATTGATAGATTAATCAACGATAAAATGACATTTAAATGTGTTAAAATCATTGTAAATGATTGAAAAATTAAAAATGATAAGAATTGGCAATTATCGAATTGAAATTGAAAATTTGATTAAACTGTCTAAATTTTATTTAATTAATATAATAATAGCCATTTTGTCCACTGACTTGGATTTCGACGAAACAAGTTTCAACGGATCCGTAATGGTGAATTATTGTAGGGTTTCAAGTTTCGTAGCGATCGGACTTGTCGTTTGATCGTACGGACTCAAAACGCCTTGAAATTAATTCAATTGAAATCAATTTGAAAAATATTGATTTGAGCATAACTTCTTTATACGATGGAATTTGGACTTGAAACTTGTTCCATCGCATTTGAAATATTTAAAAACATCTATTTTGATATATGGATTGACCCAATTTCATTCCAAGTCGAAACGGGCTTTTTGGGCCACTTTGGCGTTAGCGCGTAAATCTATCTTATCCATCCATTCAAATGTCAACCCTACCTATATATATCCTGCTAAAAACCCTAGCTGCCTCTGTTCCTCATTTCTATATGTTTTATTTACCTCCTCACTTCAATGGCAGAAAAACCCTAATTTCGATTGCAACCCCAAATCAAATGCAAAGCTGAAAATTCAAACTCCTCAGAAAAATTTGAAAAAAATATATATCGAAGCTCTCGAAGAGCGTAACTCAGATATGCAGCCCATTTTTCGATTCGACGCATTGTTTGTCTAGAAATTGAAGAACAATTTATGGCCATTCATCGCGCATCGATGAAACTCGACGGATCGACGAACCATTTCTGGGTTTTGAAGAGAGGACCGAGGAGACTTCATCCATGCAGTTTATTTGGCGAATCGATGGTCTGATACTCGACAAAATTCGATTTAGGTTTCGAATTCTAGGGTTTTCTGCGGCCACGGCGACGTGTAGGTGGCGGACGGTCGAGCTAGGGGGATGCAGAGTGTTGAGGTGAGAGGTTTGGTGGCTCGGTCGTGGTCAGTGGCGGTGGAAAGGCCGAGCTTTGGGCGATCAACGATGATGTTGAATGGGTTCTCTACGCTGTGCTTGCGTGTGTTTCCTGTAGGCGCATAAGGGTTCTATTGCATATAAATGATGGTGACGTGGCAATTTGGTTAGGTCAGTAAAAGTGTTCTTTTTTATTTATTTTTAATATTGAAATTCAAACCTACTAATCGTCATAACTCTCGCATACGATATCCGTTTTAAGTGCGGTTTCTTTTGTTAGGTTCGTATTGAAATTCCGGACTTTTTTATGTTGGTTTGGAAAAATTCTGAGACGGTCAAATTTTTGGGTTTAAATTGAATTTAAATTCAAAAGGTGGGTGTTTTAACCCACTCATAACTTCTAAAAAAATTTATGTTTGTTAAATTAATTTATGGTGTGATTTGAAATTTATTTATGGTTGTTTGTCATATTTTAATCATCATCCCAGTTAAATTAAATTATTTAATTAAATTGTTATTTAGTTATTCATTGCATATTAATCGCCAATTAAATTATTATTTATTTATTTATTGCATATAAACTGCCAGTTAAACAATTATAAATTTATTTTTTGAATATAAACCGATAGTTGATACCTATTATTTATTACCTGTTATATATTGATGTATTGTTTGAATTGGATGATGATTGTAATAAATGGTTGATGATTTATTTTGGGTGAATGGATGCTATATTTTATATTTGTTATAAACTGCAAATCATTATGCATTTTCATTTCATTCGGGATTGCAGTTTGAAATGATATATAACCGTAATTTTTATTTTAAATTACAGATTGAAATGATAAATATCCGTATCACTTGACCATAGGATAGAAATTTATATACAAACACCGCGGTTTATATATAAAAATATTTTGAAATGATTTCTATGGTTTGTTAAAGAATATATATATATATATATATATATATATATATGATTTTATGAGATATTGATTTGGATATTTGATAAAGGTTATTTTATATATAGTTAAATTTTGGTTTTAGGCTATGTATAAAATCGTTTAAAGTATAAATAAGAAAAATAAAAAGTTTAATTTATTAAAATAGAATATGGAAAAGTATTTACTTAAATTATATTTTAATATATAGTTTATATTGATTTCATAAATCAAGGGTTAGAAGATAGTTTTGAAATGGACTTGAGATTTATTTAACTAAGAATTTTATTTAATAAGAAAACATTAGAACTTAATGAAATTGAGATTTTAAAGAAATATGGTTTTATAACTTAATTTGGGTTTAAGATGATTTAAGTGAATAAATTAAGAAATATTTAGTTATTGAAATTTGAAGTCTTATTTAACGGATATTGGATTTAGTAAGCAAATATTTTAAAACTAAATAATAGTAAAAGTGGTGTGTGTGTATATATATATATATGAATTATAAAATTTGGTTTTGAAATATTGAATATTTAAGCTTTGAAATATATTGAATTTGAAATGGTTTATTTGGGGATTTAAATCTATATTTGGAATTGATTTGCGAAGATGAAGAAACTATTTTATTTATAAAGTAATTTATATTTAAACCCTTTAAGTGGTATGGTTACATTTTAAAATTATGAAATCAAAGTTTTGTGCTCCGAAAGGCTATATTTCAAGTGTTTGGTTTAGAAATATTATAACTTTGAAATTTTATGGTTTTAGAAAGGATATATTTGAAAATGATATCATGTTGATTTGGTTTTAAAAGAAGAAATGATATCGTAATTTTATGGTTTTGAAATGGATATTATATTCTAGTTTCAAAAGTTTAAACTATTTGGAAAGGGCCGCGGTGTTATAATAACGTTTCATTGTTAAAGAGACCGGGATCGGAAGTTGTCATACTCTTGCCAACTTCGAAAACCACTTTAACAACCGTGTACGCGGTGGAGATTCCAGAATGAAGTAGGATGGTGGCGACGTTCTATTAAGGTATATACGTGGACCCGACTTCCTTGAGTTGGCATAAGGTGGCTAAAACAGAATGGGACGCTATGACATCAATAGGGATTTCTAAACACTTAATAGGATAGACCGACATAATATTTGGTTTTAATATAAGTGAATGAAATAATTTTGCCTATTATATTTTCTATATATATAAAGTAAATTTTTATAAAGGTTATATTTGGTTGTAACATATTGGTTGTTAGGTAATGAAATTTAAAAATAATAGTTGAAATAAGATTGAAAATAAAATAAATAAAATTGGGAATTCAGAACTTAATGTAGAATATGCAAGTATATGATTTTTGTTTGATGATAATAAACATATATATATTCATTTAAATGTATTTGGTAATGTACTATTTTTTTTTTCATAGATTAAATAAATATTTGTTGAATAAAATAAATTACACAGAATTTGAATTCAAACAGAAATTCTATTCAAACAAATATTTATTACAATCTTGAATAGTACAAATTCAAGCTCTCACTATACATATACATTTTTGAATACATGACAATTCAATTTACATTAATAACCTCACTACATATCACTCACACTCGTATTTTGTCTTCAACTGCATTCCAGTTTGAATCCAGCATCTGAGCAATCTGCAAAAATATTCACTAACGCAGTAAAATTGAAAAAGAAATATTTTTGCAATATAAAATAAAATATGATTTTTGGAAAATATTATTTGCCTCAGTTATTTGGGTTGTTCGTCATCATTTACATTTGAATTCATCATACACGAACAATGTGACATGCACAGTGTATCACTGTACATGCCACAAGGCCGTGCACACCGATATACACTTGATAATGTTACAAGGACAGGTGAGCACAAGGTCAAACCCAAATAAAAAGACGAGTTCAACTTAGGTGCAACATAAATAAAATCTCGACTTCAGCACAAGGTCAAACCAGAGTTGTAAAACTGGATTCAACTCAAGTGTAATGCACAGTCTACACAAATTCAAGAGGGCACTAAATAACAAACAAAGTGCAAAGGTCAAGCCATCACTGCAAACTCGACTCAACTCAATGCAATTCAAACCGCAAGTCCAAAACAGATGCACAATGCACTAAGCATTGAACCAGACACATGAAGACCAACAGGCAACATGATCAAAAGTTCAAGTCAGATCAACAACATCAAGTGAAACAATACAGCAATGAACTCGAGGCCGAGACTTAAAGGCATCAGAACTTCAACTAACAATGAAAGCTGCAAATTCATGAACCAAGTATACAACAAGTAAACAAACTCAGGCAAATGTACACAGTTCAACATGACTGAAAGAAGTCGAATGTAACCATACACTTGCAACAAAAGTACACCAGGTAACAGCATGATACAATGCAAATACATGGAACAATACCAAAGTATTGAGTGTGCAAGTGCAAATGACCAGAGCTCAACATACATGAAGTAATGCAATGCTCAAAGACCAAGTCGAAGTCGAACTGTTCTTAACATTTCTAAGTATCGAACAACAATATGAATGCTATGTTCAAACATGAAACAAGACTAAAACCAGACAACAACTCACATGTTTGAAACCACAATGCAGTATGTACATAAGCAAATACACAAGCACATGTGTGCAGACCACAAAGAAATGCCACCAAGCAAACAAAGACCAGAAAGTAGCAAGCTGAATCAACACAGCAACTCAAAGACCACAAATGTACATGTACCAATGATACAAGAGAAGTGAACAAACAATGCAACAGTATGGAAGTCGAAATCACATGGAAGTATGACATGAAGCATATACATGGATCAACAGCAATGATCAAGCCAAGTCAAATGAAACTGGATTCAACACAGTGACCCAAGTTGTGATGATCAGAGCTACAGACCGACAACTACATACAGGTGAATAGAAATGATTCATGCAAGCTACAGATATATGGCAATGCGCAAACAAGTATGCTAAAACAAAGTCAACCAAGCTACTAATGAATGGAACTCGAGCTCCAGACCACATACAAGTCCAGAACTCAATGACTAAAACAACTCAACAAAGTAATGGCAACAATCTCAATGAATTGAACAAACAAGACCACCAAGTACAACAGTCGAGTATGATGTCAATAACACAAGTGATACAATGTCAATGCAGACACAAAACAAAATCAAACAGTGATACAATGTCAATGTCAATGCCAGAGACGAAGCTCGCAAGGATGAAAACAGTGATGGTCGACGTAATGCAGAGTCGTGGAGTGGATATGATTCACGAAATCAAAACAGTGCTGTGATGATCAAGACGCAAAATCAAAGTCAGAAATCAAGTGTTCGTATCTTTGAAAAAGTCACAAAGTAAAAGAGGGAAGTTTTTTGCTGTATCAATCAAGTAAATATCGAACGCATCAAAATCAAAGTCGTGAGCATCAAGTCAAAATTGTATCAGGAAAGCCGTGCGCATCAGGCAATCAAAAAATTAGGAAAGTGATGAAGTCGCGTAAATGAATACGAACGAACTATAGGGTCTCGTAATTCATATAAATACCACAACCAAAATTCATCATTGGCAATCGAGTCAAGCAAACAATCAAACCAACAACAAAAAAGATTACATACCGCAACAGTGAACTCGATCGTCTCGAAGCAACCAAGTCCAAATTTCATAAAACAATCAAAGGAGCAGCTGTGAACGAGGCAAGCAACGCAAACCATCGATTATCAGAGAGCCGCGAACAAGAAAATGAAGCCCTAATTTCTGAAGGGAACAAAGCCCTAATTTGGACGAACGAAGAAGTAACAAAAGCCGATATTTCTTTCACAAGTCAGAGAAAAGGATCGGGTTAAAGATAAAAGGGTCGGGCCTTGTTTTATTTTTAAAGGGTTTTTTTATTTGGGGTTTATTTTAAAAGGGTTTTTTGTTTAATTTGTTTCGACTTTTATTTGAGAAAAAATTATGGAGTCAAGTTTGTATTTTAATTTTTGCTCCTGCTTTTATTTTTGAAATCTGTTTTTTCTTTTCAAGTCAAAGTATTGGTAAATCACCACCTAGGTTGTAGGTAGTGTCAGATTGTCTAGTTAGAATTAGTTCAGTGAGCAGGGTGTGCGAGTTTGCAAAACTCTATACGCGGAAGCAAGGGTTTGCGAGTTTGCAAAACTCTATAGGCAGGAGCAGGGGGTGCGAGTCTATTAGAGTGTTTGTAAGCGGAAGCAGCGTTTGCGAGTCTGTTAGAGTGTTTGTAAGCGGGATATTGTTTAATTCTAATAGAAATCTGGGAATGCAGCAGTAGGCAGGGGTTTCCGAAGCTGGGTAAATTTTGTGTGTGATTTACTTTTCAGCATATTTATTTCTGCAGTTTGTTTCTGTGTTTAAATGGAGAAAATTTGCTATAACCCTATTCACCCCCCCTCTAGGGTTAATCTAGATCCTACACTTAAGTTCTGGGGTTTTTAAAATTTCTTTTGGATAATTTTGGAATATAATAATAATATTATTTAGAAGTATTTTGTGGGAAAGAAATAAGTTGTGCTCCCCTCTCTGTCGCTGGAAAATAATTTCGGTGGTGGCGGCTGCATCATCGACATTCATTTTTGAGTTTCGAAGTGGGAAGGCCACTGTAGTAGTTTTACTGCAGATTCATTTTTGATAAACCAAATATAAATTTTTAAATTGTTTTAATTATAATTGGACATATAAATTATAAGTATATATTTATCCGTTATTTTAAAATGATTTGAAATATTAACCCGGTATTTAGTTCCTTAGTTTCCATTGATTAATAGTTTTAATTATTGTAGTGAAATGAAATGTAACTAATTTATAATTAAAACCTCTAATTAAAATAAGAGATTAAATGATAGGTTATAAATGAAATAACAAGGAAGTTGAAATTTATAATCAATAAAAGCAAAGGATATAATTACTGAACCTCTAAATTATTGAATATTAGATTAAATTAAAAGAAATGAGATAAATTTGTATAATTTTCAATTACATTCTTAAAGAATATGTATAACTTATGATATAATAAAAGTTACACTGTTAAGAAGAAAATGTAATGGGAAATCTTACAAGTAAAGCTTGAGGTAACGAAAGTATTCAATGAACTTGCTGTTAGAAATGAGGATTTAAAGTTATAAACTTAAGTTGTAATTGAAATGTTTCTAAAATTTAATATAATAGAAAGGTAAGCACTAAGATAATAAATAAGAATTTGGTTTTGTAGTGGTTATAAAGTTAAGTATAATTGAAAGACTACTAATTAAATATAATAGAAGGCAGGTATTGTAAGTAATAAATTTTAAACTTAAGTAAATAAGTTGAAGTTATTTCTAAATAAAATTGCAAGAAATAAATGAAAATAAAAGGATAAACCATTATATGAAATTAAGAAATCAAACAACAAATGTGTGAATGAAATTAATAGGAATAAACTAAATCTGCTGTTTGAAATAGTTGTTGTTTGTTTTGGTTTATGGTTGTTTGGGTAAGGATACTTCAAAAGTGTCTGAATGAATGAATAAGTCTATTTAGTTTCATCAAAGACTGTTGAGTAAATGGTGCACTTAGTAGTTTATTTTTCATTCTGTATAATTTGAAGTTTTGAACCCAAACAACTGTTTGTTTTGTTTGAATGAATGATTGCATTGGGTTGATTCTGTATGAAAGTTGTATGTTGTTTGTTGCAATTGGTTGTTGAATTGATTGCTTGGTTGTGGTTGAACAACTTAAATATTTCATTCTATATTTGCTAACTCTTATCAAATTATACAAGTGAAATACAGGTTATGAAAGAAATTGCTACTGCTTTTGGTTTCATAATTAAGCGTTAATTGCCCGACGAATAGGTACGTTTTCGAATTACGGTTTATAGCGCTTTTATATTATTATATTGTTTTCCCATGTTGGGATATATATTATTTTGAAAAAATATGTTATATATTGTTATGTTTGGTATTATATTTTCTCCCGAGCCTCCCCGTACAAAGGAGACTCTGCCGAAATTTTTCCATAAATTTTGGACTTAGAAATTTTTAAAATGTTTTCCCAACTTTATAAATTTGAATATAAAATGATTTAATTGTTTATGAATCTATATATTTTATTTAAATTATCCAATTCTGTAAACCTATTGTTATGAATATAATGTTTTGAATAATAAATATTAATTTATAAGTTCCTCTTTTCCCTTCTTTTTCTTTTCGGGGACGAAAAGTTTTGAGTAGGGAAGAATGTAGCGACCCGTAAATTTCGATAATAAAATTTGTCATTTTAATAAGATTTTGGGATATAATTTAAAAATAAATAAAATTTTATAATTTATAATGAAGAAAACGTAAAAAGGAAATGTAGCAATGGTAAATTAAATAGGACTTTGTGATTTAATATTTGGAGAAATAAATTTGTGTAACTTTTTAATGAAATAATAAGTGAATTAAAACGTAACAATGCTAATTATGGTCAATAATAATTAATAGGATGAATGGAATGATAATTAATGAATTTATTTAAAATTGTAAAGTTATAATGTTATAAATGGTGATTGGTTGGGAAGAATGAACATTCCAACTTAATAAAATAATTCAAATGTTATGGCTTAGTTTTAAATAGAATATAATAAAAACAAATGCAATCAGTGTATTAATGTGTGAAATAATATATGGATTAAGTGTAACTGAATGTAATTTAAGGCGATTATGTTAATGTAAGTTAATAAAAGCTGAATTGTGTAAATTGAATGAATTTGCAATAATTAAAAACAATGTAAAAGGATATAACTAGTAATAAATTAATATAAGAAAATAAATGTAAAGGTTGAATTAATCAATGAATTAATGATGAATAAATGGTGATGGAATAAAATTAGTGTTATATACATAGAATAATAATCTGGGTTGATAGGTAACAAACTTTTAAATGCAAAAACAAGCAAATAGGTGACAATTAATATAAGTTGTTATTTATTTAATGTGTCAAATAAACTTTGGTAACCAATTACAATAAATCTAAAATTTAACGTTTTATCAATTTAAATTTAAAGTAACAATAAATGTAATAAAGTATTAGAAATGTATATTGTTTTCATAAGATAGTATAAAGGAATGTAAACTTGTGATCTACGTATGAAATAATAACCAAAATAAGGGAAATAGTGTTAATGTAAGTAAAGTTGTAACAAATTGGTTTACTAAATCAAATTTGGATATCAATAATGTAATGGTTATGAGAATTATTGCAAGGACTGAAGGTAGGTATGTAATAAATAAATAGAAACGTGAAATTTTTCATAAGTAATAAATTGGAAAAAAAGGAATGGAACTCAAGTTTGGTTTTAAAACCTTAATTTATGTGTGTAATTAAAAAGATTTCACATTTGAAACATAGTCATTAATACAAATAAAGATAATTGGGGTATATAATGTAATGGAATATAAAACCAACGGTAACTGAGTGTATAGATTAATAATAAACTTAATAAAGAGTTGAATTGAATCAATCAATTTATTTGGAACAAATTAATTGGTATTCAAATTTATAGTAAATGGGTTTATTGTAAGAAATTGAAATTAGATACTACAATAAACTGGAATTAAGATAAAGTTGAGAATATTAGTGTAATATCCTGAATCCAATGTTTAAAATTTTACGTTTGATAGCAATGAAGTGAATGACATAATGAAAAGTCAATTAAATAGAATTATTGGAAATTTAATTTATAATTTTGAATATAATGGAATTGAAAATTTGACACTGCAATTGATAGATTAATCAACGATAAATTGACATTTAAATTTGTTTAAATCATTGTAAATGATTGGAAAATTAAAAATGATAAGAATTGGCAATTATCGAATTGAAATTGAAAATTTGATTAAATTGACTAAATTTTATTTATTTAATTAATATAATAATAGCCATTTTGTCCACTGACTCGGATTTCGACGAAACAAGTTTCATCGGATCCGTAACAGTGAATTATTGTAGGGTTTCAAGTTTCGTAGCGATCGGACGTGTCGTTTGATCATACGGACTCAAAACGCCTTGAAATTAATTCAATTGAAATCAATTTGAAAAATATTGATTTGAGCATAACTTCTTCATACGATGGAATTTGGACTTGAAAGTTGTTCCATCGCGTTTAAAATATTTAAAAACATCTATTTTGATATATGGGTTGACCCAATTTCATTCCGAAGTCGAAACGGGCTTTTTGGGCCACTTTGGCGTTAGCGCGTAAATCTATCTTATCCATCCATTCAAAATGTCAACCCTGCCTATATATATCCATCTATAAACCCTAGCCGCCTCTGTTCCTCATTTCTGTGCGTTCTATTCACCTCCTCACTTCAATGGCAGAAAAACCCTAATTTCGATTGCAACCCCAAATCAAATGCAAAGCTGAAAAGTAAAACTCCTCAGAAAAATTTGTAAAAAATATATATCGAAGCTCTCGAAGAGCGTAACTCAGATCTGCTACTCGTTTTTCGATTCGACACATTGTTTGTCTAGAAACCGAAAAACAATTTATGGTCATTCATCGCACGTCGATGAAACTCGACGGATCGACGAACCATTTCTGGGTTTTGAAGAGAGGACCGAGGGGACATCATCCATGCAGTTTATTTGGCGAATCAACACTCTGATCGTCGGCAAAATTTGATCTAGGTTTCAAATTCTAGGGTTTTCGGCGGCGACGACGACGTGCAGGTGGCGGACGACCGAGCTAGGGGGATGCAGAGTGTTGAGGTGAGAGGTTTGGTAGCTCGGTCGTGGTCAATGGCGGTGGAACGGTCGAGCTTTGGGCGGTCAACGATGATGTTGAATGGGTTCTCTTCGCTGTGCTTGCGTGCGTTTCCTGTAGGCGCGTGAGGGTTCTGTTGCATGTAAATGATGGTGACGTGGCGATTTGGTTAGGTGAGTAAAAGTGTTCTTTTTTATTTATTTTTAATATTGACATTCAAACCCACTAATCGTCATAACTCTTGTAGACGAATCCGTTTTACGCGCGGTTTCTTTTGTTAGGTTCGTATTGAAATTCCGGACTTTTTGACGCTGGTTTGGGGGAATTCTGAGACGGTCAAATTTTTGGGTTTAAATTGAATTTAAATTCAATTTAAATCTAAAAGGTGAGTGTTTGAACCCACTCACAACTTCTAAAATTTCTTATGTTTGTTAAATTAATTTATGGTGTGATTTGAAATTTATTTATGGTTGTTTGTCATATTTTAATCATCGTCCCAGTTAAATTAAATTATTTAATTAAATTGTTATTTAATTATTCATTGCATATTAACTGACAGTTAAATTATTATTTATTTATTTATTGCATGTAAACTGCCAGTTAAACAGTTATAAATTTATTTTTTGAATATAAACTGATAGTTGATACCTGTTATTTATTACCTGTTATATATTGATGTATTGTTTGAATTGGATGATGATTGTAATAAATGGTTGATGATTGATTTTGGGTGAATGGATGCTATATTTTATATTTGTTATAAACTTCAAGTCATTATGCATTTTCATTTCATTCGGGATTGCGGTTTGAAATTATATATAACCGTATTTTTTATTTTAAATTGCGGATTGAAATGATAAATATCCGTATCACTTCACCATAGGATAGAAAATTATATACAGACACCGCGGTCTATATGTAAAAATATTTTGAAATGATTTCAATGGTTTTTTAAAGAATATATGTATATATATATATATATATATGATTTTATGAGATATTGATTTGGATATTTGATAAAGGTTATTTTATATACAGTTAAATTTTGATTTTAAGCTATGTATAAAATCGTTTAAAGTACAAATAAGAAAAATAAAAAGTTTGATTTTATTAAAATATAATATGGAAAAGTATTTACTTAAATTATATTTTAATATATAGTTTATATTGATTTCATAAATCAAGGGTGAGAAGATAGTTTTGAAATGGACCTGAGATTTTATTTAACTAAGAATTTTATTTAATAAGAAAAAATTGAAACTTAATGAAATTGAGATTTTAAAGAAATATGGTTTTATAACTTAATTTGGGTTGAAGATGATTTAAGTGAATAAATTAAGAAATATGTAGTTATTGAAATTTGAAGTCTTATTTAACGGATATTGGATTTAGTAAGCAAATATTTTAAAACTAAATAATAGTAAAAGTGAAATTGGTGTGTATATATATATGAATTATAAAATTTAGTTTTGAAATATTGAATATTTAAGCTTTGAAATATATTGAATTTGAAATTGTTTATTTGGGGATTTAAATCTATATTTGGAATTGATTTGCAAAGGCGAAGAAACTATTTTATTTATAAAGTTATTTATATTTAAACAATTTAAGTGGTATGGTTACATTTTAAAATTATGAAATCAAAGTTTTATGTTCCGAAAGGCTATATTTCAAGCGTTTGGTTTAGAAATATTATAACTTTGAAATTTTATGGTTTTAGAAAGGATATATTTGAAAATGATATCATGTTGATTTGGTTTTAAAAGAAGAAATGATATCGCAATTTTATGGTTTTGAAATGGATATTATATTCTGGTTTTAAAAGTATAAACTATTTTGAAAGGGCCGCGGTGTTATAATAACATTTGATTGTTAAAGAGACCGGGATCGGAAGTTGTTATACTCTCTGCCCACTCCGAAAACCACTTTAACAACCGTGTACGCGGTGGAGATTATAGAATGAAGTAAGATGGTGGCGATGTTCTATTAAGGTATATACGTGGACCCAACTCCCGTGAGTTGGCATAAGGTGGCTAAAACATGAGCGATTCTCGGGCCAATGAGGTCATTCCTTTGATCGGACGCACTCCTTTGATATTATACTTTGACTTTTGGATTGATTCGGTGACCACTTTTAATTTTTGATTTTTGGGGGTGTTGTCTGAGGCGGGCGGTAGTAGCTGCTACGCGTTACCACCAACCCGGATGCGTAATTGGTATATCTACCCTTGCATTGCCTAGTTGTGCCGTGTCACCTACCCTATCGCGCCTTGTACGAGTTTGGTTTTCTCCCGTAGCCCATGTGGTATCCTCTGGTGGCTTCCCAATTAGGAGGGACTGTGATATTGGATAGGCTACTGGGACTATTACGTGTTTAGGGGAATATTGGGTCACTCCTTAACGCTATTTAAAAGTATGTTTATCTTACTGTAGACATTACTATAATAGCGAAATATTACTACATAGTAATTAGTTTAACGGATCCTTAGGAGATGTAAATCTCGAATATCTCTTGAGTTACTGCACTCACGTTTGACACTGGATAGGAGATGTCAAACCCCGTAAACATATCCGACGCCATTACACTCATATCAATTTCAGTTAATTTAATTTACATAAGATCTTTTAGTTCTAACTCGAGTGTTTTGTCTTTTCAATTCGCTCGGGTCAGTCCGAGCGTTTCTGGATTTGAAGATTTTATTCTGGAGGAAGAAGATGACGATTGGTAGTACTATTATTTATTATATTATTCCACTACACTATTGTATTCCGCTGCATTATTGATATTCTATGGTATGTATAACTCCGATATATATTGTAAGTATAATTAAATATTTTGAAAAACAGTTTCATGAACCGTATATTTGATTATTATATTTTTCCTTTCGCTATGAGATTCTGTTTTGTTTTATTACTTTCTTGGTTTTCTTATTTACTCCATAACAATCCGCCCTTCCGTATGGTTTGAATTGGCACGTGTGTCGATTTTAAAGCGTGTGAAAAGGCGGGACGTTACAGTACAGGTACCTGGAGCTATTTTGCTTGATTTTGGTCACGGAATTGCAGAATAAAATAAAACGCTTGCTTAAAAATGCTAAAATAAGGTACCTTTTCAGATTAAATACTGCGAAATATAAAATATTGTTGTAATTTTGTTTTCCGACCGTGTGGGTCGATGCATATATATTTATCTCTCTTGTCATATTGCAAAGGCCTCTCCGTACAAGGGAGACTCTGCTGAAAAAATTTGAAAATTTAGGGTGTTAGAAAAATTTTAAAAAAAATTTGAAACTTTTTTATTTTGGAAATCGATTTCGAATTTATAATCGAAATAAAAGATTTTGGTTTAGGATGGAGAACTAATTGTTTTGAATGAAGGAAAAATATTAGAAATGTGATTTATCGAATTTTCACTAAGTGGGTTTTAATAAGTTAATGGTTTTGGAGCATTCTTTCTGCCTTAGCAATTTCGAGGACGAAATTCTTGTAAACGGGGGAGGAATGTAACAATATAGATTTTTCGACGTTTGATTTGCAATATTTAAATGGTTTTAAATATTGAATTTGTATTATAGATTGATTTTTAATATAAAAATTTGGTTTTTATTTATAAAATAAATTCAGAATTTAAATATAGCGATTTATTGGATAACTTAATTATTGGACTTAGTAATTGAATATTGGTTAAATTATTGTATCTTGACTTTTAAGCTTGATAAAAATAATTTAAAGGCTTGTAAAATTTATATTAAAAGAAATGAAGGTAATAAAAGTTTTAAAATTGAATTTAAAAGTGGTCTGTTCAATTTTTTAGAAAAAATATCTTGTTTTAATTGACGATTAAAAATAACGATCTGAGGCACAGTCTCGGAATTCGACGAAACCAGTTTCATTGGATCCATAATAGTGTATTATTTTCGAATTTCAAATTTCGTAGCATTTATAGTTATCGTTTGATCGTACGGAATATAAACGCATTGAAATTAATATCAAAATCAATTTAAAATAGTGATTCAAAAAGCTATCTTCTCCATACGAGCGAATTAGAACTCGAAACCTTTTCCATCGCATTCAGAATAGGTATAACCTTATGAACGCCTAGCGGCATGCCTCTATAGGGGTTTAAAATTTCATGATATGTAATGTAAGATGATTAAATTATAAATGACAATATGTATGGTCAATCAAGTCAAATCTTAGCCGACCAACATATACCCAAACCCACTCCTTCACGTATAAGTCACTTCCCCCTTTCTCCTATCAGTTGCTCTGCAAATTCAATTCGAAAACGAAACAAATTCTTGCTTATAAAAAAATGGGGAGGGGAAACCAAATCGTGATGTTCTGGTCGAGCATTTCGATAGAAATCGAGATGGAGGCCGTAGATTTATCTCCGCTCGCGATCACTATTCAGTTGTTGGGGTGGTGGCTTGTGAGCTAGTTGTAGCAGCTCTAGGTGGAGGAAGTAGGAGACATCGCGATCTTGGTGTTCGAGTTTAGAGGGGGAGATTGCGAGTGTCGCGATGGGTGACATGCCGCGATGTGAGCGAGGCCAAGGAAGTGGCGACGAGATGGCTGGGTCGCTATCGTCTCGGCATTCGATTCACGATTTGGGTTTGGGCGAGCTGCTGGTGGAGGGCGTGCCGAAGGGGGAGCATGAGGGATGTTCGCGGCGTCGTTGTAGTAGCATGGATCTCGTGGAAGTGCAGCAGTGGAGCCTAGGGTTTTGGGTACGACCAGAGGAGGCTACGTGCGTGATGGCCTAGGACGGCATAGCTAGGTGGAGGCCCAGGTTCGATCGAGAGGAGGGAAAACAAAGAAGAAAAAAGAAAAAAAGGAATCAGCAAGTAGAGTAGAGGGTAACTTATTTAAAACGGTTTTCTTTATATAAGTTAATTGTCAATTAATTTATATGTGGTTTATTAACCCATCTAAAATTCATACGAGGTTTAAAAATCACAATATCAGGAGCATTGGATTCAAAATAACGTAGGATACGAAATAATATTGGAAATGATTGCAATTAAAATCAAAGGTGAGAAAAATTCTCAATCATTTGGATTATCAAAATTTAAATTTTAAATAGTTGAAATTAAGTTTGGATACCTGTTGAATTTATAATTATTGTATGTTGAATGATATAATATATATAGTATTGTATGTATGTGTTTGTGTGTATATATATATTTGTAGTTGGAGTGATATTCCCACACATTATAGCGGATGAGACCCTATGCGTCCCGCATAATAGCGGATGACCCTATACACCGCGATATCTCGAAGTGGGATTGGTAATATTTAATGTTGTATTACCATCTGTGGATGTAGGGAAACAGGTTGGAGGGATCCAACCGGATTCCTCAAATATGTTGTTTATTTTTCATATATAGTGATATATGGATTGTGTAGAATAATCTAGTATAGATTATTGTGGTGATTGAAATTATTGGATGCTATTGTAGCACTGGCATGAATTTTAATATTTTAAAATACCATATATATTTTTAAAATTTAAGGAAATAAAAGGAATTTTTGATAAAAAAATATTTATATTGGTAATTGAATCATTTTTAAGAAAATTGAATTGGGGATAATATATATTAATTTTGGATTGTAAGTAAGTATTCGTGAATGGTTTTAAAAAGGGACTTTAAAATTTAGTTATATAAAGGAGTTTGTAAATGGTATTCTGAAATAGGAAAAGGAGTTGAAATCAATATTAAAAATAGATTGGAGGTATAAATGAAATTGATAAAAATGAATTTATTAATGGGATTTATAAATAAAATTTTTTTATTTAAAAGGTAGAAACCAAAAGGGGTTATAAAATTATAAACGATGTTTATAAATAAAAGAATTTGACATCAGATGATAGGTTGGAAATATAAGTTTAATGGAAGAATTTATATTAGAATATGGAAATAGAGTGACAAAAATAGTGAAACTATCTTTGAAAGTGAAGATGGTTAAGGAGGTCTGAATGGAAGTGATATTTTGTAATTCGAGAGGGATTTATAAATTGAATTGGTTAGTGAGGTTTTAAAAACATATTTTCAATTATAAGAAGTTAATTTTTCTTTTAAAAGGAAAATTTTATTATTTTAAAGCTATGGAATTTCAAACTAGTTAGGATTAAAGACTTTGGTAAATAGACTTTTAAATATTAAGTATTTATTTTAGTAAATTCTGACTTTTAAAAATCAGCTTTAAAAATTTATTTTTTTAGCAAAAAAATGAGTTGTTGATGTTTATAAAGGTTTTCGATATTTTATATAATTATTTGAACATGTTTTAAAAATGAATTATTACCCTTTTAAATACTTATTTTACACACACACACACACATATATATAGAATTTGAAGTGATTGGATATTTTTATTTATAAATTCTCCTGAGATGCATAAAAAGGATTTTAATTGGATATGATTGAGGTAAGGTATTTTATAAGGGATTTGGAGGAAATGGGTTTCAAAATGTATGAGTATGGGAATTTTTGAAATGAAATCGGAATTTATAAAAGATGTTATAAATTGCTGAATGGGGTTATACATAAGTCTACTGGTCTTGTAAATTAGAAGAAAAAAAGAATTTATTAGTGATTTTGGAGACTATGAGATAAGCTATGAAATATTCTCTTAAGTTTTGGTAATTGAAGGGATTTAAGGAAGTAAGATTTACAATATTCTCCTAAAGTATAAAACAAAAAGGAATTTGGAAATATTTCTAGGTGTTGAGTTGGTTTGAAAATATCTAGTTATGGATTTATGTATGTGAAATTGTTTTCAAATATCAAAATATGGGAAGGGGTTTGAATATATATCTTAGTAAAGATATTTTGAATAAAGGTTTTGAAGAATTATTAAATAAGGTTTGGTTTAGTGTCTGCTTATGGATGTTTTATTGATGGTTAATAACCGACTACCAATATTGCCCATTTTCATTAATCGTTTCGAAGAGACCGGGATCAGATTCAATTTTTCAAAAACCCCTTCGATCCAGTTTGAACATTACGAATGAATACTGTGAAGATGGTGAAGACGGTGATTCATTTTGTCTAGACCTAAGACAACTTGTATGGACGAATGTTATCAAAACATCGTCATTGGAGGACGATGAGCATTCTAGGTGGAATGGTTTCTTGAAAGGTAACGCTTAGCCTTGAGCCTCAACAATCGAGAATGACTAAAACATGGGAGATGCAGCAAGGTTAAGTGGTCGCACCCAATTAGGGTATGTTATCACCTTTCTAGATGTCCTCGGAAACCAAATTATTATGGATATAGTTGTGCATGGAAGGAGCGCTCGATAGTAAGGGTGGGACCACCCGGGGTGATAACATATTCGGTCTATCCAGGTTAGGGGTATGCTGGCATTGTAAGCAGGGGATCCCCGCGTGGTCCCCGGTACATTGTTTTATAAGTGTACTGTGATGGGAGGTACCCCAGTGGCTTAGTCATTTGTTGGAATTCATTCTTCAATACGAGCTTACGGCTTTGTTTGTAGAGCCTAGTATGCTGAAATTTAATTAATGTAACAATTTTAGCTATTTGAATAAGTATTTGTATTTAGACACTATTATAATATCATTGGATATTCTATTAAATGTTTTGGTTATTGTAAGGGAAAAACCCGTCGAATTAATGTGTGACGCGGTCTTACGAGATACCTTTGTTTTCCAAAGGATTTTGATAACTCTAATAATTCAAATTGAGTGTGTTTTCTCACGCTGGGTTTCCAGACTGACTCGGGTGTTATTTTATTATATGTTCGAGTTAGACCAAGTATTATAGATTTAGGATAGGATACTATGGAGCTCAAGAGACGAGCTGGATGATAGAGATGTATTTTCTTACTTGACTTATATTTCCTATGTATGGGCAAGTTATTATAACTGTCTAGATTGATGTATTGATTGTTGTACTCTGATGATTGTAAGTTTAAACAGTTATAGATTCCTTTGTGTAAAAATCTGCTATTATATATTATATTCTCCTACTACGATTGTGAGACTCCGATGTTGTTATTCTATTTCCTTCTACCTCTTTCTTTTTCTTTACCCTAGTTATTCGCTCTTTCGTACAATTTGGGTTGAATAGGAGTGAATTATTATCAACCCAAAGGGTACGGAACCGAGGGTCGCTACAAATGGTACACTCACATGGTGGAATCGGAAGCAGTAAGTGTTTTGGATTTCTCTGGGATAGAGCCTAACCATTGAGAGGTGAATCCATTGGTTTTATATCGTAGTGGTACTTTCCAGATTATTTAAAAGGTTTCCAAATATCTTTGAAAAGAATAGTTTATAAATATACTAAATTCGGTAAGAAAGTATATATTTTGGGCAAGAGATTTAAGTGACTGAAATTTAAATTGAATAAGACTTAGTGTTTTTCAGTGGAAAATGGAATATGTGATTGTATGATTGTTTATTTGATAGTTAAATAACCGACTATCAAATCTGGACTCAAAATATAACTTTGGTAATATCTAGGAGAAATACGGAAATTATATGGTACAGTTACCATTCGAGGTGCTATACTATACGTATAAACTCGTTTCGTTCTTCTAGGACGTTGATAAGGAAATCCGTCCATTAACGATTAGGAGGTGATCTCCGATCTTATTTTCGTTTGATTATTTCCTAAAGAACCGGGGTTGAGTTTACCGAAAATATCGAACGTTGTTTTGAAGAGACCGGGATCGGTTAAGTTAACAAAAAACAACTTCAATCCAACGAGTATGTTTTCGAAGGGAAAACAAGAGCATGAAGTCGAAGATGGAGCAGTGAAGTGCAAGGGTAATCGCTACTAATCCTAAGGACTTTTCCAAAACGGATGTAGTAGGAATAGTGCCTTCTGTTCCGTTCGGATCCAGAACGGACTTGTATGGATGAATGCTATCAGTACATTGTCATTGGAGGACAATAAGCATTCTAAGTGAAAATTCCTTTAAAAGGTAAGCGTAGCCTCTAGCCTCATCAACCGGAAATGACTAAAAAGCAGGGGGAATGTAGCAAGGCAAAACGGGTCGCACCCAATTAGGGTATGTTTATCACCTTTCTAGATACTCTCGGATATTATTACTATGATTCATGGAAGGAGCTTGGAAAGGGTGCGAGAACACCAGAGGTGATAGTATATTCAGTCTGTCCAAGTTAGGTTAGTTATGTCTCGTGTTGTAGGGGATCCCGGCATGGTCCTTGGTACGCTGTTCTAGACGTGTACTGTGATAGGTGGTACCTTAATGCCTAGTCATTCATATGGAATCCATTCTTCAGTACGTGCCTTTACGGTTTTGATTGTAGAACTAGTACACTAGAATTTAATTAACAATTTCAGCAATTTGAATAAGTATTTAAACTTAGACACTATTATAATATCAGAGGATTTGATATGAAATGCTTTGGTTATCGTAAGGTAAAAACCAGTCGTGTTTATTTGTGGCGTGGTCTTACGAGACACCTTTTATTTTCAAAGGATTTAGATAACTTTAATAGTTCAATTTGAGTGTGTTTTCTCACGCTAGTTTTCTAGATAGACTCGGGTATTATTTTATTATAATGATCGGGTCAGACCTGTTGTCTGCTGCTGTTCATTCTACTGGTATCACTTGTCCATTAATTGGTTTGTTTGAGTCAGTGGTATTTGTATTCATCTTTTCCACTGAAGTATTTACTGACTTGAGTCTTGTTGCGTTGGCTAGTTTGGTTCACCTGTTTGTTATTTGAACTTGAGACTGTGTTGTTGTTTGCCGAGGTTGTTGAGCACTGACTTGAGCTTCTGGCCTTGATGTCATGGTGTACATGTAAGTTGCATTTGTGAACATCGTCGAGTCTAGTTGTATTTGCATTGTATCACTTGATAGCATCAAGTCTGATCTACAGTTGCCATTTCTGTTGTACTTGTTGTTTTCATTTGGCTGTTACAGTCCTTCTTGAATTAACCTGAACTTGGTTTTGCTTCATGATGTACTTTAGTCTAATGTCTGTGTCACTTGATTGCTGAGTCACTTGAGTTTCAGACCATATATGTGTTTGTTTCAGTTTGGTACACATCCTTGACCTGCTGCACTGTTTCTGGCCATTCTTGTTGCCTCTGTTCATTTGCAATATTGTGGTTCATGTGTTTGATTTACTGTTGAGTCTTTGATATTGGTATGGAGTACATTGTCGGCTATGTGCATTCTGATCATTTTGGCACTAGGTCTGCATACATGTGCTTACTTTGAGCATGTTTCATTTGGTCGTCTGCACCTCTGGTATGCTGCAGCTTGGTCTTGCCATTTGTATTTAGTTTGGGTTCATGTCTGAACATTGAAGAGTTGCATTGTTCCATGAGACTGTGAAGAAACTCAAAGACTAAGTCGAAGTCGAACTGTTCTTAACAGTTCTAAGTATCTGACAACAATATATACAAAGCAAGCAAGTTCGACATACAGCAAACAAACGCAACAACATGAAATGAATCACAAATCAAAGGAGTTACTGACCAAAGAACAAAATCAACAAATGGCAGAAACTTCAAAACCACGACCATGCTACAGGAATACATGTATGCAGCAGAGACAATATCAAAGCAATGGTGATGGCCGAAGCTAATACAGAGTAGTGGATTCGCATATCCAAAATCAAGTTAGTCAATGCCAAAGTCAAAATGAAATCAGAGAGTAAAGTCAAAAAAAATCAAGTGTGTATAAAAATTGAAAAAGTCAAAAATAAAATTCAAAGATAAAAGAGGAAAGTTTCTGCCGTATCAACCAAGGAAAAATCGAACGCCTCAAAGTAAAGACCGTGTGAATCAAGGAAGTAAAAAATATCACAACCTAAGAAAGGAAAGTGATACGAACAAATTCTAGGGTCTCGGAAACCATATAAATATTCACCCAAGTTCATCATCGGCTATGTGGAGCTAACAAGAACAATCAAATTAAATCCTGACAAAGCAAAAGGTACGAACAACGTACCAAAGGTAATTCGCAATCTCGAGGCAAGCAGTCGATCATCAGAGAAGCCAAGAGTGTGTTGCATTGTTCCATGAGACTGTAAAGCAACTCAAAGACCAAGTCTAAGTCGAACTGTTCTTAACAGTTCTAAGTATCTGACAACAATATATACAAAGCAAGCAAGTTCGACATACGGCAAACAAACGCAGCAACATGAAGTGAATCACAAATCAAAGGAGTTACTGACCAAAGAACAAAATCAAAAAATGACAGAAACTTCAAAACCACGACCATGCTACAGGAATACATGTATGCAGCAGAGACAATATCAAAGAAATGGTGATGGCCGAAGCTAATACAGAGTAGTGGATTCGCATACCCAAAATCAACTTAGTCAATGCCAAAGTCAAAAATAAATCAGAGAGTAAAGTCAAAAAAAATCAAGTGTGTACAAAAATTGAAAAAGTCAAAAATAAAATTCAAAGATAAAAGAGGAAAGTTTCTGCCGTATCAACCAAGGAAAAATCGGACGCCTCAAAGTAAAGACCGTGTGAATCAAGGAAGTAAAAAATATCACAACCTAAGAAAGGAAAGTGATACGAACAAATTCTAGGGTCTCGGAAACCATAAAAATATTCACCCAAGTTCATCATCGGCTATGTGGAGCTAACAAGAACAATCAAATTAAATCCTGACAAAGCAAAAGGTACGAACAACGTACCAAAGGTAATTCGCAATCTCGAGGCAAGCAGTCGATCATCAGAGAAGCAAAGAGCAACACACTCGATCGAGCAAGCCAACACGCAACCAGAGAATCGATCAAGACAGGCGATCTGAGAAAGCCCTAATTTTGTTTTCAGAGCAACAAAGACAGAGCCGCATTTTTTCTCTCAAAGAAACTAAAGAAGGAACAGGCGATAATAATAAAAGAAAAAGGGGCGGCCTTGTTGAAAAGGGGATTAGGGTTTTTAAGAGTTTAATCCTTATTTTAATATAAGGGTGTTTTTATTTTGCTTTAAATTTACCTTTTAATTTTAAACTCTTTTCAAATCATTGTATTTACTACTCGTGTGACTAGGGGACAAGCTATGTGGCGTAGTTTGAGAATTCGCAACTCAGTGGCTGAGTCGTGGCAGGGTTTTGAGCGTAGAGTTAGGTTAGTCAGTAGCGAGTGTCGCGAGTTTACGTGTGTAAGCGTGTGACTATCTAATTTCTAGTAGAAACCTTGGGGGCAGCACGTAGGCAGGGTTTTGCCGAAGCTGGGTAAATTCTGTGTCGTTCTATCTTTGCATTTTATTATTCTGCTATTAATCTTTGATCTGTGTTGAAATAATTTTATAAGCTTCCGCAATTAATTTTTATAATTAATACCATCACCCTATTCACCCCCCCTCTAGGGTGAAATCCATCCTACAAGACCGAGTATTATAGATATAGGAAGTATGCTATGGAGCTCAGGAGACGAGCTCGATGATGAAGACGTATTATACGTATTTGATTTTATTTCGCTATGTATATTATAGGCTATATATTCAGCATTCGTGAGGATAAGTTATTATAACTGTCTGGTATTGTGTTATTGATATGTTTTACTCTAATGATGTAATGTATAAATAATAGTTGTTATCTATTATATATTGTTCCGCTGCGATTGTGAAATTCTGTGTTGTTATTTCTATTTTCTTTTTCTACCTCTTCTTCTTGCTCTTACGATCTGGTATCTTCGGCATTCGATTGCTCGGCATGTAATACAGTGAACGTATTGATGTCGATTTTCGAGCATTGAAAAATGTGGTTCGTCACACTTGGTATCAGAGCTGAAGGTTAAGCGAGAACCATGGCATTGATGGGATAACTCATTAGAGATAGGTTCAGTAGTACCCTAGAATGAGTTTGAGTGTATTAATATTTATGAGTGCATATTTATTAGTGAATATAAGATATTTTTTATTATATTGATTGATCTATTGAGTGGCTCATGGATTCTGTTCAATACGAGTAATTAACGTTATTGATAGGGGTCTATAAACACTTAAACAAAGCAATTCGACATGGTATTGATTTGAAATGGGGTAAATGAAAATACTCATCCAAATTATTTTTATACATAAAAGAAATAATTTTTCTGAAATTATTATAGTATATATGGTGTGCTTGGTTGTTAGGAAACGACAATATTAAACCACTATCATTTGTTGTTGTGGAAATTGAATAAAAGTTGATATTATAACCAAAAGTTAAGAAATTAATTCATATAACAAAATGGAATTTGTAAAAATTAGTTTATAAGTGTGATTATAGATTGAAATGAAATGAAATACCAAAGTATATTTAAATATAGATTTAAAAACGATTCTAAAGTTGGAAATTTAGGAATTTAAATCTCATGGATTTGAAAATGATTTTCGAAGTCTTGGAAAATAATGGTGATGTTATTTGGAAAATATTTGGAATAAAAATATTCAAAAATGGTTTTTAAAGGAATAAAAGCACTAAACTCACTTAGGTCGTTGGAAAACAATTTCGATGATGATTGTAGCATCATCGACTTTCATATTCGAGTTTCCAAGGGAGGAATTGCTACCTTAATGATTTGCGTTGGAGTTTTAGTTTTGTAAAACTGATTTGGTTTGGAATTCGAAAAAAAGATTTGATATACAAAAGGTTGTGTGTGTGTGTGTGTATATTTGATTTCAAAGATGATTTGAAATAAATTGGGAATAAGGAGTTTAACTCTGGGGGTTTATTTAAAATGTCTAAAAATAAGTTTGACAACTTATGAAAATTGAAATTTGATATGGAATGGAAATTAATTTGAACTAAGTTAAATAAAAGAAATTTTAAATTTAGCCTAAGTAGGCTAAATGAATTTTTTTTATTGAAAATGGAATTTAGTGAGATTTGACGCAAATTAGTAAATGAACTAATTAATTTAATTTGTAGGTAAATGGATTTGAAATTGAATTTGATTGGAGATGAATTAGTGGGTGGACCAAATTAAAATAATTAGTGGATTAAATATGGTTTGATGTATGGTTGACAAAATTCAATATCTAAAAATTTGGAGATAAATTGGGCTAAACAGAAATTGGAATTGAATTTGAATATAAATGGATATAAAATTAAGTTGTGATGTAGTAATGAGCATAAGAACTTTTGAATAAAAAGTTTATAATTGAATTAAGAAATTTAAAGAGGGAATTCTTAAGTGGAATTAGAATTAAAAGAGAATATACTAGGTAAATAGATGAATGAGAAATATAAATGTGATTGATAACTGTGAGGTAAATGTGAATAAAAGAAATTTAGGATAGCTAAAATAAATTAGAAATTAGTACGTAAGTTGTACATATATTATCTTATTCGCATAATAATTTGATCGAAATTCGAGTATAGAATTTTGAGATGATTTATATCTATCCAAGTTAGGTTTTTTCACTCGATTTTCAATAGCGAACACTAGATTTAGATTTTGATTGATTCCGGAGTTTTCTATTATATTATATGGCTATACAAGGAGAATGACGGTTTCTAATCAAGAAACCAAGTTTGAGTCCGCACTAGAGAGTCGTGTGAACAATACTAATTCGGAAGTGAAATTGTGTGATCGAGTTAGCGATCAGAGTTGATATTACGTATGGTTGATGTATGTACATCGTGCGGGCTTAAGTAAAGAAAATTTTGAAAATTTTGAAGAGGAATAAATAAAACGATTTTGAATTGTATGATTGGATATTATTGGTAAGTAAGATGCAGGAATTTAAAAGAAAAAGATAAATTGATGTCTTCGATTTCAGAATTAAAATTTGTTTGCCAGACAAAAAGGTATGTGTTTAAATTATTGTATGAAATTGATGATTCTATGATTGAGCCACTTGGCTTTTGTTTTCTTTTGATGTTTTGGGCCTGTAGTGGCGTTTTGTAGTTTTTCTGATCCAGCCGCACAAAGGAGACGTTGGCGAAATTTTTCGAAAATTTAAGGAGTTAGAAAATTTTTGAAGGAAATTTTGATAACTAAAAAAAATTGGATATGAGTTATAGTTTGAATGATTGAGGGGATAATATTAGTTGTAAGCTATGGATGAATTTGGAAATTAGTAAAAGCGATGGTGTGTTTCCAATGAAAATTATTTCAGGAAGTTGTTTGAAACTGTTTGGTTTGGAAATAGTAAATGGTTTTTGGACCATTCTTCTTACCTAGAAATTTAGGGGATGAAATTTTTATGGGGGGAATGTAAGGACCTAGAATTTTAGCTATTTGGAAATGGGATATTTAATTGATTTTAAATATTTAAAAGTTAATTTTTGACTAGAATTTCAAATGTAACTATCTATTGGATAATTAAATTATCGATTTAATAATCGAATATTGGTTAAAGTATTGAATTTGGAGTTTTAAGCTTTTTAAACATAATTATTTAAAGGCTTACAAAATTAGTATTAATAATACTGAAGATAATAAGACTTTTTAAATTGAATTTAAAAGTGATTTGTTCAGTTTTAAAAATATATCATTTGAATTAACGTATATAAATAGCCTTCCCGGGCACAGTTTCGGAATTCAACAAAGTTCCACTGGATCCGTAATAGTGTATTATTATCAGATTTCAAATAATGCAACGTTTGGAGTTATCGTTTGGTCATACGGGACAGAAATGCATTGAATTTAATATCGAAAATTCAATATAATAATTGGGTCCAAAAAGCTATCTTCTCCGTACGATCGAATTAGGGCTCGAAACCTTTTCCATTGCGTTACGAATAGGATTATAACATTATAAACGCCTAGCGGTATGCCTCGATAAGAGTTCGAGATTTTAAGTTGCGTAATCGAGGTATATTTGAAAATTTAAACTTATATTTATGTGTTAACTAGTCAAAAATTCTCCCATCAGCTACTTTTCTTTTCCATGAAACCACTGTAGCCTTTTTCCCCCACACGCGAGAATCACGTCTTCTTTCATTTAAATCACGCGTGTTTTCCCTTCTATCAGTTCAATCAAAAAAAGATGAAAGCGTCCGTTTAAATCGCGCGGTTCTTCATTCGTTCACTATCGTTTTCTCCTTTCACCTCCAGATTTTTCAAAATAGTTCTAAAAAAGGGAAAACGACCGAACAAAATTTAGAAACTAAAGGAAAAAAAGATGGGAATGTCGCGATTGGAACTTGAGCACGGCAACGCATGAAGTGATGGAGCAAAGATTGGGAATCACGCGAGGCTGGGGTTAGTGGCACAAGGAGTCGTCGCGATTATGGGTGGGCTTCAACTGACCGCGATTTGAGGTTGAGCTTGGATGGCGAATCGAAGGGAGAAGATAGGGTTTTGGGGACACGATGTTTGAGACGAAAATGCGAGTGACGTGTGGAGTAGTCGCGATGGCATCTGCGTGCGCGAGTGGGAGGTTGATGGTCACGTGTGACGATCCGGAATTTTCGGGCATTTAAAAATTGGAATATTTAGATGATTTTAAAATATTCAATAGAGTAATTTTAACTTGAATCACGAATATCAAAAATTAAATGATAATTAAAATTTTGAATTAAATAATTGGACGTTGAGCTAAATGTTGAATCTGAAGTTTTAAACCTGTTGAATATAATTTGAAGGCTTGTAAAACTTGTATTGATAACACTGAAGATAATAGAAGTTGTAAAATTGAAATTAGCAGTGGTTTGTTCAGTTTTGAAATTTTATCGTTTAAATTGAATTTGAAAATAGCCTTCCGAGGCACAGTCTCGGAATTAGACGAAACCTGTTCCATTGGATCCGTAATATTGAATTATTATCGGATTTCAAATTTCGTATTAATTAGGGTTAGTGTATGATATAATAACGCGCTGAAAACTTAATTGATAGTAATTTAATGAAATTTACTTAGTCAAGCTTCTCTTATACGCCACTTCTTTTAACTTAAAACTGTGTTTCCCTTTCTCTTCTAAAACGACAAGCAAGTTCAATTTCTTCCGAAAACCAAAATCAAAAAAAATATATATAATAAATAGATAAATAAAAGAAGCTTCTAGGGGAAGCTGTAAGCCGTGTATAAAGAAGAAAAGAGCAACTATAGGGGCCGAACCCTTTTATTCTTTTCAAACCCCAAAACCACTCAGTCTAAAAAAAAAGGAATCGAACATAAAAATGGCCGAAGCCTTCCTTTAAAAAAAAGGAGAACTCTTCCACTGTCGAATCGCGAGCAGGCATTGGGGGGGAGGGGGAGAGTCTGTATTCGAGTGTCGCGGTGAAGCGTGGGAGCGTCGTTGAGAAGGACGAGGGCGAATAGGGATCGCGATCTTGATCTGAACAAGTTAGGGTTGGGCCGCGATCGTTAGTGGAGGCTAGGTGGTGTTCATGAGTTCGAGGAGTTAGCTACATCTGCGGCGACGTGCGGTGGAGGCGTGGCGTGCTCGAATTTTGGATTGCTCGATTCGGGAAGAGCTCGTGCTCAATGTGATTTGGGGATTGTGTCGTCCGGACTGTGAGGTATTTATTTTCAGTTGCTACGTTTTGTTTTAAATCAAATGTTGATGAAGGTATAAAATATAGATACAGAAAATAATTTTTTTACAGCAAATCCAAAGTTTTATATATATGTAGATTTTATGTGTAAATAGTCAAACAGGAAAAAAAAAAGATAAGGTTTTGAAAATTGAAATTTTAAATGTTGAAGAATTTATATATAGACAGGTTTGATATATAGGAATTTTAGAATGTTGTAAATCTTTATAACATTGGGGTTTTAAAACTATACAGATATTTGATAAGTAGTTTCAAAGAAGAAGAAATAAAATAAATATACGTCTCTAATTTTTTTTTATAATTACCAGTTCATTTGAAAATTAATTGAATTGGTGACTAATTTATTTAATTATCTCATTTAATTATTGAGCTACTAAAGACAATTTGTTGAAGAAAATTTATTAGTTTAAATTTTTTAAATTTACTGGTCTATGTTAAAAATAAATTAGTAAGGTGATTAGTTTGATCTATTAACATATTTAATTTAATTTAGTTTCTAAACTAAATTGTTAAACGAAAATTAGTTTAAGTAAAATTATTTTTTAATTAAATTAAAGTTAACAAAAGGAAATTATTGGTTCGATTTATTCGAATATTAACAAGATGAATCCAATATGTATTCAAGGTCAATAATCGTGGAATCAAAGCGAGAATGAAGTGGATTTGCGAATTTAAGGAGCAAATGTGAGTTAATCTCACTCAGTTTAAATTGAAATTTAAAAGATTAAAGTTAAATAATTGTTTGAAATGGTTGAATTGATTTATGTGCTGTAGTGTGGTATATATTTGGAATTTGCATTTTATATTGTGCTAACATCTGTGGATGTAGGGAAAACAGGTTGGAGGGATTCAACTGGACCCCTCAGCTTTATTTAATTATTTAATATCCTCTGTTCGGAATATTTGATATTCTGTAATGAATTATGTGGAAATATTGAATGCTATGGCTTGATTGTTATAATCGGGCAATAATGAATTACCAAATATATAATTTGAGTTTGGGAATGAAAATAAAAGAAGTGAAGTTGTAAGTAAAATAATTATAGAAAAGTTGAATAAATTTATGAATGAACTGGAAAGGAAATAAAGTGACTTTAAATTTTTAATAAATAAATCTTGAGAATGGGAAGGAAAATTTAAATAAACAGAAACTTAACGAAACTTAAACTTCAATGTTATTGTTTAAAATAACAAAACATTTATTTTAAATGTAGGATTTAAATTATTGAAGAAGAATAAAGAAGAAATTGGGAATAACCTGAAATTTGTATATTTCAGCTAAAGGATTAAAAATCAAAATGAAAATAATAATAAAGTCCATAATTAATGAATTTTGAAATGAACTGATAAGTAAAGAAATTTATTTCAAATGGAGTAAATTGGGAATCAATTTGGGAAATTGATTCAAGTGATTGAGATTGGAAATTTCTCTCTGAATAACCAAGTACGTTTTCAAAGTAAATTTTTATATATAAATTAAAAGTTTAAAGTTGTTTTAAGAAGTATGTTTTGAAAAATTTACTATTTCTAAATATTTAAATTCTAAAGTAAGTATTTCCTTTTAATCTATTATAGCAATAATTATTTGAAGAGTAAGTTAGTATTTTATTTTAAAAAAAAGTGAAAATTTAATTTTATAAGTAACCTTATTTTCAAATATTCATATATTATGTTTTTTTTTTCAAATCATTGAAGTAGTTTTAAAATAAATGTTTTAAAGTATATTTCAAAGTAAAGTGTTTTAAATTATTTTAAAATCTAGTTTTGTGCTTGGTGATTTCAAAAGAGATAGAAAATAATTGGGAAAGTTTATTCTGAAAAGAAAGATGGTTTTGAAACTGTTTTCAAACGGATTGAAAATAGAAATATATCTTGTGAAGATATTTTGAGGTTAATAAATAATTTGGGAAATTATTTATTGTTGGATGGATGTTTGTGAATATTAATTGATAGTTAAATCATCGACTATCAATATTGGACAAATGCGATGATCGTTTCGAAGAGACCGGGATCGAGATTTATTTCTCGAAAACCACTTCGATCTGGTTTGTACGTTTCGTGTAAACGATTTTGGATTCGAAGATGGAGCAGGGAAGTGCAAGGGCTAGTCGCTACTAATCCTGAGGATATTTCCAAAATGGATGTAGTAGGAATAGTGCCTTCGGTTCCGTTCGAACCCGGGACGGACTTGTATGGATGAATGCTTGCGAAACATTGCCAGGTGGACGATGGGCATTCTAAGGAATATGTTCTATAAAGGTAACGCTTAGCCTCAAGCCTCATCAAATGGGAATGACTGAAAATCAGGGGTTATGCAGTAAGGCTTCGTGGGTAGCCCCCACTGGAGGGTGAGGTCATCCCTGTCTAGATGTCCCTTTTATTTCGGCTTAGTGGGCGGTTGCTGATCCCAACCGCGGGATGATCTTGCTCGGGACTGTCCAGTAAGGGATGGTTTCGGTCTTGTGTTGCAGGGGAGTTAGGGTGGCTCCTCGGTATGCTGATCTAGACCAGGTACTGTGACAGGTGGTACCCCAGTGCCTAGCCATTAGTTGGAATCCGTTTTCCCTACGCGCCCGTACGGTTTTGATTGTCCCAACTATTGCTGAAACGTGAGATGCAAGCATTTCAGCTAGATTCTATTTTACTTTCTATAGACACTATCATAATATCAGAAGACTTTAAAATGTTTTGGCTATCGTAAGGTAAAAACCCGACATGTTTATTTGTGGCGTGGTCTTACGAGATGCTTTTGTTTTCAAAGGATTTTTGAAACTTTAATAATCAATTGGGTGTGATTTTCTCACGCTGGTATTCTAGACTGACTCGGGTGTTATTTAACTGTAATGCTCGGGTCAGACCGAGTATTATAGAACATAGGATACGATGCTATGGAGCTCAGGAGAAGAGAAAGATGACAATACGTACTCCCGTACTTGTATATATATTCCGCTGTATTGAGTTGCTGTGTATCCATTTGTATGATATTGATGTTGAGCTGTGATTGATGTACTCTGATGATGTAATATAGAAACAGATATATTTGATTTTGATTAAAGATCATTTATTATCTATTATATTTTATTCTGCTGTGATGGTTAGATTCTATTGTTGTTTTCAATTTTCTTCTTCTACCTCTTCTTCTTTTAACCCATATGGTTCGTATTTCTGTACAACTTGAGTTGATTTAGGTAGAATTGTGTTGACTCAAGGGGTACGGATTTGCGGGTCGTTTCACTTGGTATCAGAGCATAGGTTGGTGATAACCTTGGCTCTGGTGGGAAATTACTCAATTAGAGTCCGTAGTACTCTAAAATGAGTTTGAGCGTATTAATAGATATGAGCGCGTATTTGTTAGTGAATATAAAGATGGTTTTATATTGTGTTGATTGGTTTATTGAGTGGCATATGAACCTTCGTCGGCACAGTCTAGACAACTGTATCGAAGGGGTTTCTAAACACTTGAATAGAACAATTGACACGGTATTTTTTTAAATGTGGGTGAATGAAATAATTTTACCCAAAATATATTTTGATATAAAGAAAATATTTTCTTAAATTATTATATAACTTGGATGTTTGTATGATCATATTTTAAACAAATAAAATTATAAAAATTGGAATTACTTGTATGATCAAATGGAAATAAATTATATGAGCATAAATTATATAATTGGATTATAATTAAAATTGAATTCAACTTAAATTGGAAATTTAAAACCCCGGAGATTTTGGAAATGTTTTTCGAAGTGTTTTGAAGACAATAATAGCATTATTGTTTTAAAAGTATTTCTGGAAGAAAATTGTTTCAAATAAATTGTGGGAAGGGAAATAGCATTAAATTCACTTCAGTCGCTGGAAAGTAATCCTGGTGATGACTGCGCAGCATCATCAGTATTCATTTTCGAGTTTCTAAGTGACGAATTGCTGCCAAATTGATTTGTTCAGGAAAAACCTGTTTGTTTTTGAAATTTCAAAGGAAATTTGTTGGGAATAAAACCAGGGTTGGTTTAATTTTTGAGAATTTTGATTTTGAGATGTTGGAGATTTCAAAATAATCTGAAGCCAACGCCGGGTGTTTAAAAATCCTGATGAGATAGTTGTAAGCTTATAAATTGAGATGATTTTTAAATCAGGAAGGGAATATAAGCTTTGAATGTTGGAATTTAAATTTAAAGAGAAAAGCTAAAAATGAAATTAACTTGGATGGGAGAATAAAATTTAACTGGATTGGAATAAATCGAATAAGCTGAAAATGATATCCAGTTGTATTCAAATCAAGTTGGAATCGAATTGAGTTAAATAAATTTGAGTTAAAGTAAAATTGAATTGGGATGAGAATTCAATTGAATTAATGAATGGATTTAAATTCTTACCTGAACAATTGGAAAATAAATGGGATAAGGATTGGAATTGAAATAAATAAATCAGAATAACTTATAAGAGAATTAAAAATCCATAGAAATAAAATATGTACGGGCTATAAATAAATAGAAGGCTTGAGTTAAAAAAATAAAAATAAATATTGTTTGATGAATTGAAAAATAAAAAGAAAATCCAAACTTGAATTATTAAATAAAATTGAACTAAGAAAATAAAATGAAGTGGTATTTGGAATTAAAAATGAAGTATTGAACTATAAATGGGGAAGAACTAATTTGTTAATAAATTAGTTAATAAAATGTGTAAATGGAAGCTATTATAGTTAAATAAAGCTGAATTGTGAGTTTATGATGAAACTGGAAAATAAAACTCAAGTTATAAATCAAAATTCGACCTGGATTGTTAGTGAAGTTAATGAAATTGAATTGTGAGTTCATGAAATTGGATGGTAAATTGAAAATGGATAGTGGATTCAGAACTTGAATTTTAAATTAAAATTTAACGTGAAGTGTTAACAAATTAAATATAATTGGAAATGTATCGAATAAAAATGAAATTGGATTGAAATAGTAATGGTTTGAATTGCAAATAAAATCCAAATAAGTGGAAATAAATTGGAAATGGCCTTGTAATAGATTGAATGAGTTGAATCTAAAAGGTTAAAATGTATAATAATTGATCAAATAAATTTGTAGTTTGAAATGGGATTGGATTAGAATAGAATCAAGTTAAATTGAAAAGAGAAATTTATTTGCAAAATGAAATGAGCTTAAGTATATATAAAAAAAGGAGGGGTTTGAATAAATTGAAGTGAATTGACTTAAGCTGAATAGATGGAAGAGAGTTGAATTTAATTCAACTTAAACTAAGTATAATGATATTGGGTTTGATTGAAATCAAGTGAAAATAAATTTGAATCGAAATAGAATTTGGTGAGTTATAAATAATATGGAAGGAAATGAAATTCATAATGGATTGAGTGGGTAAACTAATTATATTGAATAAATAAATGGATGGAATAAATAAGAATCAAATGGAAGTGAACTTAAGTTTGAAGTGGAATAAATTGATTAAATTAACTTAAGTTGAGAATAATTAGAAGCTCGACTACGAGTAAAATTGGATGACCATTAAATTAAAGCTTGGTTTGAATTAATTCGGGAATGGATAGTAATGTGCAAGCTTGGAATTGGTCGAGCTAAATAAATGGTCGTGAATGAATTAAAAGAAAAAGAAATTTTAAATTGGTAATAAAGATGAACCTAAGTTGTTAATGGATTTTGTATGAACTAGTTTGGTTAATAAAATGAAATGCAAGTGAATGGATTCAAATCTGAAATGCAATGAAAATGAGAATATATGGATTGTGGATAAATTTAAAAATGGAATAGCATTAAGTATAAATTGAGTTGAAATCAATTTAAATTGGTTATAAAACATAAATACTTATTTAGTCACATAAATCTCATCGAATTGCATGGAATAAATTGTCGTTGGATGTAAATAGAAGTAATTAAAATTCTAAGTGTTGATAAGGGTAAAATAAATTGATTTTGAAAGCAATTGAATTAAATACGAGTTCAGTTTGCTTAAGAATAAATTAAATGTAAGCGACTGAGTTTTAAACCATTCAAATTGATGAAGTGGTATACGAATGGATTGAAAACCATTCAAATTGAATGAAGATGGTTTGTAAATTAATTGAAACAGTTGAATTAGTATGAAAACTATATAAATTGCTTACGGAAAATTGTTGGTGTGAATTTCTGTTAGAATTCATATGTTTAACTATTACAAATAAGTGAAATGTTGATAAACTTCATATATTTGGCACTTACATGTTTAAATTGAGTAAGTACAGGTACCTGGAAGCCGTGTGGCTGGATTTTGGGCACGCTAACTTCTAGATAAATAAGCTTTTTGCTTAAAAATGCTAAATAAGGTACGCCTACGCAATAAAAATAGGAATTATGAACTGTTTTTGGTTTTTCCGACCGTGTGGGTCGATGTATATATATTTATCTCTTTTGTCAAATTGCAAAAGCTCCTCCGTACAAAGGGGACTCTGCCAAAAAATTTCAGAAATTTTGGGAGTTAGAAAATTTTGGAAAATTGTGGTAACGACTATCGAATTCAAATTGGAAACTAAAATAAATTAGTAAAGGAAACCAATTTGAAGTAATGATATGAATTAGTTATTAATGAAAAATAAAATTTAAGTATTCAGAGTTAAAGATAAATTGAATTCATATGGAAATGAAAGAATCGATTTGAATAGAAATGGATATAAATTAAAGTAGTAAAGTGAAATAAATGTAAGAAACATATAAAATGCTTATGTTAACTTAAGTAAGGAATGGTGAATTTCTTAATTGGAAATTGATAATATAAATATATTCCAAGTTAATATTTGGGTAAATAGATATTGGCATTTTGTGAAAAAGTCGATAAAATGTTTTTGGAATATTGTGATTGGATATTAGTGCTAAGCAGGATATGCAGGTATTATAAAGGGAAAAGAAATTTGGATTTGATTTCAAAGAATAAAATTTGAAAATGCTCGACAAAAAGGTATGTGTTTAAATTTGGTGTGAAATTGGATTGGGATTTTGGATTGAGCCACTTGGCATTTTGTTTTCTTTTTGGATTTGGGAGGCCATAGAGCCATTTTGTAGTAGTACCGAGCTAGCCGCGCAAAGGAGACGCTGGCGAAATTTTTCGGGAATTAAGGAGTTAGAAAATTTTTGAGAAAATTTTGATAATTCAATATTTGGTTTTAAATTGAAACTTGAATGGTGAAACAAATAGTATAGTTTGAAACTATGGGAGAGTTGAGAAGTTAATAAGAATGATAGTGGGTCTATAATGAAAGACATGTTATGGTAAGTTGATGAAACTGTTTGGTTTTGGAAAAAAAATAGTAACGGGTATTGGACCATTCTTCCTAATTAGTAATTTCGGGGACGAAATTCATTTAAGGGGGGAGGAATGTGACGACCCGGAATTTTCGGGCATTTAAAAATTGGAATATTTAGATGATTTTAAAATATTCAATAGAGTAATTTTAACTTGAATCACGAATATCACAAATTAATTGATAATTAAAATTTTGAATTAAATAATTGGAAGTTGAGCTAAATGTTGAATCTAAAGTTTTAAACCTGTTGAATATAATTTGAAGGCTTGTAAAATTTGTATTGATAACACTGAAGATAATAGAAGTTCTAAAATTGAAATTAGCAGTGGTTTGTTCAGTTTTGAAATTTTATCGTTTAAATTGAATTTAAAAATAGCCTTCCAAGGCACAGTCTCGGAATTAGACGAAACCAGTTCCATTGGATCCGTAATATTGAATTATTATCGGATTTCAAATTTCGTATTGATTGGGGTTAGTGTGTGATTGTACGATATAATAACGCGCTGAAAACTTAATTGATAATAATTTAATGAAATTTACTTAGTCGAGCTTCTCTTATACGCCACTTCTTTTAACTTAAAACCGTGTTTCCCTTTCTCTTCTAAAAGGACAAGCAAGTTCAATTCCTTCTGAAAATCAAAATCGAAAAAAATATGTATAATAAATAGATAAATAAAAGAAGCTTCTAGGGGAAGCTGTAAGCCGTGTATAAAGAAGAAAAGAGCAACAATAGGGGCCAAACCCTTTTATTCTTTTCAAACCCCAAAACCACTCAGTCTAAAAAAAAAAGGAATCGAACATAAAAATGGCCGAAGCCTTCCTTTAAAAAAAAAGGAGAAATCTTCCACTGTCGAATCGCGAGCGGGCATTGGGGGGAGAGTCTGTATTCGAGTGCCGCGGTGAAGTGTGGGAGCGTCGGTGAGAAGGACGAGGGCGAATAGGGATCGCGATCTCGATCTGAACAAGTTAGGGTTGGGCCGCGATCGTTAGTGGAGGCTAGGTGGGGTTCGTGAGTTCGAGGAGTTAGCTACATCTGCGGCGACGTGCGGTGGAGGCGTGGCGTGCTCGAATTTTGGATTGCTCGATTTGGGAAGAGCTCGTGCTCAACGTGATTTGGGGATTGTGTCGTCCGGACTGTGAGGTACTTTATTTTCAGTTGCTACGTTTTGTTTTAAATCAAAAGTTGATGAAGGTATAAAATATAGATACAGAAAATAAAAATTTTACAGCAAAGCCAAAGTTTTATATATATGTAGATTTTATGTGTAAATAGTCAAACATGAAAAAAAAGAGATAAGGTTTTGAAAATTGAAATTTTAAATGTTGAAGAATTTATATATAGACATGCCTAAAATATAGGAATTTTAGAATGTTGTAAATCTTTATAACATTGGGGTTTTAAAACTATACAGATATTTGATAAGTAGTTTCAAAGAAGAAGAAATAAAATAAATATACGTCTCTAAATTTTTTTTTATAATTACCAGTTCATTTAAAAATTAATTGAATTGGTGACTAATTTATTTAATTAACTCATTTAATTATTGAGCTACTAAAGACAATTTGTTGAAGAAAATTTATTAGTTTAAAATTTTTAAATTTACTGGTCTATGTTAAAAATAAATTAGTAAGGTGATTAGTTTGATCTATTAACATATTTAATTTATTATAGTTTCTAAACTAAATTGTTAAACGAAAATTAGTTTAAGTAAAATTATTTGTTAATTAAATTAAAGTTAACAAAAGGAAATTATTGGTTCGATTTATTCGAATATTAACAAGATGAATCCAATATGTATTCAAGGTCAATAATCGTGGAATCAAAGCGAGAATGAAGTGGATTTGCGAATTTAAGGAGCAAAGGTGAGTTAATCTCACTCAGTTTAAATTTAAATTTAAATGATTAAATTTAAATAATTGTTTGAAATGGTTGAATTGATTTATGTGCTGTAGTGTGGTATATATTTGGAATTTGCATTTTATATTGTGCTAACATCTGTGGATGCAGGGAAAACAGGTTGGAGGGATCCAACTGGACCCCTCAACTTTATTTAATTATTTAATATTCTCTGTTCGGAATATTTGATATTCTGTAATGAATTATGTGGAAATATTGAATGCTATGGCTTGATTGTTATAATCAGGCAATAATGAATTACCAAATATATAATTTGAGTTTGGGAATGAAAATAAAAGAAGTGAAGTTGTAAGTAAAATAATTATAGAAAAGTTGAATAAATTTATGAATGACCTGGAAAGGAAATAAAGCGACTTTAAAATTTTAATAAATAAATCTTGAGAATGGGAAGGAAAATTTAAATAAACAGAAAGTTAACGAAACTTAAACTTCAATGTTATTGTTTAAAAGAACAAAACATTTATTTTAAATGTAGGATTTAAATTATTGAAGAAGAATAAAGAAGAAATTGGGAATAACCTGAAATTTGTATATTTCAGCTAAAGGATTTAAAAATCAAACTGAAAATAATAATAAAGTCCATAATTAATGAATTTTGAAATGAACTGATAAGTAAATAAATTTATTTCAAATGGAGTAAATTGGGAATCAATTTGGGAAATTGATTCAAGTGATTGAGATTGGAAATTTCTCTCTGAATAACCAAGTACGTTTTCAAAGTAAATTTTTAAATATAAATTAAAAGTTTAAATTTTTTTTAAGAAGTATGTTTTGAAAAATTTACTATTTCTAAATATTTAAATTCTAAAGTAAGTATTTCCTTTTAATCTATTATAGCAATAATTATTTGAAGAGTAAGTTAGTATTTTATTTTTAAAAAAGTGAAAATTTAATTTTATAAGTAACCTTATTTTCAAATATTCATATATTATGTTTTTTTTTCAAATCATTGAAGTAGTTTTAAAATAAATGTTTTAAAGTATATTTCAAAGTAAAGTGTTTTAAATTATTTTAAAATCTAGTTTTGTGCTTGGTGATTTCAAAAGAGATAGAAAATAACTGGGAAAGTTTATTCTGAAAAGAAAGATGGTTTTGAAACTGTTTTCAAAGGGATTGAAAATAGAAATATATCTTGTGAAGATATTTTGAGGTTAATAAATAATTTGGGAAATTATTTATTGTTGGATGGATGTTTGTGAATATTAATTGATAGTTAAATCACCGACTATCAATATTGAACAAATGCGATGATCGTTTCGAAGAGACCGGGATCGAGATTTATTTCTCGAAAACCACTTCGATCTGGTTTGTACGTTTCGTGTAAACGATTTTGGATTCGAAGATGGAGCATGGAAGTGCAAGGGCTAGTCGCTACTAATCCTGAAGATATTTCCAAAATGGATGTAGTAGGAATAGTGCCTTCGGTTCCGTTCGAACCCGGGACGGACTTGTATGGATGAATGCTTGCGAAACATTGTCAGGTGGACGATGGGCATTCTAAGGAATATGTTCTATAAAGGTAACGCTTAGCCTCAAGCCTCATCAAATGGGAATGGCTGTAAATCAGGGGTTATGCAGCAAGGCTTCGTGGGTAGCCCCCACTGGAGGGTGAGGACATCCCTGTCTAGATGTCCCTTTTATTTCGGCTTAGTGGGCGGTTGCTGATCCCAACCGCGAGGTGATCTTGCTCGGGACTGTCCAGTAAGGGATGGTTCCGGTCTTGTGTTGTAGGGGAGTTAGGGTGGCTCCTCGGTACGCTGATCTAGACCAGGTACTATGACAGGTGGTACCCCAGTGCCTAGCCATTAGTTGGAATCCGTTTTCTCTACGCGCCCGTACGATTTTGATTGTGCCCAACTATTGCTGAAACGTGAGATGCAAGCATTTCAGCTAGATTCTATTTTACTTTCTATAGACACTATCATAATATCAGAGGACTTTAATAAAAATGTTTTAGCTATCGTAAGGTAAAAACCCGACATGTTTATTTGTGGCGTGGTCTTACGAGATGCTTTTGTTTTCTAAGGATTTTTGAAACTTTAATAATCAATTGGTTGTGATTTTCTCACGCTGGTATTCCAGACTGACTCAGGTGTTATTTAACTGTAATGCTCGTGTCAGACCGAGTATTATAGGACACAGGATACGATGCTATGGAGCTCAGGAGAAGAGAAAGATGACGATACGTACTCCCGTACTTGTGTGTGTGTGTATATATATATATTCCGCTATATTGAGTTGTTGTGTATCCATTTGTATGATATTGATGTTAAGCTGTGATTGATGTACTCTGATGATGTAATATAGAAACAGATATATTTGATTTTGAGTAAAGATCATTTATTATCTATTATATTTTATTCCGCTGCGATGGTTAGATCTATTGTTGTTTTCAATTTTCTTCTTCTACCTCTTCTTCTTTTAACCCAAATGGTTCATATTTCTGTACAACTTGAGTTGATTTAGGTAGAATTGTGTTGACTCAAGGGGTACGGATTTGCGGGTCGTTTCATCATGACTGCTTGAGTTCACGATGGAGTCGGGTAATGGCGTGTGCTTCGAAGTGGAAGATGGAGCATCGGTGATGGAGGTTGTGATGACTGGCGAGGGTAAGGGGGTTGTGTGCATGTCTCATGTGCACTTGGATGTACATGCAAAAAAAGTAAAAAAAGGAAGAAGAAGGTGGTACTGTAGCGTGTGGAATACGGGTTCGTGGCCTTGGGCTTTGGCAGTTTGGAATATTGGTGAGCAATTTTTATCTTTGGTTCATGGTGTAAGTTAAATGAGAGCTTCGAAAATTTTATTACCATTCAATTAAATTTTTTGTTAATTAGTTGTTGAAAAGAAAATTTGAACTTCAATAACTTATAAATTAATAACGATTGCATTTGAGGTAATTAGGTTGCTAATTATTTTTATTAAGTCAATTAATAGGTAATTAAATGCGTCAATAGGAAATTAATTTAAATTGAGTAATTACTTGATTAATTTTAATTAAAAAAGAAATCGCTAATATATATAAATTCGGAATTTACTTATATGAGGTTTAAATCTAATGGAATCAGTCAGGTGTGGGTTTGGAGCTGCGGAAGCTGTGCAAAAGGATTTAAAGTTGGAACGACTAGCAAATAAAAAAGGTGAGTTAATCTCACTCAATTTGGATTACTACAATTAATTTTAAGTGGTAAAAATTAATTATTGATTGATTGGTTGAATTGATAAATTATTATTAGTTTGTATGTTAGATATGTATAGTAGTAGTGTGTGTATATATATATATATATATATATATATATATATATTAGAGTGATTGATATTCCCGCATATATATAGCGGATGAGACCCTATGAGCCCTGCATAATAACGGATGACCCTATATATCATGATATCCCCTTCGAAGTGGAATTGGTATTTTTATATTGTATTAACATCTGTGGATAAAGGGAAACAGATTGGAGGGATCCAACTGGATTCCTCAAAAATGTTCAATTTAATTTCATATATAGTGATACATGAATTGTTGAATAATCTGTGATAAATTATAGTGTAATTTGAAGTTATTGGCTGTTATGGTATTATTGGCCTAGATTTTGATATTTTAAAATATCATAAATATTTATACATTGAGTTTGGAAGGAAATTTAAAAAGGGATTTTGGAAGTGAAGTGTTTATATTGAAATTTGGATAAATTTTAAAGAAATGAATTTGGGAAAATAAATAGTTTGATTTTAAAAATTTATGTAATATATTTAGAGTATGAAAAATAAAGATTTGGAATAATGTAAATAAAAGGATTTTAAATAATAAAACTTAAGCGATATTTGTTTAAGTGTAAAAAAGATTTTAAAATCGAGATTTAAAATAGTTTGGGAAATATAAAAAAGGAAAATTTGAAAATAAAATATGAAATTGTTGGTTTAGATATAAATAAGATTTTAAATTATAAAAAGGAAGTGAAATATGAATTTAGTTGGGTTTTGGGATATAGTTGGGTTATTTAAGAAATTAATTTAAAAAAAATGAAATTTAAAATTAGAAATCGATTTAAAATTGATTAAGTGTTGTGAAACCGTTATAAACGGAAAATGAGATCATGGGATTTATAAAAAAGGTTTATAAATAAAGTAAAGTGGTTGTCGTTGGATAAATGGAAGTTATAAATTCACGGTGAGGATTTTTAAGGAGATGGGTAAATCGGCTTATAAATAATGACAGATTTATTTTTTGAAAATGTGAAAAGGGATTTTCGGAATTGGCACGTAAATCAAATTGGGAATAAATCGAGAGAGATTTATAAATGTTGGATTGGTTATATTGGAATTGGAAAATATATTTTTATCGAGGAACTGAGTTTGTTTTAAAAAGAAGGATTTTTAATTATCAACCGGGTAATTTAAAAGGTGTCTAAGAATATTTCAGAAAAATTAATTATTTAGTTATTTTAAATTGTTTAAAATATAATAATTAATTAAGTAGTTTATAAATGGTTGATATTAAGTTAATTATTATTTAAGAATTAATCGGTATAATTATTTTAAAAGGATAAATTGTTCGATAATATTGTTATGATATAATAACTTTTATTAAAGAGTATTTGCCTAAAGTTTAGCTTGGAAAATTATTATAGAACCTTCATAAGTATTATTTTGAAAATTATTAAATAAAGTTTTTGGGAAGTAATGGTATACTCACATTGTGGAATCGGAGGCAGTGAGTGCCTGCAGTTAAGTTTTGGATTTCTCTAGGATAGAGACGTAACAATTGAGCTGTGAATCCATGGTTTGATACTGCGATGGTACTTTCCAAATTATTTTAAAGATTTTCAAATATCTTTGAAAAGAATAGTTTATGAATATACTAAATTCGGTAAGAAAATATATATTTTGGATAAAGGGATTTAAGTGATTGAAATTTAAATTGAATAAGACTTAGTGTTTTTCAGTCGAAAATGGAATCTGTGATTGTATGATTGTTTATTTGATAGTTAAATAACCGACTACCAAATCCGGACCCAAAATATAACTTTAGGAATATCTAGGAGAAATACGGGAATTAATAGGTACAATTACCGTTCGAGGTGCTGTATTGTACGTATGAACTCATTTCGTTCTTCTAGGATGTTGATAAGGAAATCCATCCCTTAACGGTTAGGAGGTGATCTCCGATCTTATTTTCATCTAATTATTTCCTAAAGGTCCGGGGTTGAGTTTACTGTAATAGCGGACGTTGTTTCGAAGAAACCGAGATCAGGTAAGTTATCCAAAAACCACTTCGATCCAACGAGTACGTTTTTAAAGGGAAAACAAGAGCATGGAGTCGAAGATGGAGCAGTGAAGTGAAAGGGCCAATCGCTACTAATCCTGCGGATTTTTCCAAAATGGATGTAGTAGGAATAGTGCCTTCGGTTCCGTTCGGACCCCGAACATACTTGTATGGATGAATGCTATCAGTACATTGTCATTGGAGGACAATGAGCATTCTAAGTGAAAATTCCTTCAAAAGGTAATCGTAGCCTCTAGCCTCATCAACCGAGAATGATTGAAAAGCAGTGGGAATGCAGTAAGGCTAAGTGGGTAGCACCCAAAATTAGGGTATGTTTATCACCTTTCTAGATACCCTTGGATACTATTACTAAGATTCATGGAAGGAGCTTGGAAAGGGTGGAAACACCCGGGGTGATAGCATATTTGGTCTATCCAGGATAGGGGTAGTCCGGTCTTGTGTTGTAGGGGATTCCGGTGTGGTCCTCGATACGCTGTTCTAGATGTGTACTGTGACAGGTGGTACCCTAGTACCTAGTCATTCGTATGGAATATATTTCCCAATACATGCCTTTACGGTTTTGATTGTAGATACTAATATGCTGAAATTTAATTAATGTAACAATTTCAGCTATTTGAATAAGTATTTGTACATAGACACTATTATTATATCAGAGGATTTGATATGAAATGCTTTGGTTATCGTAAGGTAAAAACCGGCCGTGTTTATTTGTGGCGTGGTCTTACGAGACATCTTTGACTTTCAAAAGATTTAGATAACTTTAATAATTCAATTCGATGTGTTTTCTTACACTGGTTTTCCAGACCGACTCAGATGTTATTTTATTATAATGTCGGGTCAGACAGAGTATTACAGATATAGGATAGGATGCTATGGAGCTCAGGAGACGAGCTGGATGACGAAGACGTATTATACGTATTTGATTTTATTCCGCTGTGTATATTGTAGGCTATATATTCAGCATTTGTGAGGACAATTATTATAACTGTCTGGTATTGTGTTATTGATATGTTCTACTCTGATGATGTAATATATAAATAACAGTTATAGTTTTTTTTTGTATAAAGATCGGTTGTTATCTATTATATATTGTTTCGCTGCAATTGTGAGACTCTGTGTTGTTATTTCTATTTTCTTCTTCTACCTCTTCTTCTCGCTCTTACGATCTGGTATCTTCGGCATTTGATTGCTCGACATGTAATATAGTGAACGTATTGATGTCGATTTTCAAGCACCAAAAAATCTGGTTCGTCGCACATTGTTTGTGTGCTAATAGTAAAAAGTTGTTGTTATTATAAATATAAACAAAGATAAAGAAACAAGAAAAGGTTTTTATAACTAAAGTGAAAAGTGAAGTTATATATAAGTATAAATTTATAAATGTGATTTACGTATAAAAGGATATTTAAACGAAGTATAAAAAGCATAAAAATTCACTTTAGTCGTTGGGAAATAATGCGACTGATGACTGCATCACCATCAGTATTCTTTTCGAGTCTTTAAGTGATAAATTGTTACCTTTAATGATTTTCTATTGAAGTTATGTTTTGATAAAATAAATTTTGTTTTGACAAAACAAGTTTTGTAAAAATTCCAAGTATGGTTGGTAAGTATAAGAAATAAAGTTTTTGAACTTATAATTTTGAAATAATATAAATAAGAAATAAATTTACAACTTTTGAATTTGAATTGGATAAGTGAATCCTAATTTTAAAATGGTTGAATAATTTATTAAGCAAACAGAATTGAAATTGGAATTTGAGATATATGAAATAAAATAATTAGATTGAGTAAAGTTAAGTAAATTGAATTAGTTAAACGAAGTAAATGAAATGAAGTTTGACTTAAGAAAAGTTAAATAGAAGTGAATTGAATTCGAGTTAAAATGAATTAGATAAAATAATGAAATGAAATTTTAAGTAAATAAATTTGTATAACTTATGGATTTGAATAATGTTACGATAAAAACAAATGTATAATTTGTTGAATGAGAATATTAAGAAGAAAAGAAATCTCATTTTGAAATTGACTTATAAATAATGAAATTTAACTTAAAGTTAAGTAAAGTGGGATGAAACGAGTTAAATGAATTAGAATTAGAATTTTGAAATGAAGATGAACATAAGTTATAAATGATTTCAACCTTGAGTTATGAAAAGAAATGAATATGTTTTAGAACGTTGTTTGATAGAAATTGAATATGAATGTTAAGAAAAGTAAATTTGGAAATGAAACTAAGAAATGGAAGTTTACTTAAGTAATAAAGTGAAACAAAAATAAGAAGTGTTGTATAAATGTTATAAACTTAAGAAATAACTTTATGGAATGGTTGATTAAATATAGTTAGTATTAAAGAAGATATACTAGATAAATTGTATGTAGAATGAAATGTTGTTAAACATGAATTGAATTTGAAGTGAAGATTAAAAGGTGAATATTAATGAAATCAATGTAAGTAAAATTAATATGAATAGTTGAATTTGATTTTAAAGTGAATACGGATTAAATGAATGTAAAAGGAATTGAAAACAAATAAAAGAATTCGGAAAAAGAATGAGATATAATAAGAAACCAATTGGATTTGAGTCAGCGCTAGAGTGGTCGTGTGAACGATACTAGTTCAGAAGTGAAATTGTGCGATCAAGCGAGTGATCAGAAAATGGTTTTTGTGCATGGATGATGTATGTACATCATACGGGGTTTAATAAATTGAATTTTAACATTAAAAAAATGCAAATTGATATGGATTATGAATTAATTGGACGAATATTAATTGTTTGATGGTTGCATTTGTTGCATTTGCTATGTTTGCATATAGTTATTGTATTGGTATATGTTATATATTGATATTACTTTCTATATATTTGTTCTCATTTGTTGTTAAGTGTTTAGTAGGTGCGGATGGCGTATGCTTCACATTTGAAACTCGCTTACGCGCTATATTAGTTGTATATGCTCACTAATATAATAAAAGGTACATATCTCAAATTACATATCGTACTTTTATATATTTTTCCCTGAGGGATGCTTCAACCTTGAAGATGAGATGTATATTTGTGATATATATGTGTTGTGATCCTACTCAATTGAACTGTGCAAAGGAGACGCTGGCAAAAAATTTCCTAAATCTAAGGCGTTAGAATTCTTTTGAAAATTTTGAAAAATATGTTGATAACTAAAGTTTGATTTTAAGTTATAAGTCAAAAAGATATTAGTTGATTTTTGAAATAGTATTAATTAATAACTATGAATGAATTTGAAAATTTAGAGAAAGTTCTTGTAAGAAGTTCAACAAATTGATTTGGAAAAGTTAAAAGGTTTAAATGAATTTGAAATATAGTTTGAACTAACTATTTTTAAAAAGTTAATGGATTTTGTGACATCTTTCTTACTTGGTAATTTTGGGAATGAAATTCTTTTAAGAATGGGAGAATGTGACGACCTAGAATTTCAGTCGTTCGAATTTGGAATATTTAATTGATTTTAAATATTCCAAAGTAAATTTTATAAGTTGAACAACTTTTATTTCAAATATAATGATTTATTTGATAATTAAATTGTTTAATTTAATATTTGAAATTATTTAAGTAAGTGGATCTTGAGTTTAATGTAAATGAAAATGATTTATAAAGTTGATTTAAATTCTATTTAAATTAGAATGGAGTTAGTGAATTTTTAATTTTGATTTAAAAGTGAATAAATAGAAATTAGAATTTATTTGATTTAATTAACATGTAAAAATAGTCACTTTTGACACTGTCCCGGATTACGACGAAACCAGTTTCATTGGATCCATAATAGTGAAGTATAGTATGATGTCGAATTTCATGTCGATTGGACTTACCATTTGATTGTGTGTGTTCGAAATGCACAGAAATTAATTAAATGATTTTAATTAAAATAATCCGATTTTGAAAAGCTATCTTCTGTATATGATGGAATTGGCCTCCGATATATATTCCATTATGTTCGGAATAGGGGTAAAAAGTTAAGAACGTCAGACAGCACGCTTCGTTTGAAGTTCGAAAATTTAGAGAGTGAATAGTGTTTAGATATTTTTTTCTATAAAATGACCTTAGCTCTTCACAATTGCAAAACCCTAGAAACTAAAGCCAGCCACCACTTTCCTTTTCGGTGGCCATAAACGCGCCGATTTCTTCCTCCAATAACTCACAATCCATCGACTTTTAGCAAAACCATCCAACATGAAAATTATCGAGTGCATCGAGATCTATCACCTCAATGGTGGTGATCTGATTTAACGCGGCGTAGAGGAAGAGAGGAGCTCACGTTCAAGAGACCTAGGGCAGGCTGCTAGCGGCTATTTCGTGGATCGTGCTCAATGAGGTTGGAGGCGTAGGGGCGGCGGAGGATGGGCGTTCGTTTGGTGGTGGTGGATCGTCGTCTCGATTGACGTGGGTGGTACGATGATCAAGGGAAGATATGCGAGAATGGGTTATGGTAAAAAGATAAATGCGTGAGAGAGGAAGAGGGTGGTTAGGCTAAGTACGGTGATTAATAAAGTTAATTATGTAATTAATTATTTTATAAAATCATGTAACTTATAAATGGTATAACTCTTTCATACAAGGTCGGAATCGAACGAAACGAAGTGCATTATTGCAAATACTACATTTTAGAGCTTGTTTGTACAAATTCGGAGCTCCAAGAAATTTTGAGTTAAATTGGATGCCCGTTCAATTTTAATTCAATACAGAGCGCTTCGACGATTTCTGGCATTTTGTGAGTAAAACTCACTCACTCTGAACTGCTTATATTTTTATATAAGTGAGAATAAATTTATTTATGATGATTGATGCTTGTTTGGATGATATTATATATATATATATATATATATATATTAGTGTGTGTTGGTTGGTTTGGATATATTTCCGCCTATTGGAGCAGATGAGACCCTATACATTCCCATATATGAGTGGATGATCCTTTGTACGTGTGTCTACCTCGAAGTAGACATTGTACGTTTTTCTCATATGGTATATTTGTTGCAGGTTACATGTTGGTGGGATCCAACAGAATTCCTCACTGCTGTTTATTATTTTCATATATATGATGATATATGATGTTATGGATGTCATGATGATGTTTTGATGTGATTTGACTATTTAGTACTATGGTAGCACTGGGCCTTATTTTTCGGTATTTTGCAAATATTAAAAATGATGATTTTGATTTGAAAATGATTTTGGGAAGTATAAATATGTTTTAATGATTTTTGATTTATTTTAAATGAAGGAATTTGATTTTAAATAAAAAGTTATGTTTTTTTATGATTTAAAAGTATGGTTTGTGAAATGCTTTGAAAATAGATTTTTGAATAAGTTCATATAAAAGGTTTATAAAGGTGATATTTTTATATATAAGGAAGTTGATTAAAAATTAAGATTTATAAACGTTGGTAAATGGTTTTGAGGTTGAATTGGTAAATGGATTTCATAAGTGGATTTTATTAGTAAATTTAATTTTATAAAAAGGATGGATTTATAATTGGAATTTATAAATGGTTTTGAGGTTGTTTTGTAAATGGAAATATAAATGAATTTATAAATGAATTTGATTTATGGCGAGATGGATTTATAAGTGGATTATGATAGTAAAATTAATTTATAAGAGAATGGATTTATAAATAGAATTTTATGAATAAAAGAATATTATAAAATAGAAGTTTTATAAAATCGAAAGGAGATTTATAAAAATGGTTGTATAAATATTGAGATGTTTTATGTTGATATTTAAATATGGGTTTTTATTTAAAGGAGTTTCGAAAGTGATGTTTTGATGGAGTTTGATATTTTGAAAATTAATATAAATTTTCAAAGCAAAGGTTTTGGGAAGTAATGGTTTCAAATGGAATTAAAGGGTTTTTTGAAAATTATTTAAAATGTGATAAGTAACGAAAACATAGATTTCAACATTTATTGTTGTAATAGACGTTCTCGGAGAAGTAAGGAAGGCATGGACTATAACACCGTTGTTATAGTAAATGATTTACAAAAGGAAATGTTTTATATAGTATATGAAATTTATCTATATATATTTTATTAAATCCCTAAACTAATGTTTGGGTTGCTGTAACGATGTTTTACGCAATATTTGTTTTGAGCCAATAAATTAAGTTTTGACCTTCCATCGTGAAATACACGAATCGGTTCATATGACCGTGCTAAAGGCTTGGTGGTGTAGGAGCTTTGCTTCCTATACTTAACACCCGTCGGGAGGCGTATGAACTCTAGAGTTGTACGGTTATAGAAATCTATTTGGCGTGTCTTCAAATGGTAGTGTTGTTGAATATGCCTATATTGTTGATATAAGTATATGAAAATATTTTCTAAGTGTTGAAATGATAGTGATTTTTGAATATGCTTATACTATTGATGTAACAACCCGAATTCCAGTGGGTCCGGATTTTTCGCAAAAATGGTAAAATCCAAGCCCACTGAATCCCGAGTTGGGTTTTTGGTATCCTAAAAATAGGCAAAGACAAATATATCAGAACTTAGATAAATATCTCACATCGGAACTGACTAAAATATAATAGTAAGTAAATACTCACCAATATAATAACACTTTCTAAACAAGTGTCTCAAAGTTGGAAAGTCTCTGCCATCTACTTAACATGTAGGATGTTATGAGGAGGGGGTCAGAACTAAACTCTGGTGAATGGACAAATTATCCACTTCTAAGATTAATTCTACATATACCATTTTATTTTCATTTACTATTATATCAGGTTCATTGGGTTTATAATACTCTCGCCTTTATGCGTGAATCGTGCCCACCTACTCCCTAGTAGATTTAAATCTAATAACCGATATATATGTAGCTATTACCCAATGACCGCATTGGTCCTAGGTACTACCCATAGTGCCTTCTATATCCTCCTTTCAAAGGACTCCATTTTCTTGCTTCTGTGGCGTTCTATGACTACATCTATAAAGGACTGCCTCGTAAGGCCTACAATACAGATGTTCCGTCGTCTACTATGAAAACATAAAACTGCGTCCGCACTAGTCTATACTAATGCTCGGACATCCACAATGTACAACCCGGTGCGTACCTTTACTATACACAATCGTTCTGTCTACTCCCTGAATCCCGCTTAACAAGGTCTACCTTGTACAGAACTCAGTCGAGGATTTTCTATGTTTGTAAAGGACGGCCTTATTAGGCCTACAATACATATATTCTATTTGGTCTGTCTCTTTTCTTATCGTGGCTATGGCCCTACGCATCCACCCCTCAACTAATCGAAAGACCTCTAAAGAGCTAAGTGGTTGTGCCCTACTGCAAACAATCTAAACATCCACTTAGCCGCGCCCCTAGTCTAATGTCTCGATAGTGAAAGGTTCACTGGACTGTTGGTTTAGCTCTAGTCTTTCTCGAACTCAGTTCTTAGTTTTGATGTTGGCTTGATATCCGCATGCGACTATCCTTTTGGGTCATGTCCACTAAAACTTACTTGCAAGTACGGGGACATACGAATATCCTACTCCAAACATTAACCACTTTTGACTACCTACAATGGTCCTGCCATGTAAGAAGCAGTCAAGGCATACTCTTTTGATGGAACACCTACAGACCTAACTCTGGAGGACTGCTTCACTATGCCTACCCCAGAGGGCCATCCTAGAGTACGCTCACGTCCTGCCAAAGTCTCGTACTTCCTTCTAGCCTAAAATAACTAAGTTGGATGTGCTTTTTCTGTGCTGAAATCCGTGATAAACTGCTTTGTTAGGCTCTTCATCCTTTGGGCTTCTCCAAACGCATCTTACTCTTTTATTAGGCTCTAAGTCTAATCTTTTATTTTGCATTTAGTTTACTTTTCTTATTATGTTGGCTACTTATTTACCCTAATTAGCATAATCTTGTCCCAGCCTCACCTAACTATTGTGAGACCATCAGTTCTTGATTGAAAGGGAATGATGTTGTTGTGAGCCACTTCTATTATCTTGCTTATTAACTTAATCCTAGATCTAAGTTTGTTAAAATAAGCCACTTCTATTATTTCTGCTCTATTTGATTATTGATTTAATTTAAGTCTTAAAATAAGCCTTTTCTGTTCTTTCTATTTAATTATAACCTATGTTATAAACTTGTAATTGTCTCTTTTATTTCTTTTTATAATCTATATATTATAAATACAATTACAAGTGTCTCTTTTTTATTATAGTCTATCTTCTTTTATTATGATATTGAAATCTATTTAATTCTCTTATGTTATATGATAATCTTGGCTTGGGACTACGTCCGATTGTCACAAATTTACTTATCATAATAACTGCTTTACTTTTATTTTATTACCTGCGTAGTAAATGCAGATCTGGTTACATTCCTGTCTATAGCTTCTAGTCTTGTCTAATGATTAATCTGATTCCTTCTTTAATTCCTTTAATTCTTCGCTTTAACTTCTCTTATTCTAGGAAGTAGTTCTACTCTATTTGGTTGGTTACAAAAACTGTGCTAAAAAATCCATTTTCATATTTTAATACTAAATAATGCTATAAACAATAATTCATAACTGCAGAATATTTCTTTATTTGTTGCTTTACTTTTTGGATAGTATAAAATATAGTAGTTTCTCCGTTTTACACTAATTCCCTTTTTCTTTCTTTCGTTCTTGCAATTACGTTTATCGTTATATTTAAAATATTAAAAATATATTCTCTTTTCTATACCGACCAATTAATCTATCACTAACTTCCTTATCAAGTTATTAAATTTTCCTTTTTTAGTTCATTTTTCCCCGTTTTAGCATAATTTACTGCAAATTTTTATCTTTCTCTCTTTTTTAGCTTTTCTTATTTTACATCTAATTTCTGCAAATCTAGTATTCTTCTATTTAAGTCCGTATTTGTGAATCCTTCTCTTCACTAATTTATTCACGTAAAAAGGAATAAAAAGAAGCTAACATTTACAGGCTAAATTTCAGCTTTAAAATAGATGTAAATAACTATAAATTTCTTACTTTTAGACTTACGTCTTTCGCTAACTGTCAAGCCTAATATTATCATATTTAATTGGATTACTATCTCCCTTTTTTCCATATAATCAAATATAAGCTCTCTTATACAATTTACAATCTTAGCATAACTAATTAACAGAGTTAATTAGTGAAACAAATACTGAATAAATTATTTAACGAGAATCTAACGATAATATATCATAAACGTAAAAGATATAATTAAATCCACTCACCTATCGTCCTTAGCTTTAAATCCCTATCTTCTAAAATTACTATGTCGTTCTATAACTTATCTCCTTTAATTTGTTGCAATTTCTCTATTTTGTTCACATATATTTTATTTGGTGAAGATTTATGAGAAATAGGAGAAAAGAATGAAGAAAAAAGCTATTGTTTACTGTAAGAGATTGATGAAGAAAGTGACGGTTGCTGGAACGAGTTACATTACGTTCTTCTTATATAGATGCAGCCCACCAATTATCTAATTAATCCCCTACTTAATTAATCCTTCAATTAACTTTTAGGTGCAGCAATATACTGCCAATATGTACACATTCAAATCTAGGTCCACTATTATTTCTTTTCCTTATTAATTGATTTTTTCTACTGATTATGTTACAATCCTAATTAATAGCCCCATTAATAGATTAACATGTCACCTTTATTGGTTAATTTCCTTAATTAATATTTTATACATTGTAACGTTTTATTAATTGTCATGTCAATTAGTTCCAACAATCAATTAACATATATATTCAATATGCATATATATATATATATATATATATCTAGATTTGAATTTGAACATTTATTTGTTACATTTATATGTAGACTTCTTTAAATTGAGGGATCTAATACACACACACATTATATATTAATCTCCAATATCAATTCACATATTAATTAATTGCACTTTTTAGCTGATTCAGTTTGCAATGTTAATTATTCTTCTTATTTTTTTCCGCTTACATCTAATTCTCTTAATAATTTAATTCATTAAAAACCTAATAATTTTTGTATTACTTTTATAAATATCCTATGAATTAATTGCAAATGTTTATAATTGATAAAATTCCTGTGTTTGCTTATGTAATTGTTTCTAAAGCTAAAACTTCAAATGGCTATAGCTTATCTGTTAGAAGTCCATTCAGAAAACATTGTATATGGAAGTTGATTATAAAATTTCCACAAACACAATGGTATATGTTCCATGGTCAAATTCCAACATTAGAAAAAATTCATTTTCCAATGTTTTCAAAATTATCAATTAAATTTATTTTAATTTAACCGTCAATAAAATGTGGGGTGTTACAGTTGATATAAGTGTACGAAATATTTTATAACTGTTGATGAAGTGATTGTGAATATGCTTATATTGTTAATATAAGTATATGGAAATGTCTTCCAAGATAGAAAGATTTGAAATGGTTTTGAGGATGTATCTTTTTAAAGATAATTTGAAGTGAATATTTGAAAAGTGATTTAATTAATAAAAGATTAATTAAAAGGGCCTAGTGATTGCTTATGGTGATAGCTTTGATTGTTTGTTTGCTTTGATAGTTAAATAACCGACTACCACATAAATTTGGCATATTTATCGTTATCGATTTGGAGAGATCAGGGTAGGATTTATTTGAGAACCACTTCGGACCAACGTATATGTGTTCGATGTGCATGGCTTGAAAGATATAGATATTTGGAATTTTCATAGGGAAGGACTGCTTGTTGATGGTTTGGGGATAAACTCCCAATATACATATAGGAGCAGTAGCCTCTTCATTATGAGATATCTGATATAAGGCATATTCGCTACTAATCCTAGGGGTAATTCTCGACAGGATGTGGTAAGAGAGTGCCTTCGGTTTGTCTTGTTCCTGAACAACTTGTATGGATGGATGTCTGACAGTACATTCTTGAGATTGCATCACTGTACATCTGTTTGGAGGTGGAGAAGGCAACTCTCTTAGCTTAAAACCATTCTTTGAGACGTACGAGCTCGGAGGCTATATGTTTGTAGAAGCCAATAAGTGATTGAAGGAATGGCACTGTGGCAGTCAAAAAGGAAAGTGATATGTGCTATGTGAAAGGTAATCATGACCATTGGCCTCACAACCGAAAATGACCGAAATAGGGTTGGATGCAGCAAGACTATGTAGTTTGCAACGATTAGGGTATGACATCCCCTTCTAGATATGTTTCTTTCCGCTATGACATTCAGGATGTAAATTATTGTGGATGTATGCTATGAGGGCCCTTGATAGGTCAGTAATGACCGAGGTGACGATATATTCGTTACTATCTAAGGAGAGGTAGGTCGGTCTTGTGTTGGTAGGGGAGCATATGTTATGTGGTCCTGGGTACATTCCTCTAGAAATGTACTGCCGGAAGGTAGTCCCTTCAGCTGGTCATTTGTATGGAATCCATTCTCCATTAGGTGTCTGCCATTTTGTTTGTAGAACCCGTGTTAGTGGTTAGTATGCTGGAATTTAATAATGTAACAATTTCGACTATGATTAATATTATTTGTATAATAGACACTATTATAATATAACATATTTAATATGAAATGGTTTGGTTATCGTAAGGTAAAAATCCGTCTGTGTTTATGTGTGGGCGTGTCTTACGAGATACCTTTGTTTTGATAAAAGAACACTTTTATGATTTTAAAATAAATTCAGTTGAGATGTGTTTTCTTACGCTGGTTTACCAGACTGATCCGTACGTTCTTCCTTACCAATGCTCAGGTTAGACCGAGTATATTAAATATGTAGATTTAGATGCTTTGGAGCTTTAGTAGGAGAGCAGAAGTCTTCTGGTCATATTCCACGTATATGTATATATGTCCACTGCATTGTTATTTAAATAAACAGCAATTGCAAGGACGGGTTATCATAACTATCCAGGCTGATGATTAGTGGCTGATTGTTGTACTCCGATGGATGTATGTGTATATATATTCTGTTTTGTAAAGACCATTGATATGATATTATATGTTTTTCTGCTGCGATTGTGAGATTCTGTAATTGTTTTAGTTTCTTCAATTTCTTCTTCTTTTTTTCTTCTCTTCTCTTCATTCCTCTCTTCTTCTCTCTTCTTTCTTTCTCATGATTATTCGTATTTCCCTTCATTTTCGGGATGGACATGTGTGGTTATTATTGGCTCTGAACGGGACGGATTTGTGGGTCACTACAAGAACCATCTTGTAACACCCCATAAAAATTATTAAGCAATAAATGAACTAACTAAATAAGATAAGATTAAAAACGAAATTTTTGTTAAAGTCTAAGGTGACCATGAAATTATGTCGTTGCGTTCGTGATGATTTTCTGATCAATTTTCATATATATTTTTTTGAAAACAGAGCTCAAATGAAAAGTTATAGAAGTTTGAAGTTTTCAAATTCAAAATAATTTAAATAGAATTCAAATTCAAATAAATAACTAATTTCAAATTTTGAAATTTGAAAATTAACAATAATTAATCTTGGAGGTTAAGTAAATGTTAAAATTATAGTTAATGTTAAAAGTTAATTAAGAAATTAAGTGAATATAAAACGAAAAATAGTTAAACGGTCCTAAAATAGGTGAACCGATCAATCACTCCCTAGGACCAGTCTATTGCCTAGGGTTGACCAGTCGACTGTATGGTCGCAACTAGGGTTTTGTGCATTTGAACGGTCTAGATTTTATTATTTTAAAATGACTTAAATCTGATGGTTCTGGTGCTTTCTAACCACTATAAATAAGAACCTAGCTTGCTCACTTTTATTCAAAATTATTTTAGGAACCAAGCGAAGCTCTGTCAGTCTCTTTGCTCAAAGAATTAGAAAATACTCTAGGGTTTCAGGTAAGAAATGGTGTGTAAGGTACGGATTCTTTTATTTATTTCCGCAATTTAAATAGAAAATCCCCTTTTCAATTTCATACAAAGAAGTTGAATAGAGCATAAAAGTATTTGAATTGTAAGTTTTTATTAACGTCGATTCCGCTACTTTAGTATAAAATAAGTTTGGTATGGTTTCAATTATATGCAAGTCATTTGATCGAATTGTGGATATTGGATATATGGTATATTTGATGGTGCGGAATTGGACTTGTATACATTTGAATTTTTGACATTTAAACATTTGTTTATGACGCAATCTTCACATGCTTAGAAATATTTTTAGTTGCATATATATATATATATATATATATTACAAATATTATGAATACCGGAGAGGAGAAGTTACCTGTAAAATACTTGGGCTTGCCCCTTAGTTCAAATTATATTCCTGCATCCCATTGCACTCCTCTGCTGAACAAAATTAGTACAAAATTAGATTGGTGGGATAGTAGTTTATTATCAACAATGGGGAGAGTATAAATTATACATTGCACAATCAGACCAATAGTTATGTATCGGCTTTTGATTTATCATTTACTGATATCGGTGTTGAATAAGTGGACAAAATGTATGTGGACTTTTTCTAGCATGGTAAGCTTCACAAAATATCATGGGATCTTTTGTGCAGACCAAAAGCAGATGGGGGCGTAGGACTATGTAATTTCTCAGATCTTAATACTATTGCCCGAATAAAATTAGTATGGAATTTACTCACAAAAGACTACTTATGGTCTAGGCGGATGAAATCAAAGTATTTTTCAACTTCTAATTTCTAGACAATGGGTATTAATAAAAATTATTCTGGTGCTATGAAACTTATCCTACATACTAGGGATATTGCATGCAAAGTTATGAGCAGAGTGGTAACTAATGGAGAAACAACATCACTTTGATTAGATATGGGATCAACCACTAGCCTCTTGTTGATATGCTAGGATAGAGCAGGCTACATCTTAGTAATAGTAGACATTGTATGGTAAGCAGAATAATTCATTCTATGGGGTTGCATCTAGAATTATTATCGGAGACCTAGGAGATATCTAATGTTATTAAATAGGTTATGTTATCCCACCTTTTGGCAAGGCAGTGATACCAGGGACTTAACCAGAGACTGATGATAATCTGCTTCGAAGATCATTTATTTGCAATTTCATGATGGATACAGGAAAACTTGCCCCGAGTTCGGATCGAGCTACAATTAGCATGGTATGACAAGAAAAGTTATGAAAGGCAACGTGCCAAATTTCAGGTCAATCGGGGTTCGTATGCTCAAGTTATGAATCGATCAAGATCTGTGTGAAGCGTGTTCATTTCGTATCCATCCATCCGTATCCATCATTTTGTATCCATCACCATCGATACGAAGTAAGCATAACTCCGTCACTCGACATCCATCATTCGTATCTATAAGGTTCTAACCAATATCGATGGGCTCCAACACTTCCCAGATCGATCGCACTCCATTTGACCAGCAGCTGTATTTTTCATATCGATCACTTACTTGATCGATACAAAGAGTAGAACCGATGATTGATACGAAGAAGGGAGTAAAGCATCAATATGAAAAGCAAAGCATCGACTGGATATAAGGGGAGTACTCAACCCAAATTAAGTGTCCATATGCATGAATTTTGGATCTCCATAAAGCACGCACACCAGGGCATCGATACGAAGGGATCGGTACGAAATGTATCGATACGAAAGCCTTAGCCAGTCCTTGTTTGCAACTTTGCTTGATCATATCTCTCAAACCACAAATCCAACTGCCATGAAATTTTCATAGAAGGTTGCATATCAACTCAAGGACATCCGTGATCGATTGCAGCTCAATTGAAGCATTTCCTGATCGATACGAAAGCTATGTGGATCGATCCCAAATGACTCCAGATCGATTGTTTTGGCCCACCTACACATAAGAAAAGGTATTCCGAGGTTCAAGGCAATATTTATAGCTTCACACCTATAAATAGCACCTCCATTGCATCTAAAAAAGGACTTTTATGTTGCTGCTTGGGTTAAAATCCATTGTAATTCGAGTGTTAGTCATTGTACTGTTGTAACTCGGTTTATAATCAGCAATAAACATCAAATCCTTCAAAGTAGATGTAGGCTACAATGACGAACCACTATAAATTCTTGTCTTCTTTCTCTTACTGCACATTTTCTTGGTGTGATTGTTAGATCAGCCTCATTTTCCATTTTACTTCTTCATTCTAATCTCTTCAATTACATCCGACGAGTGTTGTGTCCATTTTCAGTACAAACACTTTGGTGCGTTCACTGAGAAACTTTGCTTTTTCTCCGATTCTGTAGATCCCCTGCCGTCGTTGGATTGCTAAAATCTAAGGAGGAGATCCAGATTTGTCTTCCAATGGTTCCTTCAATCCTATTCGGATTGTTCCAGATCTAAGAAGAACTACATCCAAAATGGTGCGCAACACCAGAACTGCTTCTAATGCTGCTAATCCATAAGGAAGGGATAGGCAAAGTCCTGTGCAACTGGCTACTACATGCCAAACATCAGCTAGAGCTCCAGATCTACTTGGTCTAGTAACTAGAGAGGAATTCCATACCCTCATGCAAGAGCTCACTCAAAGCTGTTAAGAGATCACTCAACAGATCCGTGCCAATATGGAACTTGTGAACCAGCTGAATGAAGAAAGACGGAGAGATCTAGAAGAGAGCATGCCTCTTATTCATTGTCTGAAAGCTCGACGTCATTTGAATCCTGTCATAGGTCTATGAAACTCCGATTAGATGAGAATTACATGGAAGCCTCTAGGCACTCGTATGCTGCTAATCCTGGACAGTTCGGGATAGGTCCTTCTACAAGGCATCAAGCTGCACCCTCCTCCTAAGGAAGGACACTTCCTTATAGCACTACTCATGACCATGCAGCAGCTGCTGCTATAGCTCTGGATCCCGAGATCTAGAACCAACCAGATCTAGCATCTCATCACCACATTCATGCTCAGGATCCTCATTTCCTTGAAGCCCAAGAGCCTGGGAGGCATGGAATGAATGGTAGACAGTGACCGGACCATCCTCATGACATGGAACTCGACTATGCCTTGGCCCCAAATCCTCAGATGCCTGATATTCCAACCATGATATGCCAGATGATTAGAGAAAGTCAAGGCCTCGCAAATGATGACTGGGGAATTTCTGGAAGTCACACCCCATTCACTAATGACATTTTCTACGTGGAGCCACCACGTCGATTCAGGATGCCGACCTTGCCAATGTACGAAGGAAATTCGGATCCTGACCAAAATATTATGAAATATGAATGGCTTATGAATGCCGCTCGAGCTGATGATGTGGTTAAGTATAGAAGTTTCCCTATCTCCTTGGGAGGTATTGCAACTATGTGGTTCACTCGTCTACCACCCAGATCCATTTCATGTTTTGACCAGTTAGCTACTAAGTTTGTTGAGCAGTTTTGTATGCATGCTACAAGGCCGAAGGACGTTAATACCTTGTCGAGTGTTACTCAAGCCCCAGGAGAGACTCTAACGCATTATCTGAAAGGTTCCACGTAGCTTGTGTCGAATTCAGCAACCCCAACGAAAACTCTATTCTGATGGCATTGACTAAAGGGATCGACCCTGATTCCGAGTTTGGTGATTGGTTGGCTGGGAAACCCTCCGCTTCGTTGGACCATTTCTATGCGAAGGTAGCCCAATTTTTGAGGATAGAAGACGCTAGACAGTCTAGGAAGCAGGACGTTGCGGGGCTTAGCAATCAAGGTATCCAAAGTACTATTGTAGCCGGGCCGGTAAAGTATAGTTGAACACTCAAAATAAACAAATCCAACAGAAGGGTGATAGAGGTCAAGGAAAGAAAAGAGACCCTCATCATGGGAGACCCAAAGCTCCTATGTTCAATCGATATACTCCTTTGAATACGTTGCTAGAAAATGTTTATCTTTAGACCTGTAATACAGGGCAGTACGAGAAGCCAGCTCCGAAATCATCGTTGGAGAAGCAGATTCAGACCGAGAAGTTCTATAAGTTCCATGATTGTTACAGCCATAACACGAATGAGTGTCGTCATTTGCAGGATATTATTGAAATGTTGATTAGAGAGAGAAAGTTAGAGCAGTTTGTTTGGGCTCCATAGGATGGCAGAGCGGATCCATCTAGTCTTAATCAAGGCTAAGGCTAAGCTAGGCCTAAAGAACCCGCATGTACCAGCGTGAGGCTGGTGATTAATACTATGAGTGGTGGTCCTCATCCGGTTGATCGAACCTGGAAGGGAAAGGAATCATATGCTAGTTCGATTAGGTATGTGGACTTTGGATGTTGTAGTTGTACCGATAAAGTTGCCCCGACAAAGCAATAGAAGATGATGACATCGTTTTCAAAAACTGTGATGTTGAAAACAATGTCGACAAAGTCGAGGCCCCCACTATTGATCCGTTGGTTATTTCTGCCCAAATAGGTCCTGCTTGGATGAAAAGGATCCTAGTTGATAGTGGAAGTTCTATAAACATACTTTTCAAACATGCTTACAACCAAATGCTAATGGAAGGGAAGGATCTGAAACCGTGTCAGTCATGTATACATGGTTCCGATGAAAGTGCAACCATAACAGCTGGGATGGTGGAGTTACCTATTAAGTTGGGTGTTGATGATCGTCGAAGAGTCCGAATGCTACAGTTTGTCGTGTTGGATATTCATTCTCCTTACAATGCTTTTTTAGGCCGACCGTCCCTTACAGACTTCAGAGTAGCAATTGCCCCTTGGTGTTTGATTCTAAAATTCCCCACCGATAACGGAGTTGGGGTGGTACATGGTGATCAGGTGGCAGGACGTGCCTATTATGTTGTGGAACTACGAATGCATCGCTAAGGAGAAAGGTTAGGATGCGGAGGAATCTCTCTGCATCTGCTTTATGGAGAATTGACAATTAATGCTTGGGCCTGGCTCGGACACCACAACCAGTTTTCTAAGGATCTTGATCCTAGAGACAACGATGATAAAGGGGAATTTAAAGAATACCAGGCTTCCTCGATGGAGTTGATGATTGATTTTCCGATCAACTATGATGACAATTCCAGTGTGGTAAAGGTCGGATCTCAGCTCGGCCCCCCTAGATGAGACAAGAACTAGTTGATTTTCTTCATGAAAACCTTAATGTAATTTTATGGACTCATTCAGACATGTGTGGGATCTCGTCGAACATCACGAGCCATACATTAAATATCGACTCGCGGCACGTCCTGGTGAAACAGAAAAGGTGCGGTATGGACCAGAGATATCTGTCGCCCTAAAGGAAGAAGTGGATAAACTTAAGGCTAATGGCTTTATTTGTGATGCTACAAACCCAAAATGGGTATCGAATCCAGTGCCCGTCAGAAATTCAAATGGAAAATGGCGGACATGTTTGGACTGTTCAGATCTAAACAAAGCCTACCTCAAAGACAGTTTTCTGCTTCCTAGAATCGATCAACTGGTGGATTCAACAGTTAGACATGAGCTCTTATCTTCCATGGATGCATACTTCGTCTACAATCAAATCCTGATTCACCTTCCTGACCAAGAGCACACTAGCTTTATTACTGATCTAGGACTTTATTGTTGCAAGGTGATGCCGTTTGGACTCAAAAACGCTGGAGCAACTTATCAGAGGCTCATAAACCGAATGTTTGCAAACCAGATCGGGAAGACTATGGAGGTATACGTAGATGACATGCTCGTGAAATCGCAACTATCCAACAACTATATTAATGATTTAGAGACGATGTTCAATGTACTCCGACAGTACAGAATGAAGCTCAATCCGTTTAAGTGTCATTTTGAAGTTGCATGTGGAAAATTTCTTGGGGTTTATTGTCAAAGCCGGAGGGATTGAAGCTAACCTTGAAAAAAATCTAGGAGATTCATAATCTCAAAACTCTTAGAACCATCAAGCAGGTACAAAGTCTTAATGGGACGATGATAGCTTTGAGCAGGTTTATTTCCAGATCCATGGACAAATGTATTCCCTTCTTCGATCTTATTGGAAAAGGGAAACGAAATTTTGAATGGACAAAAGAGTGCGAGGGCGCATTCAGGGCACTAGTACAACACCTAGCAACACTTCCCATCTTGTCGAAGCCGGTTGATCACGAGAAGTTGTATGTCTATCTGGCGTTTTCAACAAACGCAATCAGTGTTGCGCTAGTTCGAGAAGAAGATCGGATCCAACGACCGGTCTATTATGTCAGCAAAAGAATGAGGGGGCAGAAAGAAACTACTCGAAGATAGAGAAGCTGGCTTATTGTCTTGTTGTAACCTCAAGAAAGCTCCGCCCATACTTCCAAGCTCATACGATCACTTTTTACACCGACCAACCGTTACGACGTTCCTGACGTGACCCGATACATCTGGTAGGTTGCTCAAGTGGAACATCGAGCTGAGTCAATTCGATATCACTTATACCTCAAGACGAGCTATTCAAGGACAAATTCTGGCAGATTTCATAGATGACTTCACCATATCGGAGAACTCGCCCAAAACCAATGAACCACCTAATTATATATAGAAGCTATACATCGATGGTGCATCAAGCGACCAGTGCTCACGCGCTGGAGTGGTGCTTGAAACCCCAAAAGGGTGATCTTCATGCTATGCTTTGAAATTCAACTTCCATGCAACTAACAACAAAGCCAAGTACGATGCCTTACTCATTGGACTGAGGCTTGCCAAGGATTTAGGAGTCGTCGCTATGGAAATTTACTACGATTCACAATTGGTGGTGTGCCAGGTTCGAGTGGAGTATCAAGCTAGAGACCAAAGGTTGGCCTCTTATCTTATGTGGGTCTAGGAAGTGTTGAACCGATTTGACTATCATACTATCCATTGTATACCCCGAGAGAAAAATCAGAAGATCGATTTTTCAGCAAAACTGGCCAGCGCTGGCGAAGCATAGCAAATGGGACTCGTGCCCGTGGAGAGCTTACTGCTCTAAGTATTGATCAAGCGGAGACAGACTGGATTCATGAGGCAACACTCGAGAGGGAAACGTGGATGACTCCAATTAAAAGCTATCTTGAACACGAAACGTTACCCGAGCATAGGAGCGAGAAGAGACAGGTCCTCCAGAAGGCTTCGCAGTTTGTTATCCAAGATGGAGTCCTATACAAAAGAGGATTTGTATTCCTTTACTCCGGTGTATCGCCTGTGATGAAATCAAGCGAGTGTTGCAGGAAGTGCATGAAGGATAGTGTGGTAATCACAGTGGAGGGAAAGCCCTTGCAAAGAAGATATTCAGATACGTGTATTACTAGCCAACCGTAAACCGAGACGCGTCAGATTATGCTAAGAGATTTGATAGGTTCCAAACTTTAGAGAGCCCCACCAATCGAGATTATTCAATTAGTCAGTCCATGGTCATTTTCCACATGGGGTATTGATATTATAGGGTCCTTGCCTCTAGCCAAGGGTGGTGCGAAGTACGCCTTCGTTGCGGTTAACTACTTTACTAAATGGCAGAAGCTAAGCCCCTTGCTACTATCACGATGAAGAAAGTAATCAAATTTGTTGTGCGCAACATCATCTGTCGATATGGCCTCCCATAGGCAATTGTAACTGATAATGGAACCCACTTCAATAGTGATGAGTTTAAGAATTTCTTCCAACGCTATCGCATCTAGAAGAAATTCTCGACGATAGCTCACCCTCAAGCGAATGGACAAGTCGAAGCTGTCAACAAAGTCATTAAGTCTATTTTGAAGAAACGGCTAGAGAAGGCTGGGGTAAGTGGGTCGATGAGCTTCCCATGGCCATATGGGCATATTGAACTACCCACAAGTCCGCGACCGACCGTACTCCATTCGCACTTTCTTACGGCTCCGAAGTTGTTATTCCAGTTGAGCTAGAGCTACCCTCTCACTATTCGACTTATTATGATCCAAAGACAAATGCCATCCTTCTTGCAGAATCTCTAGATTTATTAGATGAGAAGCGTGAAGAGGCTGATTTAAGGGCAGCCGCACATCGCAACCGATTCACCTGATTATACAATGCCAAGGTCCAACTTAGGACCTTTGAAGTTAGCGATCTCTACTTAAGCTGGTCGATCTGATCCCTTTACACATGAAACCGATGTGGGAAGTACCATATATCATCGAACGGAGGCTTGGAGATGGCACATTCAAACTATCTATCATTGATGGTCTCACTCTACCGAGAGCATGGAATAGCGGGAGTCTCCATCTCTATTACATATAACTGGCTTTCTTTCATTTAGTCTTGTTTCCTTTTTAAGTTTGTTTACGCAATTTGAGAATTTGTACTTGTAATAAGGTAACTGATTTAACCATGATTTCTTGTTTCATCAATAAAGCGCAGACTCATAAGCCAATTTAGTGATTCCTAAATGCATCATTCAACCACCATGATGTACGAAGAGCTGAGTTCCATCTTATGGTGGAACTCATTCAAATAGAAAGTGATCATGATCTGACCAGTCACTCGCTAAATGAAACCTCAAGCTCGGGAGGCAAACAACTACCTATCAAACGAGAATTGAAACACAACAATTTTCTAACAAACTCCAGCTCCCAGAGTGCAAGCTGAAGTGAAAACTCCAAAATTAGGACGTGAATCGACCATCCAGCTCGAGGAGGGTGTATTAGTCCATCCACAACCTCGCTTCTTTCCAAAGCTCGAGGAAGATGGACCCATCCATCTACGACATGGCTGCTTTCCAAGCTCAAAGAGGATGGATCCGTCCATCTATGACTTTGCTTACTAGATTAAGGAGGATGCGATCCAACTATCGACGACCTTAACCAACCCCTATATTTCCAGAACGTGAATAAGATCATAATACTTAAACGGGTGTGATCGACCACCCACAAAATAACTTACGTTCCCGAAGTATGGATGTAATCCTAAACAATGAGCATGCGTGATCAACCGCTGGCTTTAAACCTAATCCCTAGAGTGTGGATGCAGATGCCAGTAAATGAGCGAGTGTGATCCGACTGCTCGAACTCATGTTACTTTAACTTGGTTCCAAAAAAGTTAAATCAAAGTTAGTGAAGGCTGAAGACGACCGCCAAATAACTATTTCAACTATCCCCAGAACTTGGGGCACAACTTAAGTACCAGCCACTGACCGAGATAGCGCAATGTTGGGACTCAACTTGACTTTTGATTATGACCTGAGGCCACGACCTCAGGACTTAAAGACTAAACTCGAGTTCGACTTAGAGACTAAGATTCATGAGTACATTGAATGTACTTAAATAAATAAATGCAGAGTTATGCAAAAAAAAGGAATTTTATTCATGCTATTCTTCGAAAAAGAAGTACAAAATCGATCTAAAAAATTCTTATAAATAAGGGCTGAACCCGCATCTATACATGGCCTACAAAAAGCTAAATAAAAGAAGCTTATCCTAACTATCTGCAAAAGAGGAAGTCAAAATGCTAATCTATGCCTTCGGTTCCTTGCCCTTCTTAACTTTGTTTGGCATAGATCCACTCGAGCTGCCACCCGAACCTCAGACCTCTTTTAGAACCTTTGCCCCACTGGCTCACTCCAGTTGGCTTATCTCCGATCAGGAGAATCGATACGGTCTCCCCAGGGGAGCTCACCGGGACTGAAGTATCCTCTACGCGAGGAGCTGGTGGAATGATGGCACTTTCGACATTGAAAGAATGAGGCGCTCCAGTTTCAACTATGGTGCCACCCGGAGAGAGCATAAGGACCGGGGTAGGACCAAGGCCTGCCATACCTCCACCAACTCTATGAGCCTATTCGATTTCAGCCTTAATCTCCTTTACTATTTGTTCCTCTCTGTCCATACGCTCGCCCATCGGGAGACTGCCGGACGGACTCGAGGAGCCCGTGATAATAACATCTTCATCCACGTTAAAGGGCATCTCGATGCTTGGGTCGCTTTGGCGGCTGAGAATTGCTTCCATAAACTAATCATCAAACACATAGTTGCTATCATGTATCTCCCCAGCCAAAGAAGTAATTATCATGATTATGGCCTCCGTTGTTAATGCCTCCTCCCCATGGTGAACTTCTTGGATTGCAGGAGGGTTGGCCGGTGCAGAATCTAAGGCTGAATAAAGATAAGAGAATATATTAATAATGTCCTCTAATAATGTTCCTGCATTTTGAAGAATAGGAGAAGTGTCCAGAATACCTTCCTCCGTTTAGCTCCAGGGTTGAGATGACATGCCTTCTGAGCTATGCTAGATGAGAGAGGTGTGGCCTGTCGGGGTCATACTCTGGGACGACTGGAGGGTCAACAGAAGATGTGGGCATGTTTGAGACATTGGGGGCATTTCAGAAGCAATGACATGGTGTTTGCCCCCAGATGCTTCCCCAACCTTCGGGTATTTAGCTGCCAGATCTTCTCTTTGAAGCGCGATAGCTATGTCGTGAACGACTTTAGGCACATCTCCAATTAACACTTGAGTTTCCAATTCAAACTCATCGATAATTGTAACTCCATGAATCGCCTTTTCATCCTCAATCAGGCGGTTCCAAGCCTTATATGGTTGAAAGGGATAGTCCTCGTCGAGCCAGTTCAAGTTGCGATTTTTTAGGAAATTTGCATTATAAGTGACCAAGAGATCTTCAAACTCACTTTCCATCTTGGCCTCAACGGCCTTTATTTCCCTCTCAACCCTGGTGTCGGCTTCTTCGGCCTTTTTATCTTCAATATCCCTTGCTTCTCTAAGTTTCACCGCCTCCTCACACGCTTCCTGGGAAACTTTGTTGGCTTTGTTTTTTTCTTTGATGGCCTCAGTTACTTTTGCCTTTAGCTCATCAACTTCTTTTAGTGCAGCATCCCTTTCTCGCATAATAACAGTATTGCGGTAACCCATCTCCTGCACCAAGTCCATGTGAGTTTTTCTCATTTATTCCATGGACTTCCTAACTTCTTCGGCTCTCTAGCTAGCCTCCATCTCAGTTTTCCTTGATGGCTCGAGCTCATTGATGAGCGCCTCTATTATTTGGCCTTTTTGAAAGGCAGCCTTACAGTTTCTCAATCGTTTTGGGTCGCCCAAAGGACACTGCAGAGACCCGTTTTTCCATTTTGACTCACTCTCGATACTAGTTGTACCTGTCATGCACATAATCTTGCACCAGTTTTTCTATGTCATTTGGGATTCTCTTCAAGTTGGGAGGAAAGTGGGAACTGTCGAAGAAAATGTTTGAAAAATCTTTCTTTAGTTTGGCGATGCGAATGGCTCCCTCCCCCATTAGCTCTATGGCAGTTTGTTCTGCGACGACAGGAGTTTCTGTTTCAATTCTACGGTGCTAATCGTCAGTTTTGGAGCATGAGACGGCACTATTTGATGTAAGGATTCAAAAGAAGGCTTTCTAGTGGCGGAGATCGTGACCTAGAATGGTGCCTTCTTTGATATGATTTTTCTTTCTCTCTTTCGTAGCGCTCGCGTTCTTGGCTAGAATGGTAGCCATGGTCGTAATCTCTTTCGCTCTTATGGCGTCGTGACTCAGAATGTGATCCAGATGAATGGCATGAAGAGTGGAGTTTGCTAAGCATGGAGCCTTGTTTCACCATTGTATCTGCAAAAATGAAAAGAGGAATAAAATTAGTCATCGCCAGAGGTTAAGAAGCATGTGATGGAATGTCGTGTGGTGCCATGAAGTATATGTATGCATGTGCAGCCCCCCCAACCGACCGATTGAAGCAGCTTTTTCTTATTGGAGTCGGCTCCCCTATGTCTATTAAGGTTAGGTCTACGCTGGTTCTCGAAGGAGCGTGAAGCCCCTCTAGCCCCAGATCAGAGAATGATAATATCTCCTCCAGAATAGGAATATCCGACGGTCATTTCAGTAAACTTTCTGTCTGCGGGGAAGAGGTCTCCGAACCTCTTAAAGTTGTAACAGGTTGGACTGCTTTAGTTTCCTTTTACCTTTTGCTTTTATGGACATGAGTTTTGCCTTTTCTCTTCAACAAAGATGATCGAGGGCCTTGCGGAGGCACGACCGCGGGCTCCCAACCAGCTTCTGTACCCTCATCATCGCGAGGTTCGATGATTATTACATTGGGCACGGCCTGAGCATGCTCGATTGGAGGCATGATAGGATCACGTCTTCCACCTTGTCTTATATGGGCCGTCCTTGGTACCCCTATGAGCCTTATACTCTGTCCTCTCTCTAAAAGTCCAGCGGCTATCAAGTTGTCATCGGTGAGAACTTCGTCTATTTCTCTTAGTCCATCAGGCATTACCTAGAGCATCCTCACTAGCTCTTTATATTGAGCTCCTTTGGGCTGTGGAATAGCAGTTGTAAAAGAAACATGGCAATGAATTCAGAATCAATCTATATTGTCTAGTCATGGTTAACAACGAAACGAGTAATGAAACTTACGTCTGACCAGCCACCGCCTGGCAAATCCTGGTGGGCACCTCACATAAAACCACTCTATTTTGAAGTAGCTCAACTTGCCCCATGTGCCTGCCACTGCTTGGCAATTCCTAACAACTTCGAGGGAAGTGAATGACGGATTATCCATCCAACTCTTAATATTAAATAAATATCTGATCTCGTCGATAATCGGGGGACGGAAGAGATGTTCCATAAATATAATGTAAAAACTGCTGAGAAGCATGTATCCATTAGAACGAAGTTGAGAAGGTGCAATCCTTAGAAAAAATAGCACATCCCTAATGAATTGGGTTAATGGGATCAATATTCCAGTCAGCACATGAATCTGTTGCATGCGGTGAACCCTTTCGAGGGATTGTGTGCCCTGTCTTTAGGACTTGGCAATCGAACTTCTTCCAAAGACAGCCCATGTATAAGTTAAATTCTTCCTAGCATTTTTTTTGTAATCTTAGATTGGATGAAATCTTCCGGATTCAATATCACCACTGCGTCCGGCAGTTCATCCAGAACAGGATCCACTGTATCTACCAGGATATCCTACCTTTCTATTTTGGGGAGTAGAGGACTTTGAACTTCTTGCTGCTCTGAGCTTTCGAGATCCATAGCTACTGAACTCGGTAAAAACCATTATTAGATGGTAAAAAACACCCATGTCCCCTAGTGCAAAGTGAGTTATCGTGTTGTGTTGTGAAGCGTTGTACAATACTCTAAATATCTACAAGGTTGAAGATGATAAAGAGACAAGACTTCGAGATTCAACCGGAGTGACTCACTGACCATCTCAGCCGAGCCATTCTGACTTCGAAGAACGATCCATATCAAAATTTGTAATGTTTATCAAGCTACAGTTTCATTGACTAATTTTAAAGGATAGTCATATATGCAGTTTCACGATAAATTCCAAATATGCAAGGCTAAAGCTCGTCGAGGTTGAGTGTTCGAGTATGAAAAAAGCAGTGGAATTTGTATCCATCATGGTTCACTTTGGATCGTTCTCCTAAAGCAAAGGTTCATATCGATCAATGACTTAGACCAACAACATTTTCTTATCGATAAAACCTTCATATCGATCACTGATGTGTATCGATCACTTCGTATCGACCGCTTCGCATCGACCTAATGACTATGGTTTTGGATTGATCACACCACATCTCATCCACGTCGATACGAATTGGTCCACATCAGATTGATCATTAAGCCACTGCTCTTCGCCTCGATCACAAAGACTGCTTTCCATCATCTATAAAGTATTCTAATTGATTCCATCTCGCATTGATACGAGTTCAAGATAGACCTGGAGTCAGTGACTCCATCGACTCTACCCGGTAACCCTCTTTCTTCTCAAAACCTCCAAGCCGCCTTTAGCCACACTTTTGACCTCACCCCAGCCACACTCTGACACCAACGATACCAGGATGGCCGTTGCGATGGACGAAATGGCATGAAACTCGAGTCTCATCATTTTAAGCATAATTCAATCAATTAGGTTACCTAGATCAAAGAATCTAAGTTAAAGATTAATGGTCTGGTGTTTGAAGATGATAGATTTGCATTTGCTTTTTCTTTTCCAATGGATACGAAACAGAAACAGGAGAAAGGTGAAAAATGTTGTAAGTACAAAATTTATTTATACTCCTTCATATCCAAAGCAAAAACAATTCGTATCCCAGTCATAATACCAATTGAAGCAGTCAACATGCCCATCGATACGAAGAATACTGCACGCTTGTGCCTGGATCTTTCATATCCATCGACACGAAGCACAACTGAACCCAATCATCTCGTATCCATCGATACAAAGAGCCAGTTGCACAGCAACCTAAGCCAAACTGTATCCATCATTATGGATACATCTTTTACAAATCAATCTTGTATCGATCCCATCAATACGAAATCAGGCTTGATACACCACGGATCGATCCAGGAGAGGATCAATACGAAGAAGGGGATCAAAACAACCATCGACCGTTGTTGCAACTCAGATTTCACATCGATCTAGGAGAGGATTGATACGAAACTTGATTCTAAAGAACCCCTCCATCGATGGTAAGAACATTCTTTCACCAAGATCAATTTAAAAAAAAGCAAGAACTTAACAATGACCCATGGATATGCAAACGTGAATCGGAGTTAGGTTAAAATATGTGCATGCATGCTATACTAACATTCAATTTTCAAAGTTAACAGAAATTGAATGCTTACCTAGTGAGAGCCAGAACAATCAACAACAAATTGCTAGCACTTGACCTTTAACTATAATTCAATATTTATACTGTTGGAAATCAAGTGAGGGTTACATCTCTTGATGAAAGGACAACAACTATTAAGTAAATCAGATAGATCCTTTTCAAAATGAAGATTGCAGCTTTTCAAAGCATTTCATGTTAACACAAAACGTACTTTAGGGGAAAAATGTTATCCCACCTTTTGGCAAGGCCGTGATACCAGGGACTTAACAAGAGACTGATGATAATCTGCTTCGGAGATCAGTTATCTACAATTTCATAATGGATAGAGGAAAACTTGGTCCAAGTCTGGATCAAGCTACAATTAGCATGGTTTGACAAGTAAAGCCATGAAAGACAACATTCCAAATTTCAGGTCAATCGGAGTTCGTATACTCAAGTTATGAATCGATCAAGATCCATGTGAAACATGTTCATTTCATATCCATCCATCTGTATCCATCACCATCGATACGAAGTGAAAATAACCCCACCACTCGGCATCCATCATTCATATCCATAAGGTTCGAACCAATATCGATGGACCCCAACACTTCCTGGATCGATCATACTCCATGTGACCAACAGCTGCATGTTTCGTATCGATCACCCACTTGATCGATACGAAGAGTAGAGTCGGTGATCGATACGAAGGAGGGAGTAAAGCATCGATATGAAAAGCAGAGCATCGCTTGGATATAAGGGGAGCAGCCAACCCAAAGGAAGCGGTCCTTATGCATGAATTTTGGATCTCCATAAAGCACGCAAGCCACGTCGTCGATATGAAGGAATCAATACGAAAAGTATCGATACGAAAGCCTCAGCCAATCCATGTTTGCAACTTTAGTCGATCATATCTCTCAAACCACAAATCCAAATGCCACGAAATTTTCATAGAAAGTTGCATATCAACTCAAGAACATTCATGATTGATCATAGCACAATTGGAGCATTTCTTAATTGATATGAAAGGTACATGGATCGATCAGGGATCGATCCCAAACGACTCCAGATCGATTGTGTGGGCCCACCTACGCATGAGAAAAGGTATTCTGAGATTCAGGGCATATATTTCTAGCTTCACACCTGTAAATAGCACCTCCATTGCAACTAAAAAGGGACTTTTATGATGTTGCTCAGGTTAAACTCCATTGTAATTTGAGTGTTAGTCATCGTACTATTGTAACTCAGTTTATAATCAACAATAAACATCAAATCCTTTAAAGTGGACGTAGGTTATAATGCCGAACCACTATAAATTCTTGTCTTCTTTCTGTTACTGCATATTTTTTGGGTGTGATTGTTAGATTAGCCTCATTTTCCATTTTACTTCTTCATTCTAATCTCTTTAATTACATTCAACAAGTGTTGTTCCCATTGTTGGTACAAATGGGTTAAATTAGCAACTGACAACCAGAGGACTACTAGAAAGTTTACGATGCCGACAGTGCCATTGTATAATGAGACTGCTAATTCCAAGCAGCACTTGTTCAAGTATAAATGGCACACGGATGGCGCCAGTGTGATGGATGTGGTACACTACGCGTTTTCCTATTTTTTTGGAAGGTGTTGATTAATGTGGTTCACTCGGCTCATGCCGAGATCCATATCGACATTTGATGAATTGTCAAGGAAGTTTATAGAGTAATTTACGCTCCATCCTGCTTGGATAAAGGAAGTGATGTCCTTATCGGGTCTGTCTCAAGGACCTAAAGAGTCATTGAAGGGGTTCTTAAATTGATTTAATGTGGCGGTTGTTGAGGTTAGCAATCCAAAGGAGGATTTGATATATATGGCTTTGTTCCGGGGTGTACATTCAAACTTAGACTTTGGTAAGTGATTATGGATGAACAACAAACAACTATGGAAGAATCTCAACGAAAGGCCAATCATTCTTGCGTTTAGAAGAAGCAAGTCAGGCGGTCGGACGGGTTAATGGTGGACAGTCGAAGGAAGTAGTTCAAAGCAATGTTGCAATTAAGAAAATCAGCAATGGCTCTAGTAATGTGGCATGTTGGAAATTCTAATAATAAAAAGAGAAGGAATCAAGGCTCTGGTGGTAGGAAAAATGAAAACAAGAAGCGCCTGAGGAATATGAGGCCGAATGAATATACACCCCTGAACGATACGCTGAAAAACATATACCTTACTATGCAAGGAATAGAATGATATAAAAGGTAATCTAGGAGGGAGGCGGGCGAGGAGGAAATGCGCTCAGGAAAATGCTGTTGTTTTCATGAAATCCATGGACACAACACGAATGAGTATCGGCATTTGAGGAAATTTATTGAGGAATTAATAAGGGAGAAGAAGCTTTGCCAACATGTGAGAGAACCACAATATGGTTGTCAGAATGAAAGGCCCCAAGGGCCGTCTGCCCAAGGGAATTCGCCTAGACCTAGCGGAGAGGGGCCCAAACGAACTGATGGAAGGTTAATTATCAACATGACAATGGAAGGATTGCATCTAATCGAGAAAAGTTAAAAGGAAATGGAATGATATGTGAGCTCAATAAAGCATGCACAATAGGAGAGTTGCTTTGCGATAGAGGGTGAAGCTTTAGCTAAACAACAAAGGCTGGTGACGGATAATATTATGTTCAAGTACAAGGATGTTAATGGTGTCAAAGCCCTAACTTTCGACCCTATGGTGATAATGATTGTTATTGGGCCAACAATAGTTCGTCGGGTCATAGTGGATAGTGGAGGTTCTATGAACATTTTGCTCAGGAGAACACTTGATCAAATTAAAATTAGCATGAAAGATGCCAAGGCATGTAAAACCAAAATCCAAGCATTTACACACGAAGTGAAACAACCAACCGGGACGATTGATTTATCGGTTGATTTGGGGTATGGAGATCACAAGGATTTGCAGATCCAAATGTTTGATAATCATCTCTAAATAGCTAATAGCATTAGTAAGCTCCATAGTGTTGCATAGCAGAATGATAAGCAATAATAGCTAAACATAGTAATACGAGAGTATAGCTTTGTGCTTATCACATGTCCAGCTCTACATACTCAACAAACCTGATATCCCTAATATAATCATTTAAGAGTACCCAGAATAACAGGAAGTGAAGCATTAAATCCCGATTTAGACAATAGTTTGGCGTGAGTGGTAGAAAATCTCAAATATTGTAAAGTCAATATACTAGGAAAAATGGGTATGGAGAATCATACCTGTCCTGTCCCTACATCCACAGAGTTAGCACAAAACAGAGGATATATGCTACTATATATCATAATCATCATGGTGTACTATGCCTCAAAGTACTGGTGGATGTCCAGGTATCTACATCAAAGATAACTGTGTCATGTGACATCCCTAGGGTGATAAGAAACCAAATAAAACATAACATCCATCTTCACATTCACTTGCTTAGTGCATTGGATACATTTAACTCATGCGATTTTTCCAGTCAAAGAATACTTAACGCCATGGTTCCTCGGTACTCGAATCCATGCCACTAGGTAGGCCAGGAACTAGATCGGCCATCATGATTGATCTAGAGTAAAAATCAGCCATCGTGGAGATCAGATCACCCATCATGGAGATTAGGTCCCATCATGATCTAAGTGGGTACTCCATATTACCATTGCTTTACGAGTACTTTTTGAACATTTAAGTTTCATGATTCCTTTACACACATCATCCATAGTAAAGCACATCTTGGAATTCATCTTACATTCCATCTAAAGTTGTCATGGTTGGGACGATTCTCTACAACCATCATCAGTCGTAGAATGCCATCACATGTCCCTTAACCTTCCTTTAACAGTTTCTTCAATCTAAATCATTATCCTTTAATCTACATCTCGAAATGTAGCTATCCATTGTTGCAGCCATCATTTTCGATCGCAGAACCATTAACATTGAATTACGTACCGCCGTCGTCGAAAATTGTCGCTAAGCCTCATAGTTTGGTACCGACCCAGCCTTAGCTCAAAGAAATGGAGACGCAACTCAAAGAAAACTCATAAGTGAAGACCCGAAGCAAAAATGTGAATGCCCTGAGCATAGAAATCATTCGAAATAGCCTTGTCTTCACTCACCATCGATCTAAGAAACCCGATCCAAGCACCACAGATTTGAGCTACCCCGACCTATGCTTCACCACCGAACCAGGCTACCATAAACCAAATATAAAATCTTCCCAACTCACCCCTTTATAGATTGGTATTGATCCAGGGTACCGATACTTCACTTAGCCAATTCTTTGCTAAGTTTTTCTCTTTGGTTGCCTTCACCGATCCATAGCATTTGCCAATCCAAATAACTCAAAAGTCCAACTCGAAACCAAACATATACCAATCTAAGGGTACCGACCCCACACTTGGCTTATTTTATTCCCTAAAGTGAAACTCCAAGCAAGCTCCTACATGACCCGAACTTTTCACGTGTAGGACCCAAAGTCTCTTGCTTCTCGATTTGAAGTAAACTCCTATCGATCTAAGGCCTTTGAATCACCATCGTTCCATCTTTAATTGACCATAACTCGAGCAAATAAAATCCAAACGACTTAAAACTTGAAATATAGGTTTAGGGTGTCCTTCTAAACCTATCCATATGAATCACAAGTCAATTGGATGATTTAACCTTCATGGGTCATCATCGATCCAAGACTTGTTCCTAAAAATGGCCATTCAATTAGTGTTTTCAACCATTCAAACATCATACATTCAAGCATACATTACATACAATTTGTCCTAATAATCATACATCTATACACATGAAAGTGAAGCCTAAATCTGATGGTGGAAAGTAGATAAACTATAAGAACAGGGAAGGTCCATAAGAACACAATTGCACAAATATTTTCCAAACCGTTTGAAATTAACATATATGATTATTTAAGGTTTAAAACACGTTTTAAGATCCAAAAATCTTTACAAAATATCATTTTAAAGTATGTAACGACTAATTGGCAAGTGAAAGGTCCTAACCACACACCTAAATCCAAAGCAATCAAATGCAAATCAAAAGTGCATGAATCTCGAGATGAAATAGCAGCTCTAACATGTCTATAATAACAAATCTCATAATCCAAGTGCTAATCTCGTTAATCTCCTTCCAATGATAAGATTTGGCTAATTAAAGTAAAGTTTAGAGTGGTTTAAGGATGATAATGTTAATGGTGGCTCTCTAACTATTTTGGGAAGTGAGAAAGTGAGAAGTAGAAGCCTCATCAGCCTCTTTTGGGACCAATATTGAAATGGGCAAGAGATTTAAATCATTTGACGCTAGGTGAGACACTGTCCACCTTCAAATTGTCTTACCTTAGTATTTAGAAGATGAATTGATCGACATACTACTCGAATGATTTAAGGTATTTTGCATGTGCATTAAGGGTGGCATAAGGCTACATTTTCATTATGGCACACTTGTGCTCAAGTTATCAGTTATGGTGCATGTCGATATCATTTTATCAAAGCTAGTAGCAAGGGTTATAGAAGTTAGCCTATGCACATATATTTGTTGAATTTCCATGCTAGCAGTAAAGTCAATAATTTAAGGTTGGAAGAATTATCTAGCTGGGAGTATCTGGTGAGCCCAATGAAAAAATTTGAGCTACCCATCCAGAGGTATTTTTTGGTACGTATCCATTCTGGTTAAATTATTAGTACACATAGTATTCGGTTTGGAATAATCCATGGGTAGGAATGCTTAGATGCTAGGCATGGTTGTGAACGTGTTGTTAGGACATGTTTCGGATGATGTTTGCTAATGAATGAGTTTTATTAGTTAACGTTGCACATATAGGCTAATATATTCATGTTAGCCTACAACGCACAATCATCCCATCCAATTTATTTTATCCGTTATATACATGATGGTTGTCTCATCTTGCATATGTATTGAATGGTTGCTCATCCTATAGAATTTAAGTGTATAGGGCATTGCATACATTTTGGATATATGGCATAAGCATTTGCATTTTAAAAAATCAACTAGTTTAGAAGACCGCCTAATTTTGCATTACTTATATGTTTATATACATTCCATGCTTATATGAACATGTTGCATTAGAAATTGGAGTTAAGGACAATGGTTACAAGTGGTTGATTATTGAGTATGTGGTTGTAGATATTGATTGTATGAGTGAATTACATTTTTCCATCCAAAGAGATTTTGAGGACGAAATCCTTTTTAAGGGTGGAAAATGTAACACCTCGGAGATTTTAATAACAAATTAAACCATTAAAAATGGTAAAATTATAATTTCATATAGAAATACAAAGAAGAAGGAATTTGGAAACTCCAACTTTTGCATTGCATCAACTAGATTTTTCTAGCCCAAGTTCATGTATAAAATGTCAGAAATGTATAACATATGAAGAAAATATAAAATGTTTACCATAGCGCACATATCGAATTTTATGCCTATTTTGGAATTAAGTTTAAGAATTAATTACAAGAATAAATCAAACTTATTTATTATTAATTGAATACGCATGAATTGCTTTTAAAAAAACACAATTGTGTTCTTGTTTATTAAAAGAAAAGGTGGAAGATATTTACATACACAGAGGGAAAGCATTAATTATCGTGTTAATGGAATTTCTTGCTGTAATTAATGAAAGTATATGTTACATATATTGGAAAGGCGATGTAGCAATGCATTTAAAAAGAAAAGAATGCATTTAATGTTATATGTTTGAAAAGTAATGATAACAATATATACACAGAAGTAAAGGGTTATTTTCGAAAAAAGTTAAGGTACGCAATCTCTTTATTAGTGAAGAATAAAAGGTAAAACCGATTTGAACTTGGAAACATAAATACCAATCAATTCATGATTTATTGCACAATTAATTGGTAAAGAATAAGACTTTTACTAATGTAAACAAATACTCATACATACATAAATATATGTACATACATACATACATGATGTTTAGATATAAATAAATGATTTCTTACAATAGTCAATAAAAATAAATGTGTAAAATATCAATAAATGATATTAATTGGTTTAAATTATAATGAATGGTAATTAATGACATTAACTGGGAGAATATAAACGTTTAAAGACAGAGAAAATGAAATGAATTTTGTGTATATGTAAAGATAAGTAATATGTGAATATGCATGTAATTTTTCTAAACCTAGACTTTCACCTATAAATAGAATATAAGCCTTCATTCTTCCCACTCAATAACCCTAGCTTCCATCTCTTAAAAGTTCTTCTCCTCCCATAAAAAAACTCTAATTCAAAATAATAGCAATAACAGTAATAATAATAAAGAAGATCAAACAAAAAGAGCAAAGAGAATTAGAGAAAAGAGAACATAAGCATCAGAACTTAGGAATTGTAAATACCCATGTTTTACGTACCGAAGGTTCATAAAATATTTTTATATTATTCATATGAGGTTGTATGACTCTAAAATTTTGAAAAGTGACTCTTATGGGCATTTTTTTATCTATGGTTTTTGTTGAATTTTTATGTGACTATTTTGACCCTTAAAATCCTGTTTGGACTATAACTTTTGGTATGAGCCTAAATATGAGTCTTAAACCACTTACATTGCTTTAGGATGATGGTTTCCTATTCCGTAGAGTGGTCATAATAGAAAAACATATTTATCATTTGAAAGTTATAGCAGTTTTAATTTTGGCTGGGGTTGGACAGTTTTAGTGTGTAACTAACTAAGCTTGTACTTAGGCCCAATAACCCATCTCGAAAATTGTGCTAAGGGGAGGCTGCAGGAACCGATCTAAGTCATTTCCATCTTCCCCAAAATAGCTTTAAACCTCCATTAACCCTAATTTCATCAGAAATCGCACCTTTTCCTTACTAATCTTAGTCAAATCATTGATTAAAATGGTGATTAGGATAGGAAAGCTTTAGATTACCATTTTTGCTGATTTGGGTTCATCTCCTTTGCTGTCTACATTAGATCCAAGGAGAAAATTTGGTAATTTAGGTATTTGGTGAGTGGTTCTTGACCTCTCACTCTACTATGCATGTTTATATAGTTAAAAATGTTATTTTTGACATGATTTTGACCCTAAAACATTTTCAAACCTTAACTACATTTTTACACATGTTTATGAATGGATTTTAAAGGATTTAAAAGTGGTTTTGAAATGGTTTGTAAACCCTCATATTCATATGCATGTGCAAGTACAAATGTTAGATCTATGTAGGGATTTGCTTGATTATCATATTCTTATTAATGTATGTATGAATGGATGTATATGCATGATTTTCTAAGATTGTATGCTGTGCTTTTATGTTTTTTGCTAGTGTTTTAGTAGCAGGAGAATATGTTGGTGAATTCGCCAAATCGAAGGCAAATATGGTTGGAATTGGATGAAAATTGAAGGAGGGACTCTGGAGTATGGAAGGAGACCAAGTTTCAAATCGCACCAAGAATGAGGTTAAGTACATAGGTCAGTACCGAGCTATTATAGGCTGGTACCGATCTATTTTTAGTGGCCAAAATAGGTGGGCGAGTTGATGGCTCGGTGGGGAATGTCTAGAGGGGGTGGGCAAGGATGGGATGTTGGAAGATGGCTAAGTATTGGGTGCTATGCCGAACTATCTCTAGAATTTGGAAATGGAAGCTTTTGATTGGGGCCGAGCTATGTTAAAGGATGGGTTGGGGTTGTACATGGGGAACGAAGTACTAGGAGCATGGGAGAAGACTTATCCAAAATTGGTAAAGTATGTAGCTTAGTGCTGAGCTATGATACCACGGTACCGAGTTACCTATGTTGATGGGATGGGAGTGAATCTTCCTAGAAGGGAAATAGAAGCTCTGCATGTCGTGCTGAAGTGCTTGTTTGCTTGCTTAGGGGTTGATGACGACATAGTGGCATAATTATAGTTTCGGGACATCGGCAACAACTCCATGAAAGGAGTTAGGTTCCGATGATGGCGGCTCAATGTTAAACGGGGTCATAAGAATGGTTATCCATAGAGGGTGGGTTCTTAGAAAGGTGATCGGCAGATAGAACGGTTGAATGGTTCTATTATGGAATAGAGGAATGTAGAATGGTTCCTCGAGAATAATGGAAATTGGATGGAGCAAGGAAAGGGCTCAAATACGCATGCTAAGGGATCGTTGATACTCGTAGTGTTTTATTATGTACTCGAAATATGGGTATTGTAAGGACGCTCATGGGTACGTTGAAAGGTTGCCTTGGATCGATTGAATGGATCAATGTACCTTGGATTGGTTGAATGGGTCTAGTATCAACTTCGAGCTAAGAAGAGTGCACTGAAACCGGGATTTCCATTAGTCCTTAGCATTAGATTGGTCATACGAGTTATCATATACCTAAAGCACATCGAGTGACAGTGAGGATTGTTTGATAGATGTTATGCTTGTTTTGGTTGTTTTTCCATAGGCATATCACTTTAGGGATGTCATTGGAGATAGGTATTAGAGATAGGGATACCTGGACACCCATCATCACACAGTGTACCCTTATTGTATTCATAGAGTAGCATATTATGTTTGTTATGTGCTAACTCTTTGGTTATAGGGATAGGTCATGTATGCTTCGTATACCCTTTTTCCTTACTGTATCTATTTGTATAGTATTTTAAGATTCGTTTACTGCTCACAACAAACTGTTATCTGACTCAAGGTTTTATGCTTTGCTTCTTATTATTCCGGTACTCTTAAATGTGTAGACTAGATACCAGGTCAAGGTGCGACGCAGTAGCTTATTTCCCTGTGCAACACTGTGGAGCCTAGAAATGTTTGCTTATTACCAGTATATAATTATTTGAGTTTATCTACATTGTATAAACTCTATTGCTAGTTGCATAACTCTGTGAATCTATACTTTGATGTTTGGATCACTAAAGTTATTATTATCTCTCATGTTTTATATCTATGATGTATATTTTATTTTATTTGATGCACTGTGAGATATACAACAGGTTCGGTGATGTTTTGTTTCATTTTAAAACCTTGATGATTGCTCTACATTGGCCAAGCAGGTCAATAGCGCACTACTTTATGTATATTAGGTGTTGGTCGTGTAAGACAGCCGTCACATTTGATATTATAGCTTAGGTTGCACAATTAAGCTGAGTCGATACCGTGGTCCGGTAAAGATAGGGAAGGAGTTACCACACTAGACTGGACCTAGAACACACACACACCACACGAGAGATAGTACGTACTTTTTTTATATATATTTTGGTTTTCAAAACCATATAGCGTATAATTCGCATGCATAGGAGTACCATTGATACAATTTGCTTTTTGAGAGACTGATCATTCTTATTACAGATCAAGAATGAGTTGGCAAATAAGAAACAGTATCAGAAACTCCATCTCTCGAGTTAAGGAAGGAGTGAGTTTAGGGGCTACTAACCCTAACTTGCAAGCTATGTTCAATGCGATGATCGTGAACTTGTTTCAAACTGCCTAAACGGCCACTCCAAATGTTGATGTTGGTGGTAGTGCTTAAGTGAAGGAGCCAAGAGATGACTTTACAAGTTGTGCAAAGATTACTCCACCTTGTGAGTTAAAAAACTACTTAGAATAGAGTCGGTTATCAAAGCACAGGATTTGTCGGACACCTGCGAGCGTATCTTTAGTGATCTAGAATAGATGATGCCATGAGGAGGAAGCTAGCCTTTAGACATCTTTAAGGATGGGCCATGAACTGTTGGAATGCCATTACCATTGCTATACCTAAGGACCAGTTTACTTAGAACTAGTTCAAGGTCGGGTTTGAAGAGAAGTTCATTTTGACTACTCAAAAGTTGATGTTATTCGGTAAATTTGCCGATTTAAAGCAGGGAGATATGTCTGCCTCTGAATATATGGTTGAGTTTGATGCTTTATCGAAGTATGGCATCGACACTCCATTATGAAAGAACAAAAAGTTCATTATGGGTTTGTACGTTACTTAGGGGAGAAGTTGGTTAGTCATATCGATGAGCCATTCGAGAGACTTGTCGAGAAAACCTTTCGCCGGGAGAGTTTATAAACTAAGTCTAAATCAGCTGTTGCTGCTACGGAAATGCTGAAACCGCAAGCGGTGGAGGCAAGAAGAAATGGAATGGAAATAGTAAGTAGCTCAGAAGAAGGCTAAATGGAATCCTATTTGTTATTGTTGTGGAGATAAGGGTCACCTAATCAGAGACTACAAGACTAATGGGAAGAAGAAGTGTTATAACTACGGCAAACCTGGACACATACTAAATAATTGTCCGGAACCACCCAGCAGAAACAGGTTGTGTAGGCATATGCTTTAGACACTATTTGGACTTCGTTGAGTGCTCCCTCGATGAAAGAGGAGGAGAAGGGCATTGTTATTCAAGGTATGCTTTCTATTTACGATGTTCTTATACAAGTTTTATTCGAAATTGTGGCTTCACATTCCTTCATAACAAGTGATTTGGTAGATAGGATGGGATTGAAACCCGAAATAGTTGACCGACCTTTGATTGTGACGAACTCTATTGGAGGCTCCACTGGCATGTGCATGATTTATCATGATTTGACCTTATCTAGTCATGGATACTCTTTTGTTTGCGATTGGTTTTTTTGGATTACGTTAGGTTGGGATTATCATAGGAATGGACCGGCTAAGGAACTATGCAGTAGTAGTGGATTGCGAGAAGTTGTTGGCAACGATTGGGGCCGTGGAGGGGTGGCAGTTGTGATTAGCTACCTGCCAGAGGATGGGGTTAAGGTTAGCTTTCTATGTTCGCTTGAGACCCTACAGGATGGATTGCCATGTGTGCCTATCAGTAGAGAGTATAAAGATGTGTTTGATAAAGTGACCAGATTATCACCCTATAGAGTGATTGAATTTTGGATAGATTTAGTGAAGGGTGTCAGGCCAATAGTTATGCTTTTGAGGCGTATGGCATCGAGAGAGCAAAAGGAGTTATAGGTACAAGTAAATGACCTACTGAAGAAGAGGTTCATTCATAGGAGTAAATCTAAGTCGGTTAAACTCGTAGTATTCGCCACTAAGATGGATGGCTCTCTGAGGTTGTGTGTAGATTATCTTGAGCCGAATAAACCGACGAAGAAGAACAAGTATCTACTCCGAAGTATTTATGACTTATTTAATCAGCTCTATGATGTGAGGGTGTTCTCTTAATTGGATCTTGTGACATGATTTCACCAGTTGAGAGTAGAAAAGAAAAATGTGTCGATCACCGCGTTCTTATGATGTCTAGTTTCTATGAGTGGTTGGTTATTTCATCCAGGCTAACAAATGTGTAGGATCGATTTCACCCTAGAGGGGGGGTGAATAGGGTGATGGTGTTAATTATTAAAATTAATCGCGGAAGCTTATAAATTAATTTCAATTCAGATCACAGAATAGCAGCACATATATCGCAGAATATAAATAACAGAATAAAACAGAACAACACAGAATTTACCCAGCTTCGGCAAAACCCTGCCTACGTGCTGCCCCCAAGGTTTCTACTAGAAATTAGATAGTCCCTCGCTTACACACGTAAACTCGCTATACACCGCTATTGACTAATCTAACTCTACGCTCAAAACCCTGCCACAACTCAACTACCGAGTTGCGAATTCTCAAGCTACACACCGTAGCTTGTCCCCTAGTCACACGACTAGAAAATATAAACGGTTGAAAAAGAAAATACAAATTAAAAACAAATTAAAATAAAATAGCCCTAACAAAAACAACAAAACCCTATTTATAAATTTAAAGCCCTTATTTTTACTGCCGGCCCCTTTAATATTTTAGCCCGTCACTTTTATTTTCTTCGTTCGTTTATTTTGAGATGCGGCCGTTCCTCTTTGAAACAAAATTAGGGCTTTTCGTCCTTTCGATCCAAACTAGGGTTCTTGAAGCGCCGACCTTTGATACTGTTCGACTTCGATGCTTTGATACTGTTCGACTTCGATGCCCTTTGATTTGCTCACCGCGGCTGCTTCGTTGATCGAACTCCGGTATGTAATTATGTGCTTTTTCTTTACTGATTTATGCTTTCTGGAATTCGATGCCGATGATGATAACTGGGTTTGGTATTTATATAGATTCGTCCCCCTTGAATTTCGTTCGTATATGTTGATTTGAATTTGTCTACTGAAATGCTCTGGCCGTATGATTTTGATCGAATGTTTTAGATTGTATTGACTTGTTCATAAAACTATATACTTCGATTGCTTGAATCCCACGGCATTGATTACAACTCCTTGGTCATCACGTTGTTGACTACAGCTTCTTGATTGCAACTGCTTCGGCCTTGACTTGTTCATAATCGTATATTTTTGGCTACGGCTACGATTTTGACTTGTTCAACATTGACTTCGGTCATGATTTGTTTTTGTGAATTTCTGATGGGCTTCGACTTGTTGTTGTGATGAATTTCTTGACTACCACGGTATTTTGTTGCATTCATTGGTTGAAGCTTGGCTTCACTTGTGTACACTTGAGTCATTTGAGTTGCTGTGTTGATCTTGGTTTTTGGTGCATTTGTGCATTGACCACTTCGACTTGTGTTTTTCACTATTGCAAAATTGTTTCTGACCTGTTGCATGCATTGCTATGACTTGTACTTGTACTTTGTTGTAACTGGATATTGATCATGTATCAATGTGCCACTGTCACTGTTTGTACTGTCATTTTGTATTCATCCCTGTAGTTGGTGGTCTTTCTGAACTGTGCACATTGTTGCATGCATTAATCTAAATGTTCATGTTGCATTCATTCATCCCTGTAGTTGGTGGAGTCTTGCACTTGCTTGAGTTTCACTGAACTTGATATCTTGGTGTATCATTGCACTTTGCACTATCCATACTTCAGTTTGGGTTCACTTGTTCATACCACTGTTTCATGCGTGCTCTACTAGTTGCTGTGTTGATCACTTTCACTGCTGTAGTCGCTATGCAGTTGCTATGCCTTGCTTTTGAGTTGTTTTGTCTCTGCCCAGTTGATGTTTTGTTCATTGCTTGTGACATCCATGTTGCAACTGTTTTGGTCGAGACTTGTTGTTTGTTGGCACTGGACCTGATCTGCATACATGATTGTTGCAGTCCATTTTGCTGTTGGTCTTCGTTGCATTCATGTCATGTCGCCTTGTGTTGAATCCAGTTTCAAAACTCGGGTTTGACCTTGTGCTCGTGTAGTAATTTTGAATATACTGCACGTGAGTTGAACCCGGCTTTTCATTTGGGTTTGACCTGTGCTCACCTGTCCCTGTAAATCAATCAAGTGTATATCGGTGTGCACGGCCTTGTGGCATATACAGTGATACACTGTGTATGTCACAAGTTGTTCGGGTATGATGAATTCAAATTTAAATTATGACGAACAACCCAAATAACTGAGGCAAATCATATTTTCAAAATTATCTTTTATTTTTGAATTGCAAAAATATTTCTTTTTCAATTTTACTGCGTTAGTTTATATTTTTGCAGATTTCTCAGATGCTGGATTCAAACTGGAATGCAGTTGAAGATAAAAATACGAGTGTGAGTGATATGTAGTGAGGTGCTGATGTAAATGTGAAAAATGTGATGTAATCAAAGTTGTATAGTTATAGTGAGAGCTTGAAATTGTACTATTCAAAATTGTAATAAATATTTATTTGAATAAAATATTCGTTTGAATTCAAATTCAATGTTATTTATTTTATTCAGCAAATATTTATTTAATCTGTGAAAATAAATAGTATATTATCAAATACATTTAAAACGAATGTATATATGTTTATTATCATCAAACAAAAATCATATAGCGCAAAGTGCATATTCAACAAAATGCTCCGGCATACTTTGTTGATCTCATGAACCGTGTCTTCCAGGATTACCTAAATAAGTCCATGCTTGTGTTCATAGATGATATTTTTATCTATTTTAAGATAGAGGAGGATTATAAGACACACTAGAGAATTGTGCTTGAAGTGATGAGGAAGCACAAGTTGAAAGCGAAGTTTTCAAAATGTCACTTCTGGAGAAGGGAAGTGAGATTCTTGGGTCATGTCGTCTCGGAGCAGGGCATCACAATAGATCCTGCCAAGGTAATAGCGATTTAAGATTGGTACAAACCCAAGAATGCTACATATGTGAGGAGTTTCCTAGGATTGGCGGGATATTGTAGACGTTTTATTAAGGACTTCTCGAAGATAGCAGCACCATTGACCAATTTGACGAAGAAGAATCAGATTTTTGTTTGGAATGCAAAGTGTGAACAAGCGTTTGTAAGTATGAAAGAGAGGTTGATGAGTGAACCAATATTGACCATTTCTAAGGAGCTGATGGTACTCATAGATGCATGTGGTACTGGATTAGGTGCGGTGTTGATGCGGAAGGGAAAAGTTGTCGCCTATGCTAGTCGATGGTTGAAACCGCATGAGAGGAAGTATCCAACTCAAGAATTGGAGTTAGTGGCTATAGTGTTTGCCTTGAAGATATGATGGCACTACCAATTAGGACAAAGGTTCGAGCTATTCACGGACCATAAATCCTTGAAGTACCTTTTCTCCTAGAAGGATCTCAACCTTCGCCAGCAGCAAGGTTGAAATTCTTAGCCTCCTATGATTTCAGCATTTCTTACATAACTGGTAAAGGAAATGCAGTTGTCGATGCATTGAGTAGAAGACATGCCAATTTGGTAGCAATGTTTACGGAGTGGAAACAGTTGGAGTATATTAATGGCTATGACTTTAGACCCCATTGCAAGTTAGAGCTAGAAATGTAGGCGAGTTTGACTATCAGGCCTACTCTGATTGAGCAGATCGGTACTATTCAGAGGCGAGATGCTAGATTAGCAGAGATCATAGCGAAAATAGAAGGAGGAGTAGAGTTTGAAGATATGAAGCAATATAGACTCGACTGAGAAGGTTGGTTCCATAAGGATGGTAGACTATTCGTTCCCGATGTTAATGGATGTTGAGACGAGGTGCTATAAGAGTGCCATCTTCTAGGTTGACCATGCATTTTGGTGGTAACAAGATGTACTGTGATATGAAGCAGACCAATCATTGGAAGAGGATGAAGAAGGATGTCGAGACATTCATCTTGAATGTATAAACTACCAGTTGGTGAAGGTAGAGCAAAAGTAGCCAAGCGGGTTGTTGCAACTGCATGAAATTCCTAAATGGAAGTGGGAGCAATTATCAATGGACCTTCGACGACTCAAGCAAGGTATAATAGCATCTAGGTCATAGTCGATCGACTGACCAAAAGCGCTTGATTTATAACCATCAAGTCAAGTAGGTTGGCAGCCAAACTGGTGGAGTTATATATGAAACGGGTTGCACGATTTCATAGCGTGCCGAAGAGCATTGTGAGTGCCCGAGACCCGTTGTTCACTAATTAGTTCTAGAAGAGCTTACAAGAGATGTTGGGTATCGAGTTGCATCTCAATACATCTTGTCACCCACAAACTGATGGGTAGACCAAGAGAGTGAATCGTATATTGGAGGACCTTTTGTGTGCATACTTGATTTTGGAGGCTCACGGGATGATCATCTGCATTAAATGGAGTTCGCATACAACACTAACTATCGGTCTAATGTCCGAATGGTCACATATAAAGGATTATATGGCCAACCACTTAACACCCCTTCGTGTTGGTGGGAAGCGGTCGAGAAACTGATGCTTGGACCAGATATAATCAGAGAAACCTCGAAGAAGACAAAGATCATTCGATGTCGAATGAAAGCTATTCAAGATAGGCGAAGAGCTACGCTGATAAGAGGCGTAGAGATTTGGAATTCTCTGTCGATGATATGGTGTTTGTGAAGATTTCTTCTTTAAAGAATGATATTCGATTTGGTAGTAAGGGGAAACTGGCATCAAGATTCGTAGGTCCTTTTCTAATAACATAGAGGATTGGAATCTGGCATAATGGGTCGACTTACCTTAGAAAATGGCGGGTGTGCAAAATGTCTTCCACATTTCTCGCTTGCAGTTTGTGCACGAATTAGGCATGACAATTACACCGACTCAATTAGATGATATTGAGATTAAACCAGAAGCTTCAAACCTCGTAAGACGGTTCGTATTGTCGAGCGCGATACGAAACAACTTAAGAGGAAGATGGTGGAGTTAGCGAAGGTTCAATGGGGCGAAAGTGAAGGCGATTGTACATGGGACACATAAGAGAGTATGAGGGCTACATATTCGAGTATGGTAAGGCCTAATATTTATCGTATTTACTTTTACTTTGATATCGAATAGGGTAGTTTAGTATCTCGCATGCTAGAATAGGTTTGTTTATGTTATTGATTGCATGACTGTTTGTTTGATGTGTTTGATGGTTGTACGTGATTGATAGATATTTGGGGTAATTATGGTTGATTATTCCTTGATTTATTAAGGGATTTTAGGGGCGAGATTCCTAAAGAAGGGGAGAGCATAACGACCCATGTTTTACATATCAAACGATTGCAAAATATTTTTATTTATTCATACAAGGTTGTATAATTCTAAAATTTTGGAAAGTAACTGTTAAGGGTATTTTCCACATCTATGATTTTTGCCGAATTTTTATATGACTATTTTGACCCTGAAAATCTTATTTGGAGTATAACTTTTGATAGGAGTCCAATTAGGGTCTCAAACACCTTCCATTGCTTTAAGATGATGGTTTTCAATTCTGTAGAGTGGTCATAATAGAAAAACGGATATATCGTTTGAAATTTATAGCTGTTTTAAATTTTGACTACTGCTAGCTAGTTTTAATGTTTAAATAACTAAGCCCATGCTTAGGCTCATTAACCCATCTCAAAAAAATATGCTAAGAGGAGATCGAAGGAATCGATCTAAGACTTTTCCATCTTCCGCAAAATAGATCTAAACCTACATTAACCCTAATTTCATCAAAAATCACATAATTTCCTTACTAATCTTAGCAAATCATTGATTAAGGGTGATTAGGACAAAAAATCTTTACACCATCATTTTTGCTGATTTGGGTTCATCTCATTTTCTATTTACTTAAAACATAAGGAGAAAAATTGGTATTTTGGGTATTTGGCGAGTGATTCTTGACCTCTCACTCTATTATGCATGTTTATATAGTTAAAAATGTTTTTTTGACATGATTTTGACCCTGAAACGTTTTCTAACCTTAACTACATTTTTATACATGTTTATGAATGGATTTTAAAGGCTTTAAAAGTGTATTGAAATAGTTTTGTGAAACCTCATATTTATATGCGTGTGCAGTACAAATGTTAGATCTAGGTTGGGATTTGCTTGATTATCATATTCTTATTTATTGTATGTTTGAATAGATGTATATGCATGATTTTCTATGATTATATGTTGTGTTTTGATGTTATTTGCTATTGTTTTAGGTAGTTGGAGAATAGGTTGGCGAATTCGAAAAATCGAAGGCAAAGATGGTCAGAATTGGATGAAACTTGGAGGAGGAGCTCGGAGTATGGAAGGAGTCCAAGTTTCGAATCACAGTAAAAATGGGGTTAGGTACATAGGTCAGTACCGAGCTATTATAGGTCGGTACCAAGCTATATTTAGTTGCCAAAATAGGTTGGCGAGTTGATGGCTTGGTGGGGAATGTCTAAAGGAGATGGGCAAGGGCAAAGATGCTTGAAGATGGTTAAGTATTGGGTGTTATGCCGAGCTATCTCTAGAATTTTGGAAATGGAAGCTTTAGATTGGGGCCAAGTTATGTTGAAGGATAGGTCAGTCTAAAGCACATGGGTAATGAAGTACTAGGAGCATGGGAGAAGATTTAGCCAAAATTAGCCAAGTATATAGCTCGGTGGCGATCTACGATAGCTTGGTACCGCGTTACCTATGTTGATGCGATGGGAGTGAAACTTCTTGGAGTGGAACTAAAAACTCATTAGGTCGTACTGAAGATGTTTGTTTGCTCACTTAGGGTTTGATGGCAACATAGTGGCACGATGATAGTTTTGGGACTTTGGCGATAACTCAATGATGGATGAAGTTAGGTTCCGATGATGGCAGCTCGATGTTGAATGGAGCCATGAGAATGGTTATCCATAAAGGGGTGGTTTTAATAAAGGTGACTTGCGTATAGAACGGATGAATGGTTCTATCATGGTATGGAGGAATATTGAATGGTTCCTTGAGAATAACGGAAATTAGAGGAGCAAGGAAAGGGCTCAAATATGCATGCTGAGGGATCATTGATACTTTGAACGTTTTCTTATGTACTCAAAGCAGAGGTATTTTAAGGACGCTCATGGGTACGTTGAAAGGCTATCGTGGATCGATTGAATGGATCTGTTTGCCCTGGACCCATTGAATGGGTCAAGTATTAGCTTCAGGCTAAAGATAATACATTAAAAACCGTGATTTCCATTAGTCCCTGATAATTGAAAGGTCAAACGAGTTATCATATATCCGGAGCACATCGAGTGATAATGAGGATTGTTTGATGGATGTGATGGTTGTTTTAGTTGTTCTTTCATAAGTATATCACTCTAGGGATGTCACTGGAGATAGGAATACCTAGACACTCGTCCTCACACCTGGTTTGCATTGTACCCTTATTGCATTCGTAGAGTAGCATATTTTGTTTTTTATGTGCTAACTCTTTGGTTGCAGGGACAAGTTAGGTACGGTTCATATACTCTTGTTCCTTACTATGTCGATTTGTATAGTATTTTGAGATTCATTTTCCACTCACACCAGACTGTTGTCCGACTTGAGGTTTTATGCTTTGCTCCTTACTACCTTCGGTACTCTTAAATAATAGATACCAGGTCAAAATACGATGCAATAGTTGTGCAGAGGACGAGTTGGATGGAGATACCTCGTATTATATATAAAATTTTATGCTTGTTCCGTTGTGCAACAATGTGGAGCCTTAGTAGTGTTTGCTTGTTATTATGAGACAGTTATTTGAGTTTATTTCCATCGCATAAAATCTATTACTATTTGTATAACTATATGAATTTGTACTTTGATATTTGGATCACTTAGTTATTACTATCTCTCCTATTTTATATATGTGATTTATATTATATTTTATTTGATGCATTGTGAGATATACAACAGGTTCATTGATGTTTTGTTTCATTTTAAAACCTTGACGTTTTATATCGGTCGGGCACGTCAGCAGCGCACTATTTTATGTGTATTCGGTGTTGGTCATCATGGAAACCTAGAGGGGAGAATTTGCAAAGAGAAAGAAAACGGAAACCTATAAAGGTGAGTGAGTTTATCTACAAAATGTGTATGATGGGGAGATAAGTGATTATTTTCAATTATATGTCTTCTTAGTAACAAAAATACATATTTTATTCTTAAACCTATAAATCTATTTGAAATCAATTGGTAAATGAGAAATAACCAAATGAAATTAGCTTTAATCTCGTAGTTTTAATTTTATATAACATGTTAGAATTGAATTTGGAAAATAAGAATTAGTTTGATTCGAAACTACCTTTAATTCACATACATCTTATTTGTTTAATGAACTAGAATTGAGATAGGGATAAATGAACGTATGTACTGAAGTTTATTTTGATTCGATTCAATTTGTAGTAAAATATATATGATAATTGATTTAAAAACATAGATAACCTTTCGAAATACATAAAGAATATTTGATGGAAAATTATGTATAAACATTGGGAAAAATTGCTTGAAATTATGTCAAAAGCACTATGAAAATATGCCATAAGTTTGAGATTAAAACCACAAAGAAAATCCATAAAATAAAAATAAGTAAGGTTTATTTTCGAAATGACCAATTATCCCAAGTTGAACCTGGAACTAGTACATGCCAAGTAGGAAAGATCGGGAGAAACATATTCCCACTTCCTTATTGACGCAGCAGAGTGGAGTCGTATAGCAAGTGGACACGTGATTACCTTGGTGATGTCCTAGGCTCACACTTTATGAAGTTGGAGGACATGGCATTTAGTGTAGATAGCGATTAAATCGCAATTAGATGCTCTTATCATTCATAGCTGGTCCTAGCCACCAATGGACAGGAGCTGGAAAGAGGAATAGTGGAGAAATCCGTCATACTAGGAATTGTTATACCTACAAGGATTTGGAATTGTTAATCCATGTTATCCCGCTTTTTGGACAAAAGCCGTGATACCAAAAGGTTGGTCAAAGACAGGAGACAGTTCGCCTCAGAGATTGATCGTACTTCAGTCCGCTATGGATATCGATGAATTCTGTCCGATTCCGGGTTGGGCCACAATTGATAGGGCGTAACAAGAAAGACCATAGAAGCCACCGATTCAAATTTCAAGTCAATCCGAGGACATATGCTCAAGATATGATGGATTCAAGTTAAGAAGGTGCACATTGCTCGGTCCGAACCTGTCATGATTCGAACCCATCATGATTCGAACCCATCATGATTCGAACCCATCGCGTTCGAACCCATCGCGTTCGAACCCATCGCGTTCGAACCCATCGTGTTCGAAACCATCCGTTTCGAACCCATCGGCCAACGCCTTCCTTCGAATCCATCAAGCCAATTGGTACTTCGAATCCATCCATCAAACTTTGTATCCATCACCGCCTAAATACGCTTCGAATCGATGACAGCTTCGAATCGATGACAGCTTCGAATCGATCACAAGCTTCGGGTCCATCACAGCCTCGAATCCATGCTGTCCTCGAACCCTACACGTTAAAAACAACTTCGAATCGATCTGGAGACATCGATTCAAAGCGACACCGCCCCCTCATACAACAGGCTCGATTCGAACTATATGGGTTCGAAACATATGGGTTCGAACCTAAGGGTTCGAACCATATGGATTCGAAACATATGGATTCGAATGACCCAGAGGATCGATTCGAACTAACCAGCGTACCGAGATGCCTCATCTCGAGTCGATCATAACTCCCAATCTACTGATCCAAATCCCATGAAATTTTTACAGAAGTTTGTCTACATGACGAAGAACGTCCACGCCAAGTTTCATCGCAATTGGACGATTTTTTGATCGATTCGAAGTTCACTTCGAATCGATCCCAAACTGGGCACGCACTTCAAGAACTCGGGCCTGTGGGTCCCCCGTCACGTGCCAAGCAGTCTCTCCATGATTTAGGCGGGATTTTGGCCTTCCACGCCTATAAATAGAGCCCCCTGGTCATTCAGAAGGGGGGTCGGAGAATTTGGGGAAGAAGAACAAGTCTAAACGCTGCCAGGATCACTCCATGCTGTCTCAATTGCTGTCAATTTGGAATTTAAGTCCATTTCCTGCTGTAATTTGCTGAAAAGCACTTTTAATCTTCAAGTATTAAGAAATAAAGTGAAAAAACTTCATAGTGGACGTAGGCGCATAGCCGAACCACTCTAAATCCTTGTCTTCTACGCAATTTATTTTTCTGTAACTTGGAGTTTTTGTTAGATAGTCCCTATTTCCAATTCAAGTTCTTTATTTACTATCTCTTCAAAAACTTCCGAAGGGTGTTTGCCCATTTTTGGTGCAAACATTTTGGTGCTTTCACTGAGAAAGAAAAAGAACCAGTTCTTTCTCCCGCTCCGTGGATCTATCTTCGATACCGGTTGCACAAATCTAAGAGGGAGATCCAGACTTCAAATTCAGATTCCATCCATTCTTTTCAGGTTTGCTCAAAATCTAGGATAGGAATCCAACCTACAGGATGGTTAGTACGAGAACCACTTCCAACATTGGTAACCAAGAAGGTCAGGATAGGCAGAATCCCGCACAGCTACAGTCATCCAATCAGGATGCCGTTGGGCAAGCGGATCAGTCGGGTCCGGTTACAAGACAGGAGTTCCAAACATTACTGCAGGAATTAACTAAAAGCCGACAACAGCTAACTGAGCAGCTACGTATCAATGCTGAATTGGCTAACCAACTAAACCACCAAGGGCGAAGGAGATCAAAGAGGGACCACGCTCCGCATTCTTCCACGGAAAGCTCTGCCTCATCCGACTATAACGGCAGATCTACGCGCCCCAGGCTAGACGGAAGTCATGCGCATGCTTCTGGCCTCCGACAGACATTGACTGTAGGGCAAATAAGAGTTGGCCCCTCTGCCAGTTTTCATACGGGACCCTCCTCTCGAGGAGGCACTGTGCCACAGCACACCACAGATAACCAAGCCACCGCAGTTGGCACAGGAGTTGACACCCGAAATCACTCCAGTCCGAACTACCACCTACAGGAACGTGTCCCAGGACCGAATATCCCAGAAGATGTCGAGCCAAGGAGGCGAGATTCGGATCGTCGACAGCGCCCGATCCCACCTCGCACTGTGGAGCCCGACCACACTTTGGCTCGACACCCTTCGGATACAGCAACACCTGATCTCTCAGCTATGGTCCGCCAAATGGTTCGCGAAAGTCAAGGTTTGACAAATGACGATTGGGGGATCTCTCGAAGTCACACCCCGTTCACCGATGACATATTATATGCTGAGCCTCCCCAGCGATTCAGAATGCCGGCTTTGCCCATGTATGAAGGAAACTCCGACCCTAGCCAGCATATTCTAAAGTACGAATGGTCAATGACTGCTGCAAGAGCTGATGATGCAGTAAAGTGCCGTAGTTTTCCTATTTCCTTGGGGGGGATTGCGACAATGTGGTTTACACGATTACCACCACGGTCTATCTCCTCGTTTGACCAGTTGGCAACCAAGTTTATCGAACAGTTCCGTATGCACATCGCCAGGCCTAAAGACGTAAACACTTTATCTAGTGTCACTCAAGTTCCTGGGGAAACACTCAGGCGATACCTGGAAAGATTCAACGCCGCCTGCGCAGAACCCCAATGATAATTCAATCTTGATGGCTCTTACTAAGGGGATTGACCCCGACTCTGACTTTGGAAGCTGGCTAGCTGGAAAACCTCCCGCGTCGTTGGATCGTTTCTATTCCAAAGCCGCCCAATTCCTAAGGCGTGAGGATGCGAAACAATCTAGGAAGCAGGACGATGCAAGGCCCAACAAGGAGGGGGTTCAAAGCAATGTGGCGGTTAAACAGTCAGGAGAGGGCTCAGGAAGGGTGCAGTTGAATATTCAGAACAAGCAAACCCATCCAAGGAATGGCGATAATAGGAATAAGAAGCAGGATCAGAACCGTGGCCCCCGACGTAGGGCGCAAATGTTTGAAAATTATACACCACTGAATACGACATTGGAAAACGTATATCTACAAACCTGTAATGCAATGCAATATAAGAAGCCGACTCCGAAATTATCATCGGAGAAACAGATTCAAACGGGGAAGTTTTGTAGATTTCACGAAAGCTATGGACACAACACCAATGACTGCAGGCATCTGCAAGACCTTATTGAAAAACTGATCAGAGAGAGGAAGTTGGATCAATTTGTGCGAGCACCACAAACCGGTGGTGTGGGCCCGTCGAACCAAAATCGTGCGCAGAACCAAGAAAAACAGGAAGAGCCCGCCCGTACAAGCGGAAGGTTGGTCATAAATACAGTCAGTGGTGGCCCTCATCCAGCGGATCGAAGTTGGAGGGAAATGGAATCATACGCCAATTCGATCAGGCACGTAAGTTTTGAAAGCTGTAGTACACTTGATGAGGGGGCTCCGGCTAAACAACAGAAGACGATGACGGATGATATCATCTTTAGAAACCGAGATGCTGACAAAGTCGAAGCCCCGACCATAGACCCACTGGTTATATCCGCACAGGTTGGTCCTGCTTGGATGAAGAGGATCCTGGTAGACAGTGGAAGCTCAGTAAACATCTTGTTTAAAGGGGCATATGATCAGATGAAGATGGAAGCTAAAGATCTAAAGCCTTGTCAATATAGGATCCACGGCTTCGATGGAAGTGCTAATATACCCACCGGGATGGTGGAATTGCCAGTAGAATTGGGAAACGGAGAACGCCGTAGAGTCCGAATGTTACAGTTTGTTGTCCTGGATATCCATTCACCCTATAATGCCTTTTTGGGCCGACCAGCCCTTGCAGAATTTAGGGCAGCAATTGCCCCGTGGTGTCTGACTCTAAAGTTCCCTACTGACCACGGGATTGGGGTCATTCAAGGGGACCAGGCTGCCGGGAGAGCCTGTTATGTTGCTGAACTACGAGAAGCACAAAGGAAGGAGAAGGGAAAGGGCGTGGGGGAATCTCTCCGCGTCCGCTTTGCCGACGATTGACAATTAGCGCCTGGGCCTCGGCCCGGGCACCACGACCAATTCCAGAAGGATCTTGACCCTCGAGACACTGAAGATAATGATGAATCCAAAGAAAATCAAGCTTCTCCAGCCGAGCTGACATCGATGTTCCAATTGATGACAATAACGATTCGAAAATATTGAAAATTGGGTCTCAGCTAAACCTACAAGCACAACAGGAATTGGTCGAATTTCTCCAAGGGAATCTAGACGTATTCGCCTGGACGCACTCCGATATGTGTGGAATCTCGTCGGACATCGCGAGCCACACCTTAAATATTGACCCGCGATACATCCCGATCAGGCAAAAAAGACGCGGTATGGATCCAGAGAGATCTGCCGCCCTCAAAGAAGAAGTCGATAAGTTGAAGACGAATGGGTTTATCCGAGATGCTTTATACCCGGAATGGGTATCCAATCCTGTACTTGTCCGCAAACCGAATGGAAAATGGAGAACGTGCGTCGACTACTCTGACTTAAATAAGGCTTGTCCAAAAGACAGTTTTCCACTTCCTCGAATCGATCAACTTGTGGATTCGACGGCCGGACACGAATTATTGTCTTTCATGGATGCTTACTCTGGGTACAATCAGATACCCATGCATGTGCCCGATCAAGAACATACAAGCTTCGTAACTGACCTAGGACTATACTGCTACATGGTCATGCCTTTTGGTTTAAAGAATGCCGGAGCAACTTACCAACGCTTAGTCAACCGGATGTTTGCCGATCAGATCGGGAAAACCATGGAGGTTTATGTGGATGACATGTTGGTAAAATCACGATACTCCATTGATCATGTCAAGGACTTGGAGTCAATGTTCAATGTCCTCCGGAAATATGGGATGAAGCTAAATCCGTTAAAATGTCATTTTGGGGTTGCTTCCGGAAAGTTCCTTGGATTCATCGTCAACGCCCGGGGAATAGAAGCCAACCCCGAGAAGATCTGGGCAATTAGGAATCTTCAAACCCCGAGGACCATAAAACAGGTTCAGAGTCTCAACGGAAAGATTGCAGCGCTGAGCAGGTTCATCTCGAGATCAACGGATAAATGCATACCCTTTTCGATCTGATCCGAAAAGGGAAACGAAACTTCGAATGGACTACGGAATGTGAGGACGCGTTTCGATCACTAATCCAGCATCTTTCCACACCTCCGATTCTTTCAAAACCTGTTGATCACGAGCAATTATACCTTTATCTGGCTGTATCTGAAAACGCTGTTAGTGCTGCATTGGTTCGAGAGGAAGACCGAACACAGAAACCAGTCTATTACGTCAGTAAACGATTAACCGGGGCCGAGAGAAATTATCCAAGGCTAGAAAAGTTGGCATACTGCCTAGTCATTGCCTCGAGGAAGCTCCGTCCATATTTTCAGGCTCACCCTATCATTGTATACACCGACCAACCGTTACGACAGGTCTCACACGACCTGAGACGTCTGGCAGGTTACTGAAGTGGAACATTGAGCTGAGTCAATTTGACATCGCATATGTTCCAAGGAAAGCCATACACGGTCAAGTTTTAGCAGATTTCATTGCCGAATTCACTGTTCCTGAAGACTTACCCGAAACTAGTGACTCCCCCGAATATATATGGAAACTATACACTGATGGCGCATCCAACGATCGATGCTCGGGCGCAGGGATTGTGCTTGAGACCCCCGAGGGCCGATCCATCTGCTACGCCTTAAAGTTTGATTTCCGGGCAACCAACAACGAAGCTGAATACGAAGCCTTGCTCACCGGGTTGAAGTTGGCCCGAGACCTGAAAATTATCGCTGTGGAAATCTACTGCGATTCCCAGTTGGTGGTATGCCAAGTTCGGGGTGAATATCAGGCCAAGGATCGAAGGCTAGCCGCTTATCTAGCCCGGGTCCGAGAAATACTGGATCGGTTTGATTATTATACCATTTTCTACATACCCCGAGAGCACAATCAGAAAGCCGATTCATTGGCAAAGCTGGCAAGTACAAGCGAAGCTCAACACTTGGGACTCGTCCCTGTTGAGACATTATCCTCTCCGAGCATTGATCGAACGGAGAATGAATTCACATTAGAAGCTACCTCAGAGAAGGAATCATGGATGACTCCCTACCAAGATTATATTGAGCATGGCACACTGCCCGAACGACGAAGTGAAAGAAGACAGATTCTTCGAAAGGTGTCACGATTTGTCATTCAAGACGGAGTTATGTATCGGAGAGGTTACTCTGTCCCTCTTCTCCGGTGTATCGCGCATAACGAAATCAAGCGAGTGTTGCGTGAGGTGCACGAAGGAGAATGTGGCGATCACACTGGGGGGCAAGCGCTTGCCAAGAAGGTACTTCGATACGGATATTACTGGCCTACCGTTAACCGCGATGCTATGGATTATGCCAAAAGATGTGATAAATGCCAGAGACACGCTCGGGTCCCTAGAGCCCCGCCTTCTGAAATAACCCAAATGGTCAGCCCGTGGCCATTTGCAATGTGGGGGATGGATATAATCGGTGCATTGCCCTTAGCTAAAGGGGGTGCGAAATACGCCATAGTTGCGGTTGATTACTTCACCAAATGGGCTGAGGCTGAGCCCCTTGCAACGATAACAACAAAAAAGGTGATCAACTTCGTGGTGCGCAACATCATCTGCCGATTTGGTCTCCCGCATACTATTATCACCGATAATGGAGCCCAATTCGACAGTACTGAATTCAGGGATTTCTGTCTGCGATTTCACATCCATAAGAGATTCTCAGCAGTAGCGCACCCACAAGCAAACGGTCAGGTCGAGGCCGTCAATAAGGTTATCAAGTCTATATTGAAGAAAAGATTGGAGAAAGCCGGGGGCAAATGGGTCGATGAACTACCAATGGCTCTGTGGGCATACAGAACAACTCACAAAACCGCGACCGGACACACCCCTTTTTCTCTATCCTATGGCTCCGAAGCAATTATCCCGGTCGAAATGGAAGTTCACTCTCACCGTGTGACATACTACGACCCGAAAACAAATGCTATACTACTTGCTGAATCCCTAGATCTGCTTGATGAGAAACGTGAAGAAGCCGACGTGAGGGCAGCTGCATATCGAAGTCGAGTCGCTCGAATATACAACGCCAAGGTCCGCCCACGGACTTTTGAATCCGGCGACCTGGTACTCAAAAGAATTTACCCGGTTCCTTCGCACATGAACCCAAATTGGGAAGGGCCGTATATGATTTCACAAAAACTCAGAGATGGCACGTTCAAGTTATCGACCGTTGATGGTCTCACTTTACCAAGAGCCTGGAATAGCGGAAGCCTCCGTCCCTACTACACCTGACAGGCTTTATTTATCTTTCTATCAATTTCTTCCTTAGCATTTTGTTTTTTTTGCATTTTGAAATTTGAACTTGTAATAAGGCAACTGATGTTGTCATGCTTCTTTTGTTTCAGCAATAAAACGCCATCTCTTCGAGCCAAAAGTTGTGATTCATTGAAAATAGCACATAATATCACATTGCACGAAGAGCTAAATTCCATCACACGGTGGGATTTATCTAAATAGGGAGTAACTGTGATACGACCAGTCATTTACTAAATAAGACCCGAGCTCGGGGGCAAAACACAATACCAGCACTCACAGGGATTGAAACACGACAATCCTTTTACTAACTCCGACTTCCCAGAATGTGAATTGGAGTATAAAACATCCAATAAATCGTTCCCAGAGCGCGAACGGACTCCAACTTCCCAGAGTGTGAATTGGAGTATAAAACATCCAATAAATCGTTCCCAAAGTGCGAACGGACTCCAACTTCCCAGATTGTGAATTGGAGTATAAACATCCAAAAAGTCGTTCCCAGAGCGCGAACGGACTCCAACTTCCCAGAGTGTGAATTGGAGTATAAAACATCCAATAAATCGTTCCCAGAGTGCGAACGGACTCCAACTTCCCAGAGTGTGAATTGGGATATAAAACACCCAATAAGTCGTTTCCAGTGCGCGAACGGACTCCAGCTTCCCAGAGTATGAATTGGAGTATAAAACATCCAATAAGTCGTTTCCAGAGCGCGAACGGACTCCAAATTCCCAGAGTACGAATTGGAGTATAAACATTTAATCCAGATTCCCGAAGCACGAATCAAAGTACGAGTAACAATTCGAAGTTCCCGAAATACGGGCCGAGATATCAATATCAACTCCCAATTCCCATAGCGTGGAATGGAGCGTAAACATCGATAACCCTCAGATTCCTGGAATGCAAGACAGATTATCAATCTCAAATTGTCATGAATCCCCAGAAGGGGGGGAGGCATGTGTTCAGGGCTTGCAATAAACGCAATCAGCCACCAGAATATGAGTATTATTCCCCGCAACTAAGGGGCAAAAAGCTGGGTGCTAATCGCTGACTTAAGTGATAATATACTCAGAATCCGACTCATTCGTTAAATCACGACACGAAGCTATACAAATACTGAGCGGAAACAACACAAATACTGCAAGGCATTCAGGTAAGAAGAAAAGTGTAACTTCCCATTTCATCAACCAACAAAAACAAGTTTGATTACATGGCAAGTAAAGATGTTTCAATTAAGTGGAGGCCGCATCCATACATACACATGGCCCAAGAAAGAACAAAAGAAAAGGCAAAAGAATTGTTATCTGTAAATCTCACGACAAAGCGAGGGGCTCACTCTTTCTTCCTCCGGTGCTTCTTCCTCGGAGTTGAGCCGCTAGACCCACTGCCTGGCTTCATACGAGACTTTTTGCCTTTCTTTGGAACATCCTCCGGTTCCGGCATGATATCAACATCTTCCTCAGAACTGGAAGGGATGGAGATCCTTTTATAAGGACGAGCCAGGGGCACGGGAGCAGTAACGGATACTTGTTCAGCAACACTCGAGACGGTTACTGTGCCACCAGGAGAAATCATCATTAGAGAAGATAAGCTTGAAGGAACGACGTCACCACCGGGACCAACTGTCACTGTCTTGGCCATCTCGGCACTTATCTCTGCTAAAATCTCCTCCTCTCGAGACAGTTGAGCTGCGCTAGGTACGCCGGTGGTCGTCACGATCGAACCAGAAACTGGAGCAGCTCCGCTCGTCACAAAAGAGAGGTCGGGCATGGGGTCAAGAGGATGACCAAATAGCTCTTCAAACATTTGAACATCGAATGATATTGAGCCTCCTTCTCCCGTATCACCAACCATGGCGGCAGTTGAAATCGCCTCGGTGACAATAACTCCACGTGTAGGATGTAAAGCCGAAGGGACAGGGAGCACGGGTGCGACACTCTCGGTCACTAAACAACCAAAATTAAAGCTATCAGACCAAGAAATTCCCTCGAAAATCAATGTTTTAAGACGTAAAGGGAAATACCTACTTTACCTTGCCTTGGAGCTTGAACAAGCTCGGGGACGAGCGTCTTGCCCGAAGACAGTTCCGGTTGGTCCGGATTGTAGGCAGGAATAGCTTGTGAATCAACCACGGCAGCAGCTTCGGGTGAAGTCGAAACAGGGACTTCAGTATTCTCGCTATGGTGCACGATACCCGAACCTTCGCCAACCTCCGTTCGATGGACGACAAGTCTTTCTTTTTCAACAGAAATGATTGCTTCATGAAGGGTCCTCCTCTCATCCTCGCTGAGCAGACGTGACTCAAGCTCAAACTCATCTAATACCGAATCCGGACAAGACATCCTCTTGTTTTCCACTAATTTCTTCCAAGCATTGTAGAGAGGCATCGAGTAATCCCCTAGCCAGGAGAGATTTCTATGCTCCAATACATTGGCATTATATGTGTCCAAAAGATCGTCGAATTCGGCCTCCATTTTGAACCTCTCTGCTTGGACTCTCTCCTCCAATTCCGATTCAACCTCCTTAACCCTTGCAATTGCCGCATCGCGCTCGGCCCGAAAAGATACAGCCTGCTCACACGCCTCTTGCGCAGCCACGTTCGCGTCGTCTTTTTCTTTATTTATGTCAGCGAACCTAGCCTTTAGCTCCTCTAGTTCCTTCACTGCCGCATCCCGCTCAGATTCAACGTTCTTGTATCGATGGCCTAAGTCTTCAACTAAAGTACAATGTGCCTGTTGCATTTTCGCCATTTCAGCTAATGTCTCATCAACCTTCTGTAACGACTCGACCTCGGCCTTGCGGGAAGATTCCGCCTCAGATTGGAGTATGTCGACGATGCGACTCTTTTGAGCCAAGTCGGCCTCTAACTTCTCAATGATTTGGGCCCGGTCGAAGGCAGCTTTGGAAGCCTTAACAGCCGCTTTGTACCATTCTTTGTACTGAGCAAAAAAGTCACGGGTGTAGTTGAGCGCCGAAGTCGCGGCATCATCGGGAATTCTTTTAAGATTGGGAGGAAAAATACAAGCATCAAAGCAAATCTCTGGAAAATCTTTCCTCAGTTGTGCAAGCCTGATGGCCCCTTCGCCAGAAGACTCAACAAGGGTCTCCTCCCCAGACATAGACGTTGCGACCCCGGTTCGAGAATGATGTGGCTCAGGCCTCGAAACCTGCGAAGATGACTGATGTCGCAGAGGCTCGGATGCCTGGACATGACTTCGAGATTGCGGAGGAGATCGAGATGGGGAGCGATGCCTACGGTCTCTGTCTGATCGTTCCTGGCTGGAGTTACCACGGCGATGATCCTTTGCATAATATACCTGGCCATATTGCCTCCGGTCACGATCACGATCGGGGCCTCCACGACGAGATTCATAATAGGTTGAGGGGTGATGCACTCTCCGGAGTTTGTCCAATGTAGTCTGACGACCAGCCATGTTACCTGGAAAAGAGATACAGTTCAGTTAAGTACCAGGAAAAATCAATAAGGCGAGTGAAGCAGTCATTTAGTGTCATGAGAGTGTATGCGAATGTGCAAAGCCCCCGACCAACCAGAGGTTTCGACTGCACTAATGGGTAAAAGCCCGCTTATGTCTAACGCTTCCCGGAGCTCAACCAACCCGGACTTGTGATAAAGAGAAACGCATTCCGGGATGGGAACGTCATCCAGTCCTGTGAAAATGTTTCCTGATTGACAAAGGGCGGAGTCAGAAGAGATAATTCCAGAAATCAAGCGAGACACGATTACAGACTTCCGTCTCGCAAATTTAGGAACAACGGCCTTGCCTTTCCGTTTTTTTTCCTGCTTGGGGAAAATCAGCCGCTAGCCCGGTGTCAGTAGGCGTCCTCTCATCATCGCCCATTCCTCTTATCGCTACACCGGTCCTCTTCTTTGCCTTCGGAGCCGATTTCACAAACCCTTCGACGACAATACTCTGGTTCGTCTCAATTAAGCCCAGCGTCCTTAAGTTATCATCGGTTAAGACCAAGTCAATGTGCCGCAGGTCACTCGGAACCTCTTGTAGACTTCGGATGACGTTTCTGTATCGACCACCGTCTGGCCTTGATATGATAGCTGCAAAAAAAAAAAAAAAACACCTGATGTCAGTTCAAGTGTTGACAATGACCATTAAAGAAGGCGAACACGATTTACGATACTTACGTCTGGACAGCCATCGCCTAGCGAATCCTGGGGGGCATCGGACAAAGAACCATTCATTCTTAAAGTAGCTGAGTCTGGTCCAGGCTCCCGTCACAATCTGGCAATTTCTAACTGCCTCCAGAAAGGTGAACGATGGACTATCACCCCTGCTCTTGAAGTTGAATATATGTCTAATCTCAGCTGGCCTAGGCGGACGAAAAAGGCGGTCCATGAATAAGATGAAAACACTGTTCAGTAACGCGTGTCCGTTAGGGTGAAGTTGTGCGGGAGCGATTCCAATGAACGATAGCATCTCCCTGATATATTGGTTAAACGGGGGGAGAGTTCCAGCCGCACAAGCGTGGCGATAAAAAGCAGTATAGCCCTCGGGTGGATTGTGAGGCCTATCATCAACTCCCGGTAGCAAAACATCATCCGGGGATAAGCTATGCTTCGAACATATCCGACCCAATAATGCTCCAGAAATATTAGATCGGACGGAATCTATGGGATCCTCGATAAATAAGGCCTCCGGCAATTCGTCCGGAGCAGGATCTATTACTTCAGGAATGATCTCTGGAATTTCTAGCATCAGAGGAGGCAAGCTTTGTAACTCTTGTTGTTCAGAACCCGAAGACTCTATAACTAACTAACTCACGAAAAAGCAGCGTTAAAAACGAAGAAAGCCCGTATATTCCCCGGTGTGAAGCATATGGATATGCCGTGCAATGCAAATACATAACTAAAACAAATTTTACAAGAGTAAAACGCGGTGTCTGAACGACTAGGCTTTTGAATCAGAGAACGAAAACGACCGTCATCACTGACCGTCGCTTTCGCGTCCCTCGGATACTACTGACCAATTCAAGTATGAATTCGTTTAAGTCACGGTGCCATCGACGAGCTCAAAAAGACAGGTCAGGTCAACTTTGATCATGCGAAGGACGAAGCTCGTCGGAATCAAATATGCTAAAAATTTAGTGAGTTCGTTAAAAGTTCGATTTAAAAGTGGTCGTAGTTCAGAAGCAAGAACGTTCGAATCGATCGACTTGATTCGACACGAGTCAGATCGGTGAACCTCGAATCAGCGCAGCTCGAACCCATGGAGCCCCACCTGACTTCGAATCCATCAAAGTCGGGCTCCTTCGAATCCATCAAGAGCGGTTCGAATCCACGGAGCTTCGAATCCATCGAAATCGTGCTCCTTCGAATCCATCAAGGGCGGTTCGAATCCACGGAGTCCCACCTAGCTTCGAATCCATCGGAGTTGAACTCCTTCGAATCGATGAACGTATCATTGCTTCGAATCAATCAGTAGTGAGCTCCTTCGAATCGATCAGAATGCCACTGTTTCGAATCCATCACCGCACGCCTTTTTTGTTGTGTTCTCCTGCAATCATCGGTTCAAAGCTACACATTCGAAACCAACTCAAAGCGCGCACCCCTGATCGATACGGCTCAAAGGTTTGCATTCCTCAGTTCCATGGAGTCGGCCTACTTCGTTCAAACCTCGACACTCTCCAAAAATTTCCAGAAGAAGGGGTCGAATCAATGCCAAAAAAGATTAATCTATCATTCTCAAAACTGAGTCGACCCCTTGATTACCTGATTTAGTTTGATTACAAATGGAAGCTAGAAGGAATTTGGTCGATTCGTGAAAAAGCACGTTTGATTTGGCTCTGGGAAATCGATTCGGAGAAGCAGCTAAAGCAATGGTAAAAGGTAAAAAGTGAAAATGAAGTCAACCTCATGTATTTATACGGATTCCAAGAGGGATTAGTGTCACTTCGACTCCCATCGATTCGAACGACCACTTTCGAATCCATCCCAGTTTCGAATCCACGGGAAACTTCGAATCCATCCAAGTTTCGGATCCACGGGAAACTTCGAATCCATCCAAGTTTCGAATCCATCAAGGGCTTCGAGTCCATCAGAGTCCTCGAATCCATCACTGATTCGAATCCATCTAAGCTTCGAATCCAACAAGAGTTTCGAATCCTTCTAAGCTTCGAACCCATCAAAAACCACTAATTAGCAACACTTTGGCTTGAATCTAAAATCGATTCAGGAGAAAACCGGGACGGAGTTCGGCAGCAAACAAAGACCGACATGACTCATGGACACACGACGTTAATAAGGGCGGAGCTAATGTATGAACACACATAACGAGCTAATGTTCGATTTTGAACATTCGCAGGGATCAAATATTTGCCCTGTTATAGCAACGACAGCCAACGGTTAGGCACAATCACACAGTAATCAATCATATCAAGGCAAGGTTACGGCAATACGGTATATGAGTCTCGACGAAAAGGGAGCAATAATCTTCAGAATAAAATGGCGACTATTCAAAGCACGTCATGTTCCCACAAGACGTACTTTGGGGGGCAAAATGTTATCCCGCTTTTTGGACAAAAGCCGTGATACCAAAAGGTTGGTCAAAGACAGGAGACAGTTCGCCTCAGAGATTGATCGAACTTCAGTCCGCTATGGATATCGATGAATTCTGTCCGATTCCGGGTTGGGCCACAATTGATAGGGCGTAACAAGAAAGACCATAGAAGCCACCGATTCAAATTTCAAGTCAATCCGAGGACATATGCTCAAGATATGATGGATTCAAGTTAAGAAGGTGCACATTGCTCGGTCCGAACCTGTTATGATTCGAACCCATCATGATTCGAACCCATCATGATTCGAACCCATCGCGTTCGAACCCATCGCGTTCGAACCCATCGTGTTCGAAACCATCCGTTTCGAACCCATCGGCCAACGCCTTCCTTCGAATCCATCAAGCCAATTGGTACTTCGAATCCATCCATCAAACTTTGTATCCATCACCGCCTAAATACGCTTCGAATCGATGACAGCTTCGAATCGATGACAGCTTCGAATCCATCACAAGCTTCGGGTCCATCACAGCCTCGAATCCATGCTGTCCTCGAACCCTACACGTTAAAAACAACTTCGAATCGATCTGGAGCCATCGATTCGAAGCGACACCGCCCCCTCATACAACAGGCTCGATTCGAACTATATGGGTTCGAAACATATGGGTTCGAACCTAAGGGTTCGAACCATATGGATTCGAAACATATGGATTCGAATGACCCAGAGGATCGATTCGAACTAACCAGCGTACCGAGATGCCTCATCTCGAGTCGATCATAACTCCCAATCTACTGATCCAAATCCCATGAAATTTTTACAGAAGTTTGTCTACATGACGAAGAACGTCCACGCCAAGTTTCATCGCAATTGGACGATTTTTTGATCGATTCGAAGTTCACTTCGAATCGATCCCAAACTGGGCACGCACTTCAAGAACTCAGGCCTGTGGGTCCCCTGTCACGTGCCAAGCAGTCTCTCCATGATTTAGGCGGGATTTTGGCCTTCCACACCTATAAATAGAGCCCCCTGGTCATTCAGAAGGGGGGTCGGAGAATTTGGGGAAGAAGAACAAGTCTAAACGCTGCCAGGATCACTCCATGCTGTCTCAATTGCTGTCAATTTGGAATTTAAGTCCATTTCCCGCTGTAATTTGCTGAAAAGCACTTGTAATCTTCAAGTATTAAGAAATAAAGTGAAAAAACTTCATAGTGGACGTAGGCGCATAGCCGAACCACTCTAAATCCTTGTCTTCTGCGCAATTTATTTTTCTGTGACTTGGAGTTTTTGTTAGATAGTCCCTATTTCCAATTCAAGTTCTTTATTTACTATCTCTTCAAAAACTTCCGAAGGGTGTTTGCCCATTTTTGGTACAAACAATCCACTTTAGAATGTTACTTGTTTAATGACAGAGGGCATATGATACATATACTAGCAAAAGAGACTAGATTGAGATTGTTAACCCAAATGAATAAAATTGGGAATGTTAACCCAAAGGAATGGAATTAGGAATGTTAACCAAAAGAGAAACCTCGAGATTATTAACCTAAGTACACACACGGATACACACATACATAAAAACACACTTATCCAGCTTTTTGACAAGTAGGCTTTCACTGAAATCGGAATGTTGGGATGAATTTGAAATGGTTCATGGACTTAGGAACATGCTAGGAAAGACTATAGGAAGAAACTCAAGAAGCGAAAGAGCAATTAGGGCAAAGGAAATACTCGGTGCCAAGTACATATACTCGGTACCGACCAATACTTTTTCAAATTTCAAATTTTCAATAAATAATATATGATATTTCGAAGGCTGAAAAAAAATTCCACATTTTTTAGATGAAATTTTATTTTTCTGTTAATTTATTAATTTTTGGCCTATTATAATTATAACTTTTAGAAATATCATAAATGATTATTTTTTTCTAGCGAAAAGCTTATCTTATGATAATTTAATTTTATAAAATTTAAAAAATAATTTTTGCAACATATTTTATTTTGTATGATTTATTTATGTAGTATATTGATTTAAATAATATTAAATAATAATAAATATTTTTAATTTTTTGCCATCGAAAATTACTGTTGTTGCATAGTTATATGCATAAAATTATATGATCCATTTTAACTATAGAATCATATTGTTATTCAATATAAACCATATATGTATATCACATTACTTATAGTCTTTGACTTATTTTTCTTTTTTCTACCATGTCCTCTCCCGCGTCCTCTCTCCTTATCACTTCTATCCTTATCGTAACCTCCCCTGCCAACTGCTCACATCCATCCCTCATGTCCCAATCGTCCTTGACCCTCCTTCCTTAGTCGTTCCCTCTTCCTTTCCTCTGCCATACTCTCTTCAGATTTGATCCCCCCTCCTTCTTTTGTCCCTTCCCTCCCCTCTGACACTCCACCTCCTCCTCTTTCCAATCTTAGCTTGTCTCCTTCATCCTCTATTCAGCTAAATGCTCTTTCTTCCTTATCTTTTTCTGGTTATAACATTGGTCAGGTACAAGCAGCTATTGATAATAATGCACTTCAAGCTTCTAAATCTTGGTCGGCTCTGTTCAAATCCCTTCCATGTAATGCAAAAGCCTACATTCCTAAACATTTTGATATATCTTAGTGTAGTGAAATTTTATTTTATTTTATTTGAACGGAAGCGGTTATTTGTTCAGGATCTAGTATTGCCTATTTAGATACCAATGACACTTAAAAAGAATTATGCAGTCTCACAGAAAAATAACAGAAATAGAAGACAGAAGATTTAACGTGGTTCGGATATGAATATCCTACGTCCACGGAGACCCAACAACTTTTTATTTCACTAAAAAAAAGAGTACAAAAGAGAGAGGAAAGAATAATGGTGGATGCTACACTTGCTTGTTCATATGAAGATAAAGTTCCTTCATTTATATAGACTTGATAATGAAGGGTTGCTTGGAGATTAAGCAAATCAATTTCCTGATTACGCGGATATCTTTCCAATTTGCGTGATTTGATTTTAGTATAAATAGATGGCGTAATCTTCGTTTCCATATCTTTCCTTTATTCTCCATGACTGATAATTTATTTCTTCATATAGCAGACTAATTAATTGATTTGCTAATTAATTAGTTTCCTTTAAAATATCCTTCCATATATCAGCTAAATTAATTGATTTGATTGAATCAATTAATCAATTTCTTTCCCTTTTAACGAATATTTGAATCATCCAAATTCAACACTCCACCTTGATTCAAATATATAACAATCTCACTTCATCACCTTATCATCAAGTAATCAACATATAAGTTGTTGGGTCTAGCGCCCCATGGCACTCAAGTAACAGGTATCAAACTGATCAAGTTTGAGCAATGCTCAAACTTGTCCTTAGGAAGTGACTTTGTCATCATATCTGAAGGATTGTCCAAAGTACTCACCTTCAACAATTTGATCTTTCTTCGTTCTTCCTCAAGCATAAGAAAGAAACCTCTAACATCAATGTGCTTCGTCCGTGAACTATAAGGTTGATTTTCTACAAGATGAATCGTACTCTGACTGTCTGAAAATAGCTCTACTGTCCGCTGCACCATTGAAAGATCATCCAACAACTGAAGTAAGTATAATCCTTCCTTTGTTGCTTCCACAATCGATATCAACTCTGCTTCGGTAGTCGATAAATCTACGATAGATTGCAGCTTTGATCTCCATGAAATCGAGCCTATGCCAAGTGTAAAAATATAGCCCGACACTGACTTCCTAGCATCTCTATCCCCAGTATAATCAGAATCACAGTATCCTCTAAGAAAGATGTCACCATCCACTCCACCATATAACAAGCCCATCGAAGAAGTGCCTCGAAGATATCTAAGAATCCACTTCACAGCTTGCCAATGCTCTTTGCCTGGGTTAGACATATATCGACTCACAACACCTACTGCATGGGCCAAATCTGGTCTTGTGCACACCATCGCATACATAAGACTACAAACAGCACTAGAATAAGGTATATCAGCCATATACCTCTTGTCTTCTTCCGATGAGGGAGATGAGTCTTTTGACAACTTAAAATGAGAGCCTAATGGAGTGCCAACCGGTTTAGCTTTCTCCATTCCAAATCGAGCGAGGACTTTCTCGATGTACTGCGCTTGAGTGAGCCTTAACTCTCTCCGCTTTCTATCCCTGCTTATCTCCATACCCAATATTCTTTGTGCCTTTCCCAAATCCTTCATATCAAACTCTCTACTGAGCTCCGCTTTCAACTCCTTAATTCTAACCATACTCCGAGATGCAATCAGCATATCATCAACATATAACAACAAATAAATCATATCACCATCACATCTTCTGAAATAAACACACTGGTCTTTGAAACTTCTGGAGTATCCCTGTGAAAGCATAAACTTATCAAACCTCTTGTACTATAGTCTAGGAGACTGCTTCAGTCCATATAGAGATTTGTTGAGTTTGCAAACATAATCTGGCCTGCTACTGTCAATGAACCCTTCCGGCTGCTTCAAATAAATCTCCTCATCCAGATCACCATGCAAGAATGCGGTTTTGACATCTAGTTGCTCTAATTCCATATCATAATGAGCAACCAATGCCAAAAGAATACGAATAGAAGTATGCCTAACCACTGGAGCAAAGATATCATGATACTCTACCCCTTTCTTCTGAACATACCCCTTTGCGACTAACCTTGCCTTGTATCTGAGATTACCATTTTCGCCGTCTTTCACTCTATAGATCCACTTGCATCCAATAGCTCTCTTGTCGGTGGGAAGAGGAACCAAACCCCAAGTATGATTTCTCTGCAATGATTCAATCTCCTCCTCCATAGCAACTAACCAACTGGAACTGTTAACCAATGCAATAGCTTCTCTATAATCACAGGGCTCATCATGGACAACATTCAAAGCATATGTTGCCATATCATCGAAGTCAATATCTTCGATGCTCAATCCAACAAACTCATCAAGCCACTTAGGCTTTCTTCTTTGTCTGACAGGCCTAGGTTCCGAATGAGCTCCACCTTGAGTTTGATCCTCTGTACCAACATCGATATTATCCTCATCAACCACGGTGTCATCGAAAACACCATTTGAACTACTATGGAAAGAATCAACAGATGACTTGCTTTGTGTCTGGTATTCTTCACATGTCCTCTCATTGTCATCCGATGAGGAAGGCTCCACCTTCAACATAGCCTCCTCATCAAAAGTCACATGCCTGCTCATAACGATCTTCTTGCTAATAAGACACCACAACCTATATCCCTTCACTTCTCTCCTATAACCTAGAAAAATACACTTGCGAGCTCTAGGTTCCAGCTTCCCTTTTCTCTCATGCACATAAGCTGGGCAACCAAACACTCTGAGAAATGAATAGCTAACGGCTCTCCTTTACATACTTCTTCAGGGATCTTCATATCTATGGCAGTGGAAGGTGTGCGGTTGATGAGGAAAGCCGCCATAGATAAAGCTTCAGCCCAAAATCCCTTCTTCAATTTAGCAGTCAGTCTAAGGCATCTTGTCCTCTCCAATAATGTCTGATTCATCCTTTCTGCAACTCCATTAGACTGGAGGTCTCCTGGTGTGGTGTAATGCCTCTTAATGCCTTCGGACTCACAATAATTGATGAATTCCTGTGATACAAATTCACCGCCATTATCTGAACGGAGAACTTTCAATTTCTTCCCTGACTGCTTCTCAACCATAGATCTCCACTTCAGAAACTTGGCAAAAGTTTCACTCTTTGACTGAAGAAAGTATACCCATACTTTACGAGAGAAATCATCTATAAATGAAACAAAATATCTGGCTCCGCCTAAAGACGGACAAGGGGAGGGACCCCATACATCTGTATGAACATACTCCAAGACAGCTTTTGCTTTATGCTCTCCTGTACCAAAAGAAATCTTCGTCTGCTTTCCAAGAATACACCCTTCACAAAGACCAAGTTTTGAATGATGAACTCCATCAATCAATCCTCGTTTTCTCAACTCATCCATGCTGCGCTCACCGATGTGACCCATCCATAAGTGCCATAATCTGGAAGAATCTGAATCAACAGATGTAACAGAAGCTGATTCACCAATTACAGTAGTGCCCTTTAATAGATAAAGATTTCCTGCCCTCACACCTCTCATAACAATCATGGAACCCTTCGATATCTTCATTTTCTCTCCTTCCACTACAATCTTCAAGCCAAGTCTACTTAACGCCCCAACAGAAATCAAGCTCCTCCTCAAATCAGGTACATGTCTAACATCGGTGATCGTACGAATAACACCATCAAACATCCTAATCATCACGCTACCAATACCCACCATACAGCAAGAAGCATTATTACCCATCAGAACTTCTCCTCCATCAATTTCACGGTAAGTGGAAAAACAGTTCCTATCAGGTGTCATATGATAGGATGCACCAGAATCAATCATCCATAAGTTGCTCTTCCCAGAAGAGCCAGAAGCTGTAAATACGTCGGTGTCACTTTCTGTATCTGATTTCTCTGCTGTAGAAGCTGAGGCTTGCTTTGGATCTTGTCTTCTACCTTCAAGCTTGGGACATTGTGCTATGAAGTGCCCTGATTTCTTACAATAATGACAAGTCAAATTCTTAGGCCCCCTAGACTGAGACCGTGAATAATTCCGTCCTCCACCTTTCTTTGACCTACTTTGGCCTCTACCTCTCTGAACAGATAAGCCTTCAGTATCACTATCCAAGCTAGCGCTCGCCAATCTACCTCTTAATACTTCATTACGAAGACCAGCCTTTACATCAGACAGGCTAATTTTACTGCAGCCATAAATCATGTAATTAACAAAAGCAGTATACTCCTTAGGCAAGGAACATAAGAGGATCACAGCTTGAGCCTCATCAGTAATATCAACTTCTGTTGCCTTCAGGTTCATAATCAAAGTCGTCAAAGCATCTACATGCTCCATGAGATCAGCTCCAGGCTTCATCTTGAACGAATAAAGTTGTTGCTGAAGAATAATTCGATTAGTGAGAGACTTGTCTTGATATGCATCCGATAATGCATCTCATAGTTCTTTCGCCGTCTTCTTTTGAGAGAATTCTCTAAGAACTTCATCTAAAAGACTCAACTGAATTGTTGTAAGAGCTTCATCTTCCACCTCTTCCAAATCAGCTGCATCAATACCTTTCAATTTCTCAGGCGTAGAAACAACCTTGTAAGTCTTCTCCTTCTTCAATACAGCCTCCATCTTCATCTTCCAAGTACCAAAATCTCCTTTTCCATCAAAACGTGTTACTCCATAATTGACACCAGATCTGCCAACAGACTTACTAGAAGTAGCCATTAATATCCAAACAGGAACAATAACACTAGCTCTGATACCAAACTATAGTGAAATTTTATTTTATTTAATTTGAGCAGAAGCGGTTATTTGTTCAGGATCTAGTATTGCCTATTTAGATACCAATGACACTTAAAAAGAATTATACAGTCTCACAGAAAAATAACAGAAATAGAAGACAGAAGATTTAACGTGGTTCGGATATGAATATCCTACGTCCACGGAGACCCAACAACTTTTTATTTCACTAAAGAAAGAGTACAAAAGAGAGAGGAAAGAATAATGGTGGATGCTACACTTGCTTGTTCATATGAAGATAAAGTTCCTTCATTTATATAGACTTGATAATGAAGGGTTGCTTGGAGATTAAGCAAATCAATTTCCTGATTACGCAGATATCTTTCCAATTTGTATGATTTGATTTTAGTATAAATAGATGGCGTAATCTTCGTTTCCATATCTTTCCTTTATTCTCCATGCCTAATAATTTATTTCTTCATATAGCAGACTAATTAATTGATTTGCTAATTAATTAGTTTCCTTTAAAATATCCTTCCATATATCAGCTAAATTAATTGATTTGATTGAATCAATTAATCAATTTCTTTCCCTTTTAACGAATATTTGAATCATCCAAATTCAACACTTAGCAAGGTAAATCTTTGCAACCACCCCCAAGAAGTCATTAATGAAGGTATAAACTTTTGGCATATCTACTTAGTAGGCTTCTTTCTTAGAGAAAAAATAAACTACATGGCAGTTGTTTCTTATTTCAAAAAGTTATGAAAATTGAAAGGAGAATTCGATGTTAAATCAGATGGCTCAAATTATTTATTTATTTTTATCTATGATGAAGATCGACATAGAATATTGCAGTCTGATCCTATATTTATTAGAGGACAAATGTTTGTTATCAACATGTGGAAGCCAGCTTTTGGATCTGTTCTGGCGCAGGTTAAGAGCGTTCGACTCTATTGGGAATCGATTGGCTAGCTTGCCATATCGGGAAACTTGTGTGCTTCATTGAAGCTACTGAAAAACAACAAAGATTAAAATATGCTAAGGGTCTAATAGAAGTAACAGCTGACAAAGAACTGCCATATTTTATTAGGATGGGAGAAGGAAACTGCCATCGCTTGGATGTAGAATATACACGGAGACCATTAATTTGCTCCCACTATAAAATAATTGGTCATGGCATTGCAACTTGTTCTCGATCATAAGTCAAAGGTTCTGTTTGTATAGAATTAAATCAATATGATCAAAAAACAATAGATTTTGTCCAAAACAACTCTCAGTAGAAAGTTTCGCAAAATCCAAAATAGACTCAAACTTCCATCCTTCCTCATCAATTAAAACCATGAGTCGACTTGAAAACATGGCAGAAAAAGCAGCAAAATCGTGATAACCCAAAGCTACAACATAGCATCATAAAAATACATGGAAGTAAATGGGAAAAACAACTTCGAAATTCAGTTCGAAACAAGAAACACTGAAATGGAAATTCAAGAAAATATTGAAGATATATAAGTCGATGATAATAGATTTGACGTCCTATAAGATTTAAAAGAAGGTGAAATTGAAAAGTGCACTGCTATAATTCACATGACACAAGAAGAAGAAGGAACACAATCTGGCATAACCGATTCTCAACAAAAACAACAATACATGCACAATAATATCATGCACATTGATACATGTACACAAGCGATACAACTCCTAAATCTGCTTTCCTTCTTATGACTCAACCTCAAGCTGTGATAATTATCAACAAATCCCCACCCCCACTACCTTTCTCCAATCAAGGTAGCCCAAATAATGATCAACTTAGTTGAACTCCTCATCTCCAAGATAATCTCCAACCCATGATCCCAAATATTACCGTAACTACAAATTCTCCACATAATACAACTTCCTTTGACAATACTAAATCTTCTCCTCAACAAGAATCCTCTCATGCTGATCAGTCCACCTCTGTTCCACCTAACAAAAACTTGTCCCATTGCTATGACCACATTTCCCCAAGAAAAATCACTACTCCCCCTTCCTTTCTTCCTGATGATCCACCAAATCCTTACCTAAACCTTAAACTTCCCGATATAATCCTTCTTTTCACCCCAAATACCTCAACTACTCCATCTGTCCATCATAAGGAGCATGACTTAACTGCTCCTTCTCCGGTAATAAGCAATCAAACGAAAGGAAGAATAAAAGAAGAAGAAAAAATAAAAAAGGTAGAAGTTCCCCACCAGAAGATGACATGAATTTTGGTGAAGAATTCTCTCTTCAACAAATGATTCCCCAGTCAGCAACTAATTCCACCAATAAAAGCATTCTAACTAACAACAACAGAGTCACTAGGCTATCAGCCTCAAATTCAAACATCTTTTAATGATGGACAACATAGGGTACTGGAATGTTCAGGGAGCTCACTAGGAGTCCAAAATTCATGAAATCATGCATCTCATAAAATATCATAACCTAGTCCTAATTACTATTAGTGAAACTAAGCTCAATAAAGAACTGATTGCAATTACTGCTAGCATGATAAATCCAAATTGGTCATATATAAAAAGTCTTCAATATGCTACATATGGTTGTATCTTAATCTGATGGAACCCTCAAATCTTCTCTACAACCCCTTCTACTTCTTCAAGGCAACACATTCATTCTTAGATTACTCACCTTCCCACCAACACCTCCTGTTTCCTTACTTCTATGTATGCTGACAACACCAAAAGCATCAGACAGCCCTTTTTGGATGATCTCCCTCTCTTTTAAACTTCTCATCTTTCATTACTATTTTATAGTGATTTAACTACATGCAATCCTCAGTTGAAAAAATGGGAGGCAGTCCTCTTTACCTTAATGACATACAGCCACTCAACCACTCACTTATCCAATCTAATTTAGCTATGATTCCATCTACAGGTTGCTGCTACGCATGGAATAATAATAGCATATCAAACAAGAGAACTTTTTACAAGCTTGATAGATCTTACTTCAACCCTGATGCTTTCAATCTTTGGCCTAACCTTGTTGGCCAATATCCTCCCCTTGACCTATCAGACCATTGCTCAATTATCGTTTCTTGGTCGTGGAAGATACTAAAGGTCCCTTAATTTTCAATTTTTTTAACTCATGGACTGATGGCATTGATTTTTTTTCCACTCTTGCAACAGGTATGGAATGAAGAAGTGTATAGTAACAATCTGTATGTATTCCAAAAAAGCTTAAACTATCTAAGATTTCTCTTGAGGAAGGGTCTAGGAAGAAATATAGCTCTGAAAGCTCCCAATCTTCCGCAGTTAGAGACAAACTTTAAGCTCATCAAGAGTTAGTGCTAAATAACCCTCATGATCAAGCTATTTCAAATGAATAACATAGACTTAGAGCTAAAGTATCTAATTTAATCAATAAAGAGCTAGAAATGCTGGAGCAAAAATCCAAGGCTGATTGGAATTATCATGGGGATAGGAACTCTAATGTGTTTCATGAGTCAGTAAGTTATAAAACAGCCAAAACTATCATTCATTCTACTCATGATCATAGTGGAACTTCTCACAATATACCGATTCAGGTCAATCAAGCATTTCTTAATTATTATACTGCTCTCCTAACCAATCTTGATAATTTTCAATTTGGCATTCATCTTCTATCTAACATACCTTCTCCTGCCATTTATCAGTCCCAAGCTTCTTCTCTCATAAGGCAGACAACTTCTTAAGAAGTAAAATATGAAATATTTGACACGAAGACCTGTAGCCCTCCAGACCTGATGGTTTTTCAGCTCATTTCTATCAAAAATCATGGCATGTAAATAAAAGTTGACTTCATCAAAGTAATACAGCATTTCTTCATGACAAATAAATTACTAAGTGGGATAAACCATACTGAACTATGTTTGATACCAAAATATGAACTGCCTCATGATGTCATATAATTCAGACCGATAGCCGACTGCAATGTTGTATATAAGTGAATCACTAAAATCTAGGCTCAAGAATGAAGGAGATCCTTTCTGAAATCAACTCTAATAATCAGGCTGCTTTCCTTCCAATAGATTTATCTTTGAAAACATCATTCTATCCAATGAACTCATGAAGGGATACAATAGAAAATATATACCTCAAAGATGTGTTTTGAAACTTGACATTCAAAAAGCTTATAACACAATTCAATGGGATTCAATTATCTCTATTCTGTCCAAAATGAACTTCCCTTTCCTTTTTAGCCTGGATTTATACATGCATCTCAACTCCGAAATTTTCTTTTGTTATAAATGGTCAGGGTATACGTGCTTCTCTTCCAAGAGGGGAATTAGACAAGGTGATCCCATTTCATCATACCTATTCATTTTGATATTAGTAAACTAGAAGTAAAGAAGTGGCCTAATTAAAAGAAACTTCAGTCTTCATCATTTTGAGATATATTCCATTAAGTTACATAACTCTTCCCTACTCTAGTTCAGCTGTTATCAGAAGTATATGGAATGATATTAAAAGAAACTTCAGTCTTCATCAAAATGTCAACGATCTGTGGTGCTCTAATCATAATCACTCCATATCTCTAGTGTACAACTCCTTGCTCACATTTCAATAAACACATACTTTCCCTTGGCATAAGAGAATATGGATGGGTAGCTGCAAGCTAAATGAGAACTACTATCGAAAGTGTTGTGAAACGCTCTTCACACTTAGGATAAACTTTTGGCTAAAGGCATCATCGGCAACTCCAAATGTTTCTTATTCAATCGTAGCAACGAAACTGTAACTCACTTATTTTTTGCCTGCATTTACATTCACAATCTACAGAAAAGGGTTCTGGCCTTACACAACTAGCATAAACCTTCGCGTGGTCTTAATATAGAACGGTCAACTATTTTTAGGGCATTGCAATAGAGATTAAACAATACTTCTCTCTTATGAATCTCCTAAGAAGACAATATATCGCATGTTGGAAGAATGGAATCAGAGGCACTTCCATGGAGTTTGCCGTCTGGTCTCAACTTTGCTTCAGGTAATCTTGTTCGAGGTCTAAGAGCATCTCCAACAGTTTGGAGTGCGGAAATTCGATTTTCCGCACTTCAAAATGTTGGAGCCCTCATTTCTACAATAGAAATGAGGGCAGGCGCCTGTTCAACAGGCACCTGGGCATCAGGCGCCTGTTCAACAGGCGCCCGCGTTTACAAAAGCCGGGCGCCTGTTGAACAGGCGCCTGATGCCCAAGCGCCTGTTCAACGGGCGCCTGGTTAACACGCCTATAACAGGCGCGTTTCCCCCCTCCCCCCTCATTTTCCTCCCCTCCGTACTCTTTTCGACAAATTTTTTAACTCAACTCTACGTCCAAATGCCGCCCCGTCCGGTCAAAACTGGTAGACGCACCGTTCGATATACGATCGATGCCAATATCAGACCTGTTCATGTCCCTCCTAATGCTACCGTGACTCCAGACGATCTTCGATCTTTGCACGACTTGCCACCTACTGTTTCGCATCGATTTACTACAGCTATAGCGACGCTACAGGTATACAGTTATTTATTTATTGCTTGATGAACGACCATGTAAATATACGGTTATGTATAATAATTCTTTGTTTATTTTAACGGTTATAATAATCATATATTTAGGTTCGTCACATAGCGATGCGAGGTAATTGGTATAGGTGTATGTCTGAGTATTTTGATCAGTTACCGGAGCCGATTTTGGATAGGCTACATGCGTCACCTTTTGGTGAATTTCTTGCTTTACCTAGATTTGCACATGTAGATCGTTGTCTGGTAGAGGCCCTCACCGAGAGATGGTGGCCTACCACTCACACATTTCATTTCCCTGATTCTGAGCTAGGACTGACTCCTCTAGATTTTTATATGCTCACTGGTATAGAGGTTGGTAGACCCGACCGTCTCCCTGTTCCATTTGATAGTTCATTTGAGGAGTTCGAGTCATATTCAGCTTATTTACCGACTTTGGCCGATGAGGAGGTTAGAGGAGGAGCTGTTACTCTCCCTTGTTTGCATCGGTATGTAGTAGAGTACATGGCTGTTGAGGATATGCACACTCCGGTTATTCGTGTCTTCATATTATACCTTTTTGGGTCTACATTTTTTAGTAACAATAAGGGCACTATTAGGCTTGGTTTTTGGGCTGGATTAGTTGATATGGATGGACTACACATGTATGATTACAGTACTGCTATTATTGGTTATTTGTACGTAGCATTAGATACTTATGCACTTCAACAGTCTAGACAGATGTATGGATTTTGGTACATTCTGCCATTTTGGTACTACGAGTATACTGCCAATATGCACCCCTGACTAATTGCAGAGGCGAATGCTACAACTTATATTTACTTTCCTAGATTGCGTCGTTGGGGTCCTCCTATGCATTTGCCCCGTGCTGCACAAGGGGTGCACAATGAGCTGATGAGGCTAGACAGAAGATGGATATGAGGCGGCGTGGTAACATTATTGTTCGTCCATGGGATCAGTACTTATAGTTCCTAGAGCCCGGTCCTGATCATCCACTCACATTTCAGTTTTCCATGTCGCGACGTAGGATTTGCTTTCAGGTTCCTACATGTCCATTCATATGGTATTTAGGGGAGCGGTGTTGGCTACAGTTGTATGGTATAGTTCGCATTCCATCTGATCCGCTACCATGGGATGATATGTATGGTGATATTAGGGTTGGACCAGCTTATATTCTTGCGATGAGGGGTGCGGGATGGGTGGATGGTGAGTCGTTTACAGTTCTTGGGGACTTTGATTCATATTGGGCTCGAGTAGCCCCACGTTCTTACGCGTTGCCTGATTATATTCGGGATTTGAACTCCGATCATATTGGTCCGCGTACCTCTTCCGGTAGAGTTCCACTACCACCTACCACCTTTGAGCCTACATCATCTCAGTACACGCAGCCTCCTACTTTCGACCCCCCTCCACATTCGTTTAGAGCATATGATGTACATGGCCAGGTGGTGGAGTACCCCTTCCAGTATCCTGCAGATGACGATATTACGGGTGTACCATCCGTCGGATTGTATCAGCCTTATCAGGTTTGTACGAATTTTAACTGCTCTTTAATGTATAATTCGTTTATAACTTGTCATTATATTCTCCACCTATGTATAATTCTTTTTTGCACATATCAGTATTCTCAGTACATGGATTATGATAGACGGATGATTGCTGCATTTGAGCGTATGACGCTCGATTATACACAGATGATGTATCAGAGTTACCAGACGGCGATCCAGCAGCAGCAGACTCAGTATGATGCGCAGGTACAGGGATTACAGACCCAGATTCAACAGCTTCAGGAGCAGCTCAATGTCGGACCTCAGCCTCACGACTTTGATGACGTCAACGATGACAGTGACGACGACAGTGGAGACGATGAGGAGATTGATAGCGGTTCCGATCACATAGACTGATGTGCTGCATTTAGATGTTTTAGACTGTGTTAGTATTTTTCATACCGTACATTAGTTGGTTGCATATTATGTTGGTAATGATGCTACTGTTATATATGATTGTCTATATGTTATGGCATTCTGTCGATTATATTTTGTGTTGATTATTGCATTGTGTTGATGTTAATTTACGCTTGTTTATTATTAAGCGTATATGAAGTCAGAATGTTGAACAATCAAACACAGTTGTGTTTGTTTGTCAAAATTTTTATGAATGTTTGACATGTGGACGTTAATCTTATGCTTTATTTTTTTTGATGCGGATCACGACCCCTTTATTTAAGATAAAGTGTTATATTCTAATGTCACAACATTTAAAAGTTTAGTTAAATCAATCAATGTGTAACATAATATTTTCGGCTACAGAATTGACACTGTTAGTAAATTTTTATATACAAACGGATCAAATGTGCGATGATGAAGATATAATGGCAACTCAGTTTTGGGACACTTTTGCTGAACTTTACAATAGCAATGTTGATGGTAGAAGTAGACGTACGCTGGTGGAGTTGAGGACTGGTTATGGGAACTTATGCAACGCCTGTACACGGTACAGTACGGTTATCAATTAGGTTATATTTGAAAATTTGTTTAAACCAACCCGTTCTATATTTGAAGGACGTTGCTTTCTCAAATACCACAGCACATTCATTGGACATGAGGCTTATATCATACGTCAAAATTGGCTAGAACGATTTGGATATCCATAATTAGAGTGTATTATTGTTGAATGTATTATTGTTTCTGTGTATGCATATTTATTATTGTCTTGTTTATGAGTAATTTTAACTTTCTAATGCATTGTCAAATCAAAACACAGTGCTAATATTTAAACATAATTAATTTTTAACGTTCACACGCTTAAATATATATGTAAGAGCTTTTCTTCTCCAACACACAATTCAGTTCTATGCTCTTTCAGGCTTCTCATCCTCCTATCAATGCCTTCCTGGTCATCATCTATTGACTCTGATGCCGGGTACGTTCCAACGGAAAGCGAACACACCGATGAAGATTGGAATATCAATTACCAAGACCAACATTATGAGGACGTTGCTCGGGAATTCCCAAATCTTGACCAACTCACACTTCAAGAAGATGTTCAACCAGTACACGAACAGTTGGTTCATCAACAATCACAGGAGGTTGAACAAGTACAAAATTTGCAACCTTCGGTTGAACAAGAGGCTGACTCTTACACAGTATTTTGCCATTGTGGTTATAAGGTTGAAGTTGTGGTTAGAGATGATGGCGAAGATATTGGTCGTCGAATCCAGTTGTGTCCTTTCAGGCCTGAAGGGTGCAATTATGCAGAATGAGTTGATGAACGGCTTTGCCCAAGGACCATAACATATGCCAACGAGCTGGAACAAGAAATAAGACGTCTCCGAAATATCGTGCACAACTTACAATTTGACCGTAACTGCTAGTTTCCTAGTGGAGTGTATCATTATTGTGGAGTGCATTACTGTAGAGTGTATTATTGTGGAGTGTATTATTGTAGAGTGTACTATTATGCAGTGCATTATTATGGAGCGTATTATTATTATGGTTGTACTACTGTGGAGTCTTTTATTATGGAGTGTATTATTATGGAACGTATGATTGTTTGTGTATTTAGTGTCGTTAACTGTATTAATGTTTGGGTGTTTCAGTAACAATGACTTGTTTGTTTCTGTATTATTGCGTGAAGAATATGACAACAATTGTATGATGGGACAAGACAGTGCAGACGTTACATTGCAGACAAGACACTGCATCATCAGTTAATAGTGTATGATGGGACAAGACACTGCATCAACAGTTGTATGATGGGACGAGACAGTGCAGACGTTACATTGCAGACAAGAAACTGCATCATCAGTTAATAGTGTATGATGGGACAAGACACTGCATCAACAGTCAATAGTTGTATGATGGGATGAGACACTGCATCAATAGTCATAGTGTTTAAGCTATAACAGGCTTGTTAGATGCTGAGAAGTATTATTGCTCATTTTTATTTCATACAATTTCAACTATAAGAAATGGCGGCATAAGATTATATATTTTTTGATGATAGCGACGAGGAATTTGATGGAATGATGGAAGATCATTTTCGTCGCGAAAATGAACTATTAAGTATGGCTGCACTACAGGTTGGTCAATCGAGTAGGAAACACGGTGGATCAGTTGTTGGGCGTCGGTATAAAAATGGTAGGCATTCATGGCACAACGACAAACTGATGGAAGACTACTTTGTTCCAAATCCTACTTCCACAGATGTTTATTTTAGAAGAAGATTCTGCATGCGGCGTCCACTATTTCTTAGAATCCTAAAATGCGTCAAGCAGCATGACAAATATTTTATCTTCAAAACCAATGCATCTCGTACAATGGGATTGACTGGAATTCAAAAAATGACAGCTGCACTCAGAATGCATGCATACGCAGGACCAGCGGATGCGCTTGATGAAAATTTGAAAGTGGCGGAAAGCACGGTATTAGAGTGTTTGGAGCATTTCTACCAAGCTATCGTGGACATTTACGGTGATCAATACTTACGCAGACCGAACGAGGCGGATATAGTTATGTTATTAAATATGCATGGTATTAGAGGCTGGCCTGGAATGTTAGGCAGTATAGACTGCATGCATTGGGAGTGGAAAAATTGTCCAAAGGCGTACGCTGGAGCTTATCAAGGTAAGTCTCGTAGGTCCTCTATTATTCTTGAAGCCGTAGCATCGTATGACTTATGGATATGGCATGCATTTTTTGGAATGCCGGGTTCAAACAATGATCTTAACGTAGTCGAACGATCTACGTTGTTCAATGATTTAGCAAACGGTAGATCAACTCCTTGTACCTTTACTTTAGGAGGTAACACGTACGATCATGGATATTATCTTGGCGATGGTATATATCCTAAATGGAATACCATTGTCAAGACTATTCCTAACCCACAAACAATAAACAATCAAAGTTTGCAGCGATGCAAGAAGGGCAGAGGACGTTGAAAGAGCATTTGGGGTTCTTCAGTCTAGATTAGCCATCGTTAGTAATCCATGCAGACTTTGGTCACCAGTTAAAATGACCAAAATAATATACACTTGTATTATTTTACATAATATGATTATAGAGGATGAAAGAGACATGGAAGAAGATTACTTTTACGAGGGTGCTTCAACACCACCGCCTTTTTGGCGCAACGATATTATTGGAAGCGCACTAGAACTCGAGTTTCATGTAGAAAGCCAAATGTCCTACCGTAGTGTTCAACTGCATCGCAGATTGCAAAATGATCTCATAGATCATCTTTGGAGGTTTTCTGGAAATCAGTGAAACTATATTTCTGTTGTTACTTTTCCTACTGTTGTTTCTGTTGTTGTTACTTATTATTGTTATTGTAATCTGTTTATCTTTAATTAACGTAATGTTGTTATAATCTTTTTTCAATTGAATGCAATTTCAATGAAAATACTTATATTAATAATTGTTTGCATTCAGAACACAGTACAAATAACGGTAATTAAAAGATACAAAGGTTGTAGAAACAGTAATTCATTTAATGACCCTCTTCAAGTCTACGCCTCATAATTTCTCTCCTTCTTCGCTCTGTATACTCCAGTTGATCTGCAGACATGTGTGACGTATCTATGAACATTATTGCATCTTCATCTCTTTGGCGGTTTGCAGAAAGAAGTTGATCCATTCTTGATAACTTTTCTTGGTGTTGAATTGCTCGAGTCTCCATTGCCCGGTTAAATCTATCTTCAGATTCAAACATGAGTTTGTTAATGTCAACTTGAACCGCACTAGCAGTCTGCTTCTTTTTGGCCGCTTTTGATCCCAGTGGCCTAACAAAGTAATCTTCGGTTGGGATTGAGTCTTCTTCTGATCCTAAACCGTAGCTTCCTAGCGATTCTCTAGGACTAGAGCTTTCTCCAACTCTAGGCGTTTTATCCCGACCACTGTTTGATTGAAATTGTTGAACGGTTTTCTGAAGCGATGATTTCCATTTAACATGCTCGACCAACATGTCATAAACATGCATGAATTGATAAATATGTGGTGCTTGTTTACTATCAGGTTTATAGATTTGTTTGACTAACTTGTTTGCGTCCATTCTCCATTCAAAAAATTATTAGTATAGTTAGAGAACTAGATAAAAAGTACAACAATGATATTATATTAAAGCTTACCAAATGCGTTTCATTTCCAAATCCACTAGGATTCGTTTGCTTTAGCTTGAACATTTGAGAATCGAACGTTTGCGTTTGGCGATTTATTTTTCCATAATGACCTTTGACTGAAGATAGCATTCTTTTCCGATCGATGTTCTTCCGATTGTAGCAATTAGTAACTTTGCCCCAAAAAGATTCACCACTTTGATTGGTCCCTCGAATAGGATTAACCGAGACGGCACAGTAAATGTAGCAAAGATCGTAGTCTTCTGTAGGGCTCCAACTTGCATTAGTTGCTTCTCCCCCGAGCGGAACCGTAACGTCTTCTAAGTCATAGTCTTCAAAATTGGACCTTGCAGTAACGACGTCGAAATCGGAGTACATTTTCAAGTGAGAGTTATGGAAGAAAAAACTGTAATAGAGGAAGCAAATTGGTTGTGAAGGGAAGAAGATGTGGGAGTTGTATTTGAAGAGAGAAAATGGCCGTTGGGAAGGAGCCGTTGGAGGGGGAAATAAGTGGGCGCCTGTTAAACAGGCGCCTGGATGCCTCTCAGGCGCCTGTTGAACAGGCGCCTGACCTCTAGGCGCCTGTTTGACAGGCGCCTCACCCTCTCCGATATTCTCACACTTTCTAGCCTACTTTCTGCAATATAGAGAATTCCCGACCCCTGTTGGAAGCTCCTTCGGGTGCAGATTTGAGAATTCTGCACCTGTTGGAGATGCTCTAAGGTGGGCACGTTTCGAAATTTTATAAAGCCCTAAATTTTGGGCCTTTTGAATTTCCTAACTGGGCTGCTTTTTTCTTTTGTTTATTTTTGCTAATGTTTTTTTTCCTTTTTTATTCATTTTTCGTTTCTGGTTTCTTTGTGTATCTCTGTAGACATGATCTTTTAAATAATAACGGTGGAGGTCCACTATAAAACCGGCTAACCATGCTAAAGAATATATAATATATGTGTATATATATAAAATAATAAAATAATAATTAATATAAATAATACGCGGCTATACTGATATATATATACATATATAGGAAAGTCTATTTAGACACAAAATGGAGACACAATCGGTGACACAAAGAATATCCACCATTGGATTGCCCCCTGAATTCCACCTTCCTCGTCAAGACAAAAAAATCCAATGGTCCGGATCTTTTGTGACACCATTTTGTGTTTAATTTTCTGTTCAAATAGCCGGCACACATATGTGTGTGTGTGTGTGTATAATTGATTTTAACCTTCAGTTGTCGGATAGCACCTAAATTGATTTGAGCTTAGGATATTAGAGAGATGGAAGAGGGTGGGTCGGTCGACAAAGGAATGCGAATGGAGACTCCAAAAGGATCCTTATCAAATGGAGGAAAAGATGTTAAAATAGAGGAAGGAAAGAAGGGAGTTTAAGATTATATCTTTTACTCAATCTCCTTTCATCTCAGCCGCTCATTTTCACTCCTCTTTAGCCATCAATTAGTCGCCTTTAACCCCTTTATTCTGACCAATCCTATCGGCCCCATGTTCGGATATAAACCCATTTAAAGTCTGAATGAATATTTTGAATTTTAAATCTAATTTAAAACTCTTATCGATATCATATATCGATTAATGTATTTATAACTTTTATAAATACATTTCATAACCACCTGTCTAATAAAAATCAAAATAATAAATATTATTTCATAAATATGATTTAATTTAATAATTTATAAAAATTATAAAATACTTAAATCATTTCTTCAAAGGAGAATTCATCATTTCGGTTGTGTTACTCAGTAGTTGTAAATTTAGTCAGGTTTAATATCGAACTATTTAAATATCAACGTTCACACTTCACTTAGCCGATGGTATGACATTTTGTCCAAATTTATCGCTTACATAGTTTTGGGTAAAATCCAATCTCACCTTTTTAAACACTACCCTTTGTGACTTTTATTTTACATCGATTCTCTTTGTCAAAACTATATCGCTTTATATTTATGGAATTTGGTAATGGTCAAATTTCCAATACTGTCCATATTCAACTCTATAGTCTAAGCAAAAAGTCCTTGGTTCAATAATAATAATTGTAATTAACCGAAATGATCTTACCAGAAACTTTTACTTGACTTGAGTTGAACTGATACTAACCTCATACAATTGAGGACACGAATCCTTTCTTGAATAGTGTTTCACTCCAACACTTCCACTCAATCCAACTATAGTCAATCGATGGATGTTGTGCCATGATTTGATTATAATCAAAGTGTAGCTTTCATATCCAATATCCATGGTATTCTCAAGTCCACTGGACTGCGTAGATCAGTCACATCGATATTTTTTGTTTGACTTTAGTTATATTAACCATCAGAAAACTACCGAGTGAGTTATTCCATAGTCATCCAATAACTATTGGTACGTGACCCCTAGGTGCCTTCGGTAGTCATGAGTAATAAATGTGGAGAGCATTACATACTCCGGTCTTAACGGATACATCAATATCCAATCAAGATGCATCTTGATTAGGAACATTTAAAATGGTGCATTTGTTTTTACTGTGATAAATTACTCATGGTCACAACACTTTATAACTGCCATCACAAAACATACCATTTATGGATTTTCTATTAAATACACTTTTAGTTTAATTAATTAATTAATTAATATAACACATTATATTAAGTATATAATAGAAAGAAAACACTTTTACTTCTAACAGGATTAATCAATGAGTTAGTTATATGTAACAAATTACATAATTTCCCCTAGGGCATACTCCTAATTCCTTCACCAGTTATTTCCACAATTGCTATAATACCGTACCAAATTCAACCATCCATCATTCACTTAATATAGATTATTTATTTTATATACTGCAACTAGTTTACAGCATAGAGTTCTTTGATCAAATAAATTGAACTCAAGAAAATAAATCTCATATAAAACAATTTTCTATATGAAAATATACATTTTGGAATAGAAATCGGATTTATCATTCCGATGTTAAGTATAGATTACTATTATTACAATTCTCGTTTACGATGTTTCTTTATGAAACAGAAGTGATTATTCACTCTCTTTATCCCAACTGGACTTCAAATTACATCTTCTCTTGTACACTCATTTCTCTTTCTAAACGATCGAGCCATTCAAAAGAATACCCTTACTACAACATCATAATGAACTCTTTACAAAAAGGGCACTCAATCAACCTTAAAATTGAAGGATATGAAATATGTTGCACTTTGTGTAAACCGATCAAACTGGCATTTTAACGATCAGTTTCTCAGATCTATTTTGTAGTTTCGGTCCAGTGTTACATTTAACACATTACGATCATTATTGTAATTAATCAAATTGAATACTCGATCTCGTAGTATGATTATTTGTTTGCTTCAAATAAATTAATTTCAATGAAGTATCGTACATTACAAACTGTGACCGTTCACCACATTACACTTATATATGATAGCATATAGATCAAATATCCAAAGTCTTTTATTGCTTTTGAGTTCAGAACTCATAGAATTCAATACACAGTCTCGACCAAATAAACGTGTAAATGACCAAATTATGAAGTATTTAATGGTTGTAAATCAGATTCTTGCATAGGTGTTGAAAGGTTAACATGCAATAAACATTTATTATTAAGTGTATGTTGTATTTTTGTTTTTCAATCTTTAATTCAGTTCATTTATATATCTTAATTGATAAACAGTTTAGCAATCATATTAAATGCACAAATGTGTCGATGTAGATTATTATAACAGTGTATAACATATGTTCTTATAGTATTAGAAAAGTTAAATGTTATCATTTCATTTTTCCAATAAATCTTCGACAAATCTTTTATATTTCTCCAAACTCTATGTTGAAACATAGAATACTTTCAACTTCACTAGTGGGTGTTAGGACTTGTATATCTTAGGATTCCGACTTTGAGGAAAGCTCGCCAAATCGTAGGCCACATATGATGGATCACTCCTTATTGGTTGTATCATATATAATTCCTAACCCGCAGTACCTTATCTTAATCCCGCCTTTACCTTGAGGAAACCACAACAAATAAAGTGCGACTGTTCACTCGGTTATCATTCACGACGGTCTACGTATAATGCACATATCTTGACGAAAGTTTAACAAATACGTGTAGTTATCTTACCTTGTCCATTCAATATAGCACTACACATAACACCCTTATTTGAAGATCAACAACTAAAGAGTACATGAGCAATCTATTAATATATAAATGATATGGGACAACTTTCTATTAAAGATTCAAGATCTTCAATATATTATAACGAGTGGTGTCGAAATGTATTTCTTATGAATTAAGCTCGTGATTTAGGTGTCGGATACATTAAAAATCATGATATATGTACATATACATAAGTATTTATTTCTTAAGTCTATTTAGGGTTTCTTTAACGTTCCACTTTTAGTTTAAACATTTACATTATATATATTTAATCATTATACAACTTTTATATTTTAATTAACCTATGTAATAGCCTTAGGTGTAATATTATACTAACCAAATAATTATTTTAATATTTTAATTAATTTTATATTAATTCAATATGACCTTTATAATTAATAACTAATATATATTATAACCATTATAGTATAGTGCACACACGCACACACGCAGATATATATATATATATATATTCATTACATAATTAATTAAGCTTTTAATTAATTGATTTTAGTTAAATTATATTAATTTCAAAATCCATTTATATACATACATGTATACTTATGTTATCTCAAAGATTTTATGATAACATAACATATATAATATATATAGTACATGCATATATGTATTGATTGTGAGAAATGCGGATTATGGATCTTAAGGCTAGGATAAACATTGGAGGGGGGTGAATAGTGTTTAAAAAAATTATTAAATCTTTTTGAATTTTTGTTAATTTCACAAGTGTATGCAATATTCAGACACAAATATGATCACAAATGCAGAAATAAAATAAAAGCGGTAAAGAAAAGAACACACCGGATTTTATATTGGTTCGGAGTTACCCTACATGCAGTCCCGCACACAAGTACAGATTTCCTTTCAAAAGCAATTGTACAATTACACCCTCGATTTCAAGGCTATGAGGCAAATCCTCCAGATTCACAATCCTCTGGATAGAGATACTTGATTTTACGAGCAACAAGTTCACCCAATTGATTTCCAAGGCTACAATCACACCCTTTCTCGCTTGATTGATTTCCAAGGTCACAATCACACCTTTCTCATTTTGTTGATTACAAAGAAGCCTATAACTCTGAGCACTGAAGATATTGTTGAGATAGTGATAGAGAATCAAACCAGAGATAATCTAGTTAGATTCAATGTTGATTTCGGCAGAGTAACGGTAGGAATATGTATAAAGAAATGAGGAAGAAGAAGAGAAATGAAAACTAGAAAATATGATTATAAATCCGTTGAAAACAACCCTTATTTATAGAAGAACAACAGCCATGTCCATTCGTGAAGAGATATGACGAATAGACACTTCTTTTGAAATTTAAAATTAACTGACACTATGTCGACATGGGTATATTGAGCATGTCGACATCCCAAAGGAATTTTTGGTGTTTTGTTTTTCTTTGAAAATAACTTTTATCTTATATTAAAACTATTTTAAACTTTTATAAATATACTTAACTATAGTTAAAACATATAAATAAATATAGAGAATAATATTTTGGTATATAATTTTTTTTACTATAATTTCATATTTAAATCTAAGTATAAATATTAAAAGTTAAATATATTATTATTAAAAGATAGTTTGAAACTAAGGATAATTTGATTTTGAAATTAAAGATTATTTTGAGGCTAAAAGTATTTAAAATCAGGATAGATGATTTTGATTCTTTTAAAAGGAAGGTTTTGAAAACATTTTGAAAACAAGATATAATTTTGTAAAATCATTTTGAATAAAAATTAGTGGATACAAAACAATGTTCCACTAGATTTTTCGTAGGTTCCATCCCACTTAGGGTTCCATCCCTTTAACAGGCTCGAAGTGGATTCCATTCCATGAATAAATTGGATTTTAAGATGCCGGTGCTTTTCTAGGAGTTTTAACAAAAATTCCTAACTATAATTACTTATTCTTGAAATTTTGAACTTTTGATAATCTTGATGTTCTTGATACTCATGAGTCTTCATTCTTGATATCTTGAATCTCTATACTGTACGGTCTTCATTCTTGGTACCTGCATGGTTAAATCCTGCATATACATATATTTCTAAACTATAATGTTAGTATTTATATTTTATAATCCTATTTTAAGGTTGTTGTCATCAAAACCACCATCTTACGAACTAACAATCTCCAGCTTTTGATGACGACAACCTTTTTATAAAATATTAATTCTAACCTAATAGCTCCCCATTAATCTATGCGTAACTATCCTATTTTATATTTCTCCCCCTTTGTCATCAACAAAAACTAACTCCAAACTATATAACTCCCCCTCATTCTTGGACTAAAGTATCTGAATTAATAAACTATACAAATGGAGTATATAATAGATGGATTAAGAGATAATTATACTGATAGATGTGATAGTTAATTAAAAATCATATAAATATTAATGCATATTTATACATGTTTTTCACACCAAACATCAATCCAAATCACTTCAAATCAAACAATTCAAATCAAACAAGCCAAATCAAACAAACCAGTCGAATCAAACATTATGAGGAACTTCCACCCATCCTTCTTCTTCAAATATAGGGTCTGTTCTAATGGCATCCCAATTTTCATTATCATTAGCGAGAGAGACTGGAGGATGTGCTTCATTATCATCCTTGTGTAGGGAGGAAATCATCCATCGTATTGCATCGAAATGTCTTTCTTGCTCTTTAATCATCTGCATTTGGCTCAAATCTAAGTGTCGCCGGTTACGGGGAATGAACGAAAGAATATTCTTGTAAGAATCAAGAGTCTCTTCAAGATTTTCTAACAGGTTATGAATTGGATTGGCCATATTAGTTTGTGAGAAGAATGAGAGACAAAGTGGATAAGAAATAATATTCAGAGATGAATTCTGGAAGAAATAGGTATTTATAGGTGTAGAAACTCGTTTGAAATGAATAGACATAAGGTAGTTATTCAAATTTCAAATTCAAAATGAAATGTCATTTCTGACCAGTACATGTCGACATGGTCATAGGGGGGATGTCGACATGGTCCAGTGAATTTTGATGGCTTATTTTGATTTTATGAATAATTGTGTGTGTGTGTATATATATATATATATTTATGTAATGTACTAACATTTATTCTGGAGATAAGATAAGCTAGATAACAGAAAAGAAATTCAATTTTATTTCATGATAACACGATACAACGATTAAACACAAAGAACTACATGAACATTCAAATCAAAATAAACTAAAACTAATACAACGATATATGAAAAGGTAGAACTGGTTAGAGGACGATGACGATGAAGATAATCCAAGCTTCTTGTTGACTTTGGAAATAAACTTGTTCATCTTGGATGAAATTTTGTATAACTTCGTACTAACGGATCGTTTAAGAATCCATTGATTCTCAACAATGGTCTTTTGATTTTTGAGAAAGGTTTTGTTGGTTGGATTAGAAGGATAATCAATGCTTTCCAAAAAAGTTTCACATTCTTCTTCTTCTTCAATTTCCATTTCATCCCCTTCTACTTCTTCTTCCTCTTCCTCTTCTTTCATCTCCTCATAAGCCAAACACTCTTCCTTTTCGGCAAGAGTCTCATAAGGTTGAAAAACAAATGGAATTTTCATAAGCGAAATGTTGGAATGATTGAAAACTTTTCTAGAGACAAATTCTTCTCCTTTGAAATCCACTCCAAAATAGTTAAAAATCCAAGTGAGATAAATTCCATGATACAAAGTATTCTCACCCGTTTCAAGGTTTTTGGGACGAAGTTCATCCAAAATAACTTGCGTCCAATTAATGTCATAATTTTCAAAAATAGCAAAAAGTGCTTTGCAAACTTTTGAAATAGGATTGTTAAAAATTTTCGATCTTGGGGTCAAAGTATGTTGTAAAAGAAGATTGACAGTTCTAGCTTTTGGTCGAAAGTTTCAATTTTTGAATTCAAAACTATCATTTCCTTAGAAAATGTGATGAAATATATCACCTCAATTTTAAAATTACAAAGATCCATTCCCGTACTCTTGCAATTGAGAATGGTACCCAAAAGATCACGATTCAAAACAATTCTAGTGCCTTTGACACTACTCCAAATTTCATCATCGTTTCCATTATAAAATCCATGATTAAGATTTGCATAGAAAATTTTGACAAGATTTGTATAACAAACAAAATCATTTTGAGAAGCATCAACAAGACTAAGAATTTGATTGTTTGCAAAAAGGGAATTAATTTCATAAGAAGATAAATCTTGAAATATAGCAAACTTTCTAGGATGGACTTTTGCATAGTTAGCATAATTGATGTATGCTTTTATATCTTCCGGATCATTGAAGAGTTGCTTTTTTATCTTTCTAGAAATTCTCGTGGTGGAGGGGCTGCTTGAAGAAGCCATTATAGTAGAGAATAGAAAGCTTGAAGTTTTGAAGAGAGAGTTTGAATTTGAAAATGAGAGTGAAAAGATGTGATAAAAGATAGTGAATAAATAGATTCTCAAAGGACATGTTCTCTGGTCAAAAGATGGCTTTTCAGAGAATTGAATGAAGTGAAAAGGTGGAGGGAAATTCAACCATTTGAATTGAAATTTTGAATTTCAAATTCTGTACCGATGTCGACATCATGGTAGGGACCATGTCGACATGTATTTGTGAATTTCTATGATTTATTTTTCCTAAGTATTTTAATATATATATATACTTATTATTTTTAATGTCTATATATATTTGGAATATTATTAGAATTATAGTATATTCCATAATATATTATTATACTAATAAAAATAAAAATAAAAATAAAAATAAGATAATAATACAATAATGGTAAAAAAAAATTAAAATTCAAATAACACACAAATTCAAAATCAATCAAGCAAGCAATCAAGCATTTTATTCTAAGCATGCAATTTCAACCAATTGTATTGTAAATGTATACCTTTTTCTGAGTCCGTTTCTCTGAGTTCGTCGGAGTCATGAGCTGCCGTGAAACACAAATTTGAATTATCTGTCTTATGATCATCATCGCTTGAGGACGAGTCTGAGTCATCTAGAGTAGCAGTAAATGCACGCTTCCATTTCTTCACTGAATCATTGTTTGTAGGAGGATTTTTCCTTTCTGGATACGGACAGTCTCTTTTGATATGGCCTGGTTCATCACAGTTGAAACATTTGACATTGTTTGGCACTACATTTTGATTTCCAGAGTTCTTATAGTTGTTTCTCTTGAGATTATTCATCTTTCTGTATTTCAGAAATTTCCAGAAATTCCTGGTCATCAAGGTTATCTCTTCATCACTAGTGACTGCCATTAAAAAATGGTGGTTTGACAGTAAACTGACCTTCTACAATTGAACTAGTGACAGGGATACTAGTGTTAGTAACAGTACCACTATTGGTAGCCATTTTGAAAACTTTTCAAAAATCAGATTATGAAACTTTGAAAACCTTACTCTGATACCAAATGCGAGAAATGCGGATTACGGATCTTAAGGCTAGAATAACCACTAGAGGGGGTGAATAGTGTTTAAAAAAATTATTATATCCTTTTGAATTTTTGTTAATTTGAACACCAATGTATGCAATATTCAGACACATATATGATCACGGAATCAAACACAGATGCAAAAATAAAATATAAGCATCGAATGATATTAAAAGAAAATATTTACATAACTCTTCCCTACTCTAGTTCAGCTGTTATCAGAAGTATATGGAATGATATTAAAAGAAACTTCAGTCTTCATCAAAATGTCAACGCTCTATGGTGCTCTAATCATAATCACTCCATATCTCTAGTGTACAACTCCTTGCTCACATTTCAATAAACACATACTTTCCCTTGGCATAAGAGAATATGGATGGGTAGCTGCAAGCTAAATGAGAACTACTATTGAAAGTGTTGTGAAACGCTCTTCACACTTAGGATAAACTTTTGGCTAAAGGCATCATCGGCAACTCCAAATGTTTCTTATTCAATCGTAGCAACGAAACTGTAACTCACTTATTTTTTGCCAGCATTTACATTAACAATCTACAGAAAAGGGTTTTGGCCTTACACAACTAGCATAAACCTTCGTGTGGTCCTAATATAGAACGGTCAACTATTTTTAGGGCATTGCAATAGAGATCAAACAATACTTCTCTCTTATTGAATCTCCTAAGAAGACAATATATCGCATGTTGGAAGAATGGAATCAGAGGCACTTCCATGGAGTTTGCCATCTGGTCTCAACTTTGCTTCAGGTTATCTTGTTCGAGGTCTAAGGTGGGCATGTTTCGAAATTTTATAAAGCCCTAAATTTTGGGCCTTTTGAATTTCCAAACCAGGCTGCTTTTTTATTTTTTTTTATTTTTGCTAATGTTTTTTTTCCTTTTTTATTCATTTTTCGTTTCTGGTTTCTTTGTGTATCTCTGTAGACATGATCTTTTAATTAATAGCGGTGGAGGTCCACTATAAAACCGGCTAACCATGCTAAAGAATATATAATATATGTGTATATATATAAATTAATAAAATAATAATTAATATAAATAATAGGCGGCTATACTGATATATATAGGAAAGTCTATTTAGACACAAAATGGAGACACAATCGGTGACACAAAGAATATCCACCATTGGATTGCCCCCTGAATTCCACCTTCCCCATAAAGACAAAAAAATCCAATGGTCCGGATATTTTGTGTCACCATTTTGTGTATAATTTTGTGTTCAAATAGCCGGCACACACACACACGCAGATATATATATATATATGTATATGTGTGTATATATATATATATGTATGTGTGTGTGTATATATATAATTGATTTTAACCTTCAGTTGTCAGATAACAACTAAATTGATTTGAGCTTAGGATATTAGAGAGATGGAAGAGGGTGGGTTGGTCGACAAAGTATGCGAATGGAGACTCCAAAAGGATCCTTATCAAATGGAGGAAAAGATGTTTAAATAGAGGAAGGAAAGAAGGGAGTTTAAGATAATATCTTTTACTCAATCTCCTTTCATCTCAGCCGCTCATTTTCACTCCTCTTTAGCCATCAATTAGTCGCCTTTAACCCCTTTATTCTGACCAATCCTATCAGCCCCATGTTCGGATATAAACCCATTTAAAGTCTGAATGAATATTTTGAATTTTAAATCTAATTTAAAACTCTTATCGATATCATATATCGATTAATGTATTTATAACTTTTATAAATACATTTTATAACCACCTGTCTAATAAAAATCAAAATTATAAATATTATTTCATAAATATGATATAGTTTAATAATTTATAAAAATTATAAAATACTTAAATCATTTCTTCAAAGGAGAATTCATCATTTCGGTTGTGTTACTCGGTAGTTGTAAATTTAGTCAGGTTTCATATCGAACTATTTAAATATCAACGTTCACACTTCACTTAGCCGATGGTATGACATTTTGTCCAAATTTATCGCTTATTAGTTTTGGGTAAAATCCAATCTCACCTTTTTAAACATTACCCGATTGTGACTTTTATTTTACATCGATTCTCTTTGTCAAAACTATATCGCTTTAGATTTATGGAATTTGGTAATGGTCAAATTTCCAATACTGTCCATATTCAACTCTATAGTCTAAACACAAAGTCCTTGGTTCAATAATAATAATTGTTATTAACCGAAATGATCTTATCAGAAACTTTTACTTGACTTGAGTTGAACTGATACTAACCTCATACAATTGAGGACACGAATCCTTTCTTGAATAGTGTTTCACTCCAACACTTCCACTCAATCCAACTATAGTCAATCAATGGATGTTGTGCCATGATTTGATTATAATCAAAGTGTAGCTTTCATATCCAATATCCATGGTATTCTCAAGTCCACTGGACTGCGTAGATCAGTCACGTCGATATTTTTTGTTTGACTTTAGTTATATTAACCATCAGAAAACTACCGAGTGAGTTATTCCATAGTCTTCCAATAACTATTAGTACGTGACCCCTAAGAGCCTTCAGTAGTCTTGAGTAATACATTTGGAGAGCATTACATACTTTGGTCTCAACGGATACATCAATATCCAATCTCGATGCATCTTGATTAGGAATATTTAAAATGGTGCATTTGTTTCTATTGTGATAAATTACTCATGGTCACAACACTTTATAACTACCATCACAAAACATACCATTTATGGATTTTCTATTAAATACACTTTTAGTTTAATTAATTAATTAATATAACACATTATATTAAGTATATAATAGAAAGAAAACACTTTTACTTCTAACAGGATTAATCAATGAGTTAGGTATATGTAATAAAATACATAATTGCCTCTAGGGTATACTCCTAATTCCTTCACCAGTTATTTCCACAATTGCTATAGTACCGTACCAAATTCAACGATCCATCATTCACTTAATATAGATTATTTATTTCATATACTGCAACTAGTTTACAGCATAGAGTTCTTTGATCAAATAAATTGAACTCAAGAAAATAAATCTCATATAAAACAATTTTCTATATGAAAATATACATTTTGGAATAGAAATCGGATTTATCATTCCGATGTTAAGTATAGATTACTATTATTACAATTCTCGTTTACGATGTTTCCTTATGAAATAGAAGTGACTATTCACTCTCTTTATCCCAACTGGACTTCAAATTACATCTTCTCTTGTACACTCATTTCTCTTTCTAAACGATCGAGCCATTCAAAAGAATACCCTTACTACAACATCATAACGAACTCTTTACAAAAAGGGCACTCAATCATCCTTAAAATTTAAGGACATGAAATATGTTGCACTTTGTGTAAACCGATCAAACTGATCAGTTTCTTCGATCTATTTTGTAGTATCGGTCCAGTGTTACATTTAACACATTACGATCATTATTGTAATTAATCAAATTGAATACTCGATCTCGTAGTATGGTTATTTGTTTGCTTCAAATAAATTAATTTCAATGAAGTATTGTATATTACAAACTGTGACCGTTCACCACATTACAATTATATATGATAGCATATGGATCAAATATCCATAGTCTTTTATTGCTTTTGAGTTCAGAACTCATAGAATTCAATACACAGTCTCGACCAATTAAACGTGTAAACGACCAAATTATGAAGTATTTAATGGTTGTAAAATCAGATTCTTGCATAGGTGTTGAAAGGTTAACATGCAATAAACATTTATTATTAAGTGTATGTTGTATTTTTGTTTGTCATCTTTAATTCAGTTCATTTATATATGTTAAATGATAAACAGTTTAGCAATCATATTAAATGCACAAATGTGTCAAAGTAGATTATTATAACAGTATATAACATATGTTCTTATAGTATTAGAAAAGTTAAATGTTATCATTTCATTTTTCCAATAAATCTTCGACAAATCTTTTATATTTCTCCAAACTCTAAGTTGAAACATAGAAGTCTTTCAACTTCACTAGTGGGTGTTAGGACTTGTATATCTTAGGATTCCAACTTTGAGGAAAGCTTACCAAATCGTAGGCCACATATGATGGATCACTCCTTATTGGTTGTATCATATATAATTCCTAACCCGCAGTACCTTATCTTAATCCCTCCTTTACCTTGAGGAAACCACAACAAATAAAGTGTGATTGTTCACTCGGTTATCATTCACGACGGTCTATGTATAATGCACATATCTCGAGGAAAGTTTAACAAATACGTGTAGTTATCTTACCTTGTCCATTCAATATAGCACTACACATAACATCCTTATTTGAAGATCAACAACTAAAGAGTACGTGAGCAATCTATTAATATGTAAATGATATGGTACAACTTTCTATTAAAGATTCAAGATCTTCAATATATTATAACGAGTGGTATTGAAATGTATTTATGAATTACGCTCATGATTTAGGTGCCGGATACATTAAAAATCATGATATATGTACATATACATAAGTATTTATTTCTTAAGTCTATTTAGGGTTTCTTTAACGTTCCACTTTTAGTTTAAACATTTACATTATATATATTTAATCATTATATAACTTTTATATTTTAATTAACCTATGTAATAGCCTTAGGTATAATATTATACTAACCAAATAATAATTTTAATATTTTAATTAATGTTATATTAATTCAATATGACCTTTATAATTAATAATTAATATATATTATAACCATTATAGTATAGTGCATACACGCACACACGCAGATATATATATATATATATATATATATATATATATATATATATATATATATATATATTCATTACATAATTAATTAAGCTTTTAATTAATTGATTTTAGTTAAATTATATTAATTTTGAAATCCATTTATATACATACATGTATACTTATGTTATCTCAAAGATTTTATGATAACATAACATATATTGATATATATATAGTACATGCATATATGTATTGATTGTGAGAAATGCGGATTATGGACCTTAAGGCTAGGATAAACACTAGATGGGGTGAATAGTGTTTTAAAAAATTATTAAATCTTTTTGAATTTTTGTTAATTTCACAAGTGTATGCAATATTCAGACACAAATATGATCACAAATGCAGAAATAAAATAGAAGCAGTAAAGGAAAGAACACACCGGATTTTATACTGGTTCGGAGTTACCCTACATCCACTCCCGCACACAAGTACAGATTTCCTTTCAAAAGCAATTGTACAATTACACCCTCGATTTCAAGGCTATGAGGCAAACCCTCCAGATTCACAATCCTCTGGATAGAGATACTTGATTTTACGGGCAACAAGTTCACCCAATTGATTTCCAAGGCTACAATCACACCTTTCTCGCTTGATTGATTTCCAAGGCCACAATCACACCTTTTCTCGTTTTATTGATTACAAAGAAGCCTATAACTCTGAATAGCACTAAAGATATTGTTGAGATAGTGATAGAGAATCAAACCAGAGATAATCTAGTTAGATTCAATGTTGATTTCGGTAGAGTAATGGTAGGAATATGTATAAAGAAATGAGGAAGAAGAAGAGAAATGAAAACCAGAAAATATGATTATAAATCCGTTGAAAACAACCCTTATTTATAGAAGAACAACAGCCATGTCCATTCGTGAAGAGATATGACGAATAGACACTTCTTTTGAAATTTAAAATTAACTGACACTATGTCGACATGGGTATATTGAGCATGTCGACATCCCAAAGGAATTTTTGGTGTTTTGTTTTTCTTTGAAAATAACTTTTATCTTATATTAAAACTATTTTAAACTTTTATAAATATACTTAACTATAGTTAAAACACATAAATAAATATAGAGAATAATATTTTGGTATATAAATTTTTTTTACTATAATTTCATATTTAAATCTAAGTATAAATATTAAAAGTTAAATATATTATTATTAAAAGATAGTTTGAAACTAAGGATAATTTGATTTTGAAATTAAAGATTATTTTGAGGCTAAAAGTATTTAAAATCAGGATAGATGATTTTGATTCTTTTAAAAGAAGGTTTTGAAAACATTTTGAAAACAAGATATAATTTTGTAAAATCATTTTGAATAAAAATTAGCGGATACAAAACAATGTTCCACTAGATTTTTCGTAGGTTCCATCCTACTTAGGGTTCCATCCCTTTAACAGGCTCGAAGTGGATTCTATTCCATGAATAAATGGATTTTAAGATGCCGGTGCTTTTCTAGGAGTTTTAACAAAAATTCCTAACTATAATTACTTATTATTGAAATCTTGAACTTTTGATAATCTTGATATTCTTGATACTCATGAGTCTTCATTCTTGATATCTTGAATCTCTATACTGTACAGTCTTTGTGACGCCTCACCTCTATACCCACGCAAGCCAAGAACACTACGGTGTAATGTTGTCGACTAGCATGGAGAATAAGGCTGTTGAGGAGCGACCATCCGTGTAATTTCTTTGCGCGAGCACCGATATGTCAGATAATATAACATGCATTCTATTTTAAAGAGGAAATCCGACATACCGACACAAACTCAAAGCTACTACACGGTGGCTATATAAATCCTTCGGAAACAAATATAGAAATAAACAAAACATAAATCAGTCACAGATAATTCATATCACAAAGGCGGAAATAGATATGAATATAACACATGAAAGTGTTCATCAGAGTAGTGGTCAAAAGGATCCACAATAATACAAAGGAATAGATACAAGTGCTAGACAAAAGAATAAGTATACATCATAGAGTCTGTATCTCAAATGTATACAACAAAAACTACTAATCTAGAGTAGTTAGCCAAAAGGTCAGAAGATGGTCCGATAAGGAGCCAAGCGGAAGTACCTGTAAAATCTCAGTCTGACCCGAGTATTATTTAATAAGAAAATAATAAACGGATCAGTCTAGCTATAAATATCAGATGAAGTGATATATAATAAGAGATATGACATAAACATATAATAATCACAATGCCAAGCTATGATAAATAAATAATTGAAAAATCAACAAGAGATTAATCAATATCACAATAATCTACTCAAGATAAAAAAGGAATGTCATACTCCTAATTTCGTTCACCAAGCCACAATAAATGACATATATATCAATGCCCATCGTAAAAGTTGGTGAAACACAAATTCTAGAAATCAACACACGAAATCCAGAAATCACAATAAAAAGGATGGCCAATCCCAGAAAAATGAGCCGAAGCTCCTCCAGACAGGGTATAGTCCCCCATTGCGGACATTGAGCCGAGGCTCCTCCTGGTGAGCCGAAGCTCCTCGTGACAGGGTATAGTCCCCCATTGCGGACATTGAGCCGAAGCTCCTCCTGGTGAACCGAAGTTCCTCGTGACAGGGTATAGTCCCCCATTGCGGACATTGAGCCGAAGCTCCTCCTGGTGAACCGAAGTTCCTCGTGACAGGGTATAGTCCCCCATTGCGGACATTGAGCCGAAGCTCCTCCTGGTGAGTCGAAGCTCCGTAAAGATGAAGTACAGTCCTCCACGAGGACAAAGAGACATCGCACAATTGCTAGTCTAAATCACAAAGATGATCGTCATGATCAACGAGAAGTGTCAATTACACTAAGCTAGTAAATATAAAAGTTTAGCTTCATGTCCCATAACCACTTGCTTAACTTAAACATTTACGAACAAACTGTAAATCTCCACTAGAAAAATGTCACAAGTGGTTCAATCGAACAAGTCCAAAAATTAACCACGAAGTAAACGCAAGCGTTTCATACCACTTGTTTTACTAAGTCGTTTAATTAGATTTCTCATATGAGTGAGGTAAAGGTTTGTATATACTAATAGATTGGAAATCGGTTTGAGAAAACGAGCTTTGTAATAAAATAGTGTTGAAATCATTTAATGAAAGAATTTTGTTATTTACTACTAGTATAGAAAACCTTTATATTTTTAAAGTGACAAAACACAAAGAAGATTGTAGGAACAATCAATCACTAAAATTCACACACGAAGATGTGAATAAACATCCAACGAAACCGATAAAGAATCCATCGAAATGGATATTCAAAAATCCCTAAAAAGGAGTCATCAAAGTCATAATAATTGATAACAATCAATAGGAAACAACACGAATCGATTTAAGTTGGAAATTCAAGCAATAAGGCCAAGTAGGCAAAAATCATCAGGTCGGTCGGCCGACATACAGTGCTCGGTCGACCGAACCTTGTATTGAATAACTCCTCGGCATCAGGTCGGTCGACCGAACCCCTGTAGTCGGTCGACCGGACCCTAAAACAGAAAGTGCTTATGCACTTGGCATCAGGTCGGTCGACCGGACCAGGGGGTCGGTCGGCCGAACCTGATGCTCTGCCTATTTATGCCCATGTATTGATATGAAACCTCCATCAATTCGCAACCGAACGAGCACGGACGCAAGGGAATTATGCCTAACGGCTACCCGGCCCTATTGGCTCCTCGATGCATCACCAAAAACACATTTGATCCTCAAAGCTATGATTTTTAAGGAATTGAACCCAAAACACCAAAAGTTAGGATTTTCACCAAATCAATCCAAGCCAAGAGCTAATACACACGAATAAGTGTTAGGAATTCATACCTAACATCCGAAGATAAGTATAAGTATAGATGTGAGATAAAAATCTCACCTTTGAACCCAAACAATAGAAGAAGAAGCTTGAAAGCAAGCTAAGATCAATTCCTCTTCAATAACAACTCAAGAAGCTTCAATCTAAGCTTAAAAGAAGAACATTCCCTAAGTTAGGTTTAGGAAATTTCTGAAATCAAAGAGAGAATGAGTTGGAGAAGAAGAAGAGGAAGCTTACCAATGGGTTCTCATAGATTTTGGAGCAAGAACTTGGATTTTGCTATGGAACTAGGGCTTGGAGTTTTAATTTCCACTCCTCTCCACCATTGTTGCTAAAGCTTGAAGGGTTAGGAAAATAGAAAGGAAGTAAATGAAGATGAGGGGGTTGGGACTGAATACATAAGTGGGGTTAATGGGCTCAGCCCAAACCAAAGCCCTAAGTGAAAAAGTGGCAAAAATCAACTTTCTCCAAACATATCGAAGCTTATACTCAAAAAGGTCGCAAACGTCATTTTGAACTCAATGGGGGTGGTCTCGAGCCTCAATTCGACTGTTTGCTCAAAGTAGCTTTTCGGGCCAAAATCCGATGAATGGTGAAATATTTAAATAAAATATTTAAATATAAAATCGATAAATATGCGGGTTGTTACAGTCTTCATTCTTGGTACCTGCATGGTTAAATCCTGCATACACATATATTTCTAAACGTTGGTATTTATATTTTATAATCCTATTTTAAGGTTGTTGTCATCAAAACTACATCTTACGGACTAACAATCTCCCCCTTTTGATGAGGACAGCCTTTTTATAAAATATTAATTCTATCCTAATAACTCCCCCTTAATCTATGCCTAACTATCCTATTTTATATTTCTCCCCCTTTGTCATCAACAAAAACTAACTCCGAACTATATAACTCCCCCTCATTCATGGACTAAAGTACCTGCATTAATAATATACAAATGGAGTATATAATAGATAGATTAAGAGATAATTATACTGATAGATGTGATAGTTAATTAAAAATCATATAAATATTAATGCATATTTATACATGTTTCTCACACCAAATATCAATCCAAATCACTTCAAATCAAACAATTCAAATCAAACAAGCCAAATCGAACAAACCAATCGAATCAAACATTATGAGGAACTTCCACTCATCCTTCTTCAAATATAGGGTCTGTTTTAATGGCATCCCAATTTTCATTATCATTAGCGACACTGGAGGATGTGCTTCATTATCATCCTTGTGTAGGAAGGAAATCATCCATCGTATTGCATCAAAATGTCTTTCTTGCTCTTTAATCATCTGCATTTGGCTCAATTCTAAGTGTCGCTGGTTACGGGGAATGAATGAAAGAATATTCTTGAAAGAATCAAGAGTCTCTTCAAGATTTTCTAACAGATTATGAATTGGATTGGCCATATTAGTTTCTGAGAAGAATGAGAGACAAAGTGGATAAGAAATAATATTCAGAGATGAATTCTGGAAGAAATAGGTATTTATAGGTGTAGAAATTCGTTTGAAATGAATAGACATAAGGTAGTTATTCAAATTTCAAATTCAAAATGAAATGTCATTTCTGACCAGTACATGTCGACATGGTCATAGGGGGGATGTCGACATGGTCCAGTCAATTTTGATGGCTTATTTTGATTTTGTTAATAATTGTGTGCGTGTGTGTGTATATTTATGTAACGTACTAACATTTATTCTGGAGTTAAGATAAGCTAGATAACAGAAAAGAAATTCAATTTTATTTCATGATAACACTATACAACGATTAAACACAAAGAACTACATGAACATTCAAATCAAAATAAACTAAAACTAATATAACGATATACGAAAAGGTAGAACTGGTTAGAGGATGATGACGATGAAGATAATCCAAGCTTCTTGTTGACTTTGGAAATAAACTTGTTCATCTTGAATGAAATTTTGTATAACTTCATACTAACGGATCGTTTAATAATCCATTGATTCTCAACAATGGTCTTTTAATTTTTAAGAAAGGTTTTGTTGGTTGGATTAGAAGGATAATCAATGCTTTCCAAAGAAGTTTCACATTCTTCTTCTTCTTCAATTTCCATTTCATCCCCTTCTACTTCTTCTTCCTCTTCCTCTTCTTTCATCTCCTCATGAGCCAAACATTCTTCCTTTTCGGCAAGAGTCTCATAAGGTTGGAAAAAAATGAAATTTTCATAAGCGAAATGTTGGAATGATTGAAAACTTTTCTAAAGACAAATTCTTATCCTTTAAAATCCACTCCAAAATAGTTAAAAATCCGAGTGAGATAAATTCCATGATACAAAGTATTCTCACCCATTTCAAGATTTTTGGGACGAAGTTCATCCAAAATAACTTGCGCCCAATTAATGTCATAATTTTCGAAAATAGCACAAAAGTGCTTTGCAAACTTTTGAAGTAGGATTGTTAAAATTTTCCGATCTTGGGGTCAAAGTATGTTGTAAAAGAAGATTGACAGTTCTAGCTTTTGGTCGAAAGTTTCAATATTTGAATTCAAAATTACCATTTCCTTCGAAAATGTGATGAAATATATCACCTCAATTTTAAAATTAGAAAGATCCATTCCCGTACTCTTGCAATTGAGAATGGTACCCAAAAGATCACAATTCAAAACAATTCTAGTGCCTTTGACACTACTCCAAATTTCATCATCGTTTCCATTATAAAATCCATGATTAAGATTTGCATAGAAATTTTGACAAGATTTGGATAACAAACAAAATCATTTTGAGAAGCATCAACAAGACTAAGAATTTGATTGTTTGCAAAAAGAGAATCAATTTCATAAGAAGATAAATCTTGAAATATAGCAAACTTTCCAGGATGGACTTTTTCATAGTTAGCATAATTGATGTATGCTTTTATATCTTCCGGATCATTGAAGAGTTGCTTTTTTATCTTTCTAGAAATTCTCATGGTGGAGGGGTTGCTTGAAGAAGCCATTAGAGTAGAGAATAGAAAGCTTGAAGTTTTAAAGAGAGTTTGAATTTGAAAATGAGAGTGAAAAGATGTGATAAAAGATAGTGAATAAATAGATTCTCAAAGGACATGTTTTCTAGTCAAAAGATGCCTTTTCAGAGAATTGAATGAAGTGAAAAGGTGGAGGGAAATTCAACCATTTGAATTTCAAATTCTGTACCCATGTCGACATCATGGTAGGGACCATGTCGACATGTGCTTGTGAATTTCTATGATTTATCTTTCCTAAGTATTTTAATATATATATATATACACTTATTATTTTTAACGTCTATATATATTTGGAATATTATTAGAATTATAGTATATTCCATAATATATTATTATACTAATAAAAATAAAAATCATAATAAGATAATAATAAAATAATGGTAAAAAAATTTAAAATTCAAATAACATACAAATTCAAAATCAATCAAGCAAGCAATCAAGCATCTAATTCTAAGCATGCAATTTCAACCAATTGTATTGTAAATGTGTACCTTTTTCTGAGTCCGTTTCTCTGAGTTCGTCGGAGCCATGAACTGCCGTGAAACACAAATTTGAATTATCTGTCTTATGATCATCATCGCTTGAGGACGAGTCTGAGTCATCTAGAGTAGCAGTAAATGCACGCTTCCATTTCTTCACTGAATCATTATTTATAGGAGGATTTTGCCTTTCTAGATTTGAACAGTCTCTTTTGATATGGCCTGGTTCATCACAGTTGAAACATTTGACATTGTTTGGCACTACATTTTAATTTCCAGAGTTTTTATAGTTGTTTCTCTTGAGATTATTCATCTTTCTGTATTTCAGAAATTTCCAAAAATTCCTGGTCATCAAGGCTATCTCTTCATCACTATCGCTGTTTGAGTCTGATCCATCATTCAATGCATTAAATGTCATTGATTTCTTTTCAGATGCTTTGCTTTCTCTTCTCCCGATCATTTGGACTTCAAACGACATTAGATTTCCAATTAATTCTTCTATCTTTAAGGTACTAAGGTCATTTGCCTCTTCGATCGTAAGTGTCTTTTGATCCTATTCTGGAGTAAGAGAATTTAAAATTTTTCTGACTTGATCTTCTTCCGAAAATTCCTTTTCCAAGGATATTAGAGAATGCACAATATCCTGAAATCTACTATACATATCTGAAATAGACTCATTAGAATTCATTTTAAATAATTGAAACTGATTTGTGAGAATGGAAATTTTGGTCTGTTTAACTTTGCTTGTTCCTTCGTGAGTAACTTGCAAAGTTTTCTAGATTTCATATGCAGACTTACAAACTGACAGTCTACTAAATTCATTTCTATCAAGTGAACAAAACAAAATATTCATTGCTTTAGAATTATTTTATGCAACAGTCTTTTGCTCAGCGATCCACGGTGCAAAATCAATTATGGGTTCAGAATATTCAGTTTGTGTGATATTCCAAGTGTCTAATCCTACAGATTGTAAATATATTTTCATCCTGCATCCCCAATATGCATATCTACTGCCATTAAAAAATGGCGGTCTGACAGTCGACTGACCTTCTACAAATGAACTAGTGACAGGGATACTAGTGTTAGTAACAGTACCACTATTGGTAGCCATTTTGAAAACTTTTCAAAAATCAGATTATGAAACTTTGAAAACCTTGCTCTGATACCAAATGTGAGAAATGCGGATTACAGATCTTAAGGCTAGGATAAGCACTAGAGGGGGGTGAATAGTGTTTAAAAAAATTATTATATACTTTTGAATTTTTGTTAATTTGAACACCAATGTATGCAATATTCAGACACAGATATGATCACGGAATCAAACACAGATGCAAAAATAAAATAAAAGCAGTAAAGGAAAGCACACACCGGATTTTATACTGGTTCGGAGTTACCCTACATCCAGTCCCGCACATAAGTATGGATTTCCTTTCAAAAGCAATTGTACAATTACACCCTCGATTTCAAGGCTACGAGGTACACCCTCCAAATTCACAATCCTCTGGGGAGAGATACTTGATTTTACGGGCAACAAGTTCACCCAATTGATTTCCAAGGCTACAATCACACCTTTTCTCGTTTGATTGATTTCCAAGGCCACAATCACACCTTTTCTCGTTTAATTGGTTACATAGAAGCCTATAACTCTGAATAGTACTGAAGATCTTGTTGAGATAGTGATAGTGAATCAAACCAGAGATAATCTAGTTAGATTCAATGTTGATTTTGGCAGAGTAATGGTAGGAATATGTATACAGAAATGAGGAAGAAAAAGAGAAATGAAAACCTGAAAATATGATTATAAATCCATTGAAAACAGCCCCTAGTTATAGAAAAACAACAACCATGTCCATTCGTGAAGAGATATGATGAATAAACACTTCTTTTGAAATTTAAATTTTGAAATTAACTGACACTATGTCGACATGGATATATTGAGCATGTCGACATCCCAAAGGAATTTTTGGTGTTTTCTTTTTCTTTGAAAATAACTTTTATCTTATATTAAAATTATTTTAAACTTTTATAAATATACTTAACTATAGTTAAAACACATAAATAAATATAGAGAACACTATTTTGGTATATATAAAATTTTACTATACTTTTATATTTAAATCTAAGTATAAATATTAAAAGTTAAATATATTATTATTAAAAGATAGTTTAAAACTAAGGATAATTTGATTTTGAAATTAAAGATTATTTTGAGGCTAAAAGTACTTAAAATCAGGATAGCCAATTTTGATTCTTTTAAAAGGAAGGTTTTGAAAACATTTTGAAAACAAGATATAATTTTGTAAAATCATTTTGAATAAAAATTAGCGGATACAAAGCAATGTTCCACTAGATTTTTCGTAGGTTCCATCCTACTAAGGGTTCCATCCCTTTAACAGGCTCGAAGTGGATTCCATTCCATGAATAAATTGGATTTTAAGATGCCAGTGCTTTTCTAGGAGTTTTAACAAAAATTCCTAATTAAAATTACTTATTCTTGAAATCTTTAACTCTTGATAATCTTGATATTCTTGATACTCTTGAGTCTTAATTCTTGATATCTTGAATCTCTATACTGTACAGTCTTCATTCTTGGTACATGCATGGTTTAATCCTGCATATACATATATTTTTAAACTATAATGTTAGTATTTATATTTTATAATCCTATTCCAAGGTTGTTGTCATTAAAACCATCATCTTACGGACTAATATTGATTAATTAACTTGTTTAGTTAATTTAATTTATTAACCTTATTAATAAAAATAAGTTTCGAAATTAATTTTTAATATTTTCAAACATTTTGAAACTTTTTACTGTATTATAATTTTTATAATATATATATATATATATATCTTATTTTAAATTTAAACTTTAAATTTAAAATCTTATATTTTAAATTTTCAAACAATTTTAAAAATTAGTCCAAACCCAGTTTAAATTGGGCATTTCCTATAAGTGACAATCTTTGGGCTCACATATCTATTGGGCTAGGCTAATAGGCAGATATGGTAGAGTAGCTGATTATCCAAATTCAATCCTTTGACACTACCTTTCTTGATACCCTACTAATTGGACTGTGAGCTTAATTAGTTAAACCCCACATGAATAATTTAGACCGCATACGTTATTGGACTCTAATGCCATAGTTTAAACTGGGTCAGCCCACAGTGGAAGTAACAGATGAATTTCAATTTTTTTTTTTACTATTTTGGATCTTTATTGGGCCTATGAAGTCTAATTTATTTAGAACATTTCTAAATTCCTTTTACATAAAATCATTATTTTATTTAAAAGAATAAAATGATTTTATATTATCTAATTAATGTTATATTATATGTATACGTGTATCTCATACACACAGACGCACACACACATATAAGTGCATGTTTAACATATCAATCCTATAAGGTATAACATGTCCATGTATATGTGCAAGGATTTACACCGCAACGGGCATGCCAGCACGTCTAATATATAAATGTACTGTCTAATTGTATGTTTGTACACTTTAATTTATATATATATATATATATATATATATATATATATATATACATACACCCATCAAATGTTACAAATACATACACACACAAACATATATAAACTATATTTTTATTTAAATATGTGTGTGTTTATAACATACATATAAATTTTAACATTATATATATATATATATGTATTTATGACTATATAATTATATTTAAATCGTTTATGTATTATACAAAATAACTTTTTTTGCAAAGCCAAAAACAATATACTCACACACACACATATATGTGTGTGTGTGTGTGTGTGTGTGTATTAAATACCTATATATATGTATAAACAATATATATATATATATATAATCTTGTAATGTGCACGACTAGATATTTTTTAGTTTAAAATATTTTAAGATATTCGAATGAATATCAATAAAAAATAATTTTCAAAAACATAACTTATTTAAATTATTAGTAGAATTTTGAGTGGTATTTTTTAATTTGAATATTTAATATATAATTTAAAATTTAAAAAATATTTTAAAATCTATTTTTAATTTTTGGCTAATAATTAAATATTTTAAATCATAAAAAATGTTTTTTGTTCTAAGAATAAATTATGTGTTAATTTAATTTTATAAAATATAAAACATAATTTATATATATATGATACGATTAATTTTCTCAATTAATTAATTTAAATAATATATATATATTTCTACCGAAAACATTATAACTATGAAACATTATATATAAAATTATTTAACCATATTTTGTAAATAGTAAGATGTAGAAATTAAATTATAAAGAATATATATGATTAAATATTGTATATTAAATTATTTAAAATAAAAATTTGTATTTTTGAGCCATACGTCTTATTTGTGTATATATGTCAAGATTTTTTTTTAAATGTAGAAGTATATATATACATATAACCAATCTTATTATGATGATATATTTATATATTAAAATCATCACCTAACTAACAATATAATATAGATTATATAAACATTATACACACACATTAACATTCATAAATAGGTTAGAAACTTTCCTTATATTCAATGCTTATAAGTATACTTTGAAACGATAAGATGTACTCCTTGAACTAGATTTGAATACAGTAAAGTGATGTTTCTAAACCAATGATCACCGACCATCGAATAGAATTATTTTTTTACTTTGATTTGACTTTGAAAATGGAAAGGTGGGAACTTTAGAATTTGGCTAGAATTAAGGATAGATGGAGGTTTCAAAAAGTCCTCTAATAAGTGTGGATCAAGATGCTTATATAGAAGAGGAATGGAGATAAGTTAAGATCTAGATCTTTTACCAGTTCTCCCTTCCTTATCCATACAAACCTAGCCCACCAAGATGCCATCATATGGCCGCACCAATATGCCATCATATGGTCGCACCATCATGCCTTTCCACAGCCGAATAACCAACCACTATATGAGCTTCAAATCCATTTAAAGCCTGAATAAAATATTTTGCATTTAAATTCAATTTAAACGTGTATTTATATCGATTAACATATTCATAACTACTATAAATACATTTAATAATATTTATTCGTTGAATCAAAATAAAATTTATAACTAATATTTTATAAGCATTAATTAATCGTTTGGTCAAATGAGGATTCATCATTTTAGTCGTGTGCCCCTTTAGGTGTAAATTTGATCGATAATTGATATTGAACTATTCGAATATTAACATTCACACGTCTCTTAACAGGTGTTGTGATATTTTGTCAAATTTATCGCTTACTTGATTTTCGTAAAATCCAATTATACTTTGTTAAGCATTACCTGGTTGCGACTATTATTTATATAAATTCTCTTGGTCCAAATTATGTCACTTTAGACTTATAGAATTTGGTAATGGTCAAATTCCAATATCATCCATGTTCAACTCTATAATTCAAACACAAAGTCTTTGGTTCAATACTAATAATAACTAACCGAAAATGCCCTTGCCAAAGACTTTTACTTTAGGTTAAATTCAGTTGATCGTGATACTAACCTCATATAACGAGGAGATTAATCCTCTCTTGAATAGTGTTTCACTTCCAATGCTTTCACTCGACCCAACTATAGTCGTTCAATGAACGCCGTATCATGATTTAACTATAATCGAAGTGGAGCTTCCACATTGAAGATCAATAGTATTATCAAGTTAAGAGAATTATGTAATTTTGTCACATCGATATTTTTTTTCTACAACCTTAGTTATATTAACCAATAGAAAACCATCGAGTGAGCCATTCCATTGTTATCCTATATCCAAACTCTTGCTTAAATTACATTGTGTTGTTCTTGGATGTCTATATTGTTCACTACATCCTGTCTCTTGGCTTTCGCTTCTTTGTAAAGGTAACTTTTTTGATCCTACATTGTGTAGCACTTCTTTCTCCTCTTCTATGAGATTGTGTATGGTTAAAGCTTCATCGTTATTCTTAGATGCACATTTCTCTTCTTTTCTTTTGAAGTCTTATGATAATATCATCTTTCTTAAATGATGCACTTCGTACTCTAGTCTCAAAGGATGTATCAATATCCAGTCTCGATACATCTTGATTATGTATATTTAAAATGGTGTATTTATTTTCATTATGATAAATTACTCACGGTTACAACATTTTGTAACTACCATCACAAAATGTACAATTTATGGATTTTCTATTAAATATAATTTTAATTAAATTAATTAATTAACATCACATTATATCCAGACATCTAGTATAATAGAAAGAAAACACCTTTTATTTTCGAAACAAAATTGGTTATCGAGTTAGATATATGCGACGAATTATATAATTGCTCCTAGGGCATATCCCTAACTCTATCAATTTTATCGTTGGAAAACAATGCTAAGGATGACTTCAACATCAATAATATCAATTTTCAAGCCTTAAACGAGGGATGTTACAATAACCATTCGCTTGTATTCTTCTTTAGCCCCATTTCTATTGGATCCCTTTGGAGATTTTTTCAAATCATAATAGCAAATTGATATCCGACCCGATCTTTAATTTATTTGTAAAAGCACTAAAAAAGGTTAGCCTTTATTTTAGAGTAACATCGAATGATGAAAATTAAAAGAGGAGATGTAAAACATGGAGATTTAAAAGAGAAATAATAAAAGAGACACAATATTTTTATAGTAGTTCGGCAAATCGATGATCTATGTTCACTTTATCAATTTTTTTGCTTGTTTATACTATATCTATCAGTTCCATAGTAGATTCTCGAAGCTCCATTTCAGTGTATAAAAATGGCAGTGTTCTCCAAACAAAAGTAAGTAAAAGATCAAAAGCCCTTTTCTTGTTAGAGATTATCGCCTATTTATAACTAAATTGGGCCGTTCTAGGTCTATAGAGTCCTCGAATCTCATCTGTATTCGTTTGTCAGTCAGATCCAACTGAATAGAAAGAGATCTAGTCAAAGATCGATCGATCAAATCTTATAGCTTGATGGCTCGATATCGATCCATCCATCCATCCATTAAACGGTTCTAATCCATGCCTCCGTCCAAAATCTTATGCTTTGCTCATAAATGGTTTAGTCTTCATTATTTTCAGTTAAAGGTGGCAAAATGGTCTCTGTGGTGGATCGATATCACCCGAGTTTTTCGAGGCAATTTGGACATCTTGATGGATCAATACCGATTCATGGATCAGTCCGTGCACTTTGCCAAATTTATCCTCTTTCTTCCTTTACCCATTGTAGTTGACCGTCTTCGAGTTCAGAGTCCATTCCTTCATCATTCCATAGTCCAATTCCATCAGAATATCGCATGGGAGAATTACCGGATTACATATTATCTGATTTTATGCTTTTTTTGTTTAGCTTTTTATTCAGCGAATATAAGCCCAATTTGGGTTGTAGGGATGGAATAAGAAAACATGATCTCTTAGGTTGTAGAAGTGGGTCTTATTTAAGAAAATATAATTCATTGGGTGTAGGGGTGTATCTTATTTAAGAGAATATAGTCCATTTGTCAATGGTACATATATAAAGATTCTATACATGCGTGCACATACATAATATTATATATATACACACACACATATCCTTTTTGAATTTAGAAGAAAATATTATGTTTATGGCACAAATGTCGATTAATCACGCAGGGCATTCTCGTAAATCCATGCAACTCGCCCGCCAAATCGCTTCTCCCTCTCTCGCTTCTCCAATCCCAGTCAATAATCAACGCTTCAAACCACACGCATTCATGAACATAAAAGCAAAGTCTTATCTGCGTCTATTTTACTTTGTTTTAATACTTATATTCGACATTTTCTTAAGAAGAAGACGGCGAAAAGTAAAGGACTGGACTTACTCTAGGGCTTGCTCAAATTGGGGGAAATTAAGAAATGGGGTGCGTTTATTCAAGCGGAAAGGTCGATAGGAGCGATTTTTTGTCGAATTCGGATGACTATTTTAATGGAATCGATAAAGGCGGTTACTTGAATAGTTTTGATTCTGGCGAGCTTAGGATGACGTCGGTAAGATCAGGAAATAGAAAGGTGCACCTTCTTCTTCCTCTATTATTTATTTTTATTTATTCTTTAATTTTTAATTTTAACTTGAATGTATGTTTTCTTATGTTCAAGAAATCGAATTGTTATGCTGTAGAATTTTATGGGTCATATCCTGACTTGCTTGTTCAAAACATAACGAGACAATGCTGAATTGCCGCTTCTGTTTAAAGGCAATATAATTTCTAATCTCACAGTACCTGCGCTTTCACGTTTGAAACCATGTGTTAAATGGATTGGATTATCCAATATACTTTGGAAAGCAAAAATCAAGACTAGGAATTTTTTTTATCTTCATGTGGTAGAACCACTCTTTTACTTCAAATCTGAAGATGGTATGCAATCTGGACAATGTTTTGTATATTGAATTAATAGGTTAGGCGTGTTCCCACTGATATGTAGAAAATCACTTGCATGCCAAAGTATCTTGTATGCTAAAAGCCTCAGTGTGTCAATGTTATGAACTATCCCCCTTCTTCTGAACTTGGATGGCACATCAATGAAAAAGTCAACATACAATTTTTGTGTTTAAACAAAGCTTAGAAAATAACCTACTAGTAAACTGTGAACACGTATGAAACAAGGATCTAACTTAAGCAATTATAAGTTATACTATAAACTAGTCTTGCTAAATTTATATTCAACTTTGTTTAGCATAAATGTCCACAAAACTAGATTCATTCGAACCTCCAGTGCTTGATAGCTAAGCCGCTGACTAACATGCCAGTCAAGTTACAGAACTTCACCATCTGTTACTTGGATTCACATACAAGTAAGAATCGTTACATCGATGTTGAATTTCTGATCAAGGTTTTCAAAATGGGAGTAAATCGTAAAGTTTAAACTTTAAATTGAAACGAGATTTAAATCGTAAACGTGGATTCAAAAGATCCATATTTTAAGGTACCTGCATTCCTTGAAATTGATTTTAATGTTTGAACTTATACAACTAACTTCAAACTTAATTTTCACTCTTATTAAAATTTTATTTTGTTCTGAAAACATTACAATTGGAATTGTGAATCCAAATTAGTATACCATTTATGTTATATAAGTTAAATGCCTTTTTTTTAAAAAAAATTGCGGCTTTGACTAAGTTTGAATTGGAACATAAATCGAATCGTAAAGGGAGAAATTTGATCTGAATCGAGATTCAAATCTTAGGATTTTAAGATTTTTGACAACGACAGTTCTGATGTCCATTTGAATGACATGTATGCTATCCATACTGTATACCAACGTGAGCTTGTTGCAGCATAGATTCATGCATAATTTTTTTAATAATAATATCAAGTGTGTGAAATATTAATCATTGGATTGGTACGAGGAATCAAGTAAGCAGTTTGAATATGGTTGAGAGTCTTGAGACAATGCCATGATAGTTTATATACTTAGAAATTCAGATTTTCCTCATCTTCTTGTTATCAATTGTCAATTTCTTACAGGTAAAACTGTAAAATTTAGCCAACTAGCTAGACCGTTGTACGGAAGTATGGTTTCCAAAACTATGATTTACCATGACCATGAGTTCCTGCCATATTATTGTTTACGTCATAGTTAACAGTTATGCTAGAACGGAGTTTCCATGGCAATGCACCATGCAAGATGGGAATCATGTACTTTACATCAAGTTAATATTTGGGCAAAATTTCATGTTCCAAAATTAATGGCATTGTCAATCATTCTATGCAACCAACTAATTGTGCAAGAACATTATTTTGCTTATATAAAACAAATGGCACTTGATTTCCGAAGTCAAAGGGCTCCAGGTATTTTTTATTTCTTCAACGTTTGTGGCCTCAACTCACAACTATCAAAATAATAGGTATCATACCAGATTATTCTTATAGTGTTTGGTTGAAAGTCTTCACTGCATTCCCCTTTCTTTTTGGCTCTCCTTGCTAGGATTTAGACAACTTAATTTCATGGTCTGGTGTTTATCTACACTCATCTTGTAACAACTGTACCTATTTATCGTGGAATAGAAGTGGGATCCTTTTTCTTTCAGCTATTTAATGTCAGCATGCTGCCTGTTTATTAAGATTTATCTATGTATAACAGTGTTGCCCTATAAACGAGTCTTTTTGGTTTGCGTACTATAGATCACAAGGCCCAACGCCTTAATTATGCAAACCATAAAGTTCATTCTCAGTTGTACTTATAGGATCAAACCCCCTCCCTTGTTACCATTAGAACAAAATGTATATGCCAAATACACCGGGTGCTCAAACTGCATAAACTCAACTGAAAGGTAAAACCCGTTAGAAAACCACATATTATCACAAAACCAATTGGTAATGTGAAGAATGATCTCTTGGTATTTATAGAATTCATTTTATAAACCGTCCGAGTTGAGACTAACCTCAACGACCAACGTATCCCGTTCGTTTGGCGTATTATGAGCCAAACATGTGAACGTTCATATTAGGTGGCGTGGGACAAGTGTAGGGGTTAAAACACACAAATTAAAACTGCTTTGGTACCATGTTAGAGAACTACACATTATCACAAAACCAACTCGCAATGTGAAGAATGACATCTCAACAAAACCTTCATCGTGGCTTATGTTCGGTCTACTTTGCTCTTGAACCGTGATGTTGCTAAATTAATAATTTAGTGAATAACTTGCTTCATTGAATGATAAGCTGAAACTTTATTGTCTTATCATCTGCTACACTCTGATATGCATCGTAATGTATTGCAGGTACCAGAAATCAGCTCCTTAATTGGAAGGGCAAGTTTTACTGGTGTAGAAAAAGCATTAGAAGTCTTGGACACGCTTGGAAGTAGTGTGTCTAATTTGAACTCCAACGGTGGATTCATATCTCGTACATCAAATCGTGGAAGTAAAGTGTCAATACTTGCGTTTGAAGTTGCTAATACGATTGCAAAGGGTTCTAATTTGCTAAGGTCTCTCGCCGAAGAAAACATCCATATTTTAAGAGAGGAGGTGTTAAAGTCGGATGGTGTTAGGAAACTTGTTTCCATGGATGATAAAGAGCTAATGATAATTGCAGCTGCTGATAAGAGGTAATTGAAAGACATGGAAATAATTTAGATATACTGAACTGTTTGATTCATTATGAATTGTTTTTTAGTGTAGCATACGATCTATAAATTTCAGTCTACACACTTCTGCATCATCATACATGTAAGAAAAATATCCACCATTAGTATAAAGTCTGTGTATAACTCATGTCTCCCAAGATAGGGCAAGGTAATCAGTTTGATGAAATTATTAGTTTTTCTTTTTAAACAAAAAAGTTGCTAATAATAATTTTCAAATTTACTATTTCCACTTAATGGTATCTTCTGCAACTACAGAATATACAATTAAGTAAAAAAAAATGAGGACAATCGATGTTTCATCACAAACAAATATGTATATGCCCTTATTATTTCAAGCAGTTTGTTGATATCTTTTTGCTACAGGTATGAACTCGACGTTTTCTCTGCAGAAGTAGTTAGATTTGGGAACCTATGCAAAGATCCAACATGGCATAATTTGGACCGTTATTTTCAAACGTAAGGATACATTCCCTGAAGTTTTGTAAATCAACCCAATGAGGTTTAAAGTTAAGAAGTTTATTATTGTTCAGATTGAAGTTAGAGTTATGGCCTCAGGAGCCAATCAATGGAGAGATAGAAGCAACAATGCAACAGTTGATAAGTCTGGCTCAAAATACTTCTGTAAGTTTATCTTTTGCTTGCAGTATTGGGGTCTTAGGCTTGGCATAGAAATAATTGTATATATGATTGTTAGAAGTTGAATTAGACTGTGAAAATACTTCCTTTGCTATTGGTTGATTAGTACAAGTGGGATCCATATATCTTTGATATCAGTTATAATATTTTTGGTGTCGCATTTTTTTGTAAAACGTTAACTAACCACAATGCCTGCCGGTTCAAAATTTTATTGTTAATTTGAGTAAAAGAAAATTATTCATTTTACTATGATTCTCATTGCTGAATAGAAAATAATTTGTTGTATTAGAATTACATATCTAGATCAGATACTTATGTTTTTTGATGTTTAAAAAATTGGGAATTTTGTCCTAAAGTTAAACATTTATCCATAATTGCCGGTTCAAAATTTTATTGTTAATTTCAATAAAAGAAAATTATTCATTTTACTATCATTGCTGAATAGAAAATAATTTGTTGTATTAGAATTACATATCTAGATCAGATACTTATGTTTTTTGATGTTTAAAAAATTGGGAATTTTGTCCTATATCCTTTAAAAAAAAATATGGTGGTAACGCATATGTGAACATTTTGTCCTATGAAAACATTTGGTTTCATAGTCTCTAAGCCATTTTCTCTTGCATGTGTGAAACACATGTCATTAAATAATAAAAAATCATTCCACGCGCGAAGCGTGCATCATTTTGTCCTATGAAATTTTTTTATTGTTAATTTCAATAAAAGAAAATTATTCATTTTACTATCATTGCTGAATAGAAAATAATTTGTTGTATTAGAATTACATATCTAGATCAGATACTTATGTTTTTTGATGTTTAAAAAATTGGGAATTTTGTCCTATATCCTTTAAAAAAAAATATGGTGGTAACGCATATGTGAACATTTTGTCCTATGAAAACATTTGGTTTCATAGTCTCTAAGCCATTTTCTCTTGCATGTGTGAAACACATGTCATTAAATAATAAAAAATCTAACCGCTATATCAGGTAAGCACGACTCTGCTGGGGATCGAACCCAGAATCTCTGGTTTCGTAGACCAGCGCCTTATCCATTGGGCCACAGAGTCTCTTGTTGTGTCTATCAGATTTTTTTTTTCTTTTAGTTCTATAGTGTACGTCAAATACTTTGTAGAAAAGAACATTGTTGAATTGGAAAATTAAAATATATTTTAGTGTACAGTACAGGTTCTCTCATTTCTGTGCTTAAGCACCGCTATCGGAATGAAAATTCCATTACTCATTTTAACCTGTCTCTGTTCATTTCTGATAATTTCGTAGTCGGAGCCTTCACACTATTTTGTCCTTTTTTTTGTTAATTAGCCACTATAACTTCCATCAGAGATTCTAGTTCTCAACTAATATCTTGTTCTAATTTTCATGTACCTATTATGATACTGAATGCACAAAGTGGGCTAAATTCACCTTAAAATTTTAGGAGCTCTATCATGAGTTGCATGCATTGGACAGATTTGGTCAGGATTACCAAAGGAAGCTGCAAGTAAAAGAGGAAGTACATGCATCCAATCATGGTAAAGACCCATTTTTAGCATATCTTATCTTTTGTAATATATAGGGGGATGGATCCACATCCTAAACTTCAAAGCCGCCTCACAAATTTTCATATCAATTTCTTTTCTCCTTTGAAATCACGCAACATCGGTAGATATGATCTTATAATAATCAAGCTCATTTTCACCATTTTTATATCTATCTCGAAATCTCTTACTCGATCAGAATTGTAAATCAGTAAGGGTCATTAAAAATATATGTTTTAACTGCCAGTTCAAAATGTTATTTTGAAGAAGTCGAGGTTGCCGTTATTTTGCCATTTTTAGTTTTGAGTTTTCGTCCAAAACAAAAAATGCACGATGCATTAGTTTGTTGAAAAATAATTCATTTGAAAAATGAAGTCAATATATAAAATGAAAAACAAATTTATTTTGTTTTCCGCATTTTGAGAAATAAAAAAAGCACGAGAAACGATCCATTGCTCTCCCATCCCTCCATCCCCTTCGTCGTCCCCTCCGTCATCCCTCCATCATCATCTGCTCTTTCCATATTTATAATGAATTTTGAAAATACAAAACATAAAACTCAAAATAAAACCAAACAGGCCCTAAAAGTTTGGAATATTCCAAATTTTTGTGAAATGAACTTGATAACAAAAAAAAGCTCATCTACAAGATTTGACGCCAAAAAGACCGGTTGGAATTTAAAAGGAAATGTGGATATATATTATATTTATACATGCATACATACGCTTTATTGAAAATATCGGCATATATGTTACGAGTTCCAGGTTGGATAAGACTTATGCGACATACTTTTTCAGTTATAGCTTATGATATCCCTTGATTTATAAAAAACAATATTGTTTCCAATTAAGTAATGATTACATGATGTTGAAATCTTGTATTGTGAAATCATCTAGCTCAACCGGGTTTCGTTTTTTTATTTATAATAAGAGTGATACTTTATTCAAGCGATTCCCTCATTGTGACATATCGGGCATGACCTTTAAGTCCCGAGCCTATAACATCATACATTTATACCACCACCACTTGAGCTAGTGGTCCTTAGATAGCTCAACCCAATCTGTTTTGAGAAAAATGATGTGAGAATCTTGAAGGAATGCATGATGAGATCATCACCACCGTGACATGAATCCTCATTCTAACGGTTGAGATGCATTGTGTCACATCTTATGTTTTTACGTGTCTAAGTAGTTGCTCTGTGTTATATATATATATGCAAATACGTATGTATATGCATTAATATTAATATTTTACAAAAGACATATAAAAAAGATAGAACCCAATGCACGAGGCTTCCGCACGACAGCGGGCTCTGCGAGATCGATAATGTACGCAGCCTATATGTTGCTCTTCTAACGGATACTGGATCGTGGCCAAATTGTTGCTTGGACTTGTAAAAAAACCTATATATGCATTAAATAAGTGATCCTTTAATTCTCAACTTATTTAGATAATTATAACTGGCCATTACATTTAAATTTTAACAAAGGCATGTAATTGGTTTGGTATTGTTGTTATTGCCTTCTAGTATGCTCAAGTGACATATGCAATACGTTAATATGATGGACATGCACATATAGGTTTATTGTGTTTTAATATGCTTTAGCTTATAGATGATTTTGATATCTCTAAAATTTATCATACAACTTGAATAGAGCAATCATTATCCATATTGTACCAGCAGCTGCTTATTACATTCACTTTAAATATTGTAACATATCTTTGATATAAAATATCTATCCACATGAACACACTCACACACACAAACGTGTGTGTTGCCTTTGGGGGGGGGGGGGGGGGGTTACTTATAACCTAATGGCACACTTCCTGATTAGACAACATGGACAATATGATTCAAGCGCACAAATTAATTCCTCTCACATGCTCCACACCCATCAAGCATCTATCCATGAACCAAACCAACCATGAAAACATATGCACGACTCTTTTTTCGCTAGCTCTACTCAACTAATTCATGCTTCTCCTATGTTCATCCAATCTATAGTTGCCAGTGTTACGAGAATATTTTAATCATATCATTGACGGTTGAACGCTCGGGAACACCGGCGAATGATGTAGAATCAATCCTTTTTATCAGTAGGAAGGATTATTTCACCGGCCACAAAAATAATTTTTGGTTTCGTTGCTGGGTACATGTGATAACTTATAAGAGGCGAAGTATACATATATCATGTTTGTATGTTTAATTGTTTATATCCTTGTTCCCTTTGTGAAATGATCCAGTTATTTTAAGCATGTGAGGACCTCTTTGAGTAAAGAAATATGGAGCCTATATAGGGGCGCGCGCTCACACACATGTCTCAATGGTCACTAAATTAGATGTGCAATTTTAGTAAAGCTCTATCCTATTCCAGTTTAAGTCTGTCTTCTTTTTATGTGAATACGCAAACTTTTTGTGGATTAGAATACATCTACCTGTTAATATAATTATGAGCGAATGTAAATTCTCTTATGCTGCGTTGATGTGGTATTTATTTAACTTATCCCGTCTGATTTGTTTTGCAGAGAATCTGTTGATTTTGCAGAGTGAACTAAAGCGCCAAAGAAGGCTGGTCAAAAGATTAAAGAAGAGGTCCCTTTGGTTCAGAAATTTGGAAGAGGTAACTCAATCTTTATCATGCAGGGAAATTATTACCGCGATTATGTTATAAAACCATTCCTGAAACATGTTTTAGACTTTCAAAATGAGTTTAGAGCACTTTAGCGTTTGAAGTTTGATATTATAACTACTTCCTAAAAGCAGAGTTAAAATAAAATAATAAGTATAAAATAAAATAAAAATCTGATTTGGACTCTGGCTGAAATATAACTATCCAGTCTTTTTTTTTTAAAATTTGGCAGGTTGTGGAAAAACTTTTAGAAGTTGCTGTCTATCTACACAAACAAATTACAGAATCATTTGGTGTAACTGGTAAATGGGTGTCCGTTGTGTATTTTTTGACATTCAAACCTATGTACCGACTTTCACACTCAACTGTTTTAAAGACGGTTTTCAGTATATGCATGCACGCTCGCGCACACGCTCTAACAAAATTCAAGTGTTAAATAAAACCCCATGCCTAGATACCACTTTGATCTGCATGTACAGAATAATACACAATATCATTGTTCCTCTAGTTGTTGCTAGTATTATTAATTTGTTATCAAAAATCTTAAATCCTACTAGTTGAATCCCATTTCAAATCCATTCTCTCCTATTATGGTTCGGTTCTTAAGATACGATCCAAAGCTTATATAATAATGCATTAGCAAAAAACATCCCGTTAATTCGAAATAAAAAACATCAAGACAATTGTTTGGATTTACTTTTTGAATTTATCGTTTCTTAGATGAATTAAAGATAATACAAGAGTACGTTTTAAGCTTAGATGTAGAAGCTTAAACATCAAAATCGATTTAAAAAATACAAAATATTTCTACATAAAGAAGAATGAATAATTTTGCATATCTTAATGTTATTTGATGATCTACATCGAGTAAAATTTTAGCATACAGACATATATAACCGTTACAATATGACTCCTTTCAATCTGCTATTCATAGTCTAAATCCAATTTCGATTCAAATTTAAAATTTACAACTTACGATTCGAATCCTATTTTGGAAACCTTGGTTGACAGAATCGTGAACATCCGTGTCAAAATAATAATTCTACATCCGATATCCTAATGTGAATAAATATATCGAATGCAGATTTGTATCCAATGGTATCTCCATACCTGTATCCAAATAACATCCATGCATTTTGTATTGAAATAATAATCAGTGCTGATCGTGGAATTTTGATGCTTGGAGCATACTAATGAATGATGCTCTTCCCATTAAATTTAATCTAATAGGTAGACAGTAATAGTTACAGTGATAAAATATTAGCTCTTCGTTTTTGAAACATGTACCATTGAACTTTTTTTTCTTCGGTTCTTTTCTTATATGGCAATTAATGTTAAACATATAGATCATTTGAATTTTTAAGGTTTGAATCCTCAAATTTTCTTATGTGGCAATTCAAATCAAATTGACGAATCATATCGGCAGATCAATGAGGTTAAATCGAAATCCTCTATACCAAGGTTGTAAAATGGTTAGGTGGTACGTGTGGATTAGAGATTAATCTTTTAGATGAGGATTAATCAGAGTTAGGAATTTTTGATAACTCTTGTATTCTGGATAAAATTTAGTGTTTTGTTTAGTCTTAATCGATATAAATTGAAAATTTTGAAATTTGGATGTGCTTAAGAGTTAAGAGTAGACACGGAGGCAAGACCATCCAGGACTAGCACATTGATATTGATTCTTATACATGACACCGAACCTTAAATAATGTCTAATAAGTGTCTATATACATGTTTTGATTGTTACATGAGATGATAAACCTAGCCTAGGTGCGTCTAAGCAAATCGCTAGGCGGTAAGTTTTGCTAGCGCCTAGGCGAAGGTCTTAGAAGGATTTTTACAACAGTACTCTATACTCTTCCAATCAATTTGCGTTTTTAAGGTTTGAATCTCCAATTAAAACATGTTTTGATCATCCCCAACCCCCACCTCCTCCCCTCCAAAAAAATAAAACCCCCACCCCCTCCCTCCCGCCCCTCTTTTGTTTGTTTTGTTTTGTTGATAAATCTACGGTTGAAGGCGAGTTTAGAAAATAGAGTTTTTGAACTTGTCGTATTTCAAGACTTTTTTCCCTGTTGAAAAAAAGACAGCATAGGAAATGATAATGAAACATAGAACAATACAGACTATTAAATTTAAGTTGGATTTATTCAAAATTATTTGACGAGAATTGAAAATGAAACTTATTTTTTTTTTTACTGAACAAAAGAACAGTAAATTTTTGGTTATCTTCTATATTGGCAAATCTATTTCAACCCATGCATTTGTTGAGTTTACTCTCCTAACTCAATGAATTCGTTACACCCCCATATATTACTGAGCTAACCCCTAAAAGTAAAGTATACAATATCACCCTTATTTATGCAGGATACCCTAGAGTAACTTAATGTGGTCAGGAAGAATACCTGCACTTATGTGATCATGCATGGTACCCTGTCTTGCCTTTACATGGTAATAAATGTTACCGTACACTACTACTACGTGTGTTGGTGAACCCCGCACCTCCAACGATATATAAATTTTTATTGTGCTCAAAAAAAAAAAAAAAAAAAAAAAAAAAATCTTCCAGTTCACATTCTATTTTTTTTTCACGTTGCATTGTTTTATTTACAAAACCAAAGAAATTTGATGTTAGAATTCGATATTTAATGTACATTTGTATGGGGTTGAAGAAGTTGATTAAAAATAAGTGGAAAATGTACAAGGACGTTTGTGTCATTGCACACACACATGTATGTATGTATCTCAACTCAGCAGAATTGAGGGTTGAAGTAGAATTTACATATATAATAATTAAACAGCGTTAAAAAAAATAACTCAATTTAGGACACGGTAATGTAACACATAACGATTTGGAATGCAATATGCACAAAATGTACACTAGAATGAACATGAGAAGAGACATGGAAAAATGATGCCACCTCACAAGTGACTTGTATGAAATTCAATTATCGATGATTCGGCCTGTCTGTTTATAAAAATAAAGGAACAATAAAAAGTATATATTGATTAATGAAGAAATTCATGTTATGTAAATTCAAAATTGTACTTTACTCCGTAGCATTTAATTATTGGCACACTAGCACCCCTCACACCCAGCCATGACCGCCCTTGACAATTACTTGTATTTTGAATGTTTAATATAACGGTCAATTGAGATTTAATCATATAATACTACCGTACCAACACACAAGATGTGTGAATGTACGTCACTTATTGTATGCCTTTTGAATAAATCTTTTTCCTTAATGTGGTACAAACATATGAAATGGATTCAAAAAGACAATCACAGAATGCTTACGGGGACTAACATTATTCATACCATCTTTAGTTTTATAAATATCTTTTTGACTTGATAGATATCAACTTCTGGTATAATTGCAATAAAGTAATCTATCTGGCGGATATAAAATATACGGAAAATCATCATAATAAATAAATAATAATAAAAGTATTTTGTTGGATGATTTTAAGTTGTAATTAATAGAGATGGAGATGATGAAGGAATAGTAGTGGTATATTAATTTTTTTTCTTCTTCATTTGGACACGGTTGAATCGAAAGGTTCTGGTTATGAAAAGTAGAGATGTCTTGGATTCAAAACTTGTTATTGAATTCTTTTCTTCGTATTGTATTTTCTATATATGATAGTTAGGCTGTTGGGACCTTAAATTGAAAGAAAAGTTTAATTGTATAAGAGTGGAATTTTTTATACGTATTTGTAGATTCAAAACTCAGATATAAACACACAAAACACGTCACTCGGGGTTTCCTAAATTCTTGAACTTCTTTTCATTCTTCATACATTCACAAATATAAGATTGTAGATTATGTATCTTTGATGTATCAACCATTCATGTTAAGAGAGACTTATCAAGTATACATCCCCAATCGAAGCCATAACCATGTTTTCATATTTTGTAATGCAGGATAGGTGATGAATGTAAAAATGCATTGCAATATTTTCTCATCTTTTTAAAGATTATCATTCTAATCAGTTATGTCATTCTGCAGATAATGACTTGGATGAGCAAGGGTTAGTTCATCATAAAAGACTGGGGTTTTCTGGGCTTGCATTGCATTATGCAAACATTATCAATAAAATTGATAACATCGTAAGTGCATGAATATTCTGAAAATATCTTTAAACATAAGGATTATTTGAAAATACAAACACACACACACACACACACGCACATATAAATAAAAGATAGAGGAAAGTGTTTGTACAACAAAAAAATAAAAAAATACAGATCGCATTGTCAATTGACGATCCTTTGTGATGATGTCTATTATATGTGATATCAGCTTGTTCGAATCGGTAGCAAATTAACAGTAAGAGACATCAATCACTTAGATAACATTCCAGTATAACGTAAATTTTGTCAATAACCTTGACCTTTGTGAGATTTATTTATGTTTTTTGATGGTGAATTATGTATTTTCTATGGTATGTAACTAAGTTTACCAAGACACATATCACCTTTACTTAATATTTTGCATATTCTAGAAAGGGTGCAAGGAACTAATATATCTCTTCTTCCTTTGTTGACAAACAGAACTAACATTCATATAGTTAACAATCGATTTTGTAGAAGCATGATCCACATAACAAATCTTCTTTTAGTTAACTATGTATATTCTCATGCGCAGTATTTTAGACCATTATCTGTTCCAGCTAACACAAGAGATACGTTGTACCAAGGTCTGCCATTATCTGTAAAATCAGCTCTGCGGTCTAGGATACAGTTGTCTGATTCTGATGAAGAGGTAACTTATATCACATTATTTCATTTATATGTAAACCAGACATCAAATATAACATTCCGGAATAACTGCTAAAACAATTATTTTACAGTATACAGTTGCTCAAATCAAAGCTAAAATGCAGAAAATTCTCAAGTGGATTGTTCCTTTAGCTGACAACACAATAAAGTGAGTCAAAAATCAATACTTTATAGTACCTATTTCTTTTATGTTGGTTTGGCTTTACAGAAAATAAATTAAGATAATCTAAGCTATTTTGTTATCTTAATTGACAGAGCGCATCAGGGTTTTGGATGGGTAGGAGAATGGGCTAACATCAGGTTCGTTTATATTCTTCATCACAAACTATGATAGGGTCATGTTTCATTCAGTAGCCCATAAATTCCATGAGTGCATACTGATTTGTTGTTCAATTGACCTAATCATGGGTACATTATATAAATTATCAAAATATTATCACTGAACCTCTCATTTATTTATTGTTAACTTTTTACAGTTCAGACACAAATAAGAATCCGACCTCTCAGCAACCAATCGCACGCATCCAAACACTTTATCATGCAGATACAGAAAAGACCGAAGGACACATACTTGAATTAGTGGTTTGGCTTCATCGTCTAGTACTCCAAGTCAAAAACAAAGGTTTTGGTTACAGTTCCTCAAACATAACAGACGACAAGAATTCGAAAAAGAAGAAGAAAAGTGCATCATCTAAGAGCAATGATGAAGCTTTAATCATACACAATCTCACTGAAGAGGAGAAAGAGATGCTAGACAATGTAGGATCAAAGAAGTTACCTTTACAAAGAAGCAAAAGCCAAGAGACAGGATGCAGTAAACAGAATAGACGTCGAAGAACAACAGGATGTAATTTAAGCAAGAGTTTGGGTAGTTCTCCCTCGAGGGAGTTCAACATATCTTTAGAGTATCTCCTTGAAAAAACTAAGCTTTTAGATATACTAGATGGTTTATCAAGTTGAAATTCGCCATCTACATGAATCACATCTTGCTTGTGTATAGCTTGTATGAATGAAAATACATGTAAACATGATGGAAGTTTGTACAGGTTGTCACATATTTGCCTGTAATCTTGCATGTGTTAAACCAACACAAGCATCAACAAAATCCTCATCTATAAAGTCAGTAGAAAACACTTGCAACTTATTGCCAAACCCTCTTTTATACGCTTGAGATATAAACAGCCTAGCACATCCATGAATCCTTTTCGTAACGGGTCGGACACATACAACCGGGTTATCCGCTTGAGGTGTTGCGGTATTCTCAACCCGATAAAAGTATTTTCTTGATTCCACGCTAGGTTGTGCTCCCAAATGCTTCATGTTGCTCTCGAACTTTGTGTTTGGTAAATCAGTATCGATCCAATTGTCCTTTAAATGACTTGAGTTCCACAATGGATCTCCTTCTCTTGGAGCGGGTGATTTTCTTGGTTTCCAAATGCATATTACTCGTTTAGGGAGGATTTCAGATATGGTTTTGTTAAAAACTGCATCGTCTTGATGAATCAGGACATCGCCAAGGGTTTCAATTATGTACTTGTCAAAATTTGGAGGGTCTTGATGTCCGAACTCGGTACGAATTTCAAGGATGATTATTTCAGAGGTGGTTTCCGCAAGAAAACGTTTGATGTCGTTGATGACAATGTCGATAGAGTAGGTTTTGAGGATTCCGTGACAAACCAGACGGTTTTCTTCTACTCGAATATCAAGAAGGCGAGCACCCTAGAAAAGTATAAAGTGAATATTATTTTTTTATAAAAATACCTATCATAATAATGAGTAAGTTTTAAGTTTGTGACACCTAATTGAATAAAAATTTTGGGTGAAATTTCAAGCATTACTAAATGAGGAATAAAAATAAATAAATAAGAAACATTGTTCAAAATTGAATATGCAATGAATAACTATATTAAAGGAAGAGTTAAGAATTGTTTTTATCCTCAAAAAATATTAAAAATTCCTAAATATCCATTTTGATTCTATGCTAATTCTTGAGTATCCTATCAAAACTCTTCATATTTCTTCTCTTCCAAAATCTCTAAATCCAATATTTCCAACTTAACACGATTTAGAGTTTTTGATGCTTTGAAATATAATTGAATGACTTTGAATTAGGATTTTAACACTTCGAGCCAGAACCATTGATAATTTAAAGTAGAGATAAAATCAAATAGGGTTTAAGAAGTGGATGAGAACAGAAATTGACATATGACACTAGTTTGGACTGAAATGGTTAAGGGTGCTTTAGTGCTATATTCTACCTTAAAATAACCAAACACAAAATCATTCTTTTCTAATATAAAATTTCACCTTAAGAACTTCACCAATATGTATTTAGTCTTTTGTTTCTGCTCTTAACCGTTACAAAAATATCTTAGAGAATTTTAGAATCTCATAGCATATAAAATTTTGAGTTTGTTGACGCTCTTTTTATGAGTGTTAATCAACTATACGAATGATTGGTTAATGAACAAAGCTAATGCTGCTAAAAAGATAAATTAAAATAACACTTCAAAAATTAGCGTAGGAAAATATCAAAGAGCAAGAAAATTACATTTTACAATGAGTTGTCATAGAATAGGTATAATTCAAAATGAAAATGGTACTTATTTAACCAAAATCACACCCTAAAAATGTAGATGAAAGGCATAAAATGCTAACCATGACAAGTTGTCGATAAATGGAGCAACTCTGGCACTGAGCAAAGGGCCTAGACACGAATCTGATACCGATCTTGTGAGTTCCAGAATCGTGTGTTCCCGGCCACACGATTTGATTAACCTTCAACTTATCAAGATCCAAACCCGACATCCAATTTTTACGGTCATCAGGGTGAAACCCACAACCCGGAAACTCAGCTCCGTCCTGCGATGCAAGATGGAATAAGATCTTCTTCTCCTCCTTTACTGCCTTTCGCCTTTCCATTTGTTTGCTCCATTGCGCTCCCATTTTAGAGTATCTGCGTTTGTTGAAATCAGGCGATATCTGTGTATATATGATGCGGTCGTGCATGACTTTATAAAGAGATCGTCTATGTGACGATTAGTGGAAACATTGGATTAGGAAGATAACAATGGCTTTGTTTTTTGCTTTAATTAGCAAGTACTTAAGAGTAATAATCAATGTTCATTACTTTGTTTTTTTCTTCTTCTTGTTTTTTAAGTTAAGAGGTTAGTGTAGACACAAATACTTTGGAATTTTAAATTTCTCCATGCGTTTTTAACTAGGCAATTTGGATCAATAAACAAACAAATGCAATAAATTTATTTCAAATCTTTTTTATTAATAGTTGAAATATAAATACAAATTTTGATCCAACCGCGAAGTTTCAATAATATTCTTATATGCAAGCAAAATATCAAGAATTTTAATTATACAATAAATAAAATTTAATCTATTTTTCAAATGAAAATTTTGAAATATAAATAAGATTAAAAGTTTGAAACTCTATTCCAACAAAAAATTACAATTTTTTATTTATATTTTTCAATTTATTTTTGTCGCACTACGTTGAAATTTTAAATTTTATAAAAAAAATGACATGCACGTGCGTTGCACGTGCCATGAAATTTCGTTATAATGATCTAAATCGTTTGTCTATTACCAGATGTTTAATAACTTTTTTTAAGTTTTTTCTTCAGGTCATTAAATATTTTCCTCGGCTAAAACAACAATTTCCAAACGAAAATGAACAAGATGCTAGCGTATCTCTCTAAATATTTTAGATTGTAAGCTTAGATTATTTGAATTTCATATTTAATCTTAATTTCAACATTCATCGTTTCTTGGAACTATTATATTTTACCAATCTTTAGTTGAATAAATTCAAAGAACCAAGTGAATATTGTGTTAAATGCAATCATTAAGTTAATCATAATTATCTATTGAATTAATGAGTGTATCTAGATTACCACATTTAATATTTTTTGTTTGTGACGTCGAAATTAAAATGGTATACAATTATATTTTCTAATCTATACGTGTTTTTCCTTTTTGTTATGTTCTAATAAATAATATATGTTATATTTAGTAAATTTTGTTGTTTTTCCTTTATAATTATAATTGAATGTTGTTTATTTGTTAGGGAAACTATTAGATATTTTTATTTTTATTCAATTATTTAATCCAACATTGACTTATGAATTGTGTCAATACAAACATCTATGTGTTTAAACATTACGATCTTGTATCTTTAGATCCTACCTTTCAAGTTTTAATGAGACAACTATACATTTCCACACACACTCTACTGTTGTACATACATGAGTATATACAAGGAGACAAGAAACCAATATTGGAATCGAACTTAAATATTGAAGACAAAAATGTTAGTTGTATATTTTAGTTATTTTAGATATTCTTGTACAATCTTCTATATGAGGATTTCACAAAGACACGTATATTGCTTTGAAATTTTGTTTTCATAAAAAATATATTTTTAATTTTTAAGAAATTAATATTTTCAAAAGCAATTTAAATTAAAAAGGCTGAAAATAAACAAACACAAAAAATGTATTTTAGCCGTCTGAAACACAATTTCAGACGTTTGACTGAAACATATATTCTTGGACTCGTTTGTTTATGCCTTTCTTCGTAATTTTCAACCATTTGAATTTTAAAATCAGCTAGCTAAACTGAACGAACAAAATGTCACTTCTTAGAAATTTGAATTCTGAAGAGTCACCTTCTTCCCAAAGGGTTGCAATTCTTTTAATAGCTGTAACCTTTCAACTAAAACCATTCACATTATAAATAAAGTTGAAATCAACCATTTTAATGAATGAATTCTTACTTGATTTACTATTATCTTATTCTTGTGAATAACAAAGGCTTTCAACTCTTTACTTCCTAAATCATCACATTCAAATCACCATTTCAAGGAGATTATAGGAAGGGTAACCGACTAATTCGTGTTATTTAAGAGCACATAAAGTCAAAATTTTTGTTTACTACCATTTGTAGTCGAAGTCCTATTGAGATCTTCAGACATGAAGTCCTGTTCGGTAGTTCAAGCGGTTGTAATACCTATTCCTCTCGGTTAAGTGAGTGTACTATTTAAATCAAAATGAGTCTAGGTCTGAACATATAACGGAAAGCTCGAACTGGTAAAGAAATATCTGGTGCACTTTAATATTCTGCCTTTTTATTCCGAATAAGTTGTAACTCACATAAATATTCATATTACTTGATCCCTAGTGTTATTTCATTTGGTATCAGAGCAAAGTCATCATTTAACTATAGCAAAGTTCATTTGATATTTTAAGTAATATGGACATTACCTCTATTTTTGTTGAAGGTCAATCCACTTCACGACCACCACTATTCAATGGATTAAACTTTTCTTATTGGTCAATTAGAATGAGAATATACATACAAGTTAATGGTTTTGATACATGGAATATCACACAACAAGAATGCATTGTACCTACCACTGACTATGCTCAATGGTCAAATACTCAGAAATTTGATGCACTTCTAATGCTAAAACTATGAACATGTTGTTTTGTTCTCTAGATAAAAATTTGTTTAATAGAGTCAGTATGTGCACAAGTGCATATAAAATTTGGCGTACTCTTAAAATAACTTATGAAGGAACAAACAAGGTCAATCAGAGCAAGATTTCCATGCTTAAAAACCAATTTCAGAACTTTAGAATGAAACAAGATGAAACTATAAATGACACGTACTCTAGATTTCAAGATATCCATTAATCACTTTTAGCACTAGGAGAAAAATAAACTGATTTTTATATTGTTTCAAAGATCCTAAATGTAACAACCCGTATTGGATATTTATGTAATTGATTTAAATATTTGATTGTTAATTAATTAAAGCCCTAAAATATTATTTTTTGCATACGATCGAATCGGGACTCGAAACCACTTCAGTTGAATTCGGATTGACGTTCCTAATTAAAATGAATATAAGCATCACTATATTTGAAGATTGGACGATCTGATAGCCGAAACGATATCGAAATACGCGAATTAACATCTCGGGACACAGTCTTAGATAGCGATGAGATTTATGCCATTGGATCCGAAAAATGAGGTGATGTATGTAGACGAGTTTCGTTGCGATCGGACGAGTCGTGTGATCATGCGATCCCGAAACGTATGACCATTTATTTAAGAAAATAAACGAATGGAATAAAATATTAATATAAATACCACTTAAATTCCCTTTCCCTCTCTAATTCATTTTCCAATTACTGTTCCACTAGAGAAATCCATGGTCGCTCTCTCTTATTATTTCAAAAATCAAAAATCAAGCAATTCACTCAACGATAAATTGCGAGATCAGATTCGTTAAGATCACGGCGAGGAGAGCTGCGTGCCTATAGGTCGATGTGGCATGTAATCGTACTTGGCAAGATCGACCTGCTTATGGCTGTAGCTAGGGTTTGATATGGTCGGAGCTACATGCGATGATAGGCGAAAAGGAAATCGCCGTTGGATTTCTCTTGGCAAATAGCATCTCTCCACCAAAACTCATCAGATCTGATCAACTCCATCGAAACGCGTCCAAACTAGGTCGAGAGCATCGCTTCCAGGTCGCAATTCTTATGCATGGATCAAGTTCTTCCTTTTTGGGTCCAGGGTGTAAAGATTGTGTATTGTGATTCTTTGGCCAAGGCAGATATTCATTTCATTGACAAACGAGTGAGAAATTGAGAATTGAAGGTTGAGTGTGTGCACGATTACTGTAGATGCATGTACATATACGATAGAGAAGAAGAATTAGAGTTAATTAAGGTAACTAATTATTTGATTTAGTTAACCAATTATTTAGTTAATCACATTTCTTATACGATCCATATCTTTTGCACACGATGTCCGTTTTGGATATGGTTTCTTACTTTACGTTCATGATGGAGATATCTATGTTTTGGCAGTGATTTGGATAGATTTTGTTGAGATGAGTGATATTGTCTCTCATAATACTATGATTGTTAGTATAGTATTAGATCGATATTTTGGAATGATTTTTGACTTTAAAATGTGATTTTATTATACATAAAAACCCATTAGATTTTATAAAAGAAAATAAAAAAATGTTTTTATATGATTTGATATCAGCTATCACATTTTTCCTATCGACGTGCTATTTTCAAGGAATTATTAGGTTTGGGCTATTTTTGATATGATTTTCCCACTGGTTGATATGGATGCATTATACATGTTGTATGTACGCTATATTGGATGTATGGGTGCTTATTGGTGGTATGTTTGATTGTTTTTGGTTGAAATCGTCGATTTAACGACGATCGAGTATTAGGGAATATCTTGTGCGCGGGGGTTCCGTATACGCAACAATCCAACAAACAAGATAAATTGTAAAAGAGGGTTAGGATACGTGTTGACTGATCTGATGGTGGAATACGATGCTTCGAACTTCAAGATGGATGTCAGACGTTTACATTTGGTTTGTACTTATATATTTTGGTTAAGTATACGACCGAAGTGGTTGGTATTGACCACGTAGATTGGTCAATGTCCATCACTATTGATGATTGGAGATTTTTTCAATCTTTGGTATGGACATTGAGGAGATCTCGAGGTGTGAGATGTGATGGTTTGTTCGTGCGACTGGCTTAGAGTGTTGATATTATTGTTCTATGGTGAGCGATTTCGATGGTGAGATGATGATGTGATGCTTCGACATGTTAGTTGCTACTTCAGATAGTGATTCAATGGTGTATAGAGTTAGGTTCCGAGGTTGATAGTTTCAGAAATGTGTAGATCATTGTGGAGGTGTTGGATTATTCACATCAGTGATGGATGGCGATGTAACAACATGATAAATATGTTGTATCTTTAGTTTGCGACTCATGGTGGGAGTAGGTACCGAAGGTTAGAGACACCATATCTTCGGTTTATGACTCATGTAGGTAGTAGGTACCGAAGAGGCTCATGTTGGGAGCTCTAGAGTGGAGGAACGTGGTAGGTTCTAGGATAGTGGAAATTTGATTAAGCAAGTAGGGCTCAGATCGATGTGTATGTGCTAAGGAATCCTTGATAAGTCGTAGTGTTTTCTATTGTACTCGAAGCAGAGGTATTATATAGCAGGGACACCTATAGATTGGTATTGAGGATCCGTATATTTTGGACCTGTGGCTTTGGATCTAGTGTCTAGCTTTGGGCTACGAGACATGTATCGAGCTTTGAGCTGCATGATACGAGCGTACAACTGAAAACTGGGATTTTCCATTAGTCTCTGGCACATGGGCCATAAGAGTTATCATAAATCTAGAGCACACTGGGTGACAGTTACTGTTTTTTGATAAATGTTATGTTTGTTATGGTTGCTTCACTAGCCACCTGTCACTCTAAGGATGTCACATGAAGTTGGTATTGTGGATATGGAGACCTAAACACTTCGATAGTTTACTTAGTATAGAGTATGTATTGTGGATAGAAATACCTACGCACCTCGACAGTTTACCAAGTATAGAGTACCCCTTTATGATGTTGTAAAGTAGCATATTATTGATGTTATGTGTTGACTCTTTAAATGTAGGGACATGTCAGGTATGATTCGTGTACCCTTTATTCCTTATACTATATCAACATTTATAATATTTTGAGATTGTTTATTGCTCACACCAGACTATTATTTGACTTAAGATTTTATGCTTTGCTTCTTATTATCTTAGGCACTCTTAAATGAGTAGATTACAGAATATGTATGGATGGCATATGGAGTTCTATAGATGGATTATCAAGAGCTGACATTTACTCATCCTTATATTTGAGTTTGTTATTCTATATTCCGCTGTGTGACACTATGGAGCCTTGACAGTGTTTGATTTGCTATTATTAGATATAGTTTATGGGTTGAGTTTATGTACCGGTTGTATAAACTCTATTACTGTGTTGTATTATGGATCTAATACTCTGATGATTAGTTCACATTGCTATTACTGTCTTGACTGTTTTTTATCTGTATGACTATTATATTTTATCTGATACGATGTGAGATAAACGATAGGTTATGTGATTATTTGAGGTTTCCTTTTCCTCTTTTCCATTCTCTTCTATTTCCTCTTCTTTTCTTTCCTTTGACAATCGTTCTACATCGTAGGTGTAGGGCGGTTGTTACATTTAGTATCAGAGCTTACGTTACATGATTAAGCTGAGTTGATACCGCAATCCAGTAGAGATAGGTTAGGAGTTATCGCTTTAGACTGGATCTAGAGTGTATATGTATACGAGAGAGTTCATAATTATGATATATTTTAGTTTTCAAAACAATATAGTAGTATACATAGTATATAAGTTGTATTGCATACATGAGCACTATTGATGCAGTTTTTGTTATGAGAGATTGATCATCCTTATATAGAATAGGAATGATCTGACATATGGGTGCATTGACTCTATCTTCAGGGTAAGGAGTGGGCATGATTGGGGTCACTAACCTTAATTGATAGAATATGTTCACAGAGAGGGTGCGAATCATTTTTTAGGATGCTCAAGTTGCTCTAAATGATTATGGTTCTTAAGTGCAAATGGCTAGAGTCGAATTTGCTGAGCCGTATAAAGACTACATGAGTCTAGGAGGCAGACCGCTCCTTGGAACAGTGTTGGCTATTGAGATGCAAGATTGGATGGTTACTTGCAAAAGGATCTTTAATGGATTGGAGTTAGATGACGCAATGAAGTAGGAGTTGACCTCTAGATAACTCCAAGGATCACTACAAGAAAAACCATTTGTAGTTGCAAAAATTGGTGGCGTTTCTTTCTAAATGCAACCAAAAAGTATTTCCCTAAAAAATATAAATGCGGCTAAAAAGATTTCACGTTCCCACTTTGCACCCGCGTAAACTAAAAAATATTTCATGAAATTTTTTGATTCACTGTCACGTTTCCGTTTAGAATTTCTTCCGCTTTAGATTTCCCCTTTCACTCTTTTATTCTCAATTTCCACCCGCTTCTCAAACCCTAGTTCTTTTACCAATCACTCTCAAATGCTAAATTAAATTGTGGCCATGGTGTCAAATCCCTCTTCGAGCACGCGATCGAAGCACAGCTCATCGCCAGTAGTCAGATCCCTCCTTTGAAGCCTTCATCCATAAGTTACCCTTTTGCATATTTCGCCTCCCATCTCTTAATGATTCGGGTAATTTTCGATCCTTTTTGATTCAGTTTTTTATATTTTCAAACCTATTACAAATTTAACTGCTTAATTTGTCTGATTTGCATACGTCTTCGTTTTCTACTTCAACATCTTAATCTTCGGAACCGAGGTTGTTGCTTCATTGCTTTTCACCATCCTCATTTCAGGTATCGTTATCCTTCACTTTTATATTTTTTATTATTATCTTATCCATACCTTAGGATCTAATGATGATTTGGGCTGGTTTAAGATGTAGAGTACTTTTTTTATGATTATTTGAGATTTGGACGTAATGTTCTGATTTGTTAGATGATTCGATCTGAATAAAGAAATGTTGATCTGATTAAAGAAATGCACCGCACGTTGCTATTTTGCAAAAATACCATCATGTCTTCGTGCACTTTCAAGCCATATCATGAGAATTTAGAAACTGATTGCGTTCTACCCATGTCTTGAGAACCAAATATGTTCTGGAAAATGCTAAATTGTTGAGTATAATGATTTTTGGAAATGGACATACCCCATATTCAATTAAAATTGTAATGTGTACCATATCAATTATTTGAGACAATAATTACCATTGAATTTTTTTAATTTACACGGGTCTTCACACACTTTCGAGCCTACTAAGTTTTATCAATGGTTACTTAATTTTAGCAATTTAGATGAGATACTCATCTTAGCAAGATAATTATATTTATTCCTTATCAAGATGTCTCAAACCTAAAAAAAATCTTGATTTCTGCTTATATGGACAGGCCTGTGGAAATGCTATAGCTTTGGATTTTTCAACTGTTAGTAGCTGCCCTACATAACTGAAAGCAAGGACTTTCTCAATATATCAAAAAGGAAAGCAAAAGAAACTCTAGAAGAATTATCAAGGTGTCTTTCTTTGATCAGTGCTTTTGCTTATAATTGTTTTCTTCACATGTATAATATTAAATTTAGGCAAGTCTAATTTTAAAAAAGTTGGTAGACGAAATTTAAGGATATAATGAAACGCCTGTAATTATTTATATGCATAACATGACTTAATTTTTTGAATACATAATTATTTAGTATGTAATTAATTTGTTAAAAGTTGGCAGCCATTCCTTGTAATAATTATTTTAGGACAGGAATTTGATCGACAACTAGTACTGTTATTGATAAATGAAACGTTTCGTCTTTGGTATGCTTTTTAATATTAGAGATGACATTTATTGTTTGATTTTTGAGATCATTGCTGCTTCAAAATTATGTGAAGATCAAGCAGATCTGTCAAATGAGAGCATTATAGAATTATTTAAAACCATGAATACTGCATAAGTACCTTATTATCAGGTTTTAATATTTTATGCACTCCCAATAGGAGATGTTTGGCATTAATGGCATGCAAAAAAGATGGGGTTCATAGATGCCTGGTTAGGAAAAAGATTACTTCAAGTTGCATGATTCTATTTTGACCACGACTTAAATTTTTTGAACTTTTCACACTCAAGAGATCCTTACCAAATAAACCTAGACTGAGCACACATTATGTCATTAATAGTCCTAAACATACTGAACTCAACTTATGATGATGGTTGACTCTTGTAGCGTCAAATGTTATCTTTTGTATAATCATCTTCCTTGACGACCATGTTGCAATGAATGTACATTTTACTCTAGTCCTTGCATTCTGTCAACTATATATGCACTGAAATTTGTAAAAGGATCTGAAAGAAAGAAATGATCATTAATTCATTAAGGTGATCTTTTGTGTCATCAATTCCTAATTTAGAAAGTTACTTCCTCGTTGATGTTTATTTTATCGATCTAAATATTTGTTTAGCAGTAGTCTTGCTTGCAATGGTTAGATTATATACACACACACTAATAAGAAATAGTTACCTTTGTGTATGCATTAATGACACTTCAACCTTCACCAAAATAAAAATCAAGAAAAGACAGCCTCACAAAATATGCCAACAAAACACTGATTAGAGATTCTAGAGCATTTCAAATAGAATGCAATAGAAAGAGTCAGATACCATCTAATCTAAAACCACCCTAAAAACATATAAGAGTTTCAACCTATTTCAGGAAAACAGTATTTGAACATCGTGTTTGAACATCATGTTTCATGCTAAGTCTGTTTTTGGACTTGTGTTTGAACATCATGTTTCATGCTGAGTCGCTTATTATGAACTGTATTTTCTTTTTAATAATTTATTTTGATTGATTGGTATACCTATATATTGGTTTGTTAAAATAGGATTTCTGACTTAATCGAGACTATTGAGCTGGAAAATCTATTGATAAATGCATGCATAACTATGCATTCTGTCGAGGCAAGAAAGGAGAGTAGAGGTCCTAGAGGAGCATATGCCCATGAAGACTTTACAGTTAGACTGATTTCACAAATATAGGCTCATTCCTTATAGTTATGTCTAATTTCTTAGTGATATGATCTTCTTTTTGCAGAAAAGGAATGATGGAAACTGGATGTAACATACAGTGGGGTCAATATTATTTTTTGTTCAATTTTAGTGCTTCATTACACTTGCATCAAATGATGTATACCGATAGAGATTATGATAGTAGATTGATCACAGAAGATTATAGGTGACACCTCAGTTATTTTTTTTTCTATTCAAAATTGGAATAAGAGATGTTATTCAGTTGTGAGTGTACAGTGTAAGGGCAGATTCAATTTGTTGTCTGATGTTGTATGGGGGATTACTGATTTAGGTTATGTTGTCATTCATGGAACTATTGATGCTTGAAATGATCAAGCAAATTTGGTACTTACTTTTATCTTTCATTTTTTTGTTCTGTAATTTGAGCATTTCTAATGTTTTCTTGTGTTGTGCTCTTTTCTTTCTTTCTATCAGGACTTCTATATGAAGCATTTGGATGGAAACCCAATTAGTTCAGAGGCAGAGAGTGGTTTAGCTTTTACAAGTTGCTATTGAGAGAAGAGCAACAGAGAGGTATGTTTTAAAACTATTTCTTCTCAATTGTTTTGTCCTTAGATGCTCCTTAATGCTTTACTTAAACTGACATTTACAACTCTATCTGCAATAATATTATACTTGTTTCAGTTTATTTGACTAAAATAAGTATGATTTTATTATATAACTTTAGTTTCATTAAGTTTCGTTAAATTCAGTTTATAAATAATGTATGGTTTCATTATATAACTTCAGTTTCATTCATTAAGTTAACACGTAAGTGTTTGCAAGTAGCTATTGAGAGAAGAGCAATAGAGGTCAGTTTCGTTCATTAAGTTTATGTTATAAATGCATAGGATGTATGGTTTTGTGTGCAGGTAGATGGTTAATTGAAACTGCAGTTTTTGGTTTTGAAGTGGATGGGCAGTTTTAGGTTTTGAAGTGGATGGGCAGAGGCATATTTGTTTGAAGTATTATAGTCTAAGGATTCTATATTTGTCCATTTTTGATCTTTGATACCTTCACCTCACAAATATTTAGTAACACGATTATTATTGTTTACAGGTAGATAAACGTTTGTGAAGAATTCAAGCAGCAACACTGGTTTTGGTATGGTAGTGTAGTTAGGCTGATTAAAACTGTTATGAAACTATTATGAAACTAGTATGTATGGTAGCAGCACTACTTTAGCTGTATGTACTATTATGAAACTGTTTATGGTAGTTTGGTTGTGTAAACGTATGTTTAACCTTTTGTCTTGAGATTAATGTTATGATATAGTGGTGATTATGTAATTGCTTTTGTTTGTGTTATTGTGGTTCATTGAATGTGTTATTTTTGAATGTATATGTGTTTATATATTACGTTATTGCATAAGTTTTGAAGTACTTGAATTGGAGGCGAAATCAGATGTAGTCGTGAAACAGCAGGCAATAAAATCGAAACATACGGTGGCGTTCAACAAACGCTGCAAAAAACAATAATAAGTGCAACAAAAAATAAGATAGCAAACGACACCTTTTCGATGGCGTTTCTTAAACGCTGTAAAAAAGATCTTAAGTAACGTTAAAAAAACGCTGCCAAAAATTCATTTATAGTGGCGTTAAAATAAATGCAACAAAAAATCATGGATTTTTAGTCGCATGTTTTCTAGCGGCGTTTATCAAAACGCCACCAAAACTTTTTGTAGCGTTTTTTGAGCGCCACTAAAAATCAAATTTCTTGTAGTGGATGAACAATGAACTAGTGGAGTGCTTCTATAGCTTCAATTTTCAAGGATCGATTTACTTGGGACTAGTTTATAGTTTGCTTCGAAGAATGAAGAATTTAACATTGTGTTAAGCGACTATCTTGCGAAGCGATTGATTGGTCATATTGACAAGAGATTTGAGAAGATGATCGAGAAGGCTTTACAATGTGAGAGCCAGTACCCAATGTAAAATGGTTATCACGAACTAGCTGAGTAGGGATAAACCATGGAAGCATATGCATTAGTTGTCGTTTCGATTTCGTTGAGTGCTCCATCGATAAAAAAGGAAGGAAATGACATTGCCATTGAGGTATGCTTCTCACATATTGTGTTTTCATACGTGTTTTATTTAACGTCAAAGTTTCATATTCCTTCATATCCAGTGATTTGATAGATAGATTGAGATTGAGAAGTTAATCGACCTTTAATTATAATGAACCTAGTTAAGGGCTCAACTAGCTTATACATTGTTTACCGAGACGTTATCTTATTAAGCCATAAATGTTTGTTTGTTTGTTATTGATCTGTTTTGGGGTTTGATTGGGTTCGGTATTATAATTTGGGAACAGATTTGCTAAAAGGGGTACGGAAGAGTGGTGGGTTGTGAGAGGCCTTTGGTGACGATTGGAGCTGTGGAGGAGCGAATAGCAGTGATTGGCTACCTGTAGACGATGAGGTTATGGTTAGCTTCTATATTGACTTGATATTCCACATGACGATTTATCATCTGTGCTTGTAGCTAAAGAGTACCCGGACATATTCGATGAGGTGACCGGATTATCATCACAAACAATAGTACAAAACAGGTCATTTGTGTCGGTTGTTTTACCCGTGTCGCGACGGTTTAGCAACCGTAGAAAATGCAGACGCCGCAACAGGCATAAACCTTTTGCGACTATTGTTCAACCGACACAAGGAAAACATTTTACTACGGTTTTCCCAAATAACCGACGCAACATGTTAGTTTTTTTGACGGCTCTTTACAACAACAGTAGCAAAAAGTTGCCATTAGAGTTCAAAAGTTTGGCCTTTTGTGACGGTTGTCATAAACAACCGACACAATAACTTTATTTGTGCTACGGTTTTTCGTAATAACAGTAGCAACAGACCTTTGGCTTGTTTCAAAAACGCGGCCTTTTGCTACGGTTTTTCCTTGCAACCGTCGCAAAAAAGAGAGAAAAAATATATATTTTTTGCTGCGGTTGTTTATATAAACTAGCTCAGCCGCATTTACAAAATATCAGTAATAGAAAAATATATAAACAGTTATCTAATAAAAGGCAATGAATACGAGAAATATACAAGCAATTCACATATTTTAATAACATATATTATCTTATAATACACTTGCAATATTAATTTTTTAATGCTTGTCTTTACATACATAATTATGTCATCACATCCAAAAAAACAACGTGCAAAAAGGATCCGATAAATATACTTTAATGCCACTTCCATGTTCTAAGTTCCAGCAACAATTAATCATGTTACCTAAGTGTTTAGAAAAGAAAAACGCACACACTTAGGCATATAAAATAAACTGGTATGAGTTGATTATATATGAATTTCCAATAAATAGAACCATGTATTTGTATTTTATATACAACTAGAAGCATGTTCAGTCTGCATTCACCATTTATAAAATAAACATTAGTGTGATTTGAAGAATATTTGATCATTGTTGTAGAGAATTGCTTCATTTACTGCAGAGAATTCAGTAGAAATATTTGATTTAGTTGCATGCACAATTTCACCGTGCAATTTTTTTCTCATTAACCCAGCAATAATCATCAGGAAAACAAACATCGGCAGCCTGATACAAAGATTCTTCCATATCAATTTCAGCTAAGCTTTTGAAACTATTTGAGATGGCAACTCAAAACATGTACATGCTTTTGTTATGTGCCTATTATTTTTAACATAACCTTTCTTAACTTTACTGCCAATTTCAGAGCCTTGTTCTTAAAGATTCGTTTGAATTTGACTATCTCTATCTAAGGTTTGAATCTTTGACATACATTGCAATACTACGTGATCTTATAATAAAGAATCGATGGCTGATGATAAACAGGATTCTTCCCCATAGTTTCATACAAACATCGAAACATCTTCATTCAACCCAGTTTTCAAAAAAATTCACCCTTAAAATTGTAATCATTAGAAGCACTGTCACCAAATTTATTCTTACACTACAAGGGGAAGGGGGATTTCCGACGGCTGAAAACCGTCGGCGGCCGTCGAAAAAAGCCGTCGGAAATGACGGCGTCGGGGAGCAGTGTTTCCGACGGCTACCGACGGGTGCTGCCGTATAGATTACCGACGGCTTCCGGCGGTTTCCGACGGCTTCCGTCGCCCGTCGGAAGCTGTCGGAAACCGCCGGAAATCAGGCCGCCGGGAGCCGTCGGTAACCGATGAAAATTTCGACCTATAAGCCGTCGGGAGCCGTCGGAAGCCGTCGGAAATCTGCTGTTTTTTTTTTAAAATCTGCTGCAAATAGAGCCTTCCATCCACATTTCTCTTCCAAACACTACAATATCAATACTGCATAATCCAATAAACAATAATCCAACCAAACATGCAAACCAATACTCCAAAATATTCAATAGACACAGAAATAAACAAAATTGGAATAAAAATAAAATACAAAATATACATAACATTCCAACATTAACAATAATACTAACAATAACTGTTCTAATCATGCATATCCTGATACAGCTACAGAACCAAGTGTATTATACATAATTATACATATCAACAATTAATTGTTCCATCTACCAAATCATTGTAAACTAAAACTAAACATACCTGCACGAACGAATCAGAAAGCAATGAATCAATCTGCCCCAGATCCAGAGCCAGCCGATGAAGGGAAGCGGCCACCAAACTGCTGCATGTACTCAAATAACTGTGCCGTCTGCATGGCCTGTTGGCGGTTCTGCTCCTCCAACTGCTGAACTCTAGTCTGCAATTCTTCTATACTTGCTAGCTCGCTCTGAGGTCTACTCCGCCGTCTCCTACTCTGACTACTGGACTGCAATAATTGAAAAATAAATAAAATCAAAGTTTATTGTTTTGAAAAGGTAAGAATATCATATTTTAAGTATTTTAAGAAAAATTAAATTATTTACCGCTAAATTGCCAAATCCGTATCGTCGACCATGCTCTGGTGGACTCATAACGGACTCAAAAATAACGTCCTCTTCATCGGTCGTCAGCTGCTCTCGACCCGTATCAGAAAGGAGTTTATGTCGCTGCTCCATAAACATCTCCTGCATTGACAAATTAATAATATCATATCTTATTTCATAATAATTTGACAACTAAAACAATTACTAATACTGAATAAAATGAAATATGCTTACATGGCTTTTACTGGATTTATCGTCCTGCCATGTGTACGAAACAGTCCCGTCTGGATTAACATGCTCGACAGCATGCGTACGGGTGAACACGTCCATATAGCTGACAGGACCATGTGCCTCGGCTTCCTGAAGTTGATTGTTACATACAATTATTATACATTTAAAATCATATAGCATAAACTATTTACATTTATTATTCAGTAATTAAATTTACCAACTCCTGCCGATACTGCTGAAACGACTTCGATCCTCCGCGATGAGTAACGGGATTCTTATTTCTATTTGCAGAGTTTCTATCTGACTCTGCCTGTACATTCAAAATTTGATACATTATTTTCCAATCACGTTAAATTAATAATTCAAAAAAAATTAGTATACTTGCCTTCGCCTCGTCCGTCAACCAGTAGCTCAACCAAGCTTGCCACACGCTCTCCCCCATCCACCGTGGTCTCTTCCCGGATTTCTTAACCTCAGATATCGTGTCTCTGTAGTTCTTTCGCATCTTTCTCATCCAGTATGCTCGTGCCAGCTGCATATCATCTGTCTGGATGTCTATCTCAGCCCGTGTTAAAAAAAGATTACACTTTAAACGATAAACAGTAGAAAAACGACAAAAACGAATTAAAAATGGAAAACATAAAAATTACACATACTAGGACATCCTGCCATATGCACTCTATGATAATTTTTTAACGTACGTAACGATTAAAAAAATATATAATTTTTTAACGTACGTAAACGGATTTTTTAACGTACGTAACGATTAAAAATATATATAATTTTTTTTCATTGGTCAGACATCCTACTTCCCATTACAAACACAGTAAGCATTTACATTTCGTATATTACTTCGTCTCAAACGATTCAATAAAATTTCGGCAGCATTTCCCTTTTGTTCCTTGCATTGTACACAAATGCGTGTACGCAGGAAACAAAAAAGAAAAGTTAGGGCGAAATTTTATGAACCGTTTGAGACGAAGTAGTATACAAAATGTAAATTCTTACTGTGTTCATAACTTGTCCAATACAGGGACAAATCCGACAAACATTGTACCAGATGAATATCAATGGTCGTTTTTCGAAAAAAACGACTATTTATACAACGATCATGTACAACACTCGTCAGACGGGGCCAAAAACTCTCTAAGGGACATTTGTCGGTTAACATGCGCGCATTTTACTCAAAAATACAGTTTTACTCACTGTTCACATTTACAAAAATATATAAAAATTTAACACAGTTATTCGACGTATTACGCATCAAAAAGGCTGGTTTAACATTTTTGTCTTTTTTTTAATACACACAATTATAATTTAGAGTAATGCATTTTTTGTTTCATAAGTAAATACGTGCACAATATAATACTCCTAGTTCATTCAATCATTTTATCGTATGCCAAATAACGTATACAATCGTCGAATCAGGACATACACAACAATTTACATATACATGAACAACCACAAAGTATACGTGTTTTTCACAATTTCACGATAAAAGATGAAATATGTATGTCATGTGATGCTATAAACCATTGTTACGCTAATGCAAACAATTTCAATCGCTAATTCGTCCTAATTTATCAATTTATGCAAATCTAAAATTAGGGTAAAAACTGAAATTTTCAGAAAAATAAGAGATTATACCTGAGATTGAGAGAAAGAGGTGTTGAATCAGCAGTGTGGAAGGAGAAAAAATCACGAAATTGGAGAATGGAGGTGGAAAATGTGAATTTGGGGGTTTTTGGTGAGATTGGGGGAAGCTGGAAAATGAGGAAGAAAGGCTCGGCCGGCTGCAGGTATTCGCGAATTTCCGACGGCTTCCGACGGCCGCCGACGGCCCGTCGGAAGCCGTCGGAAATTCGCCGTCGGAAGTCGTCGCCCCCAGCCGTCGCTATTTCGCTTTTTTCTAGTAGTGTTATAATTCCTACCAATGTTAGTTGAATTGATAATATTAAAATGCCTAAACAATTCATCCAATAATTCGATTCCATCTTTTCTTTGTATCCATAAATGATATAACAAGATAAGCTTCAATTTCATGCATTTCAATACAAAGAAAAAACCATGGTCAGTAATACTTAATCATTTTCTATCACCTGCACATGTGTTTGGTGGCTTTAATTATGTCATACAACCATTATAACATACGGTTTAATTGCCTTTATAATATGGAAGTTCTGTATAGGATATAATAATACAAAGATAAATTAAAAGTCTAATTTTCAATTCTGGCATATTTCTACGACTGTCAACGTGTTCAACATTCAAAATTGATATGGAAGCCATGTTTTCTTCTAAAGACAAGGCTAAATTGGATGGATACTTTCAAGTTTCAAGTACTCATAAAATAGAGGTCTTTTAAATTAAAATTTTACGTTGGAGCATTCCAATTTTGTGGGGTTTGCATAAAAGATGCTTCCAGGAAAATTCTTCCATTCAACTGTGTACATTATTTGTCAACTAATTTGGAAACTTCCATCAAGTTGGGAAATGGTACAAGGACAGGACATAACTTAATTCCCTCTATTATTGTATCATGCTGTAATGCTGTATGCCTTTTTTTTTTTTTTCATTTTTTCATTTTATAACATTAGTTTTTCTTCTGTTTTCGTAGTCTTTTCTACCAAAAAAGTGAATTAGAATGAAATGCAATTGATGAAAGAAAAGTTGTTTATCTTGTGCTGGAAAAAAAGTAAATTTTTGCTTCTATATCAATTTTTTTTATTTATAAAAGTACACTCTTTATTTCGTTATCAAATATTGAAAAATAATTAGTTTAGATTGCATATTTGTATAATTAGTTAAATTCTAACATTTAATAAAATAATCTAACACTTAGAATGAAAATTTTAAAGATAGCCATAAACGCGGTTTCGACGGTTTAAAGGATAGAATAACCAGAATCTTTCTAGTGCAGTGACAATGCGGTTACTTCTTCAAATTTAAAGTGTGTAATTATAAACATATTGAAAAATCAAAACAGGAAAAAATGCAACCTTGGGACTATATACCAACGCTCCATATAGAAAATAGAGGCTGCTAATAAATAAACACTCAATTTTGTTTTGCCCAACTATAACATATATTCTCATGTGTATATAGGAAAATCTCAAAATTTGCAGTTCGTTCTTAAAATTATAGATGTACTGTCATTTTTGTAGCGTTCATGAATTTTGAAAAAAAATATTCCCGAAATTATTCCGGTTGAAGGGTCTCTTATGCTAATGTGTGGTTGATCCTTTATGTTAGTTTTATCATTGACGGTTTAATAAACAGAGATTATCCCGTATACACTGCTTAAAGTTATGTATGATATATCAAGAAATAAACTCACCGTAGCATAGCATATAGGAAGACTACATCCAGCTAAGTATGATATAATCGGCTAAATTATCCCAAACCCCACCCTTCTCTTTTTGCCTATAAGAACCAACTTGTATAAAGTACTACAATTCAGAGATTGTTTCAAAACATTAGTCATATAATTACTTAACATAATATATGAAGGAAAAAAAAAATTAAAGTGGTACCTAGCCTAGATCGTTGTTTTGATGGTGGTTTTTTACTATTTCATGCATATGCCTCATCACATAATATACACAATTCATTGATCTAGATTGTTGAGGATACTATAGCAACATTACATGATATTTCATTTGTCGGTTTAAAATGAATTTATATCTCCAACGAAACACAAATTTTTATCTATTTGTTAGAAAATAAATTACCTTAACATTTATCCATTTCAAATGAGTTTCTCGAGACTTACCACCCTATGCCTTATAAGCTTTAAAGGCCTTACACAAACGCAAGAAATTGTCATGTACTTTGAGGCAACCATGTCAATTTTAGAACCATATTTCAACCATGTCATGTACACTTTGAGGCAATAAAATTTTGTATTTGATATTTTAAGTATAGATTCAATTATTTCACTATGTTAATTAATTACGTTAACTTGGGTTAGCTGTTTGATTCAGTTGTTACATTTTCTTGCAAATATATGTTTCTAAATTAACTTTCTAATATAAATGCCTTGAATCAAGAAACTATGTTTTCAGAATTATATACTTTGCATCTTCCAAAATCAGTGCAACCAATTTTTAATTTCTAATACCAAATGAGATCAAATAGAAAATAAATACAACACATGTTCACTTGCAGTTTAATTTCCAGTCTACGTTTGCATTCGGTCTGCGGATCAAAAACATAAACTTCATTCTTTTCTATATGGAATACAAGCAATAAACAATGTTTGCTGCATTATATGATCTATAGGAAGTTAAAATCAACAACAAATTTGTACTAGTTACTATAAGTTTATTGTTCATACCCTTCATTGTACGGGGCTAAGAGTAAGCTCTTAGATTGCGACATATGCCATACGTTCATGATATATATACTTGTCGCGTCCGGATGTTTCCGCACTTGGGAAAGCTTATGGGGACACATAAATCCAATGGTCTCCAGTTTGAGGTCATTACATATATGATTTAATCACCTTCACATTATTTAAACATATAATTAACACTATAATATAGTCTTGTGTAAGTAATAAATACTTACATAATGTAAATCTGCAACCATGATTCATTCAACCATGTCATAATGTTATCTATTGTGATATGGATTTCAATGTCCTCATCATACTTGAATAAATCCTTATTCACTTGAATTGCATTGATGGCATCATCAGATGGCACTTGAACTACCAAGTCATGGAAATATCTGCACTTATTTGTGAAATTTTTGAAAATCTCTTCATCCATTATCCTATTGTGCTTTATAGACTCATTTGTCATCATATTCATGACCTTTCCATTATAATTCTTGACCTTTGCAACACACTCTTTCACTTTATCTTTGCTCGCAACAGGTTCACCCTGCACATAACAAACTTGAAGATTAATGCAGGATCTTGTGACGGTTATTATACATAACAAAATAGAAATGTCAAAGCTTAACAAAAAAATAATAATCAAAATTGACATATTTACCGTATCATTATCCCCTAAAAGCATAAGACTTTTATACCATTGAACAAAACTACCAAGCGCTTCTCCTATCGCGATGTGATGTTTAGTTGGAACCGAAAGTAGGGTTCCTACATGAATATGCTCCATTACGTCAATCCCAACCTTTACATGATCGGCCAAGATTTGTTGAGTATGACATTGATCTCTAGGCCTTGAAGCAGGGTGTACCATGCCATGACCCACTATGACAATTTTGGAGTCCAAACTCACAACAAAACGACATTTAATTGGTTTCTAGAATCACATGTACAAAACAAAATCAATTAACATCTACTAAAAACAAACAATTCAGTACCAATTGTATAACTTGCCGTTAAACTTTTCAGAGTATTTTTTGCATGGTTAAAGATTTAATTGGCAACAAACAGAAGCATTACGAAATACAAGCCGATATTTCTGGTGTGAATGCTTTAAAAGAACTACATTCTGTGTTCTCAGCAGTTAATTTTACATTTCATTCTGAGAGTAAAAAAGAAGTTGCAAAATCTGATGAAGATTTCGAATTAAATATAGGTAAAATAATAAACATTTCGTAGTTTCATATAAGAAAGACTGGGCATTGATTTGTCATTGTGATATTTGCTGTGTTTAAAGATGATATTGAAACTGATGATGTAACAAAGGACAAGGGTAAAGGGATGAAATTTGCTATTCTAAATAAACATAAACTAGGCAACAGAATTCCATGAAATCAAAGGTTAGTATTGCATTTAACGATATGAACTTAATTTATATGTCTATAAACCTGTCTAAAAAAAGATAGCTTTTTCTACATTATTATTTTTACTCTGTAACAAAGATATTCGTATGAGATAACATTTTTCAAATCAACGACTTTTTGAAAATTGCAGGAAAATTAATGGCAAAGGTTGATGAAAAATTACCTTCACCAAAAGATAGAAACGACAACGACACAAGTACTGGTTACGGTATAATTTTTTCTTACCACTTAGCTTAGATTTAATTTGAGTAATATGCCAGAGGCAATCGTCAGTATAAGAATCCTTTCCCATATCAATATTAACTAATCACATAGCAATATTATTTTCTGATTATATGATAAAAATGTACGAATATTGGTAATGCTTGAGCAACAATTTTGGATGGCAATGAAGAAAATATTCATACAAATTACTTAAATATCATGATGAATTTTATTATAAGGTGTTTAAATAACCATAATGGCACAAAACATTGATAAAAATATCATAAACTAATGCAAGTTACATTACCAGCTATCTTTAAATGATCTGACAGTGAAAGTTATGAAGCTGCTAAAATTTGAAAATTGATATCCACATAGTCAAATTAGAAATTTAGAGCAGCACTAGATAATCAATGGAGGAATGGCCGATTCAAGCACCTGACCATCGTAAAAAGATTCAATCTGCACTGGCAAAGTGACCAGGTGACTGTATTTTTGTTTGTTTGTTTTTTAGTTTTGCTAATTTCTATAAACTTATATTTTATTTTATATTCCCATAATTTTATATTACTTACAAGTAACAGTTAAATACTTTCAAGGACTAACATAAATTATATGTGTGTGTACATGGGACATAAATTATATATGTGTTTATGGTTTCAAGTTGTACATAAATTATATATATTTTAGTTAGCAGTATAGCAAGACATGACAACTTCAAAACTTCTGTGCCATTATGATATAAGAGTCTTGCCAAATTGTATGCACAACTGCGAAGTTTAGAACCATAGGTAACACCTAGGAATTTTTAGTGGAAAATGTGAAAAATAATAGCAACATCATTAATAAACAAATTATGTTTGAATTTCTTAAACAGGTTTATACAGATTATGTTTGAATAGAATTCTCTCTATTATATAGTGCACTGTATTTTTCTTTTTTCTTTTTTTCCTTTTTCCTTAGCATTAATAAGGTAGCAATGGTGAAAGAGCACAGAGAAAGGCTTGCACTGGCAAAGTGCAAAGTGACCAGGCTTGCACTGGCAAAGTGACCTTGTGACTATATTTTTGTTTGTTTGTTTTTTAATTTTTCTTTCTATAAACTTATATTTTATTTTATATTCCAATAACTTTATATCTTACTTACAAGTAACAATTAAATACTTTCGGGGACTAACATAAATTATATGTGTGTGTATACATTGGACATAAATTATATATGTGTTTATAGTTTCAAGTCTTACATAAATTAAATACTTTCGAGGACTAACAATAATTCAAGAGCAAGTACATTGTGTTTAAATTATATATCTTTCAAAATAATATATGTATTTTAGGTTATCAAACATATTATTTTTTACCTGCAAGTCAACATAAGGGTTCGTCTTTTGCATTTTGCTTTTTCCAACTGTACTGATTGACTGCTACTACAACGACCACTTGATGGTGTGTTGTTGTCGACCATCATATCATTAGGCATGTGCATACCAATCCTGTTCGAAATGTCTACAATCTTTTGTTCAAATTTTTTATCCACCATAGTCCCGAATCTTTGGCTCACTTTAGCCTCTATTTCCTGAACGATAAGATGTACTTGATCTACTGATATTACACCACTTGGACCTTCATTTTTCTGTCCCTTCCCAAATATGTTTTTGATACCGACCATCCCACCAATTCCCCTAACCCGACCTAGATGCTTTTTTTTTTCAAGAGCACGATTTAAGAAATCATCATACCTATTTGAAACCCATGCCCCTTCGATGGCTTTTTCTCTCCAACCACTCTACCAAAAAAGATTATAAATAATTCTATTGCAATAGTTTGAAAAATATCAACCTAAAGAGATAAAATCATACCATTTTATCCACAATTATCCTGATTTTCTCATTAGGGATTTCATAATTTCCGTCAACTCCTTTCTTTGATCTTGCCAAAATCCAATCAATATTTCGATCTAAAATAGTTCCACTTGGTAATATGATTGATGAAGTATGGCCTTCACTATCCATTTTGCTTTCTTCCCAGCATATGCAGCTTGCCCCAAATAGTGAGGATGCTCATTGCATGCCCAATTCTTTCCAGCCTTCTCGCTTATTTGCTATTTTATGACCTTAATAAATGAAGATTATGGTTTTGAATTTTGATACAAGAAATATATGATACATATATATTGTCATTAATCTGGTTATATTATCTTTTCCCTAAATATATTTTGATACAAGAAAAAATTATTGACAAAGACCGATGACAAATCAACGATACAAGAAATATACCAAGAAAATTTCTTTATTTTGATAAAAGAAATATACCATGAAAATTAATTTTGGTATATTTCTTGTAACAAAATATCATATGTTATTTTTCTTGATGGTAATTTTCTTGTAACAAAATACCATCTGGTATTTCACAAAATACTATCTTCTAACAAAATACCAAGTTATTCTATTTCATGTAATAATGGTATATTTCTTGTAACAAAATACCATTTGGTATTTTTCTTATAACAAAATATAACATATGGTATTTTTCTTGTAACAAAATACACCATCTGGTATTTTGATACAAGAAATATACCGAGAAAATTAATGACAAAGACAGATGAAAATTTGCCTTTACCAAAAGATAGAAACGACAAGGACACGGGTACTGGTTATGTTATAATGACAAAGACCGATGAAAAATTGTATATTGTCATGCAAAAGCCTTATTTTGCTTTTTCTAGGTCATGCAAAAGCTCCTTGTCAGAAGAACATGCATAAGGCTTTAAAGTCTATTTGTTGAGAGAAAAATGAGCACTTACTGCAGCGAACATTAATTTGCATATAGAAAATTTAAGTAATTCTTAATTATCAATGATTTAAGTAATCTGACAATTTTATTTTTATTTTTTACACAGCATCGAAGCAATTTGTGACCAGATTAGTAGTTGGATCAACCTAATTTAAATGTTAGGTGAACTAATAACCAACTCGGTGAACTAATAACCATGTCAATGATAGTAAAATCCTTAGCCGGTAACATCAACACAATGTTAAAATAGATAAAAGATACAAATGTACCTTAAATTCCTCAGTTTCATGATTTTTCTCAAATATTTCCCATTGTGCTTGTGTAATACCATCATAAAATTCGTATGGCTCTTTATGGTCCTCTGAAAGATTTCTTGTCTTCGTGATCCAACCACTAACCAATCTTGATTTGAAATCCTTCCACCATTCATTAACACTTCTTAACACAATGTCTTTCATTTTCTCATCGATGTGGTACTCGGTCTGAGATAATTAAAACGAGAAGAAAAAAACTAATTAAACATAGTGCATGTTACATGGAAATTTATGACACCATACATATATGCATTTTCAATGGAATCAAAAAATATAGACGATCCAATTGACAATTTAATAAGTGAACAACTGAATTTATAATATCTTAATATCTTCCTAGATAGTGTCCTTAAGCCCCTGATTGACGTCCTCCCAATTCTTAATATTGATATCAATTTTGGATCTACATGCTTCTCCTACATACGCCTTAAAAGAATTTGCCCACTTTCTAATAGGTTTGCCATTATCACTCCACTCAATGTATTTTAGCTCTTGTGTTCTATATTTCTTTTCGGTTGTTGGACCTCTTTTCTTCTTCTTAAACGTTTACGAAGCAGAAGAGTTCAGCTCTTCATTTTGTCCATATCGTTCTATTTCCATAATTTCCATATCAAAGATATATTTTAAATCATGATCAATATAATTCACGATTAATATACAATTAAATGTTTGTACCCATTCATATATTAAATGTATATAGAGAAATATGATGGTTTTAAAAATGACAATAGAAAGCAACTTATCTCAAGAATTTAGCAGAATACTTAAACACTTTTTAATAAGGTAGAGGAAATTTTTTAAAGTATAAGAAAATATACACATAACAAATAAGTCAGTTTATTTATATACACAATTTGGACCCCAAATAAGTAGAACAAAAATATCATCCTATAAATAGAATAATTAGCAATCCTTATCCAGCTCAAAAATTAATTTTACCTACAAATGGATGAGAGGCAAGAGAAGAAAAGCCTATATAAATCAAGCCCATAATAATATTTAAGGACATATTTGTTATTAAAAGTGCCCTTACTAACGTTGTTCCATAAATAATTAAGTTCCCTTACTAATGCTGTTCCATAGGATTCTTTAGTTAATACTAAAGCAGCAAAGGCATCGTGAAATGCCTCAACTAATCTATGTGATCCATACAAATCAATATGCAACTATGTATCTCTAACAGATTTAATCAAATGAAACAATAATAATTTACATAATATTATATTTTGACATGTAAATGTCAAAATGAAAAATACATAAATTATCATTAAAATAACATGGGTGTACATGACCAAATATCAAAAAAAATGTAATTCATCATTCTAAGAATAGATAACAATCGACAACATTTTCATTTGTAAATACATCAAAAAAATTATCTCAGTCTTGAACTTGAAGATAAAAAAACTGCAAAAAAGAAAAAATTACCTCAGTTTCATATCTAACATATTTGATATTTAACCAGAATAGTTTTACAAAATGATTTCAACGATGTAGGTGATGCAAGACTAAATAACATTTAGTTTTTACATGTTATATAGAGAATTTGCATTTTATTATTTCAAGTATCATATTAGGCTGGATTTTGACGTCACTGACCCTATTACTTTAGTTATCTCATGCACATAACTCGTTAATATTTCTAAGTATTAAAAAACTGCCAAAAGCTGATGTTTAACTATATTTTATTCTAAATACCTAAATTAATTCATTCATTATTATGTTTCTTGGATTTATGTAATATCTTTATGATTTTACAATCATCAAATAAAAATCTGATAAAAATCACATAATTGTCGTCATATAAGTAAACAAATATATGTTACCTTATTGCGTATAAGGTAAATCCTAAAAATCAAAACCAAGTCCTTATGTCGATAGGTTAGTGTGGAGTGGCTAATTCAATAACTCAAGACCTTGGAAAGGTGCAATATAATGAATAGTACCCATTTCTATAAGTTCATGGGAAGCTATTACATTCAATACAAATATATCAATTACAGTTTTCACATCTATTAATGATACGAGAACATTTCTATTTGAAAATTCAAAATTCAGATAGTATCAAGGGATACTAAAGCTCGCATGCATAAGTTAAAAGCAAACATAAAGCAAGTTTTTGAATAGATCAGGGAGAGTAACAATTTATGTTACCTGCAAATTATCAACTATCGTCTTGACTCAAGACTTGTTAAAAATATACGAAGGATACCACGTTCAAGATTGTAGTTTTTGGATAAGGCTGAAAAGTCATGGATTTAACTAAGAAAGTGTTATTACTGGAAAAATGTTTCTGTTACAGGTTTATTCGAATTAGATATGCTTCATTAACTAGGATGTAAACTTAAAAGGTGGAATTGCCAGGGCAATAAATGAATCAGAGAGTTGCTACAAAAATGACAGGCTAACTAACTAGATATCATTATGTCTTTTAAATGCTTAGACAACAATGGTAATAATCAGAGAAACTTTCCAACTACTAAAATTGCCACACAAGATTTATGTGGCAATTTCAGTAGTTAGAAAATTCTTCCAAATTACTTTGATAAAGGAGCAGATACATGCACAGTGCAAGGTTAGAGTATGCAGTCAAATATCCATACATTTGTTTACTTGAAACATGGGCGTCAGTCGTTGCACTAAAGAAAAGTAGAAGCAGAAAACAGTGTTTGACTTTGATATTTTCACCATGCATGTTCCGTCTTGTACATCGCTACATTGAAAAAGGAGATACGATCTAACTTTAACTAGACAATAAACAAAGAAATCACCAATTGAAAATTCGTTTTTTGCATGGAAAACATACCTATTATTTTGCGGCACCACAGAGCATGAAAAAAATTACCCTGCTATCCAAACCCCTTCATCGTGATCAGAACATGCATAATTTGCATTTAAATCAACCTTTTCTTCTTGTAGACTTACGCCGATGGAGAAAGGTGGGTTCTCATCAAATTGATTATACTCTTCTTCATCTATCGCATCATCAATTCCAACAATGCGCCTTTTGTCGAGAAGAACAACAGACCATTTATGATGAGCTGGGTCAGTCATGTAAAAAACTTATTTTGTTTGAGATGCCAGGATTAGTGGATTGTTATCATGACTCACTCGATCAAAGTCAACAAGTGTGAATCTTTGCTCATCCACTCATATAGCGCGATGGTTGTCAGCCCATTTACATTGAAATAGAGGGATTGTGAAGTCCTTGTACTCAATCTCTCAAATATTTTCAATTATCCTGCAATATGACATCGTCACATTTATTGGTCTGTTATCTTTAACACTAGCAAATTATCTTAAAGATGCCATGACATTAACTCCGCTATTTTGCTCTTCTCATCCTGATGCTTCGTATAAAAGACATACCCATTGATATCATATCTTTCATAAGAGTCGACAAGAAGTCGAGGCCCATATGCCAACCATCTTATTGTATCAAAAACATCATGATTTGTTTGAGACAGTTGAGACATTATCCTGTTTTTAAACCATGCGACGAAGGAGTGGTTATGTTCATTTGTCAACCACCTTTCGGTTTTTAAAGGATTTTGTAATTTTAGAATCATCATGTGCTCTTCCAAGTAAGGATGAACCTCATTAAGGTGTTGTAAATCAAGTAGGTGAGATTTGTGAATCATTTCATCACCAACTGAAATCAATTTTAACCCAATTGTGCCATGACCATCAAGTCGTCCATCATGTTGAGACTTGCAAAGTCTAATAGGTTCAACACCAGTTAAGTATTGAGTGACAAAATCAATAACCTCCTCAGCTACAGTACCTTCTACAATACTAACTTCAGGTCTATATTTGTTCTTTGTTTTCCTTTTTAAAGTTCCCATGTGCATTTCGAATGGATACATATTTCTCATAAACACAAGATGACAAATCTTGATTTCTCGTACCAGATGAACAACCAAATGCATCATAACGTCAAAAAATGAAGGGGAAATCATCTCAAATTGGCATAAGGTAACAATAACATCAGCTTGCTGATCATCCAATATATCAGGATCGATCACCTTGCTACAAATTACATTAAAAAAGATACAAAGCTTTGTAATAATATGTCAAACATGTTTAGGCAATATACCTCTAATCGCAACAAGTAACAAATGTTGCATCAACACATGGCAGTCATGAAACTTCATGCCGTTCAATTTCAAATCCTTTGTTGATACACGACTACTAATGTTCGAAGAGTTACCTGTTGGAATCTTAACATCACGACGACACTAACATAAACTAGTTTTCTCTTTTTTGGACAATGTGTAACATGCAAGAGGCGAAAAAGTATGTTTACCTTTCTCTACTGGTACTAACTCCTTTCGAATACCCATTTTCAACATATCTCATCTAGCTTTCTCACCATCCTTCGTCTTACCAGGTATATTCAAGAGCGTTCCAATGATACTATCATAAATATTTTTCTCAATATGCATTACATCAAGACAATGCCTAACCTATAAGTGTATAATATGGAAGTTACCAAAATATAGATTTTTTTCCATAAGTCTTCTGGAAGAGGAAAGGCTTTTCCAAATACATTTTCAACATCCTTGACCCATTCATAAACATCATTTCCTGTTAATGAAAAACGAGCAACTCCACTCTCTTTCTCACCATTGAAATGCTTCTTCTTCTTACGATAAGGGTGATTGACATGGAGGAATCTAAGATGATGCATATATACATTTTTCTTGCAAAAATGCAAACGCTCAACAACCATATCATCTTGACAAATTGGGCATGCTTTGGCGCCTTTTGTACTATAGCCAGATAAGTTACCATATACGGGAAAATCATTTATGGTACAAAAAACCATGGTGCACAATGTGAAATCACTTTTACTATATGCATCAAACATGCGCACACCTTTATCCCACAAAAGTTTTAGATCATCAATAAGAGGAGCTAGGTATACATCGATGTCGTTTCCTGGTTGTCGCGGTCCCAAATAGAAGAGACAACTTGATGTACTTGCACTTCATACTCAAGTGAGGTGGAAGATTGTAAATCACCATAAGAACATGCCAAGTACTATGTTGACTGCTAAGGTTGCCAAATGGGTTTATGCCATCTGTACAAAGACCAAGTCTGAGATTCCTAATTTCTTTTCCGAAACTAGGATGCATCTTATCAATGTTTCTCCATAGCGGAGAATCGAATGGATGCCTTAGTAACCCATCATCCTTCCTCACATCTGCATGCCATCTCAAGTTTTTTGCATTTTCTTTATTTGCAAATAAGCGTTCAAACCTTGGTATAATGAGAAAATACCATAACACTTTTGCTGGAGGCCATTTCTTATCTGGGCCATTATGAACATTCCCTTTTGTCATGGGATAAACCACACTTAGGACACTCATGCAAGCTCTCGTATTCATTTCGATATAAGATATAATCATTTGGACATGCATGTATCTTTTTCTACCCTATACCAATTGGACACATAATTTTCTTTGCCTCATAGTTAGATGTAGGAAGCTCATTACCTTCTGGAAGCATGTCTTTCAAAAGTTCCAACAATGCTGTAAAACTTTTGTCACTCCACCCATACTTTGCTTTTAAATTGTAAAGCTTGAGCACAACAGACAACACTGTGAACTTAGCACAATCAGGAAACAAATGTTTCTAGGCATTAATTAATATTCTTTCACACAACTTTGGCTCTTCCATCAACTGTTCTTCAGCATCACAAAACACAACGATCATTCTCATTATCCTCATTATTCACCTCATTATTCATATTATCTCTCACGTCATTCTCATCATTCCCATGACTACTAGAACTACTAAGCAAACTTTCACCATACCATATCCACCATGTATAATTTTTCTTAAATCCATTATGAATTATGTGATCCTTAATCTGATCTGTATTACGGAACCTTCTTCTTGACTGACCATTCAACGCACAATTGATGAACTCTTCAATTTTTTTCAAGAACTCGGCATCGCTACGTTTCATGTTGTACATCCAACTACGATCCATGTACAATTGCTAGAGACACACTACACAAGAAAAAAATATCTTTAGTGTTTCATGTTAAACTTTCTTTCAAACAATGTAATTTGAAACTTATATCACCAAACAATTTATGAAAATTTTGTACTAACATAATAACCGAATAATTTAATAAAACTGTATCAATAGTATGCTAACTTATTTGTATTTTAATTTAAGAACAAATCTTATATTAAATGATGGGAGAGTATGTGATGCCTGCTGAGCATAACTAAAAGTTTTCTAGTTTACTTCAAGCATGCACAACCGAGCCCGATTCCTTGACTATCAAGTTAATTTGTTTATTTTATTTTATAGCAACATACACAACCCATCTATATTGAATATCAAAATGCATACATTTTTTCTAGTCAACTGATCAGTTTGCTACTATATACAGTAATGCATATCAACTAGCTAACAAAAACAGTATTTAACAAAAACAATCAACTCGTGTTGCTCTAATTTAATAAAAACAGTTTGACTTATCTGGAAGATTATTGTATCCATCTACCACTAAACCATATTTGATCTCATCATTTTTTTCGGTACATTACAATAACTATTTTGGATGATTGCAGATATGGGACACCGTTGCATGATTGAATTTAAAAGGCATTTAGTCACTAAAGTCACGTTTGCAAATACATATTTTATATTGCATTATATATTTGCATCATATATGTTCCGAGAACCTAAGCAGTTGCATTATTGTGATTTAATTTTATCAATCAAAAAATAAAAAAGATAATTAGTTTCTATGATTCAATTAATGTTGTTTTGATTCTCTATAGCATTCAGGAATGGAAAACCAATCGGTGAAAGGGTAGCAATCATTTTTATATCAAATCGATGCTTCTTTTTCCATTTTTCACACTTAGTTCAACTAGTATGATGTTATGTCCTCAAAAAATGAAACATATATCATGACTTTCAAAATCTAATGCATTTGTTGATACAAGATGCAGTTGTATCATTATATATATAGCCTCTAGGAATGAGAAGTCTTATGAACCGCATATGGAAAAAGTACAGAAATCCGCCTATTTTCATTACTTAAAACAATATAATTTTTTTTTATCCTACCATGAATTTTCAACATCATGGATTATGAATATTATGCTGCTTTTATGCCTCAAATTATGACATCGAAGACCTATCAACACTGAAAATCAGGCCCCATAGTTTTTCCATAATCTATACATTAAAGAATAGTATGCTCCTTGATTTTTTGGCTTCACACAAGGTCAAGTTAAAAACAAGGAATGAATTGCAGTACAATCATACTAACAAATGCAAACTCCTAATGCATTACTATGCTAAATTAAATACTAAAAATATGTACAGCAACAAGACATGGGCATAAATTTATAATTTTGTAGATATCCATATATTAAAACATTGGAATGTCTGGTTTAGTGATTTGATTACAAGCATACATACATACATATATTTATGTGTAAGTACTTTAACTAAAAACCTATAAAAACTTGTATGCATATGAAGTTACAACCATTCAAAAGATGTGAAAACACTTTAATTGAATTAAAGCAAGATAGAATATTACCTCTGTTTTGTAAAAATTAGGTGTTGAGCTAGCTAGAACAATTATCAAAGAAAATACACCTTAATATGTTAGGTACATGCTTTATATAGTAACTAAATAAAAATATTTGAATATACATTAACACATATAATTGTTGTACGAAGGCAGGTGGACAATCAAAACAAAGCACATGGACAATTTACAGGCGTGCAAGTAAATCTATATGTAATCCAAGGTGTAGCCGCTTAAATGCATGAAACAGGTACTCATAATCTACAAATTCACACGCATAAGAGTATGAACACATGAATAAATATATAGGTTCATGTGCATGTGAAACTAAAAAAAATCGAGTGCAACACTAAATGCATGAAAACGAAAGCTCTCGCACCTAAGAAAACATGGCAGTTTAGGAGCGATATTCCTTGAGTGGGCATTGCTAGAGTTTATTGCTGGTTATGACTTCATAACTCAATGAGCTATGGCCAAAGGTGATGACTAGTTTGACCATTGGACCTACTTTAATTTAATGGATCATTACCAGTCAAAGGCATGAAGCTAGACTAGTGGAGATCGTGGAAAAATTGAAAGAACGAGTAGTATCTGTAAAGGTGATGCAATGCATACCCGATCAAGATTGTTGGTTCCGTAAGGATGAGAGATTGGTTACTCTCAAGTAATTGGAACGGATATCTATAGACAACATCGTTGTATTGCTAAGGATTGAGGATAGTGGATAGCATTTGAGTCACAATCGATTGATTCACAAAGAATGCTAGATTTGTATTCCTTAATTCCAGTAGAATGACATCCAAATTTGTTGAGTTATATGTGGGTTGGATAGTGTAATTCCATTGTGTGCTAAGAGCATTGTAAGTGGTTGAAGCCTATTGTTCGATAGTTGGTTTTGGAAGAACTTATAAGAGGCGTTTGAGAATTTGGCATCAAATGAACTAGATGATATAGAGATTGAACTGGGAACTTCGAGACCTTGTAGGCCTATTCGTACCGATAGAAGTGATACCAAATACGTTAAGAGGAAGGAAATGCAGCAGTAAAGGTTCAATGAAGTGAAAGCGAAGGCGATAGGATATGGGAGACTGAGAAGAGCATGAGGACCGCTTGTCTGGAACTCGTCACTTGGTGAGATTTCATTTTTATCACCGGCTTTCATATTAGATATCATATTTGATGATTTATATTAGATATTTTAGTATCCTACATGACATGATAGGCGTAGATATTACTTTTTGATGTGTGATTTTTTATACATGTTTGATTTTGGATTGTTAGCATTTAAGATGATAGCTTATGCTTGTATGGTTTTAAGGCATGCAGGATAGTTATGGTTTGATATAATATATTTATTTGAGATGATTGCTATATATGATCTATTATGTTTAAATACACAATGATGTTACATTTGTGTTTAATCCTCTTTGTTGAGTACATACTTAGGTACATAGGAGCAAGTGTGGGCTATTTGGATGCTTATCTTCTTATATTCGCATCAAAATGGTATGCTCTTGTTATATAAGAGGTATGTAACATCTACACTGTAGATTCAGTTATATATATTTTGTTGTCCTTAGATATGAGATGTGTGTGTATATATATATATATATATATTTGTTGTATTGGGGATTTTCCTTGACCTAGCCATGCAAATGAGGTGATATTGAATTTTTTTTAAGAATATGTAGGACTTTTAATGGCCTAAGGGTGAGAAGACGTTCTCCTTACTTTGTGATTTTGGGCATGAAATATTTATAAGGAGGTAAGAATGTAACGACCTGTATTTTAATGATAGGATATATAAATAATTGATTTAAATATTTAACCATTAACTAATTGAAGGTCACAAAACATGATTCTTCATGTACGATCAAACCGAGACTTAAGACCATTTCCATTAAGTTTTGATTAACGTTTTAAATTAAAATGAATATAAGCATCACTATATTTGAAGATCAGGCAATATAATGGCCAAAACAATCTCGAAATGCACGAAATTAGCATTCCAAGGCGTAGTCTTCGATAGCGATGAGATTTATACCATTGGATACGAAAAAATGAGGTGATGTATGCAAAAGAGTTTCATGGTGATTGGACGTGTCGTATGATTGTGCGAGCTTGAAACATATGACCATTTATTTGAGAAAAATAAATAAGTGGAATTAAATATTAATATAAATACCGCGCAAATTCCCTTTGCTTCTCTAACTCATTTTCCAATTACCGTTCCATTTAAGAAATTCATGTCCGCTCTCTCTTATTATTTCAAAAATCAAAATAGAGCAATTCGCTCAATGATAGATTGCAAGATCGGATTCACTGAGTCATGGCGAGGAGAGCTATGTACCTATAGGCTTGATGTGGCATGCGATCGTACTTGGCGAGAGCTACGTACCTATAGGCTTGATGTGGCATGCGATCGTACTTGGCGAGATCGACCCTCTTATAGGCGCAGCTAGGGTTTGATATGGCTGGAGCTACACATGACGATAGGCGAAACAGAGATCACCGTTGGATTTCTCTTGGCGAATAGCATCTCTCCACCAAAATTCGCATCTCTTCACCAAAACTGATCAGATCTGATTAAGTCCATTAAAATGCATCCAAATCAAGTCGAGAGCATGGCTTCTAGGTTGCGATTCATATGCGTGGATCGAGATTGTTCTTTTCGGGTCCAAGGTGTAGAGATCGTGTAGTGATTCGTTGATGAATATGGATCTTCAATTCATTGACGAACAAGTAAGAAACTAAGGATTGAAGGATTTGAGTGTGTATGGTCACTGTAGATGCATGAACAGATATGAGAGAGAAAAAGAATACAAGTTAATTAAGGAAATTAATTATTTGTTTTAGTTAATTTAGTTAATAATATTTCTTATATGATCCATATCTTTTGCATATGAATTCCTTTTTGAATGCGATTTCTTGCATTATGCTCGTGATGGAGAGATCAACGTTTTGGTAATGGTTTGGACAGCTTTATTAAGGTGAGTGATATTTTCTCTTATAATACCATGATTGTTAGTATAGTATTAGATTGACATTCTGGAATGGTTTTAAACTTTAAAATGTGATTTTATTATACTAAACCCTACTAGATTTTTATAAAGAAAATAAAAAATGTTTTAAAATGATTTTATATCTGATCATATTTTTCTTATCGATGCGCCATTTTTAGGGAATTATTAGATTTGGGCTGTTTTTGATATGATTTTCCCATTGGTTGATATTAATGCATTATACATGTTGTATGTATGCTATATTGGATGTATGCTTGTTGGTTGCATGTTTGCTTGTTTAGTATTTTTTGGTTGAAAACGACGATTTAGCAGCAATCAAGTTTCAGGGAATATCTTGTGCGTTAGGGTTTCGTACACGTGAAAATCCAACAAACTTGATAAGCTGTTGAAGAGAGTTAGGATACGTGCCGATTGATCTAAAGGTGAAAGATGAGGCTTCGAAATTTAGGATGGACGTTAGATGTTTCCATTTGGTTTGTACTTATCTATTTTGGTTAAGTACATGAACAAAGTGGTGGTATTGACCATTATAGAGTGGTCACTGTCCATCATTATTGATGGTTAGCGATTTGGTTGATCTTTGGCACTGATATTGAGGAGATTTCGGGTCTGCGATATGATGATTTTTTTATGCGATCGGCTTAGAGTCTTGGTGTTATTGCTCTATGGCGAGTGATTTCAATGGTGAGGCGATGACGTAACACTTCGACATGTTAGTTTGTACTTCGGATAGTGACTCAACAGTATATGGAGTTAGGTTCTGAGGTTGATAGTTTCGGGACGCTATAAATCGTGCTAGAGGTGTTGGATCATTTGCATTAGGGATGGATTGCAATGTAACAACATGATAAAACCCTTGTTTCTTTGGTTTATGTCTCATGATGGGAGTAGGTAGCAAAGTTAGAGACTCTGTATCTTTGATTTGTGACTCATGTAGAGAGTAGGTACCAAAGAGGCTCGTGTTGGGAGCCATGGAGTGAAGGAACGTGGTGGATTCCGAGATAGAGGAAATTTGATTGAGCAAGTAGGCTCGAATATATGCTAAGGGATCATTGATAACTCAGAGTGTTTTTTGTTGGACTAGAAGCAGGGGTACTGTATAGTGGGGACGCCTATGGATTGATATCAAGAATTCGTATACCATGGTCCTGTGGATTTGGGTCTAGTGTCTAGCTTTGGGCTACATGACACGTATCGAGCTTTGGGCTTTGTGATACGAGAGTACAACTGAAAACCGAGATTTTTCGTTAGTCTTGGACATAGAGGCCATATGAGTTATCATATATTTAAAGCACACCGAGTGAAAGTTAGTATTGTTTGATGGATGTTATGTTTGTTATGGTTGCTTCACTAGCCACCTGTCGCCCTAGAGATGCCACACGAGGAAGGTTTTTTGGATAAGGATACCCTAGACACTCCAATAGTTTACTTAGTATGGAGTATGTATTATAGATAGCGATACCTATCCACCTCGACATTTACTGAGAATGGAGTACCCCTTTATGACGTTGTAGAGTAGCATATTATCAATGTTGTGTGCCGACTCTTTGGTTGCAAGGACAGGTCGGGTATGATTCATGTACCCTCTATTCCATGTAGTATATCGACTACTATAATGTTTTGAGACTATTTATTGCTCACACCATACCGTTATCTGCCCGAGGTTTTATGCTTTACTTCTTATTATCCCGAGTACTATTAAATGAGTAAATTAGAGAGCAGGATGGATGACATATGGAGCTACACATATGGATTAATAAGAGGTGCCATTTACTCATAATTATATTTGAATTTGTTATTGTTATTCTGTCGTGTGACATTGTGGAGCCTTGACAGTGTTTGACTTACTATTATTAGAGACAATTTATCAGTTGAGTTTATGTATCAGTTGTACAGACTCTATTACTGTATTGTATAACTCTATAGATCTTGTACTCTAATGATTAGTTCACATTGTTATTACTGTCTCTAATTATTTGTATCTGTGTCAACTATTATATTTTACCTGATGCGATGTGAAATATGTGATAGGTTATTTGATTATTTGATGTTTCTTTTCCCTCTTTTCCGTCCCTTCTCATCTATTCCTCTTCTTTACTGCCTCTCTTTCTTTTGACGACCGTTTTGCATCTTAGGTGTAGGGCGGTCATTGCACTAAACTTTTTGATGGATGAATGGGAACGAAAAGTCCTAGCTATCGAAAAAGCTAATGACATTTTAAGCATAAAAGTCGAAGAGTTAATATGAAATAAACTTATATGTAAGACGAATACAAGCTCAAGATAGAAAGACTATTGCATTCCAAGCAGAAAAGGAGTAATCCGATGAAGATTACGATGGTATTGCATTTTTAGCTCAAAATTTTAGAAAATTTCTGAATTTCAAAAGGAATAAGAAGTTTGGCAATAACAAAAGTAGTAATAACAATGCATCAACTTCCTTACTTGAGTGCTATGAATGCGACAAGTTAGGCCACATAAGAAAGGATTGTCCGGATCTTAAGAAGGAGAAATATAGCTTCAAGATAAAAAGTGAGAAATTTTACAGGAAAAAGAAGCAAGCTTGTACTGTTACATGGGATGATTCAGACTCATCTTCTTCGTTAGATAATGATAGCGACTTCGAACAGGCAAACATGTGCTTTATGGCTAGAAGAGACAATGTAGGTTAATTTTCTTTTGATGATACAGTAGAGATAAATTTTGAATTAATAGATAGATTAAAAGTTCTAAAAAGAAAATAAAAGGACACTTTAGGTAAATTAAATAGATATGAACTAGTAGTTGACAGCTAAAAGACAAAAATAAAATACTAGAAGAGGAATTAGTGAAATTTCAAGATTCTTATGTTTGTGTAACATCTCAGGTCACTGCGTTAAGTAATGAAATAGAAACTCAAAAAATGAGAATGTTATATTAACTTTAAAAAAAATCATGATTTAAATTCTAGCATTAAAACACTAAAAATTAAAGTAGAAATTTTTTAAACAAAGTTGGAAAGCATTACTGAAAATGTTTCGACTTTAATAAATATAGATAAAATCTTTCTAGAATTCTTAACAATTCACAATTATCTTTTAGTAGAAGTGGAATAGGCTATAATAAATTAATAAGCAAAAACCTATCCTAAAAGGTATAGCTTACTATATACATATTTCAAAAAAAGGATGAAGTCGAAAGCAACTGATAAACAAATCAAAATCTATCATGATATGGGTTCCAAAGACTAACAACAAATTGATTTATAATAAGTATGCAGAAACCACATAACCACTATATCTTTTTTCGAAAGGATGTCTCTAGTGTGGGCATTTTCGCCCACAACAAGACAGATGCGAAAAGATGTAAAAGGACATAAAAACAACTTGAAGGTCCATAACAAGCATGTCATCATTCGATTCAAAGACCTGTGTAGTTGAAGCCCAGCAAAATCTCTGCTATAGTATGTAGCACTCTTCAACTACTATGCTTTTTAATTTAACGCTATTGAATAGTAGATCCGCTTTATATCCCATTATTTTCAACTACATCCGCCAAATCAAGGCTTTTTAGCGTTCTCTTTAGCAACATTAATATATAATGGTTGATTTGACTAGTTCTATTTTAAACCATATCAATAAAGTTAGGATAAAGACCTTATTTTAAGGTATAAGTGCTTAATGTAAGTTAGAAATATATTGTCGTCACCAAATCTAGTCTACATAATGTTAGGAATCGAGATGTTGGTTTTGATGACAACAACCTTTTTAACTTCTCTTATTATAAAATATACACTAAAATTGTTGTCTAGATAGATATGTATGTGCATGATATATAGATATTTGTATGCAGGTATTGATTATTGAAGACTGATCAGTATAAAGACTCAAGACTCAAGATTGAAGACTCTAGAGTATCAAGATCAAGATTTCAAGATATGTGTCTAGTTTTTGTTAAAACTTCATAATAACACAGAAATCTTCATTCTGAATTTCATTTGGGATGAAATCCATTTCTACCTTCTTAGTGGCTTACAAACCCATGACAAGTGGCTTACAAACCCATGACAAGTAGCTTACAAACCTACGACAAGTGGCTTACATACCTACGACAAGTGGCTTACAAACCCACGAACATCTTGGTTTTGTACAAGTTCTCGAGTCCTGATGTGATGAGATATTCTGCAGGATGAAGCTTGCAAAACTACTTTAAAATGGTTTTTCAAAATGATTTTCAAAATATTTTAGCCTTAAAATTATCTTTTCAAATGATTTTCAAAAGGATGTTTTAGCCTTAGAATTTTTTTTTTTTGAAATAAACCTTTTTTAAAAAAAACTTCATTTTCAAAACAAATTTTACATTATTTTTTAACGAGGGATGTCGACATCATGGGATACCCTATGTCGATATGGTGGCTGTTAAATTCAAAAGTTTCAATTTTCAAAGAAGTGTCTATTCGTTTAAATCTTTTCACGAATGGTTATGACCATTGCTTTATAAATAGCCTTCACAAATGAATTTTATAACTATCTAATTTCTTATTTTCTTCACTTCTTATTCTCCATAAATTCATATTCTAAAATTTTCATATTTTTAAGATCGCGCCAAAATTCTATCGAATTCTCAAGTGAATCAAATTACAAACTCATTCTTGTTTGATTCTCTGTCCTCTCTCTAAGATCAAAGTGCTATTCAGAGTTATATGATTAATCTGTAAGCAAAAGTTTATCGAGTCTCTCTATAAGGTATGGTTGTGCCTGGAAATCAATTTGGTGATCTTGTGTCCCGTAAATCAAAAGAGTTTGCCCCAGACTTGTGAGACAGAAGGGTACCTCAAGGCCTTTAGAAATTGAGGGTTGTAATCTCGAAATTGGTATAATAAAAATCTGTATGAGGTGTTTGCCTTGGTACATGACTGGATGTAGGGTAACTCCAAACCAGTATAAAATACAATATGTTCTTTCCTTTACTGCTTTTTATTTACTTTCTGCATCTGTGTTTGATTCTGTGATTATTCTATGATTAAGTTTTGCATCTTTTATATCGTAATTTTTAAATTAGTTCATATAAGTCTTAGAATAATCACTATTCACCCCCCTCTAATGTTAAATAGCCTTAAGATCCTTAATCCACTGTCCCTTTCAATTGGTATCAGAGCATTGGTTTTCATAGTTTTCATAATCTAAAACTTGAAAATTGTTTTAATGGCTACCAACACTGGTAATGTCAACTCTGACACTAGTTCTATTATCACTAACACTAGTTCATTTGTAGAAGGTCGGTCTACTGTCAAACCACCATTTTTCAACGGCAGTAATTATGCATATGGGGATTGTAGAACGAAAATTTATTTACAATCAGTAGGATTAGACACTTAGAATATCACACAAACTGAGTATGTTGAACTAACTACCAATTTTTCCCCATGGACTGCTGAGAAAAAGGGTGTTGCACATAGTAACTCAATGGCCATGAACGTATTATTTTGTTCACTAGATAGGAATGAGTTTAATAGAGTGTCTGTTTGTAAGTCTGCATTTGAAATCTGGAACACTTTGCAAGTTACTCGTGAAGGAACAAACAAAGCTAAACAGACTAAATTTTTTATATTAACTGATCAGTTTCAATTGTTTAAAATGCATGTAAATGAGTCTATTTCCGACATGTATTGTCGATTTTAAGATATTATTCATTCACTAATTGCCTTGGAAATTTTTTTTTTTGGAGGAAGACCAAGTCAAAAAAATATTCTAAATTCACTCACTCCAGAATGGGATCAAAAGACACTTGCAATCGAAGAAGCAAATGATACTAGTCTAATGAAAATAGAAGAATTGATTGGGAATATGATGTCTTATGAAGTTCAACTGCAAGGAAGAAGAGAAATCAAGGCTACAGAAAAGAAGTCATTAGCATTCAATGCAACAACTGAAGATTCGGAACCAAACAACGATGATGAAATTGCTTTCATGACAAGAAACTTTTAGAAATTCCTAAAATATAGAAAAATGAATGATTACAAAAGAAATGATCAAAGGAATTTCAGAAATAATACAGAGAACGTTAACAATGATAGATGCTACAATTGCAATAAAGTCGGGCATTGTAGAAAAATTATCTGTATCTAGATAAACAGTTGTTCCCTCCAAACAATGACTCGTTAAGGAAAAGAAAGAAAGCATACACAACAACTCTTGATGACTCAGACTCATCATCCAGTGACAATGAAAAGAAGACGACTAATTCAAATCTGTATTTCACTGCTATTCATGAATCAGATGACGATGGGAGTATGGATCTAAAAATAGGTACGCGTTTACATTATTTTTAATTTGTCTTATTTGAATGGTTGCTTGTTTGTTTGCTTGATTCTTTTTGAATTCCTTGAATTTTAGATTCAAATTTATCCCTTGAAATTTGAATTTTAAATTCAAAAATAATATTATTTTAATAATATTTTAAATATGAAACTATTAATGTTTAAGTATTACTATATTCAATGTTATCATAGGAATTATATAATTAGAATATAGGATATAATATATGCATTTATTAGAAATTAGGAATAGAAATTTTCCTTTGATTCAATAGGCACATGTCGACATTCCCCTCAGAATTTGAATTCAAAATTTTGAATTTTCCTCCACTTTTTCACCAACTTCAATACTCTGGAAAGATGCCTCTTGACCAGAGGAAATGTCTACAGAATCTCTATTTAATTGACTCTCCTTATCATCACTTTTTACTTTTATTTTAAATTTCAAATTTATCTTCAACTCCTCTCAAACTTCTTCAATGGCCTCTTCAAACATTCCTAACACCATTAGGCTTTCAAAAGCTATAAAAAACTTTCTTTTTAATGACCCGAAAGTCGTCAAAGCTTACATCAACTATGTAAAATTCGGTAAAATTCATATGGGGAAATTTGCTATTTTTGAAGATTTTCCTTCTTATGAAATTGAAAATCTTTTTCAAAAATGTTCTATTCTAAGTTTAGTAGATAAAAAACAAAATGATTTTGTATGTTATCCAAATATTGTTAAGATGTTTTATGCGAATTTGAATTGTGATTTTTATGATGGGTAAGATGGATAAATTTGGAGTAGTGTTGAAGAAACACAAATTGTTTTGTATTGTGAAATTTTAGGAAATATTTTGGGATGCAAGTATACCAGAATGAATCTCTCGGAATTTCAAATAAACGAAGATGATCGAGAGACATTTCATCACATCTTTGAAGGGGATGGCAATTTTGAATTCAAAAATTGTTATTTTCGTCCTAAAGCAAGAATTGTTAATCTTCTTATCCAACACACTCTTATACCAAGATCGGGAAACTACAACAACCCGACTTTGAAAGTTTGCAAAGCTCTTTTTGCAATTTTTAAAAATTATGATATTAATTGGGATCAAGTTATTTTGGATGAGCTAAGGCCCAAGAATTTTACTATGGGTGAAAACGCATTATATCATGGAATTTATCTCACTCGGATTTTTAATTACTTTGGAGTTGATTTCAAAAGGGAAGAATTTATAACTAGAAAAGTGTTCAATCATGAAAACATTTCCCTTATGCAAATTCCATTAGTGTTTCAACCATATGAAACACTTACGGAAAAGGAAGAAAGGCTTGCTCATGAAGAGATGGAAGAAATGGAGGAAGAAGAAGAAGAAGAAGAAGAAGAGGAAGAGGAATAAATGGAAATTGAAGAGGAGGAAGATCAAGAAACTTCCTTAAAAAGTATTGAATATCCTACTAATCCTGCTAATCCATCCAATAAGACCATTCTCAATAATCAAAGAATTATAGTAGAAAATCAAAAGACACTTAAAAGATCAATGAGTAAGAAATTGGATAAGATTTTCACTAAGATCGACAAGTTCTTCGGAAAAATTAGTAGAAAGCTTGGACTATCATCTTCTTCATCTTCATCTAACTAGTTTTAGTTCATGTTATCTTGTTTTCTTCAAGTTCAATCCATGTATTTTTCTTTATTTTAGTTAATATTATGTTATTTTATGTAATGTTGGCAAGAATCCTTAATGAAATCTTTTATTTCCTGTTATTCAACTTCACTTATCTCTGTAATTGCTTGTTTTTATATTATACAAACTTTAGTTGAATAGATTTGTTCATAACATTCAAAACGTAGCAAATTATCACTTTAGGCAGAGGCATGTCGACTAAGCCATCCCCCATGTCGACATGCAATGGGCAAAAGGTAATTGCACTTTCAAATTTTAATTTCATGTAACTAACTTGTGCCTATTCATTCTAATCGACTTTTAACCCTTATTTATACCTGTTTCTTTCAGAATAAATTATCAAACTTCATTTCTAATCACGTCCTTTCATATTTCTTCTTATTTCTTGAATTATGGCTTCTCAGTCTAAGAATCTAAGTGATAATCTTGAGGAAACTCTCACTTCCTTCAAGAATATCCTTATGTTCATACTTCGTAATCAGCGTCACTTAGAATTAAGTCAAATGAAATGATCAAGGAGTAAGAGAGACATTTCGACGCCCTACGTTGGATGATCTCAGCCCTTAACAAGGATGGTCTCGAAGGAAATCCACCAGTTACTCTCGATAAAGATAAAGAAGAATGGGATGCCATCAAAGCAGACCCTATCTTTGGAGAAGATAGATGGATGGAAGTACCAAGGAATGTCTAGTCATTCGGTGTGTTATTTGTTTGATTTGATTGGTGTGTTTTAAACATGAAATTGACTTGACTTATTTAAAAACATTTGGTATGGTTTGTTTATATGATTGGATTGAATAATAACTGTCAATATGATTGGATGATGATTGATTTACTTCTGAATTACACTTATGACCACACTTAGCACTTATTACACTTATATATGGATTACTCTATAATGGTTGATTATCTTATATCAAGTTCAGGGAATTTATTAGCAAGGAGTTTTTGTTGATGATAAAGAGGGAGAAGTTATAAAATAATAGCTGGCATGGAGTAGGGGGAGTCATGGAATAAGGGGGAGTTATGATAGGAGTTATGGTGTGGTAAATATATTTTATAAATACAGGTTGTCATCATCAAAAATGGGGAGATTGTTAGGAACTGGGATGTTGGTTTTGATGACAACAACCTTTTTAACTTCTCTTATTATAAAATTATACTAACACTGTTGTCTGGATAGATATGTATATGCAGGATATATATATATATATATATATAGTATTGATTGCTGAAGACTGATCAGTATAAAATGTGATATCTCGAAATTTCAAGGAATTTAAAATGTGATAATCTTCTTAATTAATTTTTAAAATTGGTAAAGTTTGATATTTTCAAACAATTTTATTATGAGTTGTTTTTTAAATATAGTTATAAATAGATTTTTTTAAATGGAATAATAGTTTACAAATTTAATTTGTGTTATTTTATAAATATATTTTAAATAGACCTATTATTTCAAATTTAATAAGTGTTGTTTAAATATGTATATATATGTGTATTAAATTGATTTTAAATAGGATAATTATTTATAATTAAAAATGTGTTTGTTTAAAATTGATATCAATATTTATTTAAATTGATTTTAAATTTGGATTTTAAATTGACTTTGAATTTGAATTTAAAAATTGAATTTAAAAAGTATATATATCTTAAAATAAAAATAATAATATAGTTTGGTTTTAAAATATATGGATAAGGTCTTTATTTAAAAATAAGACTTGTTTTTATATTATTTTCTTTAAAAGAAATTTATTTGTAGAAATTTGGAAAAGTATTTATTTAATAGGAATAAATGCAAAAGCTTTTAAATTAGTATTTAAAAATGGATTAAGTAATTTTATGTGATTTTATTTAGAATCTAATTAGTTTTATTTCATTTTCCTTTAAAAGTTTTATTTATATAATTAAGTAAAGCATTTATAAATTAATAAAGTACTTATTTATTAGGGAATTAATAAGAAAAGATTTTAAAATCATTTAAAAATAATATAAATATAAATTACTACAAGTGTTAAATTAAGGAAGCTTGAAATAACATGTGTTAGCATATTAATAATGGTAACAAAAAAGTGTCACATTTATTTTAATTTTCTTTTATTTTTATAAAAATCTAAATTAACTTATATAAACTTCTATCTTTCCCCTTCATTTTTTTTATAATCTCAGTTCAAAAATCTGAAGTTTCAACCTATAATTCATCTCCTCTAAAACAAATGAAAACCACATAAAATGTCATCAAAACTTGTTATCATCTCCTCTGAAACATTCTCAAACCTGTAACACTTCTCAAAACTCAAGTCAAAATCCCTGTAATTCATTTCTAAACCTGTAAACTTTTCTCAAGACAAATGCAACCAGAAATCCTTAAAAAAAAAGCTTGTAACCAGTTCCTCAAACAAAAATCACTACCCTGTAAACATTTTTCAAGTGCAAAACTAAACCCTGTAGCCATTATCCTCAAGCCTGAAACATTTTTACAAACCCTGCAAGCAAGCTTCAGAAGCCTGTAATGTTTTATCTTCAAATTGGAATCAAGTCTGGAGTCGTCGTCATCTCAGTCAACTAAGCTTTTCAGTTTTAAAATTTCAAGCAATACAAGTTTCAGAAATCAAAATGTCAATATGCAGTTTCAATTTTTCAGAAGCTTCCTAGTTCTTTTCAAAACTCTATACATTTTAAAAAGGTGAGCAAACGTTTTTACTAAAAAGTTTAAATAAGTTAATGGGAGTTGCTATGAAATCTTTGTGATGATGATATCCTGCATGAGTATATATAAGTGTAGAATTCTGTAACATGGTTGTATTCATGTGTGCATGTCTGTTATATTCATGCTCTTCTCTGTTTCATGTCCCAGCGTTTATATATCGTTCAAATTCCATCCTCTCTTCTTATGATCTCTAATGTGGCTTAGTTTCCAAATAAGAAATGTTTGTTAAATCATAGATTAAAACTTAAAAATGGAGTTAAGTAAAATATTTAGATATTTAACTGAAAAATGGAAAGACAATTGATTTTTTGTGAATCATGTTAAAATCGATCATTGAAATTTATTGTTTCAGGATTTTAACTTGAATCAACATAGAAAGTTCGGATTTTTAAAATCAAAATCACAATTTTTAGTGAAGTATTGATTGTGTAATTTGGTGATGTCTGGAATTGGGATTTTGGGTGATTTCTGATGGTCACAAGGTCTTTGGTGGTCGGAATCATCACTAGAGGTGGAGGAGGTACTAGTGGTTCGGGCAAAAATGGCAGGAAGGGTTTCTGATCACCGTGGCGCCAGCGGTGAAGTGATGTAGGTTGTAAACCTAATTTGGTTGAGTCTGGAAGATGGATCGCTGCTACTTCTCTGGTGCATCGAGTTCAATGGGACTTTGGGAGTGGCTTCGTGGATGATTAGAGATGGTGTGACCGTGGTGGCGCGATGTCTAGTGGTTGGAGATGCATCTTCGGGATGATTTTGGCCATGGGAGTTGATTCCAGTTTTCAGCTGGAATGCTAAATTCTGGAATGAGGCTTGTGATTGTGGTTTAGTGATCGAAGACGATTGCTGCGACGTAAGGTGACGTGCCAGAGGGTTCGTCAGAGGTCGGAGATGGCTTCGGCGATGGTGCATGTGCACGAGGTGGTTCTGGTGTCTGTGGTTTTGAGTGTGGGTTTTGCTGTGGTTTGGTTGAAGGATGTGCTGTGTTGTTGAGTTGGTGACTCGAGTTGAGACTCGAGTAGTTCTGGAGATTGGAACCTGTTAACAGTTTAATGGTTACAGGTTTTTAAACTTTAAATTTAAACTAAACTTTTGAAAAATTTAAGAAAGTAAATGGAACTTGAAGTGGCTCGAGTGATCCTCGGGTTCAAACTGAAGCAGGTAATTAAAAGAAATTTTCAAAAGTTTAAAAGTTTTTATAAAACAAGTTTCAAATTTAAATAAAGAAAGTTTTAAACTTCTGAAATAAATCTTGTTTTTGAATTCTATTCTTTCTAAATATAAATGTTTTCTTTAACATTTTATCAAGAATTTTGAAATTTGTTTAATTTAAAATTTTGATAAATAAAGTTAGTTATTTTTAAACTTAAAGTAAAAATGGAATTTTAAAGACAAGTTTTAAAATCTAAATTAAATTTAGTTTAAACCATCTTTGATAAATGTTTAAGGTTATGTAAAGGAAGTTATGTTTTGTTAAATTTAAATTTGTCAAGTTAAATGTTTATTTTATTTTAAATCTTAATTAATGATTTAATTAAGTAAATTATTCATAAGGATAAAATGGTTTAAAATGTTTTAATGATAATAAGGCAATAATAAGATAATGTTTTATCTTAAAATAATTAAGATTTTTAATGTCTTGAAATTAATTAAGTTAATTAAGGAAAATTGAGTATAAGTAACTAACTTAATTAATAATGATTAAGAATTAATTAAGGAATTAAATAAGAGTAATTAATTGATTTAATTAATTTATTTAATAATTAAGGGTTGTAAGTTAATTAGTTAGAGGATAATTAATTTATAATTATGTATAGTTAATTAGATAATTAAAGATTATTAATTAATGATTAGAGATTAATTAATTAAGTAATTAAGGTTGATTAATTAGTAACTAGAGATTAATTAACTTGTAATAAAAAAGTACTTAATTTGTAATTAAGTTTTATTAATTAGTAATTAGGCTTTATTAATTAATAATTAAGAAATTATCAATCTATAATTAAAGTTAATTAAATATTAATTAACTAATGTTTAGGGTTAATTAATTGTTATTAAGGATTGATTAACTGATTTATTAAGAATTAATTAATTGGTTATTAAGTTTTATTAATTGATACCTAAGGTTTATTAATTAATAATTATGGAATAATCAATCTGTAATTAAAGATTTATTTATTTATTTAATGGATAATTAAGGGATGAATTACCCAATTGTAATTAATCAAATGAATGTGATTAATTATTGGTTGATTAATTAAAGATAATTTTAATGATTGATTAAGTATGAATACTTAATGAGATTAAATAGTGTGATCACTTAGGGTAAGTAATTAATGTATAATTACTCGGTGTAATTAATTAAAGGGCATTACTTAGTGGGAAGTGATTAAAGGATAATTGCTTAGTAGAAGTAATTAAGGATTAATTACTTGGTGTAATTAATTAAAGGATTAAAATAATTAATTAAGGAGTTAATTAATTAAGGTGAGTAATTACAGGATGGTAATTACTGTTTATGATTAATTAAAGTTGATTAATGGAAATAATTAATTAAGCATCATTAACGTAATTAATGAGATTAATTAAGGATTGATTAATTAAGATTCAATAATAAGTGATTATAAGGTAATTAATTAATTATAATTAATTAAGGATTAATGTAATTAATTATAATTAATGAAGTTATTAAGGATAATTACTTTAATGGTATGTAGATAACTAATTTGTGTAATTAATTAAGGGTTAATTACTTAACGTAATTAAGGGATAATTAATCAAGGGTGATTAATAAAGATGATGATTAATTAATTAGTTTAATTAATATGTAAGCAAGATTTATTGCGATAAAAATAATTAATTTAATTTATTTTAAATTAATTAGAGATGAAGTAATTAATTTAATTCATTTTAAATTAATCATAGATGGTGTGATTAATAGATCACTGCTTATGGATGGCTGATTGATATTGAATGCCTTGATTGTTTGATATCTCTGATGAGATATGTGAGATATGTGATATGAGATGATTTGATTGAATGGTGATGATATGGATTATCTATCTGTGTATATGTGAATTATTTATCTCTGTGAATATAGATAATGATTTGAATTGAATTGTTTTTGGACCTAAAAGATGGCATTTTGGATTTCGATGAGACCGAGATCGGGTTTCCAGATTTGGATATCCGAAAACCACATCGATCCAAATTAACGATAGGTCATGAATCTCAAGTGAAGATGAAGATTCAGAGTGCAAGGTTATTGTCGTTAACTTTGAGGGTGATTCCAAAATGAGTGTAACGAGATAATGCCTTCGGTTTCGTTCGAACTCGGAATGAACTTATATGGATTGAATGCTTTCAGAACATCGTCAGGTGGACGATGAGCATTCTAAGATAGATGTGTTCTATAAAGGTAATCGCAGCCTCAAGCCTCATCGACCGAGAATTTATAAAACAGGGGAGGTGCAGCAAGGCTAAGTGGGTCATGCCCAAGTAGGACGATATTTATCCCTGTCTAGAGTCCCTTTTTATTCGGCTGTGTGGGCGGTTGCTTAGCTACAACCACAGGGTTGTCTTGTTTCGAAACTGTTCAATAAGGAATGGTTCTGGCTTTGTGTAGCAGGTGATTTGGAATAATACTCGGTACGGTGATCTGGGCCCCGTACCGTAACGGGCGGTACCCTAGTAGCCCTGCCATTGATGGAAACCCATTCTTCCTACGTGCCCTTACAATTTTGATTATATTACCCACTTTGTAGCTAGTAGCTGGAATTTAATCATGTAATAATTTCAGCTATTTCTTATTTATTTGAAAACCCTAGACCCTATTATAATATCATAGGATTTCCTATCAAATGTTTTGGTTAGCGTAAGTAAAAACTTACCTATATTTATTTGTGGGGAGTCTTACGTGATACCTTTATTTTCAATTTTTTTTTAAAGTTAAGCAACTTTAACCCGTTTACTCACACCAGACCCATGTCTGACCCGGAATTTATTTATGTTTTTCTTAAACTCTTGGGTACTCAAATTTTTACGAGTAGCCAAGGGATTCAGGTTTGCTTTGACGAATTCTGGAGGAGATGAGCAGGAGGCTTCAGCGTTTTTGTGTGTATATATACATACATACATACATACATATATATATATATATATATATATATATATATATATATGGTTCCGCTGTGTTGGTCTCTGTGTCGTTAGTTTGAGTTGTATCTTGTGTTGTAATAACTAGAGGTGTTTATAACTGTCTGGTATGTGTTGTATAAGCTGTGTAGCTCTGATGTATATGATACTATATAATATCAATGTGATTAATATAATTTATTCGTTCCGTTGTTGAGATTCTGATGTTGGTTCTTTCTTTCTTCTCTATCTTTTCTCTTCTCTATCCCTTTCTTTATTAATAATGATGCGTCTTTCTGTGGAGAGAAAGGTGGGTCGTTTCATTTGGTTTCAGAGCATAGGTTGAGTGAATACCTAGGCTCTGGAGTGGTGTCTTTCTTGAGAGAGCGTACTTGTAATACACAAACACACACACACCCTTATTGGTTAGATTACCTGTTTGGGTTTTTCCAGTATGAGTTCTAAATGTAGATGGGGTAGTGGTGTGTGTAGCACGACTACCAATAGAAGAAGTCCGAGTATTGAGGTTGGAAGTGTATCTGCCGAGACTGTAGACCCAATACTGTCTCGAGTGAGCTTTGCAGCTTGGTGTAAGGATTTCATTGATCTCTGAAGGAAACCTGTTAAGGTTCGGAGTCCATCATTTAAGTATAAGTTGATCGCGCTAGTGTGAGCGGATTTTTGAGAGTTTGGATCTGTCGGTTAGGCAGAAGCAGGTGATCGTATTTCGGCAACCTCGGGAAGTAGTAGTTGCGTGATGAGAGTAGTGACTTTGGATGTCTCCGAAGATGTTTTCTTTTGGAGCAAGTTTAAGAAAGTGTGTCTGCTTCGATGCTGTGGCTAAGATTGAGCAGGATGTTTGTGTTTGATTTGAGGTCCGAGTTTCTCAAGGAGCTTTGGATAAGAAGTCTTTGGCAACTTTGCAGCTCGGAGTGTTCTGTGTGCCAGCAGAAAGATCTTTAGCTAAGCAGTTTTCTTGAGGTGCAGTTCAAAAGTAGTAGAGTGGACCCATTTCACCGATGGTTTAGTTAATCAAGCACAAACTATTCTATTTGTAAAGAGAGAACAATATCTTTGGAATTTAGGCTAGGTTGATCCTAAAAGTGACTTGCGATAGTTTGAGTGTTCTCTAGGGTTATCAGAGATTTTTCGGATATCTTTAGGAAGGTTTGTCCGCATTTGGAGATTGAGTTTTCTTATCGACTTGATTTCAGGAGTGATACCGGTGATTTAGCTAGATCGAAGGATAGCTTATGGAGAGAGGTTTTGTTGAAGAAGCTCAGTATTTCTTAGAGAGATGGTGTGAATGAAAATAAATTAGCTTCAAATATTTGGTGTTATATCCAACGAAGCTTTTTGCACCTCTACTATTTTGCACTATCTTCCCGCTATATCTTTTTTCACCTTCACCGCTATAAAACCGCTAAGCGCTTTAATTGCATAGCCAAAGACAAGGCAAATAGGCAAAGGGATCGAAAGATAGTTCGAAGAATGACAGAGAGTGTTGGAACACGGCCAACCCACAACGGAAGTTATGGGTGAATTTCAATTTTTTTTACCATTTTGGATTTTTATTGGGCCTATGAAGTCTAATTTTTAGAACATTTCTAAATTTTATTTAAATAAGATCTTTTGTTTTATTAAATTTATAAAATTACGTTGTATTACTTAATTATATTATATTAAATGTACATTTGTATCATATATACATATATGTGTGTGCATGTGTAACATATAAATCTATGTGAGGATAATATGCCCGTGTATAGATGTTGAGATTAACATCGCAAAGAACACGTTGGCTCATGCAATATGCAAATGTATGTCTATATACATACACTTTTGCTTTGTAAATAAAATACTACGATATATGTATATTAAAATTTATTTGTTTGTAACTTTGTGTATGTATGTGTGTAATATCCCAGAATTTGGGACAATATAAATTTAATAATCTGTGTTTAAATTTATATTGAATTGATGATTTTTGTTAACAAAATTTGAATTGATTCTATAATCTTCTTTGTTTAAATATTTAATTTGTGAATTTATTTTTAATAAACTGATAAATTTATTTTCTATTTAATAATGTATATGTATTTACGTATATTTTAAATAGATAAGTTATTAAATTAGTATAGCATAATTTTAATATTTTGAAAATAGAAATTGTGATTTATTTTTGGATTTAAGATTTTCAAAAAATATTTAAAAATACTAAATGATTTTAAATATGTGAGATAAATGTTTTATTGGTTTAAAATTCATTTTAACTTAAGTTTGTATATTAAAATAAGTTACAAAAATATTTGTGTTATTCTTTTTAAATTATTAATTGATAATTTTGATTTGTAAATTTAATTTGAAATTTAAAATACAATTTAAAATATAAAACATGTATTCATTAAGTTACAAACTCTTTTATAAATTTATTTTAATTGTTTAAAAGTTTCTTTTTCAAATGATTTAATTGTATATTGTTTTATTTATTATAATACTTTGCTTCATTCTTTAGAAATTATTTTAATACATAACTAGGTATAAGAACTAGTTAACTAAGTTTAAACATTCATTAATTTTAATTAGATAACAAATCATTTAAAAAAAGACATGTGTATGTGATGTGTTAACATGTATATGTGATGAGTATGAATAAACCTACTATTTATAAGCTTCTGCCAGTATCTAGTTTCTTTGCAGTATGAATTTTTGTTAAAATCCATTTCCATCTTATAAAAAAAATCCTTGTTTATATTTATATTTCAGTACAAACTTGTTTGTTAGGATATAAAAATAAGAGTTTAAAAATTTATACAAGTTGGGTATTACTTGTATTTCCTGGAAGTATTAATACAGGGCAAGAGTTGTATAAGTGATAATAAATCAATGTTTTAGGAGTAGAACTCAAAAATATCATGAAGAATTAGGATTTTTGAAAGCTCATAGTGCTGTAAATAAAGTGCAGTTTCAAATTTACAGTATTCTACTTATTGGTCATGTTTGGTTGATGCTTGCATTTGATTTGGGTAAATTTGATTCTGAAGATAGTATAGCCATCAAAGATTATAGGAAAATTATTGAATTGTATTGCAATTCGAATTTGAGATTGTAATTTGGGATTTCCAGCGTGAACCCTAGTTTTATTTAGTCACTGTGTCTGGTTCGAATGTGATCGACTGAGTTGATCGAGTTCAACCATGATTGGCGTGTCGGTAGATGATGGGTTGACGAAGTTGTCGCCAGAGTTGCAGAGGGATTTATGGCAGGTTGCAAGGGGAATTGGTGATGACAGGTTAGACACTGAAAGGGGGAAAATGTTCCAGGTTTTGGATTTAAAACTTGAATTCAAATCCAAGTTGAATTATGGGTATTTGAGGTTTGAAGAGTGTAGTGGGGTTACTGGTCGATGTGATATGGCCGTTGAAGTTGATCAGAGGTGACCGGAGTTGGGGAGTGAGTGCACAGGGAGGAGTTGTGCATGTTGGTGATGATTTGGTTGCAGGGTTTTATGTCTCGGGATGGCCTCGGGGAAATTAGAGAGTGACTCGAAGCAGAGGATCATGTGTCTTGAAGTAAAATGCTAGGAAGGCTCGAGTGAGTTGTGTTGCAGGTTTACACAAAACCAGGAAACCTGTTTTCCAGATTTTATAAAATTTAAGTAAAAAGTAGAAGTAAAAGTTTTTTTTAAAAAGTAAACTTGAATCTGAACCAAGTTTAAGATTTAAACTGGTTTTAAACATAAATTCAATTAGTTTAAATCTTAGGTTTTGGATTTTTGAAACTCTAGTTGGTCTTAGCATAATCTGGAAAACGGTTTGCATTTTTAAAATTTAAAATTAAAATTTAAAAGTTAAAATTTAAAATGAAAACTTAATTTGAACTTGGGTTTTAAAACCTGAATCAAAAATATGAATTCAAATAAGTTTGAATTCTGGTTTTTAGAAATAATTTAAATTTTTAAAAAATCTAAGTTTGGTTTTTAAATGAAAACAGAAACTATTTTCTGTTTTTATTTAAATTTAAAAGTAAGTTTAAAATTTGTAAGATTAAGTTCAAAATTTGAATTTTTAAACCTGAACTTTTATATGTAATCAACAGTTAGAAGATTGGATTTTGAAACATGTTTTTTCAAAATTTAAGATGTTTTAAAACTAAAAAAGAAAACTGTTTTTTCTGTTTTAAATTTAAAAGCAAATTTTAAAAATGCAAATGAAAATTTAAAACAATTTTAAAATTTGGGAACATAATTAGGAAGCTCAAGTTTGAATTTAATTTAAATCTGGAAAGTTTAAATTAGATTTTTAAACTTTTACAGTATAAAGAACATTGTTTTGAATTTAAACTATAAGTTTTAAATTATGAAATAAAGTTTAAAATAAGGTTAAATTCAGTTTTAAACCTGGAATTTGATTTTTATGACAGTTTTTGAAATTTAATAAGTTTTTAAATTTAAATTTGTATTAACCATTTTTAGAAAAGGTTAAATAACTTGAATTTAAAAATTGAGATGAAAGAGTAAGTAATGTTTTAATTTTTAAGATTTAATTTGAAATGAAAATTTAAATTGTGTTTCAGTTTGAAATTTAAAAAGAAATTTTTAATTTTGAAATTTATTTGAAACAAATTGTTTAAAAATACTTTGTATAAGAAGAATGTTTCTTAATTTAGAACTTAAAAAATTAGTTTCATTTAAATTATTAATTTAATTTAAATGGGTAAATAATTATTTAATTAATTAATAATGAGGATGTTTAATTAAGTTATTAATAATTTTTAAGTTAATTAATTAGATTTGAGATTAATTAATTAAGGTTAATTAATCTATAATTAAGGATGGTAAATTAAATTTTAATTAATGATTAAGATTTATTTAATCAAGTGATTGAAGATAATTAAGATTTTAATTAATACTTAATTAATTAATAATTAGAGATTAATTAAATTGTAATTAAAGATTAATTAATTGATAATTAATAATGATTTGTGAAAGTTAATTCTTAATTAAGTAATTAAGTAATGTTAATGTAGGTCATTAACTTAAGATTATTTAACAACTAATTAATGTGATTAATTTTTGATAATTAATTAAATTAATTAATTAATAATAATCAATTGTTTAAGTTTAATTACTTAGTGAAGGTAATTAATGAATTAATTACTTAGTGTAATTAATTTGATTGATGTGATTAGTTTAGATAAATTAAGTTAAATTAATTTAAACAATTGTGGATTGATGAATAATTACTTTATGTAATTTATGAATTTGTAATTACTTAGGGAAGTAATTAATTAATAATTACTGAATGTAATTAAGGATAATTATTATAGAAGTAATTTGGATTTAAATTACTTTGAAAATTAATCAAGTGATTAATAAAGATAATTAATTAAGAGTAATTAATTTATGGGATGGGTAATTAAAGTAGTTAATTACTAAATGGTTATTAATCAAAGGTGATTAATATATATGTTGTTTAAATTGAAGATTAATTACTTATGTAATTAATTTATATTTAGAGATTGATTAAATGTAACGAGAAATCATTAATTAATTAATTAATTAATGATTTGGAATTGGTTAATTAAGGTAAAATTAATAATGAAATAATTAATGAATAAATGATTAATGTAATTAATTAATTAATTAAACCAATTACAAGTTAATTATTTGCAAAGGGTTTAATAAAATTAACTTGTGTAATTAATATTAAAGGCTAATTACTTATTATAATTAGGAAATTATTAATCAGTAATGATTAATTGGAATGAATATTGAGATGGTGATTATTTAATTGATTTGTAATCAATTAGTGATTAAGTTAAGCAGGATTATAATGATAAAGTAATTAATTTAATTTATTTTAAATTAATTAGAGTTTAGGTAGTTAATTTAATTCATTTTAAATTAATTATAAATGGAATGATCATTAGATCATTGCTTATGTTTGATAATTGGTATTGATTGCCATGTATGAGTTGTAATCTCAGTTATGAGATGAGTGAATATATGTGATATAGATGCATTAGTTGCTTTTGGATGATAATATGGATTATCTGATTTTGATATGAATTATCTGTTGGGAATGATAAAGGTTGATTATCTATTGTGTTGTGAATTATCTATCTGTGTATATGTAGATAATGAATTGAATTGTTTTAAACTTTAAAACAACTTAGACTTAAAAGACACGCTTTGGATTTCGATGAGACCGGGATCGGTTTTCATATTTGGATATCCGAAAACCACATCGATTCCAATTAAACGTTAGGTCGTTAATCCAAATGGAGCGAGCGAAGACTCGAGTTGTAAGGGCTATACGTCAGTATAACTCTGTGGGTGATTCCGTAATGAGTTGACGGAATAGTACTTATAGATTCGAGATGGTGATTCAGAGTGCAAGGGTTATTGTCGTTAACTCTGAGGGTGATTCCAATATGAGTGTAACGAGATAATGCCTTCGGTTTCGTTCGAACCCGGAATGAACTTGTATGGATTGAATGCTTTCAGAACATCGTCAGGTGGACGATGAGCATTCTAAGTGATATGTTCTATAAAGGTAATCGTAGCCTCAAGCCTCATCAACCGGGAATGGCTAAAACAGGGGAGGTGCAGCAAAGCTTCATGGGTAGCCCCCACTTGAGAGCAAGATTTATCCCTGTCTAGAGGTCCATTTATTTCTGGCTTAGTGGTGTGGTTGCTGATCACAACTGCGGGGTTATCTTGTTTGGAACTATTCAGTAAGGAATGGGTCCGGCTTTGTGTTGCAGAGGAGTGGGCGTCCTCCTCGGTACGGTGATCTAGGCCACGTACTGTGACGGGCGGTACACCAATAGCGCAGCCATTGATGGAATCCAAAATCCAATAAGTGCCGTACGTATTAGTTGTGCCCAACTATGTTGGAATGTGAGATGTAAGCATTTCAGCTATTTCTGCATTTTACTTGGAAACCCTAGACACTATTATAATAACATTGGATTTCCTATCACATGTTTTGGTTAGCGTAAGGTAAAAACTTTTCCATGTTTATGTGTGGGAAGTCTTACGTGATACCTTTTCTTTCAAAGGTTTTTCAAAGTTAAGCAACTTTAACCTGTTACTCACACCAGACCCATGTCTGACCTGGAGTTATTTCTGTTTTTCTTTAACTCTTGGGTACTCAAATTTTTTACGAGTAGCCAAGGGAATTCAGGTTAGGATTCAGGTTAGCTTTGACGAATTGTGGAGGAGCAAATGGAGCAGGAGTCTTCTGCGTATAATTATATAGTTTTCCGCTGTGTTGGTATCTCTGAGTGTTTGTCTGCAATGTATTGAGTTGTAATAACTAGACAGGTGTTTATAACTGTCTAGTATGTGTTATAATGTCTGTGTAACTCTGATATTTGTTGTATACTATGTAATACTTATGTTATTAATATAATTTATTCGTTCCGCTATTGAGTTTCTTGTGTTGTTTCTTCTTTCTCTTCTTTCTTTTCTCTTTCCTATCCCTTTCTTTCTTAAGGATGATACGACTTTTTGTGGAGAAAAATTCGGGTCGTCTCATTTGGTATCAGAGCATTAGGTTGAGTGAATACCTAGGCTCTGTAGTGGTGTTTATCTTGAGAGAGCGCATTTGTATTATTATTATTATATATATATATATATATATATATATATATATAATTGTTTCTACCTATTTGTTGGGTTACCTGTTCAGGTTTTTCCAATGTAAGTTATAAGGGAAGATGAGGTAGAAGTGTGTGTAACACGACTACCATTGATTGGAGTTTGAATGAATGAGGTTGGAAGTGTATTTGTCGAGACTGTAGATCTAATACCGTCTCGAGTGAGTTCTGTAGTGATGAAGGACTTCATCGATCTCTGAAGGAAACCTTCTAAAGGTTCGGAGTTCATCTATGAAGTACAGAATTGAGTTTTGATCTGTCGATTAGGCTGAAGCAAGTGAGTGATGATATCTTGATATCTCAGGAAGTAGTAGCTGCATGATGAGATGCAGTGACTATGGATATTTCCGAAGATGTTTCTTTGGAATAAGAGTAAGAAGTGAGTTTGCTCGCTGATGTGGCTGAGTTTAGCAGAGTGTTCTGAGCTGGTAAGAAGTCTTCTGGCTGAGTAGTTTTTCTGAAGTGGAGTTCAGAAGCAGCAGAGTGGATCCGTTTCTCGTGTAAGTTGGCTAGGCCAGCATAAGTTGTTCTGTTTGGTAGAGAGAGAGCAGTTTTCTTTGGATTTAGGCTGCGTTGATCGCAAAAGTGACTTGCGATAGTGTTCTTTTGGATTATTGGAGATTGTCTGGATGTCTTATGGAAGTCAGAGTTTGTCTGCATCTGGAGATCGAGTTTACTTTCCAGGATGGAACTGGTGGTTCAGTTAGTAGATGGATGGTTCCTTGAGATAGAAGTTGGTGAAGCAGCTCAGGTTTGGGAGGAACATCTGAGTTTTCTTATGGATATATGGAACCATATTTCTGTGCTGGGTTGTCTAGTCTGTGCTTGTGTTCTTCTTCAGCATTTTCTTCTGTTTCGGATCAGAGTTGTGCAACGGAAGCAGTTTGGGATTATTTCTGATTTTCTTTTCCGGATAAGAAGAAGTTGGTTATGTCTTCTGTTGTTGAGAAGCAGGGTTTGTGTTCTTGGTTTTTGAGTGATCTTGAGGAGATCATTGGATTGTTTTGATACAGTCTGTTTTTAATGGAATCAGAGTAGAGTTGAGCTGATCAGGATGGATGTTGGTAGCCCAGGATAGTCCGAAGAGTTTTTATGGATAAGAGACGAAGGAATTTGGATTTTGGAATCGGAGATTTGATTTGGGATAAGTTTTTCTCTGATCCATGGAGCTATAAGTTTGGGAAGCTAGCTCCGAAGTGTTTTAGATTTCTTCTGTGTTTTGGTATGATGAGTGTTTGGTTTTCTAGAGTTGAATTGCCAGTTTGGATAACTGGGATTCAGAGTGCTTTCACGTATCTCTAAGGGAGTACGTGTTTGATATTTCTGGTTGTAGAACCAGCAGTTTAGGTGGGTTGTTGGTTGAGTCAGACTCGTTTGTAGTCTGATATTCTGTATAGAATTGTTGTTAGGAGCTCTATAGCTTAGTAGTATTGATTGATTGGATTCTATAGAGCGAGTATCCCGATATACATATATACCGGGGAAACTCGTGAAAGTTTTATCTGAAATTCTTTTGGATAATTAGATTTGTTCTGATTGTGTGAATTGGTTGCATTGGTTGTCAGCATATGATTGACATATGCTGTGTTTTAAAATAAAATCTGTAAATAGATTATTAAATTACCTTTTTTTAAATTTCGGGGACGAAATTCTTTTAAGGGGGAAGGATTGTAATATCCTGGAATTTTGGACAATATAAATTTAATAATCTGTGCTTAAATTTATATTGAATTGATGATTTTTGTTAATAAATTTGAATTGATTCTATAATCTTCTTTGTTTAAATATTTAATTTGTGAATTTATTTTTAATAAACTGATAAATTTATTTTTTATTTAATAATGTATATGTATTTATGTATATTTTAAATAGATAAGTTATTAAATTAGTATAGCATAATTTTAATATTTTGAAAATAGAAATTGTGATTTATTTTTGGATTTAAGATTTTCAAAAAATATTTAATAAAATACTAAATGATTTAAATATGTGAGATAAATGTTTTATTGGTTTAAAATTCATTTTAACTTAAGTTTGTATATTAAAACAAGTTACAAAAATATTTGTGTTATTCTTTTTAAAATATTAATTGATAATTTTGATTTGTAAATTTAATTTGAAATTTAAAATACAATTTAAAATATGAAACATGTATTCATTAAGTTACAAACTCTTTTATAAATTTATTTTAATTGTTTAAAAGTTTCTTTTTCAAATGATTTAATTGTATATTGTTTTATTTATTATAATACTTTGCTTTATTCTTTAGAAATTATTTTAATACATAACTAAGTATAAGAACCAGTTTACTAAGTTTAAACATTCACTAACTTTAATTAGATAACAAATCATTTAAAAAAAAGACATGTGTATGTGATTTAGAACATGTGTTAACATATGTTAGATGTTTGAATAAGGAATTTAACAAATGTTAACACTTAAGACAAGTGTCATGTTTCAATTTTTATTTTTCTTTAATTTTAACTAAATCATAAACTAGTTATATAAACTTGCACTCTTCTATTCCTATTCTTTTCTCTCATTTTTCAATTCTTAACAAAGAAACTTTTCTGCTAAAAATCAAATCCTCAATTTCAAAATGAAAATCTGAAAAGTTCAACTCCTCAAAAATACAAATCTGCATACATTAAATCAAGTTGAAGCCTACATGTTTTCAAAAATCGTCTGGGAAATTAGGCAACTGCATGCAAGGAATTTTCAAAATCTGGAAGCATTTAAAAAAAAAGATAAAAAGCATCAGAATTTGAAGCAAGTTTCAAAAGAGTTTTTCAAATTCTGGACTGTGCTCTGCATGTTCAAGAATCTGGATTCTGCCTGCATTTTTTTTTTCAAATTCAGGTGATTAACTTTCTAAATTTAAAGCTTAAGTATTTTTAAAACCTGATGCATGTTCATGTTTTTAAATTTTAAATGATTTCTGTGTGATTGCAGTTTATATCTTTGAATTTATGTGATGAGTATGAATAAACCTGCTATTTATAAGCTTCTGCTAGTATCTAGTTTCTTTGCAGTATGAATTTTTGTTAAAATCCTTTTCCATCTTATAAAAAAATCCTTGTTTATATTTATATTTCAGTACAAACTTGTTTGTTAGGATATAAAAATAAGAGTTTAAAAATTTATACAAGTTGGGTATTACTTGTATTTCCTGGAAGTATTAATACAGAGCAATAGAGTTGTATAAGTGATAATAAATCAATGTTTTAGGAGTAGAACTCAAAACCATCATGAAGAATTAGGATTTTTAAAAGTAAAATTACAATTTATAGTGCTATAAATAAAGTGCAGTTTCAAATTTACAGTATTCTACTTATTGGTCATGTTTGGTTGATGCTTGCATTTGATTTGGGTAAATTTGATTCTGAAGATAGTATAGCCATCAAAGATTATAGGAAAATTATTGAATTGTATTGCAATTCAAATTTGAGATTGTAATTTGGGATTTCCAGTGTGAACCCTAGTTTTATTTAGTCACTGTGTCTGGTTCGAATGTGATCGTCTGAGTTGATCGAGTTCAATCATGATTGGCGTGTCGGTAGATGATGGGTTGACGAAGTTGTCGCCAGAGTTGCAGAGGGATTTATGGCAGGTGGCAAGGGGAATTGGTGATGACAGGTTAGACACTGAAAGGGGGAAAATGTTCCAGGTTTTGGATTTAAAACTTGAATTCAAATCCAAGTTGAATTATGGGTATTTGAGGTTTGAAGAGTGTAGTGGGGTTACTGATCGATGTGATATGGCCGTTGAAGTCTATCAGAGGTGACCGGAGTTGGGGAGTGAGTGCACAGGGAGGAGTTGTGCATGTTGGTGATGATTTGGTTGCAGGGTTTTATGTCTCGGGATGGCCTCGAGGAAATTAGAGAGTGACTCGAAGCAGAGGATCATGTGTCTCGAAGTAAAATGCTAGGAAGGCTCGAGTGAGTTGTGTTGCAGGTTTAGACAAAACCAGGAAACCTGTTTTCCAGATTTTATAAAATTTAAGTAAAAAGTAGAAGTAAAAGTTTTTTTAAAAAAGTAAACTTGAATCTGAACCAAGTTTAAGATTTAAACTGGTTTTAAACATAAATTCAATTAGTTTAAATCTTAGGTTTCGAATTTTTGAAACTCTAGTTGGTCTTAGCATAATCTGGAAAACTGTTTGCATTTTTAAATTTTAAAAGTTAAAATTTAAAATGAAAACTTAATTTGAACTTGGGTTTTAAAACCTGAATCAAAAATATGAATTCAAATAAGTTTGAATTCTGGTTTTAAGAAATAATTTAAATTTAAAAAAAAAATTAAGTTTGGTTTTTAAATGAAAACAGAAACTGTTTTTTGTTTTTATTTAAATTTAAAAGTAAGTTTAAAATTTGTAAGATTAAGTTCAAAATTTGAATTTTTAAAACTGAACTTTTATATGTAATCAACAGTTAGAAGATTGGATTTTGAAACATGTTTTTTCAAAATTTAAGATGTTTTAAAACTAAAACAGAAAACTGTTTTTCTGTTTTAAATTTAAAAGCAAATTTTAAAAATGCAACTGAAAATTTAAAATAAAAATAAAATCTGGGAACAGAATTAGGAAGCTCAAGTTTGAATTTAATTTAAATCTGGAAAGTTTAAATTAGATTTTTAAACTTTTACAGTATAAAGAACATTGTTTTGAATTTAAACTATAAGTTTTAAATTATGAAATAAAGTTTAAAATAAGGTTAAATTCAGTTTTAAACCTGGAATTTGATTTTTATGACAGTTTTTAAAATTTAATAAGTTTTTAAATTTAAATTTGTTTTAACCATTTTTAGAAAAGGTTAAATAACTTGAATTTGAAAATTGAGATGAAAGAGTAAATAATGTTTTAATTTTTAAGATTTAATCTGAAATGAAAATTTAAATTGTGTTTCAGTTTGAAATTTAAAAAGAAATTTTTAAATTTGAAATTTATTTGAAACAAATTGTTTAAAAATACTTTGTATAAGAAGAATGTTTCTTAATTTAGAACTTAAGAAATTAGTTTCATTTAAATTATTAATTTAATTTAAATGGGTAATTAATTATTTAATTAATTAATAATGAGGATGTTTAATTAAGTTATTAATAATTTTTAAGTTAATTAATTAGATTTGAGATTAATTAATTAAGGTTAATTAATCTATAATTAAGGATGGTTAATTAAATTTTAATTAATGATTAAGATTTATTTAATCAAGTGATTAAAGATAATTAAGATTTTAATTAACACTTAATTAATTAATAATTAAAGATTAATTAAATTGTAATTAAAGATTAATTAATTGATAATTTATAATGATTTCTGTAAGTTAATTCTTAATTAAGTAATTAAGTAATGTTAATGTAGGTCATTAACTTAAGATTATTTAACAACTAATTAATGTGATTAATTTTTGATAATTAATTAAATTAATTAATTAATAATAATCAATTGTTTAAGTTTAATTACTTACTAAAGGTAATTAATGAATTAATTACTTAGTGTAATTAATTTGATTGATGTGATTAGTTTAGATTAATTAAGTTAAATTAATTTAAATAATTGTGGATTGATGAATAATTACTTTATGTAATTTATTAATTTGTAATTACTTAGGGAAGTAATTAATTAATAATTACTGAATGTAATTAAGGATAATTATTATAGAAGTAATTTGGATTTAAATTACTTTGAAAATTAATCAAGTGATTAATAAAGATAATTAATTAAGAGTAATTAATTTATGGGATGGGTAATTAAAGTACTTAATTACTAAATGGTTATTAATCAAAGGTGATTAATATATATGTTGTTTAAATTGAAGATTAATTACTTATGTAATTAATTTACATTTAGAGATTGATTAAATGTAATCTGAAATCATTAATTAATTAATTGATGATTTGGAATTGGTTAATTAAGGTAAAGTTAATAATGAAGTAATTAATGAATAAATGATTAATGTAATTAATTAATTAATTAAAGCAATTACAAGTTAATTATTTGCAAAGGGTTTAATAAAATTAACTTGTGTAAATAATATTAAAGGCTAATTACTTATTGTAATTAGGAAATTATTAATCAGTAATGATTAACTGGAATGAATATTGAGATGGTGATTATTTAATTGATTTGTAATCAATTAGTGATTAAGTTAAGCAGGATTATAATGATAAAGTAATTAATTTAATTTATTTTAAATTAATTAGAGTTTAGTTAATTAATTTAATTCATTTTAAATTAATTATAAATGGAATGATCATTAGATCATTGCTTATGTTTGATATTTGGTATTGATTGCCATGTATGAGTTGTAATCTCAGTTATGAGATGAGTGAATATATGTGATATGGATGCATTGGTTGCTTTTGGATGATAATATGGATTATCTGATTTTGATATGAATTATCTGTTGGGAATGATAAAGGTTGATTATCTATTGTGTTGTGAATTATCTTTTTTTTTTGAAAGGCAAGAGCAAAGAGCTCACTTTATTAACTAATGTATCATTACAAACACTAAAGCTTGACTTACAACCAAATACAAACACAATGACAATTCTACAAAATTACAACCATACTCAACATTAACTTGACTGCTACCAATGACAATAATACAACCAAATACATCAACAACAATAGCATTACAGATAAACTAAAACACAATATAGAAATACATGCCAATAGTAGTAAACTCAAATGGACCAGTGGAGAAAGCAAGCAAAGGCAAAAGTATGATATCTCCATCAGCTCTCATGATAGTAAAATGACACCATCTTACTTTAAATCATTCTTGATAAAACCTGAAATGAAAAGACTAATTCAAAAACATCAGATTTCTAGAAGTGTACATGGCAGCAAGATGATACATCACACCTTAAAATGTATCAGTCTTCAAAAACCTAAGTATATTACCATGAACCTGATTAAACAGCTGAGAAGAAGTCTTTATACCAATACCAAAAATTCTATTATTCCTCTCTTGCCATACCTCATAAATCAATCTCTTAAGTAATTTTAGCAAAAGCCTAGTTTCACGAGATTTCCATCTAGTTGCTTTGAAAATATTAAACCACTCAACAGAACTTACAGGTGAAGGCTTATAAAATCCACCAATGGATAACAGTCTGTACCAAATTTGAAATACAAAAGGACACTCAAAAAATAAATGAGTATTGCATTCTGTTCCAGACTTACAAAAAATACATAGATCTTCAGAAATAATGCCAATTCTACAAAGTTTATCCTTGGTATTTAAAGCATTGGCCATCACTTTCCATAGCAACAATTTTTCTTTTGCACTATAGCCTGTTTTCCAAATTCTAGTATGCCAGGGAAACTGTGAACTATTATCACAGAGAGACTTGTAAACAAGCTTAATAGTAAACTTCCTCCCAGACCAGATTAGAGCATTGTCAGCATTGATAATAGGGTTATTTGAAATGAGATTCCATAAATTTCTTAGTTGAAATGAACTAGAATATGGTAAAACTATACAGTCTTCATGAATAAAATCATCAACTTTAGCCTCTTCTGAAATTCCAGAATTTCTTGTCAAATTATAATCAACAATAGAACTTAAGATTAATCCTTGTTTAGCCCATGGAGAATGCCAGAAGGATAATCCTTTAATCAGAACATAATTGCATTGTATAAAAGGAATAAATGATTCTCTAAGCTTAAGAATACACCTCCAACTCCAACTACAGCTTTGTGGAATTGACATAGTCCAGAAATTTCTCTTACCAATAAGAATGTGATTAACCCATTGAGACCATAGATTCTTATCAGTTGTAAAATTTTTATTGAAATACATTGAGATTGCAGCTTTATTCCATTGAAAAATATTTGTTATTCCAAGACCACCATGCTTTTTGGCATCAAACAGTTTATAGAAAGATATAGGACTAAGCTTCCTTGAAAAAGGATTACCATGCCATAAGAATTTATTAAGAGCACTAGATATCATATTAATCAGCTTAATTGGAAGAATATAATGCCTAGTCCAATAAGTTGTCATGGCCACAACAATTGATTGAATAATAGTTAACCTACCAGCTTGTGATAGTTTTTCAGTAGGCCATATCAGAAGCTTTTCAATAATCTTTTCGAAAAGAGGCATACAATTTTGCTTGGTAATTCTAGACGTGATCAAAGGCAAACCCAAATAGAAAGAATTTTAGATAATTCTTGAATGCCCAAGAATTTGATGATATCATTTTTTTCCAAAGAATTTAAACCAGCAACCAAAATATTAGACTTAGAGAGATTTATCTGAAGACCAGTAATGGAATGAAAGAGTTGCAGAGTAGAAAGAATGCACTGAATATTGTCATAAGTAGGCTTCGTAAAAACAATCAAGTCATCAGCAAAAAGAAGATGAGTAATTAGAGGTTTCTTACATTTGGGATGAAGCTGAATGGCTTTTTTAACAACAAGATCCTTGAAAATAGAATTAAGAAGCTCCATAACAATTATGAACAAGTAAGCTGAAATAGGATCACCTTGCCTAACACCTTGCACACCCTTAAAGTATCCATACAAACCACCCTCCCTCGAAATAGAATACATAGGTGATGATATACATGTATAAATCCAAGCTAAGAATGGTTTTGGAAAATTCATTTTATACATAACAGCTAAAATAGAATTCCAATCTACAGAGTCAAATGCTTTCTTAATATCCAATTTTAACATGCATCTTGGTTAAATGTTTTTCCTCTCATAACCAAACAGTAATTCTTGAGTCAAAAGAATGTTATCACTAATTGATCTACCATTAATATATGCCGCTTGATTAATGGAGATAATGGATGGCAAGACTAATTGTATTCTATTGGCTAAAATCTTAGAGATGATCTTGTAGATGATGTTACAACACGAGATAGGCCTAAAATCAGCAACTGAAGTTGGATTCATAATCTTAGGAATTAATGCAATAGCAGTAGCAGATAAACCAGCAGGAAGCTTATTATGAAGAAAAAAGAATTGAATTGCTTTAACAATATCAATACCAATAACATTCCAACTGTGCTGTATGAAATGTGCATTATAACCATCTGGGCCTCCACAACTATTACTATCCAAACTAAACACAGCAGTTCTAATCTCATCAGCTGTTATTTCACATATTAGAGAATTTGATTGGAAGTTAGACAAAGTAGGAAGTGAAATATTAAAGAGAGGTTTAAGATCAGGAATGAAGGAAATGGATGGATCTAAAATAGATGTAAAATATTGAACAAAGGCCTGATTAATACCATCAAAAGAATTCACCAAGTTCCCATTCATATCCTTAATCTGAAAAATGCAATCACGGTTTCTTTTAACTTTAAGAAAGTTATGAAAATACTTAGTATTCCTATCTGCCTCTTTCTCCATTTTCAAATGAATTTTCTGTTTAAGAGAAGACACCTCCCTCTCAATAACTTGCTCAAGATCATTTTTAATTGTAATTCAACATGTTTTAAGAAAGAATCAAAAGGCCTGACACACAAGACTTCCTGAATCTTAATAAGCTCATCCCTAATCTGAGTAGAAAGTTTAGATTCATTACCAAAATTAGCTGCAGACCAAACCTTTAGGTGAAACTTAAGCACTTTCATCTTATGAATAATATTTGCTAGCGGGTCTTTGCCAAATTGCATACTCCAAACCTGTTTTAGAATATCATGAAAATCCACCTGCTTTGTCCAAAAATTTAAAAAATTTAAAAGTGTGTTTCCCTCCACAAAACTGATCAACTCCCCAATGAAAAATTAATGGACAATGATCAGAAAGAGAAGGCTGAAGAATTTGATAAAATGATTTTGGCCAAGAATGAAGAAATGGAAGATTAATATAAATATGATCAAGTTTACATAGAGTTACATTACCATTCCTATTACAGTTAGACCAAGTAAAATCTGAACCAAAGAATTTGACAGGAATAAGATTAGATTGACATATAGCACTATTAAAAGGAGAAATGTCCTTAAGAGATAAAGGACAACCACCATATTTCTGATTACATGCAAACATACAATTAAAATCACCACCAATGATCCAAGGAATAGAGAGAGGATTTAAAGATGGAAGATTATCCAAGAAAACATGTCTCAAAGATAAAGAGTTATGAGCATAAACTGAGGTAAGAAGAAAATTCAAATTTGAGGGTAAATGAATACAATTATAGTGAATGTATTGATCAGAAGCACTAATTCTAGAGAGCTTGAAAATGCAAGGGTTCCATAAAGTTAACAGCCTACCATAATTAGATTCAACAAAGTTATGATCATATAACCAAGAGGGAGATATCATGCAAGAAGCTTTAAGAGTAGATTGAATATCAAGATTAGTTTCAGAGATACACATTAAATGTATTTCCTTTCCTTTAAAAGGTTCTTAATCTCAATCTGTTTAGAGGGAGAATTAGCCCCCCTAATATTCCAAAATGCAATATTATTCATTTAAAAGGAAGTGGAGGTAACAAAGGTGAAGGATTCTTCCTTGTATGTCTTGTGTGAGAGTTGCTTTTTGAAGAAGATAAAGGAAGAACCTCTTGAGGTTTAAACTCTCTTCCTTTATTCAAGTCACCAGCATTCAGAGCATTGGAAACATCACTAGAAATAGAAGGAGGAGGAAGTATAATATGACTAGGAGGAGACAAGTGCAAATAAGGAGAACTGGATCCTAAATTGAATGGAGACTGAGTATTAAATTGAGAACAACATGAGGATGACACAGAGGTAGAGTTATTTGAAGAAACAACATTCACAACATTAGCAGCTACAGTTGAAGTGTTAGAAAGATTTTCACAAGAAGAACTGGAACCTAAATTGGATGGAGACCGAGTACTAAATTGAGAACAACATGAGGTAGAGTTATTAGAAGATCCAACATTTACAACATTAACAGCTACAGTTGAAGTATTAGAAAGATTTTCACAAGAAGGAGATGTAACCGATGAAATAGTATCACTACAAATACAATCCCGAGATTTATCAAGAGAAGAGTTTGATAAGATTGAAAATGAATTAGAAAGATTAGGAAGGCAAGAACTATTTGAATTTTGAATATCTTTTCCGCTTCCTTTCTCAACACTTTCATTAGCTGATTGAATAATATCAACAGATTGCTTCCTTTTCCAAACTCCTTTATTCCTCCTATTTACATTTTTCCAGCCTTGATCCATTAAGTTTTTATTATCAATATCAATAACATAATCTGTCTGACTTTTGTCTACATTCTTCACCAAAACTTGCTCCTTATTAACATCAATATCTTCAACTTTATTAACAAATTTGCAACAAGCAAAATCATGACCAAAAATTTTACAATGCGTACAAATTTTCGGTTTCCAATCATATGATAGTTGAACATCAGGATAGTTATTACCCAATTGTGGTATAGGAATAGAGTTAGGTAAATCAAAATCAGGTGAGATTTCCACTAACGCTTTTGCATACTTAAATCTCTGTAGCTTTTCAGTGCTATTATCAAAACATATAAGCCTACCAACATGACATGCCAACCAATTAATCCCAATTAAAGTCGAAAGAATAATAGGAATTCTATGAAAATGAATCCACACAGGCACTTTCTTGACTTGAGCTTGTGAAATACCAACCGATGGATCCCATTTAGTAATAATGAACATTCTACCTCTTATAAAGATAGGATCCAAATTAAGAACATGATCCTTATCTTCTTGATTGGAAAACTTGAAATAGAAATTATAACCATCAGATTTGAAATCAACTTCACCTTTGAGTTTCCAATATCTTTTCAAAAAAGTAACAACAGTCAAGAAGGAAAGCGTACCATCCAAGAAAAAACCAACCAAATGATTCTCCCAATATTTCAAACCCTCCTCCCTAACAAGATCGGGTAAAACAATTGAAGATTTATCCCAAGAAATATCAAAATGGATAGGCTTATAAGAACCAACATTATGCGGTAAAGATCTGAAAAGAGAGGACCAATTCGAATTAACAGAGGAAGAATCCTTCTTGAAAGAAGAAAACAAAGAATCGGACTGACAAGGTACAGAAGATTGATTGAGAGAAAGAAGAGGAGCAGATGAAGAGCAAGAGGAAGATGAAGATGATGAAGAAAGAGGAGGGAAAGAAGCAGAATCAAGAGAGAAAGAAGACGAAGAAAGAGACGCCATTAAAATTTCAAAAGCGAGCTAAAAACATCGTGGAGGGAATTCTTTCGACTTCTATGTTGTGAATTACCTATCTGTGTATATGTAGATAATGAATTGAATTGTTTTAAACTTTAAAACAACTTGGACTTAAAAGACACGCTTTGGATTTCGATGAGACCGGGATCGGGTTTCCATATTTGGATATCCGAAAACCACATCGATTCCAATTAAACGTTAGGTCGTTAATCCAAGTGGAGCGAGTGAAGACTCAAGGTGTAAGGGTTATATGCCAGTATAACTCTGTGGGTGATTCCGTAATGAGTTGACGGAATAGTACTTATAGATTTAAGATGGCGATTCAGAGTGCAAGGGTTATTGTCGTTAAATCTGAGGGTGATTCCAATATGAGTGTAACGAGATAATGCCTTCGGTTTCGTTCGAACCCAGAACGAACTTGTATGGATTGAATGCTTTCAGAACATCGTCAGGTGGACGATGAGCATTCTATATGTTCTATAAAGGTAATCGTAGCCTCAAGCCTCATCAACCGGGAATGGCAAAACAGGGGAGGTGCAGCAAAGCTTCGTGGGTAGCCCCCACTTGAGAGCAAGATTTATCCCTGTCTAGAGGTCCCTTTATTTTCGGCTTAGTGGTGCGGTTGCTGATCACAACTGCGGGGTTGTCTTGTTTGGAACTACTCAGTAAGGAATGGGTCCGGCTATGTGTTGCAGGGGAGCGGGCGTACTCCTCGGTACGATGATCTAGGCCACGTACTGTGACGGGCGGTACCTCTGTAGCCCAGCCATTTATGGAATCCAAAATCCGATAAGTGCCATACGTATTAGTTGTGCCCAACTATGTTAGAATGTGAGATGTAAGCATTTCAGCTATTTCTGTATTTTACTTGGAAACCCTAGACACTATTATAATATCACTGGATTTCCTATCAAATGTTTTGGTTAGCGTAAGGTAAAAACTTTTCCATGTTTATGTGTGGGAAGTCTTACGTGATACCTTTTCTTTCAAAGGTTTTTCAAAGTTAAGCAACTTTAACCTGTTACTCACACCAGACCCATGTCTGACCCGGAGTTATTTCTGTTTTTCTTTAACTCTTGGGTACTCAAATTTTTACGAGTAGCCAAGGGAATTCAGGTTAGGATTCAGGTTAGCTTTGACGAATTGTGGAGGAGCAAATGGAGCAGGAGGCTTCTGCGTATAGTTATATAGTTTTCCGCCGTGTTGGTATCTCTGAGTGTTTGTTTGTAACGTATTGAGTTGTAATAACTAGACAGGTGTTTATAACTGTCTAGTATGTGTTGTAATGTCTGTGTAACTCTGATATTTGTTGTATACTATGTAATACTTATGTTATTAATATAATTTATTCGTTCAGCTGTTGAGTTTCTTGTGTTGTTTCTTCTTTCTCTTCTTTCTTTTCTCTTTCCTATCCCTTTTCTTTCTTAAGGATGATACGACTTTTTGTGGAGAAAAAGTCAGGTCGTCTCAATGTGTATATATATAAACACAAATATAAAATATTATCAATATGTATATATTTATAACTTTGTAAATATGTTTAAATCCTTTATAAAATATACTAAATATTTTTTTGGTGCAATGCCAAAATAAGTATATGTATAAATATAAATTTTTAATATACATAAGTACATATTAAATACTTATGTATATGAAAATGACACACACACACATATAATATTAATACATATAAACTCTTAAAATAATTTATAAGTAAATATATACAACCCGGTCTAGTACATGGCTCAAGTTTTTTTAGTTTTTAACTTTAAATTTGTACACACACACATATTAGTAAAACCGTACTAAATTATTAATAATAAAAAAAAAATTATTTTTTAAAATTATATTTAAATTTAAAATTTCCTGCAAATTTTTAGAATTTTTTTATAATTTGAATTTTATTTTATAATTTATAATTTAAAACAATTTAAAATCTATTTTTTATTTTTCGATTTATATTTAAATGTTTATGAAAAAATGATTTTTTAATTTCAGTTAAAAGTATAATATGTATTAATATAATGTATAATAGTCTTAATACATACATAAATTTGTATAATTATTTATATTATTAATTATTTTAAATATTATTAAAATAATATATAAATAAATAAAAAATTTCTTCCTATCGAAAATATTATACTTATTAAACAATATATACAAAATTATATTTTTATATTTTACATATGTATAATGTAGTATTTAAATATTAAACTATATATAATAAATATATATATATAATTACTTAAATAATAATAAAATTGTTTTAATTTCAAGCTATGCCGCATAAAAATATATTATCAGAAATTTTTAAAAACACACACACATATACAACCTATTAATATTGTGACAATATATCTACATGTTGAAATATTATTTATACATAAAATGAACACTATAAATATAGTTTAATATTTTTAATTATTTTAAGAATGTACCTTGTAGCCAAAACCCTTAAGTACACCTTGAAATGACGATGTAAGCTCCTTGAAATGATTTCTAATCCAAAAGAGTGCTAGTCCTTAAACTGCTGACCACCGGCTATTGATAAACATTGGATGTTATTTGATTTGAACTTTATATGAAAGAGGGATGAAGAGGAGAAGTCAGCCAGAAATGAATGAGAATGGAGGCTTCCAAAAAATTCTCAAAAAGGCGAGGGTAGAGATCTTTATATAGAGGAAGAGAAGAAGGAAAATTAGGATTAAGATCTATATCCATTCTCCTTCCATCTTAGCCATCCAAATCAAAACCACTTTTCCATAATATGGTTGCGCCTTTTCATCCTTTTTTGAGCCAAGCCAGCCAGCCATCTTCATGGGATTTAAACCCACTTAAAGCCCAAACAAAATATTTTGCAATTAAATCCAATTTAACGAGTATCGGTATCGTATATCAATTAATATATTAATAACTAATATAAATGTATTTAATAATTTTGTTCGCCAAATCAAAGTCAAATATAATAACTAATATTTCATAAATATTAGTTAATTTAATTAATTTATAACAATTACGAATTAATTAAATCATTTTGGTCAAAGGAGAAATCATCATTTCAGTTGTGCAACTCGATAGGTGTAAATTTGGTCAGCGATTGATATTGAACTATTCGAATATTAACGTTTACACATCAGTTAGCAGAAGGTGTGACATTTTGGCCAAAATTTTCGCTTATTCAGTTTTCGGTAAAATCCAATTTTATCTTTTTTAGCGTTCCCTAGTAGTGACTTTTACTTACACCAATTCTTTTCGTCAACACTATATCATTTTGGATTTATGGAATTTGGTAATGGTCAAAATTCAAATATCATCCACATTCAAATCTATAGTCCAAACACATAGTCCATGGTTAAATAATAACAGTTATTATTAATCGAAATGCTCCAGCCAGAGACTTTTGTTAATGCCTTTGTTATTGATTTTGATGGTAACAAACTTAATAACAATAATACATTCATATAAAATATGGATACTAACTTTTTGCCAAATTATATAATATATAGTGCAGGATATTACATAGGGGCATTTTACCAAAAGGACAAACATTGCAGTCCAATTAGTTTCTAGGACACACATTCACAAAAATTAATTTCAAGGCCAAAGTCGGTAGAATAATTACTTTTAAGGACAAAATCAGCAGTCCAATTATTTTCAAGGACATAATTTCATAGGTTTTTAGGCTTTAGAAACTAATTATTTTGTATTTTTTCCTTAAAAATAATTATTTCAATTGTGTGTCCTAGAAACTAATTGGGCTTGCTAAAGAGACCCTTATGTCAAATTTCCACTATTACATATGTATTGATTCAAAGACGGTACAGTATAAAGACTCAAGGAATGGACATGAAGACTCATGAGTATAACGATCAATATATGAAGATCTCTAGACTATGGTATAGTATATAGAGTCATAAAATATTGTTAAAGTCCCTAATGGCAATCTTTGATCTCTATATTCTCATTTTCTTATTCTTTATTTTTAAAACAATGTATGTTTTTAAAATATTTTATAGAAGTTTTTTAAAGTTTAAAATGTTTATAAACTATGTTTAAATTGTTTTACAGTATCAAAATATTTTACAAAGCATAAAATTTTCATTTTTTTAAAAAATAAACAAGTTTTCAAAATACACTAGCCTATGTCAACAAATATGCATATGATATGTCAACATACATGCCGCAATTTTCAGATTGAAATTTTGAAATAAAGTGTCTATTCGTTGTAACTCTTGGTGAATGGACATGCCTGTTTATTCTCCATATATAGGGGGTTTCTAACGAATTTTTAAATAAGTACTTTCTTATTATCTTCTCTCCTCTTACTCTACTAAAATTTCTAGTAAAAAGTTATTCAAAATCTTCTCAAATTCAACTAAAATCAATTCAATCTTCATTGTAATGTTTCTTTACTATTTACTTTTTGATTTCAATCATATCCCTCTCAATCAAAGATCAAAGTGCTGTCCAAGAGGCTATGAATTCATTGTAACCAAATATCAAAAAATTATCATTGGAAAAATAATCAAACTTTATTTGTATTTGCTTGGGTGTGATTATAGCTCGTTTAAATCAATTGTGTGTACTTTTAACCCGTCCAAATCAAGTGGGTGTACTCTGAGCTCAGAAATTTAGGAGGATGTATATCGTAGCCTTGAAATCAAGATTGTATTGGGTCACCTTCTGCTCGTTTAAAGATTGGCATTTGAAAAATATCCGTATAGGAAATTGTATGGGATTGGATATAGGATAACTTCGAACCACTATAAAAATCCTTGGTATAATCTTTCTAATTCTCTACTTTTTACCGTACTGCATTTTATTATCTTTGTTCGCATCTATGATTGTTTATTCTGTGATGATTAATAATAATAATCTTGAAAGAGTTTTATTCATAAAAATTAGAAAACACTATAGATCCTCCTTTATTGTTTAATTAGCCTTAAGATCCATGATTCCGTAACTCACATGGTATCAAAGCACTAGGTTTTCAAATATTGTAATTCGATTTTTGAAAAGATTTAATGTCTCACAACACTGTTAGTAAATTTGGTTAATACTTTTATCGAAGGACAATCAACTACTAGATCCCTATTTTTTAATGGCGGTAATTACACTTATTGGTCATGTAGATGAAATCTATTTACAATCAAATGGTTTACATATTTGGAGTGTTACACAAAATGAGTATACCGAACCACAATCTAATTTGTCACAATGGACTGTTGATCAAAAGACACTTGCACAAAATAATTCTAAAGCCATGAATATTCTATTTTGTTCATTAGATAAGAATGAATTTAATAGAGTATTTATTTATAAGTCTGCATATGAAATTTGGAGAACACTGCAATTTACACATGGGGACACTGGTAAAGTGAAATAGACTAAAATTTCCATGTTAACTAATCAGTTTTAATTATTTAAAATGAATCCAAATAAGTCCATTTCTAACATGTACTATAGATTTCAAGATATAGCATTCATTAGTTGCATTAGAGAAAATCTTTTCTGGAGAGGATCAAGGTAGAAAAATCCTCAATTCACTCTCTTTAGAGTGGGATCAAAAGACGCTAGCAATAGAAGAGACAATGATATTAGTACTTTAAAAATTGAAGGGTTAGTAGGAAATTTAATGTCCTATAAAGCATAAATGCGGGGTAGAAGGGAAAGCAAGACAAAATAAAAGAAGTCCATTGCTTTTAATGCAGTAAATGAAAAACAGGATTATGACTATGAAAATGATGAAGAAATTGCTTTCATGACCAAAAATTTCAGAAAATTTCTAAAGTATAGAAAAACGAACAACTTTCAGGAACCTTAAAACAAGACTAATGGAACTAGAACTGCGACTAGACTCTTCAACTGTGATGAAACCGGTTATCTCCTTAGAGACAGCTCGCATAATCGAAGATCTCACCAGCAAATGACTCATCAAGAAAAAGAAAAAGGGCTAATACAGCAAATTTAGATGATTCGGATACTTCCTTTAGGACAAGAACCTGTTACTGAAAATGTGAATAAGTGTTTCATGGCAACAACAGACTGGTCAAAAATGATCAATAAAAAGCAGCAAAAATCGGTACGCCTTACATTTTAATTATAAGTTTTCTTTTTAGCTTTTGGTTGATAAGAATAACCTATAAATTAATAATAATAATGAGATAATTGGATATATGTATATATATATATATATATAAGTATACAGGAGTATTTTGTCCAAATCTTAGTTTTGAAAATTAAAGGCTACATGTCAAAGTATGCCCCACCTATACGTTGACATATGTGCCAGAAAAATGAAATTTAAAATTTCATTTCAAATTCAAATTTTGAACTTCCATCCACTTTGCACTTACTTCTATGTTCTGAAAAGATGCCATATTAACCAAAAAATATGTCCTTTGATTCTCTACTTATTCACTCCATCTCCATCATATCATTTCATTCTCTTTATTTTAAAATTCAAATATCATTTCACTCTCTGATCTCTTTAAAAACTCAAAAATGGCTTCGTCTAGTCAAAACCCAAAAACTATTAGGCTCTCTAAAAAACGAAAAGCTTTTTCTTCAATGAGAAAGATGCAATTGAAGCCTATATGGAATACACTACTTTCGAAAAAGTTTCCCCATAAAGATTTGCTAAATTCGAAGATTTTTCTTCTTATGGTTTACACGATCTCTGTTTGGGAAATAATATACTTAGCTTGATTAAACTTTCTCAAAATGATTTTGTTTGTTATCCCGATTTACGCAATATTTAAACAAAATTTTTATCAAGGAGAAGAAGTTCAAGTTTGATGTAGTGTTAATGGTGCTTAAATAGTTTTAAACTGTGAAAGTTTGGATTATATTCTTGGTTGCAAATCCAGTGGAATTAATCTCTCCACTTTTCAAATTAATATACAAAATCATGAAGTTCTTCACGACATTTTCAAAAGTGATGAAGATTTTGAATTTAAGCATGAAAATCTTCGATCAAAATCGAGACTTATGAGTCTTATTTTATAATAAAATATTACTCCAAGGATAGGTAATTATAATAACCCTACTCAAAATGTTTTCAAAGTTCCTTTTTCTATTTATGGCTGCTACAACATAAATTGGGCACAAACCATTTTAGATGACTTTGTTCAAAAGACATTTCTAGACATGGGAACACACTCTTTCATGGTGTGTATCTTACTAGAATTTTCTTATATTTTGGTGTGGATTTAAGAAGAGAAAAGTCCATTCCTTGAAATTTTTTCGACAAAGCAAATATCTCTCTTATGCACTTTCCACCATTTGTCGAACCTTATGAGACTCTTCCCGAAAAGGAGAAAATGTTGGCATAGGAAAAAGGAACAAGAGATTCAACAAGAAGAGGAGGAAGAAGGAGATGAAATGGAAGTAGAAGAAGAAGAGGAGGAAGAAATGAAAACTTCCTTAGAATGTTTTGACAAACCAATCCATCACTCCAACAGAGAGATCATTAGAAACCAAGAAAAGCTTCTCAAGAACCAAAAAAAAAGCTTAAGCATTCATTTAGTAAGATGTTCACTTCTCTTTCTAACAAAGTGGATAAATAATTTAAAAAGATCATTCGAAAATTTGGTGGCTCTTCATCATCATCATCATCTAAATCCTTCTAAATCTATCTAATTGTTTACTTGTATTATCAAGCTTTGTATCATATGTATTTAGTTTAAAATTCATGTTATTCTTATGTATTTTCCTTTATTATGAATGAAATCCATGCATCCTTTAAATTATAAGTAATGAAAAGTATATATTATTGTTCTATATTGTTTAATAGTCTCTGGAAGCTATAAATATATAATAGTATAAGATAAAAACAAAAGCTATAACAATAACATTAAGTTTGAAAATTTTGGTATGTATGTCGACATACATACTGGTGATATGTCGACATATAACGGCCAGAAAGCAAAAAAATTAAATTTCGAAACAAATATAACTGCCATTCATCCATTCATTTTAAACGACTTTATACTCTTATATAAGCCTATTTCTCCCAGAAAACTCATTCATCATTTTATTCTATACTCTATTTTCATTCTCAAATATATTTTTACAAATATGTCTTCTCTACATCAAAAACTATGTGAAAATCTTCAACAAACTCTTCAATCCTTGAAAGATATTATCTCATTTATCCTAAGAAATCAAATGCACTTAGAATTGAGTCAAATACATATGATAAAGGAAGAAGAAAATTATTTTGATGCTATTCGATTTGATCTTGGCAACCTGTCAATAAGATCCATAGAAATAGAACCCCATTTCCATAATGGAATATCTAATGGCTGAAGTAACCCACTTGGTTTCTGATGTTCAGCTTTTACTGTTGATAGTTCATAAACTGCTTCACCTATAAGCCTACATCTCTCTTCATACCTTCCCAGAAGAAACTCCTCTTCAAATCCTGATACATCTTAGTTCCTCCCCAATGAATGGTGAACTTAAAACGATGGAATTCCTTAAGAATATCTTTCCTAATGTCTCCCACATTTGGAACGCACAATCTTCCTTTCTTTCTCCACCACCAATTCTGGTCAAGACTAAAATCCTTTAGGTTATCGCTCTATGTTCCATCCCTTAACTTCCTAATCTGCTAAGCTAAAACTGGATCCTCTCCTTGCTTAGAAGCAATCCTTTCAACAGCGTTGGTCGAACTTCTAAACATGATAACACTACAGTTTCTCCACTAGATCTAGTTTCAGATCTCCGCTGTACTCTACATGTCGTCAAAGCATCTGAATCTCTCCACTCAGCTATCATTGCCAACACTGCATTCTGATGTTTTCTGCTAAGTGCATCCGCCACTTTATTACCTTTTCCTGGTGTGTACTCAATTCCAAAGTCATAAGCAACTATGAACTCCAACCACCTCTATCGTCTTATATTTAGCTCCTTCCGAGAGAATAAATACTTCAATGATTTATGATCCATATATAGCTCAAATCTTTCTCCCAAAAGGTAATGTCTCCACACGTTCAACGCAAAAAATCACTGTAGCCAATTCCAAATCGTGAGTCGGGTACCTAACCTCATGCGATTTAAGATGTCGAGAAGCATAGGCAATCACTTTACCTCTTTGCATTAACATAGCTCCTAACCCTATTCCACATACATCTGCATACACTACTAAGTCCCAATTCCCTTCCAGAACAACTAACACAGGTGCATTAGTCAATAAGTGTTTCAGCTTCTAGAATGCCTCCTCATACTTATCGGTCCAAACAAACTTCACATTCTTTCGCATTAGCTTGGTCATCGGCACTGCTATCCACGAAAAATCCTTTATGAATCTTCAATAATAACCAGCTAATCCAAGAAAAATCTTTATCTCTGCCACTATTTTGGGTCTCTTCCAATTATTCACTGCTTTAATCTTATCTGGATCTACAAATAACCTTTTCTCTGAGACTACATGACCAAGAAAGTTCACTTCCTTCTTCCAAAAACGACACTTCGAAAACTTCACCTTAGCTGATGCTACTTCAACGTCTCAAGCACCACTCTAAAATTAACTTCATGCTCCCTTTCATCCTTAGAGTATATCAGAATATCATCTATAAACACCAACACAAACCTATCCATGTGCTTTCGGAAAATTCAGTTCATCAAATCTACAAAGAATGCTGGCGCATTAGTTAGTCTGAATGGCATCACTAACCATTTATACGATCCATATCTAGTTCTAAACGCCATCAAAGGAATACTATCCTTTGCTACCCTAAGCTGATGGAAACCTTTTGCTAAATCCAACTGAGAAAATACCTTGGCTCCACTCAACTAATCAAACAAATAGTCAATTCTAGGTAATGGATATCGATTCTTTATCGTCTTCTCATTCAACTTACGATAATTGATACACATCCTTAACTATCCGTCTGGCTTCTTTGATAACACTGCGGCTGCTCCCCAAGGCGAATAGCTTGGTCTACTAAAATTATTGCCTTCGAAATCCACCAACTGCACCTTTAGCTCCTTCATCTCGGTAGGTGTCACCCTGCTTGGCGGTCTACTTATCGGTTCTGCTTTAGCTACTAAATCTATCCGAAACTCAATGGCACGTTTCGATGGCAACCCTACTACAGGTTCAAAGGCATCTGCGAGTTCTCTAGCCACGAAAATGCAGTTAAACTCATCTTCTACCTCCACAACACCCAACAAAGCATTAACCTCACAACTAGGGTTTCCTATGAAGTATACAACCCGTTCGCTACAGTCAAGGTACTTAAGTGATATTACCCTATCATGGCAAAATATCCTAGCATCGTACTTACTTTACCAATCCAGACCTAAAATAATTCCAAACCCTACGAAGTCAAATACATGCAAACTGCAAATAAATGTATGACCTAACAAATCAAACTCTAGATGGTCACACTTCATCCTAAGTGTTGCATACCCTCCTATCGGATTTGCAACCTTTAAGGAAGTAACTGAGTAAAGGGTTCTAGGTTAAACTTATCTACAAAATAATGATATATAAAAGAAAGCAATGCACTAGTATCAAATAGAACGCTAACTGACATACCATGAATCAGAAGCGTATCTCCCAACACAACTTTTCCTTTTTCTCAATTGTTGGCCTCGAGGTAGCTTGTTCCAATGCAAACACCTTTGCTTTGCCATCCTTAGCTGGCTCTTTGCACTGGTTCTTATAATGTCCAACTTGATCACAGTTGAAGCAACTGATATTTTCTTCTTGATCACCTTCTTTTTCTCTCCAAAACGACATTCATTAGCAAAATGCCCTTCCTTATTACACTTATAACAGACAACCTCCGACTTTCCCTTTTTTGCAACTCCACCCTTCCAAGCACCTTTCTTATGGAAAAACATTCTTTTTTGACTCTGACCCACCTGGGCTTCCTTTGCCTTATTTCTCTCTAGAAAAGCAAGCATCTCTTCATGTCTCAATGTAATCTCAACAACAACGTCACATGGATCCCTAATGTGCATTAACATACCCCTAGCAAGCTCGAACTTCAACTCCTTGATGAACTTCTCATTCCTCTTAATCACACTATCTACAGTAGCATAGCCATATCTTGCTAGCTCTTCAAACCACGTCGCATACCCCAGCATAGTCATGTCTCCCTGCTCCAACTCAGCAAACTTCCTAAGCGGAGCAGACTTAGCAATTTTTGACATAAACCTCTCTCCAAACATCCTCTTGAACTCAGCCCATGTCATGGTATCCTCATTAACTCTAACGGTAATGATGTTCTACTAGTAAAGTGCTGCTTCCTGCAGCTATCTAGAAGCAAGGCTTCTCTTCTGCTCATTATTGAGCCCTAGATCGGAGAAAATCCTCTTGCGATGAAGCATCCAATTATCTACTTCAATTGCGTCTTTAGTTCCGATGAATGGATTTCCTCCTAACCGAGCATAATCCCTACTCAGAATAACATAGTTATTCACCGCCGGGGCATCATGAACTCCTCCTCCAACTAATCCAACAGCAACTCCCGCTTATATCATGTTGACAAAGAACTGATACATTTCTCCTATATCAACTTGTAGGACTCCACACACACATTTCAAGCTTGCGCCTGACCTTGGTTCCTTCTCGTATTTGGTTTGGCATTTCCATTTGTAGTGGTGCTTCCCCCTTCAAGGTTTACTCTTCCACTTCTAGCATCCATATATGTATTCAAGCATCGTAGGTTACAGAAAATAGCCTAAGGGAGATAGGCGAATAGAGATATGTGCGTACTTATATATACTAAGCAGAAGTACGTAACTTAGCGTTATCCCATACCCTAATCTTTCTATTATTCCTTAGGATTATGCTTCCAAAAATCATTTTAGTTTAAATTTTTTCATAAACCTTTGCTTTGATACCTAGTTGTAACATCCATAACTGGAGGCCCAAAGCCAAACGCTACAGATGCTGTAGTCATCCATAGTATTAACTTTCGGTGATCAAATACGGTAATGCTAATGTATCCATAATATCAGAAGCATTTGAATATGAAATAAAATCATCACATATTAAATTTTTTTACTAATTACATTTCAAAACAACATTTCATATTCCAAGTTACATAATCCTAATCATTTCTCAGGTTCAGATCAAATATAATTATTACATAAATATGCCAAGAGCAACATATGAAGATTCCCCCTTAGATGACAAGGGTACTAAATAGTTATAACAGAATTAATATGACACAATGAAAACAAAACAAAAAAACTCCTAAATATAGCCAACTTCAGCCTCCTGCTCCTTTTCGAAAACTTTATTCGTCTACCTACTAAAACCTAAAAATCCTCAACCCTCAGCCTACTCAGATTAATTTTAAGCACCCGAGAGTTTACGGGTAAAAATATAAACTTCGAGTCAAACATGAATAATTCCATACATCCTTGTTATTTGATATTAAGTAAGACCACGCTGCTTAGTGGAACGGGTTTCCCCTCGCAAATACCCGTTTAAAACATATTTTTTTGCAAAGTTTGCCCTGCAACCAAAATTGGTTAAAAAAAACCAATATCATTTAAGCATATAAATCAGGTTACAAATGGACTATCTGTCCGAAGACTAACTTTTGTTTGGCTAACTACTAACCTTTGGCTAACTCGGGCCTACCAGACACAATAAAAATAATCTAACTTCTATTAGATACCCTTTATCTGGACGGTCTGTCCCTAATTTACTTCTCCCAGGGTCAACTGATCCTAATGATTTTGGAGGCTCACCAATAACCTGTCCTCACTTTGTATATTCCTTTCTATGTGTAACATCATTTTAGTCTTACCTATGACAAAGTCTTACACACTAGAATTGTAGACTAAATTAGCTAGGGTCTTGTAGCTAATGTATAGAGCGCGACCCTGTACTAGTGCCATTTGGTATTCTAGCATCTGAGACATTTTACTTAGGGTCATTTGCCCATAAAATTTTTCTTGAAAACATTTTCTCTTAAGTTGATTTAAACCTTTAAAACATACTTTAAACAAGGAAAATATACTCTATGCTTTACTCAAATCACTTTGCTATGTTACATATACTTTACACAAAACGTTATTGATGAAAACATTTAAACCATTGAAAGTACCCCTTTCGAAACCATTGAAAGTACCCCTTTTGAAACCAAGTAAAACCTTGGGCCGAAAGGCCAAAACCTACCTTTCAAAACCATTCTTAATAAACCTTTCGAAAACATTTCAAAACCTTTCCTTCGAAAGCTTTAAAACCTTAGACATCCACTTATCAAAACAATATAAACACTGCATTTCGAGAACATTGGAATCTTCCATTTAAAATATTCAAAACCAGTGGGAAACCACCCCTTCGAAGACTTTATCTTAAACCTTTCGAAATCAATAAATCCTTTTCATAAAATCAAACCTTTCAAAAGCATTTGGATTCAAGTAAAACATGTCGAATAACCTTTTAAAACCTTTCCTTTTGAAACCAGTTAGGTTTAATTTTCAACAGCACAATGGGTCATCAAGCAACTAAGTCAAAAGCACTCTTCCAAAAGCTATTTTCTAAGTAATGAAGTGATGGTGTCGAAAGCAACCCTTCAAAAGCATTGGAGAAGTGGCTTGTGTATTAAAACAAAGAAACCCTTTCGAAAGCATTGCTTCAAAAGGTAGGATGCGACACTAAGGGGTTTCGACCCCATCAAACTTTATAAAATAAAAGGTGCAACCTCTTTCAGAATCATTCCTTAAAACCATCTAACCAAGTCGAAAGCTAACTAAGCCGAAAGCATTCCTTTCGAAAGCAAAGCAGGTGCATTTTCTATTAAACACAAAGTAAGGCTTCGACCCCTTCGAAACCCCATGCTTCGACTACTTACCTTTTGCCTATGTATAATTCACTGTGTATAAGTCTTTGATATCATGTGCATTAGTTTCGATACCGATGGAGGTGAAAGTACTTATGCTAGGTGCCGAAAGTAGCGAACATGTAGATAACATGTTTAAACTGATTTTTAACCTTTTAAAGCAATTCTTTTCAACTAACCTGCCTTGTTTTTCAAAATATGATTGGTTTCTAATTTCTTTTCTAAAAGTACTACCGAAATTTTTGAAATAAACAAATTAGATTATTTACAAAACCCCCTTCTCCTTTTATAAATATATAAAACATTTAAGTCCCATACCTTAAATAATTTTCTATATCTATTAAAAAAACTTAGGAAAATCTTATAAAAATTCCAATATTTCATTTTTAATATGTTTTCAAACATATATTAATTTCTGACCCAAAACGTTTATATATTGGCTGTAATTAATTTTAAACCAAAATAACCATTTCCTTCACTAGAAAATTAATATTAAATCCACATTAATTTAAAAAATTATTAAAATAGAAACCCATCTCTAAAATTTTATCTTTAACCTTATTATAAAATCGCAAGGCTTTTAGATGTCGTTTAATAGGGGTTTCACATTAAAACATATCATAAAATCTAATGAAATAGCATAAATCATCAATAAGCATATATCTCCATTTTTAACATTCAAAACATGGCAAACATTTGCAAATTAGCTCGAATTTAATCAAAAATCGAAATTAATTAAAAACATGAGATGTAGTTACTATTCACCTTAGTTTTGTGATTATGGAGTTTAGTTTGATGTTGATTTAAGTTGATTAAGCTTCCTTCCATTAGATTCTTGTTTATCTTCTTCTTGCTTTTCCTTAATGGTGGGCGGCTTCTCTTCTATTTAGTTTTTGTTTTAAACGTGTAAAATGAATGTGGTTTATGGGTTTAGGTATAAGAATATACTTTATTCTAATACTGCCCTTGTCTACTAGCTCAACTTGATTCATTTTAATTTTCTTAATTTATTGGTTCAAATAGGCACAACTACCCTTCTATTAATCATAACTCTCAATCCTCTTTAATTTAATTTAATTTAATTTAATATCCTAAATAATGTTATTCAAAATTAGGGTTGTTACACTTCTACCTCATGTATCATCTAACTCCAAGTCATCGAAGATCCTTCTGCAAGCAACCAACCAAACTTGCCTCCCAATAGCCGACTCCTTTGCAAGGAACAACTGCCTCCTAGACTCTCATGGTCTATGTACAGCTCGACAAAGTCAACTCTAATCAATTTCACTTGAGAACCATAACCATCCAGAACCAAAATTGGCTCTAGGAAATGATCTGCACCAACTCTACGAACGTATCCTATCAATCAGGGATAGTGGCTCTGATCCTTCCCGATATTCAACTTTAAAGATAGCGTCAATAGCAGTTTTTCTTCCATGCCAGATCATTGCAATTATATAATAAGGATGATTTGTCGCTCACAAAAAAAACTGCATCAATAGTTCTCATGTGTGTGCCCAACTCGTATACTATATACACTACTATATAATTTTGAAAACCAAAATATATAACATATATGAACTCTCTCATATATGTACACTCTCTAGATCCAGTCTAAGGTGATAACTCCTACCCTATCTCTATTGGATCGTGGTATCAACTAAGGTTAATTAAGTGACCTTTGTTTTAGTACCAAATGTAATGATCGCCCTACACCTACGGTGCAGAATGATAGTCAAAAGAATGAAAAAGAAATAAGATGAAGAAATAGAAGAGAAAGGAATGGAAAATGAAGAAAAAGAAAGCATCAACTAACCAAATTACTTATCATATATCTCACATCGCATCAGAGTAAATATAATAATCAATACAGTTGTAAAATAATAAAGACAGTAATAACAATGTGAAATAATCATCTGAATAAAGATCCACAGAGTTATACAAACCATAACAGAGTTTATATAAGGGGAAATTAAACTCACACTATTTGATAATGGAAAATCAACACCGTCAAGGCTCTACAGTGTCACACAGCGGAAATATAACAAATGCATATATAAGTATAGATAACTTTCACCTCCTATTGGTCCACCTGAAGAACTCCATAATCATCCACCCGCTCTCAATATACTCATTTAAGAGTACCCCAAGATAATACGAAGTAAATCATAAAACCTTAAACTAGACAACAATCTAGTGTAAGTGATATCAAATCTCAAAATACTATAAAAGTCAATAATTTACGAAACAGAGGGTATATAGACCATACCTGACCTGTCCCTGCAACCACAGAGTTAGCATGTAAACATAAGTAATATGTTACTCTATAACGTCATAAAAAAGTATCTGTTAGGGTGCCTAGGTATCTCCACCTATAGTCCCTACTCCGTACTAAGTAAACTTCAGGTATCTAGATACTTCATCCATACCTAATCCACACTAAGTCAACTCAGGGTGTCTAGCTATTGCTAACGCAATACCTACATAGTGTGACATCCCTAAGGTGACAAGTATCTAGTGAGCAACCATAACAAGCATAGCATCCATCAAACAATACTAACTATCATCTAGTGTGCCAAATATATGATGACTCACATGACCCTCTACAACTGTCAAGGACTAATGTAAATCCTAGCTCTCTGTTGTGTTCCTCTACTTTTAGGTCTGAAATCCCACACGATTGTCTCCTACAGTACCTTCGTACCATCTGACACTAAACCACCTTGGGATAGTCCAGGGTACATGACCATCATTACTAGCCCTCGGGTATCACCTCAATATAGTACCCCTGCTCCGAGCATGATAGAAAACACTTCGAGTCATCAATGATCCCTAGGTACAAACACATTTATTCAGCTCTACTCACTTGATACGGATTCGAACCCTACTGGCTCACTACCATTTCTAGGCACTAGCCCTAACACTCAACACAGTCCACTATCCATAGCCTCACTCTAATTCGAGCTGCCATCTTCGATCTTTCTCTCTGCCTGTGCTCTTGATCGAAAAACCCTAGTATCATGCCATCCAATACCCGAGGTCTAGCATGATTTATACAGTCCTGATACTATCATCCCGAAGCCTATCCATATATCATCGAGTCACTATCCACAGTATCAGTCTACCAGGTCGAAGCACCACATCCATGCCTCACCATCAAAATCACTAGGTCGAAGCATCACAGCCCTGCCTCACCATCAATATCACACATCGTAGGGTAATAACATCCAATCTCTAAACCGACTGCATGAACAAACCATCACATTGCACATCAAGATATCTCATTAACATGCAAGTCACGGATTGGCTTGATTGCCAATCGACAATTTTGATAGACATCGACCACTCTACTATGGTCAATACCATCCACCTTGTTCTTGTATTTAATGAATGGTTAAGTACAGACCAAATGGAAATGTCCGACATTCGCTCTGAAATCTAGATCCATCGGCACATATCCTAAACCCACTTCTACAGCTCATCTCGTTTATTAGACTTTCGCATGTGTGTAACTCCAACGTACAAGATGCTACCTAAAACCAAATCACTGCTAATCGTAGTTCTCAACCAAAATAATCAAATAAAAAAAAGTCAAATGGCTAAACATACATCCAAACAACCATACATCCATCCAAAACAACATACACACAACATAAACAGTCCATCCATATCAGTTAATGTGGAAAATAACTTCAATTATAGATCTAATCTAAAAATTCACTAATTATGGCACGTTGATGGAAAAATGTGTGATATTCTTTATAAATCATTTTAAAATAAATTTATTTATTTTATAAAATTATGGATGCTATGGAAGTATAGTAATATCACATTTAAAAACCAAAAATCATTCCCTATCGTCAATCTAATACTAAAAAACCAATCATAGTATAGTGAGAGACAATGTCACCCACCTTAGACAAATCTGTCCAAATTAGTGCCAAAATGTAGATCTCGCCACCATAAGTATAATGCGAGAAACCGCGTCCAAAATGGATCTCGTATGCAAAAGTTATATTTGAAATAAGATTCTAAATTATTTAAATAATTAATCAAATAATTAAATAGATAATTATGTAACCCTTTTTCCTCTTTGTTCCATGTTGTGCATAAAAGAATATCACCATGCATATCATCCTTCCTTTCCCCTTCGATTTCTCTCTCGATACTCAATGAAATCGACAACCGTCTTTGCCAAATCATTTCTGTTCGCGATCTCTTCACCTTGGACACTAAGAATTCGAACTCGGTTAGTTTATTAAAATTGCGACCTAGCCAAGACCTGATGCATGCATGAGGACCAGGTTCAAACATGTTTTGGTATGCCTAATTCGACGCGGCCAAATCTCAGGCGAAGGTGCGCGTCATCGAGGAGGTTCCATTGGTGCTTTCTGTTTCTCCTATCTCATCCCCACTCTTCAGCAAATTCTAACCCTAGATCCGTCCATAGTGGGTCAGTCTCGGCCAATATCGTCGATTTCTGGAACTAGCATATGATATCGAAACTTCGTCGATACGATCTCAGCAGATCTGACCTCATATATTTTTGACAAGTGGGTTTGGAGAATTTAATTTTTGAAATAAAAGAAATGAGTTCTATCATTGTTTTTGCTCTCCAGCAATGAACAATGAATGGCCAAAAATAATTTCAAGGGGAATTTTTTTGTTTTGGCTTTATATAAGATTTTAATATTCTATTTATTTAAAGTGCCAATAAATGGTTATACGTTTCGAGTTCATACAATCACACAACACGTCTGATCGTCATGAAACACGTCCGCATACATTACCTTATATTTTTGAATCCAACGGCACTAACTACGTCTCCATCCAAGATTGTGCTACAAAAGGCTAATTTCACGTATTTTGAGACCGTTGTGGCCATCGGATTGTTCGATCTCGAAACATAGTGATTCTTATACTTATTTCAGTTCGCAATATTAATTTGGACTCAACGGAAGTGCTCTAAGTACTGATTTGGCCGTATGCGAAAAATCATATTTTCGGGCCTTCGTTTAGTTAATGATTAATTATTTAAATAAACTATTAAGTATCCGATCATTAAAAATATAGGTCGTCACACACAATTTCATCTTTAAATGAAAAAATGAATAATAATGATGGAGAATCCTAGGTGTTAATAGAAATAATTATTGAAAACGGTAAAAGGATAAATATTTATTAATAAAGTTTGGTTTGATTGGATGAACAAAGTAATTGAATATCCATTTTATCTTATTTTGAATTGATTGCATAACTTGGATTATGTAGATCTTTGTTTAAAGGCATATAGGAGTTTATTTAAAAGTTAATATATTGATAATCGTTGAAATTAACTTATTAATTTGTGTAAACAAATGTATAGACTATCATAAGAATTTATTAAAACTTAAATCCATACTTTAATTAGCGAAGAAGACAAATGAAATAAACAAAATAAACAAAAATTATAAAATCTGGAAAGAAAGACCTTAACTAATTGCCAGAAATATTGATCAAACGTCTGAACTAAGGTTGGGACATCTGAATTTCAAACAATCTTAGCAAAAGAACAAGTAGTTCAAAGTTTGACTCTATTCAGACATTAAGATCCTTTTTAGTTCAAAGCTTGACTCTATTCAGACAATAAGATCCTTTTTCAGACATTTAGAATCGAAGTCAAACATCTAAGAAAGGAAGTCAAATGTCGGAATGCTTGGAAAAATATTTTTCAAAAGAGGGTCAGTCGTTTGAAGTAAATTTTCAAATGTTTGAAATGATTCAGCAAGCCCAGGTTGAATCTAGACATGGTGTAGAACAAGTATCCATGAATAGGGGGACTTGTTCCCACTTTCTCGACAGTTAGGAGTTCACGTAGCTTTATGTAGCATGTGCAATAGGGAGAATCATTTTTACACTGGATGGCGCACCTAGGTTCACACTTCATGATGGGCGTAATATGGAACTCGATAAGGCATGCGATAACAGCGAACTAGAAACTCTTATTGTTACTAAGACATGTATGATCACATGTTAAACAAGTAGGAACCAAGAAAGGGAGATAAAGACATCTGCAATAGTAGGGCTACATGGTTGGATAGTGGTTCGACCTATGAGGAAAACACTATAGTGATTTCTTTAGCTTCAGGTTGAATGATAAAGACCATAGGTATAATATCTTGGAAATTTTTAAAAATTATATTGATGGTATTTTTTCATTTTTCGAATAAGGGGAAAATGGTCATTTTACAAACAATAGAGTTTGGCGATGAAACCAAAGCCATTGACGTCTTGTTTTTCTGATTCGTGCAATTTATTTTTATATTGTTGGAGCTCCTATAAAGGAGATAAGGTTGGAAACATCGTCAAGTCGAATGGACGCTGTGTGATTTAAATTAAATTTAAATTTAGGCGGACATGCAGTTGTCTAGCTCCTTTGAGTTAAAAAGGAAATGTGTGTCTCACTTTTCATTTTAGAAAGTAAATTACCGTTCTTCCTTCTTCTTCCCTAAACGCTCTGATTTAATGCTAAATCCAAAAAATTTAAATCAAATTAAGAAATTGAAACCTTAAATCAAAGAGAGAAGCAATGACGGGCACAAAGAAGTCACCAACGACATTAAAACAGCGAATTGAAGAGATTTTCATCTTTGGACAGTGAAGGAAAGCAAGGTTAAAGACTTGAAATTGAAAGGAATCGACTCAGGTGAGTGGGTTTTCCTAGAATCTATTTTTGCCCTCTTGATTTCATAGTTTAATATGGTTAAATTTGTGAATTAAATAATTAAAAGTCAAAACTAGGCTTTATGATTTATAGAAATTTAGTCTAACCTAATTAATGAATAAATTTTAGGCAATTTTGTAAATTATTTGCAAAATTAAGGATGTTCGAGAAATATATTCGAGGAATTCATGGTAAAATGATGGAAAATTTATACAAATAAATTTCTAATATGAAATATGATATCTGTAGGCATATATATTTTTTGTGAATTCTTATATAATTTATATGAATTAATATAGTGATATTTCATTTATGTGCACAAATTGTCACAAAATACAATTTTGACGATTTGGAACATTTATGTTAAATTGATATTGAAATATTTTTTGAGATTAGATATGTTGATTTTAGGGGTAAAAAGTATTTTTATGTAATTTAACTCAATTTATATGAATTGATGTATATTTGGTTTCATATTATGTGAAAATCAACCCGGATTTGTATATTAATGATTTAATGTATATAATCATTTCAAAATGGTATGAAAATGATTTGTAAAGGTAAAGTACATGTTTATATGAATTTATAAATTTTATTTCAAAATGGTATGAAAATGAATTATTTAGTGAAAATGCAACTAAATTGTGAAAATTTATATATATACGAATTATATATATAGTATGGTTTAAAAATTAAAATTTGATTTCTGGACGTTTGATGCATATATTTCAGTATGAAATTTTTTTCTTCAAATTTAAACTATATAAATGAATTTATATAGTGTATTTTAATATATGAAAGTTAAAGAAATTTATAAATTATATAAATAGTAAATGAGGATAAAAATTCTTGGGAAAAAATACTATTTTTTTTTTGAAAAAGGATCAAACACTTTATTGATAATGACAAAACATTACAAAGCATAGTATATACATAATGAACAGATGGTAAATTTAGGCGACCCGTATACTCATCAACAAAGCCCTAAATACGTTGCGAAAATCTAGCAACTCATGGCGGCTCATTCTCTCTCCTTGGCAATCTTTCTTCTCTGTCAACGATAGTGATAATGCTATCAGTGCGACTAGACAATCTGGAGCTCTCAGTTTCACCATTTTCTCTATCAATCATGTATCTTGAGGATGATGCTGTATTTGGGAAATTAGGGTTTTTGGTCAAGGTAAGGTCAACTTGAAGAGGTAAAATCTCCCATGGGAAAAAAATACTATGATATGTCAAGAATGTATATTATGTAAATATGAAATCGAAAAAGTAATGAAATTGAATGAACAAATATTTAAAAGTGGAAATATTAAATTTGTAGAAAAATAAAGTACCTTGGATTAACCTAAGATGTACTTTCGGCTAGTACACTGGTGGACCGGTTGTTGGAATCTTTTAATAATCTGGACATGGATCTAATTTTGGGCCATAATATATATATATATATATATATATATATAGGCCTGTGCTAGATTTCCTTGGTGTGTTCACCTCGAGTGATAGGTTAGATGACGTATCCTAGCCTAAGTGGCAATATGTGTCAGTACACGGATATTGCATGCCTTAGTAGGCCAATGTTTATAAGTTCTATGACTTAGTTTAGTTATTGATTTAAAAATAGAAACGGAAAAGGAGGGAATTATGACTTTACATATTGTGGGTTGGCTGCAACACAATGGTTATTGGGTATAGCAAGGTTCACAGTTTGTTCAGCTTATCCATGATACGACTATACAACTTATTGTATGAACGAATATGAAATTAATCATCTCACTTTCAAATGAATATAGCAAGATGGCTATATGAAACTTCGTGAACATGAGTTGTATATCAGATTGATATGAGTTGAATATGAATTGAAATGTATAATGATATTGTAGTTTATCATTTTATATTATGTTATATTATGAAATGAGTATAGTAAATGTTGAATTTAGTTATATTAACTCACCAGACTTTATGTCTGACCCCCTTTCCACCTTTTTTCTTTGTTTGTGATATATGATAAGTTTATGAAGGCAGGTTGGATTATTAGGACTCTGTAGGCTCATGTGGCAGAGGAATGTTACACGCACACATATATTAGTATGTGTGCGTGTGATGATATGTATATATAAGTAAGATACTTGATGTATTATATGGATTTGGGTTTGTATTGTACATATCAGTTACGTTGGAATTATGTATGGAATAAATGAAATAGTGTTATTTGATTATTATATTTTGCGCTCTTCCACCGTGAGTTTTGAAAGACAAAACATATATTTTTTGTTTTGTTTTCTTATAGCAATCACCTAACGATCCATTGTTTTTTGACTTCTCTGGTTGAAGTTAATATTTTATGTTGAAAACCAAATCTCAGAAAATGGCGGGTTGTACATTTGGTATCAGAGCAAAATTAAAGGACTGGGCACTTATAAGAGAGCATATTTGTAAATGTATTCTATAGATAATAGAAATAAATAGGTATAGACCCTTTTACCATTCCAGTCTATTATCCTATTTTATGGGAAAATACTAATGTAACCCATTTTTCAATTATCCAAGGATGAGTAACTCCACAGAGGCAACTAGAATAGAGGTTATTGTTGGAGCTAAAACCAGACCAGACCCGTTGAACATTCCCGACCTAAACATCTCGATCTGGTTCCGTCACAGGCTGCAAGCTTTGACTCGAGTCAATGAGACTCCAGTTGTCCCTATTACTGCTACTACTACAGCCACGAAAGTTCCCTCTTGAAAATCACCTACTGGCAATCCCATCGAGCAGTGTGAGAAATTTATCAGCCTAGGTATGAAGGTTTTTAATGGAATCGAGCCTTATATGGAGACTAAGGCATAAATAGGCACACGTCAATTTTTTTTTTTGCATTATTGGGATTAAGTGATATCGAGAAGAGATGTTTATCTGCAAGGCATCTAAATCAAGAAGCTAATTTTTGGTAGCAAACTATTACAACTGAGGTGAATGTGAGGGATATCACTTGGGATCTGTTTAAAAAGAAGTTTGAGGTGATGACTGTTTCCATATTGGAGAAAGGTGGGAGAAGTTTATCATCCTGAAGCAAGGTGAAATGATGGTTTTTGGGTATGTAAACAAGTTTAATGAATTATCAAGGTTTGGGTATGAGCTAGTTAATACACCATTCAAAAAGACGATGAGATTTGCTGATGGATTGAATGCACCACCAAGGGAGATGGCATTAAACTATGTACCACATGAAGCTATCTACGAGAATTTGGCTGAGGCTGCTTTACTAAATGCTATAATGGGAGAGGCAGCTAAGGGGCAACCAAAGTAGAAGATGAAGCGGGTAAAGGATCAACAAGGGGGAAAGAATAAGAAGGGAACAAAATTTTAATTGTTGTAAGATTGGATATATCGTAAAGCACTGCAAAATAGATCTCTTTGAAGTTAAGTGTTATGGATGTAATTAGATGGGACCTAATTGCTCAACATCAAAGAAGGATGGGCAGATGGTCAAGACATACGCGTTGGAGGTTGTACATACTACTAAAATTGTTCCATTGACTATGCAGAGAAGGGCAAGCTGATCATAGTGGAAGGTGTGTTTCTATCACCTGATTCTCCTATTCGTATATTGTTTGATACTGGCGGATCACATTAATTTATATCAAGTGCAATAGTACAAAGTTTGGACCTAAAACCTTATATTGTACATGAATCTATTTCGGTATCGAATTCTGTAAGAGTATCGACTATACTTACCAAGGTTTTCCATGGCTTGGAATTAGTAGTTAGTGATGTGGTGTTTCATTGTGACATATATGTATCGGGATCTGCAGTATATGGATTGATTTTAGGGATGGGCTGGATGACACAATATGAGTACTGTTGGACTATTATAGGACGGCGGTTTGATTAAGGAATGGTGGAAGACATGAGTTTGTTTTGTGTTGTATGCCTAATAAGTCTGTGATGTCGAGCTATTTATGTTTGCTTAGCCTATCAAATGATGACCGTTCATCTATCCTTGTTGCATGATAATTTCCCAACGTATTCAATGAAATTTAAAGTCTTCCACTTTAATGCAAGATAGAATTTAGGATAGATCTCGAAAAAGATACTAGGCCTGTTGTAATACCATTTAGGAATATGGCTCCAAAAGAAAGAAGGGAATACGATAAGTAGGCTATTGCAAAAAAGCTTTATTAGCGGAAGTATTTCGAAGTGGGGATCGTCTGTAGTGTTTTCCATGAAGGGTGATAGTTCCCTAAGGCTATGTTTTGATTATCGAGAGTTGAAAAAACCAACGAAGAAGAATCGATATCGTTTGTTGCGTATCGATGACTTGCTTGATCAGCTGGTTAGGACAAGGATTTTCTCACAGATGGATTTGGTTGTAGGATTCCATTAGTTAAAGGTAGTCGAGGATAATATTCTAAAGACTGCATTTAGAACGCCTAATGGTTTGTTTGAGTGGTTAATCATACCATTTGGCTTGACTAATGCTCCCATGTAATTTGTCGATTTGACGAGTAGAGTATTTTAGGAGTAGCTAAATAAGTTTACGGTGGTCTTCGTGGATGGCATTTTATTTTTTGGAAAAGCGAAGTGGATTATGAGAAGTACTTGAGGAAAATTTTGGATGTTCTAAGAAGGAATCGGTCGAAAGAAAATTTTTCTAAGTGTAACTTTTGGAAAAAGGAAGTCCGCTTTCTTGGGTATATAGTATCAAAGGTTGTTTAGCTATGGATCCAGGAAAGTTGGAAACCATGAGAAATTGGAAGATACCCAGGAGCATGGCTGAAGTTATGAGTTTCTAGGTTTGGCTGGATTCTGTTGGAAATCCTTTAAGGACTTTACAAAAAATTTAGCACCATTTACATGCCTTACCAAGAAGAATTTGGTTTTAATGTGTGATGACATTTATGAATGAAAAAATTTCAAATTGAAGAAGTTGTTGACATTTGCATCGGTTCTTACTTTATTTGATGGTTCCAAACCTTTTACCATGTATACAGACGCTTGGGTACTGGGTTAGGAGCTGTTTTGATGCAAGAAGGAAAGGTGGTAGCTTACGCTAGCATATAACTCAGGAATCATGAAAGGAACTACCTAACCCCCAGTCTTGAGTTAGCTTTTACCATCTTTGCCTTGAAATCTTGGAGTCATTATCTACATGGAGAAAGGTTTGAGTTATTTATGGACCATAAGTCTTTGAAGTATTTTCTCTCTCAGAAATATACGAATCTTGGACAACAAAAGTGGATGGAATTTTCGCATCATATGATTTGGAGATTGCATATACACTAGGAAACAATAATGTTGTAGTGGATGCTTTGAGTAGGAAGCATGAAGTGTTGAACTCGATGATGTTGGAGATAAGATAGTCAAAGTTTGTGTTTGTGTTTGATTTCCGACCTCCATTGGAGTATGCAGCAGGATTATTGGTGCATTTGGAAGTTAGACCAACACAAATATATCATATAGGCATGAGTCAAGGGTAGGATGCTACTTTTGGTAGTGATTATGCTTAAGTCAGAGAGAGGTGGGAGATCAAGCCATTTGGATCGCTATTCTAAAAATAGGAAATGCTACTTAGGACAAGATGGTTGGTTGTCCGTACCATAAGTGAAGGAACTGATAGACGAGGTATTTGATGAGTATCGTCACTCGAGGATATCCATTCATCCAGAAGGAGATAAAATATATCGAGATATGAGAGACTCCACAGACTAGGTATGCAAAGACATGTAGCAAAGTTCGTAGCTAAATGTATGACATGTCAGAGGGTTAAGGCGGAGCAGAATAAACCAGGAGGACTATTGTAACCTTTTGAAGTACCTTAGTGGAAAGGGATTATATCTCCATGATTTCTTTAATGGATTACCAAGGAATATAAGGGGTAACGAAGTATTTGGGTAATAGTGAATTATCTTACAAAGTGTGCAAATTTCATTTCGAAAGAGTATAAGAACCATAATGAATTTGGCAACTTTGTATTCAAGGAGATAGTTTGACTACATGGAGTACCAGTTAGTATATTAAGTGATCGGGACCCACTTTTTATGAGTAAGTTCTAGAGGAGTCTACGAAGTGCTATGGGAATTAAGTTGAATTTGAATACAGTATACCACCTGCAAACAGATGGACAAATAGAGAGGGTAAATTGGGCGCTAGAGGATTTATTAAGGGATGCATACTGGGTTTTGAAGGAGCTTGGGAAGATCATTTACCACTTGTGGAGTTTTCTTATAACAATAATTATCAAGCAAGTATTGGGATGGCACTGATTGAAGCTTTGTATGAATGATCCTATAAATCACTGTCATGTTAGTGGGAGTCTATAGACAAGGTTATTCTTGGGTAGGAGATGATTAGAGACTCTTCAAGAAAGGTTGAGTTAAAATAGAAACATATGAGAAGTGCATGATAGGTAAAAAAATTATGCGGATAGGAGAAGGGTAGACTTGGAATTTGTTGTAGGTGATTTAGTGTTGTCAAGGTATCACCGTTGAAGAGAGTAGTTAGGTTTGGAAATTTAGGAAAACTAGCATCCTGATTTATTGGAGCTTTCCCTTTGATAGATCAGATTAGAAGTCTGGCCTATAGATTACAGCTGCTTAAAAAGATGGCTTGTGTTGATGATGTGTTTTATGTTTCACATTTATGAAAATGTGTGCATGATCCATCTATGGTGATCGAACCTAGTCAATTAAAGGAAATGAAGCTAGAACATGAGGCGAGTTAGTCCCGTGGTCTTACATGGATTGTTGATCATGGAGTTAAACGACAGTGGAACAACGTTGTGAAGTTAGTTAGGGCCCAGCGGGGAAATGATCCGACAAATAGTACATGGGAACCATAGGAGAGGATGCAGGTTTACCATCCACATCTCTTTACTAGTACATTCCTTACATGTATTTTACTTTTAGGACAACTTTGGATGCATAATTGTAATACTTAGACATTGATTGATTAGCTAACCTAAGGTAATAGGTTAAAATATATTACACTATATTGTTACTTATCATTTCTACATTCATATAGAACTTATATGCTTATTTGGGTATGGTGCATCATGTCTAATATGTCATATTAATTTGATATGTCATATTAACTGCATTCATATAAGTGGCCAAAGTTAGAATTGCATTATTGCATTTCGATTTATTTATATCATATTTATGCATGCTGGAAATGCTCTATTTCATATATACTATTGATTGTTGATCATTTGCTGATATGAGAATGTGCACATGCACAAATGACACAAGTGGCACGAGTTAAAATGAAAAATTAAGAGCGACAACTACATTCTTTTCGTCCTTTGTAAATTTTGGGGATGCAATTCTTTTAAAGGGGGAGAATTTAATACCCCGGAAAGTTCTAAAATTATTATAAGGATATGTTTGAAATTTTTCGAAAAGGGCAAAACGATTATTTGTACGAACATCGGAGTTGGTGACAAAACCAACACCATTGCAACCATCTTTTTCTTCTGATTCATGCAGTATTTTATTTTTATTGTTTTGAGCCCGTATGATGGACATGGCCAGAAATTTTATCGAGTCGAATGGACACTATGCAATTAGAACTCAAATTTAAATTTAGGCGGATGGGCGGTTGTCTACCTCCTTTGACTTAAAATGAAACATGTGTATTGCTTCTCATTTTAGAAACTAAATTCTCATTCTTCCGTCTTCTTCCCCAACTGCTTTGATTTAACACTAAATCCCAAAATTAAATGTCAAATCAAGAAGTTGAACTCCAGATCAAATAAAGGAGCAAGGATGAGTGCATAGAAGTCACTAGTAATATGATAATAGTGAAGTAAAGGGATTTCTATCTTTGAACAGCAAAGGAAAGCGAGGCTTGAGACCTAAAATTGGAAAGAATCAATCGGGGTGAATGGGTTTAACTAAATTCTATGTTTACCCTCTTGATTTCATAGTTTTATATGGTTAAAGTTGATAATTAAATGATTAAATTTCAAAATTAAGCTCTATGATTTCTGGGAATTTAGCCTAACTTGATTAGCGAATGATTTTTAGGTAAATAAATGAGTTAATGAAGTTGTATAATGCCTCTTTAAACTTTATATGCAAAATTAGGTATATTTGAGACATATATTTGATAAAGGGGAATTTCACTAGAAGGACAAACTTTGCAGTCCAATTAGTTTCTAGGACACACATCCACATATATTAATTTCAAGGCCAAAGTCATCGAAATAATTACTTTTAAGGACAAAGTCAGCGGTCCAATTACTTTCAGGGACGTAATTTCATAGGTTTCTAGGCCTTATAAACTAATTATTTTGCATTTTGTCCTTAAAAGTAATTATTTCAATTGTATGCCCTAGAAATTAATTGCACTTGCTAAAGAGGCCCTTGTGGCTAATTTCCACTTTGATAAATCCATTGTAAAATGATGGAAAATTTGTATAAATAAACTTATAAGATGAAATATGATATTATCAGACCTAAATATAATTCTTTTTGAATTTTTATATAATTATATGAATTAATATAGTGATATTTCATTTATGTGCATAATTAGTCCAAAAATACAATTTTGATGATTGGGACCTTTAAATATGTTAAATAGGAAGGAAGTATTTTATGAGAATAGATATGATATTTCAGGTTTAAAAATAATTTTATATTTTAATTCAATTTATATGGATTTATGTATATTTGGGTTCATATTATGTGAAAATCAGCTCAAATTTGTATACTAATTATTTAATGTATGTAATTGTTTCAAAATGGTATGAAAATTATTTCTAAAGTTAAAGTACATGTTTATATGAATTTATAAATTTTATTTTGGATTTGTAGATACATACATACATACATACATACATACATACATACATACATACATACATACATATATATATATATATATATATATATATATATATATATGATTTATTTAGTGAAAATGCACTAAATAGTGAAAATATGTATATATAAACACACACACACGAATTACATATATAATAAGGTTAAAAATCAAGATTTTATTTCTAGAAGTTTAATGCATATATTTTAGTAATAAATATATTTTTAAGTCGAATTTAAACCAAGTATATGAATTTATGTAATGTATTTTAATATATGAAATTGACAGAAATTCATAGATTAAAAATATTAAATGAGGATAAAAATTCATGGGAAAGTATAGTATGATATGTCAAGAATATATATTATTTAAGTAAGCAATAAAAAAAGTTAAGAAATTGAAAGAACAAAAAGTTAAAAATGATTTTTTTTAGAAAAACTAAGTATCGTGGAATAACCTAAGATGTGCTTTCGACCGGTACGCTGGTGGGCCAGTGGTCCATAGTGGTGTACCGGCCACTAAAAGTGTAAATTCCCACACCTCCCGACACACCAATCCAAATCCTAATGTGACTTTCGGGCATGTCATGTCGAGAAATACGAGTTGTTGGGATTTTAAAGCCTTAGAGAGCATAATTACAAGGGCAAGTTCTAAGACATTCTATACTTATAGATCTCACAACGGAAGGAATTAAAATATAAATACAGAAAACAGACATATCTAAAAAACAATCTCCAAAATACTTGATTTGCAAATACACCATTTTCCAAAGTACAATAGAAGTTTGATAAACTTTCAATGTAACAGGTAACTACGAGACGAACGATAAATGATATGAAAACTCCAATAAAAAGCTCCTTTCTCCAAGTACCATGCCCAATCATTTGCTAACCTATTATCCTTTAGTGGTGAAAAATGAAAAGAAGGAGGTGGGACAAATAAAAAAGCTGGTAAATGAGTACAAGTTTAATATGTGATGTTCATGAGCAGTTAACTTTAATACTACCCTAAGTGACATAGGGTGAGCTATAAGTGTTCGTGAACTCCTAAGGTCCAATACCTAAGGATTCTTATTAACAAAAAAGGGTCAAACTACAAATTGAACCTCATAGTAATGATTGTCCAATGCTCATAGAGCTATCCAATATGAAAAAATCGCTCGTAGGGTAATGTAGGAACTTTTCTCCCAAGACTACCTATAACCATCACTATGCCTACAGGGGGAGAACTCCGAAATGCACACTCATTGTGTGAATCATCATATGCACTCATGTCTATCTATCGATCATAGTCTAGAATGCTTCTTATCAAACTATGACGACGTCCACATATACCACGTCGTGTTAGAACCGCGCATACAAGGACCCTGTAAGTACCAGACTCCTCTCTTTAGCCTTTTATCATGCGGCGCCAGGCCCGACTGTCCTTCAGAATCCCTCATTAGCACCGGGCTCACTCACCCGGTGTGTCTATCAATGCTATGCATCCACTACGAAACACCTCCTAAGTGTCTACGAAATACATAATCCCAGTCAACTCTGTATCTGCAAATTACATCGCCCTTGTTGACTCCGTGTTTGCAAAATACATGGCCGTAGTCAGCAAAATACAAGGCCCTAGTCTACTACGTGTCTACGAAATACATTGCCCTAGTCAACCCTTAATCCTTTAACTTAGAACTTACCGCGATGATCTATAGTTCTTTGATAGGGAACTTACTTCTCTGCCCTATCTAGCATGTGTACTTAGCCTCATAATAGGCTCAACAAACAATTTTTTATTTATATAATTTCCTTTCTTAAATTATAAATTTTTTGTTCTTTAACTTGGGCCGTAGGTCGAGGTTTAAATTATGTAATTTTCATCCTGGAAGGTCGACCACTGGACCTAACAGGTCAACCGCTACCGGTCGACTGATGGGGGCTACGGTCGATCGATTGCGGTAAAAATTTAGGGTTTTCGCATTCATTCGTTGTTAATTTTTAATTAATGTTAATTACTAGTTAATCAATGACGCTGGGAGTTATTTGTGAACCCTAATTACTGGATTAACAGTCTGTTTATCAATTTGCAATTCGATTTAGGATTTTCAAATTTGACAAATATCCAGTTTTCCAATTTACTGTAATTTCAAATTTAAGATTATAAATTTCAATTTAGGGTTTCACAATTTAATTAACAAAAAGGGTGTACTTGCATCAAATCAGGTTTAACAATTTATAGGTTTTAATCTAGTGTTTTACATGTTTCAAATTAGTTTTCTAACATCCTAAATCAACTAAAATAGTTTAAACCTAACTGTAATAATCATCTTACTAAAATTATTCTCACTCACCTCAAGTCTAAGATCTTCGTATTTGCTTTCCTAGAGAATTGCCTTCTGAATGCTAGCTTTGCTTGCACCGTCTAGATTTAATTGTTTATGTGGCTATTCATTGTTGTCCCATCCTTTGGAAGAATCCTTTAAGCATTTCCTATTGCCTAGTTACCACTCTATCCTAAATCCCCTTTACTATTCTTTCATCTTTTTTATGGTCACGTAGTTAGATCTATGAGAGTTTGAAGACATCTCTGGCTCCCCTCAGGCTCTGGTTGACTTGCTACTATTTTAGACCAAGTATTATGCCTCTTTGACTTCTCCAAATTTCATATGCATGTTTCAATGTTTCAGATCTAGCTTCGGTTGTCAGTAGAAGCACCAAAATGTTAACCAGAAAATAAATCGACACACGAAGACCCGGTGAAAGAACCAGTTTGGATAAAATTAAAAGTCAAAAGTAGACAAGAACACACAGAAACTTTTATAGTGGTTGGGCATAATATCCGACCTACGTCCACTTTAATTTTTGTTGTTAGTTAATCTCTCTTTGGATTACAACTAGTTTATCCGATTCGGCCAACCACCTAGTGGATTTAGATTTACAGTGGAGTTAAAAAAATTATTTGAAGAGAATAGAAGTGAAGAAGTGTAATGGAAGTTGCAAGTCCAGGAGTGTTGAAGGAGATCCAACCGAAAGAAGATCCTTTTCTGATAGTAGGTAGGTTAGTATTTATAGAGGAATTGAGTAGCATAGAATCAGAGGCCCAATAGCAATGAAGTCTAGAAGATAGCATGAAGTCGTGCAAGAAGACCCAGGCCGACCCAAGTCAAATCCTAAACTCATGCCGAGTTAAGGTCCTTAACTCAGGGTTGAGTTTAGATGCTTGGCCCAATCATGGTGAAAATTTTCCAAGTCCTTCTTTTGCCTTCTCTAAGTGCTCTTGTCAAATTTCAAGTCATTCCAATTCCTTCTCGATGTTCTCCATAATTCGGGATGAGGTAACGTCCTTAACTTTGGATTGAGTTTAGGTGCTTTGCCCAATCATGGTGAAAATTTCTCAAGTCTTTCTTTTGCTTTTTCTAAGTGCTCTTACCAAATTTCAAATCATTTCGTCCTCGTTTGAGTCCTCTAAGTCTAGTTGAAATCTACTTTTCTAAAAAGCGAGTTAATAATAACAATCAAATGACGCTATGTCATTTCCATACCAATCTGTACATAAATCCAGATGTAACTGATATGTACAATACAAACCTAAATCCATACCATACGTCAAGCATCTTACTTATGTATACATATCATCACACACATACTAATATACATATACATATACATATACATATACATATACATATACATATACATATACGTATACGTATATGTATACATATACGTATACATTTACATATACATATACATACATATACGTACACACACATATACATAACATATGCATGCATACATACATACATACATACATATATAACACCTTTGTCACCTAAGCCTCCAACATCATCATAATCCAACATGTCTCCATCACTCTATCATATATCATAAACAAGGAAAAATGGTGGAGAGGGGGTCAGACACAAAGTCTTGTAAGTGAATATTACTGATAAACATTTACTATAATTATTTCATAATATAACATAACCAAAAAAAGATAAACTACCATATCATATACATTTCAGTTCATATTCAACCATATTAAATCTGATATGCAATTCATGTTCACAACGGTTATATAGTCATATTTCTATATTCATTCTAAAATGAGGTGACTAAATTCACACTCATCCGTACAATAAGTTGTATAGTCATGTCATGGATAAACCAGACAAACTATGAAACCTGCTATACCCAATAATAGTTGTGCTATAGCCAACCCATAACATCTAGAGCCATGACTCCCTCCCATTTTAGCTCTATTCCAAATCAATAGCTAAACTAAGCCATATAACTTATAAATCGCCCCGCTAAGGTATGCAATATGCATGTACTGACACACATTGCCACTTAGGCTAGGATACGTCATCTACCTCATCACTCGGTCGAGCATGCTTAGGAAATCTGGCATGAGCCTCTAAATATATGTTAGCCTAAAATTAGGTTCGGGTTTAAATTATCAAAAAATTTATGTAACTCCTCGAAAATTTACAAAAAATTTAACAAGAATTTATAAGAAAGGTAAATTTAATAAAACAAGGACTAAAAAGAAAATTCCCATAGACTTTTGAATTTGGTTTGAAACTTGCACCATTGCGTTTGCATAAAATTTTAGATGACTTTGAAATTGGGGCTTGTATGGAAAAGTTATGAATGTCGAAAGATATGGGATGGAATAAATATGAAAAAAATGAACACAGGTCGATGTTGGGGTTGCCACGGTCGATCGATATAGATCGACCATAGGCTTCTAGGGTCGACCATGTAGTGAATATGCAGAAATATGAAACTCTTTGTCGACGGCTTTGATCGTTCCTTCCCGGTCAAGTTTTGATAAGTGTGCATGATCTCAGCAAAATATTTTCCAGTCTAAATCAACGTTCTAAATTAACTACAAGCCCTTATAAATTCTAGCCTAACTAACCCTGAAATCTATATTTAAGTCTCTATAGAGAAAATTTTCCTAATTCTAACCTCTCCTTTAACCCTAAAATTCTTCAAAAATCAAAATAAAATTAATATAGAAGCAAAGCTGTTGGACTTCAGAACCAAAGACCAGAAACCAACACATGAGCATCTGCAGATAGAGCAGAGGAACCAAAATAATGCCTTCACGACTCAGAGGCACAGTTGATTGGGATCTAAGATGAGCTTTAATGCTTGGAACAGGCGATGCTGGAGCCAAATTGAAAAATCGAAATAGGAATGCATAGTAGCAGGAGCAGGGACCAGAAGCTCGCTGTTGGAATGAGGGATAGAATGAAGTTATGTATCAGCGTCTTCCACTGGATGCCAACCCCATGATCGGGATGGATTTGAGGTAGGTTCGATTCTTTTACCCAACCTTCAATAAATGATGCAGTATAATCTTAGGCCACTTACACGTGTATAGGATCCCAAACGGTCCCCAGGCACACTCTGAGTCGGACGCCTGAGATGACTACTTAAGACAATGATAACCCTAGACCACGTAGATGTGCACGAAACCTAGATTAGTTGCTAGTCACGCTCTAAGTCAGACGTCTGGTATGATTACTTAGGATAATAATAACCCTTGACTACTCAGACGTGCACAAAACCTAACTTGGTCTCTAGTCACACTCTGAGTTGGATGTCTGGGATGGATAATTAGGATTTCTGCTTATTTTCTTTGATTTGCATATTGAATTTTGAAATTCCACTGGGGAGTGATGACTGATTTTGATCGCAGTCACAAATAGAGAGACCAGACCATAGTGCAAGGTGCAAGTCCCATCGCTAGAGAGCAAATGGGTGGATTTGTACGATATTGATTGCCTTAGAGTCCCGATTAGAGAGATGAAACCGGAGTGCAAGAAGTATATTCCTTCATCAGAGAATGAGTGGATGGGCTTGCTTGGTCATTGAGTCCCTTTGCTGGAGATCAAATGGACTCAGTAAGGATCTAGAAAGATCATTCCCTAAACTTAAACAATAAATGACCCAAAGAGATCTTCCCCTTGACTTAAACATTAAACGATCCAGAGAGATCATACATTAAATGGAATATAAAATGATCCAAACAGATCGCATATTAAATTGAATATAAAACGATCCAGATAGATTGCACGTTAAATCAAATGAAAAATATTCCAAAGAATCCGAACCTTAGATGTAAATAGATTTGATAAAATGCTTTGAATGCTTTGTAATCGGAACAGATAATCTCAGAAGAACACAGGATGATTATGATATATGTTGTGATAACTCTAAACAAAATCGAAATGATAATGATGTAAATCCCGGATGAACATGTGATGATTTTGATATTTCATGTAATATATATGATGTAATAACTCCAAATGGAGTCAGAATGATGATGATGCATAGATTACACTTATGTAGAGTCTAGAGTCTTAGGCTGTAACAGGTTGGAACGACCCATGATTTACAAGAGATTACGAAGGAATTGGACGATTCACCAAGATTGAAGTAGCCGGAGAGCTCAACTATCGAAGACTGATTACCGAAACTTATTTTTGAGAAAAGCACATCTTCGAAAGGCGTACTTTGGGGATCAAGTATTAACTCGCTTTTTAGCAAAGCAGATTTCAACTGGACTTAAAAAATTCAAACAAGGACAAAATGACTTGAAATTTGGCAAGGCACTTAGAACAGGCAAAAGAAGGACTTTGGAAAGTTTCACCATGATTGGTCCAAGCACCTAAACTCCACCCCAAGTTAAGGACCTTAACTCATCCGGAGTTAAGGAGAGCATCGTGATGGAATCAGGATGACTTGAAATTTGACAAGAGCATTTAGGGAAGGCAAAAGAAGGAGATGGAAAATTTCACTATAATTGGGCCAAGCACGTAAACTCAACCCCGAGCTAAGGAATTTAACTCGGCATGAGTTTAGGATTTGACTTGAGTCATATGGGTATTCTGGCATTACTTTGTGCTATCTTGTGGACTTCATTGCTATTGTGTCTTTGATTCTATGATGTCCAATTCATCTATAAATACCAACCTACCTACTACCAGAAAAGGATATCCTTTCGGCTGGATCTCCTTCAACAACCTTGGACTTGGAGCTTCCATTACACTTTTTTCTCTTCTTTTCCCCTCAAATAATATTCTTAACTCTGTAGTAAATCTGGGATCCACTAAATGGTGGCTAGATCATATGTAACTAATTTTAATCCAAAGAAATATCAACTGATAAATAGATTAAAGTGGACATAGCCGCAGATTACATTGAACCACTATAAAAACTTCTACGTGTTCTTGTCTATTTTTGACCTTTTCTTTTTTATCTGAATAGGTGCTTTCATTCAATTTCGAGTGTTGATCCATTTTTTGGGTTAAGAATTATATTATGTGTTCCTACCGCTGTGAGTTCTCAAAGGTAAAATAGATAGTTTTTGTTTTATTTCTTTTATTGACCACCTAACGATTCGTTGTTTTTAACATCACTGGGTTAAGTTACGATCTTATATCGAAAAACAAAGGTCAGAAAATGGCATTTTATTTCAATAAGACATGTTTATCATTGAGAAGGGGATATAAATTATCGAGGTAGTAGACTTGGCACGAGCCTAAACATTGCGATGATCGCTCACTGTGTAAGTACGATATACGTGATTCGTTATTGAGAATGTTAACTTAATGTTGGTTAGGAAGTTATTTATCAGGAGCATATACTTGGAATTGATTTAGAGATACTAGTTGTTAGTTTTTCAACTCTCGGTTGGAAGCCTTTGTAAGTTGCTTTTGGATGCATGTATAAATTGGATTATACCCAAGGATTTGTAAAGTAACCAATCCTTTATAAGTAATACATGGAAAAAAATAAATATCTAGGTTGTGTAGATTATAAATGAAGTTGGTTGCTTGTGAACACCATACATTTGAAATACAATTCATTTTCTTTAGACTTTGTCTGATCCACTCCTTTTCTTCCCCTTTTATACACATTATAGGAGGACATGCCAGTAGGTGATTTGGCAAAAAAAACATGGTGCATGAAGGAGGAGAACAAGTGCTCATCGTTGTACTATTTATTATTATTTTCCATATGCCTTATACTAATCATTCCATCTGTTGTACTTATCATTGCAATTTGGTACATCATTATATGGACTACATATTGCTGATACTATTGTTTGATCTACTTCTTTTCAATATTTATATTTTACTTCCTTACACTATGATAACTAAAAGTGTTAAATCTTATAAATTATATATTTTTCTTTGTATCATGTAATGTTCAAAAACTCTGATGACTCATACTTTTTAACATGACAGGAGTTTGAAAGCCATTTTAGACTTTGAATCGGTATGTCTAGAGGTGTGGGTTGTCACATTAGCACTTATAGTACATTGAGAGATATAAATAACTCACTTAGAAGTAAAAATCGATCCCTTTTGCTTGTAGCAAATCAATCCCTCTTACTTACCCATTTTAGGTATGCCTACTACTATAAACTGTGTAGGTTCCCCTCTTTCGACTTTAGTAGCTGCAGATAGAGTGGTTGGTCAGTGGAAAACTACCGATAAATGTGGATTTGATGATAATTTAGGTAAGGTGGTTGTGTGGGATGGTGTTTGTGTTGTAGAGGAACAACTTGCTACTGCTAGTTGTGTATACACACATACTGTTTGTGATAATGCCAATGAAAATACTGGTAATGCCCTTCCCCCCGTTTCTAAAGGTACTATTGCCCATACCTCTATAGCTTCTGATGAGTCTTTTAATAAGTGGTCCTCTCTTTTCAATTCATTACCGAGAGGCACAGGTGAATATGTTCGTAATTGTTTTGAAATCGTGGAGGAGAATGGTGCTATGGTCCCACCGATGGAAGTGATAGAAGCAGGGAATGAATTTTTGCTAGTGGAATTTTTCCTTGATTCGTCCCCTCCTTATCAAGTTGTTTGAGACCATTATCACCAATTTTAGAAGTTAAGGGGAAGACTTCAGGTTCACTTTGATAATAATGTGTTTTTAATCAAGTTCTCTAGGAAAGATGAAAGGCTTCGTGTTCTTGAAATGAATCTATCCATCATTGCATGCCAACCTTTCATTATTCTCCTTGAAATCTGAAGGTGGACAAAGCTAAGGAACAGTTCCTTTCTATTCCAATTATAGCATATTTCACTCATATACCGTCCGTATTGCAACCCATGATCGTGCTAAAGTAGTTAGCTGGTGTGGTTGAAAAAACCCAAATGTTTTATTGTGAATACTGATGCTCGGAGTAAGCTGGTATATGCCAAGGTTCTGAAATAACCCTTGTAAAGCTGTTATCTTTCTAGATAAATGTTCGTATTGTCGAAGGACATGAATCCGTTGTTGATGTAAATCATAGTTGGAAGCCTGATATTTGCATGACTTCTCACTCCTTCGGTCGCCTTATGGATACTTGTAAATGTCAGGTTGATGTTTCCCCTATTCTACTATTGGATAGGATTCCACTTCCTCATCCTCCGGTCATGAAGTGGCTTCCGAAGGTTCGCCAAGCTATAGTTGCTTCTCATTAGGTGTCATATTCGGATCCATTGTTGCCCCTGTTGAGGTTATTGATAATAATTCAAAGGAAAATTAGAAGCTCCTTCCCCCTCTAATGATTTTTTTGGGTTTCATCTGAGCAGACTTGGATTCACGAACCCTCTTTGATGAGATATGATCCTAAGGATGGAAGTTTCTATGAGTACGTAAGTGAAGATGAAGAAGATAGATGGCATTTTATCACTTAAAGGAAGAAGGCCTTAATTTGTCTACGCTTGGTCAATATTTGATATGAATCGTTCTGTTTTATCTGAATCTTGGGATAGGAAATATATTTAATGTTTTGATTCATGGATTTTGTCCCTACCTTAGCGACTCTTTTCTCGGGTTTTTTTTCATGTTCTTGGCCCCGATTCTTTGGATTATGGTAATGGATCTTGCTTTATTGAGGGACGATAGTTTTTGGATGGTATTGGTTTAGTAGTTAGTATTTTAGCTAAATTCTTGTACTTTATTTTTCCTTCAAGCTGTTCTGGTGCATGTACCAAACAACTATTTCCTATTCATTTATATATGTGGATGGCTCACTTTAAAGCCAACTAGCTTTGCTATAAAAATGAAGTAAAAATGAAAAAAACAGATGAAATAATCCCCAACCCGAAGGAACTAGACCGGTCGAAAGCAAGTGAAATACTTGGATTTCAGTTCTTTTCTATTTTGGATCTATTGATCTGTGAAGTCTAAAGGGTTATTAGATCCAATCTAATATATTTTAAATAAAATCTTTGTTTTATTTAATTTGTTTAAAAGAGCTTAAATTTGATTCATATTTAAATGCATATTGTAATGAGTGTATCAAATACACCTAGGCCATAATCCCAAGGCAAGCGATACATGTATGTATATTCTTATTATACACACCTATGAATTTATTTTCCTATTTTTTGGATACGCACACATACATGCACACTCGTATATATGCATATATATACATACACATAGATATATATCTAGATATACACGTACAGATATATGCATAGATATACATATATATACCTATGTACATATAATCTGTGTGTGTGTGCGTGCACATATTGTAATGAGCATATCTAACACAAATATAGTTTCAATCTAATATATTGAGCTTGTGATTTGTTGAGCTTTCCTCAAGGCCATAATCTCATGGCAAGTGAGTCCTAATACACATTAGAGAAATTGAAAGAGTTCTATGTTTTTCTTAAGGTTTTCAGAAACATAAAAGTCTAATAAGAGCCTTGTTAGAAAAATGAAATAGTAACAATTTAACATTTCTAATATTGTAAGAACATTTGCTATATAAGTTTTACATAATCAACATTGATAAATTTTTGCAACTAATGAAACTGATAAAATGTTTATCATTTAAGATATACTTAAATTAAGATTGATAAAGAAATATAAATTATACATAACTTAAATTCATTGTCATGTTGTCATTACAATACCAATGCAAGAGCCTAACTATACACCATTTGTAGCTAAGTCACTTAAGTATTTATTTTCCCAAGACCGTGTATTATTTTCATGAGTTTAGAACTTTGTAGCAATAAAAAATATGGATATTTGATCCATATTATATCACATATGAAATTTGGATGGTGACATATTTGTAGTGTATGAAACCTAGATGAAATTTTTTCATTTGAAATGAGAAAGTAAGCCATAATTCAAAGTAATGTGTTCAACATGATTGGATGTAATAAGAATATTGTTGTGTTAGAAGTAACATAGACCAAGAGCTACATGTGTACCTAGGAACTCGATCACTGAAACTTAGTTTGATCAGTTTATATAAAGTGCAAATTATTCGTTATCCTTGGTATATCTTGTAACTCTTGGTCTGTGTTACTTATAACACAACAAGATTGTTATTGTATCCATTCGCATTGAACCCATTACCTTGAATTATGGTTTACTTTCTCATTTCAAATGAAACAATTTAATTGAGATTTTGTAAACTACGCATGTGACTGTTCACTATACAACTTTTGCATGTGATATAATATGGATCAAATATCCATATGTTTTCTATTGCTTTAGAGTTCAAAGCTTATGAAAACAATACATAGTCTTGACCATATGAACAATTAAGAGACCAAGCTATGAATGTATTTAGTAGCATATGATTAGGCACATACATCGGTCTCGTAGCAACAATGCCAAAGGATTTAAGGATACTATATTTCTTTATCGATTTTTAATTCCGTTCATTTGTATATTTTAACTAATAAACATTTTATCAATCTTATTAGTTTTAAAATTCATCTACGTTGATTACGTTTACTTTATATAAGAAACATTCTTACGATATTTGAAAGACTAAATGTTACTATTTCATTTTTCTAATAAGGCTCCCACTGAACTTCCATGTTTCTCAAAACCCTAAGGAAAAAACATAGAATCTTTCGAATTCACTAGTAGGCACTGGGACTCGCTTGCCTTGGGATTCTAAATTAAACGCTCAATAAATCAAATGCCTGTAAGAGAGATAAAATCTTACAGTTGTATCATATACAATTCCTAACTCGTGGTCTTCATCCGAACCTCAGCTTGTCCTTGAGAAAATCTCAAAAAATCAAGAAAGATTACTCACTCATAACCACCATTTCACAATGACCTAAATATAATGCACCTGCTTTGAGGAAAGCTCAACTAATATATGCATGTATATTATCTCATCCAGTCACTATGTTAATAGTACTACAAATAATAACTTTAGTATGAGGATAGTTCAATAACTAAAAAGTATGCAAGTAATCTATTAACATATACATGGTAGACGATAAATTATATTCTGAGGATTCATAATCTTTAATATACATATATTGAGTGATATCAAATTCGGGGAATAATACATTTATTGTGAAATACCCTCATGATTCAAATGTTAGACATATTTGAAATCATGGTATACATAATACACATATGAACTTGTTCCCTAAACCTTATTGGGGTTTCTTTCCAGTCCTACTTAATTTTATAAATATATTTTATAAGTATTAACTTATTTTATAACTTTTATTATTTAATTTACTTATATAATATATACACGTATCTTGTTAATTTAATCTTATTCAATTAATTTTAGTTCTTATTGGTTAAACATATTTAATTAATTTAATTATATAAAATTTTGGAAATTTTATATTATTCATCTTAAACTATTTACGATTGTAGTTTGTTGATGTTTGCATATCAATATATGTACACATTTTAATTAAACGACTTTTAATTAATATTATTTAATCAAAAAATTTAATATGATATTTTAATTAATTTGAATTCTAAACTAATTTAACATAAACAATTTTTATATAAATAAAATATATAACAATTATAGTTATACACATATATCAATGTATATGTGTTAATCAATTAACTTTTAATTAGTTATCTTATTTTATTTCATTAATCACATTAATTAAATTTCAAAATTTCAAAATTAATTATTAAATTTCTTAACACAATTTTGAAAAAATCGAATTCATTTTGTAACTTTACAAATTTTCATTTTATAATTAAAACTTAACTTTTAAATTCAAATATCTTTTAAATTTTCAAATGGATTTCAAAAATTAACCTAAAGCCCAAAAGCAGTTCGGGCCTTTATATTGGGGATGACATTTGATCTTACTTCATCCTTCCAACCAGGCAAATAGTTGGGTAAGGCAAAGTACGTGTTACCCAAACCCAACCTTATACACTATCATGCTAGACATCCGACCAAATTGATTGGTTTTAATTATTTAGCCTTAACATTTTTAATTTAGACAGCATAGACCATCTACTCTGATACCATAAAAGGAACCAAACTAGTCGAAAGAAAGAGAAATATGTAGATTTAATTTTTTCCCCTCTTTTGGATCTACTGCCCTAAAGGGATATTACATTCAACATAATATATTTAAATAATTTTTTTTTGATTTAATTGGTTAAAAGAGTTTGAATTTAATTTACATTTATATGTAGTTTGTAATGAATGTCTCAAATACACCCATGCATGTAAAGCGTTAGTGCAACATATAAGCAGTGCATATGGCAAATTTGACCATATGTAGGTGCTGTGATTTACGCTACCACATACCCATTTGTCCCATTGTACATGCCTTTATTATCCATATTTTTTTATTTGAAATAACAATATATGTGTATATATACAGTTTATAGATATTCACACACACATACATATATAATATGTTATAAAGTTATTTTAACTAATCAAAAGTTTATATATATTCTAAATGATAATCATTTGTGTTTAATTAATCAATTAAGAACGAGAGGAAAAGATGGAGGATTTATCTCCTTCCATTTATTCATTCTTTAATGCTAGTTAAAAAAAATTTGAACATTCAAACACATTCTAAGTTTAACTAATATGTTTTGAATTCTGAAACAAACAATTTTGAATCTAGCTATAATTGAGGAAACATTTTAAATTAAATTATAGATTTTACACTAAATCCTCCTTTTCAAACTTTTAGATAAAATAATGTACATACACACACACACATAATAATTGCAAATTATATATTAAATTTAAGATAACACATGCATATGAAGTTTGTAGGTTTAGTATGTTCTAAAACTTAAATCTAACATGTCAAAACTAGCCTTAAATCAAGGAGGATTCAAAGTAGGTTTATGATTTTGCATAAAATTCCATTTGTAAATATTGAATCAAAATAATCATTAAATAAATGCAAACAATAACCAAAATAATTTACATTTAAAACCAATAAATATACAAACATTAAATCAACTTTCAAAATGGTTCAATGCTTATGTTTGTGCATATGATAATTACAAAATTACAACAACTAATTGGAACTAGTTTTCAATCAAAAGAGATTGTATATTTTTTATAAACATCTATTTAAAATAATAAAAAAGATCGGACAAATTAAGCATATATAAATTCGTTAAAGAAACCTAAGAATTAAAACTATATGTATAAAATGAAAAAATAACCAAAAGTTATACACCATGTCTGATATCTAACTACACTACCATCATGTATTTCATAATTGAATCAAATTAGAAATCAACTTGTAGATGTTGCCAAAAATCACATATTAAATGAAGTAGCGAACTCCAAAATCCAATCGAATCATCTTCCGATTTTGCAAGGATCTGAAGCATCGCATGTTAGCCTAATTTTACCCTAACATTGAAGTATTTTTGAAATATATAAAATTCAAATAAAATTGCAATAAATTAAAATTCGAAAACATATGTAATCTTCTTTATTCAATGGCCAATATGCAAGAAATACAAGCCGTCTTCCTTTGTTCTAATTCAAAAAATCAAGTTGCAAATATTTATAAAGGTCCACATATTGGAAAGATCAAATCATCTTCTTCTTATTGGCCATTAAAGGAGATCTCAAGCTCTTAATAGAACTTAGGAATTTCCAATCCCAAATTATGGTTTTCATTAAGAGAGAAACCACTTTAAAGGTGGGGTGGGTCTCTATTTATAAAGGTTGGAAAGTGGTCTAGCTCGCTTGCATTGGTTGTTCAAAGTTAACGAGGATTGGTGACTTAGCAAGATGGATGGTCTTGATGGTGCCACTTGTCATCATCTCAATACACTAGTAATTCATGCGTTGCTACCTTAGCCATGGTATCAACAAAGGTGACATAGTTGTATGAGTGTGCTTTGAAGCCTTATTACACATAACTACCTCATATTAATACACCACTTCTTTGTACAGGCTATTGATTGGATTTCACCATTATTTGATGGATTTAACCTTTATTCAACACACCATGACTTCAATCAATACATGATAGCTTGCGATTCATCATGATGGTTCAACCATCATGATTGCATGATTTATCACGATGGCTCCTTATCCACTCGGTAGCTTGAATTATTATGATGGCTCAAATCATCACGTGGCTTTGATGGCTTGAATAATTGAATTATGATAGCTTGAAAATATCCTCATGATGGCTTTAGATAACATATTACGATGGCTTAGATATTTCTCGATGGCTTGGATAACAAATCATTACGGCTTGGATATTTCTCAGTGGCTTAGGTAACATAAAATGATGGTTTCAATAATTCTCGATGGCTCCATTCACTCATGATAATTCTATATATATGCGAAGGTTCAATCATGCATGGCTGTTTAAATTGTACATGATGTCTTCAATTAATCATGATGGCTTTAATTTTTTACTTGGTGGTCTTAGATTGTATACGATGGCTTCCACCAACATATAAAGGCTCCAAATAGAGCACAATGACCTCTAATTGCACACGATGGCTTCTATCTACATATAGAGGATCTAAATAGGACACAATGACAACTAATTGCATGTGATGGATTCCATCTACATATGAAGGCTCCATTGTATAGGAATTTTTTATGCCTTAGCTTAACTAAACTTCCATTCTTGAATTGTTCCTTTTTCTTCTCAGTTTATCATTCCCTGGGTGCTTTATCCTTCATCAACGATTGTTTGTGCTACTTTGACTTGCTATAACTTTTATTCTTTAATATTTTGACTTTCCGTAAAAAGGTTTCCAAAATGTATAGGTTTGTAATGATCATTCTTGGAAATATTTTCTTTACGGTGAAGAATTTATCATAATTTTTCGAAGACATCCTTATAAGAGATTTCAAAACTTTATTTGGAAACCATTTGATACAAAAATCAAATATATTGTACATATTAAAGTATGGTTTTCGAAGAATGGATTTTTTGGAAGTAAGGAAATATACTTTAAACCTTTTGAGAGTAGCTTTTATTAGAAAGAATTGATGTCGCGATAAGATAGAAACTTCTGAAGTTTCGAGGAAATTCATTTTGTCCTTTGCCTATTCTGAGTTTGGTTGTTCGTCAAATTAGGAATTCAGTCAACTATCCTTCCTCAAAATGGTTGTTTTCATAGACCTTGCTTGATGATCAAAAAATTTATTATCCACCTTCCTTGGATGGGTGCTTTGACCTAGACCAACAGTGGGATCAAAGGTTTAATTGACCATAACACTTCGGATGGTTGCTTTGGCCAGGACAGAAGGTGGTACCAAATGCTTTTCATTTATTTCCCTTGGATGGGTTCTTTGATCAGGCCCGATTACGGGACCAAAGGCTTAATTGACCATTACTCTTTGAATGGTTGCTTTGGCTAGGCCCAAAGGCATGACCAAAGTCTTTTCGTGCATTTCTCTTGGATGATTTCTTTATCCAGGCCCAGTAGCAGGATCAAATGCTTAATTGACCATCACTCTTCATATGGTTTCTTTGGCCAGACCTGAAGGTAGGACCAAAGGTTTTTCGTCCATCTCCCTTGGATGGGTACATTGAGCATGCCCAATGGCAGTATCAAAGGCTTAATTGACATCACTCTTTGGATGGTTGCTTTGGCCAAGCCCATAGGTAGGAACAAAGACTTTTCGTCCATCTCACTTGGATGAGTTCTTTGACTAGGCCCAATAATGGGATCAACGACTTATTGTCCATCACTCTTTGGATGGTTGCTTTGGTCGGGATTGAAGGTGGAACCAAAGGCTTTTCGTCCATCTCCCTTGGATCGATGCATTCACCAAGCCCGACGATGGGATCAACGGTTTAGTTGACCTCTTCTGAGTCTGGGTATGAGGCATGTCTTTGCTTTACTAATCTCTCTAACTTCATCGAGTTAAAGCTAAGTCAAACATATCGCATCTTAGTCTAGGGGCTTATTTTTAGGATGACTCCTTTGAAATCCATTATTTCTCATCTTAAATTGTTGGAGTTTCATATTAGGTCTGCTTAACCAATAAGAGTTTAGCAGAAGAGATTCTTTCCGATGTTGATTTTCGAAATTACTTGCCTTACTTTTGCATCTTGTTTTTTCCATTTGCATGCTGAATCATTCCTTTCATTAGTTTTCTTGGACAAAGTAACTATAGATTTTCTTGTCGACATTCCATGGCTTACAATATGGTTTTGGCTAATTCCAAAGACTTCTTTGCAGGTTCTTAGTCTGGTTTTCAAGCATATGCGATTTCCTGATATGGTGGAATCTTTACTTTGTCTAGTAGCATTACTTCAAATTATTATGCTGGTGAAAGAATGACATGTCTAATGGCTCTTTTGTTTGGGTTTTATCTAATCGCTAGTCAATAGTTACATTATTTGAATTTTTGATTAAAGTGCCCTTTTTGGGTTATCCTTGATCATTTTGTTCATGGCTTTTATTGCCTATAAATCCCAAGACTTCTTTGTAAATAATGTCTCGGCCTCTCCCAATAGTTAACTTATTTCCATTCTGGCATTTGAGTTGAAGTTGAAAAGGCTAATTCCTTCTTATAATGCTTGTCGATTTTAGTGTATGAAGGCATAACATCTTTAATTCCTTTGATTTAGTCTTACCTTATAACAACAGTCCCTTTATCAATACTTGCCCAATTAATCGTATGTCGACATTGGTGGTCACTGATTTCCCAAAGTGTGTGAAGTAAGGGATTGATTGCTTGGAAGTTTGTCTTTAGAAGAGAACCAAAATAATATCTTTTCTAACAAACTTTGTTGATCACTAGGCTGGGGGTAGTATGCCCTTATAAAGTATGTTTCTTGCTCATAAATCAGTGGTATTGGACGATTCAATTTTTCCTCCGAAATTAGAAGAGTCGATCTCTTATCGTTCTAAACCTAAAAATGATACTTCTCAACTCTATTAGACAAGGAGTTATACTTAGTAGGAAGAATTTACTATTAACTATGTTTTAAATTTCATTGTTGAGTAATACTTATTCCCAATAAAAGAATCCAGGAATATAAAGTCTTTCTTAATGAAGTATTCGATCCTCATAGATTATTCTTATAGTACTAGCTTAGCCCGAAAAACTCTAATACTCATTTATATGGAATTGGTACCTATATTCTAACATTGGGATTCATAAGTTTGGATAATAAGAAACCTATTTTCACATTTTAGGGAGTTTGCTTGAAATAGGATGTCATATTATTGTTCTAGAAATTCCATTGGCCTAAGTGCTTCGCATGCATTTCGATAGTAGGTGTTTTTTCATCCAAGGCATTTTAAGTAATCTTCATAAATTCCTTTGATAAAGAGATTCACCCTTACTTAATAGAAATTTAAGTCTTTGTTCTATATCATAATCTCAAACTTTATTCGACTTGATAACCCAGAAGATGATAGTCGGAGCTCCATTACCAAATGACGATTAACGCTTGATGAATTGCTCTAGAACTTTATAGATTCACTATTTTGGTAGCAAGATATATGGGTCTTGGTGATGAGCGATCCTTACCTCATAAACCGGGGAATTTCTTTGAGAATATCAAAATTTCTTTTCGACATTATCCTTAATAAACTGAGAATAGTTTCCATTAACCTATTTTTCTTTTATAAATCAATTTTTGGTTTGGTTTTGAGCCAACGGATCGGAAATGTTTCTTGGAAATTTGAATTTTTGCAAGTGATCCATTCTTAGAATTGTTGCTAAGAAAGGTCTTTAAGATATCTCATGATAGGAAAGTAAACCCCAAATAGAACACTTCTTGGTCATGATTCATAAACTAGTGGTTGTTTGTAGAGAGCGGACTTCTCTATCTAGAGTCTCAGTAAAGAGTATAGTTTTGAATGTGTAATTTGACAAATATATCCCTTTTTTTAAAATGAAAATGCTTGGCGAATATTTTAGAAAATTACAAGTATGGTTTATCAAAACACAATCGAGGTTAAAGCTTTCAAACGCAATTATAATTCTGAAGATTTCACAAACTATTTTTGAAATAAATGCATTTATACTTCTTTGGGTATGTAAGAGGTGTGATAATAAATCCTTTGAACTCCGAAATACCTTTCCAAGAGCATCTTTGATCAATGTTTTTAGATAGTAATGCTCTGTTTATAATGAAATTACTATATATTTATTTATTTTTATTTTTAAAAAGTATAAAAATTCTATATCCTTTTTTCAAAATACTATTTCCAATCTACCATATTTGTATAAAGTAGGCATGAAAGTATCTCAAATTTTCCTTAATGAAAAGATATTTCTTGTTTGCGAGCCTGAGAAGTCATGATTCATAAACAAATAGTCTTTGCAAACCAGAAATAGTTTTTATCAACGATTCCTTATGAATAGAGTTGAGAAATCTATACAAGAGTTTGAATACCAACCTTTCCGAGGATTCATCTTAAATAAGAGATTTTGATGATTTTGAACTTGAAAATCCCATTATCATGGTGAAGAGGTGGGCTTTTTCAACAATTTGGGTTTTATTTTCCAAATAATAATAATAAGAAAATCAGAAGTGCATATAATAAGGAGACATACTATGATAAGAAAAGAATTCGAGTTCGAGTTCTATAAGAATTTGCCTAATATTGAAAATCAAAATAATATTTTATCTTGAGAATTCTTTCGACCATGAATAAGAAGGAAATAATTCAACATAAAGAGTGTTGTCATTCAAATAAGGATAACGAGAAATTCAATAGTCTATGAAGAATCTTCAATAATGGAGTTTTCTTCATCCACATAATAAGAAAATAGAAGTCCATCAGGGAATCCATCTCTTATAGGAGAAAGTCCGAATCCAAGCTCTATAACTAGACATCGACCCACATTTGATAGCAAGAATTGTAACACCATGATATTTCCTTTGATAACAAGAATTAAAGTCTAGAATATATTCAAACCTATGTTCAGAAACAATAGGTAGAGACTCCTTAGCTTCATTGTTTAATTCAGTGGTTCAGAGAATGATATCCCAAGTTTCATTTTTTGCATATGGTAAGAAATCCAGAATTTCATAGCTTGATATCCTTGCCTCTACCAGCAAAGAAACTTGAGTTCCCGATTAGTAAATTGCAAATTTTAAACACAAATGATTAACATATATCCTTAGTTTATAATATAGTAGAAAATTGTAATTCTATAATAATCACTTGGTATACGATGGATATAAATGGTTTGTAAACTCTCAATTCCGTTATCGTAACTCTACCTTTTATTGAAGTGGCTTTAATGCGATATCTTTTATGTTTTTTCTCGAAGCGGTTAGTTTTTTAATAAACATTTGTTTAAAATCTATTTGTATTCCTTGCTTTATTTTATGTTTCAATTCGTATTAGATTATCTTGAGTTTTTAAAACGTTCAATATTTGAATTCCAAAATTGCTCATTATTTGATTTTTTGAGCTTTAATCAGAAATTTCTCCTGCATACGGATAGATATGAGCGAACTGTCTTCGATGTTGTTCATATTTTTCTAAGATCTTTTTTCATCAAAAATCTACCTCTGCATTTTTGCAAATAGATATGACTAATTTTGGCTATTCATTTATCAATTCCCGATCTATAATTTCATTTTCCAAATCGACCTTTAAACTTATAAATTTTCCTGAGTATTTCACATCTACGATGTCTATCTTCCAAATTCTTTGCTAACCGGTTGGAATTTGGCCTAAAAGTTCCAAAAGTTGCTTCATTCTTCCAATTTTTCCAGCACCATCGTTGCCTTAAAAGTTAGGATACCACTTCCTGCAAATAGAGGACTTTCGCTATTTTTTTATAGTGGACTTTGATTTTTAATCTCAATGGCGATGGAGAATTTGAGCTTTTAGATGAAAACCCTAACAAGTTCGGATTTTTCACAACGACCACCGTTGATTTGAGGAAAGATGATGCTAGGGCTTAAGTTCAATAGAGGCTTTTCTATCCGAGCATGAACTTTCCAGGGCCTATTTAACCTTCTATCATTGTTAACTAGATTCACTTGAAAGTTAATCGACAGTATGATTTATTTATTATTCGATTTCTTTATCTAACACCTACTGGAGCTCATCTAAAGCTACCGCAAATCATTTTGAACAAGCTATCATGGATCATCAAAGCGTTTCTGATCGGGATCATTATTGGTAATCAATGCATACCACTATGCATCCTTCGTGTATCACTGTGCCTATCTGTGCATCATTTCCACTTGTTTAATACAGAAGCATTGCAAACAATCAGTCCAAAACATCTCCAGGCTTCGTGTGATTGCTTTGGTGAATGATGAAGTCGGTTTTAAGCTCTTGTGAGTAGTTTTCAACCATCATGATCTCTCTTTGAAGGAAGCAGAGCCATTGTGATTGATTAGATAGCCAAATTGAAGAAAATGAGCTATCGCGGTGAATTTAATAGCCAAATTAAAGAACATTAGCTATCACAATGTATTTGATCACCGTAACTTGATCACCGTAACGAATCGACGTAAGATCATAGCCAGAGAACTATCGCGATGGAGCAAATGAAGTCATCATGATGGATTGAAATTAGACTTACATTAGCTATCATGATGAATTGGAGTTATCGCGATGAATTGAAAACGTTATGAGTCCTACTGCCTGCAAACATTAGACACGGCAGTTAATTTTGAATTTAAAAATTCAAAATTTTCAAAATTCATATTCTCTTCAATATTAGCCCGATTCAAAAAATTCTTCAACCAACTATTTTCTTTAATTATTCAAAAGAAATTTAATTTTTTTCAAAATTAGGGGTAATTCGGTCATTTTTGAAATTTAGAAGCTCAAATTTCAACTATCAAATAAAATTGCAATAAATATGAAATTAAAAAAATGTATGCAATCTTCTTTATTCAATGGCCAATACGCAAGAAATACAAGTCATCTCACTTTAGTCTAATTTGAAAACCAAGAAAGGGTAGGTATTCATATTCATATTTCTCAACGCCTCATATCGAGAAGATCAAATAATCTTCTTCTTCGTCGGCCATTAAAGGAGATCTCAAAATTTTAAAGGAGCTTTGGAATGTCCAACCCCAAATTATGCTTTGCGTTAAAAGAAAGAATGGAGAGAGGAACCCCTTTTAGGAGGGGTTGAGTCTCTGTTTATAGAGGTTGAAGAGTGGTATATCTCGCTTGGATTGGTTGATCAAAGTTGATGTGGATTCGTGACTTGGAGCGATGAATGGTATTGATGGTGCCACTTGTCATCATCCCTATACACTAGTAATTCATGTGGATCACTATCTTGGCCATGGTATCAACAAAGGTGGCATAGTTCTGTAAGAGTGCTTTGAAGCTTTGTTACACACAATCCCCTTCATATTAATACACTACTTCTTTGTATAGGCTATTTCTTGGACTTCATCATTATATGGTTGCTTTAGTTGGCACATGAGGGCTCTATTCAACACATCATGACTTTAACCAATACACGATCGCTTACGGTTCATCACGATGGCTTGAACCATCACAACGGCATGTTTATCATAATGGCTCCTTATCTACTCGACAGCATGAACTATTATGATGGCTTGAATCATCGCGATGGCTTTGGTAGCTTGGATAACCAAATCGCGGTAGCTTGAATAATCTCCTTATGATGGCTTTGGATAACATATCACGATGGCTTCGATATTTTTGGATGGCTTGGATAACATATCATGATGACTTCGATATTTCTCGATGGCTTGGATAACTTATCATGATGGCTTCAATATTTATCGATGGTTTAATTTGCCCATGATAATTCTATATATGTATGAAGGATCCATTGTGCGCGATGGTTTTAATTGTACATGATGTCTTTAATTAATCATGATGACTTTATTTTTTACTCGATGGCCTTGGATTGCACGTGATGGCTTCCACCTATATATGAAGGCTCCAAATAATACATGATGACGTCTAATTGCATAAAATAGCTTCCATCTACATATGAAGGTTCCAAATAGGACACGATGACCAATGGCTTCCATCTACATATGAAGGCTCCAAATAGGACACGACGACCTTCTTGTTTGTCAATCCGCTCTTGGAATTTTTAGTATAACATCACGTTTTATTTGTATTATTTTGATTTTAATTGAATTTGGTTTTGGGAATGTTTCTTCATGGAAGCCATGGAATTTCGGCAATGAAAGGGAAAAAGTTAAGAGGAAGAAAATGAATTGTCATGAGAGTTAATGAATGAACGAAAGGAATTTTTGTTTTAAAGAAACAATTGCAACTTTTCCAGTTCCGTCCTTAAAACATTCACTCTTTAATTCTTCATTAAATCCCAATTAAATCAAATCAACCTCTATTTTTAACATGCATGGCCAACTATAAATGAAGGCTATTTGAGCCCCCAAATTTTCCAAAAAAGCTTAGTGATTAATTGATTTAGATCAAATTTAATGTCTATCGATATCGAATATCGATATGTACATATATAACTTTTATATACGCAATTCATTAAAAACCAACGATAGTCAAACAAAGCAAATATAATTTAATAATTAATATTTCATAAATACCAATTAATTTAATTAATTTATAATGATTATAAAATAATTTTACTATGTTTTTTTCCATAGTATTCATCACTACAGTTATGCTACTTAAAGGTATAATTTAGTCAGCGAGTAATATCGAATAGTTAGAATATTAACGTTCACACATCACTTTAGCTAGTGTTGTGATCTTTTTTTCGAATTCATCGCTTACACATCATTTCAGCGAAAATCTAGTTTTAATATTATAAGTAGTACCTAGTAGCAATGATCTCTTCGCTACACTATATCACATTAGGACCTATGGAATTTGGTTTTTGTTACCATTCCAATGTTGTTCATATTCAACTTTGTTAGTCCAAACACAAAATCCTTGGTTTAATAATACCAATTACTATTAATCATTCAGCTTTGGCTAGAGAATTTAACTTTGAGTTTACTACAGTTGACCATGATACTAACCCCCTATAACCGATGAGACAAATTCTCCGTTGAAAAGTGTTTCACTTTCAATACTTCAATTCAGAGTCAACTACAATTGCTTGATAGATGTGATGCCATAATTTAACTATAATTAAAGTAGGGTGTCCACATTAAAGTCAACGGTATTCTCAAGTCGGAAGAACGGTGTAATATCATCACTTCGAGATTCTCTATTTGACCGTATTATATTAACCAATAGAAAACTCTCAAATAAGTCATTCCATAAATATCTTATAATTATCAATATGCAAATCCTTGGTTCCTAAGCAACCACGAGTAGCATATTATCTAACATTTAGAGAGTATTACGCACTATGGTCTCAATGGATGCATCGATATCCTATCTTGAAACATCTTGACTAGGAATATTTAAAAATAATAGCTTATTTTCTAATATGATTAATTTCTCATAATTACAACACATTCGTAATTACTATCACATAACATAACTTATTTTGAATAAGATCAGCTATCGACTTAGGCACATGTAATGAATTACATAATTTCTCTTAGGGCATACCCCGAACTCTATCGTAGCCAAGCACAAATTTTAAGATTCTAATTTTCGAAATCCAAAGTGTCTATTTGCTAATCCCTATGCATCACTATTTAATTACTCATTTTAATTTCATTAAGTAAGAGATTTGATGATTTTTGGCTAAGAAATTAGTTAATGGAGGTTTAAAGTTAATTTTGGGAAGTGGAAAAATGATTAGTGGCTATCCTACCAAGCTGATCAGGCACGATTCTCGAAATGAGTTACTGTTCCTAATTTGGCTTAAGTTAATTACCCGCTAATCTTTCCAAAAACCGTCTAACTTCAAATGATCATATCTCCTAATCCGATAAGGCCAAAAATTTATAGTGGCCACTCTATGGAAAGAGAAACCATCGTATCATTCAACTGGAAGTGGGATCATATCTTAATTTGGCTATTCAAAATTTATTGCCCTTGTAGGTTTTTAGGGTAGAAACCATCTAATATTTATTCTCATATTCAAAAATGTCAGCACTCAACATTCCTCAATGTTATATCTAATCTAACCCAACTTGGTTAGCAAAATAATACTTTAATGATGTGCTAATATGCAAAAATGTAGGTCATTGCATTCTCCCTCCTTTACAAATTTCTTCTTTGAAATCCAAACCGAATATACATAACCAAACAATATAATTATCAAACATGCCTAACATTCAACCAAGCATATCAAACATCAAATTTGCACACAGAAGTAAAAAAATAAGATCTATGCAAACCGTAGGGTGTATGGTACTACACTAGCAAAATAGAATATAAATGTGAAAGTAAATGCATCGAATCGAGTCTTACCAAATAAAGAGCTCCGGATAAGTAGTTCCTATGCTCTACTCAGTCCTCTATGTGCCATCATCCTTGCTTTCACTCCACCAAACCTTTACTAACTGTACTGTCTTCCTTCTCAGCCACTTCATACTCTAACCGACTATACGAGTCAGCTTCCAAAGTCTTAATGCTTCAGTTTTAACTTCTTTATCATCATGTTAATTCAGTATCACATTCGCGCCTGAGTCATGCACAAACTTCCTAAGATGAAAAACATGGCACACATTGTGCACACCTTCCATCTTCTAAAGTAAGTCGACTCTACATGAAAGGTTCCCTATCCTCCTAAGTATTAGAAATGGACCTATGAATCTCAATGCCAAGTTCTTCTTAGTACCAAAATTTCTTCAAAGAGGAAATCTTGAAAAAAATATGTCGCTGATAGAGAACTCAAGATCATGTCTTCTCTTACCAATATATTTTCTTTATCCGTTCTGAGCAGCTTTCATTCATTGCCGAATGATCTTCTCTAAAGTCCCTCTAGTCATATCTGGCCCCAATATCGGTTTTTTGGCTGCTTTCTACCAACATGAAGGAGCATTGCATGGTTTTCCATATAATGCTTCAAGTGGTGCCATAATAATGCTCGATTAGTAACAATTACTGTATGTGAACTAAACAACTTTCAAATGATCATCCATGAGTCTCTAAAGTCATGTATGCAAACTCGCAAGAGATCCGCTAAGTCACGATTCACTCTCTCAGTTTTCCTCTACTCAAATGCAGCTCTGTCTCCAACATCTCTTATAAACTCTTCCAAAAACTACTCATGAATAATGGATCTGATAATTGATAATGCTCTTCTTCACACCATGGAATTGTATTATTCATTTCATATACAAGTTGGCCAATTTTGATGCCACTGTACTAGATTTTATGGCTATGAATCGAGCACTCCTCATATTTGCAAGATAATTCCTCTTCAGAGCCTACCTTTTTTCTCCTCATATTCTAGTTTTCTAAGCTAAGCTATTGGCTCCAACTTCTCTTTGATGGATGATAGGGATTATTTATTATGAAAGTATGGAAGAATGGAAAAGGACGATTATACTTGTAGCCAAAAAATGGATATAAAATATCTAGTACATCTCCTCTTTTTCTCCTTATTTCTCTCAAGATTAATATTTATCCAAATAAGCATATCTAACCCATGTTATCCAAATCTACGGCTTCCCCTTTTGTCATAAACATTTAGTAGATTTTTTGCCTAACTAGTATCTTTATATTAATTATTCAAATACTTATTTTAGCCCATTTATTTAATTAAATCGGTATTTAATATTTATATTTGGTTTTTATTTATTTAAAAGCCATAAATAATTGAAGTATAAAGCCTCTATGGACTTTGCTGAAATGAAGTATTGGACATGGGTTCAGTTTCTTACGTATCATTTAGGTGAATTCAAATTTCTAATTTATTAAAGCTAAGTAAAACTATATTATGCATGTTTTATTTTCATGATAATTATATCATTGCGATATCTTGAGTTTGTCATGGTTAAAAAACTTTAATAATACCAATAGTAAATTTGTTAGTACAGCTTCAAATCCTTGGTTTAATCTGACAAGGCTTATCAATTAACTATTTTAGTTTGGTCCGCGGGTGCGGCGCAGTGGAAAGGAGGCCTGGGTTCTGGTAAAAAGACCCAGGTTCGATTCCTACCATGCGCTTCCCTATCCTATATAAATTTACCCGGGGGTATGGGGGCTTGGATCAGCGGACGGCTTTACTATACCCTCCTCAGGAGTTTACCGGTCCGCCGGGTTCTCCTGGGTTTTAAAAAAAAAAAAAAAAAAAAAAAAACTATTTTAGTTTGGTGATAGACTTTGAATTTAATTTAACTACCAATTATGGTGATACAGACCTTCTACAATGAAAGCAATGAATCCTCACTTCAAGTGGTTCAATGAATACTCAATTATTATCATAATATAAGCATATTTTCATGTGATTAACCATAATCAAAATATAGTTTAGACACTTAAGATCAATAGTACTCTAAATTCTAAAGACCATTGTACATCGTCACATGGATATTCCTCATTTTACTTAATTACATGTAACCTTTATATGACTCTCAATGAGTCATTCTATAACTGTTCCAAATAACCGTAAGTACTTAACACCCCATTATCCCCGATGGTTACTAATAATTCACCATCCACTTTATGGTTAGTGTTACATACACTATCTCAACTGATGTATTGATATTCTTTTATCGACACGTATTAACCAGGAATATTTAAGGTTAAGTATTTTTAATACATGATTCAATACTCATTGTTTACAAACACATTTGCAACCACAAGAAATAAAATACTTTTCCTAAGGATTTTCTATCTGTATATATTTATGTTTGATGATCATTACTTATATCATAATATTAATACATTAATAGAAAAAAAACCAATTGCGTACATTATTTAAAACACGGTTCTCAAACAAGAGTTGAAGGATATAATAAAGTATAGCTATTGCTTGTTTAGTAAGATATTGCTCTGTCATTTTCTTCCTCTCTTATTACAAAAATATTAGGGCCTAACTTTAATGGTGGCAAGTGCTTCAAATTTTCAAAACTTAATCAAGCAAAATGAAATAGAAATAGGTGGTTATCTCTTGATTGCTGCAATCTATAGATTTGTCTTTTGGATCTAGGATTTATTCTATCATTCAAAATGTTTCTCCTAACTTCATTCTAAGTTAATTCTATGTTTTTCTTATATACCTTTTAATTTTTTTTTACATCCCTTTAATTCTCTATCTCTCCCTTTTGTGCATATGTGCCATTTTGGATTATGACTTGAATATCAAAATTCTCCCTTTTGAGTCAACTGTATACACTTATTTTGCTGACTTAATTAAAATAATGTTATGCTCTCTATTATTTGTTTGCTATGAACAATAATAAATTTATTCATCTTTGTTCTATATGTTTATTTATCTTGTATGTTTAACATAGATCTAGACCTTCTTATCACGAATTTATATATGTCTATGTGGTCTATTTTTTATTATTATTAAAAAAAAATATAAATTTTAGAACAAACTTATTAAAATGTCAATTTCCATATTACAAGATTTTGATTTGAATGATTACATATAAATTTCTACGTGAATAAAACTTTGAAATATTTTCATTAATTAATTATAGTTGACAACATAATATGATGACTTAATTATCTTACGTTCAAATTATTCTATAATAAATCTGGCCAATTTAAAAAAAAGAGGAAACATTAGTCTACTAATCTTTTCTTATTTACAGTTGTATTTAAACTAGCACTAGATCTTTGTTTTAAAGGCAAATATTCTAATTCACGGACTATTTGGATATAATTCTTATTTTGTTTTATTTTGATTTGTATGTGTATACATACATACATACATATATATATATATATATATATATATATCAATGTGATAATATTTATGTGCGTGTGTATGTTTATTTAACTTGGAATTTCAAAAGGGGTTTTTTGAAAAATATGATAGTAAACTTTTGAACTACTTTAGTTAGACTTTGTATTCATTGATTTATTGCATGTAATATAAATAAAGTATATTTTAATGAATACTACTATACAAGATATATATGTGTATGTGTATGTATATATATATAAACACACACACACACAAACGCGCACGCACATGCACACCCACATATTTGATCAAATTTTTTTTTCTTCTGGTTTTGGACAAAAAAGGCATATATAAAGGGGAAATGTTTCCGTTGCAGTTTAAATCACAGCACCTAAACAACATTCAAATTAACTATGTACACTTCTCATATGTTGCACTTGCACTTTTACACATGGGATTATTTGATGCACTCATCATAACATAAAAACAATTTAAAATTAATTTTTTTTTGGAGAATTGTAAGAAAACTAACATTTTATTCAAAAGAAAATTTGAAAATGTTCTAAAAGAATTTGAACCACATAGGTCTAATAGATATCTAAAAGGATAGTTTTTGAAATTTACCCAGTTGCTCCGCTTCCGACTGGCCTATTTCCAACTGTGGTATCGAAAACTAATAATCTATACTGTCTAAATCAGTCATGTTAGGGCTAATCTATTAAACTTATCACTTTAATAGGGGTGTCTAAAAATTATGTCTAGACTTGGGTTTGGGTAATCAAGGACCCCACCCTCCTTGGCTATCGACTTGGCTCGAAAATGAAGTGAGCTCAAAGACTGCTCCTAGTAGAAAATGCACAATTTGAATTGGGTCTTGGGAAAATTTTGAAAATTGTTTGAAAATTAAAAGTATAGATTTAAATTTAAAAGATAAATATATACATCTATATATATTACAAAAGTTATAATATAATGAAAATTTTCAAAATGTTTGAAAATAAATGTAAGTTAATTTTAAGTTAATTTTGAAATTAAACTCATTATAAAGATTAATAAAATTATTAAATTAATCAAATGAGTTAATTAAAAAATATATTTATATGCATGTATAATATATAGAGATATATGTTATGTTGTCTGAAAATGTTTAAGCAATATAAGTATACACGTATATATGTAAAAATAATTTTTCAAAGTTAATAAAATTTAATTAAAATTGTTTAATTAAATAAATAAATTAAAATCTAATTAATATATTAGAATACATATAAATAAAGATATATGTGTATAACCATAAAGGTTATAAATAAAGGTACACATATTCAATATAAACGTGTAATTGAATAATGCAACATTAATTGAATTGTTAGTTAAATAAATTAATTAAATAAGATTTAATTAATATAATGTGATACATAATACTATTATATAAGTAAATTAAATTATAAAACTTATAAAAGAATAAAAATTATGTAATATAAATGTATATATTAAAGGTAAATTAATAAGAAACCCTAATAAGATTTAAGAATAAATGTATATGTATCATATTTAAACCATGATTTCATATGTGTCTAACACTTGAATCACGAGGGTAATTCAAAAGAAATGCATTATTCCATAAGAAGATATCACTTAATTAAATATGCTGAAGGTTATGATTTTCAGTATAAAGTTGTCCTTTACCATTTATATATTAATAGATTATTACATACTCCTCGTTTGTTGATATTCCTCCAGCTAAGGATGTTATCTATGGTACTATTAATATACTAAATAGATGAGGTAAGAAATATGTACGTATTTATTGATATTTCTCAAGGTACATACATTTACACTTAGGCCATCGTGAATGGTAGGTACAAGTGAATAATCTCTTTCGATTTGTTAATATTCCTTAAGGATAAAATGAGGTTAGGATTAAGAACTATGGGTTAGGAGTTGTATATGATACAACCAATAATGTGTTATCCATCGTTTACGATGGTATGATTTGTTGATATTTCTTAAGGTCGGAATCCCAGGGCAAACGAATCTAAACACCCACTAGTAAAGTTGAAAGACTTCTATGTTTTCTCTTAGGGTTTGGAGAAACAAAAAGAACTAGTAGGAGCTTATTAGTAATCGAAATGTAATGTATAATGTTACTAATATTCTATGAATATCTACTATAATAATGTCTTAATTTACTAAGTTAAAATTTGTAGAAAATGCCTAAACCCAAGTTGTTTTCAGAAAATGAAAAACTCACTGGACCTAACTATGTTGATTGGCTAAGAGCGATTAAGATAGTGTTGACTTATGAACATATTTGGCCATCGATAACTACACCTCCAAAAGAACAACCCACTGATGATGCAGACCCCGGGCTTGCTTAAGAGACATGAGTTTCGAACCTAGATGTCGCCTAAATTTTCATATTGTTTATGTTAGACAAGCCGTTGCAAAGGCTATACAGAAACATGCATGTCCATGAGATTTTTGATTGTCTCAAAGCTCTTTTTGGTGAATAGTCCATTCCACAAGATATGAAATTTCAATGAAACTGTTCAATACCAAAAATATTAAGGGATAAAAGGTGGACAATTACGTTCTAATGATGAAAGACTACATTTGATAGACTTGCATAGCTGAACGCAGTGATAAGCAATAAAATGTAAGTAGACTTGATTTTTGGTTCTCTTATTCCGTAGTATGAGCCATTCATATTAAACTACAATATGAACCAATTGAACGTAAGCCTCATGGTGCTCTCCTATATGTTGAGGTTGGCCGAGTCTTCATCTAAGGATCAAGGAGCAATACTTTCTATTAAAAGGAACGTGTCATCTTCGAAAGGTTCGAAGAAGTGGCAGCAGATTAACGAGAAAAAAAATGCTGCCTTTGACATAGGTAAGTGTCACCATTGTCGCTAGAAAGGGCATTGGAAATGGAGCTATCCATAGTACTTGAATATTGTCATATAGAAGAAACAGAAATAAGCTGCTGCTCCATTAGGTATACACATGATTCAAAATTATTTTGCAATCAATAAATTATTTTGGGTTTTGGATACTAGATCTGGAACTCATATCTATGATTCGTTACAGGGAGAAAGGAATAGACGTCATGTGGCGAAGGGAGAAATGAGCCTTCAATTTGCTAATGGATCTTTGGTAGATGCAACGAAAGTCGGAGATTTTCATTTATATTTGCCAAATGTATTATTTTTAATATTAAGTAATTGCTATTATGTGAAAGGCTTATTTGTGGTTTCATTTTTTTATCTAGATTTTTTGAGTCTGCTTATGTATTCTGTTATGCTAGTAATGTCATGAACATTATGTTAAATGGTAATAAAATCTATGATGGTATTTTATATAATGGAATTTGTGTGATTAACACTAATTATGTCTGATGTGAGAAATTCTTCTAATGTCAGCATGAATAAAAACTATCTTTGGCATTTTTGGCTAGGTTACATAAGGGAGAAACGACTACACAAATTGAAAACTAAAGGTTTTATATCACCATTTGTTTTTGAATCATTTGATGTGTGTGAGTCATGTCTCCAAGAAAAAATAACCAAGACCACTTAGTGGGAGCAATGAAAGAGAAATTAACTCTTGGGTCTTGTACATAATGATGTATGTGGCATGATGCTTATAATCACTAAGGACTATAGTTCTTACTTTGTAACCTTCATGGATGATTTCTCAGGACTTGGATATGTGTATCTTATGAAGAACAAATTCGATGTCCATGAAAAGTTTGTTGAATATAAGAACGTGGTTGAAAATCAGATGAACCATAAAATTTAAAACACTTGAATCTGATTGAGGAGGTGAGTATGTTAGACAAGAGCTTTAATGGTACTTAAAAGATAATGGTATTACCTCTCTGGTTATTCCACCATATACTCTATAACACCATGTTGTTTTCGAAGCAAAGGAACTGAACCTATTGGATACGGTTCATTCCATGATGAGTAAAGTTGACTTGCCTCTATCCTATTGGGGATATGCACTAGATACCGTAGTGTATATGTTGAATTTGATACCCATGAAATCTGTGCCTAAGATGCCATATGAGATGTAGCATGGGCAGATAACCCCACCTCAAACATTTGAAGGTATGGGGTTGTTCAGCTTACGCTAAGAACGTTGGTCCAAATAAACTTGAGGCAAGATCGACTTATGTAAAAGCATAGGATATCCTAAGAACTACATATGATATATTTTATACAACACCGACGAACTTAAGGTTATTTTTTCTCAATATGTTGTCTTTTTGGAAAAGTAATTTCTATCAAAAGAAATTAAAAGTAAAGTCGTGGAATCAGATGAGATCCAAGAGTCTAACATGAAAACTGAACCAGTGGGAGAACCTATTCACATGTATACAAAATCACGCAATCTATTAGGCCTGGTAGGGAATATTGCATACCATACCCCGGTTTTCTCGTTTTTGGAGAGAAAGAGGACTATATCTTAGATGATGACACTCCTCTATCATTCCCACAAGCATTACAGAGTAAAGACTCTACACTTTGGCTTGAAGCAATGAAATCTGAAATAGATTCCGTATATGAAAACAAAGCATGGACTTTAGCTGATATACTCGAAGGAATAAAACCCATCTGCTGTAAATGGATTTTTAAGAAAAAGCTAAATGCAGATGGACAAGTGGAGACTTGCAAAGAAATACTAGTTGCGAAAAGATTTTTTCAAATTCAAGGAGTTGATTATGATGAAACCTTTTCACTCATAGCAGTACTTAAATCCATTTAGATAATGCTAGCTATTACCGCATTTTATGACGATGATATATTTCAAATGGATATAAAGATGACATTTCTAAATGGTGATTTGAAAGAGACCATCTATATGTTGCAGCCCAAGGATTTCGAGGTCACTAGAAGTATGGGCAAGGCTTGCAAGTTATTAAAATGCATTTCTAGACTTAAACAAGCTTCGAAGAAGATGGAATAAGTGCTTTGAAGTAATAAAGCAATTAGGTTTTGATAAAAACACAGAGGAAGCATATACCAAAAAGAACAAAAAAATGCTATCGTATTCTTAGTGTTATATGTTGATGATCTTCTATTAATTGGCAATGACGTTTCGTTATTACAATCATTGAAAGCTTGGTTTTCAAGAACTTTTCCATGAAGGATTTGGGTGAAGAAGCTTATATATTAGGTATAAATATCTATAGATATAGATCTAAAAGGCTGTTGGAGTTGTCCAAATCCATATACATAGATACCATACCGAAGAGGTTCGATATAAGAATTCTAAGCGTGGAAGTGTTCAGACACATCTAGAATCATCCTTTCTAAGAAGGACGCTTCTCAAACTGACGAGGAGAAAGAGCGTATAAAGAGGATATCGTATGCTTTGGAAATTGGCTCTATAATGTATGTTATGCTATGTACTAGACTGGATGTGGCTTGCGCCTATGTAGTCAAAGCACTTAACAGTTCTATAGCAATAGAGGTGAAAAAAGTTATAGTGGGGACATAACGAAAAATAGTGGAGGTGCAAAAAGCTGCATTAAATATAAACCAAACATTTAAAGTTAATTTGTTCTCATTCTCACACCTTTGTGAAGTAAACATATTATTTAATCTTATATAACAAAACTGAAGAATATCATGATTTTGTAGTCCGTATTTGGTGATTATAATAGATTTCTAACTTATATCGAGCATTTATGCCTTAATATTAGGTCTTTACCCTAACTTCATTGATTTGGCTTAAAGGAGAATTAGTTAAATCAATCGTTTTATATCATGTTGTTAAAGCGGGTGCTAAAAACTCCCGATTTAGCGGATGTAGCGGAAAATAGTAAGGCTTAAAGCAGATCTACTTTTTAATAGTAGTAAATTCAAAAAGCATAGCGACCGAAGAGCTCTCAGGGCTATAGCAGGGATTTTGCAGGGTATTAGCCAGACTTTAACTATACAGGCTTGTGCATTAGGATGCATAAGCCGTTACTAGTGTAATCCGAAAGAAAAGCACGAGACAACTATAAAATGCATATTAAAGTGTTTAAGAAATACCCAGGACTTATTCCTAATAAATGAAAATGAAGACTTGCTTATTAAGGGGTATAACGACTCTAGCTTTTAGAGTGATATCAATGATTGAAAGTTAGTGTCGGGTATGTCTTTATTGTAAATGGTAGAGCCGTCAATTGGAAATGTTCCAACATGAAACAGTAGCTAATTTCATGATGGAGACCGAATACATCGACCTCAATGAAGAAGCTAAACTACTGGTCTGGATGCATAAATTTCTCAGTGAGCTAGAAGTGGTTCCCGATATGAAAATCCAATGGCATTGTTCTATGACAATAATATAGTGATGCAGATTGCAGATGAGCTTAGAAATTCAGAAGAAATCATGACATTCTTCAAAAGTTCCACCTAATTAGAGAACTCATTGAGAAGAAACTGTTCGTGATACAAAGGGTAGATTCAAAGGACAACATAGCAGATCCATTTGTTAAGAACTTAGCCCGTCGACTCTCAAGAATTTGATTGAAGGGATGAGATTGATATTCCATAATTGGCCCCAAGTGCAAGTGGGAGATTGATTGAGTTAAGGGTATGCCCTAGGGAAATTCTGTGATTTATTTCGAATTACTAACTCAGAAATCAATTCTCATTCGTAATAAAGGTGTTTTCTTTCTATTACATATTTGTCATAATGTGTTATAAATAACTAAATGTTCAAATATTTAACAACTGTAAATATCGTGTTTTTGATAGTAATTATTAATAGTTTTAATCATGACTATTATGCCATAATATAATAAACAAACAATTTTAATTCTTTCTAGTTAAGATGCATTGAGACTGAATATCAATGCATCCGTTAAGACTAGACTACATAACGCTATCCCAATATTGGATAGTGAAATACTCATGGTTGTTGGACACACCAAGGGGTTACGTATTGATAGTTATTGGATAACTATGGAATGACTCACTCATTATTTTTTGGTTGTTAATATAACTAATGTTAATATAACATAGTCCATTGAATGACTATAGGTCGGTCGAGTGTAAGTATTGGAATTAAAACAATATTCAAGAGATGATTCGTCTCCTCAGTTATATGGGTTTAATATCACAGTTAACTAAAGTCAACTCAAAGTAAAAATCTCTAATTAGAGTAGTTCGGTTAATAGTGATTGTTATTATTAGACAAGGACTTTGTGCTTGGACTATAGAGTTGGATATTGACGATATTAGAAATTTGATCATGACCAAATTCCACAAGTCCAAAGTGATATAATTTTAACGAAGAGAATTGGTGTAAATAATTATCACTAATGGGCAACACTTATAATGAGTAAAAATGGATTTTACCAACGGATGTGTAAGCGATAAATTCAGCTAAAATGTCACACCACTAGCTAAGGTGATGTTTGAATGTTAATATTTGAATTGTTCAATATTAATCGCTGATTGAATTTACACATTTGAGTCATCCAATCGAAATTTATGAATATTATAAATAAACCACATGATTTAATTAATTTTAATTTCTGAAATTGGTTAAATTAATTAATATTTATGAAATATTAATCAGTTTGTTTAATTTGTTAGATGCCAATAGTATTTAGTGAAGAGTATATATAAAGTCAAAAATGCACATATCGATATATAATATTGGTAGTTTAAATTTGATTTAAATAACTTAAGTACTGAAATAAGCTTTAAATAAATTAATTCGTATGGAATATTAATTGTTAAAATATTTCTTATTTTATTTATTTGATTTCCATTAGTATTTAATAACGTGTGTATATAAAAGTTATAAATGCACGTATTATTATACGATATCAATAGGAAATTTAAATTGGATTTAAATAGTATTAATACTAACTGAATTTTCCAAAGTTTGAACATGAAGCCCATACAAAATGGCGGGCCATAATATTGAGAATGGGAAGGGTTTTTGAGTTTGAAACGAAAAGGAAATCTTAATTAAAGGACAGAAAAAGCCATGTCTTTATTACATACCTATTTCCTCCTTTGATAACATATAGCTTTGTCATTTTCTCCTTTCTCGTTATAGAACATTAGGGCCTAATTTTGTGGTGACAAGAGCTCCAACCAAATTTAACAAAGTAAAATTAAATAGAAATAGGTGATTATCTCTTGATTGCTATTGATCTGGAGATTGATCTTTTGGATCTAGAATGTATTCTATCATTTAAAGTGTTTCTTCTGACTTCATCCTAAAGTAACTCTATATTTTTTCTTATATACCTTTTATTTTCCATTTACATCCCTCCAATTCTCCATCTCTTCCTTCTGTTCATATGTGTGATTTGGGATTATGACTTGAATATCATAATTCCCCCTATTTAATTCAATAATATACACTTATCATGTTGATTTAATTAAAAACTACGCTATGCTCTTTGTTATTTGTTTATTACGAAAAGTAATAAATTTATTCATCTTTATTCTATATGTTTATTTATCTTGTATGTAATAACCTAGATATAGACCTTGTTATCACAAATTTTATATGCCTATGTTGTATGTTTTTTTATTATTGTTTAAATAAAAATTGTAAATTTTAGAACAATCTTATTAATTATTCTGTTTTCATTTACAAGATTTTGATTTGAATGTTTACACATAAGTTGCTTTATGAATGAAACTTTGAAATAATTTCATTAATTAAGTATTGTTACCAACATAATATGATGACTTAATTATCTTATGTTTAAATTATTCTAAAATGAATCTTGCCAACTAAAACAAAAGAGGAAATATTAATTTAGGGATTTATTTCTTGTTTATAATTATATCTAGACTAGTACTAGATCTTTTTCTAAAAGGCAAACATTCTAATTCACAAACTAGTTGGATATAATTATTATGTTGTTTTATTTCAAATTTTGTTTTGATTTTTGTGTGTATATAAATATATATACTTAAGTAGTAATTTTATGTATATGTGTATGTGTATTGAACTCAAAGTTTCAAGTGGGGTTTTATGAAAAATATAATAGTAAACTTTAGAACAACTTTAATTAGACTTCATATTCATTAATTTATTGCATGTAATATAAATAAATTTTATTTTGATGTTAACCACTATACAAGATATATATAAACACACACACATATATGTATAAACACAGTCACATAGATTGATTAGCAAATTAATTTTGGATAATTGTACTAAAATGAAGATTTTGTTCAAAAGAAAATTTAGTAAAGTTCTAAATGAATTTTGACAACATAGGCCCAATAAAGATCTAAAAGCATTTTTTGAAATTTATGCAATTACCCTAGTTTCGACTTGACTGGTTCCAATAATAACATAGCGGGAAGTGGAGACAGAGGATACTAAAGCTCGGGAGGTAGCTAAGAAGGCGAGTAGGGAGGCTGGCGAGGTGGACTTAAAGTTGGCACAGGAGGCAGACGAGGATAGGGAGAGGGCTGAGAAGGAGGAGAAGGCGGCGCCATACCGTAGGGAAAGGCTAGACAAGGCAAAGAAGGGGACTGGCCAACTAAGTGCGGACTTGACAAAACACACAATTGATTATCGGACAGATGTGGATGTAGTAGTCGCTAGGAAGGGAGAGGATGCCACGTGGAAAAACCGGTCGAGAAACATGGTAAGGATCCTTCTTATGGAAAACTGTTTGTTTCCTATTCCCATTAGCGAGTTTGACACCTCAGCTTTTGACAAAGCCAAGGTGGCTAAGGAGATGAGACGCTAAGTATTTCGGTGCCGGTTGTGCTAACTATGGAGTAGATGGATTCCTTTACTCGGCCAGCTAAGGAGTTAGGCTTGTAGTTATTTTTTTATTTCCTTCTTTTGTAAGCTTGTGAGCCATGTGCCTCCGTGATTTTGTGCATGAATAGAATTCATGTTGTAAATATTTACTTTATTGTTTTATCTACTCTTGTCTATCTGTGCATAGCTTGTATGGTAGCATGCTTTGAGTAACTGACATAGTCACAAGGTTGATTGGCAAAGTAGGGTAAGTGATAAGGGGCGAATGTGGCTCATTCTTGCAAACTTTGCACCCCCGACTTGATTAACTTATTGTGGCTGATAGATGGGCCGGTTAGTGGACTCAGATGCAAGCATTGACCGTGCAACCCGACAGCTTGTTCAAGTGTTGAGACTAGCTATGATGGTCGAGCTTCTCTATGTTGCTCTATTATCGGAGGGTCTAGGCATTAACCTAAGCATTGAGTGATCCAAGGTTCTCTTGGGTGACACACTAATAGCATGAATGGAAGACACTCTTGGTTGGAACCTATGCATTGACATGTTAGAAGGTTACTCTCGGGTGACATAGTGCAAGAAGAGTGTCAAGCGATCCTGGAATGACCCTAAGCGTTGCGTGGCTCGAAGGTACTCTCGGGTGACACATTGCAAGAAGAGTGGTTGGCGGTCCCGACCCATACCTAGGCGCTTAGTAGCTTGAAGGTTACTCTTAAGTGACATGTTTCCAATCGATGGATGACCCAGCTTATTTTTATGCAGGTGTATTATGGATGTCGGACTTTGCTGTTACTTAGGGTAGCAGTGCTAGTCTCTACAACAATACCCAATCTTGCATAAGGGATGAATGAAATCATGCGCGAAGGATACGTGATCGTCACAATCACATCTTGGACGTCGATGCATCCTGACATGATGGGAAGGGACATCTCACTCAAACTCATAGGGTAGTGGGTAGTCCCAGAACAAGGAAGTGAATGCATGACAATTGAATCTTGTTGGATAGCCTAGCAGTCTCCAACAAGGAAGTGACTGCACTGCAATTTGCCCTCTTTGACAGCCAACTGATAAGGAAGGGAGCACGGCTAACATTGACCTTGGCGACAAAGGTCAACAGTCCCTAATAAGGTATAAACACATAATAACTCATCCTTCATTGAATATCCTAGGCTACTCGAAGGTTCTTTAAGGTGACATGCTATTATTTGAGAGTGGCAAGTATGCCTGACTCGAACTTGAATGCTAAGTCGTAGTCTCAAACAAGGAAATAAATTCATAGCAATTCACCCTCGTTGGATAGCCGACTAACAAAGAAGGGATCCTGGATCAAGTAGTCCTTGGCAACAAAGGTCAATAGTCCCCAAACAAGGTAATGCACGCATAATAACCCATCCTTCGTTGGATAGCCCTTGAGAACGTGTTGAACAATGTTGGCTCTAGAGGCTTCAATGTATTCTTTATAAAGTATGTATTATATGGCCTTATAATTATTGTCGGTTCTTATATGTGATAGGACCGGAGGTGTGCTGGGTTCCAAGTGCGAAAGATATTGTTGGTTCCATCTCAGTGAGAGAGGCGATATGCACCATATGATAAGACGACGCTTATAACATATGGCCCCTCCCAGCTTTAGCCAAGCACTCCTTTAGCCATGTTCTTTTTATTTACAAACACCTGGCATAGGACTAGGTCACTGACAATGAATTTTTAGAGCTTTAATATTGCATTGTAGTGCTTGGCGATCTTTCTTTTGTAAGCTTCAGTATGGAGTTCGACTTCGTCTCTTCGTTCTTCTACAATGTGAGTTCAGACTTGAGTAGCTCGTTGTTATGCTCAGTGTCGAAGGTTCAGTGCCAAGGTGAGGGGATGTCTACTTCTAAGGCAACATGGCTTTGTATCCATAGGAGATAAAAAAAGGAGTATGGCTGGTTGACGTGTGGCTAATAGTAGCCTTGTCGGATGGCCTTTTTGGCTAGGCTTTGCCATCCAGCATGATCCCTACAAAACTTTTCATGCAGCTCCTTTAGAATCTAGTTGGCTTCGTCTTTAGACATGCGCTGCTTAAGTGCTATGAAGTACCCCCATTTGTAGAGCTTCCCATCTATGATCATGTAATCGGAATCACAATATAGAATCTTCATGGCTTCCATACGATCGGCGTAAAGCTCCTTAATTGTTAAGTATTAATAACAAACACCATCTAGTTATCCATGGATGGCTCATCAATCTCCGTCGTTGTTTCCCCCATCTCGTAGCACAGGTTGTCTTGAATTTCTAAGAGGACCAATGGAGTGATTCTTCTGGATTGCTTGTTGCCTTGGCTAGCTAATCGTCCTTAGCATTCTGCTCCCTAAGTATTTTCTCCAACTTGAACTTGGCAAACATGCTGACTATTGTTTTGGTCTCGGGAACGTACAAGGCCAGTTCCTTACCCTTGAGTTGAAAGCACACACTGATCTGATTGAGGACCAATAACGAAAACTGTAGGCATCGATGGACTTCACATGTAATTTTCTTTCCATCCCAAGGTCGACCAGGATAACTTCATATTTAGCTTTATTATTGGCTTGGAAGTAAGGTGAATCATGAAACATAACTCCCATCCTTTAGGCATGATAAGGAACATGCTGGACCCTGCCCTTTTTCATTTGATGCTTCGTCCACATACAGGCACCAAGCTTGCTGGCTAATGATGGTCTCTTCTTTACTGCTGTCTGGGCTTGAGTACTCGATAATGAAATCTATGATGACCTACCCTTTGATGGAAATGTGAAGCTGGAATGAGATGCGATGTTGACCAAGCTTGACAGACACTTCGATAACCGACATGTTGTATCGGGTCGGTTAAGGATTTTCTTCATGGGGTTGATTGGTCATGACTTTAATGGGATGTACATGGAAGTATGGCCAAAGTTTATGGGCTGCCTTGAGCAGGTAGAAAGCAAGCTTCTGCAGCCTAGCATATCTCATTTCTCAGCCAATCAACTTCTTACTAACACAATAGACTTCCGCTAGGTCTTCTCATTTTCTTTCATTAAGGTAGCGGTGATTCCATGGTCAGTTACTACAAAATATATATACAAATCCTCCCCACCGATGGACTTAGGTAGTACCAGAGGGTGGCCAAATGTTGCTTTATCACCTCGATTACCTTAGTGCATTCATCGTTGTAAGTGAAGGACTTTCCCTTCTTGATGAGGTCAAAGAAAGGGAGACACTAGTTAGTTTTCTTTGACATGAACCATCTTCATGCTACAACCATCTCATACAAGGTTTGCAATTGTTTCATGGTTCTCGTGACCTGCATATCTCGGATGGGTTGGAATTTGTCGTGACTAGCTTCAATGCCCTTAATGCTCACACATACCCTAGAAATTTACCAGATCAGACGACAAAGGAGCATGCTTCTTTAGATTCATCTTCGTGTTATATTAGCACAGTATGCTGAAAATTTAAGCCAAGTTTTGTACATGTCCCAGCCTTTTTGGACTTCGCCAGCATGTCATCCAAATAAACTTCCACAGACTGACTGATCTGTTCAAAGATCATAGGTTTATGAGGTGTTGATAGGTGGTGCTCGCATTTTGCAAGTTAAAAGGCATGGTGTGATAGCAGTACATTCCAATATTTGTGATGAAGGAGGTGTGCTCTTAGTCCAGGCCATGCATGACAATCTGATTATAACCAAAATATGCATCCATAAAGGTGAGGAGCTCATGACCACTAGTTGCATCTACAAGTTGATCAATGTAAGGAAGGGAAAAGCTACCTTTGAGGCCTGCTTTGTTGAGATTGAGAATGTCTATACGAGTTCTCCAAGTCCCATTTGGCTTTTTGACCTATACAGGGTTGGCTACCTAGATCAGATATCCTACCTCCCGAATGGAGCTATTGGCTAACAGCTTCTCCAATTCTTTCTTAATAGTTTAATACCTTTCTAGGTTGAGTAGTTGATGCTTTTAATAGATGTGGCTGGCTTTGGGATCAATGTTGAGTGCATGGCAATTGACCTTGGGATTAATGCCAGTTATATCAACGTGCCCTCATATAAAGACATCCTTTCTTTGCCATTAGAATCTGGTCATATCCTCCCTTACTTCCGTGCTAGATGTTGGGATTCAAGCTGTTTGACCAAAGGCAACTAACTTAAAATGGACCTATGTACAGAACTCATACAAAGTTGGATTGACTTGAAATTTTGGAAAAACATTTATAAGACACAGAAGAAGGCTCACAAAAAATTAGAGCATTTGGAGTTGATTTGATGGATCACCAGCGACCTATCTAGAGTGGGCCTACCACCTCAAAATTTTATGATGGGACCCCTGAGACCCTCTAGAGTGTTCCTGCAAAGATTCGTTCGATTTCGTTAAGATTCGAGCGAGTTATGGATGATTCTTTTGGACTACATGACCCATGAAGATGGATGATCAAACTAACTCCAAACGACTTGATATTTGGACAAGGCACTTAAATACAAAGTAGGAAGACAACAAACAAAAATTACTCAAAAATAGGCGAAGTGTGTAGCTAGCTATCCAACCCCTATGGATAGCTAGTGATCCATCAAGGTAAGTCAGATCGCCCTCGAACTTTTTGAGCTCTTTCGTAGCACTAAGTAAAAGCTTATGGTAGAAAAATATGCTAAGTTGATGGATAACTAGCGATCCATCCTCTATGGATAACTAGTGATCCATCGCCTATGGATAGTTAGCAATCCATAGAAATGACTTAGATTGATTTGAGATTTTCGATCATGACTTGGCATAACAACTGCACTTTTCTGCATTAGACTTCTAGCCTAAAACTCACTGAATTTCCCTATAAATACTCACCCACCTGCAAATTGAGATGGATCTTTTTACGGGGAGAGAGCTGCCATTACTCTATTAGAATTCCTTTATTTCTTCAACTTTCTTCTCCCTCACAATAATCATCAAGGGGGTTACTGTGATTCTCCAACTAACCCATGTACTTATGACTTATTCCAAATCGTTGTAACTTAGATCTAAGAACTATCTAGTTGATATCCAGAGAGATTCAACTAGTATGATCAAAATAAAAATTGATTAAAGTGGACGTAGGTCAGTGTCAGCCCATGTACCGTTGTGCCCATGTACCCAATCAACCCATGTACCCATGTGTTAATAATCTGCACTGCTGCTTTCAAACTTGATCCAGGGTGTTGATCCATTTTTTGATTAACGTTTTGGTGCTTTTACTGAGAACAAAGGTTGATTCGGAAACTTGAAGCTTGAATCTATGATTGAGGAGAAATGAATAGGCCTAACACTAGATCTAAACCTAGATCAAGTCAACCAGAGCCTGGGTATAGCCAGAAAGTATCCTCAAATTCTCACCAATCCAACTATGTAGCTAGAGAAGAAATGGAAAGGCTGAGGAAGGAGATGCAGGATGGAATCTTGACTAGGTAATAGGAGATGATGGAGGGTTTCCTCCAAAGGACGGGACAACAAGGAATGTAGGAGATGTAGGAATTCTAACCCTAGAGAACAATGTAGGAGCTTTTAGAGTTGGATTAGAACGAGATGGAATGTTGCCTCCATGCCTATAGCAACCGATACTTGAGGGAAACACGGGAATCATTTCTGATGATGTATTAATATTGGAGCTGGCACCGAAAGGGCCAATAATGGAGTGACAGTTGAAACTCCAAAAACTGGGGGTATGGGAGCTAATCTGAATACTAGAGTGCAACCGGCGGAGGAATATGTGACAGGGCTACCCCGGAGGAGCGGAGGACAGAATAAGACTAGAAGAGTAGGGCGTAAAACTAGTATGCAACCAGTGGAGTATGCATTGGATTTCCCTTGCCAAGACAGGGGTAGAGCATTGCTTTCGGATGAAGAAGTTTATTAGATGGTGAAAATCGAATTGCTGAATTGGTAAGAAGGTTGGTTAGAGGAGGACCTACAGATCAGGGTTTGGAAGATGTGAACATAAACATGTTTACTGCTAATATCTGGAACGCGATAAATCCTCCCAATTTCAAGCTTCCCGCGTTAGAAATGTACGATGGAAAAACCGACCCAATTGAATTATCTGATGAGGTACATCTGAAATATGTAAGTGTTGGGTGCTTCTAAGGAAGTAATGGGGTGGTGCTCCTATTATACTTGAAGAATTTGGTGATGATTTTGTTTAGACAACTGGAGAATGGGTCCATTAGCACATGGATCGGTTAGTATGTAGATTTTTAAGATAATTCCGAGTTCAGGTCTCACAACCGAAGAATGTGACAATATTGGAAAATGTGAAACAAAGGACCGGGGAGAGCTTGAGAAGTTATTTAAAACGATTCAATGCAGTTGCAGCTGCGGTCGATAGGCCGGACCCATCAGTGATTTTGATAGCGGCAATGTCAGAAGTTGCGAGCAAGACGATTTCAGGGCTGCACTTAAGAGGGATCCACCAATGGATCTTGCTAGGTTTACTAAGAAGCCGAGATATACTTACGTCACAAAAATGCTGACAATGAAGATGAAGTTGAAGATGTCGAAATTTATGCCGCGGATGATAAGTGATCCTTCGTAGTAGGATTTGGAAAAGAGAAAGGGAAAAGAGAGGCCGATGATGATTCTAGAGAACAGAAACCACAAAGGAGGGAGCCCAAATTCTTTTCCTACTCTGAGCTGACTGAAACCTTAAAAAGGATATACCTAGACACTAGGGGGCAAATTCCCTTTTGAAAGCCCTCGAGAAGAGAGCCTACTGATTGAGAGAAAGGATCCAGAGTTTTGCATCTTCCATGAGCTGGACGGATACGAAATGAACGAGTGCCGACATGTTGGTGATCTGATAGAAGAACTGGTTCGGAATGACTACGCGCCATAGTATGTGAGGAATAGAGCCGCGATAGCACAACAGGAGCAGCCACCACTCGCAGCAGAGACTTTAAGGAATGCCCGGGGATCTGGGCCAAGACAGATAATCCCAGAACCCGGATGGATGCTAAGTTAGATTTGGTTACAACTCTTTACCGTGGTTTCTTTTTTGCATTTTTATTTTCGTTTATTAGTGGTAAAACAATAATGATTTTAGACCACTCAGATATGTGCTAAACCTAGATTAGTTCCTAGTTGCTTTCTGAGTTGGATATCTGAGATAATTGCTTATGATAATAATCTCAAATCGCTTAGACGTGCGCAAAACCTAGATTGGTCCATTGCCATGCTCTGAGTCAGATATCCGGGGTAAACATTCAAGATTTTTGGTTATTTATTTTCTGCTTGTTTGCTTTGATTTGAAATTTGTATTTTGTAAAATCCATATTTAATGTGATAACTGATTCTAAACGCCGTAGATTCTCGATTAGAGAGACATGACCGAAGTGCATGGTGCAAGTCCCCTTGCCGAAGAGCGAGTGGATGGACTTGTACGATATCGAATGCCATGGAGTCCCGACCGGAGAGACGGGACCGGAGTGCAAGCGGTATGTACCCTCACTGGAGAGTGAGCGGATAGGCTTGCTTAATCCCCTTTAACTTAATAAGCAAATTCCAAAGAGATCACCCCCTTTAACTTAACAAACAAATGATTCGGGGAGATCGTCCCCTTAATTTAAGACATTAAACGATCTAGAAAGATAGTACGTTAGACAAAACATTAAACGATCCGGAGAGATCGTGCATTGAACTTAAACAATTAGGAGAGATCAAGCCTTAAAACAGATTTGATTTAATAAAAGGATTTGAATTCTTTATAAACCGAATAAAACTAATAAACCCTAGATGAAAAAAGTATGATTTCGATATATGATGTGATTCTGATATATGATGTGATTATGGTATATGATGTGATTTTGATATATAATGTGATTTTGGTATATGATGTGACAGCTCATAATGAGAAGCAAAAAATTGATAGTGATGTAAATCCCGAATGAACACGGGACAATTAGAGATGTGTGATGTAAATGACGATATGTGATGTAATTAGAAATTTGTTATTTAATTAGAGATATGTGATGTAGTAATTCCGAATGAAATTAGAATGATTGTGATGTATATATTACACCTAAGCAGAGTTAGAGTCCTAGGACATAATAGGTTGGAGCGACTTATAGTTGACCAGAGATCCAAAGGAACTAGATGGTTTGCCAAGGCTAGAGCCGCTGGAAAGCTCAATAATCAAAGACTTGTTATTAGAACTTGTTTTGGAGCAAAACACATCTTTCATTAAAAAGACGTACTTTGAGGGGCAAGTGTTAATTAGATTTTTAACCAATAGAATTCAAAGAGAACTAGAACATCTACAGCAAGTCAAAATATCTCAAGGATCGACAAGAAGACCAGAAGGAAAAGAAGAGAAAGATCAAAGAAGAAAAATGCCAAAACAAGCCAAGGCAATGGATCTCCAACGATCCATCGCATATGGATCGATAGTGATCCATAAAGTTTGCTCGTTGATCCTCCGCTTCGCTTGCATCATGATTTTATATGTTCCCTAGAGACGCTTGTTAAGTTTCATAGCATGCCAAACAATCTAGCTCAAGAAGTGAAAAATCACCGGATTCAAGTTGTTTGACCAAAAACAGCTAACATAAAATGGACCTACAGAACTCATACGAAGTCTGATTGACTTTAAATTTTGGAAGAACATTTAAAAGACATAGAAGAAGGCTCACAAAAAAAGAGCATTTGAAGTTGTTTTGATGGATCGCTAGCGATCCATCTAGAGTGGGCCCCACCACCTTAATTTTTATTTGTGTCGTAATGCCCTCTAAAGTGTTTCTGCAAAGTTTTGTTTGATTTCATTGAGATTTGAGTGAGTTATGGATAATTCTTCTTGACCAGATGACCCATAAAGACGGATGATCAAACTAACTTCAAACGATTTGATATTTGGACAAGACACGTAAATAGAAGATAGGAAGACAACCAAACAAAGATCACTCAAAAATATGCTAAGTGGATGGAAAGCTAGCGATCATTCTCTTATGGATAACTAGCGATCCATCCCCTATGGATAGCTAGCGATCCACCAAGATAGGTCGGATCGCCCTCAAACTTTTCGGGCTCCTTCATACCACTAAGTAAAGGCTTCTGCTAGAAAAATATGCAAGTTGATGGATAGCTAGCGATCCATCCCCTATGGATAGCAAGCGATCCATTGCCTATGAATAGCCGGCGATCCATTGCCAATGGATAGCTAGCGATCCATTACCCTCATGGCCAATCTCTATATTTGACGATTTAGCAACAAAATGTATGGAGCAGTCGCATATGCATGCAACTCTCCCCAAAGATGTAATGCCCTTACCAAGCATGATCCAACCTCTAAGAGAATCGTAAATACTATTTGGAGAGATTTCATATAGTTGTCATAGAAGTCAATAATCCGAACGATTATTCAATATCGATGGCGATAACAAGAAGAATTGACCCAGAATCTGACTTAGACGATTGGTTAGCTGGAAAACTACCCGCAACATTAGAGCATTTTATGTTAAAGTAGCTCAATATTTGAAGATAGAGGAAGTTAGATGCTTTAGGAAGAAGGATATTATGGGACCAAATGGAGAGGGAGTGAAGAGTAACATTGCAGTGAAATAGTCCGGGGAGAGTTTTTGAAAAGTTCAAGTTAATGTCCAAAATAAACCGAATCAGCAAAAGAAATGCGCTGATAGGAACCGTGAGCAAAAGAGGGAATCTGAAAGAGGAAAGTCAAGGATTCTAATATATGGGACCTACACACCACTGAATACATCCCTAGAGAATGTCCACTTGTCTACATGCAACACCATGTAGTATAGGAAGCCACCTTCAAAAGAATTGACGAAGAAGCAAAAGCAGACTGGAAATTATTATCGATTCCATGGATGCCATGGGCATAACACGAATAAATGTTGGAATCTCCAGGATTTATCAAGAAATTGATTCAAGAAAGAAAAATACAGTAGTTTGTTAAAGCCCCATAGGATGGAGGGCAAGGGACATCCGACCCCAATCGATGACAATCACCACAAATGGCCGAGGAGCCTGCATGGACTTATGGAAGATTAGTGATCAATACAATAGTCAGAAGACCACATCCAACTGATGAGAACTGGCACAATATGGATCACTATGCTAGCCAATTAAGCATATGAATTTTGAGTGTTGTTCAAGTACAAAATATATGGCTTCAGCAAAACAACAGCATGCAATTACAAACTGCATTGTATTAAGAAATAGAGATGCAGATAAGGTGGAGGCTCTAACGATTGACCCAATGGTTATTTCGACCATGAGTGACCCAGCCTTAGTGAGAAGAATCTTGTTTGACTGTGGTAGTTCTATGAATATAATTTTAAAAAGGCTTATGATCCAATATGGATAGAAGCCAAGGACTTGAAACTATCTAAATCCCGCATTCATAGCTTTATCTGTTCTGTGACCGAAGCTGTCAGTTATGTCGAATTGCCTTTCAATGAAAGGAGAAAGATAAGGGTATGGACAAGTCTCTCTGCATCCAAGCCATCGAAAATTAACACCTAGTGCCTGGGCCTTGGCTTGGGTGCCACAATCGGTTATATAAAGATGTAGATACGAGAGATGACGAGGAGGAGCCCAAAGATGCCAAAGCTAACTACTGAGCTGACGACTAACATCACGGTCAGCCACAACGACCTGTCATAAAAATCGGATCACAGCTCTGCCCCTCGATGATGAAAGAAATTATTGGTTTTCGTCGAGCCTATCTTGATGTGTTCACTTCTGATATGTGTGGGATCTCGCCTACCATTGCGAGCCATGCATTAAACATCGATCTAAGGCATCTCCCGATAAAACAGAAAAGGTAGGGCATTGACTCAGAGAAGTCAGCCACCCTTAAAGAGGAGGTGAATAGGCTCAAAAGCAATGGGTTTATTCGCAGTGCCCTTAATCTTAAATGGGTATCTAATCCTGTACTTGTAGGAAAGGCGAATGAAAAGTGGCAGACATGTGTTGACTATTTGGATTTAAATAAAGCATGCCCGTAGGACAGTATTTCCCTTTGGAGCTACCACATGACATGAGTTGCTATCTTTCATGGATGCATACTGCGGATATAATCAAATCTCGGTGCACGTATCTGGCTAGGAGGACACTAATTTTACTATTGACATTGGATTGTATTACTATGTAGTAATGCCATTTGGATTAAAGAAAGCTAGAGCAACTTATCAGTGCTTGGTCAATCGAATATTTAAAGATTAGATTGGAAATATAATGGAGGTATACATGGATGATATGCTCGTAAAGTCACGACGATCAAGCGACCACATTAGAAATTAGCATAAATGTTCGATGTCCTCCGATATTACAAAATGAAGATCAATCCTTTGAAATGTTCTTTTGGCGCTGCATTAGGAAAGCTCTTGGGTTTCATCATCAACATTCGTGGAATCGAATCTAATCCTAAGAAGATTTGAGCAATTCGCGACATCCAAGTGCCAAAGACCATCAAACAAATATAGAGCCTAAATGGGAAGGTTGCCGCCCTAAATTGATTTATCTCTAGAGCCACTGATATATGCATTCTTTTGTTCGACTTAATTAAAAGAGGGACAAGGAAATTTGAATGGACACAGGAGTGTGAAGATGCATTCTAAGATTTGGTGAACTACTTAGAGATACCTCCCATCTTGTCAAAGACGGTGGATCATGAAGACTTGTATTTCTACTTGTCTATTTCGGTAAACGCCATAAGTGTCGCACTACTTTGCATGGAGAATCGAATCCATAGACCAATCTATTATGTTAGTAAGAAATTAATAGGAGCTGAAAGGAAGTATCTGAAGATAGAGAAATTGGTGCATTGCTTTTTGATTGCTTCACGAAAGCTCCGCTCTTATTTTTAGGCTCATCCTATCAACGTTTACATCGACCGCCGCTACGATAGGTTTTACAACGACCTGACACTTCTGGAAGGTTACTGAAAAGAAACATCGAACTGAGCCAATTCGACATCACTTATCTCCCTCAGAGATCCATCCAAGGATAGACACTAGCGGATTTTATGGCAGAACTTACCACACAGGATGATCTGGTAAAATCCCCCTACTTGGAGGCCTATAACTAACGGCTACAGATGATGCAGTTATCCATGGTTATTAATCCTCGGCAACCAAATACAGTGAAGTTAGATTCATAGATACACAGAAAAACATGAATATGGAAAAAAATTAAACTTCAAACAACATCACATATCATTTCAAAGTATTTCCAATTCATTACATAATCCTAAACTCGCAAACCATGTTCAGATAAAATATATTTATTATAACATACGCCAAAAGCGACATATGAAGATGCCCCCTTCGTAGATCAGAGTATATACATGCAATACAACAACTTTGCCATTATAAACAACACAGCGGAGTCAAAAGAAAAGATAACTTTAAATAGCTATCATTCCTCATGCACGTCTCCAGAAGCTTATTTGTTTTAAGAGGTACCTGAAAACCTAAACTCTCAAAATCAATTCAGTACCCAAGAGTTTAAAGTGAAAACATAAACTTCGAGTCAGACATAAAGCCTGACATGAATAATGGTCTACCATCTCAAATCATTTAGTATCTAGTGAGGCCACGCCGTTTAGCAGAACAGGTTTCCCCTCGCTAATATCTCAAAACCTTTTTACAAAACCATATACTACGCTCCTGCATCCACAATGATTAAAACAGATAAGAAAGTATAATATAATGATATGCAAAAACAAATGAATCAATTCTGGATTATCCATCCTCATTCATTTTAGACTATCTGTCTCAACTATAGTTTCTAGGGTTACTATTAACCTTTTAGTTTTCATGGGCTGACTAATAACTGGTTAAACATTTAAGGACTCCCTGTCCAATTACATCGTTTTATGGGACCATTATAAACCTATTGGTAACTCCAATATCTTACTCTTATTTTAATTTTCATAGGTTGACTAGGAACATATTGGTAACCCCAATATCCTTTCTTCTTACCCTAGTTTTCGTGGTTGACTAGGAACCTATTGAAATTTATCAGTATTTCATCTGTATATAGTTTTCATGGGCTAACTACAATCCTACAAGCCCCTGCCAGTATCCAATCATAGTTATCATGGGTTTACTAGAACCTGTCTATCTAACATCTTCTTTTATACATAGTTTTCCTGAGCTTACTATGAACCTGTCTATCCGACATCTTCCTTCATACATAATTTTCATAGGCTAACTTTGAACCTGTCTATCTAACATCTTCCTTTATACATAGTTTTCATGAACTAACTATGAACCTATTGACACCCTGCCAATATCTTTCCCTTTACACAATTTTCATGAGCTTACCGAGAACCGGTTGGCCCCTTCCGCTATCTTTCTTAGATATTTTAGCATCCTATATTCTTGTCTTCCTAACCTTTTGGATGCAATTCTACTCATTCAGCAGTTTTATCAATTTATATTTACTACTGGGTTAACCTAACTGGTTTTTCTACCTTTTATCCCCAAAATGCAGTTATGGGTCCATTTAATAGTGAATATATTCATATTTGAAGAAGCAACCTAACAACATAAAAGTACCACCCCTGTGGGTTTAAATTTTATCAAAGATAGCTTCTTCTTAAAACCATTATACAGACTCCTTTAATAAAGCCATAAGTTTTTCTTTTAAAGATAGAGTTTGGGTTATAAAACCTTTTGATACCTTTGAAACATAGCTTTCGACTTCATAGGATGGCTTGCTTAAAAAGCCCTTAAAACATTTGGGCTTCTACCTTATAATACTTTAAAATTAACCTTTCAAAACCTTTTGAATATATTAAAGTATTAACATTTAACTTTAGAAGCTTAGCTTCGAAACCTGTTGAAAGTACCCATTTCAACACCAATGGAAGTAACCCTTCCGAAAACATTGAAAGTACCCCTTTCAAAAGCTTTGGGTTTACACTTAAAAAATAATTTGGGTCAAAGTGAACATAGGCGAAAGCATTTATTTCCAAATCATTCTTTATGATATAAAACATTGGGGAAAACTCGGCAGCGTCAACACCATCTCTTTCGAAAGCATTTAACATCTGGGTAAAAACATTAGAAGGTTGGTGTCGTAAACCCTTTTGAAATCACCTTCGAAACCCCTAACCCCTTTCGAAAGCTATAGGAAGTGGCTCTATCTTATAAAACAAAGTACCTTACGATGGCATTGATATCTTCAACACCATTGAAAGGTTAAAGAACAGCAGCAGGGTATCGATTAGGTCGGACCCCTTCTTTTAAAAAAATTCTTTCGTAAGTAAGGAACCAGTCGAAAATAGTTATAAGTTAATGGCAAACCTTTCGAAACCTTTATAAAACTTCTTTCAAAACCATCTTCTTTGACTCTGTCGAAGGCTAAAACAAAACAAAGGCAAGGTGATTTTCTTTAAAAACAAACCAAGGTTTCGACTCCTTCGGATGTCATGCTTTCGACACCTTACCTTCCGCCTTCCTCCAATCCACTACGCATGTAATGGCCCATTTCCCGTACCCATTGAATCGACAATAAACCACACATATCCAACTCAAATTGCATGAACAAGTGGATCATTAAGGGTAGAAAGAAAAATAAAGACAAAACAGTATCTCACACGAATGGAATAACATATATTATTTCAATAAATAATATTTACAGTGGAAAATTTTAAAATTTGAATACAATATCAGAGTTTATCCTAAATTCAGCTTGGACAGTTATAAACCCCTATCCTTACAATTGCTGAAAACAACAAAACAAATTCAATAAATGAAGCGGATAATAGAATACGTCCATACGATGATGAAGATCTCCAGCTCTCCTTTGGAAACTTCAAGCATTTTCAGCTAAACCTGAAACTACTTTGATCTGACCCGAGTATTAAAAATATTCGGGTAAGGCTTAAAAAACCAGCGTGAGATACTCGAAATTTTAAATGTATAGATCATTTTGGTGTAAATCAAAACCTTTGAAAAGAAGGGTATATCATAAGACCACGCACACACATAAATACGGATGTTTTTTACCTTATGATAATCAAAACACTTTTATTACCAAAATAATTCGATATTATCTTTAATGACATTCTTTTAAAAACACCCTTCAAATAAACTTATTCAAATCTGGTATCATTACTCAGACTAAGTCTAAGATAATATATCTGGACTGGGTCAACGGAATATATTGAACGAAATATAAGATACCGGAAGGGGTAGCTGAAATGGTTGCAAAGCACTACAGCTATTTTGGGACAACAATCAAAACCGTAAAGCTCGTATTGAAATTGGATTTTCTAACATGATAGGGAACCTTCATAACCGCACATAGCAACGGGAACTCGACGGTTTTTTCATGCAAGGACTCACACACCATTATTCCTCATATTACCACACTTCTTGATATTCGATGGATTCTCATGCAAGGACTCACACGCCTCTATACCATATAATAAGGGTCCCGTCTGGGAACCTTAGAGATCTAGATTATATGCCGCCGGTCACCTTTAGGGATTATATGCCATCCTCATCATACTAAGCCTGAAATATGTAACATAGTTCCCACATCATTTTCGAGATGTGAGGCTTGGGAGTGAGGTTACGATCAACTTAGACAAAGCCACGCTTTTCATACAAAACCATGCTTTGATCATAACAGGTTCCACTTTGAATGCCACATTGTCATTCCACATCACATGACTGATTTCTAGGAAAGTATAACTTCCTGAGCTCGTATGTCTCGGGAAAGGGTATTAAGCTAAGAGAAATTGCCTTCTCCGCCACCAACTGATATACATTTATAGAAATCACTCAAATGTGATTTAGAATACAATATCAGACAAACATCCATACAAGTTTGTTCTACGACCGAGCGAAACCAAAGGCACTTTCCTTGGCCATTACTAGGCGAGAAGCCCTTGCAATTCGAAGATTTCAAACATGACAGGACCATTGCTATAATAAATGTCTCTATATTAGGAGCTACCCAGAGAATATCAACAAGTAGTCCTCCCGCTATGAAGCTCTTCGATCTTCAATCATCATCTTCAACACGTCTTCACTTTTAAACATATACATTGGTTCGAGGTGGGTTTCGGATAGAAATCATCCAAATCCGACCTAGGTTTCTTCAAAGCCAATTATCGATTTAAAAATGTTAAGCTCATATGTGATTATTAATCATCAATCAATTACTTCATCTTTATTGAAATCAAATATCTTTCTTAGATATATTCTAATTTATTCCATTTTTTTTCAAGAATATTTGGAATCATTAGGCCATATTTATTAATTTTTTTGATTTATTAAACCTCTTTAGATCTTGGAATAATTCCAAATCCTTTTCTCTTTTACTTAGGAAAATCTTTCCATATCATTCATTAAATCTTAATCAAAGATTTCTTATATTCAAATTATAACTTTTAACTTAGGGAAAATATTCCCAAATCATTCATTAAATCTTATTCAAAGATTTCTTTCTTAACTTCAAATCATATTCTTGTAAATCAAAAATTTCCATAACAAAGCATTACTACCATCCTAGATGTGGTAAATTTCACCTCGATGGACTAGTGGCAAGTAATCTTACATCATGAAGATCTTTGTCTTCAATATGTTTTATTTTGAAAATTAGTTTAAAGGGGTTTTCGGATAGGAATCACCCAAATCTGATCCCGGTTGGATAGGAATCACCCAAATCTGATCCCAGTTCCTTCATGCTAATTATCGATAAAAAGATGTTAAGTTCATATGGTTTTCAAAAATTATTTTGAAGTTATTTTCGGATAGAAATCACCCAAATCTAATTCCGGTTTTTCTGATAGGTATCACCAAAATCCAAACCCGGTTCCTTCGTACTAATCATCGATAAAAAGATGTTAATTAGTTAATTAATATTCCAAAATTTGTTTCTTTTTATCTTGTAAAACTTAAATATAATCTTTTAGAGCATCCGAGCTTTCTTTTCGATCTGTTGACCCCTCGTATAAAAGATAAAATGAAGGCCGGGTCAGTTCAGGGCATTGGTTGCTCCATTCCTAATCTTAGTTACATATCCTGTTTTACCGTTTAGCTCCCACAGACGGGACAAATGCAGTAGTCATTTCCACATACTCAATTTGTTATTATATTAAATATTCTTTAATTATTGTTTAAGTGTTATACACAATTCCTCTTAATCATTTACTAAACTCTTATTAAAACTTCCAAATCAATTTTAAATTACTTAAATATTCTTTTAAAATAATTCATAAAATATTTGGAAAAGAATTGTTAAGTTTAAAACTATATTTCAAAAGTTATTAAAAACTGCTGCGAAAAGTGTTGCAAACAATATTTTAAAAGCTATATTCTTCAAAACGACTTTTATATCATTTAGAAATCCATATTATCAACTTAAATCTCTTTTAAAACATTTTAAAAGATTTTTAGAATTTATTTCATATTTTTAAATCATTTAAAAATATCATTTATAAAGAAATTCTTTTTTGGATTCTGAATTGCAAAACCGCGATGTTTTTAGAAAATTATTTTGGACATATTTCAAAATCTACTTAATGAAATCTTGATCTTCTTTCTTTTTTGTAAAACTATGGATATAATAGACCGAAAAATTCTTATCTCGAAGAATTCCGAGCTATATTCCACTTTGTACACTCATTTAACTTTTATGACACGAAATCACGAACTACCGTTACACGACGTACCTAGTTTTGACATATTTTTCAATTTCTTTTCAAACTTCTTGAAAACACTTTTAAATGTTTAGAATATTTATAAATCATTTTAAACTCATTCTAAACAATATTTTTATATTTCAAACTCATATTCCATTTCATTTCATTTTATAATATTATATTATTATAATAACATTTTAACCTTTTTAGATTATTTAAAATCACTAAGAGGCTAAATAATTTCCATACACATATTTGTATGGATTTAACTCTCATTTAATTAATTATTGTTAATTACTACTTATTTCTCTTATCATTATCAAACTAAGTTATCAAGCATATAAATAATCATATAATCAACCAATTTGCGACCAAGTTATCAAACATTTAATCGTCCAACATATTTAAACTTTCAAATCATTATAGTTCAAATAATTTATGCATTAATTAGTAAATATGAGTACTCACGATTAGTTCCACTTCACCAATCTTTTTCGTAGACTTTCCTTTTGATTTCGGCAGCACTTCCTTCTCTTTTTCTTGCTTCGAAGCTTCCCGAACTTGCTCCTTTATTCCTTTTAGCTTCGGCTTAGACTTGGGAGGGCTCTGCCATGCTTCTTGGGGGTTGGTGTGCTCGGCTAGGGTGGTTAGAGGTGTGGGTCATGAGTTGTGGAGGTGAAAAGGAGGAGTTTGCACTTAGTTTTAAGGTGGAATACTTTATTTTTAATTTTTCCCATTATTTTCTTAAGGCATGTAAGCGATTAAAGTGGAGAGAAGAAGCTTGAAAATGGAGAAGAAGAAGTTGTGAAAGAAAGTGAGAAAGTGGATGCTTATTTGTAAAAAATATTTTGGATTAAAATAATATTATGTAAAAAGACCAAAATACCTTTACTTATAAATAAAGTAATATCATTTTTTTCAACACTTACCATCACAGTTTCAAACCATGATTTATGTCACTTTCACTTAAAGAGTAAGAAAAGTAAGTAATAATTATATTTGGTTTGATTTGACACGTTTTGGAATTTTGTGCTTACCTTTACTTAATGAAATTCTAGAATTTTCTAAGTATGTTTAGTAAAAGTAAACTTAATTAGTGAATTAATTAATACTTATACTATTTGAATATATGTTCCTATATAAGAAAATTAAGGTGTGACAATGTTGCGGTAACTTTTAATCGAAAAAATATTGATTTTCGATGAAATATTTTACTTCACATTTTGACGTTTTAGTTAAACTATTTATTTATGTAAACCAAATTTAAAAATAAATTTTTACATTGTTATTTAAAAATATAAATACTTATAAATAAATTAGAATAATTTATTTAACCACCGATACTAACTTTTCTGAAATCAGCATTTTGTCACTTTTGTCAATATAGGCAAATGTTACTATTTTTGTATATACTTCTCTTTTCAAATCCTATCTAATATTGTTTGAATCATATAATCTTACCTATTTTATATTTAAAATCACTTTAAATAGTATATTTTAAAGTGGCCATATTCTAGGTCGTTACAATGTACCGTCATAGTGATACCTTGTGTATTGGTTTCGGCATGGGAGGTTTCGACTAAGATAAAGGCAGAGGCATCTGTGTCGAAAGGTGCTTTCTAAGAAGGAACCTATTTTTTGATATAAACCTATTTAGTTGTTTATAAAGTAAGCTTTACTTTAACTAAACTGCCACATGTCAACACCAGATTGGTTGCCTTAACTTTTTCAAATTCTTTTTAAAAATTAGCTACCGTTAATCAGATCTAAATCATGGTTAAGCTAACTAATTAAGCCCCTCCATTAGACAAAACCAATTTTGCAAAGAAGTCCCTCTTCTAAAAACAATTTAATTTTCATAGCAAATCGCATTGGAAAAATACCAAAAAAATTCTCGAAATTCACTTTAATCATGTTATCTAACATTTCAAAATTCTAGATCAAAATTCTCAGTATATTTTCCAAAATAAATTTATAAATCCAAGTGGTGTAGTTTTTTTTTATTTCTTTTATGCAAGTAGCTTAATAGTTAATCTCGTTTTCCTCCTTTGTTTAGTTTCTATTTCTTTTCGTTCTAATGTTGAAATTTACATGTGTTGATATGGTAACACAAATGAGTAGCTAAACACCTTCAATTTAGGGGTAATGAAGCTCTTTAAATTTATGTAATTTCGACATTTTTATGGTTTATGATCTCTTTTGTTTATGCTTCATGAAAGTGAATTTAGATGTAATTTTATACAAGTGGGTTTGATATCTTATGTTGTTTTGCAAATGAGCTATTCTTATTCAACATAAACACAATTTACATCATCATTTGCTAATTGATTTTTGATTTTGAAATGAAAGTAAAAAACAAAATTTAATTATCTATATTACCATACAATAGTAAATAGATCATACTTGAAATAGTTTTTGCTTTGGCTTTATTTTCATGAGATTTTATAAGTGGTTTATTTGTTATATTATAGTTCGATAGTTTAAGTTATGTTATTAATAACATAAATAAACCATACTTATGATAAATGCAACAATTATATCACTTAATATCAAAACTAGAGATCATAAATTATTTGTTTGTTGATTTACAAAAATATGAGAATGGATTTGCCTCCAAATTGTTCTCTAATCTCATAGTTTTTAATCTCATTTTAATTCTAGCTTTAGCTTCATTTTGCTTGTAGTCAACAATTTCTTCTCCATTTGGTATAATTTGATTGAATTGATTTTTAAAATCTAACTATTCCCTAGGGATCGATCTGTACTCGCCACGTACTAACTTTTGTACGTCGTGCGCTTGTAGTTGAAAGTCTATATGAGTGGATCGTATATGACATATATGCAAGTATGTACAACTAACTATATAGTATAACTTGATAGATAATAATAGCAATCGTAAATTGAAATAATCACACCTGGATTTTATACTGGTTCGGACCTCCCGTCCTACGTCCAGTCCCGAAGCTCCTCTTCGGAATTTCCTTTCAACTAACCCTCACTTGACCCAGAGGAACATGTTTACAATAGCAGAGTTTCTTTGTGAAGAATGTGTTCTATAACACGAATGTTGACTATTGAGTACAAGTGCTTCCAATATATATATATATATATATATATATATATATATATATATAATGAGTTCTGAATATATGGAAGTATTAAATACAAGTAGTTGATTGTTAGAGAACAGGTATAAGTCAGAGTATAGGAATTAAGAGTATAAGTAAGTAAGGTAAGGTCTTCTCTTGAATTCCCGATGCTATTTATAGTGGTAGAAAGATTCTTCGTGTAGTTGCATCCATTAACAATCGTTGTATAGTTGCTCCTGTTGGTGATGAAGAGTTGCAGTGAAGAGGAGCGAACGTGTCTTTTTGGATGTGACATTTGGTCTTTGAAATTACACAGCCGAGTCTATAATCAGACGTTTGGAAAGTACCCTCAGACGTCTGGCCTTTATATATTGTTTGCGTCTGGTAACATTTCAAACGTCTGTGTTTATTAACCAGACGTCTGGTTGCCATTCAGACGTCTGAGTTTATTATCAGACGTTTGTTTACTTCTGAGTTGTGAACCAGAGAGTTTAACCAGACGTCTGAGCATATTAACCAGACGTCTGATTCTGTCTGATTTGCAAACCAAAGAAAACATTCAGACGTCTGGCTAGTGCACTCAGACGTCTGAAACTGTGCATGTTGCTTTATTTATGTCTGTGCCACTCCTTTTCAACTTCGACCGATTTGAAGTCTTTTGATACTTCTCTTGAGTCTTGTTTTTTTCCCTTTGGTGATGTTACTCTATCATCTACCTGTAAATAAAGATATATATGTACATTCGATTTCCATTGTATAGTTACTATCATCGAAACCATAGAATTGATTTCCTAACAATCTCCCCCTTTTTGATGATGACAACTATTCAATATACTTATATATATTAGATATCTCCCTCTGAATATGTGCTTATTTTTAATGTTTTATGATTCTATCCATATTTCTCCCCCTTTGACATTATCAAAAAGAATTTATACTATTTAAGCCAATCGTCAAAAAGAAATTTTCATTAATAACATGACGAAGTTACATACATAGATTTGTACAAAATATAAACACTACAATTCCTAAATTCTTAGAGTTCATTTGAAGAAGCTTGATGTGGATCATCCTCCTTTGGTGAAGCTTGATTTGTATCACCCTTCTGTGGTTCTTCTTTTATAGAAGTGCTACCTTTTGAAGGAGATGTCAAAGCTTCCTTTGGAGGTTCATTCTCAAATAATTTGGAATGTTTTGCAGGAGGAGAAGGTACAGGCGTTGCCCAATCCTCAGAGGGTGGTGTTGGAGCACGAACTCGTTGTAAAGCTTCTTTAAGAACCGATAATATAGTCGAAAGAGATTCTTCAACTGTGGCTAGTCATGTAGCATGAACTTTCAAATTTGTCAATTCGCCTAGCCAAATATTTTTAATTTTGGGATAATGTATGTTGGTTTTGAAGAGTGAGATCTCGAATACTTTCATTTAGATTTGTTTCCAATCGAGTCCCTATAATTTAGTCCTGTCCTGAATAATCAAATGGTGCGGGAGGAGGAGGAGTGACTTCTCGATGTTGTTCTTCCTCTTGGGATGGATCAATGTGTGGTTGAGGAGGATACCCAACTCTTCGAGATTGACGATTATGCGTCCAATTTTCGAAGGACATAATATCTGGAGGAATTTCTGGTAGGTGCATTAAAGAAAAGAATTTTGTGGAAGCATATTTTGGCGAGATTTCTTCGAACGTCGATAAATAGGAAGGAATATTATGTGCACGAACAAGTCTCATAATATAGGTAGGGTAAATGATCGATGGCCTTGAGCGATTCCAAAAGTGTTTGAGCTCGTCGAAGATGAATTTTTCCCAATTTACCCTAGTTCCACTAAAGAGAGCATACAGAGCTTTGTGCTCCAATTCCGTTATTTGCTCGTGACTCCCCATGCGTGGAACCACTGTATTTATTATCATTCTTGTCAAGAGTCGGGCTTTTGGACGTAAATATTTTAAAGCGAATTTTGGCATTTCGTCCTCCCATATTTGACGAGTAATACTATTCCGTGGCTTAAAACGCATATTTGGAATGTTGTGCAAATCCTCCCCGGTATCGGAGCATCCTAAGGTTCTGGCTATTAAACCCGGAGTTAATCGAATAGTATTCCCATAAACGCTTGACCATAGCCAGTTGTCCTCATCTTCAGTATTCCAAACTGAAGTACTATCTAGATTGGCGTAGAATAAAAATATAACTAACTGATCTATTTGAACATCATTAGGAGTAAAGGAGATTAGGGTTTCCAAACCAACATTTTCACAAAGTTCATCTAAATCATACATGGGGAATTTAAGAAGATTATAGAATGGTCCTATATGAAGTTTCTTCTTTTGAATATCTTCATACCTTTTTATAGAATGGGAGCTTTATTCATCCATCGCTCGATTTAGTCGTCGGCGCAAACCTGGGGATTTGAAGACGTGGTGGGTTGATCTTGCTTTCTTTTCGTTATTTTAGGATTCTTAGTGCGAGGAGGCATCTTTACTATATTTGCAGAGTTGATGTTTGAGGATGAAAATAAACGTTGAGAAAATCGTAGGATGTAATAATTTTGGAATAAAAGAATAAAAATGACGTTATCGGCTCGAATTTAAATGGTCGATTGGGAATCAGACATCTGGATCAAAAAATCAGGCGTCTGGTTTGCCCTAATTTTTGTCTAGAGGATAAAATCAGACGTCTGCTTTGTGACCCAGACGTCTGGTTTTGAGCGTAGTTGTAAAATTGTAGATACAGTGAGATTTTTCAAACGTCTGGAACTGAAAACAAACGTCTATTTTTGTTTAATTTCGAAATAGAAAACTAAGGCAGACATATGGATCTTATTTCAGGCGTCTAGATTGGTCTGAATTTTATTTGGAGGAGACAGAACAATATATCAGACGTCTGGGGGGTATATCAGACGTCTGATATATGCACACTCCTAAATATTGAATAGTATATCTTTGTGTCAAACGTCTGAAAATTACAGATGAGTTAAAAACGACTTAAAGTGTGATGATTTTACTTATATATCGAATGTAGATAACAAATACTTTATTGTTATAAAAGTATAATAACAAATAAGTTTAGATACATTCAATACTTAATACAATTTATTTATTTAGATGGAGATGGATTTTTTGAATTTTCTGACTCGTTATCCTTCCATGGTCTAAGTTGGGACCATATATTTCCACGTTTGTGAGTCCGTGGAGAGCCAGAAAATCGTCTTGGTGAGAGATCTGAAGAAGTACGATATGAAGAAGATGGATCCAATGAACTACCAAGTTTTGGTAGCGGTTTATGAACATCGTTCTTGCGGTATGAACAAAGCTTCATCGCCACTTGCTCGAGAAAGCTTAACCTTCGTGGTGTAACTTTTTGTTTGAAATAAAGCTCTCGTTGAAGATCCATCTGTTGTTTTTGGTAATGATGGATTTCATCAATTTTCTCCTTTGTGTTAGGGGAAATAAATAGAGAACTTTAGTTTTCTTATTATCCGGAGTAAAACCCATACGATACGAAGACCACCTATATGTTGGCTCTTGCTTTGGTGTAGGTGTCGGAAGTCGTTGTGGGGTGTCAACCGAGCTTTCCATTGTTGATGTTGAGACAGAGATAGATATATAGGAATCTTCTGACGACATTGTTTTTTATTCTTCCTTTTTATTAAAAATTCAATTGTTTGAATGTAGTTTTCGTGTTTGGCTATATTTATACGCTGAATATATTAAATATAGGCAAACTAATTTTCTAAAAGTTTGAAGGTGCAGAAATCAATGATATAAATTGTTGTGATTATTTGGGGACTAATTTTAGCCTTAAAAAAATATTATATTTATATATATATATATATTATTAAGGAAGAAGGTCATTTAGTGAGCAAATACCTAAACTTCGTCGGAGTTTAGAGAAAGTTTGTTCATTTAATGGTTTTGTAAAGATATCGGCTACTTGATTTTTGGTATTTACGTATTCTAATGAAATAGTTCCTTTTTCAACATTGTCTCATAGAAAATGATGTCGTATATCTATATGTTTGGTTCATGAGTGATTAACAGGATTTTTTGATAAATTAATTGCACTTGTGTTATCACAATAAATTGGAAATTTGGTGATAATTTTACCAAAATCCATTAATGTTTGTTGCATGTATATTACTTGCGCACATGCTAGAGCGGCGGAGATGTATTCGGCTTCGCAAGTAGATAAAGAAACACAATTTTGTTTTTTACTAAACCATGAAACTAAAGATTGTCCGATAAAATGACAAGTTCCACTAGTACTCTTACGATCTGTTCTACATCCACCAAAATCCGCATCGCTATATGAAACAAGTTCCAACGATGATCCTTTAGGGTAGAACAAACCATAATCTTTAGTGCTAGATAGATAACGTAAAATTCGCTTAACCGCTCTAAGATGAGATTCTTTTGGTTTTACTTGAAATCGAGCACAAAGACATACACTCATCATAATATCTGATCGACTAGCCGTTAAATAAAATAGAGAACCAATCATGCTACGGTATAATTTTTCATCAAAATCTTTTCTGTTTTCATCTTTTTCTAAGTGAATAGTGGTACTCATTGGTGTTGGTTTGCTTGATGTTTTATCCATTTCAAATCGTCGTAATAAATCGTTACAATATTTTTCTTGATGAATGAAGATTCCATTTTCGAGTTGTTTTATTTGTAAACCTAAGAATAAATTTAATTCTCCCATTTGTGACATTTCAAATTCATTTTTCATAGAAAATTGATTACATAGTTTTTCGTTGGTTGAACCAAAGATGATATCATCAACATAGATTTGTACAACCAAAATACCGTTATCTTCTCTTTTACTAAATAAAGTTGTATCTATTTTTCCTATATGAAAACCAGATGTTATTAAGTGATTTTTAAGACGTTCGTACCGTGCACAAGGTGCTTGTTTTAATCCATATAGTGCTTTATGTAATTTAAAAACATGATCAGGATATTTTTCGTGAACAAATAGTGGTGGTTGTTCGACGTATACATTTTCCTTAATAAAACCATTCAAAAAGGCACTTTTGACATCCATTTGAAATAGCTTAAAATTATTATGAGTTGCAAAGGCGAGTAATGTACGAATGGCTTCTAATCTTGCTACTGGAGCAAATGTTTCATCGTAATCTATGCCTTCTTCTTGATTATAGGCTTGAGCCACCAAACGTGCTTTATTTCTAGCAATATTTCCATTCTCGTCTACTTTGTTTTTAAATATCCATTTTGTTCCTATTACCGATTGATCTTCAGGTCTTGGTACTAATTCCCATACGTTATTACGTTCAAATTGATTTAATTCTTCTTGCATAGCTATTATCCAAAAATTATCATTTGATGCTTCTTTATAATTCTTTGGTTCAAAGTTTGACACAAATGCTATATGGCTTATATGATTGAGTTGATTTCTAGTTACTCTAGAATTAAGATCTCCAATAATATTATCTATTGGATGATCCTTAAGAATTCTAAGAGATGATATCAAGGTGTTAATTTGACTATTTGTTTCATTAGTAATAGAGTTTGTTGAATTTGTTAGTGGAATAATTTCTTCTTCATCATTAGTATGATGTTTAAAAAGATTTTCGTCGAATGAGACATGTAAGCTTCCTTCAATAGTATTATTTTGTTTATTAAAAATTCTATATGCTTTGCTACGTTCCGAATATCCAACAAAAACACCTTCATCGGCTTTTGGATCAAACTTTCCTAAATTATCTTTTGTATTTAATATAAAACATTTTGAACCAAAAGTTTTAAAGTATGATACTTTAGGTTTTTTACCAAAAAACATTTCAAAACAAGCTTGTTTAGTCATGGGGCAAATAGTTACTCGATTTAGTACATAACAGGATGTTGCAATAGCTTCAGTCCAAAAGTGTTTTGATAATCCACCACTATTTAGTAATGTTCGTGCACATTCTTGTAATGTACGATTTTTTCTTTCTACGACGCCATTTTGTTGAGGTGTACGTGGAAGAGAAAAATTATGATTTATACCTTTCTTATTGCAAAAGTTTGTAAAAAGATCATTTTCAAATTCTCCTCCGTGACCACTTCTAATGTTTTTAATTTTTTTGAGTTCTAATTCTTTTAGCAAATATTTTAAACATACCAAAAGTATCGCTTTTATGTTTTAAAAATAAAGTCCATGTATATCTTGAAAAATCATCGACTATTACGAACACATATTTGTTGTAATTTATAGACCGTACTTGTGTTGGACCAAATAATTCTAATGGTTGTTTTGTAGAAATATTATTTTTAGATTTAAACGAACTTTTCTTTAGTTTTCCAATTTGACAATCATCACATAAATTTTTTACTTTGTAATTTATTTTAGGTAATCCTCTTACTAACTCATATTTTGCCAATTTATTAATACTTTTAAAATTGATATGACAAAATTGTTTATGCCATAATCATGGATCATCATGTTTGACGATTAAACATAAGTTTGAATTTTGATTTATATTCATGTTTAATACATAAATATTTTTGTTTCTAAATCCTTCAAAAATGAGTTGTTTGTTATTATCTAAAATATTACATCTACCTTTTTCAAAATTTATTTGAAAACCTTTATCACATAATTGACTAATGCTTAGCAAGTTATGTTTTAAATTTTCTACTAATAAAACATTTGTAATAATAGGAGAGTTAGATATACCAGAGTTGACGACTTCTCCAATTCCTATGACATATCCTTTTGAATTATCTTCAAAGGTTACCGTTCCACCATCGATGTATGTTATATTTGATAACATTTTTGAATATCCGGTCATATGCTTGGAGCAACCGCTATCTGGTATCCATTTCTCCTTATTTTTTATTTTGGGTACCTGCAAAATAGAAAATGTTTTAATTGGTACCCATATATTTTATTAGGGTCCTATTTGTAAGAGGAAGGTAGCTATACCCAAGATTGTTTGGTACCTTTATAAATATAATTTTTACTATAGACTACATTTTTTAAGTAATTATTAATATGCTTTTGTCTAATCAAATTTTATTTGTTTTAGGAATCCAAATTTTCATATTATTGGTATTCAATTTAGTCTTAGACAAACTTCTAGCTTTTATATGTCTACTATTTTTAGCATTATTTTCTTTTTGTTTAAAAGAATTTTTGAATCCTATTCCATTTCTATTACCTGATGGTTTTGAGGTTTTGATAAGATTTTCCAAATCTTGTTTACCTTTATTAAATTTTGACACATTATTGGTAATTTTATCTAATTTTTCTCTCAACTCTATATTTTCAATTTTCAACAATTCAATACTATTTTTAAAATCAATATTTCTTTTAACAAATTTTCTTTTTCTATAGAAATATTCTCACTTTCTATCATACTATTTTTTATTTTTTATCGAGATATTTCAAGTTCTTCTTCTAGAATAATTTTTTCATCTTTCAACATTCCTACCTCAAGTTCTAATCTATTTATTTTGACTATATATTCTTTGTTCAATTTTTTTATTTGTCTGAATTTATCGTCTAGTTCCATGCTAAGTTCTAATAGTTCATCATAGCTAAGTTCAGGACATACCTCTTCAGTTTGTGCCATAAAACATATATTAGCCTGTTCTCTGTCACTATCGCTACAATTTTCAGAAGATTAATCCGAATCATCCCAAGTTACTTTGAAAGCCTTCTTCTTCTTGAATTTTTGAATTTTGTTATTCTTTTTGTCATTATTGAGTTTAGGGCAATCCTTCTTTATATGTCCATATTGATCACATTCATGGCACTTGATTTGAGATATGTTTGTTGTGTTAGACTTCCCTTCTTTTTGAAACTTGGTCATCTTTCTAAATTTCTTGAATCTATTATAATTCTTGGCAATAAACACTATTTCTTCTTCATCTAGATCAGAGTCATCATTTTTTGTTGTTGGAAATGCTATATTCTTTTTCTCCGAATTAAGTTCTTTTCGTGCCTGCAAGTTAGCTTCATAGTACATTAAATTTCCTATCAACTCTTCAACTTTGAGAGTGGAAAGATCATTAGCTTCTTCTATAGCTAAAACCTTCCTTTCCCAATCTGATGTCAAAGAGTTGAGTATTCGAGATATTAAATCAAAATCAGTGAATTTAACTCCTAATGCCATAAGATCATGTTGGATAGTTCGAAATCTAGAATACATGTCAACAATAGTTTCATTTTGCTTCATTTTAAATGAAGAAAATTGGTTTTGCAAAATCGAAATCTTAGTTTGTTTGACCTTTGTTGTACCTTCATGTGTAATTTGTAAGGTACACCAAATATCAAATGCAGTAGTGCATAACATGACATGTGAAAATTTATTTTTGTCTGAAGAACAAAATAAGACGTTCATAGCTTTAGCATTATTTGATGCTAAGGTCTTTTGTGCATCGGTCCAAGTGTTCATAGCAGTAGTAGGTGATTCATATCTATCTTGTGTGGCTGACCAAATTTCAAGACCATTAGCTTCCATAAAAATTCTCATACGTGTCGACCAATATGCATAGTTAGATTCATTAAAAAGTGGGGTCGTGCAGTGGATTGTCCTTCTTGAAAAATACTTGCCATATTAAATTGATTCAAAAACGTGTTACTGTTATTTGATCAAAACCTTGCTCTGATACCAATTGATAGTCTATATGAGTGGATCGTATATGATATCTATGCAAGTATGTACAACTACCTATATAGTATAACTTGATAGATAATAATAGCAATCGTAAATTAAAATAATCACACCAGGATTTTATCTTGGTTCGGACCTCCCGTCCTACGTCCAGTCCCGAAGCTCCTCTTCGGATTTTCCTTTCAACTAACCCTCACTTGACCCGGAGGAACAGGTTTACAATAGCAGAGTTTCTTTGTCAAGAACGTGTTCTATAACACGAATGTTGACTATTGAGTACAAGTGCTCTATATATATATATACATATATATAATGAGTTCTGAATATATGGAAGTGTTAAATACAAGTAGTTGATTGTTAAAGAATAGGTATAAGTCAGAGTATAGGAATTAAGAGCATAAGTAGGTAAGGTAAGGTCTTCTCTTGAATTCTCGATGCTATTTATAGTGGTAGGAAGATTCTTCGGGTAGTTGCATCCATTAACAATCGTTGTATAGTTGCTCCTGTTGGTGATGAAGAGTTGCAGTGAAGAGGAGCGAACGTGTCTTTTCGGATGTGACAGTTGGTCTTTGAAATTACACAGCCGAGTCTATAATCAGACGTCTGGAAAGTACCCTCAGACGTCTGGCCTTTATATTTTTTTGCGTCTGGTAACATTTCAGACGTCTGTGTTTATTAACCAGACGTCTGGTTGCCATTCAGACGTCTGAGTTTATTATCAGACGTCTGTTTCCTTCTGAGTTGTGAACCAGAGAGTTTAACCAGACGTCTGAGCATATTAACCAGACGTTTGATTCTGTCTGATTTGCAAACCAGAGGAAACATTCAGACGTCTGGCTAGTGCACTCAGACGTCTGAAACTGTGCATGTTGCTTTATTTGTGTCTGTGCCACTCCTTTTCAACTTCTACCGATTTGAAGTCTTTTGATACTTCTCTTGAGTCTTGTTTTTGTCTCTTTGGTGATGTTACTCTATCATCTACTTGTACATAAAGATATATGTGTACATTCGATTTTCATTGTATAGTTGTTATCATCGAAACCATAGAATTGATTTCCTAACAGCGGTTATTTTAATTTGAAATTTATCGACGGTTTTTTAGTTCGATAGAAAACTCGTCGTTAAACAAGTTTTTGGCGCCGTTGCCGAGGAATTTGCTTTGATTTTGATTTTTTATTCTTCGAACTATTTGTTGTTTGATTTTTGTGTGTTTAATTTTTTTTGTTTGCATTTAAAAAAATATATATTATGTGTTTGTATGATTTTTGTTTACATTTGTTTGTGTGCATGTTATTATAGCCTTTCTATTTTCATTTGCATTTCTATATTAAAAAAGAGAGCACATATTTCAAAACAAAAAAAAAATTCTATTGCATTTCATTTACACTTCAATTTACATTTTCATATCTTTGTAATTTGATTTTCTATTTACATTGCTTTCAATACAAAAATGAAAAAAAAATTGATACTACACTGTTCATTATGCATCTGTTCTCTGTGCAACTTCCAACTCCATCTTACTATTCCTTCATTCTCATCATACCACTATTCCTCCATAGTTCACCACTATAACTATTGCCCTGAACATCAAACCACCTCATACAACTTGCCTACATCAACGACCCTCCCTGCTACAACAATTCAAAACCAACACAACATCCTACTCTTGCCATCAGTGTGGCATCACCTATCTACCACTACACATTGTTGTTCATTTCATCTCTGCTGACCATCTCTCACCATCACAAACTACATCACAGTTCATCACAAACTACAAAGCTGCTCTCCTACTCCACCTAACCAAGCTTCACCACTGCAACCACTTCAAACATATAAACATTCCACATCCCCATATATATCACTGTGCAGTGCACATCAAACCACACCGCCTCTCCACCTTCAATAACCCTGAAATCATCTACCTGAAACTTCGTAACTTTACCAGTTCGTCTCTACCAGCACTGATACTTATCCACCACAGTTCCCAAAAACACACTCCATCACTTCTACAGACCATCTATCTTGAATTCACCACTCCCCGTATCTGCAACTTCACTTACTACAACTTCTAACCATAAACTTTACTGCCTATTACATCTGTTACAAAACTCGACTGTGATCATCAACTTCTAACTGAGCATGTGCACATTCACAACATCAAACTTCCATTACAAACTGTCTTCAGTTATCACCATACCATTTGTTATCTCCCATTTACAATGCAATCACTTCACATCAACCACGAGCAGTGACCAACTTCAAGCAACCGCTGTACTTCAAGCAACTATCTTCACATCACACATAACATTCACCCCACTGCATAGTGCTTGGTTCTCTCTACTACAAACCACTGACCTCCTCCTCCCCATACCAACCAAAACACTACATCACATACTACTTCATTACAGCCATACTCCCCTTCATCATAGCAATCCTCACCATACTTACAAACTTCTCCACTGTTACTCCAAACTGCAGCAATTCACCAGTCTTCAACTCCACAAATACCATTCATTTCACAACATACATCACTACTCAACTACCACATCCCCATAGTACAAACTTCAACTGACTGCTGTAACACTACCAACCTTCCCTGTGCACTGACCAAACATCTACAAGTTCAACAACATCACCATAGCAGCCTGTACACAACCTTCCTCCACAACTTACTGACCACCACCTCAACTTCCAATACCGATCTCCACTTCCATCAACAACATAACCATTGCACTTCAACTCAGCACTGCAGACAGTCTTCATTTGCCTTCACTTCCTCTATGTCAATCCTTTGTTGCCTTGCTTCTGCCAATCACAACTCCACCAGCAAAGACCACGAACCAGTGATACTGCACCAATGCTTCCCCTACCACCATTTCAACATCGAATACATCTACCATTTCACAACCGCAGTAACCCACCTTCTTGCTGAACACTTCGACCACCCACCTCTTGTTAGGGGGAGGGGTGATCAATCCCTCTCAGCAGAAAAATAGGATCTTGCAATTTGGCGTGATAGAACAAACAGATAGTTATAGATCACAGAAAAATATATATATAGAGACAAGAGAGAACACACATATTTATAGTGGTTCCACCATCGCGAGATAGTGTACGTCCACTTTAATGGGGAAGAGATTTATTACTATTTGAAGAGATTACAGAGTAAAGAAATGAAGAAAAATAAACAAGAGATTGTTCTCTCATATCTGATATCTTAACATTCTCTATGCCTCTCTTTATATATAGAGAAAAGTTACTTAGGGATGAAGCAATTGATTTATGTAAATAAATCAATTCATGGAATAATAATATTCCCATTAATTGCCTTGCCATGTAATTGATTGATAATATTTCATTTTCTCCATCAATCAATTATTTCCCTATTTGATTCCTTTTATAAAATATGGCAATCAAATATATATAGCAAATATCTCCACATCCCTATCTCTTTAATTTCTCTTTCCATTTCCTTCATGCACAGAACGGGTAACTAAATACCGAGAATATCTCCAAAATCTATTAATTTTGGAAATATTGTATCACCAAAAAAATCTTAATACCTCTGCCTTGATATGAAACAAAACGTGAACTCGTAACTACCTGAACCTCAACAGCCAATCACCTCAAATTCTCCACCCATTGCAGTCGCAACCACCTCAAATTGTTAACCTAATCGACTCGAAATCGAAAATATGATTTATTTGATTTTGATCGAAAACTTGGTATTGTGGAACTTGGTTTGGAAACACTCGATTTTGGTGCGGAATTGTGATTCTCTGCCTCATTTTATTTGTTTCTTTTCTTTCTGAACAAGAATTTGGGAATTAGCTTTGTTCTTTTTTCTTTTTCTTCTCTAGGACAGGCCCTAGTTGATTTTCATTTAGTTCTTCTTTCAATTGTTAATTTTCATTTAGTTTTTCTTTTCCTAAAAAGAAATTATATAACAAGTTTCAAATTATTTTGTTTTCTTTTGTTTTACTTTGTTTTCTTTCTTTATTTAAAAATACATAAAAAACAAACTGTATATATCTTGTTTTTAATTTCAGGATGCCAAAGCAGAAAATCAAGAAGAATCGTTATATATAAAAAAAATTCAAAATCCAAAAACGAAAACAATTTCATTTTAGTTGCACTGTAAATTCACGTTTAATTTTTGCTTTGCATTCATCTCATCTTATTTTCCTTTTTTAAGAGCGAAATTCATATTCACATAAGGTGAGGGATTTCATCACTCTTTCCTTAACCCATAAATCGCGTTTCATCGTAGAATTTGACTAATAATAAAGGTTAGAATTCGACATAAGGGTGTCACGAGCTCATCTAGGGCTTAATTGTATCTTCATAATTGTTTTCTTTGAACAATTTTATTTCTTGGTGTCTAGCCTACGGCAGAATAATAACCATTTATAAATATTACAGTGATTCATAAACATTATAGTGGTTGTTCCTCTGAAGATACTTAAACCTTTGATTGCATTGCTATAGTGATTCGTGGTGCACCGATAACCCTGCTCGTTACCTGGCTGAGAAATATATTTATTGATTTGAGACAAAATGTGATTGTACAATTTTGGGTTATGAGCTACTAAGGACGGAAAACTGTAATTAAGTCCTTTGCATTCATTTAGTTGCAATAGTTCATGCATTTTTTTTAAAGCAAAAATTCAAAACAAAAAAAAAACAATTTTTTTGTAAATTTTACTTAACTTAGTTTTTAATCCCAAAAATACAAAAAAACTCCTTTTTACTTTCCTTTGAAAATTTTCAATCAAAAACAAAAATCCAAAAAAAAATAATATAAATCTTTTGAAAAAGATAAAATTTTAAAATTCAAAAAAAATCGAATTTCCTACTTTCTTAAAACAAAAAAAATTCTTTTCTTTTGGTAAATATTTGAAAGTTTGAAAATTAAAAAAAAATACAAAAACATATAATTTTTTTTGGAAAGCCAAAAATAAAACAAAAATCAAAATTTTCTTTTGAAAATAAATTTCACTTAGTAAATAGTTTTCTTTCTTTTAAAAAAACAAAAACAATTTTTCACTTCATTTTTCAGATCTTGTTTTATTCTCTAAGCTCGTTTGTAACTTCTTTCTCTTCTCAACTTTCACTTGTGCATGAATACTTGGACTCGTGACACAACAACAAATCATTGGAATCGCGACTCAACAACTAACCGTTTAACTTGAATAGACGATCTTCCTGAAATGGCGAACGAGAATGCCCCTTGAACTCTCATGCATTGAATCTTTCTGGATAGAGTTTCTATTCCATCTTGCATCACGTTACCCGCCACTATGGGTAACCATTTCTCAATTCACTCGAACCATATTGCCACGCTTTCGAAATTTGGCAATTTTGAGCACGACGACCCCTACATTTTCTTGACTAAATTCGAACAGGTTGCGCGACCATAAAACTCCAACAACTTTCATATGATGGAATCAAACTTCGATTAATCCCATTCGCTCTTACGGATTATGCTGAAAAATGGTTGTATAGCTTACCATCGAACTCGATTAAAACTTGGGAAGAATTCGTAAAAGCTTTCTTAAAGAAGTTCTACTCCTTGAAAAAAACGAGTAGAATACGAAACGAAATTGTAAGTTTTCCTCAATTCAAGGGAGAACCATTGGGAAAATATTTTGAAATATTCAAATAGCTTTTGATAAAATGTCCACAACATAACTTCGAAAAATGGACGATTTGCCAAATCTTATACGATGGACTCAAAAACAGCTAATGAACCATGCTCGAATCAATGTGCCAAGGCAACTTTCTTGCCCAATATCACGAGATGCTTGGCAATTTCTTAAAAACCTCGTTGAAAAATCATCCCAATGGGAACGTTCGGACGAAAAATCAATTTACTCACGATCGAGTGCATACTCGATAGGATCTTCTTTTGCTTTGGAAGCTAAGATCGACGCAATGATTAAAAAATTCGATATCATTTTCTTATCGAATCAAATGAACCAAGCCTCCTAACCGATGTGTTATAAATGCAACGATCCTAATCGTATAGCCGATTAGTGTCCCAATTCTGCCGAACAAATCAGTGCTTTCAATAAAGCCAAAAACGACCCGTTTTCTCCAACGTACAATCCTGGTTGGAGAAATCATTTCAATTTTGCTTGGAACCAAAACAATCCCAACACAAATACGGTTCATCCAAATTTTCAAGCATTCCCGAATAATGCTTCGAATCCTCCCTTTTAGCCCAACCATTTTCAACCAAACTGTGCGGGTCCGTCTCATAATCAATCGCAACAATCAAATTTTCAACCTAATTCTACTCATCCTCCCCAAGACGATAAATATTTAAATTCACTTGAGAAAACTCTTGAAAGGTTGGCTAAAGCAATTATTCATGCCTTCAATCAAGTAGCAATTTGCAAAATTTATTGACCTCATATATGCATAACACAAACCAATCAATTGCAAAATTTGAAATGCAAGTTAGTTAATAAGCCACGTTTGTAAGTGAACGCGAATGAGGCACATTTCCAAGCCAGCCCCTTTCTAATCCCAGAAATCAAAATGCAAATACAAATCAAGCCCATGTTGTTCAAGATAGCAACGTCACCCAATTTATTGCTATCACAACTCTACGTTCTGATAAACAAATCGATAATCAAGTCGTTAATCCAAACGATTACCGGAAAACTCTCTTAACACTTTTAAAATGACGAACGAATCTGAACAAAACGGGGAGCCAATCCTCGAATCAAATGCCAATTAAAATTCTTCTTCTTCTACTCGAGCAGACCCACCTGCCGAGTATCATGTTCGATTTCACATCGTCTTCGACCAAAGAAACATACAGACCAAATGGAAAAGATGTTGGAAATTTTTAAACAAGTCAAAGTTAACAATCCGCTTCTTGACATCATTCAACAAGTCCCCACATATCCGAAATTTCTTAAGGACTTGTGCACCCATAAGCGACACACTCAAGGGCCCAAAAAAGTCTTCTTAGCCGCCAGTTTGAGTGAAGTCTTGTCCCATTCCATGCCCGTTAAATACAATGATCCTGGCTGCCCTATAATTTCGTGTACAATTTGAGACAAGATGATTAACAAATGTTTGATAGACTTAGGCGCAAGTGTCAATGTGATCCCATACTCCGTATATGAACAATTAGGCTTCGATGAGCTCAAACCCATAAAAGTTACGCTTCAATTCGCCGATCGTTCCATTAAGAAGCCCATGGGAGAAATCAAGAACATGCTCATTCGAGTAGGGAAATTCATATTCCCCATTGATTTTATTGTCCTCGAAACACAACTCGTGACAAATCCAGCTAGTCAAATTCCATTGATTTTAGGCCGACCATTCTTAGCCACCTCAAATGCCTTAATCAATTGTTGTAACGGTTTGATGAAAATCTCCTTTGGAAATATGACTTTTGATCTCAATATTTTCAATCTTGAAAGCCAATCAAATGAATCTCACGACTAAACATTGCAAGTTAATGCCACTCACGAAAATTTTGAAAACGAGACACTTGCCTTAATGACGAACGCGAAGCTGAATACGAAAAATTGTTTCACAAAATCCTCAACGAGATTGAATATATTCTTCCCATTGAATCGCTTCAAGTTGAGTCTAATCTCAACCCAATTCTATGATTGAGCAACTCCCTAACTTGGACCTCAAACCATTTCCCTATCACCTTAGGTACGCATACTTAGGTGAAAACAAAACTTGTCCTGTCATAATTTCTAACGATCTTTCTCTTGACCAAGTAGCCTTTCTTCTTCTATTCTTTCGAAAACAAGGAAGCGATAGGATGGTCAATTACCGATATTAAGGGAATTAGTCCCGCTGTTGTTCAACACCGCATCCATTTAATCGACGACGCCAAGCCTATTCATGACGTGCAACGAAGGCTTAATCCAAAACTAAAAGATGCGGTGCATGATGAAATTCTTAAACTTCTCGACGACGGAATCATTTACCTAATCTATGATAGTTCATGGGTTAGCCTAATTCACATTGTACCAAAAAAGCCTGGGCTTACCATTGTCAAGAACGATTCAAATGAACTTATTCCAACTCGGACTCAAATTGGTTGGCATGTTTGCACTGATTATCAAAAATTAAATGCTGCAACACGCAAAGATCACTTTCCTCTTTCTTTCATTGATCAAATGCTCAAACGTTTAGCGGCCCACGAATTTTGCTGCTTCCTTGATGGTTATTCCGCTATAACCGAATTCCAATCGCTCTTGAAGATCAAGAGAAAACGACTTTCACTTGTCCATTCGATACCTTTTCTTATCGACATATGTCATTCGAACTTTGTAGCGCTCCTGATACCTTCCAACGATGCATGGTTAACATCTTTTCTGATATGATTGAGTGCTTTCTAGAAGTTTTTATGGACGATTTCTCTATTTTTGGTGATTCTTTTTTCGATTGTTTATATTATCTTGAGTTGGTTCTAAATCGATGCAAAGAAAATTTTTGACTTTGAATTGGGAAAAATGCCACTTTATAGTCAAACAAGGCATAGTCCTTGGACAAATCATCTCAAATAAAGGCATTGGGGTAGATAAAGCGAAAATAGATGTCATTGCAAACCTACCTATTCCCAAATCTGTTATGGACATATGATCATTTCTAGGACATGCTGGCTTTTACCGACGCATTGTGAGAAACTTTAGCAAAATCGCTAATCCTTTGACGACTTTCCTCGAAATAGATGTTCCACTCGATTTCAACTTTGAGTGTATCTCTTCTTTTGAACGTCTTAAGAACGAACTCATTTCTGCTCTAATCATTTGCGCGCCCAATTGGGATCTCCCATTTGAAATAATGCGTGATGCCTCAAACTTTGCATTGGTGCTGTCTTAGGACAACGCATCAACAAAATTCTTCATGTCATTTGCTATGCAAGTGTGACTTTGAACGATGCTCAACTCAACTACACAACAACTGAAAAAGAGCTTCTAGCTGTCGTTTGCACTCGAAAAGTTTCGACCTTGCTTAATAGGTTCACACATCATGGTCTAAACTGACCCTAGTGCTCTTCAATACCTTTTTTCCAAAAAGGATGCTAAATCCCGTTTGATTAGTTGGATCCTTTTACTTCAAGAATTTGACCTTACAATCAAAGATAAAAAGGATCCAATAATGTCATAGCTAATCACTTGTCTAGTCTTCCAAACACACCACCTTCTTTGTCAATCAATGAAAACTTCCCTAGTGAACAACTTCTTTCAATTTCTATCCATCCATGGTACGCTGATATAGTGAACTACTTAGCCACAAAAGAAACTCCCTCATCTTGGTCAAAACAAGACAAATGCAAATACACATCCCAAGTGAAATATTTCTATTGGTATGATCCATACCTGTTCAAATATTGTCCCGACCAAATCTTCCAACATTGCATTCTAGATAATGAGATCAGGAGTGCTCTTTCGTTTTGCCACGATCAAGTGTGCGGTGGACATTTCGGTCCTCGAAAAACTACGGAAAAGGTGCTTCGGTGTGGTTTCTATTAGCCTTCTCTTTTCAAAGACTCATTTGAATTTTGTAAAACTAACGATCGATATCAAATGCTTGGACGAATTTCTTGACGAGATATGATGCCTCTAAACCCCATTCTTACAACCAAAATCTTTGATGTTTGGGGCATCGACTTTATGACATTTTCCCAATTCTTTTGGAAACTTGTATATCTTTTTTGTTGTCGATTACGTCTCAAAATGGGTCAAAGCTGTTCCTTGCAAAACCAACGACCATAAAATTGTTATGAAATTTCTCAAAGAAAACATCCTTTCGAGGTTAGGCATACCTCTCACAATAATCAGTGATAATGGGATCTATTTCTGCAACCGTTCTTTTGAAACTTTAATATAAAAAAAAATACTCGATAACCAACAAGTTATCCACTGCGTATCATCCTCAAACTTGTGGCTAAGTTGAAGTCTTAAATCGATAAATAAAACAAATCTTGGAGAAAACTATTAACAAAAATCGAAAAGATTAGTCCCAGAAATTGACCAAACGATTTGGGCTTACCGTACTACTTTTAAAACTAACCTTGGGATGTTTCCATTTCGTTTAGTTTAGGTAAAGCTTTCCATTTAGCCGTTGATCGAATACAAAGTGTTATGGGCAATAAAGAACTTAAACTTTGATCTTGAGAAAACTGGCGAAAACCGAAAACCACAACTCAACGAATAAGAAGAACTTAGGAACGACGCATATGAAAGCGAGAAAATTTACAAAGAAAGAGCAAAAGTTTTTCATGACAAGTCATTCCTAAGGAAAACGTTTTGGTCTAACCAGAAAGTTCTTTTATATGACTCAAGACTTCATTTATTCTCTAGGAAACTTAAATCGAGATGGACCGGACCATTCGTGGTACGAATTATTTTTCCACATGGTGCCGTAGAAATAGAAAACCTCAGAGATTGATCGATTTTCAGAGTCAACGGTTATCGTTTGAAACCTTTCTTGAAATTTCCCAGTAACCAAGAGGAGGAGCTCATGATTCTTCATAAGCCAAGCTACGTCTAGTAAGAATGTTAACCCTCTTTTGTAAATATGTACACATTTTTCACCATTACACTCATTGTATCATGCATTGACTGTGGGGATACAGTCAAAATTAAGTGTGGAGGGGAGTCTCATTTTCATTTTTTTTTAAAGTTTCATAGTATTTTTGAACTTCCATTTCCTTTTAGCTTAAAAAAAATCTCAAAATTACTAAATCTCAAAAACATTTTCTTTTTCGCATTTTGATTTAATTGAAGAAACATTGTAGGATAAGTATAAGTTTTGGTTAATATATTGGAATTTTTGAAAATTTATTTGTCTTAACAAAAATAAAAAATGAAGTTTGATTACAAATAACAATGGTTTAACTAGTATATAAGAAGGTTCATGTGTGTTAATTATGAAGTATATTCTAATTGAAAATCTTTGTTTAAAAAAGTGGTAAATTTAAAGCAAAGGATATATCATTTTTATCTTCTAAATTAAATGGTGTTAAGATGATTTTGCAAAACTCTCTCTTTCTAAAAAACAAAAAAAAACATATATTTAAGTAAAGAAAAAAAGCACTTGTATATATGTATATATTTTTAACACCTAGAGTCATGTGTTCACACTCATGTGCTCACTCACCATGCTCTGTACCCTTCTTACGTAAGCCCGAAAGGCAGTGCACGATCGGTATATCTGGCCTCACTTTATCTGAGTTAGGTGTATGTATATAAAAATTCTTTAACTAATAACGCCTACAGTCGATAAGTGTTCACACTTCTGTCTTCACTCTCCACGCTCTGTATTTCCCTTACGTAAGCTCGAAAGGTAGTGCTTGGGTGATATATCTGGCCTCAGTTTATCTGAGCTAGGCATATGTAAATATTGTTAAAATTTTCAAATAAGAGAGCAAGCAACTGAAATCCAAACACAATTTTGACTTGTTTGATTTAACTTGTTATTGAAAAGAAATAAAAATACCATTTTGACAAACTTTGATAACCAACTAAGGATCCATTTCATAATTACATTGTGTTATCAACCAAAACATCTAGCCAAACTATTGTCCATTTGTTATGATAATTTGATTTTTGTTGGAAATTTTGACAAGTAAATGACTTAATTTTCAAGATAATGACCAAAAATTATATTTAACTTATTTGTGTCTAGTTAAAAGTAAATCTTTCATTTGTAATATTTCTAAACACTCGCGTTCATCTCTTTGTAAATAAATCTTGCATTTTGTAAATATTTCCATCCTGCATTTGGGTTTTGTGGCTAGTATCCGCTAAAAGCCCTCACGCGACAACACTCATCCTACTGGGGACACCTAGAGGTCTAACGGCTTGTTGCATACGCTTAATGCAATCATGCTCACTATGGAAACAGATTTATCTTAATTTTCCTTTATTCAAGGACGAATAAAAAGATAAGTATGGGGATATTTGATGTGCACATAAATGTGCATATATTTACATCCATATTTTATCTACTTTTATTTAAATAAATGTCATATTTGGGCATTTTAACATGTTTAAACCAAAATTCAATTATTGTCAAATCATCATATATTCATCTTCATTCAGGGGGAAAACGGTCATTTTTGTGCATAAGTCAATTTGAGAATTTTTACTTGGAAATTTTTTATGATTTTTATAAGAATTTGGATGCATATGAAAGAGGCTTTCATGAAGATATATGCATGCCCAATGGAATACAAATGAATGGAGAGGAAATAATTCAAGCTCGAGATCATGGAGGACATCACCCACTTAGCCAAATCTACAATTAGAAGCTAATGGGCAACTAAGTGGAGGTTAAAGCTTCATGCACATTTAATGAGGGTTTAATTAGTGGCTAATGGTTACTTGGTGGCCACACTTCCTAAAGGGCATTCTGGAAAGCACCCTAAAAATTGAATTAAGGTTGTATGCATGTGTAAATAACCATCTTATGTACATGTAAATATCTTCTACTTTTTCACATTAGTTAGAAAATTAATTAAGCAAGTTGTAATGTCAATATTTCATGAAATAAAAATGAGTTCCTAGCCTCTTTCTCTTTTCTTTTCTACATGCTTTCCTTTACTTTTATGTTCATTTTTTACTTCTATGCTCTCTTCTTTGCTTTGTTAGTTAATAAGATTTACATTCATGCAAGTAGTGTAGTTTTGTTTTATTTCTTTTATGCAAGTAGCTTAATAGTTAATCTCGTTTTCCTCCTTTCTTTAGTTTCTATTTCTTTTGCTTTTAATATTGAAATTTACATATGTTGATATGATAACACAAATGAGTAGCTAAACCCCTTCAATTTAGGGGTAATGAAGCTCTCTAACTTTATGTAATTTCAACATTTTTTATGTTTTATGATCTCTTTTGTTTGTGCTTCATGAAAGTTAATTTTGATGTAAGTTTATACAAGTGGGTTTGATAGCTTATGTTACTTTTGCAAATGAGCTATTCTTATTCAACATAAACACAATTTACATCATCATTTGCTAATTGATTTTTGATTTTGAAATGAAAGTAAAAACAAAATTGGATGATCTATATTACTAGTTACAATAGTAAATAGATCATACTTAAACCAGCTTTTTCTTTGGCTTCATTTTCATAAGATTTTATAAGTGGTTTATTTGTTGTATTATACTTTGATGGTTTAAGTTACGTTAATTAATAGCATAAATAAACCATACTTATTACAATTTAACCATTATTTCACTTAATATCAAAACTAGAGATCATAAATTATTTGTCTGTTGATTTACAAAAATATAAGAGTGGATTTGCCTCTGAATTGTTCTCTAATCTCATAGTTTTTAATCTTATTTTAATTCTAGCTTTAGCTTCATTTTTCTTGTAGTCAACAATTTTCTCTCCATTTGGTATAATTTGATTGAATTGATTTTTAAAATCTAACAATTCCGTGCGGATCGACACGTACTCGCCACGTACTAACTTTTGTACGCTGTGCGCGTGTGGTTATTTTAATTTGAAATTTATCGATGGTTTTCTAATTCGATAGAAAAACTCGTCGCTAAATACATCCTCTTTGGTTAAGACAAAAATCTTTCAAATCATCGACTTCAGTTCCTACCTCAAGCCTTCTGATCCTCTCAGCTAGTAATGGATCTTCCCTCTGCTTAGAAGAAATTCCCTAGATCAACACTAGTCAAACTTCTAAACAGGACATCAAGGCAGTATTCTGACCAGAACTAGCAGTCGATCTTAAATGCATACCACAATTGGCCAAAGCTTCTAGATCTTTCCACACTGCCAACATAGCGAACACCACATTCTGATGTCATCCGTTGAGAGCATCCGCTGCCTTATTACCTTTCTCTGGGGTATACTCTATACCAAAATCAAAAGCAGCGAAAAATTCCAGCCACCTCTGTTGTTTCATATTCAACTCTTTCTGAGAGAATAAATACCTTAAAGACTTATGATCAGTATACAACTCAAATCTCTCCCCCAAGAGATAATGCCTTCAAATCTTCAAGGCAAAAATCACCGCAGCCAACTCTAAATCATGAGTAGGATATCTTACTTCGTACGGTCTAAGCTGCCTAGATGCGTAGCAATAACTTTGCCCTTCTGCATCAACACTACTCCAATACAGTCCCATACGCATCCGTGTGCCACCAACCCTTGGTTTGCAACCGGAACTACTAACATTGGAGCATTAGTCAATAAATGTTTTAACTTAAGGAATGCTTCCTCGCATTTGTCAGACCAAACAAACTTTACTACCTTCCTGGTAAGCTTAGTCAAGGGTGCTGCTATTCACGAGAAATCCTTAATGAATCTTCGGTAGTAGCTAGCAAGTCCAAGAAAACTTCTGATCTCGGTCATCGTCACTGGACTCTTCCAACTGTTCACGGCTTCAATCTTATCTGGATCAACTGACAATCCTTTCTCTGAAACCACATGATTAAGAAACTTAACCTCTTTCTTCCAAAATCGACACTTGAAAAATTTCCCCTTTAGCTGATTCTGCCTTAGCATCTCTAACACAACTCTCAGATGATCTTCATTCTCTCTCACATCCATAGAGTATACCAAAATGTCATTAATAAACACCAACACAAACCTGTCCAAATACTCTCGGAAGACTCGGTTCATCAAATCTACAAAGAAAGCATGTGCATTTGTAAATCTGAATGGCATCACCAACCACTCATACGAACCATATCAATTCCGAAATGTAGTCAAAGGAATACTGTCCTCTGCCACTTCTTAATTAATGGAACCCCATCCCTAAATATAACTACGAAAACACTCTGACTCCACTCAACTGATCAAATAGATCATCAATTCTCGGCAATGGATACTAATTCTCTATCGTCCTTTCCTTTAGCCAACGATAGTCGATACACATCCTCAATGTCCCATCTGGTTTCTTCACAAATACCGCGACCGCTCCCTAAGTCGAACCAGTTGGTTTAATAAATTCCCTCCTTAGATCCTCTAACTACACCTTCAGTTCTTTCATCCCTATCGATGTCCCCTGCTAGGTGCTGCTCACAGTTCCAGCTCCTGGCATAAGATCTATCCGAAACTCAACAGCTCATTTTGGTGGTAGTCCTGTGACTGACTCTAACACATCTGCAAACTCTCTTGCAATACAAACCTGAGTTAGCTCTTCTCCCACTTCTATTGCACTTAACAAAGCACGACAACTTTGGTTAGAATTATCCACTTAGAACATAATTCGGTTATGGCTATCAGGGTGTCTTAAAGATATCTTCCCATCTTGGCGAAATATCCTGCCCTCATACCTCCTCAACCAATCCATACCCAAAATGATTCCGAAATCTACGAAATTATAAACATACAAACTACATGCAAACTTATGACCTAGCAAATCAAGTTCTAACTGACCACATCTCATCCCTAGAGTTTTATATCCTCTTATTGGATTCGCGGCCCTTAAGGAAGTAAGAATGTATGTGGGTTCTAAGCATAACCTATCAAGCAAACACTGCGATATAAATGAATGTGGTGCACCGGTATCTAAAAGTATCCTAACCGGTATACTCTAAATAAAAAACGTACCTTCCAGCACAATTTTCCCTTTATCAGCTGCAATGGGGTTAGCTGATGATCCAACAGCAAAAAATTTCCCCTTGTCCGCCCAGGTTGGCTCTAGACACTGGTACTTTTAATGCTCAGTTAAAGCATTTTACGTTCTTCTTGCCTACAGCTTTCTTTCCCTTCTCTGACCAGCACTCATTTGCATAATAACTCTTCTTGTCATGTTTATAGCAAACCAAATCAGCCTTTTCCTTCTTAGCAGCATCCTCTTTCTGGACTTCCTTCTTCTTAAAGAATTTCCTCTTCTTTCCCTAAGGACCTGGGATTCAACTGGCTTCTCTCTAGCAGAAATAGTAAGCATCTCTTCATGAAAAAAGGCCATCTCCACGACCACATTACTAAGTTCTCAAATATGGGTCATGGTCATCCTAGCAAGCTCAGGTCTCAGTCCTTGAATGATTCTTTCATTCCTTCTGACATCAGTGTCAACCAAAGCATATCCATATCGACACAACACATCAAACTTAGCGACATACTCGATCACTGACATCTCACCCTAAATAAGATCCATAAACTTCCTCATTAATGTCGACTTAGCAATCTCAGATAGAAACCTCTACTCAAACCTTCTCCTGAAATCAGCCCATGTCAACTCTCCCTTCGGGACTCCGGCGATCACACCATTCCACAAGTGAAGCGCTGCCCCTTGCAACTGCCTAGAGGCTAGCCTTCTCTTTTTTCCATCATCCAAGCCTAGATCAGCACAGATCCTTTTATAGCTCAGTAACTAATTCTTAACTTCAATAACATCCTTCGTTCCACAGAAAGATTTTCTCCCAAACTGGTGTAGTCTCTGCTTAGCTTAGCACAGTTATTCCCAATTAGAGCCAAAGGATTAGCTCCTCCAACATTACCAGCTACTCCAGCTTGCAAAAGATTGGCCAAAAATTGATACACCATCTCCGTATCTATTGGCGTATTTTCAGCACCTATATTGGCTTCAGCATTTGGATTAGCATTTGGCTGTCGACCATGATTCCTCATAGTATTAGGTCGAGCATTTCCATTGGTTGTAGTGCTTCCTCCACCTTGATTTCCTCTTCCATTTCTTGTTTTCGTATCTTCTTTCTCATAAATCTGCATACGAGCCTTAGTAAGATACAGAAGAACGGTCTGAGAGAGAGGGTAACACGTACTTATATATATATATATATATATATATATATATCTGTGTGTGTGTGTGTGTGTGTGTATCAAATACAAGTATGTTACTATTCCGTTAACCCAAACCCCAATCATATTTTCAAATTCATTAGATTTTGTTTGAAAATCTTCTGGGTTTAACTTTCTTTTAAAGTTTCATAAAGCTATGCTCTGATACCAACTTGTAACATTCACCTACTGGGAGGTCCAGAACTAACGGCTACGGATGCTGTAGTTATCCATATTTATTAATCCTCGGCGACCAAATACAGCAAAGTTATATTCATTGATACACAGAAACACATGAATATGGAAAAAAAAATTAAACTTCAAGCAACATTGCATATCATTTTAAAGTATTTCTAATTCATTACATAATCCCAAATTCGCAAACCATATTCAGATAAAATATGTTTATTACAACATACGCCAAGAGCGACATATGAAGATGGCCCCTTGGTAAATCAGAGTATATATAGGCAATACAATAACTTTTCCATTACAAACAACATAGCGAAGTCAAAAGAAAAGAGAAATCTAAATAGCTATCATGCCTCCTATATATCTCTATATGCTTATTTGTATTAAGAGGTACCTAAAAACCTTAACTCTCAAACTACTCAAAATCAATTGAGTACCTGAAGTTTAAGGGGAAAACAAAAACTTCGAGTCAGACATAAAGCCTGGTATAAATAATAATCTACCATCTCAAATCATTTAGATATCTAGTGAGACCACACCACTTAGCGAAACGGGTTTTCCCTCACTAGTATCTCAACCTTTTTATAAAACCATATACAATGCTCCTACATCCACAATTGTTAAAACAATTCAAAATGTATAATATGATGATATGCAAAAACAAATGAATCAATTCTGAATTACCCATCCTCATTCATTTTAGACTATCTGTCTCAATTATAGTTTCTAGGGTTACTATTAACCTTTTAGTTTTAATGGGCTGACTAATAACCGGGTAAACATTTAAGGACTCCCTTTCCAATTACATAGTTTTCATGGGATCACTATGAACCTATTGGTAACTCCAATATCTTACTCTTATCCTAGTTTTCATGGGTTGACTAGGAACCTATCGGTAACCCCAATATACTTTCTTCTTACCCTAGTTTTCATGGTTGAAATAGGAACCTATTGAAATCGATCAATATGTCATCCGGATATAGTTTTCATGGGCTAACTATAAACCTACTGGCCCCTGCCAGTATCCAATCATAGTTATCATGGGTTTACCGTGAACCTGTCTATCTGACATCTTCCTTTATACATAGTTTTCATGGGATTACTATGAACCTGTCTATCTGACATCTTCCTTTATACATAGTTTTCATGGGCTAACTATGAACATGTCTAACTGACATCTTCCTTTGTACATAGTTTTCATGGGCTAGCTATGAACAAATTGACCCCCGCCAATATCTTTCACTACATAGTTTTCATAGGCTTACAGAGAACCTATTAGCCCCAACCAATATCTTGCTTATATATTTTAGCATCCTATATCCTTGTCTTCCTATCCTTCTGGATGCAATTTTACTCATTCAGCAGTTTTATCAATCTATATTCGTTACTAGGTTAACCTAACTGGTTTTTCTATCCTTTATCCCTAAAATGCAGTTATTGGTCCATTTAAAAGTGAATATATTCATATTTGAAGAAGCAACCTAACAACATAAAAGCACTACCCCTGTGGGTTTAAATTTTATCAAAGATAGCTTCTTCTTAAAACCATTATACAAACTCCTTAAATATCTTAAATATAGCCATAGGTTTTTCTTTTAAAGATAGAGTTTGGGTTATAAAACCTATTGATACCTTCGAAACCTAGCTTTCGACTTCATAGGATGACCTCCTGTGAAAGCTCTTAAAACGTTTAGGCTCCTCCCTTTTATTACTTTAAAAATCTACCTTTCAAAACATTTTGAATACGTTAAAGTTTTATCATTTAACTCTAGAAGCTTAGCTTCGAAACCTGTTGAAAATACCCCTTTCGACACCAATGGAAGTAACCCTTTCGAAAAAATTGAAAGTACCCCTTTCAAAAGCTTTGGTTTATAATTAAAGTATAATTTGGGTCAAAGTGAATATAGGAAAAAGCATCTATTTCGAAACCATCCTTTATCATATAAAACATTGGGGAAACTTGATGGCATCGGCACTATCTCTTTCGAAAGCATTTAACATCTGGGTAAAAACATTAGAAGGTTTGTGTTGAAACCCCTTTCAAAATCATCACCTTCGAAACCCATGTCCTCTTTCGAAAGCTACAGGAAGTAGCTTTATCCTATAAAACAAAGTACCTTTCGACAGGATTGATATCTTCAACACCATCAAAAGGTTAAAGAAGGGAAGTATGGTATCGACTAGGTCGGAACCCCCTCTTTTAGAACATTCTTTCATAAGTAAGGAACAAAGTCGAAAGCAGCTATAAGTTAATGGTAAGCCTTTCAAAACCTTTATAAAATCTCATTCAAAACCATCTGCTTCGACTTTGTCGTTGGCTAAAACAAAACAAAGATAGGTGCTTTTCTTTAAAAAGAAACCAAGGTTTCGACTCCTTTGGATGTCATACTTTCGACACATTACCTTCCGCCTTTCTCCATTCCACTACGTCCCATCATAGTGATACCTTGTGTATTAGTTTCGATAGGGTAGGTTTGGACTAAGATAAAGATGGAGGCATCTGTGTCGAAAGGTGCTTTCCTAAGTAGGCGGACTTATTTTCTGATATAAACCTGGTTTAATTCTTTATAAAGTAAACTTTTATCTAACTAACATGCCACATGTCAACACCAGATTAGTTTCCTTAACCTTTTCAAATTCTTTTCAAAAATTAACTATCGCTAATCAGATCTAAATCATGGTTAAGTTAATCAATTAAGCCCTTCCATTAGACAAAACCATTTTTGCAAAGAAGTCCCTCTTCTAAAATAATTTATTTTTCATAGCAAATCACATTGGAAAAACCCCAAAAATTCCAAAAATTCATTTTAACCATGTTATCTAACATATCAAAATTTCAGACCCAAATTCTCAATATATTTTTCAAATTAAATTTATAAACCCAAATAGTCATATTTTCTTTTGAAAATTCATAATAATTTTTCCATAGCTTGGAAAATTCTCAAAATTGAAACCCAACTCCAAAATCATGTTTCTCATAACATAAAATATTCCCATGGCATTTAAACATCACAAGATCTCTTTTTTCATCTAAAACCGTGCTAAAACATTTTTAAACAATCTTGTTTAAATTAAATAAATCATGAATCAAGCATATCATCATTCAATTCATCTTAAAAATGAATTTATCTGTCAAATTCAAAACATAAGATTTAAACCAAAAATAGAGATGGAATTATTATTCATCTTGATCTAGATAAAGAGATTTGATTGAAATTGATTTCCCCTAAGCATGATTTTCTTTCTTTAATTTTTGAATTCTTCTTCCTCATAATGGCCGATCATTCCTTCTCTTTTGATTTGCGTTTTAGTTTTTAAAATGATGTAAATGTGAAGAATAAGGTAGGAATGAATATATATAAGGTTAAGGGTCATGGATGGAAATTCCAATTATACCCTTATGTAATTTGTTTAACCTAAAAACCCTTCTTTAGCCGATTAATTATCATTTTAGGCTCATCCTTAATTTATTAATTCAAGTCTCAATCCCCTTATCACTTACATTTGCATTATTCTATTTAATTTATCTAATTTAATCTTCCGAATAATGTTATCAAAAATTAGGGGTGTTACAGATCTCTGAGAGAGCGGTGGAGCCCCCACCATTTGGTAGAAATGTATACGGATGAAGCATCTAATGATCTTGTTCTAGAGCTGGAATCGTGCTAGTAACTCCATCGATCAATTTGCTATGCTTTGAAGCACGACTTCCCTACAACGAACAATGAAGCTGAGTATGAAGCACTAATCGCTGGACTCAAACTTGCAGAGAACAGTGAATAAAATCTCTTGAGATTTTTTGTGATTCCCAGTTGGTTGTACACCGAGTTAGAGGAGATTACCAGGCTATAGGACAACAAATCGCTCTACACCTTATCCGAGTCTAAGTGTTATTGATTGATTTGAGTATTACGGCAACATGCGCATTCCCCAGGAAAAAAAGAAGAGGCCGACTTGTTGGAAATGCATGTTATCCCAACTTTTGGCAAAGTTGAGATATCCAAAATTTACTGGAAATCAAAAATTGCTATTCATGAATATCAGCCATGCATTGCAGGATAACCATGGATACCGATGAATTTTGTCCGAGTCCGGAACGGGCCACAATTGATAGGACACGACAAGAAAGATCATAGAAGTCTTCATCTCAAATTTCAGGTCAATCCGAGGTCGTATGCTCAAGTTATGATGGATTCAAGATAAGAGGAATTGACATTGCTCGGTTCGAACCCATTATGTTCGAAACCATCAGTTTCGAACCCATCAGTTTCGAACCCATCGTGTTCGAAACCAACTAGTTCGAACCCATCAGTTTCGAACCCATCGTGTTCGACACCAACTATTTCGAACCCATGCGAAGAAGTGGCGTTCGAATCCATCAGCCGACATCATCCTTCGACTCCATCGGCCTCGACTCTACTCCGAATCCATCCACGACCTGACTTCGAACCCGTGAACTGAGCCTTACTTCGAAACCATCCAAGCCGCCTCGCCCCATGCTGTCTTCGAACCCAACATGATAATTCAACTTCGAATCGATCCAAGGTGACGCATTTGGATCGATTCGAACGGACACCCTTTCAACGATTCGAAGACGACCTTCGAACCCAGTGCACGAAGCCACCCAGTAGACACGGCAAAGAACTCGGACTCGACTCGTTCAACTCGGCGCAAAGCTTGGATCGAACCGAAGAAGGCGCTCCATGTCACCACGAAGTCGCGTGCAATGAAGGGTTCGAAGCCATCGGTTCGAACACATGGGTTCGAACCAAACAGCTATCCCATAAACTCAAATTCGAATCCACCATATCTCCCAACCTGCTGATCCAAATGCCATGAAAATTTCACAGATGCTTCCATACATGTCGACGAATGTCCACGCCAAATTTCACCTCGATTGGATGAATTCTTGATCGGTTCGAATGGAGTTCGAACCGATGCCAAAGTGGGCCCAAACTTCCCGAGACCGTACGTATGGGCCCCCCTCACGTGCCAGAAGAGGTCTCCCGAGTTTTCAGCAAGAGAGCAACAGTCTACGCCTATAAATAGACTCCCAGGTCATTCAGAAAAGGGACCGGATTCTCTTTGGCAAGATCAAGACTTTGAAGCATCAAGACTCCACCAAGGCTCTACTTCGCACTCAACAACCACCGTTGTGCTTGAACTTCAGAACTACAATTCATTGTAATCCGCTGTAATCGATTGTAATCAGCGAAGAACATCAATAAAAGGAAAAACCTTTGAAGTGGACGTAGGCCGGAGATAGCCGAACCACTATAAATCGTGTGTTCTTGTTTGCATTTATTACTTTGCTACTGAGATCTGTGATTTGTATTTGGATATTGTTGATTTATATTCCAACACTGGTGCTTTCACAATACTTGGGGTTTGTGACCAATTTTGGCGCAAACACTTTGGTGCTTTCACTGAGAAGAACTAGCACCCGCTACATTAGATTCGGAATTCAGATTCAAAAGTTTGAAGAAACTCCAATCCGGAAACAATGACTCGACAAACGAGACAAAGAATCGATAGAAGCCAACAGGGAGGAAGCCAAGAGGCATCCTCAGGATCAGGAGAAGGACAAGCTTCCGTCTACATCACCAGAGACGAGATGGAGGCTATGGCTAATTCATTGCGCGAAAGCATAATGAAGAGTCAACAGGAGATGCTGCAAAATTTCCTCGAGCAAATGAGGACAACAAACATGCAAAACCTTGGACCAACTACAACAGCTACGAGTACGGGGCAAGGAATCAGGATTGCAGAAGCAAATGAAGGTCAGGTTCAAAACCAGAATACAGGAGCTGAAGGTGGTCAACAAGTCCTTGGGGGCAGACCCTCACGGTCCGATACTGGGAGACCAACAGACGGAGCTCAACAAGCTGGAGCCAATGCATATGTTAACGAGCCACCCGAAGAATACGTACCAGAATTCCCTTCAAGGCTCGGGGGGCAGGACAGGAATCTGACAAGGGGCCAACCCCTAGATGGAGATGAGAGAATGATAGGCCTAATGCGACGAATCATGAGAGGAGGATTGCCTAGCGGAGGCCTAGAAGAAGTTAGTCGGAGTCCATTCACTCCAAACATCCGAAACGCAAGGAACCCTCCAAAGTTCAAATTACCAGCGCTAGATCCCTATGACGGAAGGTCAGACCCGACCATGCACATCACAAGATATATCAGGCACATGGAAGTGCTGGGGGCATCCGAGGAAGTGATGGCACGATACTTCCCTCTATATTTGACAGATTTAGCTTCACTATGGTTCAGGCAACTGGAGACTGGGTCAATCGGAACATGGAGCGAGCTCGTTGATTGCTTCATGAGACAGTTCAGGGTCCACGTGACGCGACCCAAGAGTGTGATGACTTTAGCAACAATCAAGCAAAGGACCGGAGAGTCCATAAAAGATTTTCTACTCAGATTCAACGTGACAGTGACTTCTGTGGATCGCCCGGATCCATCAATTGATTTTAATGGCGGCGGTGGCAGGAGTCGCGGAAGGCACCAAGTTCAAAGATTCTCTAACTAAAGATCCACCGCAAGATCTTGGAGAATTCTTCCATAAAGCTGAAAAGTTCATTCGATTAGAAGAATCACGAGTCGAGAGTCATGAAATAAATGCCACGCAAAGCGTAGGGACCTCTAGAGAACAGTCCGGAGCGGACAAGGGAAAGAGGAAACAGGATGACAGACACGATGGTCCTGATAAACGGAAGAAATTCCGAGAACCGAGATTCAGGCAGTACACCGATCTGACTGCAGGCCTAGAAAGAATCTACACTGAAACCAGGGGGCAACTCCCCTATCGAAAGCCACCTATAAGGGATCCCACCGAGCGGGAGCGCAGGACTGGAAAATACTGCCTATTCCATGAGCTGGATGGGCACACTACAGATGAATGCCGCCACCTAAAGGATGAGGTGGAAGAACATGCTAGGGGTGGTAGACTGCCACAATTTGTCAGAGAACGGACAATGGCAGCAAGACCTGAACGACTACCGCCTCCACCTAACAGGAACGATCCTGGATCGGGATCACGACTCGTCATCGACTGATTAAAGATGGCAAGGGCCAAGTCCAGGGTTTGGACGTTGGTCAAATAGTTTTATTTAGATTTGTTTTCAGAATAAACGGTCACTCCACTTACACATGTACGGGAACCGGAGAAATCCATAGGCATGCTCTGAGATGGAGATAAGCCGCTACGCCCGGAGAGGCAATCTTTAGTCTTTCTCTGATGTTTGAGATCGAACATCTGGAACTTGATTTTTAATAAATAAATTAGAACTTCTTGCAATAAACCTTTTGACCGGTGAGTCAAAGGATGAACATTAAATTTTAACATAAACATGATCGCTTTACGACCCTACCCGGAGAGACGGGGTCCGGAGTGCAAGAAGTGAGTTGCTTCGCCGGAGAGCGACAGGATCAACTCACTTAAGCGCTGTTTCCCCTTCACCGGAGAGTGACAGGATGGGATCCAGCAAGAGCCCGGAGAGGCTATGATCGGTCTCGAACGACCAAGACATCGCTTAATGTTCAGATACACTGAACCGGAGTGCAAGAAGTGAGTTGCTTCGCCGGAGAGCGACAGGATCGACTCACTTAAGCGTTGTTTCCCCTTCACCGGAGAGTGACAGGATGGGATCCAGCAAGAGCCCGGAGAGGCTATGATCGGTCCCGAACGACCATGATATCGCTATACGTCCTAACTGGGACCAGAGTGCAAGGGATAGAAGGCAACGCCAGAAAGCAATAGGATCTTTCTATTCAATCACTAAGTCTAGAATGGGCTTAGTAAGGGTTCAGAGCAGCCAATAATAGCCCGGAGAGACGATGAAACTTCATTCTCAACTTCTACAAAAAACAAACAAATGCTGATTTGGCTTCGAACAGCCACAAACTTGATTGTTAACACCACAGCTATGGATGAAACATGAATTTATTGCACTTGATTTAAGACCGTTCAAAACATACCTTTTACAAAAAGGCATGTTTTGGGGGGCAAAATGTTATCCCAACTTTTGGCAAAGTTGAGATATCCAAAATTTACTGGAAATCAAAAATTGATATTCATGAATATCAGCCATGCATTGCAGGATAACCATGGATACCGATGAATTTTGTCCGAGTCCGGAACGGGCCACAATTGATAGGACACGACAAGAAAGATCATAGAAGTCTGCATCTCAAATTTCAGGTCAATCCGAGGTCGTATGCTCAAGTTATGATGGATTCAAGATAAGAGGAATTGACATTGCTCGGTTCGAACCCATTATGTTCGAAACCATCAGTTTCGAACCCATCAGTTTCGAACCCATCGTGTTCGAAACCAACTAGTTCGAACCCATCAGTTTCGAACCCATCATGTTCGAAACCAACTATTCCGAACCCATGCGAAGAAGTGGCGTTCGAATCCATCAGCCGACATCATCCTTCGACTCCATCGGCCTCGACTCCACTCCGAATCCATCCACGACCTGACTTCGAACCCGTGAACTAAGCCTTACTTCGAAACCATCCAAGCCGCCTCGCCCCATGCTGTCTTCGAACCCAACATGATAAGTCAACTTCGAATCGATCCAAGGTGACGCATTTGGATCGATTCGAACGGACACCCTTTCAACGATTCGAAGACGACCTTCGAACCCAGTGCACGAAGCCACCCAGTAGACACGGCAAAGAACTCGGACTCGACTCGTTCAACTCGGCGCAAAGCTTGGATCGAACCGAAGAAGGCGCTCCATGTCACCACGAAGTCGCGTGCTATGAAGGGTTCGAAGCCATCGGTTCGAACACATGGGTTCGAACCAAACAGCTATCCCATAAACTCAAATTCGAATCCACCATATCTCCCAACCTGCTGATCCAAATGCCATGAAAATTTCACAGATGCTTCCATACATGTCGACGAATGTCCACGCCAAATTTCACCTCGATTGGATGAATTCTTGATCGGTTCGAATGGAGTTCGAACCGATGCCAAAGTGGGCCCAAACTTCCCGAGACCGTACGTATGGGCCCCCCTCACGTGCCAGAAGAGGTCTCCCGAGTTTTCAGCAAGAGAGCAACAGTCTACGCCTATAAATAGACTCCCAGGTCATTCAGAAAAGGGACCGGATTCTCTTTGGCAAGATCAAGACTTTGAAGCATCAAGACTCCACCAAGGCTCTACTTCGCACTCAACAACCACCGTTGTGCTTGAACTTCAGAACTACAATTCATTGTAATCCGCTGTAATCGATTGTAATCAGCGAAGAACATCAATAAAAGGAAAAACCTTTGAAGTGGACGTAGGCCGGAGATAGCCGAACCACTATAAATCGTGTGTTCTTGTTTGCATTTATTACTTTGCTACTGAGATCTGTGATTTGTATTTGGATATTGTTGATTTATATTCCAACACTGGTGCTTTCACAATACTTGGGGTTTGTGACCAATTTTGGCGCAAACAATGCATATTACGGATCTTAAGGCCGAATTAACACTTGAGGGGGATGAATAGTTTTTAATGGATTTTATGGAATTTTTGAAATCTTTTCAAATTAAACACAAAGAGATGCAATTCACAAACACAGAGATAATCATAGAACCAGATGCAATTAGTAAATAAAATCAGTAAAGGAAAGAACACACCTAAATTTTATACTGGTTCGGAGTTACTCTAATCTAGTCCCATACAATTCTTATGCAGATTTTTTTTCAAATATAATGTCGATATTACAACCTTGATTTCAAGGCCACGAGATACACCCTTCCGTCTCTAAGTCAAGGGCAAACTCTCCTGATTTAACCTGGCTATAAGATCAGCTAATTGATTTACAGGCTACAATCACACCCAATTGATTTACGGGCCACAATCACACCGTTTCCAATCACACTTTGATAGAGAGAGATTCGATATACTTCGATCTTTCGATCTTTGATTACAAATAATTTTATAACTCTGAATAGCATTGAGATCTTTGAGAGAGAGAGAGCGGTAGAGAATCAAACTAGAGACGATCGAGTTTGATTCACGTAGGACTTTGGTAGAATTTTGTTAAAGCATTTGGAATATAAGAGAATATATGAGTGGAGAAGGGGGAAGAAATGAAGAAAAAATAACTTAAAATTCGTTGAAAACAACTGGTATTTATAGGAGAACAACGGTCATATCCATTCGCGAAAGGTTATAACGAATATATACTTCTTTTGAAAATTGAAATTTGAATTCTACGGCTACTTTGTCGACATAGGGGGATGAGAGATGTCAACATGCCTATGTTATTTTTGAAAATAAATTTTGCTTCAAAATGATTTCTATTCTAAAACTTATCAAAACAATTTCTAAACTTTGTAAACCATTTTGAATATAGTTAAAACTTATAAAAGAGTTATAGAAAGTGATCTTAAAATATATAATCTATAATATAAAAGTAACATTAAAACTAAGTATAAATTTCTTTAAAATATATTAAAGCTAAGCTATTAAAATCAAGAGATAGTTTAAAAAAAAGAGATGATTTTGAAGTTAATATGATTAAAAACAGTTTTTGAATTAAGGCTAAAATATTTAAATTGATAGAGATGACTTTAAAAGGATAGTTTTAAAAAATATCATTTTGAAAATTTCGTAGATTTCATTCCACTAGAGAAGGTCATGTGTTCCATCCCACCAAAAAGAGGTCATGGTTTCCATCCAACTATTAAAGCGAGAAGGTGGATTCCATTTCACAATTAAAATCCGAATAAAGATTTTAATGCTATTATGAAGTTTTAATATAAATCTAGACTCTATTACTTATCTTGATATCTTGAACTCTTGATACTCATGAGTCTTCGGTCTTGATTTCTTCAATCCTGAATTCCTCAGTTTTGAATTTCTATATTCAGTCTTGAATCTTTATACACAGTCTTCATTCTCAATACCTATATATATATATATATATATATATATTCTGCAAATACACATATATCTAGACATGAATATCAATATTTATATTTTATAACAAGTCCTAAGGTTGTTGTCATCAAAACCATCATCTCAAGAACTAACAGTCTCTCCTTTTTTGACGATGACAACCTATGTTTATAAAATGTACTCCACCAAACTTTGATTCTACTCTGACTCCCTTTATAACCCCCCCCTTAATGTACCGACTCCCCCTTAATCTAATCCTAACTAACCTATTTTATAATTCTCCTCCTTTGTCATCAACAAAAACTAATCCTAAACTACATAAATCCCCCTAAATCTTATACTATAGCACTATATAGGATAATAACACAGTATAGTAGAATTTAAATGAGACAGATAATAATATAAATAAAATATAGTTAGGTAAATGTAAGAGATATGAACATTTCAAACATAATTAATCAATATATACATCATGTTCTTATCAAACCACACCATGTTCAATCATATATTACACATCATACTCAAATCAATCCAAACCATACCAAATCAAATCAAACTAAACAATCCAAACCAAATCAAAGTAAATCAAACCACATATGTCAAATCAAACATTTCTTAGAACTTGAACCCATACTTCTTCACCAAAGATAGGATCTGCCTTTATAGCATCACATTCTTCTTTATCTTTGTTCAGAGTTCCTTTTGGATTCTCTTCAAGTTCTTCTTTGTTGAGAGCTGAGACCATCCTTCGAATGGCATCAAAATGTCTTTCTTAGTCTTTTACATCTGCATTTGGCTTAATTCTAAGTGACGTTGATTATGAAGGATAAAAGTAAATATGTTCTTGAAGGATTTGAGAGTTTCTTCAAGATTCTCACTTAGATTATGAATAGGAGAAGCCATTTCTTGATAAAATATGAAGAAATTCAATAGAAAATAAAGAGAATTGAAAGTATGCTTTTTTTGGAAGAAAAAAGTATTTAAAGAGTTAGAAAGTCGTTTGAAATGAAAAGACACAAGGTAGTTATGTCAACTTCAAAACAAAAACCATTTTCCGATTGTTACACTTCGACATAGTGGGTAGGGGGATGTCGACATGCCCCTGTTAATTTTAACAATTTTATTTGTTTCTTTATATTATATACAAGTATATATATATATAAACTTATATGATATAATGACAAGCATTGCAGAGATATTTTAGAGCTAATAAATAGAAATAAAGGATTTTCATTGATAAATTTATTTAACATTGCATAAACGATACATAACATTAACTAAAGAGAGATACAAACTAATACAACATGAAATGAAACTATTATTAGTTAGAGGATGATGAAGACGATGATAATCCAAGCTTGTGACTCACTTTCTCAAGGAACTTGTTCATTTTGGTGGAAATCTTGTCCAACTTTTTACTAATGGACCTTTTCAGAATCCGTTGATTTTCCATGATAATCTTTTGGTTCTTGAGATGCTTTTTTTGAATGGATTGTTAGGAGTGATAGGGTATTCGATGTTTTCCAATGAAGTCTCTTCCTCCTCCTCTCCTTCTTTTTAAACTTTTCATCTCCTCCTCTTCTTCCTCCTCGTTTTCTTCTTCTTCCATCACTTCATATGCCAATCTCTCATCCTTTTCGGCAAGTGTTTCATATGGTTGAAACCCAAATGGAATTTTCATGAGAGATATGTTAACATGGTTAAATACTTTTCTAGAAATGGACTCCTCCCTCTTATAATCAACACCAAAGTAGTTAAAAATCCGATTGAGATAAATTCTATGGTATAAAGTGTTTTCACCCAAAGTAAAAGTTTTGGGATGAAGTTCATCCAAAATCATTTGCGCCCAATTAATGTCATAGTGCCCAAAAATAGCAAAAATAGCCTTACAAACTTTTAAAGTAGGGTGATTGAAATTTCCCGATCTTGGAGTTATGGTATGTTGCAAAAGAAGGTTTACAATTCTAGCTTTAGGACGAAAATTTCAGTTTATAAACTCAAAGTTATCATCTCCTTCAAAAATATGATGAAATGTCTCACGATCATGTTCAACAATTTAAAAATCCAAAAGATCCATTCTCGTATACTTACAACCAAGAATGTTATCCAAAATCTCATTATTTAAAACAATACGCGTTCCTTTAATGCTACTCCGCACTTACCCTTCATTTCCTTCGTAAAAACACGATTCAAATTTTCATAAAACATTTTGACAAGATTTGGATAACAAAAAAAATCATTTTGAGAACCATCGATAAAGCTAAGAATTTGATTCTCTTCAAAAAGAACATTGATTTCATAGGAAGGAAAATCAATAAAGATAGCAAATTTTCCAATGCGCCCCTTTCCGAAGTTTACATAGCTTATGTAAGCCTTGATAGCTTCCGGATCATTATAGAGGAACTCTTTGGTGGCCTTGGATAGTCTAATGGTGGATGGAGTGCTTGAGGAAGCCATTTTTGAAGAAAGTAGAGAGCTTGAGAGTTTGAATGAGAGTTTGAATTTTGAAATGACAGTGAAAAGAGAGGATAAAGTTAAGAAGATAAATAGATAATTAAGAGCCATGTTCTTTGGTTAAGAGACACCTTTTCAGAGCTTTGGAGTTGGTGAAAAGTTGGAGGGAAATTCAAAGTTTTGAATTCAAATTTGAATTTCAAATTTCTGGAGGGATGTCGACATGAGGGGTAGGGTCATGTCAACATGGGTTCCTTAAATCATGTGACTTATTTTTCTTATTTTATTTAATATATATCCTATAATCTAATTTATATTTTATCTGAAATAATATTAAATATAATAACATTTTAATATTAATAATTTAATATTAAAAAACTACTAAAATAATATTATTGTTAAATCAATTTTTTTTTAAAAACCCTACTCCGGAGAGTAGAGCTAGGGAATACAACTGTCCGCCATACTGACCCCCCCTTTTTAGCTAGCCCAGCCCAGAGCATCAATCCTCTATCGTTGTAGGTTTTGTTGAGGATAACCGCTCCAAACCTTAAGGGAAACATATCTCGGCTGCGAGACTCGAACCCGCAACCAAAATTCAAACAAAAAGTAATTTCAAAACATGCAAACAATCAAAGGTTCAAACATTCAAAAAGCAATTTTGATCAATATAATTTAAATGCGTACCTATTTTTAGATCTATATTTTCGAGATCATTAGACTCGTGAATAGCTGTAAAGCATATGTTCGAATTTTCTGTCTCTTGATCTTCATCACTAGAGGATGAGTCTGAATCGTCCAGTGTAGCAGTATATGCCCTCTTTCTTCTTTGAAAAATCATTAGTTGGAGAAAATTTCTATTTATAAGGACATATACAATCTCTTTTAAGTGGTCTGGCTCATCATAATTGTAGCATCTGACATTATTTTGAGTCTCATTACTATTTCCAGAATACGTGATCATTTCTCTTGTAATTGTTCATCTTTCTATATTTCAGAAACTTTCTAAAATTCCTTGTTATCAAGGTTATTTCTTCATCGTCCTCACTGTTTCAGTCTGAATCATCTGTTATTGCTTTGAACGCTGTTGACTTCTTTTCTGAGGCATGCCTTTCTTTTGTCCCTTGCATTTGTACTTCAAACGACATCAAATTGCCAATCAATTCTTCAATTTTCAGAGTACTAATATTATTAGCCTCTTCAATTACTAGAGTCTTCTAATCCCATTTCGGAGTGAGTGAATTCAGAATTTTTCTAACTTGATCTTCTTTGGAAAAGTTCTTTCCTAATGCAATTAGTGAGTGCACAATGTCTTGAAATCTACTGTACATGTCTGAAATGAACTCATTTGGATTCATCTTGACTAATTGAAACTGATTGGTCAAGATAGATATTTTGGTCTGTTTAACTTTGCTTGTTCCTTCATGAGTAACTTGCAAAATTTTCCAGATCTCATATATAGACTCACAGGCAGACACTTTATTAAACTCATTCCTATCAAGTGAACATAATAGAATATTTATGGCTTTGGAATTGTTTTATACAACAGTCTTTTGCATAATAATCCAAAGTGCAAAATCAGTTATGGGTTCAATGCACTAAGTTTGTGTGATATTCCAAGTGTCTAATCCTATTGATTGTAAATAGATTTTCATCCTACATGCCCAATATGCATAGTTAATGCCATTAAAAAGTGGTGGTCTGACAGTAGACTGACCCTCAACATATGAACTAGTGATGGTGTTGACATTACCAGTGTTGCCAGCCATTTGAAAACTTTTTAAAAATAAGATTATCAAATTTTGAAAACCAATACTCTGATACCATATTGGTAATGCAGACTACGGATCTTAAGGCTGGATTAACACTAGAAGGGTGGGGGGTGAATAGTGTTTAATGGAATTTATGGAATTTTTGAAATCTTTTCAAATTAAACACAAACAGATGCAATTCACAAACATAGAGACAATCACAGAACCACACACAGATGCAAATAGTAAATAAAAGAAGTAAAAAAAAGAATATGTTAGAATTTTATACTGGTTCTGAGTTATTCTACATCCAGTCCCACACAATTTCTTATGCAAATTTTTTTTCAAATATAATGTTGATATTACAACCTCGATTTCAAAGCCATGAGATACACCCTCCTGTCTCTATGTCAAGGGCAAACTCTCCTGATTTAACCAGGCTATAAGATCAACTAATTGATTTACAGGCTACAATCACACCCAATTGATTTACGACCGCAATCACACTGTTTCCAATCACACTTTGATAGAGAGAGATTCGATATACTTCGATCTTTCGATCTATGATTACAAATGATCCTATAACTCTGAATAGCACTGAGATCTTTAAGAGAGAGAGTGGCAGAGAATCAAATCAGAGGCGATTTGAGTTTGATTTACTTAGGATTTTGGCAGAATTTTGTTAAAGCATTTGAAATATAGGAGAATATTTGAGTGGAGAAGAAGGATTGAAGAAATGAAGAAAAACCAACTTAAAATTCATTGAAAACAATTGGTATTTATAGGAGAACAACGGTCATATCCATTCGCGAAAGGTTATGACGAATAGACACTTCTTTTAAAAATTTGAAATTTGAATTCTACGGCTATCATGTCGACATGGGGGATGAGGGATGTCGACATGCCTATGTTATTTTTGAAAGTAGATTTTTCTTTAAAATGATTTCTATTCTAAAGCTTGTCAAAACAATTTCTAAACTTTGTAAACTATTTTGAATATAGTTAAAACTTATAAAAAAGTTTTAGAAAATAATCTTAAAATATATCATCTATAATATAAAAGTAATATTAAAAACTAAGTATAGATTTCTTTAAAATATATTAAAGCTAAAATATTAAAATGAAGAGATAGTTTAAAAAACAAGAGGTGATTTTGAAATTAATATGATTAAAAATAGTTTATGAATTAAGGCTAAAATATTTAAATTGATAGAGATGACTTTAAAAAGATAGTTTTGAAAAAATAAATCATTTGAAAATTTCATGGATTCCATTCTACTAGAGAAGGTCATGGTTTCCATCCCACTAAAGAGGTCGTTGGTTCTATCCCACTATTACAGTGAGAAGGTGGATTCCATTCCATAATTAAAACCTGAATAAAGATTTTAGTGCTATTATGAAGTTTTAACATAAATCTAGACTCTATTACTTATCTTGATATCCTGAACTCTTGATACTCATGAGTCTTCAGTCTTGATTTCTTCAATCTTGAATTCATTAGTCTTGAATCTCTATATTCAGTCTTGAATCTTTATACTGTACAGTCTTCATTCTCAATATCTGCATATATATATATATATATATATATATATATATATATATCTCCTGCATACACATATATATCTAGACAAGAATATTAGTATTTATATTTTATAACAAGTCCTAAGGTAGTTGTCATCCAAACCATCATCTCAAGAACTAACACGAATCATTGCAAAAGTTTGATAGCACGGGGAATGCAAATCAAATGGGCTTGGTTCTAGTTGAAGTACTAGATGCTTCAAGCATATTAGAGACGGAACCCGAGAAGGACTCGTAGATGACTATGATTAAATATTAATTTCTATAGGGAGTCTTCTCAAACGAAGGAATGAAAGATGACAAATCCTCCGCAAAGCTTCATGATATATCGTTCACCAAATAGTCATGTATTTAAAGGTTTTTCAGTTCCCCAGCTCCAGTGTATCACTTGTATAACACAATGAGTCCTAAAGGAAGTTCGTGAAGTGGAATGTGGCGTTCACACTGGAGGCAAACCCTAAGAAAGAAAATACTCCATTACAGGTAATACTTGCCAACTATCAACTGAGATACTGCTAATTAAGCTAAGCGATGCGACAAGTACCACATGTATGAAAAAGTTCCAAGAGCTCTTGTAACACCCTAGTTTTTTGGTAACATTAATTTGGACATTTAATTAGCAAAATTGAATAAAATAATGTGTTGATTAGTGGATTGATATTTGATTTTATTAAAGGGGTAGCCGTGCCATTTAACAATGAATTAAAGAGGTGTTTTAAAATGAATTAGAGGAGTGGTAGAATGGAAGAAAGGCCATTCCTATATCTTTATCTAATAGCCATGTATAATTCACACGTTCATTTCATTTCAAAATTTTGAAAACTCAAGGCCGACCACCATTAATAAGAAAAAGGAAAAAAGGAAGAAGATAAGCTAGGAAGAAGCTTAAGCAAATTAAATCTATTCCTATATCAATCTTGATAATCACAAAGGCTAATGTGAATAATGTTTACATCTCATTTGTTATCGTGCTTTCGATTTTAAGATGAATTTCGAATATTTTGCAATGATTTATCTCGTTTTTGAATGATGGAATGTTTGTATATATACTTATTGATGATTTATACATGTTCATATTGATTTTATGATATGTTTTAGGGTAAAAACCCTATTAAATGACATCTTTGTGCCTTGTGAATTTTTATGAAGATCAGAAATAGTATTTCAGAGATGGGTTTCAATTTTCTAATTTTTTTTGAATTAATGTGATTTTATATGAATTTTCTAGTAAAGAAAAGGATAATTTGGGTTACAAATTATTTACGGGTAAATAATATATGGTTTGGGTTTAAAAAATTTATATGTTAAAAAACATATTAAAAGAGATTTTTTCGGAATTTTTCCAGATTTTTCCCAAGAGTTTAGATAGGTATATAAAATTATTTAAGGTATTGGACTTAAATGTTTTATATATTTTAAAATGAAGAGGGGGCTTTTTGTAAATAATTTGAATTTGTTAATTCTGAAAAATGCCCGCACTTTTGAAAAAGTAATATGGCAACCAATCATATTTAGATAAACAAGGTAGGTTAGGTTTAAAAGAAATAGTTTAAAAGTACAAATAAATAGGTTTTTCATTATTTCGTCTCCTTTGGCATTAGGTTCCGCCTCCAAACTATGGCCTTCAACACAGTCGAAACTAAAGCATATGGTATCATGCAACTGGTACGTAATGAATTGGATGTGGGTGAAAGGTATAGGGTCGAAACCATAGGTTTCCGAAAGGGTTGAAGCTTTGCTTTGGTTTTAAAGAAATATGTGCCTACTTACTTTCAACTAAGATGCTTTCAACTTGGTTGGTTTCGACTAGGTCAAATAATTTAAAAGGAAATGGTTTCGATTGGGTTGCATCTTTGTTTTACATGAATGCTTTCAACTAAGTCGGAACACCTAGCTGCCGCCTTTTTACCTTTCGACCTAGTAGGTTTCAAATGGGTTGTTTTGTTTTAGAAATTCTACCCATTTCTCCAATGCTTTCGAAGGGGTGGTTCCGACACCATCAATTTTTACTAAGGAAATGCTTTCGAAAGAGTGGCTTTCAACTTAAAAGGTTTTTATAACTCTTTTGTTAAATTGAAGTATAACCCAAATTGGTTTTGAAAGAGATGATTTGAATGATTTCAAAAGGAAGTGCTTTCGATTTTAGGGGAATTATGTACTTTTTCTCTACTTCAAGGCATAATCCAATGGTTGCGACCGAGACTTTTTAAAAGGGTTTTGAAGGAGTTAACTTTGAATGGTTTTGAAATGTTTCCACATGTTTTAAATTGAACCCAAATGCTTTCGAAAGGTTTAGGTTAATGCATTCAAAAGGTTTTAAAAGAGGTTTTGAAGGGGTGGTTCCCAGAGGTTTTGAAGAATTCGAAAGGTGTTGTTTTCTGATGGTTTCGAAAGGAAAGGTTTTCCAATGGTATCGAAAGGAAACATTTAATGGTTTTTAAAAGAAAGATGTCTAAGGTTTTTAGAGCTTTTGAAAGGGTCACTTTCAATGATTTCGAAGGGGTTACCTTCAAGGGTTTCAAAAGGGTATTTAAAGGTTTTAAACAAAGGTTTCGAATGCATTGAATAGGTAGTATAGCCTAACTATTTTCAAGTTAAAAATGGTTTTAACTTGTTTTGGAATGATAGTTAATCCGTATCAAATTCCATCAACATTATTTTGAGTGAAGTATATATATCATGGAAAAAAGGCTTAGGGTAAAGCGAAAGATATATTTTTCTTGTATATATAGGATTTGAAGGACTATATCATTTTGAAAAGGTTTTCAAGGAAAATTTAAAGGGTTGTTAACCCTAAGAAAATGATTGGGACAGTTAGTCCATTTTGATTCGGACAGTCGGTCCAGTATATGGGTAGTCAGCCGAGTTTATGGATAGTTAGTCCATTTTAGCTAATGGACCTTGCTTTTGATTTTCGGACAGATGGTCCTTTTGTTAGCATAACAGACCTTGCTATTATGTTGTGGGAACATAGTTCACATATTACCTATTTACAGACAGATAGTCCATTTATTAGCATAAAGGATATTGCTATTTTGATATAATCAATATGGTTAATCGGTTTGGTTATAGGAAAGGATTTGCAAAATATATATGTTTTGAAAATGATATTAGTGAGAGCAAACCTGATTCGCTAAGTGTTGTGGTTTCACTTAATATTTGTAAACCGAGATGTAATGGAATTATTCACACTAGGCTTTATGTCTGACTCGAAGTTTTTGTTTCCCCTTAAACTCTCGGGTACTCAAAATTGATTTGAGTTGGCTGAGGGTTGAGGTTTTTAGATTTTAGTCTTTTGGCGAATAAAGCTTTCGAAGACGAGCAGGTGGATGAGGGATAGCTAAATAGGAATACAGATTATTCTTTTTATTTTTCCATTGTGTACATTAAGTTAAATATGACTATATTTCTCGGATCAACCAAAAGGGCATCGTCATACGTCGCTCTTGGCGTAGTTTTGTAATGATTATAATTGATCTTTACCTAGGAAATAGACATGGGGTTATGTAATTTAAATATGAATTTGTTTGAAATGTAATCAGAAAAATGTTATTTTTTGAAATCTATGATTTTATTCATATTCATATGCTTCTGATATTATGGATACCATTATCATTACCGTATATTGTCATCCGAAGTTAATATTATAGATGACTGCAACGTCTGTAGCGCTTGGCTTCTGGCCTCCAGATATGGGATGTTACAACTTGGTATCGGACCATAGGTTTATGAAAAACTTTAACTAAAAATGCTTTTTAAAACATAATCCAAAATAAGTAGAGTAAGGTTGGGGTATGGGATAACGCTATAATAAGCACTTGTATTCGCTGTATATAAGTGTACGCTTTATCTCTAGTCTCCTGTCTTTGTTAGGTTATTTTCTGTATCTCATGAGGTTTGAATACAAATGTGGAAGGAAGAAGAGGAAGAGCTAACCTAGGAGGGGAAGGCGCCGAAGGGAATGCCATGCCTAATGTCATAAGAGATCAAGGTCAGACACAAGCAGAGAATGTGGGTGTTGGAGTCCCACAAGTTGGAATGGAAGCTATATATCGGTTCTTCGTGAATATGGTGCAGGCAGGTGTTGCTGCTGGAGTAGTGGGAGGAGGAGTTCTGGGAGCTCCAGTTGTAATGACTATGCTAAGTTGACCGGGACTACATTAAGCTTAGACGGAAGCCGTTTGTTAGAACAGAGGATGCCATTGAGGTAGAGAATTGGTTGTTACACTGCGAAAGGATTTTTGCGGATTGAGGGCTTAATGATGAGCAGTAGAGGAGTTCGTTGGATCATAGATTTTGATTGCTGACAAGACACAACAATTCACGAATCAACGACTACAATAACATCCAGACTCATCGGCTCAATATATGGTTTGTATAGTTATATATTTTTGAACAAGAGTCATCAAATGTGTACATAAAGTCTAGTTTAGTGTTTGTTAAAATCTTTCCTCAAGAATCATCATTCATAATAAACTTGCATACATATTTTAATCAAAATCAAGTTTTTAATAAATGCATGGAGCGGGGCTCGAACCAGGGTCAATAGTTTGGAAGGCAAGTACTCTAACCAAATGAGCTATTGTAGCTTTTGCTTAACAACATAATTCAATCGACTGAATACAGTCAGTCATTCAACTGAACCTGTGCATTTTAACATATATGTGTATGTTCTTAAATTCAGTCGATTGAATGACCTGAGTCAGTCGACTGAATTCTGCAACAGTCATTTTTTGTGAAAAGACACTTCCTTTTTTGAATAGCCTTCTTCCTCCCCAAGGGTTGTAACCATTGCTATTCGTTGAGATCTCTTCACAAGCAGTTGCAACTCCTTAATTACTATATATATATGCATAAATTTCAAAATCAAATCACTTCACTTACTTGTTTATATTTGAATCATATTTTCTAAATTAACCACTCTCTTGAATTCATACATTCATTTCGTACGTATTCATTTCCATATTCTTCAAGCAATTTGAAACTTCCTAATCTTCATATACACACAACTACACACATCATACTTGAGGAAAAGATTATAGAAAGGGTTTACTACGAGTGACAAATCTGTGTTTTTAGAACACACAAGGTCAAAACAATCTTTTCTATTTGTTGAAGTCATGTTCTCCTGCTCAGGCGTGTGAAGTCCTCTTCGGCTGCTGAGGCAAAATCCTGTTCCGCTGCTCAGGTCCCTATTCGGCTGCTCAGGGGTTGTGTAGGCCTATTCCTCCGGGTCAAGTGAGGGTTATTGTTTTAGTGAAATTCCAGAAGGAGTTTGGGACTGTACGTAGGACGGAGCTCCAAACCAGTATAAAAATCTCTGGTATCATTTTGTTACACTGCTTTTATATTCCGCATTATTTACTGTATAGCTATCATCACTACATTTTGTATTATTATATATCCATATTGCACGGTCCTACACACTTTCAGAGGTTGACATCTAGACAACTTTAAGGAGCTGCTTTGTTTTGGTAGAATAGTGTGACTGTGGTAGTGAATGAGTAGGCTGTGACCTAGGAAGATTTCAAGGGAAGGTTCCACGAGAGATTCATGTTTGCAATGGCACAGTTAGCTCTGCTCAGAAAGTTTGGTTAATTATAGCAGGGAGAAATGTCTGTTCTGGAGTATGCTAGGAGGTTTGAGGAGTTAATACTCTGGATACCATTAGTAAATTGTTGTTTTTGGAAATATATGATTTTGTTCATATTAAAGTGCTTCTGATATTATGGGTACCATTAGCATTACCATATTTTATCACCAGAAGTTAATACTATGGTTGACTACAACATCTGCAGCGCTTAGCATTTGGCCTCTGGATACTGGATGTTACAACTTGGCATTAGAGTATAGGTTTATGAAAAACTTTAAACTAAAAATGATGTTTGATAACATAATCATAAGGAATTAGAGTAGCATTGGGGTATGGGATAACGTTGTAGTAGCGTACTTGTATTTGCTATATATAAGTATACACTTGATCTCTAGTCTCCTATCTCTATTAGGTTATTTTTTATATCTCATGAGGTTTGAATACAGATATGGAAGGTAGAAGGAAGAGTTAACCCAGGAGGGGAAGGCACCGATGGGAATGCCAGACCTAATGCAAGGAGAACCCAAGGTCAGGCACAAGCAGAGAATGTTGATCCTGGAGTCCCGTAAGTTAGAATGAAAGCTATGTATCAGTTCTTCATGAACATGTGCAAGCTGGAGTTGCAGCTGGAGTGGTAGAATGAGATGTTGCAGGGGCAGGAGTTCCAGAAGTTCCAGTAGTTAACCATTATGCTAAGATGAACGGAGATTACGCAAAGCTTGGAGGGAAGCCATTTCTAGGAATAGAAAATGTTATATAAGTGGAACATTGGAGGTTGCACTATGAGAGAATCTTTGCAGATTTGGGGCTCAATGATGAGAAAAAGAGGAGGCTTTCTTTGAGATAACTCTTAGGGAGCAACTTTGTTTAGGTGGAACAACATGACGACTGTTGTGGATGAGGAAACTTGTCATGGGTAGATTTCAAGGGAAGGTTCCAAGAGAGATTTATATCTGCGATGGCACTGTCAGTTATGGTCAGAAAGTTTGCTGAATTAGAGCAGGGAGAGATGTTTGTTTTGGAGTATGTCCAAAGGTTCGAGGAGTTAGCCAGATATGGGTATGCTTTAGTGGATACAGTAATGTAGAGGAATGATAGTTGAAGCCTGAGTTAGCCAGGGCTACATTACCTCATATTAAAGATCCTTCCGATTTTGCAGTGGAGATAGAATTAAGGCATAAGGAGTTTCTTGGTTCTCTAAACAAGAGTAAGGCTAAAAAAATCTCGATTGGGCAGGGTCAGAAGAGGAAGTTCTTTTCTAAGAAATGTGCTCAGAAGGGTGGAGCAGCTAAGAAAAGAAAGTTTGAGATTTTCTGTTTCAAGTGCGACAAGAGGGGGCACTTTGGGAATGAGTATCTTGGTGGGAAGGCAAAGGAAGTGGCTGGGAGGAAGAATGTCAGGTGCTACAACTATGACCAGATAGGCCACTATAAGAGCCAGTGCAAGGAGCCCGCTGAGGATGGAAATGACAAAGTGTATGCATTGGAGCCTGCTACTTCAAAACCAACAGCTCGGGAGAAGGGAAAGGCAGTTTTGGGAGGTACGCTTCAGATTCATGGTATGTCTGTTAGTATTCTTTTTTATAACAGTGCATCACATTCTTTTATATCTAGATGTTTGATAGATAAGCTTAACCTAGAACCCATATATTTAGTTACTTCCTTACGAGTTATGAATCCAATAGGAGAGTACGCAACTCTAGGGTTCAGATGCAACCAGTTAGAAGTTGGCTTATTAGGTTATACTTTTGTTTGCAGTTTGCATGTACTTGATTTTGTGGGGTTCAGAATCATTCTTGATATGGATTGGTTGAGTGAGTACGATGTTAAGATATTTTGCCAGGATAGAAAAATATCGCTTAGACACCCGGATTGTGGTGACAGGATTGTTTATACCGTAGAAGGTTCTTACGGTGAGATGTATGCCTTGTTGGGTGCTATAGAGTCGGAAGATGAGTTTAGTTGAGTTTTTATGGTTAGAGAATTCACAGATGTGTTTGAGTCTATAATAGGATTGCCACTGGAATGAGCCATTGAATTTCATGTAGATTTGGTTTCTGGAGCAAAACTAGTAAATTGGTCGCCAAGCAGGATGACCCCTTCAGAGATGAAGGAGTTGAAGGTGCAGTTGGTGGATTTAGAAGGCAAGAGTCTTATCAGGCAGAGTAGTTCGCCTTGGGGAGCAGCTACAGTGTTTGCTAAGAAGCCGGATGGATCGCTGAGGCTTTGTACCGATTATCGTAAGTTTAATGAGAGGACGATAAAGAATCAATATCCAATGCCCAGGTTTGACGATTTGTTTGACCAGTTGAGTGGAGTCAAGGTATTTTCGCAGTTGGATTTAGCGACGGGTTTTCATCAGCCCAGGGTAGCAGAGGATAGTATACCTTTTTCAAAAAAGGCGTTTAGCACCAGGTATGGGTCGTATAAATGGTTAGTTAAGCCGTTTGGACTGACTAATGCGCCAGCTTTCTTTGTGGATTTTGTCAAGATTTTGTCGATATAAGCAAAAGTTACTATTTTTCTAAAATCAAGATTTTGTCACTTTTGTCGGTAGCAATTCGAAGTGTTGTTCTTGCGTATTCTTACTATTTTTTATGTATATTTCTATTTCCAAATCATATCTAATATTATTTAAATCATAAAACATTTAATATTTTATATTTAAAATCACTTTAAATTTTATATTTTTAAGTGGTCAAATTCTGGGTCGTTACATTCTCTCTTACTTAAAAGAATTTCGTCCTCAAAATTAGATAAGAAGAAAATAGCTCAAAAGGAAATATATATTCAATAAGATGGAATATATATAATAAGCGACTACGCCACAGGGGTTGAGTACACTCAAACGATAGATATACATTGATCCTAAGCTCAAGATATGCTTTTCCCATTCTATCTACTATTTCCCAAGTGCAATCATCAGCACCCCCGCGCCATTGAAATTTGACCAATCATACTGCCTTCTTTCTTAATCATTTTCATATTGACCCATGATTCGAACGGGCCTTCTAATAACCGCTAAGTTTGGTTCTATCCCCAAGTCATCCTGGGCAGCCGTTTCTATGATTTGTTCTGGGTTATATACATGATTCTGTAAATGTGATACGTCAAAAACATTGTTTACAACAGAAAATCTTTCAGGCAATTGTACTCGATAAGCTAGTGGGCCAATTCGTTCGAGAATGGAAGAAGGTCCATTATATCGAGGTGCTAACTTTTCAGTTCTTCAAAATCTTAATACTCCTCTTATTGGAGAAACTTTCAAAAAGACTAAATCTCTGATTGAGAATTCTATATTTCTACGCCTTTGGTCTGCATAACTCTTCTGTTTACTTTGGGCTTCTTTTAGCTTCTTTCTAATCATATCAACCTTCTCTAAAGCTTCTCGTATCATTTCTGGGCGAAGCACTAACCGATCTCTAGTTTTATCCAGCATGTTGGTGATTTACAAGGACGACCATACAGAGCTTCATACGGTGCCAAGCCGACACTAGCTTGATAGCTATTATTCTAGAAGAACTCTACTAAATGTAAATGATTCTCCCATGAGCCTCCAAAGTCCAGAATACATGCTCTTAAAAGATCTTCCAAAACACGATTGACTCTTTCGGCCTGTCCATTAGTTTAGGGGTGATATGCAGTGCTTATACTCAGCATGGTTCCCAAAGCTGACTGTAGTGCTTTCCAAAACTGACTAGTGAAGATTGGATCACGATCGCTTACCATACTGCTCGGAACTCCAATCAATTGAACAATCTCCTTCATATATATATATATATATATATATATATATATATATATCCATAAAGCTTGCTGTAGTTCTTGTTGTCTTAACTAGAATAAAGTGTGCACTTTTGGTTAATCGTTCTATGATAACCCAAATGCCTTCATTTCCTTTCCTTGTTCGGGGTAAGCCATCAATGAAATCCATGGATATTTGATCCCACTTCCAAGCTGGAATCTCCAAAGGTTGAAGTAATCCTGCCGTCTTCTGTTGGTCACTTTTGATTCTTCGGCAATATTCACAACGGATGACATAGATAGATATGTCCCTCTTCATACTTTTTCACCAAAATGTACGCTTCGTGTCCTTTTACATCTTATGAATTCCCAGATGAATGCTAAGTTTTGTTGTGTGGCATTCAGCTAGTACTTCCTGCCTATAATTTCCAACATCTAGAACACAAATTCTTCCATTTAACCGCAATACTCCAAGGTTATCTATTTCAAAGCTTGAATTATATTCTTGATGTATATTCCTACTTGAGAAATAGATCTTCCTTTTGTTTGCTGGCGGTCTTTTCTAGGAGGGTTGGAGTAACAACCAAGAAATAGTAGCTAACTTCCTACTCAATGCATCAGCTACTATGTTGGCTTTTTCGAGTGTGTATAGAATAGATCATATGACGTGAGAAATTCTAGCCAGCATTGCTGTTTCATGTTCAAAAATTCTAGGTGAAAAGATACTTCAAAAATTTGTGGTTTGTGAAGAGTTTAAATTTTTCACCTAAAAGATGGAATATTATTTAATAAGGTCAATTCAAAGTTGTATCGAAATAAACTATAGAGATTCTTTCCCAGCAAATAATGTCTCCTTATCTTTAGAGCGAACACAATGGTTAATATTTCTAAGTCGTGTGTTACATAAATCTTCTCATGTATCTTCAGCTATCTACTTGCGTAAGCAATCACCTTACCATCTTGCATTAAAATTGCACCAACTCATTCTTCACAAGCATCTATATAAACGGTCAATCCACAATTTCCATTTATAATTGCTAAAACTGGAGAGGTTATCAATATCTTCTTTAGTTCTTGGAATGCTTTTTCACACTTACGAGTCTAGATAAATTTATCATCCTTCGTTGTCAACTTCATTAGGTGATAGGAAATCTTAGAGAATTCTTCAACGAATCTTCTGTAATATCCTGCCATACCTAAGAAGCTACGAATCTCTTTAGGAGTTTGTGGCTGCTTCCAATCTTAAATAGCTGTAACTTTCCCTCGATCTACTAAATTCCATCCTTGATATTATACGTCAAAGGAATCTTACCTCCTTTCTCCAAAAATGGCACTTTGAGAATTTGGCTTTAAGCACATTATTTCTCAATATCTCCAACATTGCTTCAAGATTCCTTGCATGTTCTTCTTCTGTCTTTGAGTAGATAAAGATATCATTGATAAAAACTAACAAGAATTTGTCTAGCACATCTCTAAACACTCTATTCATATGGTCAACAAAATAAGCGGGCGAATTAGTCAGCCCAAAAAGCATAACCAACCACTCATAGAAAGTGTTCGGACCTTTAAATGCAGTTAGATGGATGCAATCTTCTATGATCCTTAACTGATGGAATCCTGTAGCTAGGTCCATTTTAGAAAAAACTCAAGCTCCATGTAACTGGTCAAACAAGTCATCTATTCAGGGTAAAGGATACTTGTTCTTAATGGTTTGCTTATTTAGATCTCGACAGTCTACACACAATCTCAAAGATCCGTGTGACTTAGCAACAAAAACTACTGCCGATCCTCAACTTGAACGGCTGGGGCTTATCAATCCTTTCTTTAATAGCTCTTAGTTTTGGTTATTCAACTCATCCTTTTCTTTCAGAGCCATCCAACTATTTTGTTGTTTAATTGGCATCGCACCAGGAACTAAATTGATACGGAATTCGACACTATGTGGGGCCAAACTTTTTACTTCCTCAAAGACATCTGCTAATTATTTAACAACGGGTATTGTTTCTAATCCTGTCTGGGATGTATCTAAAGCATAAAGAAAACTATCCCTTCTACGACTAGGATCTTCACAAGGTATTTCTATGAGTTTCCCTAACTTTGTTTTCACTGCAACCGTTCTTTCAAACAATCTAGAATAGCTTCATTTTTAGCTAACCAATCCATACCAATTAAAATTTTGAATCCAGTAAAATCTAAGACGAAAAGATCAAAAGGAAAGTGAAGGGGAGGATAGGAAATTGGGACTTTTCATAGTGCATACAAAGATTAGTGGAACCTCTTATGGGATTCGTCATGCAGATAGGGTCGTCAACAATTTTAGGTTCAAGTTCTAATTCTTCTATAGTTGTTTTAGAAATTAAACTATGAGAAGCTCCTGTATCAAATAATACTCTAACTAAAACATCTTTGATAGAAAATTTACCTTCCAACACTCCTTTACCCTTCACATCTTTGGAGGTTGAAGGCTCATCCTTGATAGCATAAACATTGGCTTGTTCTCCTTTCTTCATTAGGGGACAATCCTTTATTATGTGTCCTGATTGATGACAATTAAAGCAGCTTCTTGGTGCTGATCCTTGAGTTCCTTGAATTCTGGGTTTCCTACAATGAGTTGATATGTGGCCCTTTTTTTGGCAATTATAGCAAGTGACATCTTTAAAGTGGTCATCCTAAGATCCTTTTTTGGGTTTTGCCTACCATGGCCTCTTGCCATTGAACTTCCTCTTCTTCCCGGTATTGTTGTTGCCTTCTTGTACTACGGATGGATCTATCTTATCCAAAGCTTCATATCTTTATCCCATGTCTATTAAGTCTACAAATGGTTCTTTCACATGCCCAGTCATTCTAGCATGGTATTGCTTCTTCATTCTAGAAATAAACTTTTCATTCTTTTTGAGGGGCATATCGATTAATCCAGGCCCGAAACGAGATAATTAGTTAAACTTGTTATCATACTCCTTAAAGGACATCTCCTCCTTCAGTTTAAAATCCATAAATTTTTGGTAAAGACAGGATTTTCCTACTTTCGGCATATACTGCTCTTCCAGAACTTCTTTGAATCGTTCCCATGGGATATTACCTTCTGACTAATTATGAGTAATAGATTCCCACCAAAATAGAGCTGCATCTTGTAGTTGCCAAGAAGCTCAGAGTCTCTTCTGCTCATCTCCAATATTCGGTCCTTTGAAAATTCTTTCACAAGAGCGGATCAAAGCTTGTACATCAATGATGGTTTCTATTCCTTTGAAAGGTTTACACCAAGGCTAGTATAGTTCTTACATAAAGTTGCAAGGTTAATTTAGGGCTGTACCGGAACTACTACTTCCTCAACTACTGTAGTTGCGGGAGTTTGACCATTTGTGGTATTACTTCCTCCCCTACCTCGTACTCTTCTTCCACTTATTTTCTACTATCTGTATATAGTAAGAAAAGGATCTTTAGGATATAAAGACATGATATCTTAGGTAATGCTATACAGTATGAATATACTTATTTAAGCTAAAAGTTTTACTTATGTGCTTTCTCAGACTAAACTCATTTTAGGGCATTACTAACCCTATCTCTAACGAGTCATACTCCAACAAAGTTAAGGTTCTCGCTTAACCTTCAGCTCTGATACCAAATATGACGACCCATCTCCTCGACCATCAGAAATCAACACTAATACATCCATGGTATTCATGTGCCGTAAATCCAAGTGCCAGGGAGGCAGATTATAGGGGTGTAAAAGAAAACAAAGATAATATAATAATAGAATCTCACATCGCATTCAACATTTTAATTATACATAAATGATTAGAGTCAAGTACAAATCCAACGGGATAGCTATAACTGTTTATCCATACATATGCTAGAAAATACATACTACATAACACAACGGAAAATGGGTAGATATCTACAAAGGTACTTCAGCTTCATAGCTCCAAAAGACTTCTCCAAAATGCTCCTAAGGTATACTGACTACATGGCTGCCTGAAAAATAGGGCACCTAGAGTTTAAAGGGAAAAACAAACTCCGGGTTAGTCATGGGACTTGTGTGAGAACTTAAAGTAAGATGTTTTGAAAACAAAAAGGTATCTCATAGACCACGCCGCATATGAACATGGAATGGGGTTTTATCTTATGACAACCAAAACTCTTTATTACGTAAAATTTAGGGATATTATTTTTAATGACTTTCTCTGAAAACATTTGCAAATAAATTTATTAATCTTAGCCGAAATTGTTACCATTATTAAATTCCTGCATACTAGGTTCAACAAACAAAACCGCAAGTTCTCATTGGAGAATGGATTTCCATGCAAATGACAAGGTGAAGGGACTACCTTTCAATGGGTACACCTCTAGATGGATGTCTCGAGGAACCATCACAAATCTCCTCTACCAACACAAGATCGACTTATCTCTATAACTAGATAGTACCGAATACGTCATCCCTCGGTCGTTACCGACCTTTATCCGAGAGCTCTCTTCACATACATCCATATTAATTTACATCCTGAACGTCATAGCGGGAAGAAATATATCTAGAAGGGAATGGTCATAACCTAATTGGAAATGACCCACTTATCCTTGCTGCATCTAACCCTGTTTCAATGATTTCCGGTTGATGAAGCTCGAGGCAATGCTTACCTTTTCACATAACACATCTTCTTTTGCTTTGAATGCCACATTGCCATTCCACATTTACACGACTGATTTCTATAAACATATAACTTCCTGAGCTCGTATGTCTCGATAAAGGATGTTAAGCTAAGAGAATGTGTCTTCCCCTCCTACCGACTAATATACATCTATAGAGACCACTCATTGTGATTTCGAATGCAAGGTCAGACACGCATCCATATAAGTTTGTTCTGGGACTGAACGAAACTGAAGGTACTTTCCTTGGCCATTACTAGGTGAGAAGTCCTTGTGGGTTTGAGGTTTTTCATAACAAAGAGACCACAACTACAATATAATGAATCGGGAGTTTATCCCCAATTAATCAACAAGTATCTGCCTTCAAACATCTTCAATCTTCAAACACGTAAATTAATTCGAAGTGGTTTTTGGATAGGAATCGCCCAAATTCAATCCCAGTTCCTTCGAAATCCAATCATCAGTAAAAATGATGTATTCAGATGATTGTTTTTCGATTTATTCATTTTCCTTTACCAAAATGTTTTCGAGAGATATATATTTTCAAAATATTCTTTTTAATGAATACAGAATCATTTAAACCATTTTTTAACATTTTTAAAATCATTTTTAAAGAGTATCTTTTGAGAAAATAGGATTATAGAAATCACTCTAATTTTATTCAATATCAACTTCCATATTCAACGAGTGCTATGGGCGGAATAATGATGAGATCACCCTTTAAATTACACGAGTAGGACAAGTTCCCTCTTCGGATTTTAATAATGTGTATAAGAAGATTATTTTTATAAAATCCAAGTTAAGCATCCGGGCTTTCCTTTCGATATGTTCCATCCCTTGCCTAAAAGAGAAAACTAAGGGCAGGTAAGTTCAGGGAACTAGTTGCTCCATTCCTTACTTTAGTTACACACCTTGCTTTCACTTATAGATCTCACCGGCGGGACAAATGTACTAGTCGTTTCCGCATACTCATTTTCCCTTTTTAAATCACTTAACTTTTGTTTAACCATCTTTGAAATAATATTAGATTGTTCAAATTTATTTTAAAATGCTTTATTATTTACTTAAAAACATTTATTATGGATTTGGGAAAGAATTGTTAAGTTTCAACCTTTATTTCAAAAGTGATTGAAAAGCGTTGCGAAAAGTGTTACAAAAAGTGCTCTAAAAGCTATTTTCTTCAAAACGACTTTTATATGATTTAGAAAACCATATTTTCAACTTAAATCACTTTTAAAACATTTTAAAAGATTTCTAAAATTTATTTCATATTTTTAAATCGATTATTTTATCAATTTCTAACTTTGGTCATTTAGTGCAAAAAATGGATTTTTCTTGAAAATTGATTTTGCCATATTTCAAAATATACAAAATGAAATCTTGATTTTATTTTTTCTATGAAAGATATGGATATAAGGATTCGAAAAATTCTTACTTCGAAGAATTCCGAACTATATTCCACTTCGTATATTCATTTGAAATTTTGACGCGAAAATACGAACTACCTTTACGTGACCCGTTAAATTTTAGGCGTCTTTTGAGATTCATATCTAAACTTTGCCGCGACAAGTTTAAACACTTAAGAATTATTTCTAAAGCATACTCAAACATTTTTCAAAGGTATGAATGATTTCATATCACATTTCATTTATTTTGAAAAGTGATTTCCATGTGATTATATGTCGTGTAAATCTGTGACTTGTTTCAACATATATATTCAATATACAACTAATAAACATCTAAAACAATGTTTATAACCATTTTAACATATCCTAACATGTCATATGAACTTTCAAATCAATTTACTAATTATTTATTACAATGTCACATGATTGTCATTTATGCACATATTTGCTAACTAACTTTTGCAAATGACTTAAAAGTGGTTGCTTTCTTTTTCAAACACTTATCAAATATCATTATTAACATCTAAACAACATTTATAACTTGCAAAACACTGCATAAACATTTCATACTTAACAATTTAGAATTCTCACGTTTTGTTGTTTCAATCTAGTTTTAAACTTTTCTAACTTTGCTAAACTTTGCCTTAAGCTCTTAGAACTTACTAAACTTCCTCGTACTTTCCTTAGAAGGCCATGACCAAGCTTGAAGGGGAAGATGTGCTTGACCAAATGGAGGAAAGGGGCGTGATCAATAAGTGGAGGGTGGAGGAGTTTTGAGGTGGTTCGAGGAGTTTTGACGTGGTTCGGATGGAGTTTTGTTGATATTTTTCTTTGTATTATTTTTGAAAATATTTTGGCACAACTTTTTTAAGGTGAATAGCCGTTAATGGATGTAAGAGAGCTTAAGAAAGTAGAGAAGAAATGGTGCAAAAGTGAAGAAGAAGAAGAGGATTGGTATTTATAGAAAATATTTAAGATTAAAATATGGATTTGTGTTTTTACTTAAATAACTTTCCTTAAGAATTAAGTAAACTTATTCAATTCAACACTTAACATCCACATCATATCACACTTTTAAAATTCAAACACTTAAGAGTTAAGTAAAAAATAAGAATGATTACTTTACTTTACATCACATGTGATGTGACATGTGTTTCGACTTTTTTAGTTTACCAATTATTTTCTAGAATTTTATAAGTCTGATTATTAAATGTAACATTGTTTAGTTAATTATTAACTACCTTTATATGTTAACATATTTATTAAATTGTGTACATAAAGGTGCAATAATGTTGCGACAACTTTAAATCGACAAAACATTGATTTTTGACAAAATGTTTTACCGTCGTATTTTGACCTTTTAGTTGAGCTATTTATTTATGTAAATCAAATTTAAAAATAAATTTGTATAATGTTATTTAAAAATATAAACACTCGTATGTAAATTAAAATAATTAATTAAACCATTTAAACTTACTTTTCTGAAATCAGGATTTTGTCACTTTTGTCGATATAAGCAAATGTTACTATTTTTATGTATATTTCTATTTTCAAATCCTATCTAATATTATTTAAATAATAAAACCTTTTATATTTTATATTTAAAATCACTTTAAATTTTAAATTTTTAAGTGGTCAAATTCTAGGTCGTTACATGCACTTAGCAGGAACATCATAATGTAGTTTTGGCGATCATTAATGAGTGGAAGGATCTGGAAGCATTAGCAAATTGCATAGTGTAGTGGAGATCCGAGGCTGGGTCTAGTGGAGATATAGTTATATTATCTTGTTTGGAAGTTTAACCAGTGTTGATCGAAAAGATTGCTTCTAGACAGATGGAGGATCCAGTGTTAGATGAACGGATCAGGAAGCTAAGAGAAAGAACTGAGTGCGATGACTCGAAAGATTTCAGTCTCGACCAGAATGAGTGGTTAAGAAAGAAAGAAAGATTATGTATTCCAAGTGTAGGAAACATGAAGAAAGAAGTCTTGGAGGAATGTCATCGTTCGAAGTTCACCATTCATCAGGAGGTACTAAGATGTATCGGGAAATGAAGAGGAGTTTGTTCTGGAAAGGTATGAAGCAGGATATTGGTTTGTGTGTAAAGCAATACTTGAATTGCCAACAGGCAAAGGCCGAACACCAGAGGCCAAGCGTGTTTCTTCAGCCGTTAGATATTCCGAAAAAAGTGGGATTCTATATCCATGGATATTTTGACGGGTTGCCAAGGTCGAATAGGGAAAATGATTGTATATGGGCGATCGTGGACAGATTGACCAAGAGTGCCCATTTCATTCCGGTTAGGTCAACCAGAACGACACCTGTTTTGGCAAAGTTGTTTATGAGGAATGTGGTTAGACTGCATGGAATTCCTAGTAGCATTGTAAGTGATAAAGATCCCTTTTTCACTAGCGAGTTCTGGAAGTGTCTGCAGGAAGTTTTAGAAACAAAGCTCAAGATGAGTACCGCTTACCATCCGTAGGCAGATGGGAAAATAGAAAGGGTTAGCAAAATCTTGGAGGATTTATTAAGAGCTTGTATTCTAGATTTCGAGGGATCATGAAAAACCATCTGCATTTAGTCGAGTTTTCATATAACAACGGTTATTAGACTTATATTGGGATGGCACCGTTTGAAGCTTTGTATGGAAGGCCATGCAAATCTCCCGTATGTTGGCTAGAGATTGGGGATGGGTTGGTTCTTGGTCCTGATTTAGTCAGAGAAGCTGCATAAAAGATTGACGTAATTCGGGCTGGAATGAAGTAGGCTCGGTCTAAGTAGAAAAGTTATGCAAATAAGAGACAGAAAGATCTAGATTTCTCAGTTGGAGACCAAGTTTTCGTCAAAGTGACATCGATGAAGGGTGTGATTAGGTTTGGAAAATCGAGGAAATTATCGTCGAGATTCGTTGGACCTTTCCTATTGTTGAGAGGATTAGGAAACTCGCATATACAGTTGAGTTACCAAGCATTTTAGTAGGAGTCAACGATGTTTTTCATATTTCACATCTCAGAAAGTGTGTCAGAGACCCTGAGGCTACTATTGCACCAACAACGCTAGATGATTTAATGGTAGAACCGGACTTGACCATAGTGAGGAAGCCAGTTCGCATTGCTGCGATAGATGAGAAGAGGCTAAGAACCAAGACGGTCAGATTAGTCAACGTCCAGTGGAATGAAAATGATAGGGACTGTACTTGGGAGATTGAGAGTAGGATTAGAGATACTTATCCTGACTTGTTTGATGGTATATTTTAACTTCTTGTTTGATTTGTTGTGTAACCCATAATGAATTTCGAGGACGAAATTCATTATGGAGGGGAGTCTGTAACACCCCAGATTTTTTGTACATTATTTAGGACATTTAATTAGCTAAATAAAATAAAATAATGTGTTGATTAGAGGATTGAGATTTGATTTTATTAAAGGGGTAGCCGTGCCATTTAACAATGAATTAAAGAGGGGTTTTAAAATGAATCAGTGGAGGGAGAATGGGAAGGAGGTCATTCCTATATCTTTATCCAATGGCCGTGTATAATTCGTACGTTCATTTTATTTCAAAATTTTGAAAACTCAAGGTCAGCCGCCATTAATAAGAAAAAGGGGATAAAGGAAGAAGATAAGCTAGGAATAAGCTTAAGCAAATCAAATCTATCCATATCTCAATCTCTTTAATCACAAAGGTTGAATAATGTTACATCTCATTTTTGATTTTGCTTTCGGTTTTAAGATGAATTACGAATATTTTACAAAGATTTGCCATGTTTTTGAATGATGGAATGTGTGAGTATATATATACATACTTGTTGATGATTTATACATGTTCATATTGGTTTTATGATATTTTTGAAGGTAAAAACCTATTAAATAACATCTTTTTGCCTTGAGAATTTTTATGAAGATCAGAAATAATATTTTGAAGATGGGTTTCAATTTTCAAAATTTTTGGAATTAATGTGGATTTTACATGAATTCTTGTAAAGAAAAGGATAATTTGGGTTATAAATTATTTACGGGTAAATAATGTATGGTTTGGGTCTGAAATTTTTATATGTTAGAAAACATATTAAAAGAGATTTTCTAGAATATTTTTAGATTTTTCCGAAGAGTTTTGATAGGTATATGAAATTATTTAAGGTTTGGTTACATGAAAGGATTTGCAAAATATAAATGTTTTGAAAAGGATATTAGTGAGCGGAAACCTATTCCGCTAAGCGGCATGGTCTCACTTAATATCAATAAATCGAGATGTAATAAAATTATTTACACCAGGCTTTATATCTGACTCGAAGTTTTTGTTTCCCCTTAAACTCTCGGTACTCAAAATTGATTTGAGTAGGCTGAGGGTTGAGGTTTTTAGGTTTTAGTCTTTTGGCAAATAAAGCTTCCGAAGAGGAGAAGATGGCTGACGTATAGATAATTAGGAATACAGATTATTCTGTTTATTTTTCTGCTGTGTATATTAAGTCAGATATGACTATATTTCTCTGATTAACCAAAAAGGTTTCGTCATATGTCGCCCTTGGCATAGTTTTGTAATGATTATAATTGACCTTTACCTGGAAAATGGACATTGGGTTATGTAATATGAATTTGTTTGAAATGTAATTAGAAAAATGTTATTTTTTTAAATCTGTGATTTTGTTCATATTCACGTGCTTTTGATATTATGGATACCATTATCATTACCATATTTTATCACCAGAAGTTAATACTATGGATGACTGCAGCATTTGTAGCGCTTAGCTTTTGGCCTCCAGATATAGGATGTTACAACTCTGTCGGTGAATTACACAAATATTCGGTTCATAGCCATTTTCCATATGCAGCGTAGATATTATCAGTTTCTTACCGATCTCAAAAGGTGGTGCGAAGTACGACACCATAGCAGTTGATTACTTCACCAAATAGGCTGAAGCAGAACCTTTGACCGCGATCACGACGAAGAAAGTGATCAACTTCATTGTCCAGAACATCTACTGTTTTGTCCTTCAACGAACCATTTTAACTGATAATGGAACTCAATTCGACAGCGTTGAATTCAAAAACTTCAACCGTCGGCATCATATTGCAAAGAGATTTACGGCAGTTGCTCACCTTCAAGCAAATGGACAAGTTGAAACTATGAACAAAATCATAAAGTCCATAATGAAGAAATGTTTGGAAAAGTCTAGAGGAAAGTGGTTGGTTGAACTCCCAACAACATTATGGGTTTACAGAACCACCCACAAGTCCACGACTTGCCATACTCCATTCATCCTAGCTTATGGCTCCGGAGCTGTCATTCCTATTAAACTCGATGTCAATTCTAATCGAGTGACCTATTATGACCACAGAACAAATAGAGATCTTCTCATAGAATATCTAGACTTTGTAGATGAGAATTGTGAGGAGGCTGATTTGAGGGCAGCTGCACATCGACACCGAGTCGCCCGATATTACAACACTAAAGTCCATCCTAGAACCTTTGGCATCGGCGATGTTGTAACGACCCAACTCTTTGGATGGTTTAAATCGACAATAAACCGCATATGTCTAATTCAAACCATTCAAAAGGGAGGATTGTTAATGGGGTAAATAAGGAAATAAGAGAAAAGAATGAAAACAAAACATAGAATCTCGCAGTGGAATGACAAAATATAATAATCAAATAAACAGTTCATGAAGCTGTTTTATAAATAACATTTGATTACACTTTTACAATATATCGGAGTTATCATACAATAGGAATAAATAAATAAAGTAGCGGAACAACATGATACGATGTAATAATAATAATATAATACCAAACTTTGTCTTCGTCCTCCATAAATAAGGTCTTCAACATTCAAAAGCTCAAGCTGACCCGAGCGTAATGAAAAGAGAAAACACTCGAGCCAGAACTAAAAGATCTCATGTAAGTTAAATCAATAGTAAATAAAAGAGTGTAATAGCTTCAGAGATGTGTACGGGATTTTACATCTCATATCCAGTGTATAATATGCGTGCAACAACTTAGAGAGATGTTTGGGATTTCCATCTCGTATGGATCCGTTAAACTATTTATATGTAGTAATATACGCTATATATATAATGTCTATCAATAAAGTAAAGTATCAAAATAGCATTAAGGCGCTACCCATATCCCCCTTAACACATTTTATAAATGTCACGGCCTATACAGTACTGTAAACTCCACCAAACCGGTGGGCTATCAAGGAGCATTCCATTGGTACGCCATAAAAAAATTGTAGTAGGCTCGATAAGGTATATGATATGGCACACGAAGTTATGCCCACGATAGGGTTCTACCGGATTATTGAACCAGGATGGTGGTGATGCATAATAGCGACTACTGACCACCTCGCACAACACTGCCATAATCAAATCGCGGGTGGCCACCAATCAATCACCAAGTAACAGGTATGGTATCGAAGAAGAAATTCCGATAGGAGGAGCGCCTCACTTGGCCTGGTTATGGCTCCTGATTTTAGTCATATCAAGCTGACCCAAGGGGGTCATGGCTGCGTTCATACCTCACACAGAAGCGTTCACCAAACCATCCTACTTCATTTTGGATTCCCTACTACGTGCACAGTTGATAAAGTGGTTTCAAAATTGGTAGAGAGTATGATAATATCCAACCCCGGTCTCTTTAACAACCAATCGTTATAATTTTCACACCGTGGTCATTTCATAAAAAACATTTATAATAATAATCTAGAAAACAGTTTATACTTTCATATGAAGATATCCATATACTTTTTTTTCAAAAGTATAAATATATTCATAAATACCGAGGAAAAATTCTTTCAATCAATTTCAAAATAATTTATAAATCTCTCTTAAACCATATGTAAACTATTATATGCTTTAAAACCATTTATAAAGCTATTTATAAATTCCAAAATAGTTTACAATTCTTCCCTTTCAAAAACCCTTATAATTCCTTTATAAAACCATTTTAAATTCCTTTATAATTTTTTTTCTAAAATCCATTATAAAATCACTTACAAAACTTATATAGATCCCTTACAAAACCTTTTACAAAAATATTTTATCTATTAAATTTATTATGAAAGTCTATATTTATTATCTTAAATCAAAACTATATTTATTATATTAAATTAAAAAATATATTTATTATATAATTTAAATTGAAATTATATTAAATTAAATTTAAAACAAATCTTTACAAACATATTAAATATTCTATTAAATTAAATTTTAAACTATTTAAAACATATTTTAAAAACTAAATAACTTTATAATTTAAAAATCTTAAAAATTACATTTTAAAACCATATATTAACTTATAATTTTAAACTGTAAAACATACGAAATAAATTATTTTCAAAATACAAATTTTAAATAAAATCATTAAATAACATTTAAAAATCAAATTTAGAAACCAACATACTTTACTATTTAGAAAATAAATTAAAACAGACCAATGGTGTCCGTATATAATTTTCTACCATATGGTCAAGTGATAGGGTATGTATCATTTCAACTCCAAAATAGTTAAATTTTCCGGGTATATATCATTTCAATCCGTATTTCGAATCAAAAATTTCGAAATCAATAAAATTGCTCGGTTTTATCATTTCAACCCATAATGATTTTCCCTAATCTATAAGATCATTCAGATATGTATCATTTCAACCAATGGTGACAACAGGGATACAAACATCCAATCATCCAAAATGTCAACAAATAAAAAATCCATCACAATCAACATCCAAATCAGCCAAAAATCACTATATTTAACTGGTTATCTTTATCACGTGTATGACTAACAATTTAAATTCAATATTAATTTAAATGGCAATTAAATTCAATAATTTCGGTTTCAATTAAAATGTCAAATTAAGCTACCAAATAACCAATAATATTCTTATCACATCTTAAATTCAGTTTAGCTAACATAAGATGGTTTAGTAGTTATGAATGGGTTAAATGACTCACTTTTGAGTTACAGTCGATTTAAAATCCAAATAAAGCCCAAAAATCAAACAATCTCCGAATGTAGTGAAACAAGTTTCTAGTTGTCCGGAATTTTAATACGATCGCAATAGAGAAAACCGCCTCCAAATCTGAGTTCGTACGAAAAAGTTATGAACGTCAGAAGTTTAAAATTTAAATTTAAATTAAATTAAAATATAGGAGCAAATAGGAAATTAGCATTTCATCCCTGAACCCTAACCTCCACTCCAGCCATGCACGCGATCGAATCCCTTCAACATGTTCCAACCGCCACCTTCCCATGCTCGCCGCGGACACCTAGGACCTCCGTTCCTATATCCAACCCCACTGCCGCCTTATCCTCGTCCAACCGCCTCACCTGGAGTCGGGCGGCGACCTTCGTCGCCCTATTCACGCCGCCGCCACCGCTTCATAAATACACCAATCGAGGCTAACTCTGGCCATATAATGACAAATGGAGACCATTGTTAAGACCAGCTCAACCTCCTCTACAAGTCAACGCCTTCCGATCATTGTATAGTCGACGATACACCGTTGGATCGACAACCCTAGAATGAACGACCGAAGATAATCGATGATTTCTGGCAAAATCATGACTCGAATTAAAAAACAAACCATAAATCTAGATTACGCTCTTCGAGAGCTTTCCAATGATATATAATATGACATAGTTTGAGGAGTTTTGATTTTTGATTTTGATTTGAAATTTGAAATTAGGGTTTTGGAATTGGGAATTAGGTTTTTGATGTTCTGACGTTTGAGAAGGAGGAACGGATGAATGAACATATATGTACAAAAAAAGAAAATGAGAAACTCTTAGGGTTTATAACATATATAAAGTCGACAAGAATAAATGGACAGATCGAATTGGTTTGAAACAATAACACGACCTGAAAAGCCCATTCCGCTTCCGAAACGAAAGTAGGTCATCTAACATATCAAAATATATGTTTTTGAAATTTTTAAACTCAATGGAACTAGTTCCAAACCCTAATTTCGTTGTATATAGAAGTTAGCTTTTAAAATCAAATTATATTCATTTAAATTCTTTTAATTGATTTATACGCATTTCGAGCTTGCACGATCAAATGGTAAGTCTGATCGCTACAAAACTTGAAATCGTATAATAATTCACAGTTATGGATCCGATGAAACTGGTTTCATTAAAATCCGAGACAGTGGCCAAAATGGCTATTTTTACACGTTAATTAAATAAATTATTATTAAATTGGCTTAAATCACTTTTATATTCTAATTTAAAAGTTCACAATTTATCATTCTTGATTACATAGAAATTAATAATCTTTTAAAATAAATTTTTCATGTAAACTTCAAGGTTTAAACATTACATTAATTTCAGCGTCAAATTACAACTGTAATAAAATCCCAGTTAATTATATTTTAGTCTCAATCAAATTCTTTTAATTCAATTTACACTTTTATTATTGAATCAACTATTACCTTATGAACATAATTAACATTAGCCTGCATTTTATTACATTTATATTCTACAGTTATCATCTTTCGCCATATTAATTACAATATTTCAATTTCATTAATTCCATTAATTACCATTTTAATTCCTTATTTACAATTATAACCAAATTAACTATACAATAATTTCAATTGATTGAAATTACATTAAAATAGTTGTCAATAACATTCAAACAACATTATTAAATCATATTCTAATTATTGTCTTATTAATAAATCATAAATTTTAATTTCCCATAATATTTAATTTCAAAATCTTATTTAATTTAATAGTTTTTATTATCTAAAAATACGGGTCATTACCCTCTCCCCCACTCAAAACTTTTCGTCCTCGAAAGTGAAAAGAAGGAATTAAGAAACTAGATATAACATTATTCAAAAATTCAATTTATAAACACTTTAAATGTACATAATTACATATTTAAAATAAAATATATCAATTTATAAATAATTAAATCTTCGTATTCAAGTTTAATAAAAGTTTGAAAAATATTTCACTTTCACAAAATTTTCTAAGTCCTAAATTTACAAAAAATTTCGACAGTCTCTTTTATACGGTTAGGTCTGAAAAATAATAATATCAATAATTTCAATGTATATATCATATTTTAATAAAACATCCCAAACCATGGGTAAAACAACAAAATATCGTTCCAAAACCATAATCCGACAACATACCTATTTACCGGACGAACAACGCTTTACTTATGAAACCAAAAGCAGTAGTTATTGCTTCCATAAACCTGTATTTCACTTATATAATCCAAAATAGTGAGAATTATGTACAAGAGAATATTTGGTTGTTTCAATTAGTAACAAAAGAAAATCAACACAGAACATATGCAACAAAACAGTACAACCATAATATGCAATCAAAGCATCCATCATGCATACATAGCAATCAAACTAATGGTTTGTTCAGTTTCAGAAACTTTTCATCGTCTAAGGATGATAAATAAACTACTAAACATAACCTAATTACTTAATAGATTATTCATACAACCTTAAACAATTTAAAGTATCATTTCCCAAACATCTCATTAGCCAAACAATACATAATTTAATTGTTATTTAAGTTTGTTCTATTGGTTTTCTTCTTACTCTTTTGTTTATTTTCATTCATTCATATAATATTATTTTCCATTAATTTACATTCATTTACTTAATATGTTATTTTCCATTCAATCATTTAGATCACCAATAAATCAATTCTTGAAATATTATATAAGTTTCTTTGCAAATTTAATTCACAATTATTATTTACTTATATAACTTGATTTCCATTTAATATTCGTTAGTGAATAAACTCATATTTATGTTTCTTAACCATTAAATTTACGTTCATTCCTTCATATATAGTGTCATTTAATATTAAATATATTTATGAATCATTTCATCAATTTCTTTTGTGTATAATCATTTACTTAAGTGATATTCACCTTACTATTCAATTTAATTATTAAGCATTTCAACCATTTACTTAAGTTTATATATTCCTTGTACATCTTAATTTTTCATTTATAAACATTTGTTCACTTTGAAGCATTTTTGTTATTAAGATTTTGCTTGTATAAGATTCTATTACATATGCATATTAACATTTTAACTTTTTACACATTTCTGGTAAGTTATATATATGTTTTAGATTGTAATTGAGTGTTACACAAGTTTATCTTATTCGATTTAGTTAACCATATGTTCAATAGTTCTTATCTTCTTAATTTGCATTATCTTTAAATTTACAAGTTATGAATCTCTAATCTCTTTATATTTTCGTTAAACAATTACCTTTTTATTCATATTTCAATTTGAATGCTCCAACTTATTAAAATAGACAAGATTTTCATTTCATTACAATAACCGAATCCCAAATTTATGGAAAACTTAAGAACTATATTACGGATTTCATTTCAAATCATTTTGAAATTATATATATATATATATATATACTTATATACTTTGTATAACAAATCATACCTAGGAAATTTAAAATTATTTTATTAGAAGGAATGTGTAGCAAAGCTACTACAATGGTCTTTCCACTTTGAAACTTGAAAATGAATGTCGATGATGCCGCGGTCATCATCGAAATTATTTTTCAGCGATAGAAGAAGGGAGCGCGGAACTTATTTCCTTAAAATCCCTTTAAAACATTTCTCTCAGATCACATTGAAAATATTTATATCTGAAAATACTTCCAAACAATACTAATATTATATTCCAAAATCTTTTAAAATCAATTTCAAAACCTTAGAACTTAAGTTCTCAAATTTCCAATTCATATTTACTTTATTTGTAAATTTTATTTTGCAACCAATATTTATAAAATTTCACTTCCTAACAAACAAAAATATCACATACGACTATATCCATTTATGAAAATTATTCTTTTATATACAAAATATAATACTAGGTAAAATTATTTCATTTACCTATATTTCAAAAATAATATTGGGTCGATCTGCCCTATTAAGTGTTTAGAAATCACTATCAATGTCATAGCATGCTATGTACCGGCTAGAATTTATAAATACTAAATATAACAAATTAACACAATATAAAAACATTTTTATAACACTAACAAATATGCTCTCTCATATATACACTTAGACAAACTCATTATAGGGTATTAATGACCCTATCTCTAATGAGTTTAAACCCCCAATAGGCTAAGGTTATCACTAAACCTGGCTCTGATACCAACTGTAACGACCTAACTTTTCAGACGGTTTAAATCGACAATAAACCACATATGTATAATTCAAACCATTCAAATGGGAGGATTGTTAATGGGGTGAATAAGAAAATAAGAGAAAAGAATGAAAACAAAACATAGAATCTCACAGCGGAATGATAAAATATAATAATCAAATAAACAGTTCATGAAGCTGTTTTACAAATAACATTTAATTACACTTTTACAATATATCAGAGTTATACATACAATCAGAATAAATAAATAATGCAGCGGAACAACATGATGCGGTGGAATAATAATATAATAATAAACTTTGTCTTCGTCCTCTAGAAATAAGGTCTTCAACACTGAAAAGCTCAGGCTGATCCGAGCATAATAAAAAGACAAAACACTCGAGTTAGAACTAAAAGATCTTATGTAAGTTAAATCAACAGTAAATAAATATGAGTGTAATGGCTTCAGAGATGTTTACAGGATCTATCCAGTGTATAACGTGCGTGCAATAACTTAAGAGATGTTCGAGATTTCCATCTCCTAAGGATCCATTAAACTATTTATATGTAGTAATATACGCTATATATACAATGTCTATCAGTAAAGTATTAAAATAGCATTAAGGCGTTACCCATATCCCCATTAACACATTTTATAAATGTCGTAGTCTATACAATACTGTAAACTCCACCAAACCGGTGGGCTATCAAGGAGCACTCCATTGGTACGACACAAAACAAAATCATAGTGGGCTCGATAAGGCATATGACAGGGGCGCACAAGGCTATACCCACGGTAGGATTCTACCAGATTGTGGAACCAAGCTAGTGGTAATGCATACCAGCTACTACTGCCCACTTCGAACAATACTCCCATAATCCAATCGTGGGTGGCCACCAATCAATCACAAAGTAACAGATATGGTATCGAAGAAGCGTGTCCGATAGAAGGAGCGGCCTCACTTGGCCTAGTTATGGCTCCTAATTTTAGTCATATCAAGATGACCCATGAGGTCAGGGCTGCAATCATACCTCATGCAGAAGCGTTTGCCAAACCATACTACTTCATTTTGGATTCTCCACAATATGCACAGTTGTTAATGTGGTTCGGAATGGGAAGAGAGTATGACAATATCTGACCCCAGTCACTTTAACAACCAATCGTTATATTTTTCACAGCATGATCATTTTATAAAAACATTTATAATAATAATCCAGAAAACAGTTTATTTCATATCAAGATATCCATATACTTTTTCCAAAAGTTTAAATATATTCATAAATATCGAGGAAGATTTCTTCCAATCAATTTCAAAATAATTTATAAATCTTTCTTAAACCATTTATAAACTATTTATATACTTTAAAACCATTTATAAAACTATTTAAAATTTCAAAACAGTTTACGATTCTTCCCCTTCAAAAACCCTTATAATTCCTTTGTAAAACCATTTTAAAATCCTTTATAAAAATCTTTTATAAAATCCATTATAAACTCACTTACAAAACTTTTATAAATCCCTTACAAAACCTTTTACAAAAATCTTTTATAAATTAAAGTTATTATAAAAGTCTATATTTATTATCTTAAATCAAAACTATATTTATTATATTAAACTAAAACTATATTTATTATATAAATTAAATTTTAATTGTATTAAATTAAAACTATATTTATTATATTAAATTAAATTTAAAATAAATCTTTTAAAACCGTATTAAAAAAATTATTAAATTAAATTTTAAACTATTTTAAAAACTAAATAAATTTATGAGTTAAAAATCTCAAAATTACATTTTAAACCAATATTAACTTATAATTTGAAATTTTAAAACATATGAAATAAATTATTTTCCAAATATAAATTTTGAATGAAATCATTAGATAACATTTAAAAATCAAATTTATAAATCAACATACTTTACTATTTAGAAAATAATTTAAAGTCGACCAACGGTGTCCATATATAGTTTTCTATCCTATGGTCAAGTGATAGGGTATGTATCATTTTAACCCCAAAATAGTTAAATTTTTCAGGTATATATCATTTCAACCCGTACCCCGAATCAACAATTTCCAAATCAATAAAATCGCTTAGGTTTATCATTTCAATCCACGATGATTTTCTCTAATCTATGATATCATTTGGGTATGTGTCATTTCAACCCATAGTGACAACTGAGATATAAACATCCAATCACCCAAAACATCAACAAATAAACATCCATCACAATCAACATTCAAATCAGCCAATAAATCAAAATAATTGACTGTTATCATTATTAGGTGTTTAACTAATAATTTAAATTCAATATTAATTTAAATGGCAATTAAATTCAATAGTTTCAATTTCAATTAAAATGTCAAATTAAACTACCAAAAAGCAACCAATAATATTCTTATCACATCTTAAATTCAATTTAATTAACATAAGATGGTTTAGCCGTTGTGAGTGGGTTAAATCACTCACCTTTGATTTATATTCGATTTAAAATCCAAATAAAGCCCAAAAATTCAACAGTCTTCGAATGCAGCCAAACTAATTTCTAATTGTCCAGAATTTCGGTATGAACACAATGGAGAAAACCGCATCCAAATCCGAGCTGGTACGAAAAAGTTATGAAAGTTAGAATTTTAAAATTAAAATATATGAGCAAATAGGAAATTAACACTTCACCCCTGAAACCCCAATCCCCACTCCAGCCATGCACGCAATCAAATCCCTTCAACATGTTCCAGCCGCCACCTTTCCATGCCCACCGCGGCCACCTAGGGTCTCTGTGCCCACATCCAACCACTCTGCCGCCTTATCCTCGTCGAGCCGCCTTATCTTGAGTCGAGCAGCCACTTCCGTTGCACTATTCGCGCCGCCGCCGCCGCTGCATAAATACACCGATTGAGATGAACTCCGACCATGTAATGACAAATGGAGACCACCATTAGACCTGCTTAACCTTCTCTACAAGCCAATGCCTTCTGATCGTCGTATAGTCGACGATCTATCGTTGGACAACAACCCTAGAACGAACGGCAAGGATAAATCGATGATTTATTTCAAAACATGACTCCATTCGAAAAACGAAGGGCAGATATAGATTAAACTCATCGAGAACTTTCCAATGATATATAATATGACATAGTTTTAGGAGTTTAAATTTGTGATTTTGATTTGAAATTTGAAATTAGGGTTTTGGAATTGGGAATTAGGTTTTTGATGTCCTAACGTTTGAGGAGGAATGGATGAATGAATAGATATGTACATAAAAAGGAAATGAGAAACTATTAGGGTATATAATAGGCTATATATAAAGTTGGACAAGAACGAATTGGTTCGAAACGATAACATGACCTAAAAAGCCTGTTCCGCTTCCGAAACGAAAGTAGGTCATCCAATATATCGAAATATATGTTTTTGATATTTTTAAATCAATGGAATTAGTTTCAAACCCTAATTCCATTGTATATAGAAGTTAGCTTTTAAAATCAAATTATATTCATTTAAATTCTTTTAATTGATTTCTACGCGTTTCGAGCTCGCACGATCAAATGATAAGTCCGAGCGCTACGAAACTTGAAATCTTATAATAATTCATTATTACGGATCTGATGAAATGGTTTCATGAAAATTAGAAGCAGAGGCCAAAATGGCTATTTTTACACTTTATTAAATAAATTATTATTAAACAGGCTTAATCACTTTTAAATTCTAAATTTAAAAGTTAACAATTTATCATTCTTGATTACATAGAAATTAATAATCTTTTAAAATAAATTTTCCATGTAAATTTCAAGGTTTAAACATTACATTAATTTAAGCGTCAAATTACAACTGTAATAAAATTCCAGTTAATTATATTGTAATCTCAATCAAATTCTTTTGTTTCGATTTATACTCTTATTATTGAATCAACTATTACCTTATGAATATAATAACATTAGCCTACATTTTATTACATTCATGCTCTACAGTTATCATCTTTTACCATATTAATTTTAATATTTCAATTTCATTAATTCCATTAATTACCATTTTAACTCCTTATTTACAGTTATAACCAAATTAACTTTACAATAATTTCAATTGATTAAAACTACATTAAAATAGTTGTCAATAACATTCAAACAACATTATTAAATCATATCCTAATTATTTTCTCATTAATAAATCATTAATTTTAATTTCTCATAATATTTAATTTAAAAATCTTATTTAATTTAATAGTTTTTAATTACAAAAATAAGGGTCATTACACATCTCGTGTTGCAATGGGTTTTTCCGATCCCATCACACATCAATCCTACTTGGGAAGGACCATATGTCATTGAATAGAGGCTTGGAGAAGGAACTTTCATGCTTGTGATGGTTAATGGCGTCGTTCTGCTAAGGGTGTGGAATAGTGAGCATTTACGACATTATTTTACTTGGTTTATTCTTTTTCATTCAGTTATATTCAATTTTCGAATTTTCTTTAGCATTTGATTTCTAAAGATGTAATAAGGCAAATTATGTCATTTCATTCCATTTGGCAAACAAAGTTTGAAATTTCCTTCATATTTTTGATTGTTGTAGCATTACATATTAGTTACGATACCTAACTAACTGATATTGACATGCTCGAGCAGGTCCATAGAGTTAGGAACTAGCCAGTTACACAAGTTCATGATTGAACTATGAACATGATCTGATCATTCATTCGATGATTCTCACTCACAACCTGGCAGATGGAGTACCTAACGAGAAATGGATGTGACTTGACCATCTGATAACTAAATTAATCCCACCGAGCGATGGAATAAACATGAATCAAAAGCGATCATGACATGACTGATCACTCGCTAAATTAAACCCTAGACTTAGGGGCAAATTAATCAATTAAGAAAGTACAGTCCAACTATTTTTCCAAAATAACTCTAAGTTTCCAGAGTGTGGACTGGAGTATAAACACAAATTGGATGCGATCCGATTATCCGACAACTACATCTTATCCCTAGATTGCGGATATAAATGTAGAAAAATAGATGAGTGTGGTTCTACCACTAACTATTCTATAAACTCCGACCTAAAACCGATAGGAGGAGTATAAACTTGCTAAGGATGGAGTTTGGCCATCCATTATCTAACTCTGCTAACCCGAGACCAAGGGAAGGGGTATAATCACTTAAAACGCTGAATCAGACGGTGTAACACTATGGCTTGAGCCTAGTGTTCGGTACAATATGAGGCCACGACAACATAGAGACCTTGAGTAAAAATTAAGGGATGATTATCTAAATCAATGAAGAGTGAATTACAAGTACATTGAATGGAAAAGTAATAGCTCGACCACTCAAACAAAATTCATAAAAGAGTTCGACATAAAATAAAGAACTTTTACTTGCATATTAAACATGAAAATCGTAGTATAAGTTTATCCAAAAGTTGGGGCCGTACCTACACAAACACGGCCAGCAAGCAGAAAAACTGCTACACAAGCTATATACATACTAAGCCGAAGTGACGGCTACTTCTTTTGCCTCTTCTCCCTTTTGGATTTCATGGGAGTGGACCCACCTGAGCCTTCGCCTATCCCCCACATTAATCTTTTAGCACACTTAGTAGGAGAGCTTTAAGAGGTTGGAGCGAGTTCTTCAGGAACCGACCCGCCGGTTGGAATGACTTGAAGAGATGAGATTTGGATCATCAACGTCATCCTCAACGGGTTCAGTTTTAGCTTTCTTCTTCAATAACTCCTCCCTCTCGATGACCTCCTTAAAGCTGAGCTCATCAGTGTGTTCGGAGGCACCCGTGATCATGACATCAATAGATTCAACTCGCAGCGGCTGATCGTCGGCCTTTTCGTCGGCAAGAGATCCAATAACTTGAGCATCGGGCCCTGGAAGTCGGTATCTACTGGTATTTCAGTAATTGTTGGTTGTTACTCCATAGAGGCACTGCTTCCTGGAGTTTGACTAGAAGCAGAAGACTTATAGATTCACGGGAACAAGTACATAAGCCTAAAACTATTGGGCATAAAGAATGAAAACTCTCGAATAATGGAGTATAGAGTGGGATACCAGTGTCCAGTTGACTTTTCGTTGTCACTAGAGTGCTCCCTTCTTGAGTAGGAGTCAGCACCTTTGATTTATAACCAGGTCTATTGGATCATAGCTCGGATCCTATCCCAGGCCAAGTGAAACTGATGCTCTGGCTCTTTGAAGTGAAAGGGAACCTTTGGGATCGAACTTTGAAGCTTTGGCAATATCTTTCCCTTTGCCAGAGGGTGCTAAAATATCAAAGTATCGGAGCCTTGTAGCGGCAAGATCTAAAGGTTCATTCCAATAAAGGTCTCCCATACCAGTTTCTCCTCATCCAAATCAGCTTTTCCAAGGGCTTTCATTCTCATTTCCATAATACATTCCCAAGCCTTGACAAGCAAATCGAAGCAGCCCTCTCTGAGAAAACAAAATTCATGGTGGATTAGGACCTTAACATTGCATTCAACAATCGAAGGATCGAACATGTCCTTAATCTCATTTCAACCAGCATCTTTAGCATCCTTCGACTGGGCCTAAATTTTCTCTCTAACTTCATTACGACTAGCTTTCCTCTCCTTTTCCTTGAGGGTTACGATTTGCACAAGCTTCTCGTCGGGTTTAATTTCCACCTTTCGAGCCTCAACGTCCTCTTCACCACACTTTTAAGACTCCTTCTATGCCTCAAGTTTTTATTTCTTCTCTTTCTAAAGAAGCTCTTCCTGTTCCTCAATGCAGCGGGCTAGAGTTTCTTTCTCCTTTTGCAGTGTCTACTTCTCCAGAGCAAGCACACCGCTGCAGTTAAGGCAGCATCCAACTCCTTTTTGTGAGCAATTTCCAGACAACTAACCGCTTTGAATGTTTCTTTAGCGCTTTTCACTATCGCGGCTGGCTTCGTTGTCAACATCGTATTCTCATCATATTAGTGTTTGATTATGTCTTTAACATGGATTGCCTCTATCTTAAGGCGAACGATTTCATGTTGCCTTTCAATAGACACCTTAGAGATTTTATCAGCTAAGTGCTAGAACGCTTCATGTTGCACAAAAACATCATTGACCCATGCTAATGATCTTGTTTTAGCCCTCCTTGGAATTGTATGGATAGAAGGAAGAAATTTTAGCCCATCAAAATATATATTTGGAAAATTGACCTTAATTTCGGCCAATCTTTCTATTGTAGAGGCCTCAGAAGCTGCAGTAATCAAAGTTGTATTAGAAGTAAAAATAGGACGTTTCCTCGACCAGCGCTCACGAGTTTGTCGAGAACCAAATGAACCCGAATGATGCTCGGGTGGCACATCAGTTTATGGAAAATGAGAATAGGTCTGATCGCTGGTATATATAAGAGGATTAGACTGAACTTCCTAATGAGATGATTGAGACTTGGACTTGTTCTTAGAGGATGAAGACCCCCTTGAACAATGACTTCTTTCCCGACCGTCATCCCTTTCTCGACGCCTGTCTGAGTTTGGACCATGACTGGATCCATGCTATGTTGAGGAACCCCTCAAGTGATCAAAGGCATGAAAATGAGACATAACACCTGCAAACCAAACAAGAGCGTATAAGTAACCATAAAAAAGATAGATAAAAATCGTGCATGTGATTGTGAGTGTCCTAGTTTCCTCCGACGGACCATTTACTATGGCCTTGCTTATAGGAGGGATTTCCCTTTTGCTAATGGGAGGAATGTCATCACAAGTTCTGCTAGGCGATTTAAGCCCCCAACCCTAATGTTGGGAAAGTCAAACTCTTGATGTCGTTTGGAATCCATATATTTGATCCTCCTTCCATCGAACTCTCTAAAGGATGAGAGGAAGACTTCTTCAACAGAGGTGATGGTGATCTTGGACTTTTTAGCAGTTTTTCTCCTATGGAGTTTGTATGCTAGCCTTTTTCCTTTTCTTATTGATGCATGAGATTGCGTGCCTTGTGATGATTTGACCGTAGACGCATCACTCGGACCCGCAACATCATTACCAGGCTTGTTGGCTCCATCACCTCTAACTTCACCTTCTTCAGCATGGTCCTAAGCCGCCTTAATTAGGGGCATGAAAGGGCTATCAGTGTCGCCTTTTTTGTTTTGTAACATTCCTTGGTACTGCAATACTTCCTGGAAGACCGACACTATGACCCTCTTCCAACAGTCGCAAAAGAGATAACCAATCATCAGTTACGAGCGATCTAATGTCACTATCTTCAGTTAGGGTAGCATGAATTGCAGAAACCGTCCTTGAATCCTTCATGTAATGGATGGACATCTGTAAATTTTAAGAGTGTTTTTTAGTTCAATATACAACTTGAACTTAATAATTTGAAATTAGGGTAAAGGCAACACTTACGTCCTTCCAACCATTCCCTCGTGAAGCTGGGCATGCAACAAACATAGAACCATTCATGTTTAAAGACATGAGCTTGTTCTAAGCACCAGTCAGAACTTGACAGTTAGGCATAGGCTCGAGGAAAGTATAAGAAAGGCTTCCCCTCCGTCGCTTGAAATTGTAAATGAACCTGATATCTTTAGGAGATGGCGGGCGGAACATAACATCCATATATATCAAGAAAGTGCCATAAAGAAAAGCGTAGCTCTTCGGAAGCGGCTAAGCAGGAATTGTTGCTAGATAGTTTAGCATCTCTTGGATAAAAGAATTAAAAAGTAGCACACATCCAGCCTAACAATTAAATTTGTTACATGCCATATACCCCTCCGAGCCAAATGAGACTTGTTATACACCGAAGGGACTAGAACATCTCCAAATGGGATCCCATGTTTAGAGCATAGCCTATAAGAGCAGCCTCACCAATTCTAGAGGCCTAGGAATCCATTGGGTTATCCAAAAATATAGCACCATCTATTGTGTTGGGGAAATGATTTATCTCTTCTACCAAAAGGATGGAAACGTCAGAGAAAAGTTCAACCGACGGACCGGAAATCTACGCTTGCTCGGTTTGATGTACAAGAGAAAGTATACTGGATACAGTTCAGAACTTCACTTGGCACCTGGATTGCTGTGCTATAAAGGTTGTCCAGAAGACATTGTGCTAAACAACCTAAGTGTTTAGAGGTCATATCAACTAAACACAGTAGATAATCAAGATTAGAAAATTTTACTTGTCTCCGTGCCAAGTGTAAATTAGTGTGCTGTAGTGTTGTGCATTGTAGAGACAAACAGTTTCAAAATAAAAGCAAAAGTAGTGACGAGACTTTGGATTTTGATCAGAGTGACCATCATCGCTGACCATCTCAATTGACATTTGCATTGATCGATTGTGTAAGCTTTGGGATCAACCATTGACTTATTAAAGTAAAATCTCATTACTGACATCCATATGTTAAGTTTTAATTCATATTCAAGTCTCAGGAACTTAGTCGTTCAATTTAAAGTTCAAAAGTGTACATACAAGTCTTATTGTTTGTAATAGTCATATGGTCAAGTTCGTTAAGATAGGATTTGTTCTGACTGTCCATGCAAGTTAATATGGATTGGTTTGCTCAAGTGTTCAAGCTCAATTCAAAAGCTTAGAATCGGCTAAATCCATATAGTTTATCCCTTTATCTTAATACATTCGATCCCATTCATGAAGCTTACAACCGATCCCTCTCGTAAAAGCCTATGCCCGATCCTTACGTTCTCCAACACCACCAATCCCTCCTTAAACTCTAATAACCGATCTCTATAGCATGCCTCTGCACCGATCCCTTTACTTAGCCATCCTCACACTCAATACACGACATGGATCCCTCTCCTCCACATACATCAACGACTAATTCCTCCATACTCCATCACGGATGATCCCTCTTCTTCCTTCATGCTTCACTCCTTCCCTTCTCCTCTTTTACCACTTCACCGAACCAAACCTCACCATCGTTCTCCTCTTCTCCACCTAATTTGACCCATGGCATGACCAAACCCATCGTCTTGTCACGAATCATAATCACATACAAACTAAAAACCTACTTATGTATGTGAATCAACAGTGAAATGTGGAGAAGTCAATAGCGACGGTGAATAGTTTAGAGATGATTGAAATTGAAGGGGAAGAGGGATTAGGATGATGAAAGTATGAAGGGTTGCGATAGATTTTGATTCGAAATTGAGGAAGGAAGAGAAAGGGAAGGGTTTGACTCTAAGGTAAGGGAGGAAGGGTTCAATGTTGGAGGAAATAAAAAGAAATTAGAACTAAAGTGAATAAGTGAAGGGATGGAGTATCGGTTTATATACGAGGGCTTGTATGGATCGGCCTGCCCTAGCTTCTCTACGAAGCTAAAAACATAAGTCCCTAATAATGAGAAGGATCGGGTGCAATCCCCACCCAGGGGGGATCCCATCCGATCCCCATCAACATTAAAAAAAGGAAAAGAGAGAAGATGGGAGAGAAAGGGATTGGCTAAAGGAATCTCGATCCCTATAAACATTAAAAAGAGAAAGAGCAAAGGGATCGGGTATGACCCTTATGTGCTTGCAAACATGTATATTAAATTTTAATATAAAAAATAAATAAATACATAAATGCAATGAAATTGCATCTATTCAATAAAAATTAGCGATGACCCGTGAGCATGCAAACGCATCCAGAAGCCAACGACAAGAACATGTACCTGAATGTGCACGTGTATATTCTAAAAATTCAACTTTTGAAATTGACAGAAATTGAATTCAAACCTAAAGCTTTCAAGGTCATGATTGAATCAAATATCCATAGCTTACTAGCCCCATAGAACCGGACATAGACAGCAACTGATGGAATATTATACTAAATTTATATGTTGGAAATCGACCAAGCGTTATGATGATCAAAGAGGGATACAAAAATTTGGGAAACTAATTCAATAAACGGGTAACGACTATTCAGAAAACTAGATGAATTTCATTTCAGAAACTCTAAGTTGCTTCGATTCAAAGCACATCATATTCAATACAAGACGTCTTTTGGGGGTAAGTGTTATCCAACATTTTGACCCAACTATATCCAAAATGATTGGATAAGTTAGACTCGAATGTCATTAAGGCCAGTAAGCTCAAAGCGACGATTGTGGGTCCAAAAATCAAGTACATATGATAATATAAAGAGATGATCAAACGGAATTGAGAGATATGCTATACAGACCATTCAAAGTATGGAATATAGTTGAATCTAGAAAAGGGATTGGCTATAATCCTTCTTAACCAAAGGGATCAGTTTACTTTAGCCAAATAAGTGCAACTCAATGGAAAACAATCGAAGTCTCAATATCCAGAAGTTCAATGCATATGAAACTTTGAGAACAAGATGTAGGGACCCTACGGAGTCCACCCCAGTGATCATAGCCCAAAAGGAGAAAGCAAGAGGTATCGGCCCTCTTCCCTCTAGAGGGATCAGCCAGAATCGGGATACACAACAAGTTGCATCAAGGTTTAATAATAACTCAAGTTCTACTAATTCAATTGGCATGAAACCTTGAGGCTGGACATAATACAACATGGAGAAGCTCCCATAGAGATCGTACCCCAAACTCCTCCAACATAGGGATCGACCTTGATTCTTATTTCATGGGATTTGGGCCATGCAATCCCTCATGTAGGCCACTTTGGTTCTGGAGATCCTTCTGTTGATTTTTCAAAAGATTTTTCCTTATCTTCTCTATAATTACAGACTTAATTGTTCATTTTTGGGAATATTACGCTGCTTGTTGCTTTGTATTCTTTTGTAACTAAGGATTTTAATACAATCCCAATTGTATTCAGTTTTACGGAGTGATTAATAAAGCCACCTCTTCAAAGTGGACATATGCAAACAACGCCGAACCACTATAAACTACCGTGTTTCTGTTATTTGTTCATTTCTTTTTTGCCTCACTACTATATTCTCTCTGTTTACATTTAACATTCTTCGTTTATTCCTTTATAAATCTCTATTTGGTGTTTATGCCAGATTTTGGTGCAAGCACTCTCAATTTCGTCTTTAAAAACCTGACATTCATTAGTGGAGTGGCTATTGATTTGGTGGAACTTGATATATCTAACATTGCCACGAGGCTCCTCCTTTCTTTCATCTCCAAAAGAGCTTAGTCTTTAAAATTGCACCTGATCCTTGGTCATGAGATATTTGTCCCCATATCCCTATTCAAAGTAGCACAGTTAGCATACGTGGACTTGTATTCGATGTAGGCATCTATACTCCTTTTGGCGGTATTTTGCCAACCATTATGCTGGTGGTTGGTATTATCATGAGGACCGGCTTGAGTAGAATGTGAGGTTTCATTATCACTATCGCAGAGATTAGCATCCTCTATTCTCATTATGATGTTCTCCCGCTGATATAAGCTAGTCAAGGACATAGCTGACTATTTTTGAAGCTCTTTCCACATTATAGGCTTACAATTGACCCTCAATCAGATGGCTATGACCAGGCTGTTCATGTCAACACCCCTAGCCTGGGTGGATTTATTATTGAAATGGTTGGCATACGATCGTAAGCTTCTAGTTGGCCATTGTCTAATGTTACCTGGTTTGCTAGCCATCATAACCTAGGTCTTAGAAGTGAAGAACCTGGTCTTGAAATCCACACACAACTGGGCACAAGAACTGATGGTGCCTGGTCATAAATGAAAGAACCAACCAAAGGCCGGTTCTATGAGAGTGGATGAAAATAATATGCACTTTGCTAGACCGAAAAGCTGACCGACACAGGTAATGGAGTTGAATGCAATGACGTGATCTGGTGAGTTAGCACTCTTATCATATTTGTCAATGGGCTATAAGGTATACTGCTTGTGAATGTACGTGTTTAAGATTTCTTCAAAAAATGGCTCACCAATATCGTCATCAGAAAAAGCTTCACCCTTTGGGATTTTGGGCTTGCATTCTATTGAGCTAATGGCGAAGGATGATCATTTCTTCTTAGAGACTAACATCGATACACTATGGCATAGTATGGCCAACGGCGAGTTTAGGACTCAATCAATCTCTTGACGGAGTGGAAGATTGATGATGGGAGGGAGAATGGTGATGGTGATAATGAGATGGAATAAGAGACCTCCTCTCCTTGTGCATAGACGGCGTCCTTGAATGTCTGGCCCGCACCTCTCTTAATCCATCTAGCCCTACCCTTATGAGATCTAGAATGTGCCGAGGGAGCCCCATGCTCCCTTCTAGTGGCTATAGCACTACCACTTAGACGTTCAAATATATACGTCTAAAGACACTCAAAAGTAGACAATCGTTCGATTAAAAGGGAATGGTGGTGTCTTAATTCTCTTAGCACAGCCAAATCTAAAGCAATGTTAATAGTGTGACTTGGAACATGCGCAACATACCAACCTAGACTGGCAGCATCTACGAGTAGGGTTTCAGGCACCACTCTATCCAAGCCTCAGTAGAGTTCATAAGGTCGTAGGTATTGGGAAGGGCAAGTTTGTAAATAGACAGGTCAACTGTAGGAGGAGTAAGTCCAATAAAGTTTACGGTTGTCATGGCATACGAACACGTCCTCGGACTTTGCATTTCGCAAGGTAAACTGCCCACATTTATCGATTGTTGCAACATGCTACACAGCATATCATTGCTGAGCATAAGAATGGGGCAAGCAACACATGCAATGGTATTTCCATTGGTTCCATGTGCACTGGAGTTGTTACCTTCAATTTCAAGAACTTGATCTATCATAACAAGTCAGACTAGATTTTTGTAGAGATGAAAATTTATGAAAGGCAAGAGCTTTAAGGGGAGGCCCTCCTTCTTGCGACAAAATGTTGACTAATGAGTTGGATAACCTCAAAATAAAGTTAATGCATTGTGAAAAAAAAGGTTACATGCTAATCACTATGCTCAAAAATGTAAAATGGGGAAGAAAATAAGAAAATAAGAGTAAATGCCACAAAAATGTAGAGTGGTTCGACAAGCTTTCCTACGTCCACTATGAAGATCTCTTACCGTGTTTCTCTTTTACGATTACAGGGAATTACAAGAGAATAATAAGAAATAAAGTACTTAAAACTAAGACACAACTAACCTTAAGAGCATAGAGCTTTGATTTACTGTGTGAGGAGAGACGTGATCGTGTATAACAACCAGATTTTGAGTAATTTCCAACCCCTTTGAAGTAGCATTGCATGGGGTATTTAAGTGGCTAAAGTGGATGATGGATGGTTGAGATTGCACAGTGCGATAGGCAAGAAGCAAGCTCGATCTTTGATCTAAGCATTGGCTAATAGATGACAAACATAAATGGAGGCAGGAATGCGTGGTTGGGAAGTATGCTAGTTGTCCCTTCCTACTAGGCGCATGCATTGCATTTAATGCGCAATAGATGTTTACGGTGGGTTACAGGATTATGTATGCTTTTGGATGCTTTGCTACAACACATAGTACAGACAGTTTTACGACTTGTCATTTAATTTTGCATGCCTATATGACAAGGCAGGTGAGTGGCTTCCTTTGAGGTGGACTGGTTGGTTAGCTATTGAAGATGCCGAAGAAACTCGAATACTACTAGGACCAATTTACAAGGAACATGACGACCCATCTATGAGATGACAGAATGGGAAATAATGATGTTGGGCAAAAGTCGGGTCATTCTTATGCCGATTTTGCTTATTGATATCTTGTCGAAGTTGCTTTGATTTGTGTCGATTGGCAATGAAGTGGATTGTCATTGAGTGGGCAGGCTGGCCCTGAGATAGATTAGATGTGAAAGCCATGAGTGGATTGGTTGCTTACTGTTGAAGTTTTCAGTGAAAGCTAAATGGTGCTGAGGACCAAGTTTGCTAGGGAGGTGTCAGGCCATTTGTGAAGTGATGAGGCAGGCCGCTTGAGACCGATCAAAGTCAGGTTGTAATGAAGTTGGGCCACAGACATGTTACACTTGAGCCAGGCTTTATTCGGTGATTTGGTTATTGAGGCCGCGTTGAGTTGCGACAGCGACAGTGGCATGGAGTGTTTCTTTGTAGGTGGACGGTCTGATCTAAAGCCAAATTGAATGTGAGTCGGTCGTAGATTCGCTGGGCTGGTTTTGATTGGGCCGGGCTATGCATTAATTGGCTTGCAAACAATATTTGCAAGAATTTTTAGCAACACACACATATATGAAGAATTCCACTAATCATATTAGATTAATCCCACTAACTTATTTATCTTGACCCAATGTACATAATCCATTTGATTACCTGTCAACACATTAGATTTCGTAAATCATAAATTAAATGATATTTGGGGTTGATTATGACATTTTTAATTTACAAATGAGTTATATGTAACTCCCTTAATAAATATAATGCAGGCACAATTATATGATTCTGATACTAACCAATATTTAAGGTCTATTCAGAAGTAGTATTAAGGGATATACAATTGGAAGGAAATCACATAAAGTTCCTTAATTAATTATAAATATCAGTTGAAACCCTTAAATTCCTCGAAAATACAATCTCCGTTATTATCCTTCTAAATAAAAAAAATAAGATTTAAATTATAGAACTTCCAATTTTTGTGTTAACATAATTATAATATGATTGGGTCAACAACTCAATCATAATACTTATTGGGATATTAGGTTAACTAAGGGATTACTCAATATATTATTATTTAACTATGCCATATATATCACATAAAATTTCCTTGATAATGTTTCCATCAATTGCAAAATAATACAATTAAGGGTGAGCTAATTGTTATATAATTCAACTCCTGTAAATGAATCTTACTCAAAATAAATTACGCCATTTATTATTTTCTATTGTAACTGTTGTTAGATAGTGATATAAATACGACACTTAAAATATTAAATATAAGTGGAGAATCCTTAGGAAAAGTACTTAATCAATTGCAATTACAACGTGCTCGCAACCATGAGTATTAAATCGTAATTTTAAAATATTTATCCTTAAATGTTCTTAGCCTAGATTTTTTGAGAAATGGTATTGATACATCAGTTGAGACAAATATTATAACAACTCGCCTTGAAATAGGCCTAATTATCGATCCAATAAATGCCCATTGAACCTTAGGCCTATTTCAAAGCTGGCTGTTGGTTTGAAAATGGATACAATAAACAACACATAATTATTTGTCTATAGTTTCAGAATCTTATAGTGGATAGGTTAAAATATAGTATCAAAAAACAGTACCCATTTTATAAAAATCCATTCTCATAACAAAACATAACATCCAATAACTTAAATACAATATCTTAAAATACAACAACATCATGTCTGAGATGGGAACATCAACATAAGTAGATAGACAACTGCCATAAGTCCTCGCCTCCACTTTCATCCTCAAAATAATCATCGTCTAACCTAACCTATGTGTTGTAAAAGGAAGGTGTCAGAAAACAAAGTATGATGAATAAAAATCTCTAATCTTAACGTAATATTATTTGGGCAGTATTATTTGGATAAGTAATATGTCTCCACATTTTAAGTATATCCTGACAAGAACACCTACCGCTGTAAGCCCAAAAGCATTTCCAGTCTAATACTATAACTTACGTTCTCTCAATTCAACTCCATAACTTATGGTCAACCGTGGGCCAAAGGTCCTTCTCAGTCCCTTGCAACCATCATAAATCATGTTCTAACAATACGAGAGAATGTACCCAAGCCACTTAATATCTTTTCAATGAGAATTAGGAAGACTCTAACCATTTAATACCTATAATTTAGGCAAGTCCTCATCATTTAACACCTAACCCAAGTTGGACTCCTCTCTGGTACTCTCTAGCTGACATCTTATGGATCTCATCAGACCACTTAATACTTCCTTATAGGAGAAGAGGACCCTACAACAGCGATATAATATCTCATCCCCAAAGTGGACCCTTCCCAAGATTTGGCACTGCCGTGCATAAACAATAACCCCCCGACCATTTAATACTTCTTAATTAGGAAGGAGGCGGACCCTACAACAGCTACTTAACACACCCAAACCCGAAGCAGGTCCTACATATTATGACTCGTAACCCACACTGTGACGTCTCACATTAGTCCGGCTATTCGTAAGCATTGATAGCCAAATTAGCTTAGCAAACTTACCATATAGATTGTGACTAACCTCGCGTCCTCTATGAGTACTTATTATAGGTGATGTCTCACATCAGTTCCAAAGTAATACTACTGGTAGCCAAATTAGCTGGGCAGACTTCTATGTGCCTTTAACTGACCTCGCATCCATATAACTTAATCATAATTTCCACTCCTAACATACTACCATATTTATCTCGCCTCATTTCTCATTAAGGCTACATAAGGAAAACTCCTTTTTCACCCTTAACTTCCTTCATAAGGGTGCTTAATACTAATTTACTAACCAATTTATACTAGTGATTAATATGTTATTAATTGTACGTTGCTTATACGCTAATATATATAACATACACACACACGCGCCACTAAATATTCTTATGCGTGCGAAATTGCATCCATTACTAATCGTTTATGTTTCAAACATCCAAATTATACAAATCCAACTCCAAAAAATATCTTACAAAATAGCTAATATCCTTAGCCAAACCAACAGACTTGCATAAAATAAAATTGAATCTCATACCAAATTTATTCTATATTAAAATAGTAGAACCACTGCTTCTATTTTAAGGAATAACATTTATGATTTAAATCTTTTACACTCTATTCAACTTTTATGCAAGAGAATCTGAAGCGAAAAGGAATTCATATATATATATATATATATATATATATATATATATATATATATATATATATATATCATGGAAGTAGGCAGTGTAACCTACGAATAAGGGAATTCGTACCTTACACACCATTTTCTAACTATATTTCCATTTTGAATCCTTTAACACATCAATGAAGAAGAGTTGGAGTGGAATAGAATATAAAATACCCGAATTGCAATATCCAAACAAACTCTACTATTTTAATATAAAAAATTAAGATTCCAGTAAGAACTGACATTTTGCTTAAGGAAAATTTAGGGTTTTAATTTTAATTTAATGTTTTCATGAACAAAATTCCCCAAGGTATAAAACAAATCAAAGTCAGCTATACAAACGTTAAAATGAAAAGAACTTAAATTCCCACTTACAGATGGTTCCCGGCTTTCTCCTTTGGATATGATTACGCCTGCTTCAAATCTCTTTTCAAACCTCTTCTTTTTGAAATACACAATAATTGGATTGTATATGAATTAGATTTATAATTTCATGGATTAAAGAAGAATAGAATTTGAAATTGAATATTAAATATCTAAAATCCCTTATTTGAAAATCCTACGAATTTCTGAACGTATAGAAGAAAGAGATTATAGAGCTTTGCTTACATTCCTAAATAATTTGTTAAGAGGGTGCTAGCCTCTTATTTATAGTGGATAGAAGGCATCAAGACCGTCAGATTTAAGTCAATTTAAAATAATAAAATTTAGGTCGTTCGTGTCTCACAAAAACCGGTTGCCTTTAAACTTATCGGTCAATTGTCCTTCCTCAATCAGTCAATCGGCCAACGAAGGCAGTCGACCGGTTAGCCTATATTTGGAACGTTTTATACATTATCATTAATTATTATTCAATTCCTTTAATTAGCTTTAACTTTACCATTTATTTTAATGTTTACTTAATCCTCAAGTTTCTAATCAACGTCAACTTTTAAATTTCAAAATTTTAGCATTAATTATAAAGTGAATATTAGCCACGCATCCCTAAAACCAAAGTTGATTCAAACGTCATCCTCCCTAAAAAAATGTAAAGCGGGTCTTTATAATTATTTTACTGTAGCAGAATGTATTTTTCGTGTTTTTTGCGCCAGTGCTTAAAAAAATTTCATAAAATTGTAAATGTTATATCTTGGTTTCTGGAAGAATAAAAAAGAAATTATAGACATATCTGCAATTATTGTAGACATATTTGCAATTATTCCAAATAATTGCAGATATGTCTACAATTAATCATTGAATAATTGCATTCGATAAACATCTGAATAATTCCCGATATGTATGCAATTATTCCATATAACTGCATACATATACGCAATTATTCACTGAATAACCACGTTGAATAAAAATCTTTATGATTGCAGACATGTATGCAATTATTCCATATATTTGCAGACATGTATATAAATATTCACTGAATAACAGCATCTTGATTTAACAATCAAGATATTTACATAAATATCTGCATCATTCCTTAAAATTGCAGACGTATCTGAAATTTTTAGTTGCAAAGGCATGCTATCCAGAATAAGTGCAGACATGTCTGCAATAATTCTCTAAAATTGCATATATGTCTGTAAGTATTCTTAAAACATACCATGTGTCATTTTTTTCCCTTTTCATCCTTGTTTTTCGATTTTTTTGACATGAATACAAAGTTAAATATTAATTGAAATAAGTTTTAAAGTTTGGACTATTTTCTTATTTTTTATATGTTTTTTGATGATTTTTGAAAAATAAATACCTAATTTACATACTTTTCTCTACTGGGTTTTTTGTGAATTTTGAAATCTATCAAGGACCTGTGCCAAAAGTACCCAACTATAATTTGAATTTGAATTCCATCTGAATTATTTTGAATTCGAAAACATCAAATGTCTATATTTTTTCCATTTGAGCTCTAATTAAAAACCTTTATACATGAAAGTTGGTTAGAAAATCGCCACGAAAGTAATGGTGTAACTTCTATAGCTAAATTTTGACGTTTAGAAAATTTTCATTTTTGGCCTCATAATTAATTAATTCTTATTAATTTTTACGAGGTGCTATGTTCTCCCCCTAAAAAGGAATTCATCCCCAAAATCCCTAAAGGACAGATAGTGTAAAATGCACTCAACATTCATGTTATACAACTAAGTTATCTACTCAACCATCTAATCAACTAAAAGCGCAATGTGATTATGTATATAGACATACTATAGGTGGGCTTAATCATAGCATGAATGTAAGATTATGTCATATGGACATGTATGCAAACATCCTAAATATGCACAAAGTTTCTATATAAGATGCAAAAATAACAGTAAAAAATATGGCAAACACCCGCTACCATCCAGTCTAGCAACCACGACACGACCAAAAACCTAAATTTTGGAGAGAGAAATTTTACCAGAGAAAAGCTCAGGAGAAGCCTTCATCTTCTCTTCAGTTTCCTATGTGCTCTATTATGCATATGGTTGCATGGATTGCTATCGGCTCCATCTCTATATCTACTTAACCGATTATGCTCTACTATTATGGCAGTGGGATTTCTCCAAGTGCCAAACATGAAAAACGTTATGAACTTCTGCCAACTTATCTGGTAGCTTCACTCGATATGCAAGTTTCCTTATTCTTTCCAAGACCGGGAAAGGTGCAGCAAACCATGGTGCTAACATCCTCGATGAGACAAACCTCATAACCTTCCTAAGATGGAAAACCTAAATGAACACCATGTATTCTATCTCAAACTCTAATTTCTTCCTTCACTCGTCCGCATAGGACTTCTAATGATGTTGTGCAGCCTTCGTTCTCTGCGTAATCATCTCTATCTTTTCCAAGGTTTCGCAAATCAGATCTGGCCCAAGAAGGATTTTATCTTTGGTTTCCCACCAATGGTTGGCAATTTGCATGGCCTCCCGTATAACGCTTCAAAGGGTGCCATGCCTGTTATCCTGCCTTTTGGCAAGGCCGAGATACCAAGGAAGTGACTGGAAAAAGACAAGATCACACGTCCCCAGCTTTGAATTATTGTTGGGAAACTACAAATATCGATGAATTTTGCCCGAGTCCGGATCGGGCTACAATTGATAAGACACGTCAAGCTAAGCTGTGGAAACCAGCGTTCCAAATTTCGAGGCAATCCAAGTTAGTATGCTCAAGTTATCGCCAATGGGAGATGGATGAAATGATATAGGTTCGAATCCCTCAGGAATAGCATAGGTTCGAACCGATCAGACGTGAGCCATGCTCCGAATCCATCGACCATACATTGGTTCGAATCCGTCCAAGTAGCCTTTCTTCGAATCCATCCTCTCAGAGCCTTGCTTCGAATCCATGAAAAGTTCCTTTGCTTCGACTTCATCGGGCAAGCCCTCACTTCGAATCCATCCAAAGCTTCCCTAGTTCGAATCCATCAGAGTATTCCTATCTTTGAGTCCGTCAAGCTGGAACCCTTCGAATCCACGCAGCTATAGGGACTTCGACTCCATCTGATAACTGTCTTCGAATCCACCCTGTTAAGACGAATTCGAATCGATCAATGGTGACTTGCCTTGATCGATTCGAACGAGCATTGGTTTAATTGATTCGAAGGAGGCACGTCTTCGAATCAATAACCTCGAATCCACCGAGTCCACACAGCTAAAACCCGAGAATGTGACCCAGAAAACTCGAAGAAAAAGGGGGATTGACCCGGAGCATACGCACCATGTCATCACTTTCGTATGCAGAAGCATGGATTCGACCCTATGGATTCGAACCGTATCGATTCGAACGGATCCAAGGGGCGAAAAACTCCATCTTGAATCGATCATAACTCGAGATCTACAAATTCAAATGCTATGAAATTTTCACAGGAGCTTGCATATACATAGAAGAATGTCCACGCCAAGTTTCATCACGATTGGACACCTTTTTGATCGATTCGAACCAAGGGTCGAATCGATCCCAAAATGGGCCCGGATCTCCAGAATTCGGCCATGTGGGCCCCCTCACGTGCCAGAAGCGTTCTCCCCAGATTTTAGGCGAAATATCAGCCTCCTACAACTATAAATAGAGCCCCTGGTCATTCAGAAAGGGGATGGGAGAATTTTGAGAGTAAGAGAACGCCCGGACGCTGCCAGAATTGCTTCAAAGCACCACCGCTGCCTTTGATTTCGAATTTTGGCTTACTACTTGCTGTACTTTGACATAAAAAAGTTGTATTCTCCGAATATCAAGCAATAAAGTAACAAAACTTCATAGTGGACGTAGGCAATACGCCGAACCACTCTAAATCGTTGTCTCTCGTGCAATTTACTTCCTGCTGATTGGAGTTTTTGTTAGATAATATCTGTTTTGAATTTACATTCTTCGTTATCATCTCTTCAATGACTTCCGAAGAGTGTTGTGACCAATTTTGGTGCAAACACTTTGGTGCTTTCACTGAGAGAATCCAGATTTTCTCCTACTCGTTGGATCTGTCATCGATACCGGATTGAATAAATCTAAGAGAGAGATCCAGATCATTAAAATCCAACTTCCTTCCCTTCTATTCAGATTTGCATAAAGTCTAGGAAAGGAATTTAGCTTTCAAGATGGTTAATACAAGAACCACCTCAAATGCTATCACTCAACAAGAGCAGGATCGACAGAATCCTATGCCGCCACCTCCATCTAATCAGGATGCTACTGGGCACTCCGAACCGTCAGGTTCGGTTACCCGACAAGAGTTGCAGTTGCTACTCCAAGAGCTGACCCAGAGTCGGCAACAACTGGAAGAACAGCTACGCGCTAATGCTGAGCTAATCGACAAGCTGGATCGCCAGAAGCAAAAAAGGTCCAAGAGAGACCACGCTTCTCGCTCCTCCAGCGAGAGTTCTTCATCTTCTGATTACCACAATCGATCACCACGACCCCGACTAGATGGGAGTCGCATGCCAGTCACTGAAAATCAACCAGCACTGACCGTTGGACAACTGAGAGTAGGTCCGTCAGCCAGTTTCCAAACCGGACCCTCCTCCCGAGGAGGTGCGGTTCCTCACCACACCGCAGAATACCGCACCACTAACGTTGTGGCAGAACCAGGAGTCGACGCCCAAGATCAGTCGGACTCGGACTGTCGTCATAGCGGACATACTCCTGAACTATACGTCCCAGAAGACCACAAACCAAGAAGGCAAAACTTGGACCGTCGACAATATCCGATCCAGCCCCAGAGAATGGAACGTAATCATACTCCGGTGCAGGCCGCACAAAACGCGCAAGTGCCGGATCTTTCAACTATGATACGTCAGATGATCCGTGAGAGTCAGGGATTCACAAATGACGATTGGGGAGTTTCCCGAAGTCACACTCCTTTTACAGATGATATCCTTACCGCCGAACCCCCACGGCGATTCAGAATGCCAACTTTACCCATGTACGAAGGAAACTCTGATCCCAACCAACATATTCTGAAATATGAATGGTCGATGACCGCTGCCTGCGCCGACGATGCCGTGAAGTGTCGTAGTTTCCCCATATCCTTGGGGGGCATCGCCACCATGTGGTTCACCCGATTGCCTCCTCGATCCATCTCTTCATTCAACCAGTTGGCCACAAAATTCGTTGAACAATTCCGCATGCACGTCGCAAGGCCGAAAGATGTCAACACTCTGTCTAGTGTCACTCAAGCTCCTGGAGAAACGCTCAGACACTATTTAGAGAGATTCCATACGGCATGTGCGGAGATCAGCAATCCAAACGATAACTCCATCCTTATGACGCTGACTAAGGGGATTGACCCCGATTCTGAGTTTGGCAGCTGGTTAGCAGGAAAACCACCTGCATCGTTGGACTGTTTCCGCGCCAAGGCGGCTTAAATCCTGAGATGGGAGGACGCGAAACAGTCTAGGAAGCAAACTGATGCAGGACCGAGTACGAAAGGGATTCAAAGCAATGTAGCAATCAAATAGTCCGGTGAAAGCTCCGGAAAAGTTCAGTTGAACGTTAAAAACAAACGAGCTCGGCAAAGAGAGAGCGTGAATCAAATTAAGAAGCAAGATCAAAATCGTGGCCCGCAGCGCAAGAATCCGATGTTTGACAGTTACACTCCTCTGAATACATCACTAGAGGACCTATATTTACAAACCCGTGATACAACTCAGTATCAAAAACCTGCGCCAAGACCGTCGTCAAAGAAGCAAATCCAGACGAGTGTCGTCACTTACAAGATCTTGTTGAAAAATTGATCAGAGAAAAGAAGCTGGAGCAGTTTGTTCAGACGCCGCAGCCGGGAGAAGCGGGCCCATCAAATCAAAGTAATGAATCCAATTATCTGATGCAGGAAGACTCCACCCCCACCGGCTGGAGGTTGGTAGTAAATGCTGTCGGAGGTATCCCTTATCCAACAAAGCGGAGCTAGGATGAGATGAAGTCATATGCCAGCCCTACTAGGCATGCGGATGCTGCATGCCGTAGACATTTGAAAGATAGAGTTCAGATCAACCGACAGAAAGCAATGACCGACGACATCGTATTTCAGTATAGTGATGATGACAGAATCATAGTCCCGACTACCGATCCACTAGTCATATCAGCTCAGGTAGGCCATGTGTGGATGGAAAGGATTCTGGTTGACAGTGGAAGTTCCGTGAATATAATATTTAAGCGAGCCTACGATCAAATGAATCTGAAAACCAAAAACTTGAAACCATGCCAATCCAGTATTCGCGGCTTTGACGGGAGCACAGCCATACCCATTGGAGAACTAGAAATACCAACAGAGTTGGGAACAGGACAATGCTGCAGAATCCGGACGTTGCGATTCGTGGTGATGGACATAGATTCACCGTACAGTGCTTTCTTGGGCCGACCGGCCCTTGCTGAATTCAGAGTTGTTATCACCCCATGGTGCCTAACCTTAAAATTCCCCACTGACAAAGGAGTTGGTGTTGTTATGGGAGACCAGGCCGACTTAAGGACAATCATACTCCGAAAGCGAGTTTCCCGGTCGCACGATGTCAATGATCAACCCCAAACCTTCAAAATTGGTGATTTCGTCTACGGAAGAGTACACTCAACACCACCGCACGTGAAACCAACATGGGAAGGGCCATGTGTAATTGAACAGAAATTCGGGGATGACCTGTTCTTGTTGTCGACATTGGGCGGTCCTATTTTGCCAAGACCCTTGAGAAGCAAGGACCTTCATCATCGCTACACATGACAGGCTTTATTTGATCTATGAATGCCTTGCAGTTTCTTTTACATTCTGAAATTTGAATTTGTAACAAGGCACTGACTTTGCCGTATTTTCTTATTTCAGCAATAAAATACTATCTCTTCAAGCTTGAGCTGTGATTCACCGAATACAACATTCAACAATCACGACACACGAAGAGCTAAGTTCCATCAAACAATGGAATTTATTCAAATAGCGAGTGACTGTGATACGACCGGCCACTCACTAAGTGAAACCCCAGCTCGGGGGCAAGTCAACACATCAAAGGCTAAACTGGACCGACACACGACAGTCCATTCAATAATTCGTTCCCGGAGTGCGAACGGACTCCAACTTCCCAGAGTGTGAATTGAGTAGAAACATTCAGTAACTCGTTCCCAGAGTGCGAACGGACTCCAAATTCCCAGAGTGTGAATTGGAGTATAAACATTCAATAACTCGTTCCCAGAGTGCGAACGGACTCCAAATCCCCAGAGTGTGAATTGGAGTATAAACATTCAATAATTCGTTCCCGGAGTGCGAACGGACTCAAACTTCACAGAGCGTGAATTGGAGTATAAACATTCAATAATTCGTTCCCGGAGTGCGAACGGACTCCAAATTCCCAGAGTGTGAATTGGAGTATAAACATTCAATAATTCGTTCCCGGAGTGCGAACGGACTCCAAATTCCCAGAGTGTGAATTGGAGTATAAACATTCAACAATTCGTTCCCAGAGCGCGAACGGACTCCAACTTCCTAGAGTGTGAATTGGAGTATAAACATTCAACAACTCGTTCCCAAAGCGTGAACGGACTCCAACTTCCCAGAGTGTGAATTGGAGTATAAACATTCAACAACTCGTTCCCGGAGTGCGAACGTACTCCAACTTCCCAGAGTTTGAATTAGAGTATAGACGTCAAATCTATCGTTCCCAAAGTGTGAACGGACTCCTAAAAAGTCCAAATAGATGTGACTGACCATCCAGCGGCTAACTCCAAACTCCCGAAGCACGAGTCGGAGTACAAACATCGATTCCAGGTTCCCAGAGTGCGAACCCAAACATGCATGCTAACTCCAAATTCCCAGAGTACGGATTGGAACAAAAATACTACGTCAAAGTTCCCGGAGTGCGAACCGAAGTTTCAGTACTAACTCCGAATTCCCGGAGCGTGAAGCGGGGTACAAACATCAATTCCAGGTTCCCAGAGCGCGGACTGTGTTACAAGTATCGATAACTCTCAAATTCCCGGAACGCGAACCGGATTATCGATCTCAAATTATCCTAAGTCCCCAGAATGTGGGCATGTGCTTAAGATTTGCAGAAAATGCGATCAACCATCAAAATACAAATGTTGTTACCCGAGACTAGGGGGCAGAAAAGCTAAGAGCTAGTCACTAACCGAAGTGATACTCTATCCGGAGTTCGAATCATTCAACAAACCATGATACGAAATTATATTTCCATACTTGGTATATATAAAAAAAACAAACATTGCAAAACGCTAAGTAAAAGAAAAGTGCAACTTCCCATTGAATCAACTAACAAAAACAAGTTTGATTACATGGCAAGTCAAAAAGTTTCAATCAAGTGGAAGCCGAATCCACATATATACACGGCTCTAGAAGAACAAAAGAAAAGGTAAAAGGATTGCCATTTCACAACCACATGATAAAACGAGAAGTTCACTCCTTCTTCTTCCGGGGTTTCTTCTTTGGAGTCGAGCCGCTGAACCCACTACCCGGCTTCCTACGGGATTTTTTTGTCCTTCTTTGGAACATCTTCCGGATCTGGCATAATATCAATATCTTCCTCAGAGCTGGAAGGGATAGAGATCCTTTTGTGAGGACAAACTGAAGGCATGGGAGCCGTAACAGGTGGTGGAGCTTCGGCACTAGACGTCATAACTGTGCTGACAGGAGAAATAACCACTAAAGGAGTTAAGCTTGGTGGAGCAACATCACTTCCGGAACCACCGACCGTCGTCGCCGCAGCCATTTCAGCGCTTATTTCGGCAAGGATTTCTTCTTCTCGGGAAGATCGAGCAGCGCTGGACACACTGATAGTCGGCATAAACGAGCTAAAAGTTGGAGCGACTCCACCCATTTCAAAAGAAGGATCGGTAAAAGGTTCACAGGGCTGCTTGAGAAGTTCCTCAATCATCTGAGCATCAAGCGACATTTAACTCCCCTCTCCAGTCTCGTCGGTTACGGCGGTAGTCGTAATAGCCTCAGTAACGACAGCTCCTTGCATTGACTGCGAAATTTGTGGTACTGGAGGTGCTAGCACATCACTTTCAGTCACTGATCGAAAAGAAACGAGAATAATCAGTCAAACGATCTGTTCCAAGTCCGTCATTCTAAAACATTTAAGGAATATTTGAAATACCTTCTTTACCTCGGCTCGGTGATGAGACGATTTCGGAAACAACAGTTGTACCGAGAGATAGTTCCGGTTGATCCGAGTTATAAGCAGGAATAACATGTGGACCAACTGTAGCAGTAACTCCATACGAGGTCGGGGCAGCAATTGAAACATCCTCACTACAATGTGCAGCTCCAGAACCCTCGCCAGTCTCCACATGGTGAAAACCAAGTCTCTCTCTCTCAGCAGAAATCATCACTTCATGGAGAAGTTTCCTTTCCTCCTCGCTCAACAAGCGAGACTCGAGTTCAAATTCATCCACGGCACCTTTGGGGAGAGATGCTTTCTTGCTCGCCACCAATTTTCTCCAAGCATTGAGTAGAAGCATAGAATAATCTCCGAGCCATGAGAGATTCCTGCGCTCAAGCACATTAGCATTATAAGTGTCAAGGAGCTCATCAAACTCGGCTTCTACTTTGAACAGCTCTGCCTGGACTCTCCCCTCCACTTCTGTCTCCACCGCTTCAACTTTAGCAACCGCCGCGTCTCGCTCGGCTCGGAGAGACACAGCTTGCTCACACGCTTCTTGTGCGGCCACATTAGCATCGTCTTTTTCCTTGTTTATGTCGGCAAACTTAGCCTTTAATTCCTCTAGTTCTTTGACTGCCGCTTCCCGCTCGGCCTCAACATTTTTGTACCGATGGCCCAAGTCTTCAACTAAAGTTCAATGCGCCTGTTGCATCTTTGCCATCTCAACTAATGTCTCATCGACCTTTTTTAGCGACTCAACTTCGGCCTTACGAGAGGATTCCGCTTCAGATTGAAGTATATCAACAATACGGTTCTTCTGAGCCAAGTCGGCTTCCAGTTTCTCAATAATTTTGGCTCGATCGAAGGCTACTTTCGAAGCTTTAACAGCTGCCTTATACCATTCTTTGTACTGAGCATAGAAATCGTGGGTACAGCTGAGGGCGGTGTTCATAGCCTCTTCGGGAATTCTTTTGAGATTGGGAGGAAAGATATAAGCGTCGAAGCATATTTCTGGAAAATCTTTCTTCAGTTGAGCAATTCTTATAGCCCCTTCACCAGATGGTTCGAGAGGGGCCTCCTCCACAGTTATGGTCGTAGCCGTATCAGTCCTAGAACGATGTGGACCAGGTTTTGAGATCTGTAAAGATGGCTGTTGTGGCAAAGGTTCAAATGCAGGTGCATGGCTTCTGGGTGGCGGAGGAGAACGAGAGGGTGAACGGTACCTTCGGTCCCTATCAGAACGCTCCTGGCTAGAATAATGTCGGGAATGGTCCCTCTCACGAAGCTCTTGCTCATAATGCCTCCGTTCACGATCACGATCAGAATCCCTACGGCAAGATTCGTAATAAGATGAAGAATGATGCACTCGCCGAAGTCTATCAAGTGTCGAAGGACGATCCGACATAGCACCTGTAAAGAAGAAACAATTTAATTAAGTACCAAGGAAAAGCACTGCAATGCATGTGGAAGTCGTGAAGTGTTGTGAAAGTGTATAAATGTGCAAACCCCCCCAACCAACCAGAAGTGTCGATTACACTAACGGGTAAAGATTCGCTTATATCAAGCGCTTCCTGGAGCTCTTCCAACCCGGACCCGTGGTGGAGAGATACGTAGTCCGGCATGGGAATATCGTCCAGCCCTTTGAAAAAGTCTCCGGACTGGCGAGGAGCGGCGCCGGAGACAGTAACCCCAGGTTTGGAACGGGTTACGACTACAGACTCCCATCTCTTAAACTTAGGTACAGCGGCCTTGCCTTTCTGACCCTCTTCTATTCGGGAAAGGTCGGCTGCTATCTTAGTGTCCGTGGGCGTTCTTTCATCGTCGCTTGCTTCTCTTATCACAATGCCAGGTTTTCTTTTTACCACTTTCTTCTTCTTCCTCGAGGCCAGTTTTGCAAACCCTTCAATTACAATACTCTGGCTCATCTCGATCAAATTCAGCGTCCTTAAGTTATCGTCGGTCAATAACAAGTCGATGTGCCTTGAATCGCTTGGGACCATTTGCAAGCTTTGAACGATGCCTCTATAATGCCCACTGGTAGGTCTCGAAATGATGGCTATAAGAGTAACAGAGTATTAGTGCAAGTATTAAGAGTGGCCATTCAAGGATGACTTATGATACTTACATCTGGATAACCATCTCCTGGCAAACCCTGGGGGGCATCGAACAAAAAACCACTCATTCTTGAAATAGCTAAGCCTGGTCCAGTCCCCAGTCACAACCTGACATTTTTTGACCGCTTCCAGAAAAGTGAAAGATGGGCTATCACCCCTACTCTTGAAATTGAATATGTGCCTGATCTCATTTGGCCTTGGCGGGCGAAAATGGCAGTCCATAAATATGACAAAGACGCTATTCAGCAATGCATGCCCGTTGGGATGGAGTTGTGAAGGAGCAATTCCTAAGTACGACAGCATCTCTCTGATGTATTGGTTAAAAGGAGGGAGAGATCCGGCCGCGCAGGCATGGCGGTAAAAGGCAGTATATCCTTCAGGTGGGTTATGTGGTCTGTCATTGGCACTAGGTAATAAAACATCATCCAGGGATATGTTATGTTTCAAACATATCCGGCCCAACAAAGACTCCGAGATACTGGACTGAACAGAATCGACAGGATCTTCGATAAATATGGCCTCCGGCAACTCATCCGGAGCTGGATCTATAACTTCAGGAGGGATTTCCGGAATCTCAAGCACTGGAGGAGGCGAGCTTTGTACTTCTTGTTGTTGAGAACTCGAAGATTACATAATTAACTAACTCACCAGAAAGCGGCGTTAAATACATAAAAAGCCCATGCATTCCCCCAAGTGTAAAGTGTATGAATATGTCGTGCAGTGCAAGTGCTATGCATAACTTAAGCAGATTTTACAAGTTGAAACAAGATGTTCGAACGACGAAACTTTAGAATTTGAGAATGAAAATGACCGTCATCGCTGACCGTCACTTCCACGCCACCCAGATGCTACCGACCAATTCAAGTACTATTCTGTTATATTGTTGGTTAAGTCACAGTTCCATCGACGAGCTTCAAAAAGGAGGTCAAGTCAAATTCGATTATGCAAGGCCGAAGCTCGCCGGAGTCAAGTATGCTAAAGTTCAGTGAGTTCGTTAAAGTTCAAACTTGAAATTGGTCGTAGTTGAAATGTTGAAGCAAATTAGAAGATCAGAAGTTTCAGATGTCAGAAAGTTCGAATCGATCGACTCGAATCGATATGAGTCGAATCGAAGGGGTTCGAATCCATACACCTCGACTCCATGAAAGGTCGACTCGGTGAAGCCTTAGGGTGGAAGAGCACTTCGAATCCATAAGCGCTGCATAACTTCGAATCGATCACATTACATACCTTCGAATCGATCAAGGTATCACTGCTTCGAATCGAAGCCTCGCGCTTGATATCGATTCGAATAGTTCATTCCTGGATCGATTCGAGATCTTGCATACTTGATCGATTCGAACTACACATGCTCAGATCGATGCGAAGCAAGGATGCTTCTCCATGATAACACTTAAGATCGAAACCACTTGGATGATTTCGCTCCCTAGATCCATCGAGTCGACCAACTACATTCAGATCTCATGACTCTTTAGATTTGTCAAATGAAAAGAATTGAAATCGATGATGAAAAGTCCAGTTTCATCGTCCTACACTCGAGTCAAATTTCTTAATTACCTATTTGGATTCGATTAATAGACGAAAACCTGGAAAAATTGGATCGGTTCGTGCAAAATGCAATTGTCTCTGGCTCTGGAGGATCGATTCGAAGATATGGTTAAAGCAACAGTAAAAAGGTAAAAAATAAAAGTGAAGTTGGCCTTGAGTATTTATATGGTTTCCATAGAAAGCGTGACTATTCGACTCCCGGTTGTGATGACTTTCTGCGACCGGTCACTCGCCATGCTCCATCGATTCGAACGACCGCTCAATAACCCACTATGTTCGAATCCATCCCAGCGTAGAGCCGTTGCTTCGAATCCATCACACGGCTGAGTCCATACTTCACTTCGAATCCATTGCCTTCCTATCCTTTACACGATCGAATCCATCCCGACTTTATCGATGCGAGGCATCATCGATTCGAGGAAGCACTAAGCAAAGGCTGGATTAAAAACCATCGACTCGAAGACAATCGATTCGAACATACGTGACTTTGAATCCATCAAAGGACGTCGATGAGAGCAAACGAATCGCTATGATTTGAAGAATTACTTGTCTACCTTTGATACCGATTCAGGAGAGGATCAATACAAGAGGATGATTACAAACAATCATAAAAACAGTGTTTTAACTCGAATCTCAAGATCGGTTCAGGAGAGGACCGATGCAGAATTCGATAACAAACCGAACTGGCAACGACTAGCAATCGTGCAACGTTAACCAAAGTCAAAGTGGTACATATATGCACATATGTCTGACTAATATTTGATCTTTGTCGTTCACAGGAATCAAATGACCATTTCGTCATGATTTCGACAACAAACAGCCGATCACAATCATATAACGGTTGGTTACAGCAATAAAGAATGCAACTTTCAGCAGAGCATATCATGGTTGTCCAACGCAAGACTGCAACTTCTCAAAGCACGTCATGTTTACACAAGACGTACTTTGGGGGGCAAATGTTATCCCGCCTTTTGGCAAGGCCGAGATACCAAGGAAGTGACTGGAAAAAGACAAGACCACACGTCCCCAGCTTTGAATTATTGTTAGGCAACTACAAATATCGATGAATTTTGCCCGAGTCCGGATCGGGCTACAATTGATAAGACACGTCAAGCTAAGCTGTGGAAACCAGCGTTCCAAATTTCGAGGCAATCCGAGGTAGTATGCTCAAGTTATCGCCAATGGGAGATGGATGAAATGATATAGGTTCAAATCCCTCAGGAATAGCATAGTTTCGAATCGATCAGAAGTGAGCCATGCTCCGAATCCATCGACCACACATTGGTTCGAATCCGTCCAAGTAGCCTTGCTTCGAATCCATCCTCCCAGAGCATTGCTTCGAATCCATGAAAAGTTCCTTTGCTTCGACTCCATCGGGCAAGCCCTCACTTCGAATCCATCCAAAGCCTCCCTAGTTCGAATCCATCAGAGTATTCCTATCTTCGAGTCCGTCAAGCTGGAACCCTTCGAATCCACGCAGCTGTAGGGACTTCGACTCCATCTGATAACTGTCTTCGAATCCACCCTGTTAAGATGAATTCGAATCGATCAATGGTGACTTGCCTTGATCGATTCGAACGAGCATTGTTTCAATTGATTCGAAGGAGGCACGTCTTCGAATCAATAACCTCGAATCCACCGAGTCCACACAGCTAAAACCCGGGAATGTGACCCAGAAAACTCGAAGAAAAAGGGGGATTGACCCGAAGCATACGCACCACGTCATCACTTTCACATGCAGAAGCATGGATTCGACCCTATGGATTCGAACCGTATCGATTCGAACGGATCCAAGGGGCGAAAAACTCCATCTTGAATCGATCATAACTCGAGATCTACAAATCCAAATGCTATGAAATTTTCACAGGAGCTTGCATATACATAGAAGAATGTCTACGCCAAGTTTCATCACGATTGGACACCTTTTTGATCGATTCGAACCAAGGGTCGAATCGATCCCAAAGTGGGCCCGGATCTCCATAATTCAGCCATGTGGGCCCCCTCACGTGCCAGAAGCGTTCTCCCTAGATTTTAGGCGAAATATCAGCCTCCTAAAACTATAAATAGAGCCCCTGGTCATTCAGAAAGGGGATGGGAGAATTTTGAGAGTAAGAGAACGCCCGGACGCTGCCAGAATTGCTTCAGAGCACCACCGCTGCCTTTGATTTCGAATTTTGGCTTACTACTTGCTGTACTTTGACATAAAAAAGTTGTATTCTCCGAATATCAAGCAATAAAGGAACAAAACTTCATAGTGGACGTAGGCAATACGCCGAACCACTCTAAATCGTTGTCTCTCGTGCAATTTACTTCCTGCTGATTGGAGTTTTTGTTAGATAATATCTGTTTTGAATTTACATTCTTCGTTATCATCTCTTCAACGACTCCCGAAGAGTATTGTGACCAATTTTGGTGCAAACAATGCTAATCATCATTTGATAACCATTATTGTACGCGAATTCTACTATAGGTAAGTTCTGCTTCCAATGTCCATCGAAATCCATGATGCATGCTCTTACAAGTCCTCCAAAATCTTATTCACCTTTTTCGTCTGCCCTCGGTCTGTGGGTGCGAAGCAGTACTAAGATTCAATGTGGTTCCTAAAGTTAACTGTAAACTCCTCCAAAATTTGCTAGTAAATAAAAGGTCCATATCACTAATAATGCTAACTGAAACTCTGTGGAATCGTACTACTTCCTTAATATAAATTTGCGTCGGGGATGCTGCGGTTCTATTACTTCTAGTGGGAATAAAATAGGCTTTTTAGTGAGTTTATCTACTATAACCCATGTAGCTTCATTGCCTCTTTGACTCCTAGGTAACCCATTTTATAACATCCATTGATACATGCTCCCACTTTCAAGTTGGCACCTCCAATGGTAATAACAACTCTACGGGTTTCCCTTACTCTACTTCTATCATTGGCATGTCAAATACCTAGAAACGTATTTTTCTACTTTCTTCATTCCCAACCAATAAAAAATTCATTTTATATCCTTATACATCTTATCTCCTACGAGGTCATCCTAGAATGGCGGCACTCTGCTAGCACTTCTTCCAAAACAATCTCAACTATAGGAATGCAAGGGCATCCATCTCTCCTTAAACATCCTCTTTGATTAATTGTATACCTACCACCGCCGGGAAAACACTCTCCTCAACTAAACTTGCCTGCTATATCTACTGTCGACGCATCCTTCTTCTGCTCTTTCCCAATACGGTCCAACAATGCTGGTCTAAGTTCCATTGATGCTAGGTAGCCTAGCATGGATTTAGTCGGAGTTTGGAAATTGCAATTTGAGAGGAACTCCAACCACCTCCACTCGCGTATAGCACCTGGAGTAGAATAACTCTGGGTAGATCGATAGCAGCATTCCATTTTCCAAGGATATACTGTATCTCAAAGTCATATGTTGCTATAAACTCCATCTACCTCTACTGCCTAAGATTCCAATCATTTTAGGAAAATACGTTTTGAGTGATTTTTGGTTGGTGAACAAGTCAAACCTTTCTCCCAAATGATGGTGCCTCCACATCTTTAAGGAAAAAAATGATACCTACTAAATCTAAGTCATGTGTTATGTATCTCTTCTCATGGTCCTTCAAATGTTTACTGGCATAAGCTACAACTCTTACTTCTTGCATGAGAACGGCTCATAATCCCTTACCACATGCATCCATATAAATGGTGAAAGGCTTATCCCATCAAGAATAGTCAGTACTAGCATGCTAGTCAATAGCTCCTTTAGCATCTCAAATGCTTCCATGTATTTCACATCCTATGCAAAAAACAGATTCTTCTTGGTAAAGTGAGTTAATGAGATTGCTACCTTTGCAAAGTCCTTTCTATAGTAACCGTTAAACCAAGAAAACTCAATCTCTATAGCACTCTTCGGAATCTTCCGATCTTGAATAGCTTCCATCTTTACGGGGTCTACAGATAATACTTTCTCGAAAACAACATGTCTAAGAATTCTCAACTCCTTCTTCCAAAAGTGACATTTTCAGAATTCGGCTTTAAGTTAGTGCCCAAAGTCCTAATACCTCCCTTAAGTGATTTTCATGCTCATCCTCGCTTTTAGAGTATACTAGAATATAATCTACAAACACTATAACCAATTTATTCAGCTGTGCACTAAGGACTCTACTCATCAAATCTATAAAGCATGCGATGGCATTCTTTAATCCAAAGGGCATCACTTTCCATTGATATATTTTGTATGGAGTACAAAATGCAGTCTTTTGCTTGCTATCCTCAGCTATCCTTAATTGATGAAATCTAATCGTTAAGTCCAATTGGAAAAAGATTTTGGCTTCAACAAGCTGGTCAAACAAACTGTTCTAGCTAAGGGGTACCTATTCTTCTTGATTAACTTATTGAGTTCTCTATAGTTAACACATAACCTTAAGGAGATGTTTGCCTTGGTGGCAAAGATAACAGGTGCTTCCCGTTCAAAAGTACTACGGTGAATAATTCCCTTCTGCAATAACTCCAAAATTTGCTTATCCGACTCTCGCCTTTCTTTGGAGGCCATGTGTCTTAGTGGAAGAGCGATGGTTCAAGCATCCCACTCTAAATCGATCCTAAACTCAATCTCCCTTCTAGAAGGGAGATCCAAGACTTCTTCAAAGACATCAACAAATTCTTGAACTATGGGTACCGATGAGAGCTCATCTGGTATTAAGCTTAGCAAATATAAATAGCTTAACTCAAATGAGTTTTAGGGTATACAAGGAACATCAATATCTTTCCTCTAATAACTCCTTAACCATACAATCTGCATATCACTACGACAGTCTCATAGTAGGACAACCATTCCATACCTAGGATAAGTCCATACTCCTCAGAAATAAGAACATACACATTATATTTAAAATTGACATTACATATATCCACAACTAGGTCTTTGCAAATTATAGAAAGGCTATCGACCCCTAATAGGATTTGATACGACTATCAATGACAAATTGGGTATTTAGACTCGAGGAGTAAACTACATTTCTACCTATGAGTGAATGTGATGCTCCTATGTCAAATAGGGTAGGTATTGTATTCCCAGAAATGATATTTGTATCCACTATTTCAGCTTTTCCTTAATCCCTGGGGGGACCTCTACACGAGATAGGTACAACCTCAATGCCATAAGCTTGCCCACTCTGTCCTCCCTTAGTTAGCTTTGGACATCGATTCTTGTAGTGTCCCTCCTCATGGAAATGATAGCAACTTTCTTTATACTCCTCTCTCATCAAGCTAACCTCGTGATCCTTAGCAGTCCTTTCTTGTGACATCTATGACATGTTATACCTCCTTTCTTAAATATCCTCTTCGTTTGCCCAGAATCCTCCCTTCTTAGCTCCATATAGTTTATGTGTCGGTCCTACCTTAATTCCCCTTCTTCTTCTTCTCTTTCACCTCTGAGAAAACAGTCTGAAGCAAAGGCATCCCAAATAACACCTCATAAGTAGTGTCCGCTAGTACTTGGGTCAAAAATTGCTCCCTAATTGGGAAATTTAGGCCTTTAAAAAACTTCATGGCCTTCTTCATGGGGGTGTCAATCAAACTCATCCCGGACTTGGCTAGCTCCATGAACTTACTGATATACTTCTTCAATCTGGAGTCTCCCTGCCTAAGCTTTATAAACTTCTCCAACCGCATACTAACATCTTCTTTGGATATGAATCGTGAATCAAAGAAAGTTTTGAAGTCACCCAAGTGATTCCTTCCTTAGCATTCTCCTAAGCTATTATCGTCCACTAATCTAATGTTTCTCCTTTAAGATTCCATGTAGTCATCCTCCTCTTAATCTGGTCCTTCCATCCAAACTACCAAAATATCCGCTCACAATCACTAATCCAAGCCTTTGTCTCCACATAACCTTCAACTCCCATACATGCCTTTCCTCCTATATTATGAAAATCCTTTGTGCACCATGGGAAAGTCTATAATGCAACAGGTGCCATAGATGTAGTTTATCGAGGAATGGGAATTTTCCCTACATGCCTTAGGTATTGCTTGAACCATTCAGGCATCCCTCAGATATAGGGTATCTCTTGGGCAGAGAGGTTACCAACCTCAAAGGAATGATTTTCAGCCATTACCAACCGTATATAGGTTTAATGTTTTAGTTACACTTTCTACGATAGTATTATTTGTTGAAATAAAAATTTGCCTAGTGTAATCGCATATATCAAACATGTGTGTGTAATATATATCACAGGGTTTTGAAAAATACTTTCAAAATAACAAGTATGCACTCTTACATATACCTATCTCCCTTTGATCGGGTAATCTTGCTTTGGTACCAAAGGTAACAACTCGCCTAGAAACTTTCTTAATTTTCAATTCAATAAAAGCCCATGGAACCTTAGGCCCATTTCGAAGCTGGCTATTGGTAGGAAAGATTGATACAATAAACAATACATAGAGCTATATACCTATACTTTCAGAATCTCACAACAGAAAGGATAAAATATAACATCAAAAATAATACCCATTTTATAAAAATCCAAATCTCATAACAAAGCTTAACCTCCCAATTTCAAAATTACAATATCTCAAAATAAAATAACATCATATCAAAGATGGGTACATCAAAATATATAAAACCATAAGTAGATAGATAACTGCCATAAGCCCTTGCCTCTGCCTTCATCCTTTAAATCATCACCGTCTCACCTAACCCGTGTGTTTTAATGAGGAGGGAGTTAGAATAATAAAGTTTGGTAAATGAAAATCTCAAATCTTAACATAATAGTATTTAGACAATACTATTTAATTAAATAATATGTTTCCACGTTCTTACCATATCCTAACAAGAATACCTACTATTTTAAGCCTGAAAGTCTTTCCAGTCCAAATCAATAATTTACACTCTCTCAGTTAAACTCCATAACATACCACAAAATACAGGGCAAAGGCGCTTCCTAGTCCTAGCAGTTACTGTCAATCATGTCCTAATAATGTGAGAGAAAGTACTCAAGCCACTTAATCCTTTTAATGAGGATTAGGAAGACTCCGACCATTTAATACCTATATTTTAGGCAGGTCCCTATTATTTAATACCTAACCCAAGGCCGAGTCCTCCCTGTTACTCTATATCTGACATTGCACAAAATCTTATCAGGCCACATAATACTTCTTTATGAGAGAGGCTGACACTACAATAGCACATAATACCTTAGCTCTGAAGTGGACCCTTCTCGAAAATTTCCCACTACCATGCCTAAACTATAACCCCGACCATTTAATACTTCTGAAGCAGGAAGGAGGCAGACCCTACAACAGCCACATTATACACCCAACCCTAAAGCAGGTATTATGTATTATAACCCGTAACCCATACTATGACGTATCACTTTAGTCCGACTATTCATAGGTGTTGGTAGATAGGTTAGCTGGGCAGACTTACCCTACACAATTGGGACTAATCTCACTTCTCATTTGGTACTTATTATAGGTGATGTCTCATGTCAGTTCCAAAGTCACACTTGGTAGCTAGATTAGCTGGCAGACTTTTGTGTGTTTTTAACTGACCTAGCATCTCTAACTTAGTCATAATTTCCACTCTCCTAACATACTACCATATTTATCTTAGCTTATTTCCCATTAAGGCCATATAAGGAAAACTCCATATTTCACCCTTAATTTCCTTCCTAAAGGGGAATACGACTTCAAATGGTCAATACCCTGCAATAGCGGAAATAACTTTCTCTATCAATTTTCTTTGATTCGTCTTCTCAAATATTTGATGATTCCTGGTAGATCCAGGAAGAAGCTTTGATATATTTGCATGGGACATAAACTCCAGACGGGTCAGAATTGTTTGTATGGATGAATTGTTTGCTTTGGTTGCTATGGTTGGTAGTTATATTTTGGTTGTTTAAACTAAAAGATTTGGATTGCATCCATATATCTGTTTATTCTATTGGGTCCAGGTAAATTCTACAAACGGTTAGTTATCCTTCGAACTGACCAATCACCTGTATATTCGTAGTTCTGGTGACTCGACTATCTTTGTTCGTTCTTGCTATTCTGATTTGGTAAGCCAAATGCAGAATAAATACCCAGTTTGATTTGGAAACGGTACCTCTATCTTTGTGTATCCATTCTTTGTCGTCCCCTACTTACAAATTTCGAGGACGAAATTTCTTAAGGGGGGAAGTCTGTAACATTCCTGAATTTTGAACGAGTTTAATTTGACAATATATTTAATTTTGAAATTAAATTGTGAATTTAATTATGAAGTGATTGAAATTATCTTTTGAAAATAAACATGACTTGTAATAAAATTAAAACAAACATTAACAAGATAAAATTTCATTTGATAATACATTTTCTTTTAAAATTTATATGAACTAAGTTGTAAAATTAATTGAACTTAAGGACCAAAACAAAATTTATAAAATAAATTCAAGACAAGGTTAAAAACATAAATATACAAAATTTTAACAAATGTAAGCTATAAGACAAAGATTAACAAGTGTAAATGAATGTTACAAGTGGCAAACTTGATTTTATCTTCATTAAAAAAAAAGAAGAGAAAAAAAAAAGGAAACAAAACCAGATCTGGAAACAGAAATAAGATTAAAAGGCAAGAAGCATCTCAGTTTAAGAAACATCTTCAACCTGATAATTCAGAAACAAAAGAAATCAGAGGAAGCTTCAATTTGGAATCAATGCAATGTAAAGCTTCAACATAAAAACAAATCCAGTTTCAATATAAAGAAAAATTTTAAGCCTGGGTTTTGAAAGAAAACAATCAAAAACAGTACGAATCAAGATCATCTCATCATTTTAATGGCTTCATTTGGATCTAAAGATGGTTGCAAAATCTGGAAACCAGAGTCTAGAAGTATGCAAGTTAATAATCAAAGCAAACCATCAACCTGAAAATAGAAATCAAATGCAAGCCAGGATCATCATGCACTTCAATAGGCAGGGTCCTGAAATCTGCATCAAGAAACTCAGCAATCAAAATACAAGTAAAGCAACTTCAATTTCAAATTTGCACCCAGATTTCAAAATGCAGTTTCAAGTCAGGGTCCTGGGAATTGATAATCTGCACCTAAATTGTTCTCTGCATTCTTCAAATTTAAAAAGGTGAGTAAATTTCTATTTTAAAAACAGCTTTTCTTTTAAAGGAAAAATCAAAGCTAAACAAGTTTTACAGAAAAACTCAAGTTCTAATTCAAACTTGTTTAAAGAAAAAAAAAATTCAAAACTGCTATGAAAAAAAGAAAAGAAAATGGCTCTGTCTTTCTTTTTTTTTTTTTTTTTTTTTTCTTTGTGAGTAACCTCACAATTGAAAGTTGTTTTAAATTATTTGTTGCATGTGGATTATAGGAATGAATTTGCTTTGTATGATTTTATTGTGATAGATAGTCACTGTATATATATATAAAAACATATACATGTGTGTGTTTACAGGTACATGATCACCTGTTTCTCTTGAATTGATTCTCAGTTAGAATCTGTTATGTAATTGAGGTATTAGTTTAGTATAGATTTATGTTTACAAATTATAAACAAAAAAAAAAAAATAAATAAAAAAAGAGAAGAAACTGTTACCACTGAAAACACTAACAACAGACAATATTTCAAGAAGCAAATAGGTCAAACTTCTTAAATGATTAAAACAAGTTTATAACTTAATGCAAGTATGAATTATGAATTTTAAAACAAAAATCATATTTCTTTTAGTTAAATAAGGAATGAGCATTTATGAGTGGAACAGAATGGGAGTTTTTGAATTTATCTGGTGATCTAGTGATATTGGGATGTTGTGTTCTTTCTGGAGGTGGAAGAATTGATGGGAGAGTGGAGGAATATTGTCAGTAGTTTATGTCAGAGAGGTGGTGATTGTAAATGGAGATTTCCAGGTTTGAAGCATTGTATCTGAAGGTAGGGGTTTTTGAATATTTGATTACTCTGTTGCTTCGAGTGATTCGAGGATATGGGGGATTGCAGAGGAGTAATCAAGGGAGGGTTGGCCGGAGTTTCAAGGTTGATGATGGTCGGAGGTGAGATTGGGTGATGTTGACAGGGTTGCAGTGGTTTCTCAAGGCCTGGTGGACTTCTGTATTATGCAGGGTTTTTACTCGAAGTAATCTTCGGGATTTTGTGTTGTTTTCTCGAAGCAGAGGGTTTTGAAACTCGAAGTAAAATTAGGGGTCACTCGGGTTTGGTTGCAGGTTGTAAATCTGTAATTTTACAGTTTTAAACTTTGAATGAAAACTCATATTTTAAAAATTATAAATTGATTCAAATGTAAGATTAAACTGAATTCAAATGCAGTTTGAAATTAAAAGTTTTAAAATGGAATCATAGATTTAAACAAGATTTAAGTTCAGTTTTAAATCAAAATTAAAACAGTTTCAGGTTTTTAAACCAGAGAGTTTTTGCAGTTTTAGATTCTCGAATGAAACTCATATTTTAAGTTGCAATATGATTCAAGTGGAAGTTGGATCTGCATTCAAATAAAATTTGAAATCCAAAGTTTTCAAAAATGAAATATCTTCAACAAGTTTAAAATTGATTTTTAATCAAAATTTAAAACTGTTCAGGTTTTAAACCTGAGAATTGTGTTGCAGTTTTTTTTAAAAAAAAAAAAAAAATGTTGAAGGGAATCAAATACTAGTGCAGGAGTTTGATTCATGTATAAGTTGGAACTGAATTTAATAGAGTTTGGAATTCAAAGTTTTCAAAAAATGAAATATCTTAAAACAAGTTTAAAGTTTAGTTTTAAATCAAATTTAAAACTGTTTCAGGGTTTAAACCTGAAAAGTTGTTTACAGGTTTTAAAATATTGAATGAAATTAAATTTTTTCAGGAATTGATTCAGGTGTAACTTGGATCTGAATTCAAATGTAATTTTGAATTCAAAGTTTTTAAAATGAAATTCTTAAAATTTAAACAAGTTTTAAATATGGAATTAAGTCAAGAATTAAAACAGTTTTCAAGTTTAACTTTTTAAAAACCAGATTTTGATTTAAACAAGTTTTGTAAGTTTTAAACATTGAATAAATTTAAACATTTTTAAATAAGATTTAAATTGGTTTGAAATCAAATTTAAAAACAGTTTCAAATTTACTATGAAACCCAGTTTTGATTTCAAACAAGTTTATAAATTTATAGAAGAATGAATGAACATATATCAATGTTTAACATAGATTTGAAAATAAGATTTAATTTCAAATAAGTTTTAAAACTAGGAAGAATTTAGTTTCTATTAATATTGAATTAAATATGAAGTGTTAATTTAGATTTATGTTTAAATGGTTAAATATTTTAAAATATCAAAATTTTAAAATGGAATTTGAATTTAAAATTTAGAAATGTATTGTTTTAATACATTTTGAATTTAAATGGGTCAATTAATAAGTAATTAAATTAGTTTGAATAATTAAGGATTTCACTTAATTATTTGATTTTTAAATAATGATTTAGATTAATATTAATTAGAAATGATTTATTAATCAAATTCAAATTTTCTTAAGTGTAAAATTAATGGAATGTTGTTAATAATGGGTGATAATTATCTAGGGATAATTTAGTAATTAATTAATGCAATTAATTTTGATAATTGACTAGATTAATTAATTGAATATAATTAATTGCAATTGGTTAAGTATAATTAATTGTTGAAATTAATTAAGGAATAATAAATCTATTTATTAAGGACAATTAATTTTAACTAAGATTTAATTAATCAATAATTAAAAGTTTATTATTTAAAGTAATTAATTGAGGAATATGTAATTAAGATTAATTAATCACAATTAAAGGATAATTAATTAAGATAATTAATTTAGTAAATGATTAATAAATGAAGATGGTTAAGACTTAATAAATTATAGTTAGTGATAATTAATCATTGATTTAAAGATTACAAATAGAAGTAATTATGTGGGTAATAAATTTATAACCACACGGTTTATTCATCTTAATTAAAGATGTTTGATTGTTAATGAATGTTGTGTGATGGATTGATATATTTGATATGTGATGCTATGTGATGCTTTATACTGAGCTGTTATATCTGTGATGTATATATTGTTATATGAATATGCAAACCTCTTTACTTGTAGAACGACATTTGGATTTCGATGCGACAGGGAGTCGGATTCCATTTGGTTATCCGAAACCCACATCGAATTCTAAAAATTGAATCTGTGCTGATTGATAATGGGGCACTCTTATTGTGTAAAACCCCTGGACCACACTTATACACACACAAATATGGATTGCACGTGGAAATTAGTTAAGTCACAGATTTTGAAATTGTTTTAAAATTTGAATTTTTGAATCCAAATTAGTTTTGGAATTAGAATTGAAGTTTTTGAAAAAAAATGAATTTCAAAAAAATAAAAGTTATGTGAATAACTTAATTGAGTGTTGAAATTTAAATAATTTGATTTAAATTTGAATTCAATATTTGAAGTTGAATTCTATGATTTGAAAACTATGTTTAAAAAGGGTATTCAACTTATAAATGGATTTATATGGGTTTTTAAACCAATTTAAAAGTGATGTTTTTAAATTTAAAATTAACCCAAGATTCCAACTTGTATAAATCGGACTTTTCTGAAACGAAAAACTGTTGTTTTCCAATAATAGAAGCTTTCATATAAGAAATGGATTTCCAATGTGTGTTAAAAGGAATTTAAGTTGAAATGAAAATGGTTTTCCGAGTTATTAATAAATCTTTGGAACGTGTTTTGAAAGCTATAAATTAAATCTTAAAATTTAAAGATTTATCGAGTTAATCCATTTGGAATGGGAGTTGTTTTGAATCTATGAATAGATCTTTGTGAAACTGGGTGAAACTTTGTGAAATAAATCTTTTTGTTTAAAGATTTAAAAATGGTAATTTGTTTAACCATTTAAAGAAAAGTTTTGGATGTTAAGATGTGACTTAGCTAAAATCCCATATCCATATGTTTTAAAAATATGACGCTCATTATTCGGTTTAGCCGGGAGAGGACCTTGTGTCATATAACCCATTCCGAATAGTGATACGACGTTATGGATAGCAATTGAAGACCGGTGGTGAAGGCCGGGTATTTGTGAGAACGATAGGATAACCTATCGATTGTCTCTGCACCGAGTAGCTACGGTATAGAGATTCCCTTAGTGATGGGAAGTCCGATCGGGATTGTGGATACCCGGATTTGCAAGGGCTTCTTCGGAAGTGCCTTCGGTTCTGTTCGAACCCGGAACAGACTTGTATGGTTGTATGTCCGACATTACACTTTGAGATGTTAACTGATTTCTATCAAATACATTTCTGCTTGGTGGCGGAGAATTTATTCTCTTAGCTTAACACCCTTCTCTGAGACGTACGAGCTCAGAGGTTATGTAGTTGATATTTATCAGTGATATTCCCAATTTGGTAATGTGGCATGCTGAGTGCTGCTGTGTGATGATCATTGGTTGATCATTTGTGATATGATCATTTGTTTGATCATTTATCTTTGTGATCATTGCTTTGGCCATCTGTTGACCCAAAGCATGGCTTTGTTGCACAAAGCGTAGCTTTGTGGACGAGACTGCATCAGGACCTCACTCCCCGGAAATGGTCGAAACAGGAAAGATGCGGCAAGGTTATGAGGGTCGCGCCCTTTAGGGTATGTCATTTCCTTCTGGTAAAGGGTGGTATCATGGTATGGAGCCCAGATACTTACTCATGTTGATACACTATACCTATTACTGTGTGGTGTTGTTGTGCGCGCGCTCGGATAAAGGTCCCAAAGGACCGGGGGATGACATATTCGTGTAGTAGTTACCTAGTTACAGAGGTAACCCGGCCTTGTGTTGGCAGAGATCTAACCGTAACGTTAGTTCTCGGGTCGTCCCGCCAGAGGCGTACCCATGTGGCAATAGGAAGTTCCTTAGCCTGACCATTTGTTGGAAATCCATTCTTCAATTACGTGCCTTGTACGGTTTTAGTTGTAGAACCTGCCATTTAACATGGCAGCTATAGTAGGCATAGTATCATGGTACCTATGCTGGCTAGGACTTATATTATACTTTCGAAAGATTTTCCACTATGCACTAGTAATAATATCAAAGAATTTTTCTCGTAGTAAGCATGTTTGACTATCATAAGGAGAAATCTCCCCCATGTGTGCGTTTGCATTGTGTGTGTGCCGGGAGGCCTTATGGTAGTTTCATTTTCTAAAAAGCATTGCGGATTTCAAATTTAAATTCTTCTTTCTGTTTTAAAAGAACAAATGTTTTTGTTTGCTCATACCAGTCCCACGACTGACCTGGAGTTTATTGTTCCTTTCCTAAACTCTGGGTGCCCACTATTTCCCACACGGGCAGTCTAGAGTTGGGGTTTTCAGATAATCTATAGTAGGTGTAGATTCGATAGCTTTCAGCCTTAGGATTTGGCAATTGCATTTGGATCGAGTTGCTTCTCCTCATCTTGATTTGGAGTTCGAGCTATTTCTGGATTGGTGCTTTGGAGATGGAGATTACTGATATTGGAGTTCTTTCTTGAAGACTATTTTGGAGTTTTGTTCCGCTGCTAGTGTTATTATTATATTTCCGCTTCTATTCTTTGTATCTCTGAAATGTTGATATCTATTTTACCATTCTGTTGTATCATTCATGTTGTATCAGTTATTGTATCAAATGTTGTATATTGATATGCATATTCTTTTTCTTCCGCTGTGTTATTTACTTAATGTGTTATAAGCTCCGGCACGACTCGAGTTTCGACGTTTGAATCTGCGGCATTCAAGTACAGTGGAGTACGGATGTCGATTTTTGAACGCTGGAATTTGGATCGTGACAATTTGGTATCAGAGCTGATGGTTAAAACCTTAGCTCAGGAGTATAACATATTAAGTAGCTCATTAGAGATAGGGTGAAGTATACCCTAGAATGAGTATATCTCCAAGATATCCGTTCGAATGCCTCAGTAAATTCTTTTACTATCCAATGATAGTAAGTATGAGTGCGAGAAGAGAACGAGATAGGGGACAGGGGAATACGACTTCAAATGGTCAATACCCTGCAATAGCGGAAATAACTTTCTCTATCAATTTTCTTTGATTCGTCTTCTCAAATATTTGATGATTCCTGGTAGATCCAGGAAGAAGCTTTGATATATTTGCATGGGACATAAACTCCAGACGGGTCAGAATTGTTTGTATGGATGAATTGTTTGCTTTGGTTGCTATGGTTGGTAGTTATATTTTGGTTGTTTAAACTAAAAGATTTGGATTGCATCCATATATCTGTTTATTCTATTGGGTCCAGGTAAATTCTACAAACGGTTAGTTATCCTTCGAACTGACCAATCACCTGTATATTCGTAGTTCTGGTGACTCGACTATCTTTGTTCGTTCTTGCTATTCTGATTTGGTAAGCCAAATGCAGAATAAATACCCAGTTTGATTTGGAAACGGTACCTCTATCTTTGTGTATCCATTCTTTGTCGTCCCCTACTTACAAATTTCGAGGACGAAATTTCTTAAGGGGGGAAGTCTGTAACATTCCTGAATTTTGAACGAGTTTAATTTGACAATATATTTAATTTTGAAATTAAATTGTGAATTTAATTATGAAGTGATTGAAATTATCTTTTGAAAATAAACATGACTTGTAATAAAATTAAAACAAACATTAACAAGATAAAATTTCATTTGATAATACATTTTCTTTTAAAATTTATATGAACTAAGTTGTAAAATTAATTGAACTTAAGGACCAAAACAAAATTTATAAAATAAATTCAAGACAAGGTTAAAAACATAAATATACAAAATTTTAACAAATGTAAGCTATAAGACAAAGATTAACAAGTGTAAATGAATGTTACAAGTGGCAAACTTGATTTTATCTTCATTAAAAAAAAAGAAGAGAAAAAAAAAAGGAAACAAAACCAGATCTGGAAACAGAAATAAGATTAAAAGGCAAGAAGCATCTCAGTTTAAGAAACATCTTCAACCTGATAATTCAGAAACAAAAGAAATCAGAGGAAGCTTCAATTTGGAATCAATGCAATGTAAAGCTTCAACATAAAAACAAATCCAGTTTCAATATAAAGAAAAATTTTAAGCCTGGGTTTTGAAAGAAAACAATCAAAAACAGTACGAATCAAGATCATCTCATCATTTTAATGGCTTCATTTGGATCTAAAGATGGTTGCAAAATCTGGAAACCAGAGTCTAGAAGTATGCAAGTTAATAATCAAAGCAAACCATCAACCTGAAAATAGAAATCAAATGCAAGCCAGGATCATCATGCACTTCAATAGGCAGGGTCCTGAAATCTGCATCAAGAAACTCAGCAATCAAAATACAAGTAAAGCAACTTCAATTTCAAATTTGCACCCAGATTTCAAAATGCAGTTTCAAGTCAGGGTCCTGGGAATTGATAATCTGCACCTAAATTGTTCTCTGCATTCTTCAAATTTAAAAAGGTGAGTAAATTTCTATTTTAAAAACAGCTTTTCTTTTAAAGGAAAAATCAAAGCTAAACAAGTTTTACAGAAAAACTCAAGTTCTAATTCAAACTTGTTTAAAGAAAAAAAAAATTCAAAACTGCTATGAAAAAAAGAAAAGAAAATGGCTCTGTCTTTCTTTTTTTTTTTTTTTTTTTTTTTTCTTTGTGAGTAACCTCACAATTGAAAGTTGTTTTAAATTATTTGTTGCATGTGGATTATAGGAATGAATTTGCTTTGTATGATTTTATTGTGATAGATAGTCACTGTATATATATATAAAAACATATACATGTGTGTGTTTACAGGTACATGATCACCTGTTTCTCTTGAATTGATTCTCAGTTAGAATCTGTTATGTAATTGAGGTATTAGTTTAGTATAGATTTATGTTTACAAATTATAAACAAAAAAAAAAAAAAAAATAAAAAAAGAGAAGAAACTGTTACCACTGAAAACACTAACAACAGACAATATTTCAAGAAGCAAATAGGTCAAACTTCTTAAATGATTAAAACAAGTTTATAACTTAATGCAAGTATGAATTATGAATTTTAAAACAAAAATCATATTTCTTTTAGTTAAATAAGGAATGAGCATTTATGAGTGGAACAGAATGGGAGTTTTTGAATTTATCTGGTGATCTAGTGATATTGGGATGTTGTGTTCTTTCTGGAGGTGGAAGAATTGATGGGAGAGTGGAGGAATATTGTCAGTAGTTTATGTCAGAGAGGTGGTGATTGTAAATGGAGATTTCCAGGTTTGAAGCATTGTATCTGAAGGTAGGGGTTTTTGAATATTTGATTACTCTGTTGCTTCGAGTGATTCGAGGATATGGGGGATTGCAGAGGAGTAATCAAGGGAGGGTTGGCCGGAGTTTCAAGGTTGATGATGGTCGGAGGTGAGATTGGGTGATGTTGACAGGGTTGCAGTGGTTTCTCAAGGCCTGGTGGACTTCTGTATTATGCAGGGTTTTTACTCGAAGTAATCTTCGGGATTTTGTGTTGTTTTCTCGAAGCAGAGGGTTTTGAAACTCGAAGTAAAATTAGGGGTCACTCGGGTTTGGTTGCAGGTTGTAAATCTGTAATTTTACAGTTTTAAACTTTGAATGAAAACTCATATTTTAAAAATTATAAATTGATTCAAATGTAAGATTAAACTGAATTCAAATGCAGTTTGAAATTAAAAGTTTTAAAATGGAATCATAGATTTAAACAAGATTTAAGTTCAGTTTTAAATCAAAATTAAAACAGTTTCAGGTTTTTAAACCAGAGAGTTTTTGCAGTTTTAGATTCTCGAATGAAACTCATATTTTAAGTTGCAATATGATTCAAGTGGAAGTTGGATCTGCATTCAAATAAAATTTGAAATCCAAAGTTTTCAAAAATGAAATATCTTCAACAAGTTTAAAATTGATTTTTAATCAAAATTTAAAACTGTTCAGGTTTTAAACCTGAGAATTGTGTTGCAGTTTTTTTTTTAAAAAAAAAAAAAATGTTGAAGGGAATCAAATACTAGTGCAGGAGTTTGATTCATGTATAAGTTGGAACTGAATTTAATAGAGTTTGGAATTCAAAGTTTTCAAAAAATGAAATATCTTAAAACAAGTTTAAAGTTTAGTTTTAAATCAAATTTAAAACTGTTTCAGGGTTTAAACCTGAAAAGTTGTTTACAGGTTTTAAAATATTGAATGAAATTAAATTTTTTCAGGAATTGATTCAGGTGTAACTTGGATCTGAATTCAAATGTAATTTTGAATTCAAAGTTTTTAAAATGAAATTCTTAAAATTTAAACAAGTTTTAAATATGGAATTAAGTCAAGAATTAAAACAGTTTTCAAGTTTAACTTTTTAAAAACCAGATTTTGATTTAAACAAGTTTTGTAAGTTTTAAACATTGAATAAATTTAAACATTTTTAAATAAGATTTAAATTGGTTTGAAATCAAATTTAAAAACAGTTTCAAATTTACTATGAAACCCAGTTTTGATTTCAAACAAGTTTATAAATTTATAGAAGAATGAATGAACATATATCAATGTTTAACATAGATTTGAAAATAAGATTTAATTTCAAATAAGTTTTAAAACTAGGAAGAATTTAGTTTCTATTAATATTGAATTAAATATGAAGTGTTAATTTAGATTTATGTTTAAATGGTTAAATATTTTAAAATATCAAAATTTTAAAATGGAATTTGAATTTAAAATTTAGAAATGTATTGTTTTAATACATTTTGAATTTAAATGGGTCAATTAATAAGTAATTAAATTAGTTTGAATAATTAAGGATTTCACTTAATTATTTGATTTTTAAATAATGATTTAGATTAATATTAATTAGAAATGATTTATTAATCAAATTCAAATTTTCTTAAGTGTAAAATTAATGGAATGTTGTTAATAATGGGTGATAATTATCTAGGGATAATTTAGTAATTAATTAATGCAATTAATTTTGATAATTGACTAGATTAATTAATTGAATATAATTAATTGCAATTGGTTAAGTATAATTAATTGTTGAAATTAATTAAGGAATAATAAATCTATTTATTAAGGACAATTAATTTTAACTAAGATTTAATTAATCAATAATTAAAAGTTTATTATTTAAAGTAATTAATTGAGGAATATGTAATTAAGATTAATTAATCACAATTAAAGGATAATTAATTAAGATAATTAATTTAGTAAATGATTAATAAATGAAGATGGTTAAGACTTAATAAATTATAGTTAGTGATAATTAATCATTGATTTAAAGATTACAAATAGAAGTAATTATGTGGGTAATAAATTTATAACCACACGGTTTATTCATCTTAATTAAAGATGTTTGATTGTTAATGAATGTTGTGTGATGGATTGATATATTTGATATGTGATGCTATGTGATGCTTTATACTGAGCTGTTATATCTGTGATGTATATATTGTTATATGAATATGCAAACCTCTTTACTTGTAGAACGACATTTGGATTTCGATGCGACAGGGAGTCGGATTCCATTTGGTTATCCGAAACCCACATCGAATTCTAAAAATTGAATCTGTGCTGATTGATAATGTGGCACTCTTATTGTGTAAAACCCCTGGACCACACTTATACACACACAAATATGGATTGCACGTGGAAATTAGTTAAGTCACAGATTTTGAAATTGTTTTAAAATTTGAATTTTTGAATCCAAATTAGTTTTGGAATTAGAATTGAAGTTTTTGAAAAAAAATGAATTTCAAAAAAATAAAAGTTATGTGAATAACTTAATTGAGTGTTGAAATTTAAATAATTTGATTTAAATTTGAATTCAATATTTGAAGTTGAATTCTATGATTTGAAAACTATGTTTAAAAAGGGTATTCAACTTATAAATGGATTTATATGGGTTTTTAAACCAATTTAAAAGTGATGTTTTTAAATTTAAAATTAACCCAAGATTCCAACTTGTATAAATCGGACTTTTCTGAAACGAAAAACTGTTGTTTTCCAATAATAGAAGCTTTCATATAAGAAATGGATTTCCAATGTGTGTTAAAAGGAATTTAAGTTGAAATGAAAATGGTTTTCCGAGTTATTAATAAATCTTTGGAACGTGTTTTGAAAGCTATAAATTAAATCTTAAAATTTAAAGATTTATCGAGTTAATCCATTTGGAATGGGAGTTGTTTTGAATCTATGAATAGATCTTTGTGAAACTGGGTGAAACTTTGTGAAATAAATCTTTTTGTTTAAAGATTTAAAAATGGTAATTTGTTTAACCATTTAAAGAAAAGTTTTGGATGTTAAGATGTGACTTAGCTAAAATCCCATATCCATATGTTTTAAAAATATGACGCTCATTATTCGGTTTAGCCGGGAGAGGACCTTGTGTCATATAACCCATTCCGAATAGTGATACGACGTTATGGATAGCAATTGAAGACCGGTGGTGAAGGCCGGGTATTTGTGAGAACGATAGGATAACCTATCGATTGTCTCTGCACCGAGTAGCTACGGTATAGAGATTCCCTTAGTGATGGGAAGTCCGATCGGGATTGTGGATACCCGGATTTGCAAGGGCTTCTTCGGAAGTGCCTTCGGTTCTGTTCGAACCCGGAACAGACTTGTATGGTTGTATGTCCGACATTACACTTTGAGATGTTAACTGATTTCTATCAAATACATTTCTGCTTGGTGGCGGAGAATTTATTCTCTTAGCTTAACACCCTTCTCTGAGACGTACGAGCTCAGAGGTTATGTAGTTGATATTTATCAGTGATATTCCCAATTTGGTAATGTGGCATGCTGAGTGCTGCTGTGTGATGATCATTGGTTGATCATTTGTGATATGATCATTTGTTTGATCATTTATCTTTGTGATCATTGCTTTGGCCATCTGTTGACCCAAAGCATGGCTTTGTTGCACAAAGCGTAGCTTTGTGGACGAGACTGCATCAGGACCTCACTCCCCGGAAATGGTCGAAACAGGAAAGATGCGGCAAGGTTATGAGGGTCGCGCCCTTTAGGGTATGTCATTTCCTTCTGGTAAAGGGTGGTATCATGGTATGGAGCCCAGATACTTACTCATGTTGATACACTATACCTATTACTGTGTGGTGTTGTTGTGCGCGCGCTCGGATAAAGGTCCCAAAGGACCGGGGGATGACATATTCGTGTAGTAGTTACCTAGTTACAGAGGTAACCCGGCCTTGTGTTGGCAGAGATCTAACCGTAACGTTAGTTCTCGGGTCGTCCCGCCAGAGGCGTACCCATGTGGCAATAGGAAGTTCCTTAGCCTGACCATTTGTTGGAAATCCATTCTTCAATTACGTGCCTTGTACGGTTTTAGTTGTAGAACCTGCCATTTAACATGGCAGCTATAGTAGGCATAGTATCATGGTACCTATGCTGGCTAGGACTTATATTATACTTTCGAAAGATTTTCCACTATGCACTAGTAATAATATCAAAGAATTTTTCTCGTAGTAAGCATGTTTGACTATCATAAGGAGAAATCTCCCCCATGTGTGCGTTTGCATTGTGTGTGTGCCGGGAGGCCTTATGGTAGTTTCATTTTCTAAAAAGCATTGCGGATTTCAAATTTAAATTCTTCTTTCTGTTTTAAAAGAACAAATGTTTTTGTTTGCTCATACCAGTCCCACGACTGACCTGGAGTTTATTGTTCCTTTCCTAAACTCTGGGTGCCCACTATTTCCCACACGGGCAGTCTAGAGTTGGGGTTTTCAGATAATCTATAGTAGGTGTAGATTCGATAGCTTTCAGCCTTAGGATTTGGCAATTGCATTTGGATCGAGTTGCTTCTCCTCATCTTGATTTGGAGTTCGAGCTATTTCTGGATTGGTGCTTTGGAGATGGAGATTACTGATATTGGAGTTCTTTCTTGAAGACTATTTTGGAGTTTTGTTCCGCTGCTAGTGTTATTATTATATTTCCGCTTCTATTCTTTGTATCTCTGAAATGTTGATATCTATTTTACCATTCTGTTGTATCATTCATGTTGTATCAGTTATTGTATCAAATGTTGTATATTGATATGCATATTCTTTTTCTTCCGCTGTGTTATTTACTTAATGTGTTATAAGCTCCGGCACGACTCGAGTTTCGACGTTTGAATCTGCGGCATTCAAGTACAGTGGAGTACGGATGTCGATTTTTGAACGCTGGAATTTGGATCGTGACAGTTAATAACCCATTTATACTATGTGATTAATACGTTATTATTTATATGTTGATTATATGCTTATATATATATATATTATATACGTAACTAAATATTCCTAAGCATGCGAAGATCTTGCATCCTAAACTAATCATTATAATTTCAAAACTTCCAAGATATACAAGTCCAACTCCAAACAATAACTTACAAAATAGCTAATATCCTTGGCTAAACCAATAGACTTGTATAAAATAAAATAAAATCTTATACCAAACTTATCCTATATTAAGATAGTAGAATCACTGCTTGTATTTTAAGCAATAACATTTACAATTTAAACCTTTTATACTCTAATTAACTTTATGTAAATAACTCTGAAGTGAAAAGGAATTCGTATTTAAATCATGAAAATAGGCAATGTAAATTATGAATCAGGAAATTCGTACCTTACGCACCATTTTCTAACTAAATTCCCTTTTTGAATCCTTTAACACAACAATAAAGAAGAATTGGAAGTGGAATGGAATATAAAATACCTAAACTTAATTATCCAAATAAACTCTAATGTTTTGATATAAAATAATTTAGATTCCAATAAGAATTGACATTTCTCTTAGGGGAATTTTGGGGTTTTAATTTTAATTTAATATTTTTGCTAACAAAATTCCTCAAGGCATAAAACAAATCCAAATTCAACTATATGAATCATAAAATGAGAAAAACTTACGATTTTAACTCACATATTATTAACAGCTTTCTTCTTTGGATTTGATTATGCCTGCTTTAAATCTCTTTTCAGACCTCTTCCTTTTGAAATATACAATAGTTGGATTGTATGTAAATAATATTTAGAAAACTAGGGATTGAAGAAGAACAAAATTAGAAATTTAATATTAAATTTCTAAAATTCCTAACTTGAAAATCCTAAGAATTTATGAATCATATAGAAGAAAGAGATTGACAAAGCTCTGCTTATGTTCTCGAATAATTTGTGAATAAAAGTGAGGGGGTTTGCTTCTTATTTATGGTAGTTAGAACGCACCAGGATTGTCGGATTCAAGTTGGCTTATAATGATAAATTTCAAACTAATCACACCTTACAAAATCCCAGCCACCCTACATTCACCCGTCGACCGCCTTCCTCTAGCGGTCGATCGCTAGTAGTTAGCTGGTCTAAGGAAGGTGGTCGATCGGTTAGTGTATATATGTAATGTCTCATATGTTGTCACTATATTAGCTTTAATTTTACTATTTATTTTAACATTTACTTTACTCCAAGTTTCTAATTAATGTAAAACTTTTAAATTTCAAATTTTAACATTAATTAAAAATTTGATTTTTGAATTCCATTTGAATTGTTTTAAATTAAAAAATTTCAAAATGTCAATAATTTTTCCGTCTGATCTTCGATTACAAACATCTATATATGAAAGTCGATTAGAAATTCACCACAAACGCAATGGTCTAACTTTCATGGTCAAATTATAACATTTGCAAAATTTTCATTTTTAGCCTTATAATTAATTGATTACAAGGTGTTAAAAGTGCACATAACACTCTCCATATGATAGAAGGTAAATTACTCATGACCGTTAAGGATACTGAGGGGTTACATACTTGTGTTTTTTTGGAAAATCACAAAAAAAATTCAAATTAATTCTTTGATTGGTTAGACACAACTTAATCAAAATGGAGGATCTCATGCAACTATGTGTACTTGTAACAATCTGCCTTTTTTTTATAGAAATTTGCTTTAATGCCTGAATCGACATTCAAACCACGAAAATCGAAAACGGTGGATTGATGGGGTTAAATGTAAGACGGACAAAGAAATACTATCTATATCTATACTATAAAGCAAAACCCTGGTCAAAGCGGTCAAAGTGAAGCCTTTTTGGTATTTCCAACAATGTCTGACTGAGTAAACAGAAATAAATTTTCGCATTGGGGCAAAATTGTAACTACGTTTTAACCCATGTTTTCATCATTTAGCCGACATTTTCTTTTCCATTTCCTCAAATCTTCAGTACGAGCCATGGCTACTAAAGATTGTTACCTGAAATCACCAAATCACAATACCGAAATCAAATAAAAGCCTCAAATCTCTAAACCCGACAAAACCCTCATCCCCATGCAGTATACACTGTGTATCCCTCAACTGCTAACATTTAGGGTTTTCTACTTTCCACCTATACCGAGTTACGGAAATCGCTGCTGTGAGAAGTGAACTGATCCATGAGAGGCTTCTCCTCCCTATGGTTCAATCACCTATGGTCGAGTATGTTATGTTTACTGTCAATTCCCTGGATTTTGTTTGCAAAATGGTAAAACTGCCACCTTTATACCCTTTTTTCTCATTTTTTACATCTTATATGGATCTCCCTTCATTTTTTTCAATCATGTTGTTGATGTGACATCCCTATTTGATTAAATCTAAACTTACGTAACTGTACTTGGATAAGTATGTTAATGGGGAGATGGATATCACTTTTTATTGAAGGTGATTCTTCCTTGATTGTTTCCTAAATCTTGATGGATATGTAGAAGATTAAGTACTTCACATATTAGTTGGAACCATTTTAATTATTGTGATCTTTTACTTCACCATTAGGCCTAAGATATATCACTTCAACCTTTAAATTTTGCTGTTTTTTGCTCCTTTGTAAACCAATAGTAAGAGATTTTATGATTTGGGGTTATTCATTTACAAAGGCATAGATGTTTAGTATTAGACATGTTTATTTATATGATTAAATATTAAGGTATGTTTAGCATTATATTATTATATATTTGATTACCATGATAGAAGCTATTGCAATACACTCAATTTGAAAGTGCCATACACTTTTTCCACCGAGCAGCTCAACAAGCAACGTAACAAAGCCGTACACAAAGTAAAGTTTCCTCTAAGTCTCCTGAAGGAGGTTATTTTTTACCGGTGCATGCTAGCTACTGTTATGGCTGATCATTGGGCTCCCAGATTGGTTGGATGAGTTGTTTCACCTGCAGAAGTGGTCGGTGAGAGCTATCTTTATGGATGTCATTGAGTTTTCATACTTCATAGCAAGAGCTATGCTTTATATTGTCTTAATTTTGACTGTTGATTTGAATTTTTTAATCTTTTGGTTGCTAGAAGTTTAGCATATAATCTTACTAATATGATTTTCAACCGTATCCAAATGATCAGTACCTTATTTTTTAACAAAATAAACTTAATTTTATTACAATTAACATGTGGTACAATTTCCCTACTTCTCTGCCAATCAAGTATTTGATTAAATTCCTTATAATTTGTATCTAAAAAGGTGAGTAGTAATGATAAGCTTATTAAATTTATGGATGGAGGATGACATTGTATTCTTATGGAGTCCGATAATGAAGTTGGACATTACGTGTATCTTTTTTACATCCTTTGATAAGATTTATTTTTTCTAAACTAAAGTTGTAACAAGTCATTACTTGATTAAATAGTTTTGCATTTGTGTTATGTGTCTGTACATTGAAAATTAAATATTTTTTATGTGTATTTTTCAAAGTATGAGTAGAAAATGATCTATTTCAATATTCTACACATTTGATGTTGGCATGTCAATTCATATTTTTTCGTTGAAGTTGCATGTATTTCTAGTGAACGGTTGTAGCACAAGGAAGTGTATCTAAAAACAATTGTATTTTAAGATTGAAAATATAAAAAAATCTACAAAAATGTTTATACGAGTATGTATTCATTTACTTATCACTAAGTTATGCTCTCTTAGGTGCACTAGAATATATTTAGCATCACTTTGCTGCTAATGTTGATGTCTAGACAATTGGTGTGTACATTTGGTTATTCTCCATTTATCCCTTTTGCTCAGGTCCGTGGTGATTAGCAGTGTGAATTAAAGCCTACGACTGTGACCGGGTAATGTCTATTTGATGTGATCACGATGTTTTAATTGAGTTGCTTCAGTTACTGAAATGGATTCATTCTGTTATAAGTGCAATACTTGGATTTTGATCTCTGTTCTTATGACTTTTCAATAGTTTGTACGAAAACCATCCCCGTAATTCCAAGTAAAACTATGCTTGTGTATGCACTGCAGCACACTTTTATGTTAATATGCACTACAATTGGTCTATAATTCATAAACATAGTTGATTCTTGATTTTTTTTATTCAGAATACATGCATTTGGGTAATCATTGTTCAAAACATATATTTATTTTGAACAAATATGCTATTCATTTCCTAGATCATTTCTTTATCGGCTTTTCAACTGTCATTCAAGTCTGTAATACTGCTCCCTTGGATACCTCAACTATACAACACAGACAAATACATATACAATTCCCCCTGCACACACACTTTCAGTTATGATATATATTTTCTTAATATGACGTAAATATTCTGTGATTATTTCTTCCGGATTCTCAAATCATTCATGTTGGACAAGGGGGTCCAGATAGAGACTACCAGCATTGAAAGAGTCAGCAAATTAATAACATACTGGCTTTATTATTGATGTTGTCATTGGTTATTTGGTTGAGCTGCTAGCTTCTCTTACAAGATAAATTGTACTAATACGAGTGGGCCGTGTCTTTATTTCATATGTTTAACTCCTTGCATGTAAGCTATAACAGCAAGTTTCAGCTTTCTATCATCATTGTACAAAGTACCAATAAAAACCATAGTGTACAAAGTAGCAATGTAAATTAATATGTATCTAAAGCAATATATATCTAATTAATCTCTCTTGACTTTGTGACATAACAATGTAATTATTCATTGACAAAAAAGCAATTCTAAATTTAATTTTTGACTACTGACTTGGTGAGGTTTCGAATTTTGGTAAGAGGGCATTTAAAATATTTTTCCCTTAATTGTTCATAAATTTTATAATATTAGTACCATATGGAAAACTTAGACAATAATAATGTTATAATAACTACATGATTGAACTTTTACTGTGCATATAAATCATTTACAATTTTAGCACCTCATCTTTTATAAAAATAAACACGTCTGCAAAAGCTGACAAGTACAGGTGATATAAACTAAATAGCTTATTAAACATGATTACCGTCTTTATTACTTTGATACATTCGAATATTTGCAATTGGTTGATTTGGAACTCTCCTAAACCACCACAAGATAACTCATTTCTCTTTCGAATTTTCCCTGCCAATGGATATAAATTAGAATATTGCTTTAGTCATTTATACTCCTGCTACATTTCGTATATTAGAGAAAAATTCACATAATTTTTCAATGATAAGATTACCGAAATTACAATAATTTTTCCATCTCTATTGACAAACTCAACAGGTGACATAACCCATTCTACTTGATTTTTTACATATAAAATTCATTATGCGCTATAACCAAATAATGTCGATTACTTTCTTTACATGTTTGATCATTTCCTAAAATAACTTAGTCTCATTCACATTTTGATAATTGATTGATTTGTACATGTACATGCACACAAAAAAATGCAACATTATACACACGTCATGATCATTTTGTATAATTCAAAAAACCTTATAAAAGTGTTTTTAATACCAGTTCCTCCTACGCATGTGCATCGCACGTGCCAAAATACTCGTATTTATATATTCAAACCAAATAATAATCATATATCTATATTCATATATCCATATAATACTAGTGCAATAACCCATCACTATCACACAAAATGTTAAATGTCAATATATATAATATATACATAAATAACATCTTCTTCATCTACACTGGAATGACTTTACACTCTGTTAATCTATCAATTAAGGAAACAATGGAAAAATATAGAGTGGGTTCAAACATACGTCTGAGTTATTGAAACAAATATACTTCACATATAGTAAAAAAATACTTGTATACCATTGTTAATGTCAAACACATATGTAAACATATATTTACCTATATCATCTACATCCACAAAGCTAGACCAACATAATATATGTTACAACTGGACTAGTTGGAAGTGGATAAATAAGGTAGATTAAGAAAGACAATCCCTAATTTAGATCTTATTAGACCCATGAAGTCTAAGTAAATTTTAGATCTAACCTAAATTCAAATTAAATAAAATCTTATTTTATTTAATTAAATAATAGATTTAAATTTAACTTTAAATTTGAATTTAATTAGAGTATATTCAAATTTACACATGTGCATATTGTGCAAGTGCAACGTATATTTACTATGTACATGGTTAACGCGTAATGTATTGGTGTTGGAATTTACATCGCAATGGACACATTGGCTCTTTATATGCATATTACCATACAAATTTTTTAACATACATATGTAAATTTTTACAATAAAACAATCTTAAAACCAGATCTAGATCTATAAATTTAAAACTATATATAATATTAAAATTAAAATAAAATATCAAATATTGTAAATCGCATATAGTTTATGAAAATAAATTTCTTATATACACACACGTATTTATATATTTAATTTTACATTAAATAATTTTTGATATATATATTATGTATGTATATTGCCTTATGGCGGTTTTTTTTTAAAATTCGTGTGAAATAAAATAAGAACATAATTTTATAAAAATGAAATTGTTAATTTGTAAAATATATGCATGTTATTAATATATTACTTTAAAACCATATAAAATTTATATCTATAAATAATATAAAACTACTTTTTGAAATTTTTTACCTGAAAAGAATTTGATACATAAAATAATTTAAAATGATTATATATATAGGAAATGTTGATGACAAAAGTGGCACAACACCCAAATTTGACATGTGGTAGGATTAAATCTAGTAGAAATAACAGGAATGTGAAAAAAGCATAGGACAAAAGAGAGACACAAGATTTTTATAGTGGTTCGGTGATCTCTTATTGAATATGCAAGTATATGATTTTTGTTTGATGGTAGTAAACATATATATATATATATATATATTCATTTAAATGTATTTTTTAATGTACCATTTTATTTTTCACATAGATAAATAAATATTTACTGAATATAATAAATAACACAGAATTTAATTTCAAACAGATATTTTGTTCAAATAAATATTTTATTATAATTTTGAATAGTACAAATTTGAGCTCTCATTATATATACACAAATTTCCATTACAATACAATTTCAAATTATAATACAATTTTTTACTATACATTTGCACCTCAATACATATCACTCATTCACTAGTATTGATCTTCAACTCTATTCCAGATTGAATCCAACATCTGAGCGATCTGCAAAATAAACACTGAAGCAGTAAAATTTAAAAAGAAATATTTTTGTAGTGTAAAATTAAATGTGTTGTGAAAATATTATATGCCTCGGTTATTTGGGTTGTTCATAATCATTTAATTTTGAATTCATCATATACGAACAGCTTGTGACATGCATAGTGTATCACTGTACATGCCACAAGGCCATGCGCACCAATATACACTTGATAAAACTACAGGGACAGGTCAGCACAAGGTCAAACCCAAGCCGTGGCTGGATTCAACTTAAATGCAATACAAATAAAGTCACGACATGAGCACAAGGTCAAACCGAGCCAAAGCTAGGTTCAACTCAGGTGTAATACAAATATGTTAGGAACTGGAGATAGTGGTTTTGTTTACAACAACCTTTGTAACTTATTTTATTATAACATATATACTAACACTATTGTCTAAATATATATGAATGTTATTATGCAGGATATATATAAGGTAGGAACTGACTATTGAAGACTGTACGGTATAAAGACCAAGAATGAAGAAATCAAGTTTGAAGACTCATGAGTATCAAGATCAAGATTTCAAGATAAGTGTCTAGTTTTGTTAAAACTTCATAATAACATGGAAATCTTCATTCCAAATTTCATTTGGGATGGAACTCATTTCTACCTTCTTAGTGGCTTACAAACCCATGACAAGTAGCTTACAAACCTACGAAAAGTGGCTTACAAACCCACGAACATCCTGGTTTTGTACAAGTTCTCGAGTCCTGATGTGATGAAATATTCTACAGGAAGAAGCTTGCAAAACTACTTCAAAATGGTTTTTCAAAATGATTTTCAAAACTTCTTTTCAAAATGTTTTAGCCTTAAAAATTATCTCTTCAAATGATTTTCAAAAAAATGTTTTAGCCTTAAAATATTCTTTGTTTTTGTTTTTAAATAAACTCTTGTTTTAAACTCTGTTTGTTTTTTAAAACTATCTTCTGATTTTTAAATATTCTTTATAATATATATATATATATATATATATATATATATATATATATATACACACACACTTGAGATTTAAAACCAAATTTATATACACATTCTAAAAATATATTTTTCTACTCTTCTTTATTTTAAATAGTAGGAAAATTAGTTTATTTAACTCCAGAATCAATTTCATCTTGTTTTCCTTTCAATACCATTTTCAAAACAAATTTTACATTGTTTTTAACTAAGGGATGTCGACATCATGGGATACCCCATGTCGACTTGGTGGCCTTTAAATTCAAAAGTTTCAATTTTCAAAAGAAGTGTCTATTCTTTTAAAACTCTTCACGAATGGTTATGACCGTTACTGGTCTGTAAATAGCCTTCACAAATGAATTTTTTAACTAACTATTTTCTTATTTTCTTCACTCCTTCTTTTCCATAAATGCATATTCTAAAATTCTCATATTTTTAAGATCGTGCCGAAATTCTTCGAATTCTCAAGTGGATCAAATTAGAATCTCATTCTTGTTTGATTCTATGCCCTCTCTCAAAGGTCAAAGTGCTATTCAGAGTTATAGGATCAATTTGTAATCAAAAATTATCGAGTCTCCCTATAAGGTGTGATTGTGCCTGGAAATCAATTGGTTGAACTTGTGTCCTGTAAATCAAGAGAGTTTGCCCTGGACTCGAAGACAGGAGGATACCTCATGGCCTTTAGAAATTGAGGGTTTTAATCTCGACATTGGTATAATAAAAATCTGTACGAGGTGTTTGCCTTGGTGTAGGACTAGATGTAGGGTAACTCTGAACCAGTATAAAATTCGGTGTGTTCTTTCCTTTTACTGCTTTTTATTTACTTTCTGCATCTATATTTGATTCTGTGATTAAGTTCTGCATTTGTTTATATCATAATTTTTAAATTAGTCTATATAAGTCTTAGAATCCATTAAACACTATTCACCCCCCTCTAGTGTTAAATTAGCCTTAAGATCCTTAATCCGCACTCCCTTTCAGTTGGTACCAGGGCATAGGTTTCCATAGTATTCATAATCTGAAACTTGAAAAGTTAAAAATGGCATTTTTAGGAAATTTGGTTAACTAGTTTAAATTTATGCATTTCATCAAAGTATCATAAGTCTGCATATAGTTTTTATGAAAAATCAAGTTATCTACCAAATTGGTATGTTATGCAGGAACAGACACGTTAGATGGCTTTTGAAGAATCAACAACCAATGGACAAACTGTTCAAATTGAGAAAGATAAAAGGATACTTGATAGTGACTGTTTAAGGCATATGACTGGAAATCCCGAGATACTCAATGACATTATATATCAAGATGGTGGATTGGTTAACTTTGGAGATAACTCAAAAGGATATGTGATTGGCATCAGCAATGTGGTAATTCTAAAATTCCTCTTATTTCTGATATTTTGCTAGTTAGGAATTTAAAACATAATTTTCTTAGTATAAGTCAACCATGTGTTAAAGGATTTAAAATTAAATTTGGAAAAGATAAGTGTCACATCAAAGATAATAAGTCAAATATTATGAAGGAATTAGGAAGAAAAACATTTACATACTTAGTATGAAAGTTTCAAATGTTAACTTATGTCTTTTGGCTAATACAAATGACCCTTGGATTTGGCATAAAAGATTTGGTCATTTAAATTTCAAACTGTTTTCTAGGTTATCAAAACTTGACTTAGTTAGAGGTCTTCCCAAGTTAAACTTTGAAGTGGATAGTATATGTGATGCTTTCCAATTAGGAAAACTTAAGAAAAGTTCATTTAAAATAAAAGATATGATTTCTACTTCCAAACCTCTAGAATTACTTCATGTAGATTTATTTGTTTCATCTCAAGTTCAATCAATTAATCATAATAAATATGTTTTTGTAATTGTTGATGATTATTCTAGATATACTTGGATAATTTTTTTAAACTTAAAAGGGATGCTTTTGAATTATTTAAAAAAATTGCTAAAAGAATTCAAAATCAATTTTCTTTAAAAATAAAAACTATTCGTAGTGATCACGGTGGAGAATTTGAAAATGAAAATTTTGATAATTTGTATAATCAAAAAGGAATCACTCATAATTTCTCTTTTCCAAAACTCCATAACAAACAGAATGGTAGAACGTAAGAATAGAATGATTCAAGAGTGTGCTAGAAAGAATGCATGTATCTTTGGATGAAAATTTTAAAGATACTGTACAAATAGAAGATGAAGAAGATTTTGTAACTTTAAATAATGAACCTAATGAAACTGATTGTGAAATCATTCAACTTAATAAAAGAATTAGGCTATTAAAAGATCATCCTATAGAAAATATACTAGGAAATATTGAATCTATAGTTAAAACAAGAAATCAACTAAATAGTATGAGTAATGTAGCTTTTATATCAACTATTGAATCTAAAAATCCAAACGAAGCATAATCCGATGATTCATGGATTCTTGCTATGCAAGAAGAATTGAATCAGTTCACCAGAAATGATGTTTGGGAACTTGTTCCTAGACTTGAGGATAAAAGTATAATTGGAACAAAATAGGTTTATAAAAATAAAATGAATGAACTTGGTGAGGTCGTGAGAAATAAAGCTCGTTTAGTCATGCAAGGTTATTGTCAAGAAAAAGGAATTTATTATGACAAAACCTTTGCACCCGTAGCAAGACTAGAAGCTATCATAATTCTATTTGCTTTTGTAAACTACAATGATTTCAAGTTATATCAAATGGATGTTAAATGTCATTTTCTAAATGGTTTTGTAAAAGAAGATTTTTATGTTGAACAACCTCCACTTTTTAAAGATAATAAATTTTCAAATCATGTATATAAATTAAAGAAAGCTTTATATGGTCAAGCTCCTAGAGCCTGATATGAAAGACTAAGATCTTATTTACTACAATTTGGTTTTGAAATGGGTAAAATAGATACAAGTCTTTTTATTAAAAAAACAAAAATGATATTCAATTAGTACAAATATATGTAGATGATATAATATTTGGATCAACTAATAACATAATGAATAAAGAATTTTCAGATATAATGACTAAAGAATTTGAAATGAGTCATATGGGAGATCTAAATTTCTTCTTAGGACTTCAAATCAAACAATTAGATAAAGGAATTTTCATTGCTCAAGAAAAATATGCTAAGGATTTAATTAATAAATTTGGATTGACCACTTCTAGTGGGAAACCAACTCCAATGACAACTAATGTAGCTTTAAGTAAAGAAGATAAATCAAAAGATGTTGATCAAAAATTATATAGAGAATGATTGGTTCACTGCTTTATATAATAGCAAGTCGTCCTGACATCATGCATAGTGTCTGTCTCTATGCAAGATACCAATTTCAACCTAAAGAAACTCACTTAAAAGCTGTTAAATTTTTTTAAGATATGTAAAACATACTTTAGATTATGGTTCATTTTACCCTAAAAATGATGTATTTGATTTAATTTCATATCGTGATGCTGATTATGCTGGTTGTAAATCAGACCGAAAAAATACAAGTGGAACTTATCACTTTCTAGGACATTCTCTGGTTTCTTGGTTTAGTAAGAAGCAAAACACCGTATCCTTGTCTATAACTGAAGCAGAATATATGTCTACTGCTTGGGCTTGTTCTCATTATATATATGTAACAAACTTTAAAAGATTTTTGACTAATTATAACTAAATCACCAATTTATTGTGATGATACTAGTGCAACAAACCTATCTAAGAATCCAACTCATTATGCTAAAACAAAACATATTGATATTAGACATCATTTTCTTAGAGATAATATAAGTAAAAATGTCATAACTCTTGAATATATTAATACTGAAAAACAAATTGCTAATATAGTAACCAAACCATTAAATGGATAAAACTTTACTAAATTTAGAAGAGAATTAGGTATATGTTCATTAACCGAAATATAAATTATAAATAATACAAGTACAGTTAATAATTAATATAAATAAAAATGTCTCAAAAATTGAACTGGGCATGTCGGCATGACCCATCCCCCTATGTCGTCATACATGCCGAGATTTTCAAATTTAAATTTCCCTCTAAAATTAGTTATTAAGTTATATATTTATATATTTCGACTTTTACTCCTTTTTTCTATTCTATTCTCTGTAATAAACTTCTAAAACAGTGCATTAATGGCTTACTCTTCTAATAATGAACCTTCTTCACCCACTTCTCCTCATTGTGGTCCTTTTCAACGTTCCACACACGTACGGATCATCAAATTACGAGAGAAGATGAAAGATTTGCTTCAAATGATGATGGAAATTCAAGTATATTAATGAATGTTCTTCTAAAAACAATCTTTGGTGTATAAAATCTTGAATTCCATTTAACTTAGGATGCTATATTTCACCCATACATAGTTATTATTCTTATGTCATATATTTGTTTATCTCATTTTCTATTAAGTTCAAGGTTTATAGGTTTTTTTGATGACAAATGGGGAGAAGTTATATAAAATAGTAGGCTTGGAGTAAGGGGGAGTTGTTGGCATGATCGAAGGGGTAAGTATATTTTATAAGGTTGTCATCATCAAAAAGGGGAAGATTGTTAGGAACTGGAAATAGTGATTTTGATGACAACAACCTTTGTAACTTATTTTATTTTAACTTATATACTAACACTATTGTCCAGATATATATGAATATTATGCAACATATATATAAGGCAGGAACTGATTATTGAAGACTGTACAATATAAAGATCAAGAATGAAAAATCAAGTTTGAAGACTCATGAGTATCAAGATCAAGATTTCAAGACAAGTGTCTAGTTTTGTTAAACTTCATAATAGCATGGAAATCTTCATTCCAAATTTCATTTGGGATAGAACCCATTTCTATCTTCTTAGTGGCTTACAAACCCATGACAAATAGCTTACAAACCTATGTCAAGTGGCTTGCAAACCCACGAACATCCGAGTTTTGTACAAGTTCTCGAGTCCTAATGTGATGAAATATTCTACAGGAAGAAGCTTGCAAAACTACTTCAAAATGGTTTTTCAAAATGATTTTCAAAACTACTTTTCAAAATGTTTTAGTCTTAAAAATTATCTCTTCAAATGATTTTCAAAAGGATGTTTTAACCTTAAAATATTCTTTGTTTTTGTTTTTAAATAAACTCTTGTTTTACACATTGTTTGTTTTTTAAAACTATCTTCTATTTTTTAAATATTCTTTATAATATATATATATATATATACACACACGTTTGAGATTTAAAATCAAATTTATATATACATTCTAAAAATATATTTTCCTACTCTTCTTTATTTTGAATCATAAGAAAATTAGTATATGTTACACCAAAATCATTTCATCTTGTTTCCCTTTCAATACCATTTTCAAAACAATTTTTACATTGTTTTTAATTAAGGGATGTCGACATCATGAGATACCCCCATGTTGACAAGGTGACCGTTAAATTCAAAAGTTTCAATTGTCAAAAGAAGTGTCTATTCATTTAAAACTCTTCACGAATGGTTATGACCGTTACTGGTCTGTAAATAGCCTTCACAAACGAATTTTTTAACTAACTATTTTCTTATTTTCTTTACTCCTTTCCACAAATCCATATTCTAAAATTTTCATATTTTTAAGATCGTGCCGAAATTCTGCCGAATTCTCAAGTGAATCAAATTAGAATCTCATTCTTGTTTAATTCTCTGCACTCTCTCAAAGATCAAAGTGCTATTCAGAGTTATAGGATCAATTTATAATCAAAATTTATCGAGTCTCTTTATAAGGTGTGGTTGTGCCTAGAAATCAATTGGGTGATCTTGTGTCTCGTAAATCAAGAGAGTTTGCCCGGGACTCGAAGACAAGAGGGTACCTCAAGGCCTTTAGAAATTGAGGATCGTAATCTCGACATTGGTATAATAAAAATCTGTACGAGGTGTTTGCCTTGGTGCAGGACTGGATGTAGGGTAACTCTTAACCAGTATAAAATCCAGTGTGTTCTTTTCTTTTACTGCTTTTTATTTACTTTCTACATATGTGTTTGATTCTATGATTGTTCCATGATTAAGTTTTGCATTTGTTTATATCATGATTTTTAAATTAGCCCATATAAGTCTTAGAATCCATTAAACACTATTCACCCCCCCCCCTCTAGTGCTAAATTAACCTTAAGATCCTTAATCCGCACTGCCATTCAAAATTCATCACAAAATTGCCGAGTACAAAAAGAAACCAAAAACCATACCATGCGAACTAGTGTACCACAACCAAATAGTAAATTCTTATGAAGAAACAATGCTACAGATGGAAGCTTCAAAAGTGAACAAAATAAACTCGAGCTATCATATCAGACTACAATAAGTTCCAGTCTCCAAAAAGAAATCAAAGGTGAGATCAAAGTACATAAAGCTCCACTGAATGCAAGAACATTACTATACACATGAATGGTTAACAAAGACATGGTCAGAGCTATCACCAATCAAAGCACTTGAAGTTCACTAACAACCAAAATTCAACACAAAATATCAATGTAACTCAAGTCAGTGCACATCAACTAAATGCAAACAAAGCAATATCAAGACAACAGTGGTGCACATACATATATATGTATATAGTTCAGAACTGCTCTAGAATCAAAATGTACAAAATCAATACGTGCGGACCACATATGTACAAATGAGTACAATGTTCATGAAATAACTACACCAGACTTTCAATTGATATGAAACTCGAAGTAGTGCAAACAGCAGCTCACAACACAACAAACAAGCTCCAGACTCGACCAAAACCACAATGCATCAGATGTCTAGACCAGACTACGTGAATGCACGGTACAGACTACATGCATTACAACAACAGGTTTTACAAGTGGAAATAACTAGCTCATGAAAATGCAAATTAAAACAAGTAGATGCATGAAGACTCAAATGTATCAAGACTCTAAGCATGTAAATACAAAGTTCAGAAGCATGGCACAAAGGCACACAACACAGTCTCGACCAAAACATGATGTACTTGTCAACAAAACAAAATAATGGAGAATATACATGACCCAGACTATATGCAAGCAAAATCACAAGCATACATATATACATGTGTAAACACTATGTATACAGTGACAATAAGGTTGTAGTGAAGATAACAGCTCGAATGTGCAAGTGCATACAACCAGAACAAAGAAATCCTAACATAGACTGATATAAGTAGCAATATGTAGTGACAGTTATCAATATGCAATGTAGTGACAATAAGTTATGGATATACAAGCAATGTAACCCAGACCAATATCACACATAAGATCAAGCATCAGGTCGAAAGTGCTACAAGCACGTACACACACGTCGAACAAGTCAAAGCCAAATGATAGCACATATGTACGAAAAATCAGAAACCAATACAAGCTACTGGATATAGGACTTCAAACAATCATGTAACAAGTTCAGTAAAATGGACATAGGCATACAATAACTCAATACAGTGAACAATGCAAGCAAGCAGTAGGTTGAACCAGCATAAGCAAGTGACTGTGATCAATCAACACAGCAAGAAGCCGTGGGTTTCAAAGTGATAACAGGAATTGATCAAGCCGAAGAAGTTGACATAAAAATTATAATAGTGTTATGATGTACAAGTGAATATAATAGCAGTTTCAAATCAAGTCAGAGACGTGGAGACCAAGGCAAAAATCGAACAAGTTCAAATTATCGCAAATGTCAAATAGCCGAAGTCAAACCAGAAATTCACAGAGCAATGTCAAAATCGAAGCCGTGATATTCAAGAAATGAAAATATATGAACTGGAAAGGTCAGAAAACATCATCAACATCCAAGAAAAATCAAATGGCCGAGCCAAAAAGTAATAGACGAATTCAAAAATATATTCGAACGATAATCAAGGGAATTAAACCTTATATAACCCAATCATCATCGGCATGTAAAAAGTATCAAGTTCAAGCAAGCTAACCAGTAAAGCAAAAGCATAAATTGCATACCATTTTAGTTCAAACTCGATCAAATTAAAGCAACTGTGTGCAAATCAAAGTGAGTCAATTGTCGAAGAAAATCAAAGCAATAGCCATTGTAATCGACCAACAATCAGTCGGCGTCTTCGATTTATCAGAAGCCTTAATTTCAGAACGAAGAAGAAATGAGGCAGCCATTTTTTTAACACAAAGAGAAGAAGGATATGACCAAATAATATAAAAAGGGAAAGGGGGAATTCATTCTATTTTATTTTGGGCCAGCATTTCTTTTGGGCTTTAGTTTATTTAAATTAGGTTTTTTGTTTTCAATTTGTTTTTATATTGTAATTCTTTTTAAAACTTTTGTAATTTTCTAGTCGTGTGACTAGGGAACGAACTACGGTGGTGTAGTTCGAGAATTTGCAACTCAATGGTTGATTTATGGCAGGATTTTGAGCGTAGAATTAGGTTAGTCGATAGCGGGTGTCGTGAGTTTACGTCTGTAAGCGTCTGACTGCTTAATTTCTAGCAGAAACCTTGAAGGCAGCACGTAGGTAGGGTTTTGTTGAAGCTGGGTAAATCTGTATGTTCTATTTCTGCTTTTATATTTTGCTATTATCTATGTGGCCATTATTTTGCTATCATCGGTGTTGCGATTATTTTATATACTTCCGCATTAAATTTTTATAATTATTAGTATCACCCTATTCATCTCCCTCTAGGGTGAAATCGATCCTAAAGTGGTATCAGAACTAGGAACAGAAAAGCCAATTTTTATAAAAATTCGATTTTTCAAAAACCAATTATTGTTTTAAAATTTTGAATTTTTAAATGGCTTTTTTAATAATGCCTTTGCTGAGGGTCATTCCATAGTTAGACCACCAATGTTCTATGGTGAATATGCTTACTGGAAAAATAGAATGAATTTTTTTTTGAAAACCATTGATGCTTGGAATATATTTGAGACATGATATAGGACACCAACTATAGTGGTAGATAATCAAGAAATTGAAAAACCGATGGATCAATGGGAAGATCTAGAAAATAAACTACAGAATGCTAAAGTTTAAGCAATGAATTCAATTATTTGTTCATTAGATCAAACAGAATTTAATAGTGTCTCACTTGTCTAACTGCATAGGAAATATGGCACACACTCGAAGTAACTCAAGAAGGAACATCTCAAGTCAAAGAATCTCGCTTTGTCATGCTTAGTAGCAAATACGAGAACTTCACAATGACCAAGGATGAAAATGTCAAAGATATGTACGGATGACTTTCTAATCTCGTATACAAATCAAACGCTCTCGGAAAATCATACACAAAGTTGGAAATAGTTCGAAAAATCCTCAAAGTCCTTCCATAGAATTTTGAAGCAAAAGTTACTACCATTCAAGAATCAAAGGATTTGAAACAAATCAAAGTTGAAGAGCTCATTAGAAATCTCACCACTTATGAGCTAGAAATGAAATTAAAGGAAGAACGCGAAGGAGGTGATACTCGAAAGAAATAAATAGCTCTCAAAGGAACAACCAAAAGTGAAGATGACGACGATGATGTTGATGTAGCTGAACTTGCACTGATAATAAAGAAATTTAAAAGGTGGAATCATAAATATGGTAATCCAGCTCTAAATAATCAATTGAAAAACAAAATAGTGAAAGTTCTAGACAAACCAAAATAGCAAGAAATCATCTGTCACAAGTGCAATAAACCTGGTCACATCAAGCCTAATTGTCCTCGGAATCGACTTGGCAAAGAAAAGAAATCGAAAAGGAGAAGTTTTGCAGCCACGTGGAATAAAAGTGATGATGATAAAAGCAGTAGCAGTGAGAGTGAAAACGCAGATCTATGCCTTCGAGGTGATATAACTAATAGCGATGATGACAAGCCAAGCGATGTATCAAAACTCACTGACTCAGAATCACTTATATATTTTCACGAAGTAAATGGCTGTTTCGAAAGACTTAGGGAGAAATAAGCTAAAAGTGAATCATACAGAGATAGTTTGATAAAATTAAATAAACAACTTGACCAATTAGTTAAAAACTATCAAACCAAGAGCCCTAAGTCTGATAAGTGTCCATCACTTGAAGAAGAAATTAAAAAATCAAAAATTAAAATTAAATCACTTGAAAATGAAATTATGATTTTGAAGGAAAGTGAAAATACTATGAGAGAAAATTCTATTAAAAAGTGCACAAAATTATTGAATGAAAATAAATCTCTCAAAACACAAGTCCAACAATTGTCTACAACTTTAAGAAAATTTTCCAAAGGAGAAAGATCATTGAATATGCTATTAGGGAAACAAACTGTTAATATTGTTAGACAAGGACTTGGGTATAATCAATCTGAACGTGTTAGAAATGAGATTAATCAAGTCAATTCAAAGTGTATAACATGTGGAAAAATTGGACACAATCACAATATTTGCTGGTATAGACCCGAACACGTGAAAACCATTCCAATTTGGGTCCCTATAGGAACAAATGTAAATTCCCTTAAAATCAAACAAATCTGGGTGCCAAAAGGAACAAATATAAATATTTTTGGGTCTACATAAACATATTTTTCAAAATCTTTTGCCACTAACAACCATGGACCTATAAAAACAAATAGGTCACAAAAATCTTTTCTCGTGTAGGTGTTGTGGCAGGCTAAGGAACAACAACAGTGTTACTTGGATTCTGGCTGTTCCAGGCACACGACGGGCTACAAATCAAAGTTCCTTAGCCTAGTACAAAGGTGGAAGAATCACAATGGGTAACAACGAAAAATTATCGTAAAGGTAAAATAGGAAACGGTACACTATCATGAATGATATATTAAATGTGATAACATGTACCATAATCTGATTTAATTCAGCTAGTTATGTGATAAGGTGATAAATGTTGATTTTGATTCTGGTTTTTTTCTAAATTATTGGCCAATTATATTTTTTTGCCGAGAACACTATAAGTGCCTCAAGAGTCTTTGAACTACTTCATATAGATTTGTTTGGATTAATGATGGTGTTTTATTGATTGATGATTACTCATGATACACGTGAATAAATTTGTTTATCATACGGCTTCTAGATCTGACACTACTTCTAGTTTACGTGCACATTTTCAATTAAATCCTTAATGAAACACATTTTCGAAAAGATGTAAAATGATTAGTTGCAACTTCACAGTCTGGTCTATGATATCCAACTAATTATAATCTTGAGTCTAAGAGAAATTCAGATGCAGATTACACTGGCAGTCTAGTTGATAGAAAAATTACTAGTGAAACGTGTTGAGACATTCATTAGTTTCATCATTTTCAAAGGAAATATTTGCATATGTTTCATTTTAAATAATTTTCAATTAGCAGACATTTTTCTTATAAAACCCCTTCAAGAAAATAGTTTTTGTTGACCTTATCTCAGATTAGTCATTTTAGAAAATTTGATTTTATAATTATTTTTGGATTTGATCTTAAATTAATACATTAACTAATCTGACTCACTATTGATTATCGAAAAGTTAAATAGTGATTGAAAAAGTGATGAGTGTTGATATTAATCATATATTATAACTTGAGATAGTATATTTAGCAAATTTCTTTAGAAATTTAAACAAGATTTATAATAACTTTTGATGGATAAAAATTCCATGACCGCTTCTTTTTCTATCATATTTCTAACGACCATCACTCATCAAAATTCAATATATTATGTCAATATTTGTTATTTTAAACAGGAAATCATTCGTTTTTCAATTTTTTTAGCAATAAAAACTTCCAAAGTATTAACCCTCATTTAAAAGTCCTCATGGTTATGCATGGGGGAATTACTTGGAATTGTTGATTATGTGCGTTCTTGCTCATTTAAAAGTCCTCATGGTTATGCATGTATGAAACACATATAAAAATTGATTGATTAAATAGACAAGTTGATTTAATCCCATTTAAAAGTCCTCACGGTTATGCGTGGTTAGAAGATACTTGAATTCATTTTTTTAAATTTGGAATGCTACTAATCTCATTTAAAAGTCCTAACGATTATGCACGGTTAGTAGATATTCAAATTCCTGATATAAATATACCACAAATAGACACAGCCATAAGGTTTTGCATCATCCCTATCATTCTAAAGTGCAATATGCGTCTAACAGAGTATTTATGATTTTTGTTTGATTTTTTGTTGAAGTGCAATATTTATACTCGATTGGGTATTAATGTTGTATTATGTCTATCACTTTATCTTTATTTTTCTAACACTATCTCTTTTGCTAATAACAAAAGGGAGAAAGAAAAGTTAAGATTTTGGCAAATAAAGGTCAAATATTTTATTTTTCATTTTCTATTTGCATCAAAGTTCCTTTGCATATTTTTATTTATTTTCATGCATATATGAAGGGGGAGCTTGGTGTAGAGAGGGAGCATTCAAATTGGGGAGAAAATAGAATGATCAAATACATTTAACAAATTCATAATCTTAAATATATGTTTGTTATCATCAAAAGGGGGAGATTGTTGAATATGCAAATATATGATTTTTGTTTGATGATAATTAAAACATGTTCATTTAAATGTATTTGTTGATGTGCTATTTCATTTCTTACATAAATAAATAAATAAATAAATATTTGTCGATTATAATAAATAACACAGAATTTAATTTCAAACATATATTTTATTCAAACAAATATATTATTACAGTTTTGAATAGTACAAATTTGAGCTCTCATTATATATACATAAATTTCCATTACAATACAAATTTCAAATTGTGATTAAAAAAATTCACTATACATTTGCACCTCACTACATATCACTCATTCACTCGTATTGATCTTCAACTCTATTCCAGATTGAATCCAGCATCTAAGCAATCTGCAAAATAAACACTGAAGTAGTAAAATTGAAAAAGAAATATTTTTGAAGTGTAAAATAAAATGTGTTGTGAAAATATTATATGCCTCAGTTATTTGGGTTGTTCGTCGTCATTTAATTTTAAATTCATCATACACGAACAGCTTGTGACATGCACAATGTGTCACTGTACATGCCACAAGAGCACACCGATATACACTTGATAAAACTGCAGGGACTGGTCAGCACAAGGTCAAACCCAAGTCGTGGCTGGATTCAACTCAAGTGCAATACAAATAAAGTCACGACATGAGCACAAGGTCAAACCCAAGCCAAAGCTAGGTTCAAATCAGGTGTAATACAAATACATCACAAAATTGTCGAGTGCAAAAAGAAACCAAAAACCAGACCATGCTAACTAGTGTACCACAACCAAACAGTAAATGCTCATTAAGAAACAATGCTACAGATGCAAGCTTCAAAAGTGAAAAAATTAAACTCGAGCTATCATATCAGACTACAATAAGTCCCAGTATCAAAAAAGAAACCAGAGGTGAGATCAAAATACATGAAGCTCAACTGAATGTAAGAACCTTACTGTACGCATGAATGGATAACAAAGACATGGTCAGAGCTATCACCAATCAGAGCACCTGAATTTCAGTGTCAACCAAGATTCAACACACGATATCAATGTAACTCAAGTCAGTGCACATCAACTAAATGCAAACAAAGCAACATCAAGATAATAGTGGTGCACATACATACATATGTATATAGTTCAAAACTGCTTCAGAATCAAAATGTACAAAATCAATATGTGTAGACCACATATGTACAAAGGACTACAATGCTCATGAAATAACTGCACCAGACTTTCAATTTATATGAAACTCGAAGTAGTATAACAACAACTCACAACATAACAAACAAGCTCCAAACTCGACCAAAACCACAATGCATCAGATGTCCAGACTAGATTACATGAATGCATAGTACAGACTACATGCATTACAACAGCAGGTTTTACAAGTGGAAATAACTAGCTCACGAAAATGCAAATTACAACAAGTAGATGCATGAAGACTCAAATGTATTAAGACTTCAAGCATGTAAATACAAAGTTCAGTAGCATGGCACAAAGGCACACAACACACTCTCCACTAAAACATAATGTACTTGTCAACAAAACAAAAGAATGGAGCATATACGTGAACCAGACTATATGCAAGAAAAATCACAAGCATATATGTATACACGAGTAAACACTATGTATACAGTGACAATATGGTTGCAGGGAAGACAACAGTTCGAATGAGCAAGTGCAGATAACCAGAACAAGGCAAGCCTGATATGGACCGATACAAGTAGCAATATGCAGTGACAGTGATCGATATGCAGTGATAGCAAGTTATGGATATGCAAGCAATGCAATCCAGACCAATATCGCACATAACTTCAAGCATCAGGTTGAAAGTGCTACAGGCACGTACACACATGTCGAACAAGTCAAAGCCAGATGATAGCACATATATATGAAAAATAAAAAACCAATACAAGCTACTGGATATAGGACTTCAAACAATCATGTAACAAGTTCGATAAAATGGACAAAGGCACATAATAACTCAATACAATGAACAATGGAAGCAAGCAATAGGTTGAACCAACATCAGCAAGTGACTGTGATCAATCAACACAGCAAGAAGTCATGGGTGTCAAAAGTGATAACAAGAACTGATCAAGCCGAAGAAGTCAACACAAAAATTATAATAGTGTCATGATGTACAAGTGAAAGTAACAACAGTTTCAAATCAAGTCAGAGCTATGGTGACCAAGGCAAAAATCAAATAAGTTCAAATTATCACAAATATCAAATGGCCAAAGTCAAACCAGAAATTCATGGAGCAATATCAAAATCGAAGCCGTGATATTCAAGCAATGAAAATATATGAACCGAAAAGGTCAGAAAACATCATCAACATCCAAGCAAAATCAAACGACCGAGCCAAAAAGTAACAGACGAATTCAAAAATATATTCGAATGATAATCAAGGGAATTAAACCCTATATAACCCAATCATCGTCGGCATGTAAAAAGTATCAAGTTCAAGCAAGCTAACCAGTAAAGCAAAAAGCGTAAATCATATACCATTTTAGTTCGAACTCGATCAAACTGAAGCAACATGTGCAAATCAAAGTGAGCCCATTGCCGAAGCAAATCAAAGCAATAGCCATTGTAATCGACCAACAATTAGTCGATGTCTTCAATTTATCAGAAGCCCTAATTTCAGATCGAATAAGAAAAGAGGCAGCCATTTTTTTAAAGCAAAGAGAAGAAGGATACTGCCAAATAATATAAAAAGGAAAAGGAGGAATTCGCTTCTATTTTATTTTGGGTCAGCATTTCTTTTGGACTTTAGTTTATTTAAATTAGGATTTTTGTTTTTAGTTTGTTTTTATATTGTAATCTTTTTAAAACTTTTGTAATTTTCTAGTTATGTGACTAGGGAACGAACTACGGTTGTATAGTTCGAGAATTTGCAACTCAGTGGCTGAGTTATGGAAGGTTTTGAGCATAGAATTAGGTTAGTCAATAGCGGGTATCGCGAGTTTACATGTGTAAGCATCTGACTGCTTAATTTCTAGTAGAAACCTTGGGGGTAGCGCATAGGAAGGGTTTTGGAGAAGTTGGGTAAATCTATATGTTCTATTTTTTCTTTTTATATCTTGCTATTATCAGTGTTGCTATTATTCTGCTATCATCAGTGCTGCGATTATTTTATATACTTCTGCATTAAATTTTTATAATTATTAGCATCGCCCTATTCACCCCTCTTCCTCAATCTAGAGTGAAATCGATCCTACATCTCTAACCTACATCCACTTTATAGTTTTATTATTTATGGATTTGAGAAATAATTAAAATCACTAGTAAAAGGAATTGACGAGTTCTTAAGCCTAGAACGACCAATAGTCTTTGCCTAAGTGACTATTGTGAAGGAGAGATAGAAGATGAAGAAGGAGTGGAGTCCAAAATCCTCTTTTGGTTGCTATAGTGCTGATATTTATAGGGAAACAACTTTATAGATCCATGGGCCCGCATAAGTTGAAGTCCATAAGCAAGCCCAGAGTCTTACAAGAGAGCACGTCGACTCTATGAGAAAAAAAACCTCTCGATACTGAGAGGTTTCTCTCGGTACTGAGAGCTTTACTTAGGTGAACAATCATGCTTTTCAGTTGTCTAGTCCTCTTACCTTCGATTCAATGTGTTCTAAGATCTTCATTATGAAGATCGAGTCCTTTTTGATGATCAACTTGATGTTTCTTATCTTTGTCCGCTTTCTTTGCTTTCTTCTCATCAATCCTGTAAGTTGCTTATCAAATGTCATATAAAAGCACTTGATGACGATAGGTTGAATAAACATATGAAGTGCATGGAGTTGAGGAGGGTGCAAACATGAGAAGAGACTTCTTAGTACCAAGAGATCTATTTGGCTTAACAAAAGACGAATCATAACAAGCCTCATATCATCGGCAACTTAAATAAACAAAGGATACGAATATCCAAAATCAAGCCAAAAAGGAAAATAACAAATACCAATAAAGGTAACACAAGTTTCCACAAGGTAATCGCTATGTATCGAGTGGTTCAGAAGACCTACTCCGATAGGCGGTACACTAGGGAAATATAAATATCAATGAAAAAATATGCACGTGCTCAGTACTATATAAACAAGGATCCACAAGCCCGAAGGCGACAAACCCAAGTATTTCTCGAGCAGTGATGAAGGACCAACTCTAAAAGCGATACTATAGGGCAACAAACCCGAAGGCACAAATCCGAAGGCAACAAACCGTAGTGGCGAAGGTCTGGAGGCCCAGTACTGGACACCACTAACTGGCAATATATGTCACAAACTCCACGGATAGGAACCCACAAAGTGCTAACGTATGTCCCATACCACACGTTCGCACTAAATGGTTTACTAACCGCTAGTCAATTCCATACTCAAAGTAGTACAAAGTTTACCTCATCTCATCGGTAAATTAAACCCGAAGGTCAAAATGATCAAACGAATAGATTAGGAATTAACTGAAAAGATAAACGCATGTGTTCATAGCATGCGTTTTATTTAATCATTTAATTCTTGTTCCTCTTTGCTCGAAGTGCAAAATTGTTTGTTTTATATAGAAATTAAGTTGAAGAAAACGAGTTTTAGGAACGCTTCGAAATCGCTTTAGAAATTGCCTTTGAAATTCTCTTATTATAGAGTATATAATTTTTATACTTAATATATATATATATATATAAAATAATTTCAAAAGCCCATTTATTTGAAAAACATTTTTAAAACACATTATAAAAACCCGTGTATGAAATTCAGAAAGAAATATCAAGAGAACATCGAAATAACGGAAATTACACCAAGTATTATCTGTTTAAAACAAGTTGTGATTCGATATTCGAAAGTAGGTTTGAACAAGTTAACAGTGTCAAAATGATTTGAAATTTGGCAGGAATGTAGTTCAACATTTCTACTTCAATCTACAAAAAGAATCATTCAAATTCGATTTGAAACGAAGAACCTGCGTTGTTTTAAAGTTGGACTAAAACAAGGTTTTAAACACTGAATTACAGCAAGCTGCGAGTACAAGTTCGACAGTAGTTTTGAAACAGCAAGCTGCGAGTACAAGCTGCTAGATTATTGAGTTTATTCAACTCACCTTGTTGTTGCAAAGGAAAGACTTGGATTTGTGTTGCAAATTGGAAGCTTTTTGCTAGATTGAAGCCTCTAAGAACCTAAAAGAAACAATTACGGTACATGCAAATAAAAACATAAAGTAGATTAGAAACCTAATTCACAAATCAAGGATTTTTGATGAAATTAAGATATTTGGAGTTTGATTACCTTTTATTTATCTCTAGATTACAAAAAGACTTTAGTTTGGTGAATTTCAATTGAGAATTTAGTTGGATTTTGCAATTTGGAGGAAGGGCTTACCGTATATTGTTATTTGGCTGAGGAAGAAGATGAAGCTGAGAAATGAACGTACAAGTGATTTCTATTTTCTCATTTCTCACCTGGTTAAGTCCTAAATGGGCCTAGACCTAAAAATTAAAAGAGAAGAAAAGGGCTTAGGTCAATTAGTTCACTTATAAACTAAAATGCTTTAAATATAACATATACACAAAACAAAATGCACTTTTCTTCATATTTTAACATAAGAAAAATATGTAAACTTGTATACTTATAAAATAAAATATTTTCTACCATATAAAAAGATAAATTTGTATTTTTAAAATATTTTATTATTAAATTCTTTTATTTAACAAAAATGCACAATTTTCACCAAATAAATGTAAAGGTCTACGCTTTAACTTCTAAAATTCAACAAAAATATTTTTCTTGCTTAGAAAAATATAGCTAACCATTCTAAACTCAAATTTATAATTAAAAATCATTTTGAAACCCAATTCCACCTTTCTTATTTAATTAAACACCTTTAAAAAAATCAATTACTTCCTTTGAAAATTATTAAAAGAAGTAAATGGACAATAATTAATATAATTACCGTATTTTCTCTAAAATAAAAATCATTTTCATTATTACAACCCAAAAAATAAATTAAACCTTGGAATTTCATTTTCTCATTTTAATTTTCAAAATTCATTGTTTATTCCAAATAAACAATTTAATTTCTCCAATTTTATTTTAATTTACAATATTAAATCATAATTACCGTTATAATTTAACATTTACAGGTAATCTCCAAAACTAGGGTTGTTACAGACTCCCCCCTTAACAAAATTGCATCCACGCAATTTATAGGTAATCTCCAAAACTAGGATTCTCACCATCGCTATGCGAAGAAGGAAAACCAGGGTAGGATCGCTCGATAAACTCTTTGGTTTCCCAAGTTCAGTCACTGGGATTAGCAGACCACTGGACTTTAACGAGCGGCACGTCCTTGTTTCGAAGGCGTTTCACCTCCGGAGCAAGTACGTGAGGAGGCTGCTGCACAACAGATAGGTCCGGTGAGATCTCAAGTTCTTGCAAATCAGGAGAATCTATAATAGAATCCAACTCTCGAAGACACTTCTGAAGCTGGGAGACGTGAAACACGTCATGAATGCCAGACAGATGAGCTAAATGAAGATTCTTGAACTCCATTCTCATTCCCTTATGACTGTGTTTCCAAGTTCTCTAGTCATATCATCTTGGTTTCAACCTTCTGCTCCCGGTTGAAATCTGTTTGGTTAAAAACCCATTTAACTCTTGCCCTCTAGAATATGCCTTCGTTGAAAACAATGCATGCTCTGGATCAAGACAAGTTTTGATTTGTTGTCTCTTGATTTTGGATAATCGTTTAGAAACTGCTTTGAAGCATTGCTTTTTCTGGTAGACATTCCTTCAATTTCTTTGCCTAGCTAGAATTCTCTGCTTTGTGCTAAGGACCAGATCTAGAGATCGTTCCATGCCTTAGATGAATGTGCTCTTTCTCCTGCCATACTTTCTCCAAGCTTTTGGCTAACTCCTATCAAAGCGTAGATATTCGCTCACCGTCATTTGAGTTCTATTAGAATGGTTCGATTCAAGATTGGTCGTATTGGGCAGTTTTATTGTTGTATGCTTCCTATTGTTGCATTTCCAGTGTTTCTGTATAGAAAAGCTTTTGTGTCACTTGGGATGGCAATTCCGTTGTCAACTATCCATTAATAATGTTTATAATTCTATGCATATTTCCATTGTGCAGCACAGCTCATTTTCCTAGCATAAGCGAGTTATCTACACAAAATGATCTGTTCATCGTGTATAAGACACGGGACTGACACTGCGTAGATTAACACTTTCATTTGCATGGTCAAAGCCCGAAATCTGATCGGTCAACACACGTCGATATCCTTTGAATTTCGGACATTGGTCCTGCGGGTTGGATACTTGAAGTAAAACACACCCGACTGTGTTGAACGCCAAGTTTTACTATTCAGAATGACTCGCCGCCGCGTCTTTAAGTCTGGGGAGGGCATTTCTTCTCTTCGTGAAGCTAGATCCCCTATGGCTCAAATTTCTACTTTTGCACAAGTTGCCTCCAAGCGAACGATAACCGCGGACCAATAGAGGATGATTGTTCCAATCCAAGGGTTGCCTGCTCTTGTGAATGAATAAATTGGCCTTCAAATTCAAGATGATCATCCTAAACAAATGCTGACCATCCGTGCTCTAAGGATGCTTTTGAATATATGTTGCGAGAACGAGATTCCCGAAGGTAAGTATAAGATCTCACCACTTGGAAGTTTGGCACTTCTTTTTGTTGCAAATAGGATGCTTTTGTGCGGGATCGACCCCAGTTATTTCTTTTATATAAAATCTAAAGTAATGAAGAGATCACTTTCTCTATTTACTTTTTTGCACTTCTATATATTGTACTTATTTTTATAACAGGCTGTGTCCATAATATAACTGACGGTGCTGCAATCCTCCATATTATATATGTATGTGCTTGTGCAATGTGCTTATTTACTACAACTCTATGCATATAAATAATCCAATATCTATGGTTATATTCCATCATTTAACCATGTTTGTCACTGCCAAGGTTTTTGTTTGGCGAAATAAAACAGTGATTGGGCCAACTCCATGGTTATTCTTGTTTTGAGTAGGTCGAGTTTTCCTTCGACTATTTTCTACTGCAAATAGTGAAAGTTTCATGTTAGCCCTTTCCATTAGGGAGCATCTATTGCATCATTTACCTCCTATTTATGTATTTCTGTCGCAAACTTAATCCCGTTCACATAATTGATTTTTCCAATTGTCAGTCTCCGAGCATTAGTGGGAGTTGAGCATTATGGGGCAAATTATCCAATTGCCCCCGGTCTAATTGCGCATTCCCAATCTTATTCCTAGATTGATAGATTCCGATAACGTCTGTCCGGGGTTCTTTATGACTATCCTCGCTTATCTTCGACCAAGCATGTCCCGCTAGGCCACTAGTGTAGTTGTGGAAACCAAATTCTCATGCCAGTTTCTATATCCGAGAATCGGCAGTTTGATTTCTTAATTTTGAGCATTCCTCCTCAGCGTTGCCATACTTTGGGTAACAGCCGATACTTGTATGCTGGGGTTGATTTCTCCGATCAAACTTCGCATGGTCATTCCTCATTGGCTTTGCCTATCTTCGAGCAATGGAAAATTCCCAAAGGTTGGGATCGAATTATTCGACTGACTCCTCAATCGATATACCTTCTTAACGTAGCTTATCTCTAGGCAACAACACGTTCATGTTCGTGTTTGATCGAGTTTGTTTCGATCGGCCACCAACGCTGAATAAACTAAGTTCTGTGTTGATCTCTATTGGTGTGGAGTAGCAGTTGGAACGCTTACTTTTCTACCTATATGGTTAGTGTAATGACTTGCCTTTTCGTTTCTCGAATGCCGACGCTAATACATACGCGGTATTCGCATGCCGAGCACCCAAGTGTTAGAAAGACAATTTTTTAGAGAAAAATAAATAGAATAAGAAAGAAGAGAACACAATACCAGAATCTCATAGTGGAACGATAATATATAATATCAAAAGAATAGTATAAAGGGTTACTCCGATATAGAAATTTTTGGAGTTACAAAACCTAAGCACTATAATTAGCCTGGATAGTTATAAAAACTTGTCCTCACAAATGTTGATAAGTAAAATATAGTAATGCAATAGAAATTAGAATACCATGGTAGGTGAAACATCTAGCTCATCTCTTAGAGCTCCAATGAACATCAACGAAAACCTGCCTTTCTCAGACTACTCGAAAGAGCACATGAGAAATTTAGGGAAAACAAAAAGCAAAATCAGACCTAAGTTTGATGTGAGAAACTCAAGGAATATGTAGCTAACATATAACAGTACTTTTGAGACTGCATGGAATGCCATAACGGTTATCCCTCAAAAGAGCCACCATCTAATAAGTACATAAGATGATATAATAGATAATGTCTAGAGTGTGGAATATAAATATATAACATAACAGGAATGGTTAAATTGGTTACATTCAACAACATATTAGAGGGTACAACAAAAACCGATAAGGTATGTTTGCATAATGGATTTTCCATAAAGACGCCTCCAGTAAACTAAAGCAGATCTCCTGCATAAGGGTTAGAAACTGCCTTCGAGCATCGTATATCTGTAGATAAAATATACCTTTAAGTAAACATAGTTGGTCCATGTCATAACACGTGATCTCGCATATCATCACCTCCCGCACGCAACATCGATATGCACATTCTAGATATGGAGTGATAATATCCTATGACAGGTTAGCTAATCCCAGGCTATGAGGTCTAATCTATTTTTAGTAATTTCTGATGCCGAGATTAAATTTGACATCTTTCACATGAATTTTCGTCACTCGGAACACGAATCCCCTAATGCATTCCAACATCTCAAACAGATCTCAAAACCATGTATGAGTTCAAGCATCTCGAACAGATCCACTTTCAAGAGATTGAACACATATCACGGTCTTGAAGTGGTTTTTGATACGTAAAACACTTACTGATCCTGGTCTTTTCAAGACTAAATCAACGAATTTGGTCATTCAACAATAATGAGAACGATCGCATATGGAAATCAAATCCCATATATTTATCACTTTTTCAATATTTTCATCTCACACTATCCCTGGGTCAATAGTGAAGCAGGTGAGTTAGAGCTCCATTGCTCATATCCGTACTCAAATATTAGTCTTAACTCACACAGCTAGACAAGCCTACTTCATTGGCTTTTAGTGCTAAGTATATGACTAAATGTTTTCTAAAAAAGAGTAAACGTATAAAGCATGATCAAGTCATACAAAGCACAATTAAGTCATGTCAGCAACTTCTAACCCCCTTTTGTTTAATTAATCTTTTATTAATTAAACCCCTTTTATTAGTAAACTTCTTTTATCTAATAAAACATCGTTTATGAATTTCTATTGTTCATTTGTACTCTTTTCAATACTTCAAGTATTTATATGCTTATCTCGAATGGTATAAGTATATTCACAAATCATTAACAAGATTTTTTAGTTTAAAGCTTTGCTTTTTCTATCTTTTTCCAAAAGATTTCTTATTTATAATTTCCTTCAAAATATCCTTTTTAAGGACCTAAGTACTTTCACAAATCCATTAAAAATACTAATGTTAATTAAACATTGTCACTATAAACCCAAAATGATTTCACTTACATTTTTCTTTAAAACATTCTTTTAAAGATCTATTTAAATTAATAAGTTTAATCAAAATGGTGAAAGATGAATATTGTTAACACGTTGTCACAACAAACTCAAAATCATTTCATACCTATATTTATCTTTAAAACATTCTTTTAAAGATCTAAGATAATATTTGGTTAAGTTCGACAGTCAACTGAGCGACTATCTAGTAAAAAACGATATCTTATAGAAATCACGGTTCGTATACTTAACTCGTTTTCGACATTCTAATTTAACTATTCCTCATCCAAGAGTTAAGTCATGTATGCTAGAGCACTGGTTGCATATCAAAGCTTTGCATAGACTCTTCATTCTTGAGTCACGAAAATAGATAAATCTACCTCGTCGACTTTTAGTGTTAAGTATAGTATTAATGACTTTCATAATGGGTAAGTAAACAATATGATTACATGTTTTCTACATTCTTGACTTAACTATTCCTCGGCTAAGTGGGAAGCCGGTAGATTAGAGCTCGATTGCTCATATCCCTACTCAAACATCAATCTTAACTTTCACAAGTAGATAAGCCTACTTCGTCGACTTTTAGCGTTAAGCAAAATTAACTACTTCTCAAACAAATAAGTAAACAATGAGATTAACACATTTTTGACATTCCAACTTAACTATTCCTCGGTCAAGAGAGAAGCCAGCAGGTTAGAGCTATATTACTCATATCCTTATTCGACATCAATCTTAACTCTCACAAATAAAGAAGTCTAGCTCGACGACTTTTAGTGTTAAGCCTAGTCAATTACTTTTTCAAAACTTATATATACTTTGAAAATACTCGTAAATAGGTTTTAAATATCTATATAAAATATTACTTGAAAATTATTAATTTATAATTTGTTGAAAAACATGCTTTAATTATAAAACCTCTTTAATTTGAAAAAATATATATAACTATTAAAATTATATTTAAACTTCAAACCAACTTTAAAATACTTTAAAATAGGTAAGAAAACATCTCAAAGAAGATAGCACACAACATGCTCCAAAAACCCAAGGTCTACTAGCCTCCCGCTAATAGCCGGATCTGTTCCCGCTGTATTCAGTTACATCGACGGGCATCGTGACCCAATCCACCAATGGCTTGTTAACACGTAGCCTCGGTCATGATTTTGCACTTGCCTCTATGGTAATAGACTGGTGGCTTATACGACATAAAGAGCTACCAACTTCCAATCTTATGATGCGCATCAGATATCATATCAACAACAATGTCGTAGATCTAGGGCGCAGCCCCATGATTAAGCTGCCATGGTGGATACTGACTAATCTGAGTCATTCCCGAACGATAAATGGAGCTGGACACAAATGGACAGCCTATAGTACTTATATCCTGTATCTACACATACCTCTAGACGTAAACCAACACACAACTCCATATAAGTCAACACATGACTGTAATATACTGGAGATCTAATCCCTCACTATCACATGGCTCTAACCACAAGCCAACACATGGCTATAATATACTCCTACCGCAATAGGTATCATAATATACACATGAGCGTATCCCCGTTTGAGTGATATTTACTTCCAAGGAATAATCAAACAAATAACATAATGACATCCCACACTGCCGCATGTTGTTCGACTAATTATTCAATGCACATAAACTATACTCGATCCACACTAGCTATCTTTATATGCCAAATCCAATGAATAACCGAAAAAGTTAACGAAAGTCTCATACCAAAGGTATCACTAATTCATTTATTCAGATTTCTCATCGCATAGAAATAAAACAGCAGAAAATCATAGAAGGATGTCATCACTATATCATATAAAAATCTTCAACTAAACCAAAATCAACGATGAATCACTCATATAATTATTAATAAACAAGAAGAAAATATCAAAATAATACCATCAAAATAGATTACTTGAATAAATATAAAATAAATAGTCAGTATCTAATACAATATCATTTATAACATATAGTTTTTCTATATCCCAATAAATACTAAGATATAGATAATGAATACATAATCCAAAATTTATGAAATAATTATCTAAACATGGATATAGTTTAATATTTACAATAAATAACTAATTTATTATTCTTAGATAAAATTAGTCTATTATTAAATATTTACTTATAACATTAGAAAACTCATTTTAAATTCACCCAAAACAGTTTGCAAAACTAAATATTACATATCCGAGTTATTTCATAATTTACTAGGATTAAATTCTAATTTTAAATAATTATAAAACATCCAAATTAATCTGATATACTCATAACCAAGTAATTACATTTTCAAAACATGAATTATACTTTATAAAATATCAATTAAGAACTATTAAATAAGAGAATTAAAATCACATTAATTAATCAAACCTATATTTGCATTTACGAGCGCGCGCACTATATATATAAGAATATATATTTGAGTTTAGGTTTATTTAAATTAACTTATTTTAAATGCAATTAATTATAGATATATATACATATATACATATACATATATATATATATACACACATATATATTTATTTATTTATTCTTCAATTATAGCTCACATAAGCTTACACAAATATAAAGTTACACAAGTACGCCTATGGTAGAAGTGGTAATACTATGAATCATTGCATGATGTATGGTAGGTAATAGTAGTTTTGCATTAGTAAAATAATTAAGTTACTGATATTAAAACGTATACACAACATTATAGGACCAGAGATTCAAAGCATATAAATTAGCATGCGTAAGTATAAGAATGTACAGACTCACAATCACACACACATATATATATTCTAATGCAAACACATACACCATCATAAACACACACACGAATAGGCACACACATATATAACACGCACACCTCAATACTCACAAATACGTATACACTGACATATTCACGGGTACAAACAGTCTTACGCTCAATACATAAACACTCTCATGAACTCACACATATGAATTCACTCATTTGAACACACATAAACTCCATTCCCATACCCAGAACATAGACCGCTCAAACATTACATACTGTAGCCTACGTACACACAAAACTGGAGATACTAGCACACCCGAAACACCTGAAACACACATGCATACCCAGAAATTGACACACACAGACACACACGAAACACACACACACTCTTAGGCCTTCACAAAAGAACACACACATAGATATCGGTTTAAACACCTGGACCTGCTGCCTACACACACACATACACAAAACACACACACAAATAAATTTACAAACGCACATATATATCCACGCACACATCTGCCGACACAACGCCCTCAGAACCTATACCATCATAGCTCATCACACAGTAATTGTTCATAACAGTGCATGTTAACATGCCAATAATAATATACAACTGAAATGTACGACCAAGAAATAGGAAGAAGGAAATGGAGGTAAACTCTTTTTTTTTTTTTTTTTTTTTTTTTTTTTTAAGTAAAAGAGATATATAAACATCACCAAAAGCTGTCAACAAGCCTGACAGGTAACCGACAAAGAACAAAGACGAAAGAATACAAGACCAGATCACAGAAATAACCAAAATATGAATACAAAAAAACCACTAACAAAAGGGACCATAAAGACGTCTCCCAGCCGGCACAAAGCAATCCCGAATAAGTCCAAAAACCCCTAGTCCGACCAAAATCGAAAACGTGCTCCGGCAAAGCCACCGTCCGGTTTCGATGAATGGATACCACCGAAAAATAGATAGCGGACTACTAAAAGAGATACCACCGGTAGAAGAACTAGAAGGAAACAACAGATAGCAATCCAATACCAGAAATACCGAAACCCGAAAAGCAGCAACAGAAAACTCGTATCAAGCTCCAAACAAAGATCAGACTGAGAATCACACCCCCAGAATGCCTCTACCTACAAGCAATAACCTAAACATGAGAAATAAAGGGGGGGGGGAGGAGGCTTAGAAGGATTATGGACAGTCATAACCACCAGTCTCCGGAAAGGCAATCAACCGATACCTTGTCTAATAGAAGATCTAGAACAGGTGATTGATAACAAATTCACAAGACGACCAGAACGATAGTTGACAGAACCTCGGAATGGACGGGCCCGAAATGCCAAGTAAACATCATCTCGAACCTTCCGAATAACAGATATAGGGTTCATAGGAGTTTCGTCAAAAATTGCCTTATTCCGGGCACACCAAATGTGCCAGCAAATCAGACTAGGAATCAACCGAAATAAAATAGAACGAAGGGAACGACCAGCACGACGACACCACCAAGTGGACAGCAAATCAGTAGAAGAGTTGATGGAACCACGAACCCCCACTAAATTCCCGAAGTAGTTCCAGCAAGACCTGGCACACCAACCGACGAAAAGCAGATGAGACACGGACTCCGTCTCCCCGTTTCCGCAGCATCTGCAACGAGAGACAAAAGGAATGCCGATCCGTTGAAGGTTAACATCAACTGAGAGTCCATTATGGAAGGAACGCCACAGCAGAAGAGAGACTTTAGAAGGGATACAGACATCCCAAATGAAAGAAAAAAAAGGAAGAACGGGCGATGGGATTCTAGCAGAGTTCCAAGCCCTCCGAATAGAGAACGGACCCCCATCCCATCCGGAGAGGCCGTTATGAGAGTCGACAAACACCTTGACCGATTGCATATGCTTCCAAGTCTCACTCGCGAAGGAAGGAGTACCGGAAAATCCAGAATCAGCCAGTCTACGGTATTTAGCATGAAGAAATTGCGAACACAAGGAGTCGTTAGCCACAAACCTATTCCACAACTTACAAGCGAAAGCCAAGCATATGTCCTTCGGATTACGCAACCCTAACCCACCCTCACACTTTGGCCGGCACATAACATCCCAAGACACCCAATGATGACGACGATCGTCACCCTTAGAACCCCAGAAGAAAGAAGAAGCCAACGACCGGAACGAACGAAAGAAGGAGGAAGTTGGGGTCATAGCGGCGAAAATATGAACACCCAAAGAGCACAAAACCGATCGGATAAGCACCAATCGACCAGCCTGGGACAGGAGAGATGCATTCCACCGGATAATCCTCCCCCTAACTTTGTCCGAGAGGGGGTCGAAAATGGCGTTAAGTTTCCTCCCTCTGTATAGAACAATGCCCAGATAAGGAAGAGGGAGGGAAGCAGCCCTGAACCCAGAAAAGGACTCGACCCACGATACTCTCGAAGGACCCATGTCCTTTGCGGGAACGAAGCAACTCTTGGCCGAATTGACTAATTGGCCCGAACATCTTTCGTACAAACGAATGAATCGAAGAAGGCGCCGAACAGAGGACCGACAACCGTTAGAGAAAATGACAATATCATCAGCGAAAGACAGAGAAGAAACTAGCGGACATCTACTCGGAATGCCAAAGCGTTGAATTTGACCAAAAACCGTCAATGTGTGAATACCACGAATGAAAGCTTCGGCCGCAATAACGAAGAGAGAAGGGGACAGAGGATCGCCCTGCCGGATACCTCTACCAGCTTTGAAAAAACCATTGGCAGAACCGTTAACGATAACAGAGAACCAGCAGTTGGAAATGAGCCTCCAAACTAAGTCGATAAGAGTTTCAGGAAAACCGAAAGCACGAAGAACCTTGATGATGAAGAACCATGACATACGATCATAGGCCTTTTCCATATCAAGTTTGAAAATAACGTTTGAACCCCTGACCTTTCGGTCTATCTGAGAAACGAGTTCTTGGGCTAACAGGACGTTATCAGTGATCAAACGACCTTTAACAAAGCCAGCCTGCGAGGAAGAAATAATGCGATCAAGGTACGGAGCCAAGCGATTGGCCAGGACCTTAGAAATGACTTTATTCGCGAAGTTACACAGACTGATCGGACGGAATTCCGAGCATAACGTCGGTTGATCACACTTAGGGATGAGTATCAAGTTAGTGGAAGACCAACTAACGGGAAGATCGGCACCCCAAAAAAAATGCTGAATAGCCAAGCAGAAATCCGACTGGATGATGTGCCAGGTGCAACGGAAGAAAGAGCCATTAAAACCGTCCGGCCCACTGGCACTCTCCTTGCTGAGAGCAAACACACTGGCACGAATCTCCTCAGGAGAAGGCAGGATAGCTAAGCTGGCACTACCTTCAGCTGAAACAATCCGAGGAATAAAAGACAGGATGTCCGAAATCGGGTCCGATACCGATGGAACACCCAGATAAGATTGGAAATGTGAAACTAAAACCTCTACAACTTCAGATGGAGTCGAAGCCATAGAATGGTCCGGTCTCAGAATCTCACGAATTGAAAGCAAATTAGCTTTCTTACGGATAGAGGAATGGAAGAACTTGGAGTTAGCATCACCATCGACCACCCACTTGATCCTCGCCTTCTGGCGGAGGTATGAGTTTTCAATGCGGAGCTCCGAAGAAAAAGCGAGTTGGGCGGCAGCCCATAAATCCTTGTTGTCGGCTGTTGGATTCTCGTCGAACAAAGATTCGGCAATAATCAGAGATTCTTCAGCCGCACGCACACGGTCGAAGATGTTCCGGAAAACAAGGGAATTCCAAGACTTTAGGCAAGACTTAAGACGACGCAGTTTCCGAGAGAAGGCTTGCAACGGAGCAAATGGAGGTAAACTCATCATGCATATACATATATGTATATACCTATATACATGAATACACATACATAGGAGGAACAATCTACGACATCAAAGGTGCTGAAGGAGTATCCAAAAGTGTAATTGACGCTTCGGCTACACACGCATGCATGTAATTCATATGAAAGGCATGTAACAGGTTGAAATAAACAACTATACGTAGAGCTACTCCATATACTAACGCACACACGAAGACATAAACAAACTCAGCTATAAATACACATAACATATCACTAAAAAAAAATCAATAGACTAAAGACAGAATACTCCGGTCTTTAATAAAGCAAATTAGTCTTTGAAATTATTTTCAAGACTGATCAAAAACTGAAATTTCAATCTTTGAATTACCAGCCCCAAAAAAAATTAAGACTGAAATTTCGGTCTCGAGATGTAAAGACTGGTATTGCAGTGTTAAATATATTTAAAACTGAATTTTAAAAACTAAATTTTTTTTTAGTCAGTCTTAAATTTGCATAATTTAGCATCATACGATACCCACAATAATAAAAGGTGGAATATCACTAAGAATTCAAAATATCAACGTTATAATTTCATACATGTCAAAATTCATTATGTATCATATAAAAACTACATAAAAGCTAACAATAACACACAAATGATAAAGTACTCAATTTAATATCACACATCCATTCACTAGGATATATGTGCATTATTTTAACAAGAAAGTTAAGATAACATGTCCAAACATATTACATTAACAAAAAGATAATTCAAAATGTTCACTAAAAAAAGTACGCATGTTACATAAACAAAAAACAAAGCAAATAAGTCTAGTAACATATATGTACTTAAATTGCTTCAACAAAGAAAACAAAGCAAACAACTGAAGCAGGCAACGCTAATCACTCCATACCGCCGTGATGTTGATGCTCTTTGAAATTGCAAGGTGACTGATAAGACATAGATGGTTCTGAAAAATGTTGCATATGTGAATATTGTTGCACATGTGATAGTTGGTGCATTAGATCAAAAAATTGCATGCTTTGTTGCACAGTCCCAAATGTGTTGAATACAAAGGTGATTATTGCGATGGATATGCTCCCAATAACATAGATCTGTGACCTAATACATAAAATACATGCAAATTACCATAAGGACAACAAGAAATTTTGAAAGTAGAATTTTCTTTCTCATTTACAAACACGGAGGGAAAAACATAAGAATGCATTGTTTAAGGTTGTCATGAACTACTGACTAGCTTACATGAGGTTATAAATTTCAAAATACCACTAGTATCTTCTTTTAGAAAATTGGGAGGAAAACTAATTTTGCATCATTGGCATGCCATGGGTAACGTACAGCTTGGTATGGTGCATGTTTAGCATAAATAGATAAATAAATAGGACAAAAAAAAGTGGAATACATACCATGGCATAAGTCTTTGTACAATAATAGGAAATATAATAATATAACACAGTGGTAGCGTGCAAGTCCTAACACTACAAGAATTACTGTTTATAGCAACGGGCGGGGGCAACGGCCTCCAACGGCAATTGACCAACGGCTTCCAACGGCTAGCAACAGCAAGCTTTTTTTCAGAATTTTTTAATAACAAAGAACACTTGCCGTTGGACGCCGTTGGAAGCTGTTGGAAATATGCCGTTGACGGCCGTTGCAAGCCGTTGGAAAACCGAGACTAACCTGCAGCTCGATCTTCTTCCTCCTCATTCCTCTTTCACCCGAAATCAAATCCAAAAACCTTCATTTTCCCCCCCTAAAACATTTCCAACCCCATTTTATCCCCTTCTACACGTTCTAGCATCCCCATCTTCGTTTGCAAGTTTCACAATCTCCAAAATTAGGTATTATTTGCTAAAACCCTAATTTTGTTAAATTTTTTATTTTAGGTTAAATTGGTAATTTTAATGTATGTATTGTGTTATTGTTCATGTATTGTAGTGTATTGGACCTTAATTACTGTTATTAAACTAATTATTGCATGTTTAACTATGATTTGTTAAATTAGGTTTATTATTAAATTAGTTTCAAACTTAATAATTGTCACTAACCTAAGCATGAACCTCACTTGTTATTATATTGGTGATTGAATTGCGTAAAAACATACGTAGAAATTAAGTGATTATATTGACATATAAATTGTTCACTTTTGACATGTTATGATACGATATATACGTGATACAGTTTGTGCATGACTAAATGTGATTTGTGATGCGATTATATGTATAACATTGTTCGTTTATTTTATACGTTGCACGCACACACTGGATTTTTTTTTGTTTTAGGAAAAAATCATTATATATGCGTTGATTCAACAATTTGTTTATTGATATAAAAGTTTAAATTTTATGAAAATAAAATTTAAGCTTTTATATCGCTAATTTAAAATTTTAAACCCTTAGAGTGTTTTTGGCCCCGTCTGATAAGTATTGTATATGATCGTTGTGTGGATATTCGTTTTTTAACAGAACGGACATCTATATTCATCGTATACAGTATTTGTTGGATTTGCCCCTGTATTGGACAAGTTACAAAACCAATGACGTAATTAAATCTCGTAAATCATTTCAGTTTAAACGGTTCGCAAAATTTCGACAGCGCTTCTCTTTATGTTCCCTGTGTACACGCAATTGTGTACTGTTCAGGGAACTAAAGCGAAGTGCTGTCGAAATTTTGTTGGATCGTTTAAATTGAAATGATTTATGCGATTTAATTACGTTATTGTATTTGTAATGGGAGGTAGGATGACCCATCAACAAAGTGTCAATGATCAATTAATATCAAATTCGCTAATAAAATTGTTTAAATAGAATATAATGTTCATTTCAAAATAAACTTTAAGTATTATTTTAACAGATATAACAAAAACAAGAAGAATGTTTATAAAATTGATTTAATAAAAAATGTCAACGCAAAATTATATCGTACTTTTTAATTATATGCGTAGGTAAATGGACAATTATTTTACTGATCGGAGCTGGATGTACAAAAAAAGAAGGGTCGATACTGAAGGCTCAACAAATGAACATTTTAATAATGGTGTTAGCGTATTTATGGATTTTGCTTTACGTAATAACGGAAACTACAAAGAAATCCGTTGTCCATGTAGTAAATGCAAACTGTTAAAGCATTTGATACCACAAATGGTTAGAGTTCATTTGCGTCAGTACGGTTTCGTATCGAACTATTTGATTTGGGATCGTCATGGGGAACAGTTAGCATCTAATCCTGTACAAGATGAGGAGGTGGTGAGTAATGAAATTGGTACGACAAATCTTGTAGAACATATGGTTGAAGATGCTGCACGTTCAATATTTCATGTTCCTCAATTAACTGATGACGATGGTAATGCTGAAGAAGAACCAAATATTGGGGCAAAAAAAAATATATGATTTGTTAGATGCCGCGAAAAAAACCCCTTTGGGAAGGCTGCACAAGCGGAACCCAGTTATCAGTAACTGCTGAATACATTGCGATGAAATCCAAATACAACCTCACAGAATCTGGATTTACGGCTGTTGTACAAGCTGCGAAACGACATATGCCTCCTAATAATCTAATGTGAGAAAATCATTACGAAGTAAAAAAACTGATGTCGGCTTTCGGTTTACCGTATCAAAAAATAGATACGTGTCTAGAGGGTTGCATGTTGTTTTGGAAGGAAGATATCAACCTTAGAAATTGTAAAATATGTAATCGGGAAAGATACAAACCAAGAAAGAAAAAGGGAAAGGAAGTCCCGTATAAGCGTATGCATTATTTACCAATTACTTCTAGACTTCAAAGGTTATATGCATCTTCTGTAACTGCGCAACATATGAGATGGCACGGTGTGAGAACACAGGAACTAGGTACGTTAACACATCCAGCTGATGGGGAAGCATGGAAGCATTTTGACCAGAAATATCCCAATTTTGTGTCTGAAATTCGTAATGTTAGACTTGGTTTATGTACAGATGGATTTTCCCCATTCTCTCAATTTGGTTCGAAATATTCGTCCTGGCCTATAATTGTCACACCTTATAATTTACCTCCTTGGATGTGTGTGAAAACTTCATATATGTTTCTTACAGTTGTCGTCCCTGGTCCCGATGATCCGACACAAGGAATCGATGTTTATTTACAACCATTGATTGATGAATTAAAAAAATTATGGTACGAGGGAGTAGAGACATATGATATTTTCCAAAAAAAGAACTTTCGCATGTATGCTTCTTTATTGTGGACAATCAGCGATTTTCCTGCATATGCAATGCTTTCAGGTTGGAGTACGGTCGGTCGTCTAGCTTGTCCTTATTGCATGGAAGAAACACGAGCAATTTTTTTATCTCATGGAAAGAAAGTTTCGTGGTTTGACTGTCATCGATGTTTTCTTCATATTAATCATCCTTTTAGAAGAGATAAAAAAAACTTTATAGCTAATAGACATGAAACTTTGAGACCACCTACGGTTTGGTCAAGCGAAGAAATTTATGAACTTGTAAAGAATTATCCAAAGATACATGAAACCGGAGAACAAATTGAAATTTAGGGTAAATCATCAATACATAACTGGTGCAAACAGAGCATATTTTGGGAATTGCCTTATTGAAAAAATCTCTTGATTCGTCATAATATTGACGTGATGCATAATGAGAAAAACGTGTTTGATAATCTGTTTAATACAATTTTGAATGTTAAAGGGAAGACGAAAGATGATTTGAAATCAAGACGTGATATCGAAGTAATATGTAATGGTCCTGAGCTTCATATAAAACCAAATGACACAAAAAAGCCAAAAGCTTGCTATGAGCTAGACAATAATCAAGTTAAATTACCTTTTAAAATGGGTGGAAGGATTACGATTCCCAGATGACATATCTTCTAACCTTCGTAGATGTGTTGACTATAAGAACAATAAACTTGGCGGGATGAAAAGTCATGATTGTCATGTTATGATGGAAAATTTGTTACCCGTCGCTTTTAAAGAACTGTTGCCCGTAAAAGTTTGGACTGCTGTAACAGAACTTAGTCTGTTTTATAAAGAGATTTGTTCAACTACATTAAAAGTTGATCGTCTACGTAAACTTGAGGAAGAAATCCCGATATTGCGTTGCAAACTAGAAAAAATATTTCCTCCGGGTTTTTTCAATGTTATGGAGCATTTACCAATTCATCTTCCACTTGAAGCACGTCTTCGAGGGCCTTTGCAATATGGATGGATGTATCCATTTGAAAGGTATATTACTATTTAGTTTATTATATATTGGTTTAATTAATGTATACAAAATTAAATTAAAATAATTTTTGCTAGGTATTTAAATCATCTAAATAAAAAAGTGAGACAGAAAGCTCGAGTTGAAGGTTCGATTTGCAAATCGTACATCGAAGAAGAAGCTTCGTTTTTTCTCTCTCACTATTTCAGCGACCATGTGAACATATCATTTGAAAGTGCTAGGCGTAATGATGAAGGCATTGATGAAGATGATTGTCAAGCGACTTTATCTATTTTTAAAAAAACTGGTCGGCATGCTGGTAAATGTGTGGAAGTATGGTTGGATGATAGAGATTATCAAGTAGCACACACGTACATTCTTCTCAACTGTGCCGAAGTTGCACCATTTATTAGGTAATATATATACACATACGTCTACACATATGTACACACAAATATATATATGCACACATGTATTTTAATCATAATGCAACATTTGTTCTATAATTGCAGTATTTACGAATCACAACATCCAAACGACGATATCGGTAAAGAATTTGCTGCTTGGTTTTCTAACTACGTTTTTAATGCAACAAATTATGTTGTAGATGAAGGATTGAAACATTTAGCTATGAGACCAAAAAGGATAGTCAAGACATATCCAATATTCTTTGTCAACGGATATAAATTTAACATCAAAGAATACGGTGCCGAAAAATCAACTAACAATACTGGTGTATTTGTCAAAGGTAGTGATGATCCAAATGATCACATAAATGACTTTTATGGCGTGCTGACCCAGATTTTGCAGTTGACATATTTCACTCGACCCGCGGAAGAAGTATTTTGGTTCAAATGCAACTGGTTTAACAACGTTCCAGGTTCTGGAATAAACGTGGATCCAAAATATAATCTTACAGAAATAAAACATACTTCGAGGTATTATAGGTACGATCCTTTTGTACTTGCCAAACAAGCTCTTCAAGTTTATTATGCTCATTACCCATCTTTAAGAAGAGATCAAATAGATTGGTCGGCCGTTTTTAAAACCAAACCAAGGTTTACATTTGATGGACGAAATATTCCTGAACAGCAAGCTTACCAAGCAGATATCGAGAAAAATAGAGGAATAATATTAACCGGCGATCAAATAGATTTTGGACCTCTAAACGATGAATCAAATGCATTAATTGAAGCATTTGAGAGTATAGAGGAACAAAATATAGAGTGTGAAGAAGAGTCAGAATCCGAAAGCGATGAGGATTGACCACTAATCAATATTTTGAGAAGGTATTTTTTTTCGTTTTTCTATTTCCAAAGTAATTTTATGTGATATGTATCACAAAGTCTCTTTTATGTTACGCCATAATGTATGTTACGCCATGTTCATTATTCTGACACCATTTGCATATTAAATTAATCAATGTTACCCTTGCTTTTCTTTATACTATGATTTCATATAGGTATGTCGGGACGCAGACGCTCACACTCCGGATCTTCTAGCTCACGGAGAGGTGATGATGCTGGTCCTTCACAGCCGGATGTTCGGCCTATGGTATGGCTGAAACCCAAAGCCGATGGCAGGTAAGTATAAAGTTTCAAAATGGAATTTTATTCCATACAATCTTTTATCAAATATATATAGTAGTAACGGAATATTAAATATTTTTTCTGTTTTTACACAGCGGTGGGTTTTCGTTGGAGCCTTCCAACATAGTACTCACGATCTCGCGACGGGCATAAATGGCTCGTACGACCTCATGTTGGCCGAGGTGGACTGCGATACCAGAAGGGGTGCGGGAGGCTATCTGGCAGGACTTTTTGGTATGTGTGGTATAGCAATTATTGCATTATGTAGTCATCTTTACTACTAATAATGATAGTTCAATTAACATAAAATCAACCGTGTCTTTTTGAAATTCCCATTTTACCCTTCCAGTCTTTCGGTCCCCTTTACCCCCTTTCTCGCGTCTACCTGCTTAACCAAGACTAAAAAAACCCTGACAGAAGCAATTCCAAATCCAAGGCGATTTCGCACCGAACATCCCTCCAATGAACCGCACAAACTATGCACACTTTGGAGTGATTTCAGACCGACCGTGATTCCACGTATTTCCAACAAGATGCAAAAACTAGGGTTGCTTCGCCGCGAATCTAGATCCAACGTCTTCTCCACCAACAATCGACTAAGGTGCGTTCGTTGCTTCGTGGTTTTGGATTCAATGTATGCTGATTACATATGTGAAATCGCCTGTACTCTCAAGCTTTGACTGTGTCCATTAACAATATCTTTCTAACAGTTGCTACTTCCGTACACAACTCCGACCATGATTTAGGTATTTTACTTAATCTGCTATTTTAATTCACATGTTGATTCTTGATTTTAATTTAGCTGTTTCGTTTCGTTGATTCCTGTGGCAATTGCATTACAGGTTAATTTTGAAAGATCCATTACTTATTAGTTTAATGCGTTAAAATATACTAGCTCAGATGGATGGTTGTAGTTCTCTTATTTTAGTTTCCATCTTAAACATTTGACAGTATACTATTTGCAATGGATATACACAATAGTCCTAATGCATGCAGAAATGTGTAAAATATAAATAATAACGTTATGATAAGGTGGACATAGAATTTTAGACATAATTTTGACTTAGGTTCAAATTAAACAAAGCGTTCTTTGCTCCATGTTGCTCTCTTTTTGAATAATCCTGTAAACATATTTATTTTGGTTAACAGGCAGTCTTTTGTATTCATGAAGGGGTACAAATTATTTATCTAAAAATGCATTTAGTGAAATCATTCATATGATAAAACAAATTTCATAACATTTAAATTTAAATCGTGAAGAACTTTCGTACATGTTTATCGTAATCTAAATGCAGGGAAAATTCCTAAAGAGGAAACCATGTGTCATTTTAACTTGGGTTGGAGGATAAATGGCTAATCAATGCTTGACATTTCATGAATTATTCTTCCAAGCCTGTATCATTAAACAAATGTACGTCATGTGTTCATTTTTATCTTGACATTGTTATAATTGAAAAAAATGGGCAAATTATTAATAATTGCTTGATGGTGAACTGTTACACTACAATTAACCTTTCCAACAGTAGCGGTTTAATGACATACACTAAGCACATGCATACACTTAGCTTCTAATGGTAATTTGTTTTGATATTTTGCTGGGTCTACTGATAATTTTGGAATATTGAAGTTGATTGTGGGTTGAAATGTTTTTGTAAATTTGATTGTCCAAATTAGTTTGATTTAAACAACTGTTGCGGTTTAAAATTTATCTGACCATCATTTGTAAACTTTGTATTGGATAGTACAGTGAGATTTAAGTACCCGTGCCATCGATTTTTTCTTCTAATGTTTTATCTTTGCATGTTGAATATTCTTAATTCACACATTATTGTTGCACATTATGTTCATACTCAATATTTTACTTCTCAATATAAAAGCATGCTTAATTAGCCTAAGGACACCTCTTATTAGTAACTGAAATAAATATACTAAATAAATTTGGGCAGTTCTTCATAATTTTTTGGTTTAGGGCCATGAATTCAACTTGACCAATGAACAAGAATCCTGGGCTATGGATATAATATTATTAGTCACATTACTGAAGCTTGGCCTAGGTTTTTATTTGTCTCTCCTTCACTAATGAAAGTGTAAAAGCCTATTCTAATTATCATTTTTTAGTATTTACCCTACATTTGATGAGTAATTTGTACCTGCATTACCCCTAGAACTTAATGCATTTCTTATCTTCTATTTCTCCATAAAATCCCCCTCTAAGTATGATCTGGAGCTCACATACATTGCATGTCTTGGGTTTAATTGACTTTGATTGAGCATGCCTTATAAGTGCAGATTCCATTAGGTGGCTTGATTTACTTTCTATGCTTGATATCCTACAATGTTACAAATTTTTAGCACTTAAGAATGCATTTATGTGTGTGTATGTAGTTCCTCTTGCTTATCAAATTTTAAAACACCAATAGTAAATCAGTAAGCTCATTGTACTTGGGTACATCTACGATGAAGTTCCATCACCTTTAAATTGCCTCTACTAATCAAATTTATTATTAAATGCTATAAAACCCAATTCATGCAACTTTTACTTCTTATCTCAAGCTAAAATTGTTTTTTTTTTTCCGTATGAACTTTATTGCTTCCTGACATTTGTTTTCTATGGAACTAATACATAACATAAAGCTCTGGTTAGGAATTTTTATGGCTCTAGAGGAAAACTTAATGAACATGACAACTTCATACAGAAGAACCGTTTAAAAATTTATCGAGTTACATTGAATTTTAGTCATGCGTCATTAGTATCGCAGCTGATAATCCTATGTTATCGCACTTTTATTATTTCAATAATCTATGTCTTAGCCAACTTTAGGATTTCTGCAGCACCCAAAATGATTTTTTTTGCACTGAAATTTCATACATCATGTATAAATTCACATTTAAGATTTACAATAGGCACCATATTTATTTTGAGATTATGCAAGTAAATGACGTCCACAACGATCGGGTATAAAGCTATGTATCAATTTTGATGTATTTCAGTTGTACTTCCATTGTTTTACTGCCTTACTATCGATAAAGTAATGGAATCAAGCTTGAGAGTTGTCGAATGGTTCTGTTTATAAATGTTTTCTGATACTATCAAAGTAAATAATCTATGCAAGAGGTTCTGTTTTCTTCATATAAGATAATTCTCTTCAAGTAAGACTCATGATTTCTGACTTTGATTATTTAACACAGGTTTGAATGCAAGATGATAAATACCACCAGTTAGTTTGCTATAACTCTCTATAGTGAATGCTATACAACCAATGCTCGGACCTTGGATAGAAGTGATGCTAGAGGACAGCACTTCGGTTTATTGATCCATTAGAAATACCAATTTTGGTTCAATTTAAAAGTAAGAAACATAAAATGTTTTGTGTTACTACCCTAATAGTAAGCTGCGAACAATCAAAGTTTAGAGTTGCACTGAATCCATTTAACTTAGATCGCGGCAGAATCCTTTTCTATTCCATAGATGGAGCCGAGCCATATATAATTATTTAACTATAAAATTCATAGAATTGCATTGTATAGTGGTTATGATATAGTTTTCTTATTAAGTATTCATTAATTTAAAGGAAAGTATTGTAAGACTAGAAGGATCAATGTAAACATTTATATTATTACCGACACTATTATGTTTGCATCTTCTCTCACTGACTGTTCTTTGAATATGCGATGTGTGTATGAGTGTAACTTTAGTTTAAATTGAGTAAATTGTTTATGCAATTCACTAAAGCATTGTGTATGTTTATAAATTATGCTCTACATTGTCATTCATTTCATTACCTAAACTCTTTTAGAAAAATGTTTATTTGCTTCATATTAGATAGAAGTTCGGTTAATGTTTGATTAATGCATTAATTGATCCTACTGCTTTTCTTGCAGTTGCATTATTCACTTTTCTTTTATAAGTTATGTTCAGTTTAAGTGGACAAAAAGTTACCAAGATAACAGCAGTACCATTGATTTACACGGTTAAAGAACGCTAAAATACATTGATAACTACTGATGGAAACGATAACGTATTAAGTCACGAACAATTTCATTGGTTCAGAAGTTACCACTTGGAGCTTCTATTGACATTTGCAGTCATAAAAACTGCCAGCGGCTCTAATGGAATCATTAAGTGATGCATCCCAAACTGGCCATTATAATAATTTATCAGAAGCCACTTTTCAAACTACAAAATATAAACATATAAACATGGTTGTATATCAGAGTCACATTTAAAATTTAAAATTTCAAAAAGCCACTGTGAAAATATTGTTCATTGATTTCCATTGTTAATAGAATTGTGAAGTGATGATGTATGCTCACAATCTGCGTTTGCTATAGAGCATATACATGTAAAAGTAAAAATATTATCTCCGTTTCGAATAGTATAAAAAACGAATGATAAAACTACGAATGCTTTCAAGTTATTGGCTCTATAAATGTTCTTCATTTGTTCATGTCTTCTCGATCGTTGCTTAAGATTCGGTTTATGCCGACTATGGTGCTACCAAATATACTTGCACGGGTGCAACTATAAATGCATGTATGTTGCGATTATATGCAAGTCCACGTAATTTTGTCTTACCAAATTTTGCAAGAAGGTAGCCAGGACTACGATTCTAAAGCAAACCGTACCCACGTACGAAATTTACCTTGAATAATTTATAGAAATAGGTGTGTGTGCATTTATGCAAAGTAAAGGCAATTGACATCTAAGTTGTGATTATATTATTATGAACCGGTTTGGTCAGTTAATTCGGTTCTAATCGAACATTGTTCACCCCTATATGCACGTAGTGATTAAATGCGGTTCATCATTTCAATGTCAACTGGGTACTAAGTTGTGCCTCACAACTCAAGGCCGAGTTGTGACACATTCAAACTTTTTGCGCATTATTTTATCTTCAATCTTTGGTTAAGTAATTGGCATCTCATCAGCTAACCACATGACTCGCTACCAGGTCATAGGCTCTAAGTCGGCACAATGAGTTCATTATTTTATTTACTGAATTCTTCTTATTTCCGACTACCAATAGCATTTCATTTATTAAATATATTATGTCTAATTAATTATGAATTTGGGTACATATTCATTAAGGAAGTTTTTACTATATCTCTAAACAAAATTGTGTACATGCTTTAAAAGATGTTATAAAGTGGATTGTTGAATTAATACATACACATTACGATTAGATGTAGGTCCACCTGGTCATTTATTAAATAGATGAATAGGTAACCGCTGATAAAAAGAACAAAAGGAAGTCATTTTACAATTTACTATTATTAAAGGGATGGAAACAGTTTAGCCTATGTCACGAATGTCGAACAAAAATTCGTTTTTGGATGCCACTTTCGCAATTTATAACAAATGTACAATTAACTTTTTATATTGTTCAAATCCATCGTCACTCTTGACCAAACGCTCCATGTTCTGTACTTAATATATAATATAGTTTTGTCTGCATGCATAGCTCAGTTTGTCAGGGATACCTAGCGATCATGAAACAAAGTTCATTGAGGTCGCAGGTTCGAGTCTTAGAAAGCTGCACTGTATAACCCTTAAGTCGTGAATCGGTTATCTCCAACTATCTACCAATGAAATTTTACTACCAAATTTTCGCTGCACTGCTAACAAATCAACATGAAATAAATATTTTGTGACTACCAAAACATTTACAATGCACATCCGTTCACTCTTTTTTTATTAAATAAATGTAAATATTTCTAACTATTAGATGCACGTACGTACAGTTTATACTAAATATTTCTTATTATTAAATAAAATAGTAATTTGAAAGCATAACGAAAGAGTGGTAAAGAAACAATTAATCACTGATGTATTTAAGTACATTTTTGCATACAGCCCACATTAACTAAAAAAGCATGTGCATGTAAAAGTACAAGTATTATTTCCATTTTCAATAGTATAAAATAAACTAAAACAAAAGAAACAAATGATAAAACTATGAATGTTTTCAAGTTACCGGTTCCATGAATATTCTTTAAATATCTCAGTCTTCTCGGACGTTGCTTCAGGTTTTGTTTATGCTTACGATGGTACCGTCAAATCTACTTCTATAGATACAACTATAAATGCATGACATTGTGATTAAATGCAAGCCCACCTGGGCGTGCATATATACTCGTGTACATTATGTCAATTCATGTTTGCACTATTTATAGCAACTGTATAACTCATATTTTTTCAAACGTGCAGGAGGACGTGGACTTGGCCGATTCTGATGTTTCAGTTGTCTGTCGCCATTGGAGCAGCAAAATTGCAAAAAACTATCGCGAAACGATTAACAACATCAAAACATTGGGAAAGAGGGCTCATTGGATGAGTGAAGCTGTTTTTGATGAGTTCGCCACCTGGTGGAGCAACGAGGATTTTGTGGTAAATCTCTATCATATATTTAATTTAAATTGTTTGAGGCAAATAATATATAAATAATTAAAACTGTCAAAACAATTTTTGTTTTCAATTTAAATTTGCAGAGGCAGTCCGAGAGGAATTCTGCAAACAAGAGCAGGAACCCCGTTACACATCGCGGTGGTTCCAAGTCTTTCCAGCATCACCGGGAAGATTTGGTATAATTATTAAATAAGACAAATAGTTAATTATCTTAAGTTTTAATTTGTTAAATTATAAATAATGTATATTTATATGTGCATATTTCAGGAGAGACAATGCGGGGGGGGGGGCTGTTAGTTATTGGGATGTGTTTACCCATACGCATGCATTGACTCAGGTCGATGATTCCGGCGTAGTTTCTTACTCTTGGGACCACGATGACAAAGCGCGTGCTGCCTATGTAAGTATAACATAAGTAACTAAAACTTACAAGTTAATTGAAATAACATAATTAACTAAATTCAATTATATTTTGCATGACAGCAAAGTTTCAGGAAGCGCGGACAGCCTTACTTGAGAGTACGGGACGAGCTCACTTGACCCCCGATGAGGAGGACGCCATTTTTGAGTCCGCCATGGATCCAGTGACCAGCGGCAGACGCTACGGATATGGAAGCCAATCAGTTAGTTAATTTGCAATTATTTTAATACTAATTTTTTAGTGCAGTTGATAATTTAAATTTGTTTAAAGGTTCAGACAGCCCAAAAACAATATCAAAGGGCTCAAGATAAAGAAGAGATTGCGCAGCTACGAGCCGAGCTTGCTGAGATGCGGGAACGCAATTTGCTGCATGAAGCGAGGACGGAGGAGTTGAACCGGCGTATGGCGGAGTTCATCGCACAGTATGGACAGCCTCCTTCATCTGGTGGTTCTGGTGCTGAGTGATTTAGGTATGTTTTGTTATTGGCATGTATATTTTGGAATTGGTGAGAATTTGATACATTTTGATGTGATGGTTTGTGTATATTTGGATTTCATACATTCTGATGGTTTGGTTGTGGATGTTGGTTTGGATTTGTTGATGTTTGTTTGGATTTTTTAATGATGGTTATATTGTGTTTTGTTTGGTTGTTGGTTTATGTTGAAATATATGTAAGATTTGGTGTTATATATATATATATATATATATTGGATATAGTTGTTATATGTATATGCTCGAAATGGAGCTGTTTTGATATAATTGTGGTTATGTGTGGCTGGAAGCAAGCACCGCTGCTTTTATATATATAAAAAATACCCAGATTTGCAACGGCTTTCAACGGCTACCAAAGGCCAATTGGCCATTTTACTCCAACGGCTTCCAACGGCGTCCAACGGCATATTCCAACGATTTCCAATGGCATGTTGGTCAACAGGCTTTGCCACGTTGGCAAATTTGCCATTGGAAACCGTTGGTATATCCACGTTGATGCCGTTGGAGGCCGTTGGAAACCGTTGAAGTGTATACCAACGACAATTCCAACGGCCTCCAACGGCTTTCCAACGGCCTTTCGCCGTTGGAAATAGCCGTTTCTCTTGTAGTGTAAGTACAACATTGATTTTAACATATTTCTTTTAAGGGAATATATGTTGCTTCAGGGTATTAGAAATTAGAATAGTTTAGCTATTATGTACCATTACATCTCTACCCACTTTGTTACAGTTGATAATTATTCAAACTAAATTTAATATTCTACAACCAGAAACTAGAAACTCCCATTTGTACACTTAAAATAAATATAAATAAATTATTATTAAAAGGGTCTTATTCGTTGGCTGAAACAAATACTCCAACTTCCATTTGTATGGATAACATGACTTAAAATAGCATTATCAAAAGACTCCCAATTTGATTAAAGAGGTTTTTGATTTGGGTGACCGTTGAATTTTGAGTAGATTTTCAACAAGGAATTGCGGATCATGGTGTAGAAAAATTACATTCTATGGACGGTTGCTGAAAATTTTCTTGTCCCTTAACAGAATTTAGAGTCAAAATAAAAATAAATTACTAACTGAAAATGTCTTAAATGCGTATCTCAGCTCTTTGTAAGTTCCTATATGATGAAGCACTCACCTCCTTAGGTCGCGGCCGACCTACCCTAGGTCGTGAATGACCTAACGCGATTTTCCGAAGCCCTAGATCGCGCCTCCTCTTCGTATATCGCAAGCGAGCTAGCGCCTCCTCTCGTATGTCACGAACGAGCTATGCTCCCCACCTCCACTGTAAATCGCGAGCGCGCGAAGCTTCTGAAGGTCGCGAACGACCTATGCTTCATCGCGAATTCCAGCTACCAAAGTCGCGTTCTTCTTCCAGCCTAGGTCGCTCCATTCCACCCCTCCAGATCGCAAACTCCGACCCATCTTTGAATCGCAAGGTTCAGAGCATTTAGGTCGCGAATGACCTTTCCAGCCTAGGTCGCGGCTGCTACATCGCGAAGTCTTAGGTCGCGTACGAAGTCCAGAAGGTCGCGAATTACTTTATTGATAATGGATCTTAGGTCGCAAAATTTTAGGTCATTTGTGGTGTTTTGTGCTTAGGTCGTAGGTCGTCGAGTTAGGTCGCTGATGATCTAGCGTGTGTCGCTGTGTGTTAGCTCGTGTTTGGAGAGTCTGTGTTGTGTTGTAAAGGCTATAAATAGCGGGGTTGAGTCATTTGTAATTGTTGTTATTGAATTTTGAATAAAATTTTGTTTGTGAAGCTTTGTGCCTCCATTAAATTGGTAGTTGAGTGTTATCTCCTATCTCCACTTTTGGTATTCGAGTGCACTCGAATCAACGAACGTTGAAGCCAATTCGCGGAATCAAGTGCGCTTGATCAATGCTCAAAGAATTGTAGATCTTTCTTCACGGTATCGTGCGCAATCAACGTGTTGAAGATTGCTAAAATCCGGTATCTTTGTGATCAACGGATTTGGGCCTTATGGTATTCTTAAATCCATCGATTTATCAACGATTCACCGATTATTTCCGCTAATCGTGTGAGATCCTGGACGGATTCGATTTACATCGTCGAATTTGCTTCCCATGCCACGTCAGTTTGGTATCAAAGCTAGATCGCAAGAAGTTTGTATCATTTGGAGAATTGGGTTTCGAGAATTTGTAGTTTGGAGTTCAGATTTGCAATTGTTGAGAAGTTTGGTGTTCATCGTGAAGTAGCAACAAGTTGGGAGTTTCGATCCATATCGTTTTGGATCGAAGTTCGGAAAGTGTTTGAATTTTTTGAATTTGTTTGAAGTTTAATCATGCCACCGAGACGATCTCAACGTCATCGCAATATTAATGCTTTGTATGGAAGAGAAGAGGCCGATGAAATGGAGCAACGAATCAACGAGAGTTTCACTGAGAAGTTGAATGAAGGGATTGGTCGATTAGAGAGAATGATGCTTGAAATGAATCAAAGTAGAAGAAGGGTTTCACCTGAATCGAGTCATGGGGGAAATAGAGTTTCACCACATTCAGATAGGGAGAGAAGAGAAGATCATGATCGTAGAAATGTTGACGATCGTGATAGAAATGTTGATGAACGAAAGCGGAGGAATGTAGATCGAAGAAATATTAGTGGTAGAAATGGTGGTAGAGATATTGGTGGTCATGAACGACATCGATATGCATCAGATTTTGATGAGGAGTTTGATGGTGGTAGTGTTCATAGTCGAAATCGAAGCCAAGGAAGAAATCATTCAGAGTATGATCACAAATGGGAGTCCGGAATGAAAATTGAAATTCCAGAGTTTAAGGGTAGTATGCAGGCTGAAGAATTTCTAAATTGGTTATCTAATGTCGAAGAGATCTTTGATTTCAAGGAGGTTCCGGAAGAACGTAGAGTGAAGTTGATTGCTACTCGTTTAAGAGGGAGAGCCATGGCGTGGTGGCAACAGACAAAACTTACACGAGAATGGATAGGGAAGTCAAAGATTGTTTCATGGGGAAGGATGAAGAAGTTAATGAAAGCTACTTTCTTACCTTACAATTATCAATCTCTTATGATCAACGCTTACAAAATCTAAGGTAGGGGACAAAGACTGTTAGTGATTATGCTGATGAGTTTTATCAACTAATTGCTCGAAATGACATCATGGAGACGGAAGAACAGTTGACCGCTAGATTTGTTGGAGGGTTGAGAATGCAGATTCAAGATATGGTAAATATGTTTGATCTGAGATCTAATGCAGAAGCACACCAGAAGGCGTTAGCTTGGGAGAAGCAAGGCAGAAGAGGAGGTGGTGTGTTTACAAATTCCAATAATCAAGTGAAGGGAACTAGTGGCAATACTACTGTTTCAAAAGATGTTACTAAACCGGTTGTCAATGAGGTTGTAAAGACCAAGGTCAACAATAGTATCAAGTGCTTTAATTGTCAAAAATTTGGTCACAAGAGAAATGAATGTCTAAAGCCAAAGAAGCGGGCGATGATTGCTGAGATTGAAGATGAGGATGCAGAAGCTGAATGTTCCAATTCACCATATGTTGAGGAGGAAGAAGAATTGTCGGGAGATGAGGGTTGTAATTTGATGACGAGGAGGTCGTGTTTGAAACCAAAGCAAGAGGATGATTCAAGTTGGTTGATGAGTAATATTTTCCAGTCAACTTGCACTATTCTGGGAAAGGTTTGCAAGTTTATTATAGATGCGGGCAGTTGTGATAATATTATTTCTACAGAGGCTGTGAAGAAGTTAGCATTGAAAACAGAGAAGCATCCAAAACCTTACAAGTTAGCTTGGTTGAGGAAGGGTTGTGAAGTGAAGGTTTGTCGAAGGGCTTGTGTGAATTTTTCGATTGGGAAGAAATATAAAGATAAAATTTGGTGTGATGTTGTGGATATGGATGTATGTCATCTGTTGTTGGGGAGACCGTGGCAGTATGATAGGGCTGTGCAACATGATGGTCGTACCAATAGCTACAGTTTCATGTTTGAAGGCACAAAAATCACTTTAGTTCCTAAGAAGCGACAACAAGAAGAAAACAAGATGGAGGAGATTGAAGAATTAAAAACTGTGTTGACTTTGAAGGAGTTTGTTAAAGAGGTGGAGGAGGAACCTGAAGTGTTTTTATTGATTGGACGTGAGAGTAGTGAAGTGGTGGAAGTTCCTGAAGAGGTAAAGCCAGTGCTGGAAGAATTTGAAGATGTATTCCCTGAAGAGCTGCCAAAAGAATTGCCACCGTTGAGGGACATACAACATCAAATCGATCTAGTGCCAGGTGCTGTTTTACCGCATAGGCCACATTATCGTATGAGTCCGAAAGAACACGAGGAGTTGAGAAGGAAGGTGGAAGAGTTGCTTGAGCAAGGGCGTGTTCAGGAGAGTCTTAGTCCATGTGCAGTACCAGCATTGTTGGTGCCGAAAAAGGATAGAACGTGGAGGATGTGTACCGATAGTCGGGCATTGAACAAGATTACTGTCCGATACAGGTTTCCTATGCCTAGATTGGATGATTTGCTAGACCAATTGAATGGAGCTACTATATTTTCTAAGATTGATCTGAAGAGCGGTTATCATCAAATTTGAATTAGACCAGGTGATGAATGGAAAACAGCGTTCAAGACACGGGAGGGGTTGTATGAATGGCTGGTTATGCCGTTTGGTCTTTCGAATGCACCTAGTACGTTTATGCGGGTGATGAATCAGATCTTTAGACCATTTATTGGGAAGTTCGTGGTGGTGTATTTTGATGATATACTGATATACAGTGGAAGCCCAGAAGAACACTTGCATCATCTGAGAAAAGTGTTGATGATACTACGACAGGAACAATTTTATGCTGCAACAAAGAAATGCGTGTTCATGACGCCTAGTGTTTTATTTTTGGGATATGTTGTATCAGAAGGAGGTATACAGGTGGATCAGAATAAAGTTGAAGCAATCAGAAATTGGCCACAACCCAGAACAATAACAGAAGTTCGAAGTTTTCATGGGTTGGCTTTATTTTATCGAAGGTTTATTCCACACTTTAGTAGTGTGATGGCGCCTGTTACTGATTGTATGAAGGGCAAGCAGTTTTCATGGTAAGAGGAAGCAGGGGTTGCTTTTGAACAAATCAAGGAACTCTTGACGTCAGCACCAATTTTAGTATTACCAGATTTTCAGTAGTTGTTTGAGCTACATACTGATGCATCTAAGGTTGGGATTGGAGGGGTGTTGAGTCAGAGGGGGTGTCCTATTGCATATTTCAGTGAGAAGCTATCGGGTGCGAAGATGAGATATAGTACTTATGACGTGGAATTTTATGCTATCGTGCAAGTTGTGAAACACTGGAGACATTATCTATTTCAGAAGGAGTTTGTGTTATATACTGACCATGAGGCGTTGAAACATCTACAAGGTCAGGACAAGATTTCAGCGAGACATGCATCATGGATTGCGTATCTACAACAGTTTACTTTTGTCGTAAAGCACAAATCCGGGGTGTCGAATCGTGTAGCTGATGCTTTAAGCAGGAGGAATCATTTGTTGACAACGATGAAGGTTGAAGTGACAGGATTTGAACAATTTCCAGAGTTGTTTGAAGAAGATCCTTACTTTGCGAAGTTTGTTGAGAAAGTCAAGGATGGGAGTACTGATGAGTTTGTGTTGGTAGACGGATTCTTATTCAAGGGGAGTCGATTATGCGTACCAGATTGCAGTTTACGGATGAAAATTGTGAAGGAGCTACATGAAGAAGGCCATATGGGTAGAGATCGTACATTGCAATTGATTTCGCACGTCAATGAGAAACGAAGTTGAGAGATTTATGGAGAGATGCCATATCTGTCGAGTTTCAAAGGGAACAGCTACGAATGCGGGATTATATATGCCATTACCGGTGCCTACCAGACCATGGGTTGATATCAGCATGGATTTCGTTTTGGGTTTGCCTAGAACTCAATGGGGGAATGATTCTATATTTGTTATGGTGGATAGGTTTTCGAAAATGGAACATTTCATAGCTTATAAAAAGACAGCTGATGCCGTCCGAGTTGCTCAATTATTCTTTAAAGAAGTGTATTAATTACATGGGCTACCTGAATCTATAGTTTCGGACAGGGATACTAGATTTCTGAGTCACTTTTGGCTAAGTTGGTTGAAGATGGTGGGAACGAAGCTGAAATTCAGTAGTGCTTATCATCCGCAGACGGATAGACAAACTGAAGCTGTGAACAGATCCCTAGGTAATCTGTTGCGATGCCTCGTGGATGGTAATTTAAAAAGTTGGGATTTGAAGTTGTGTCAAGATGAGTTCGCACACAATCACGCAGTTAACCGGAGTACAGGTTTCAGTCCATTTCAAATTGTATATTCAAGCTTGCCAAAGGGACCGTTGGATTTAACGACAGTGCCATATTAGAAGGGAGTCGTTAAGCGGGCTAGTGATTTGGTGAATGAGTTACAGGAATGCCACAAAGTTGTACAGAATGATTGGAGAAGACGAATGAGAAGTATAAACAAATGGCGGATAAGAAACGAAGAAGTGTTGTCTTCAAAGAAGGAGATTTTGTATATGCCGTTTTGACGAAAGATCGTTTTCCGGTTGGAACTTACAACAAGTTGAAAGCTCGGAAGATTGGTCCAGCAGAAATCTTAAAGAAGATAAATGATAATGCATACCGGTTAAGGTTGCCGGAAGAGGTTCATACTTCTGATGTTTTCAATGTTAAACATTTGATTCCGTATTATGGAGAGGAACTTGTCGAAGGTGACGAGGGTGTGAATTCGAGGACGAATTCCTTCCAACAAGGGGAGGATGATGAAGCACTCGCCTCCTTAGGTCACGGCCGACCTACCCTAGGTCGTGAACGACCTAACGCGATTTTCCGAAGCCCTAGATCGTGCCTCCTCTTCGTATGTCGCAAGCGAGCTAGCGCCTCCTCTCGTATGTTGTGAACGAGCTATGCTCCCCACCTCCACTGTAAATCACGAGCGCGCGAAGCTTTTGAAGGTCGCGAACGACCTACGCTTCATCGCGAATTCCAGCTACCAAATTCGTGTTCTTCTTCCAGCCTAGGTCGCTCCATTCCACCCCTCCAGATCGCAAACTCCGACCTATCTTTGAATCGCGAGGTTCAGAGCATTTAGGTCGCGAACGACCTTTCCAGCCTAGGTCGCGGCTGCTACATCGCGAAGTCTTAAGTCGCATACGAAGTCCAGAAGGTCTCGAATTACTTTGTTGATAAAGAATCTTAGGTCGCAAAATTTTAGGTCGTTTGTGGTGTTTTGTACTTAGGTTGTAGGTCATCGAGTTAGGTCGCTGATGATCTAGCGTGCGTCGCTGTGTGTTAGCTCGTGTTTGGGGAGTCTGTGTTGTGTTGTAAAGGCTATAAATAGCAGGGTTGAGTCATTTGTAATTGTTGTTATTGAATTTTGAATAAAATTTTGTTGTGAAACTTTGTGCCTCCATTAAATTGGTAGTTGAGTGTTATCTCCTATCTCCACTTTCGGTATTCGAGTGCGCTCGAATCAATGAACGTTGAAACCAATTCGCGGAATCAAGTGCGCTTGATCAACGCTCAAAGAATTGTAGATCTTTCTTCACGGTATCGTGCGCGATCAACGTGTCGAAGATTGCTAAAATTCGGTATCTTTGTGATCAACGGATTTGGGCCTTACGGTATTCTTAAATCCATCGATTTATCAACGATTCACCGATTATTTCCGCTAATCGTGTGAGATCCTGGACGGATTCGATTTACATCGTCGAATTCACTTCCCACGCCGCGTCATTATAGACGCTGATATATTTCATGTAATTACTTCTCTATTTGTTAAAGTACCTCCTAATTCTCAAGTAGTCAAATAAACGAAAGAAGCAAACATGATGTCTGGGAGGATTTCGAATCAACAGCTTCATAGCTTAAATGAGCTTATGATTAACAAACACGCATGCACTTTGTGCCCAACTAGAGTTGATCATTTTATGTATATGGCCAAAACAAACACATATTTCAGCAAGCAAGCTTACAATTTACATTTTAGGTAATGAATAAATGCACAAGAAGAAATTGCCATGCTTGCACATGATTTTTGTTTCAGACATTTAAGTTATGTAAGAATCCGTACAAATGAAATTTTTCTAAATTTTGTTAAACAGGTATTCTAATCATACATTACAAATAAATATAAAATCATTAATAAATTTATATTAATTTATTACTTGATCAATGATACTAACTTTCTACTTCTATATGATACCTTTAACAGAGTTCAAGTTTCTACATCCAACTATCTTCCTCGGTTGTAATCTTGCATTCTCTATCGCACTTATATCTACATTGTATAAACAAAAATATACGTTTTCACTATGGATCGAGTAATGAAAGCAGCCTCACAGAGGGTAGTTGTGAAATATACTTATATCTACATGGTATATTTAAAATACAACTGCAGATCAAGTTCTCTCCTAAACATGCTTATAGTGTTTAATCTGAATACTAATCAACCATAGAGCATATACTTTTGTTCAATCAACACATACTTTACTCCAAACAGTAATGCTCTGCTTTTTCAATCAATCAAGTAAATTATTATTGACTCATCTACTTGGCATAGTATATAATATAAACAGATGATCGGCAATTGCAACAAGGCTAGCACAAACAATAATAGAAATTGTGAGAAAATATACTAACCCATGAAATGAGGAAATGTGCCGTTAAATGGAGAAATCCCATTTGTTGTGATTGTGTAGGCATGGTGGCTTGTGTAGGCATGGTCTCCTGTGTAGGCATGGTGGACTGATCAGGAATATAAGGCGATGTTAGCACAGCTGGTTGCGAAGACACTGCAACACGATCAATTGTCTGCGCATGTACAGTGGACTGCATAAGTATACCAAGGGACTGCTTTAATTTATCCAACACCCTATTTAAAGATAATACATGCATTAAAACAAACAACTACATAAACATTCAACATCAATTGCATATTTAGAATTTATGGCTCTAACCGTTGAACAATTTCTTCCAATGAAAATTGTGTATGTAATGGTTGAGTAGATGGAGTTGAAGGAGATGTACATCCTTGATGAGCATTGGCAAAAGAAGACCTAGAAACTCTACGTAAACTACTAACGTCTACATGAGGCGCTCCATACAATTTTCCTTTTGCAAGTTTATACTGCTTGATATCTTGCTCGAATTGTTAGCAATAGATTGGATATGATTATAACCAAGGGATAATACTAGCTCGATGACTTACCGTACTATGATAATCATTGGTTTAATATATGTATTTATAAATCATGTTAAATTTATCAATTGATATAATTTAAGGTTCACTACTGATATAGGGATACAAAGATGTACTACAAATTCTAATTTCGGTAGCACACAAAATCATAAAAATTGGTGTGTATAGGTAAAGCTTAGAATTTCATCGAACCGTAGTGCATAGCTGAAATATATTAGCAACAACGTCACAAACACTATAGTTTTTGACATATTGTTTTCAACGGTATTTATAAACAGCTGCTAAGAGGTAGGAATGAAATGCTGCCACAGCAATAGTATACCATGGCTACCACGACAACAGCACATAACTGCAGTTGAGGCAATAATGACCAATTCCTCTTCTAGTGACGTGTAAAGTGATATGATACACACACATCTTATTAGTTTTATCTATTTATTAATTCAAAATTTTTAGCATAAATACTTAACTAGCATAGTTAGTAGTTTATTAGATGAAAAACGATTTGAAGAATATTTGACTTACAACTTGTTCATTATGCGAGGCTATCGAAACTAAACCAGCACAATGACGAGTAAATATCCCTTCTTTAGATGTAAGCCAATTCTTTCGCATTGTTTATCTTCTTTTCTGAAATTCCTCTTGCGCCCAAAGAATATCAATCTTCTCGTTCCATATATCATGACGAATCCAAACTGGTGGAAGATCCTTTCATTCTGCTATACTTGTTGTCTTATTAGTTATTTTTGCTGCTTCTCATGCACAATTTATTTTTTTTCCTTAAATTGTCTTTTGTTGTCGTCTCTCATATTCTTTGGATTGTTGGTTCATGAGTTTCATCATATGAGCAATGCCTCTGCATAAATGATCTTATTATGCTCAAGAAACACACATATGAGACTAATACATGACTAATAAAGCCGCATATTAATATTATGTTGCACAATCTAGTTTCAGTTGATCTAGTTAAATAAATTGTAATTCTTTTCTTTTATGAAGCAATTTGAAAATAAATAATGCAAGATTATTCAAGTTAGATTTGAACAAGTATGACTAGCTAGGTGGTTGTTTGAATATTTCTTTGATTATTATTTAGCATGAACTAGATATACTTACTAGCATTCACAAAAAATGAAAGAAAGTTCATACTTAAAATAAAATTTATTTGTACATGAAGTTGATATTGTTGAACACCTGAGAACTATACCTAAACTTGTTGAGACAAGCGCTCATGAAAAAACAACAATGATATAAATAAACTTACAGCTTGTTATGGAAAAACTAAATGGATAAAGAAGCGATTCCTTAAACTCATCAAAGAGTACGCATAATTTCTGGAGGTACCGACTTAAATCCAAACCATGGTCCAGTAAACTGTCTAGACCATACTTGCCCAATTATAGCGAGGCCTTTTGGTTGAGGAAACTAAAAGAAAAAATGTTAGATACATTAATTCCTTCAATGGTCTATTGCTAATAAATAGGTATTAAAATTTATTATAAAAAAATTATTATCAATTGTATTTCCATTCCAATGGAGGTTTCTTTGTAATAGGATCAACTGCAGGATTATAACCTTGAGTGGGAATGGTTTCAAATTCTTCTTCTTCAACTTGTTCGTCCCCCTCGTCAACATTGGTTGTCCTTGTTTGCACCAAAATTGGTCACAACACTCTTCGGGAGTCTTTGAAGAGATAATAATGAATAATACAAATTGAAAATGAGGATTATCTAACAAAAACTCCAAACAACAGTAATGTAAATGTGTAAACAAGCGTTTTAGAGTGGTTTGGCTTGTCGCCTACATCCACTATGAAGTTTTTTGCAGTTTTATTGCTTCTCTTTCAATGATTACAAGCAAGTACAGCAAACAACAGCAAGTTACAACTGGAAATTCGAAATCAACAGCAAAAGTATGATGTAGGTCTTGATCCGGCAGAGTTTCGGCGCTTGAGAATCCAAAGATCCTTTTTATGTAGGCTCTGGGGCTTTATTTATAGGCGTAGGAGGCTGAGACTTGGCTAAAATGTCGGGAGACTTTTTCTGGCACGTGAGTGGGCCCACGCGACCAACCTCAGGAAGTTTCGACTCAATTGGCGATCAATACGAAGTCATTTTGTATCGATCAAGATATCGTCCAATCGAGATGAAAATTGGTGGAGACATTCCTTAGCATGTGTGCAATCTCCAGTGAAAATTTCATGGCATTTGGATCGGTGGATTGCGAGATATGGTCGATACGAAACGAGTATTCTCGAGTAGCTGTTTGGTTCGAATCGATTCGTTCGAATCGATTGCTTTGAACCGATGGTGGCATGCGCCTTCGTGATGACGTGGAGCACAATCTTCGCCTCGATCTGGTCTTTGCTCCGAGTTGACCACGTCGACTCCATATATCTCGGCTCGTTCATATTGAGGGATGACACGTCATCTAGGTCGTTGCCTTGATTGATTCGAATGAAGGCTTCACTCATGGGTTCAAACAGCAGTTATTGATGGAGTCGAACAACCGATGGTCGATGGATACGAACTAGCCTTTCTTTGATGGATACGAGCCATGTAGCTTCTCCATGGATATGAGGCCAATCGATGCGAAGTTGAGCCTTCGATGAATACGAAGAGAGGCTTCTATGATGGATGCGAAGCAGATATTGGCCGATCGCTACGAAGCGATTCATCTGCTGATGGGTACGAAGTCCATCGATACGAACTCGATGGATTCAAACACTGCCAATCCTGATCGATACGAACTCATGGGAGTTGACCGATACGAAGTAGGTTATTTTCCAATGGATGCGAAGTGGGATTTCTGCCGATGGGTTCGAATGAGACCGAGTCAAACCGAGGCACTTCGACGGATTCCAAGTCGCTGGAACCTGATCGATACGAAAGTGATCGATCCGAATTGCGGCACTTCGATGGATACGAAGTTGTTGAAACCTGATGGATACGAATGGGATCGATTCGATCCGGAGTTCGATAATGGATACGAAGTCATCCATAGTGATGGATGCGAAATCTGGGCCATTCCCTCTAGATTGAATCGATCATAACGTTAGCGTATGAACTCGGATTGACTTGAAATTTGAGATGCTGACTTCTATGGCTTTGCTTGTCATGTCCTATCAATTGTAGCTCAATCTGGACTCGGGTAAAATTCAGCGATATCCGTAGTGAAGCAAAAGATAACCAATGCTTGAGATGAACTGTCTTTTGTTTTCGATCGATCTTTTGGTATCACGGCTTTGCCAAAAAAGAGATAACATTTGCCCCCAAAGTACGTCTTATGGAAACATGACGTGCTTTGAAAAGCTGCAGTCTTTACTCTGAACAGTCGTTGCTCTTTTGTTGAAGGTTGTAACCTTGCGTTGATATAACTGATCGCTGTATAATAGTGCTTAGCTGTTTTTCGTTGTAATCGTAATGAGATGAGTATTCGATCCCTGTGAATGTCGAAAATCGAATATTAGTCCGACATACATGTATATATGTTAACTTGACTCTCGTTAACGTTGAGTGTTCATGAGTCGTTGTCAGTTTAGTTTGTTATCGAATTTCGTATCAATTCTCTCCTGAATCGATATGAAATTTGAGTTGTAACAACGTTTGATGGTTGTTTTTAACTACCCTCTTGTATCGATCCTCTCCTGAATCGATGTAAAATTTGAGTTGTAACAACGTTTGTCAGTTGTTTTAGGAAGTTCCTTCGTATCGATCCTCTCCTGAACCGATATAGAAGGTTGAAAGATTGACTTTGCATCGGTAAATGGAGAACTCGGTGGATACGAAATGCTCATTTATATCGATGCTTAATGACTCTAACAGGTCTTTGTTGTGTTGTCCGTAACGATGCTAATGTTTATATACTGAAGGATACGAAATAGCTGTTCGTATCGATGGGCAGTGCACAAATTATGATGGATACGAAATTTCTGTTCGTATCGATGTGCAGTGGATGGAGTTGTGAACTTGTTGACGCGAACATGGACTTCGAGTTGATGTTTTCACTGTCCACTTTGAACCGAAGGGAATCTTTGGTCAGATGGAAAGGTAAAGAACGAATCGATCTGGGGGCATGCGTTCGAAACGACGAAGATAGTGATATTTCTCCTTGAATTTCGCATCGATCCTTGGAGTATTCTAATGGAGGTGAAGCAGTTCGTACCGATTATGACGGTGGTGGATCGTATCGATATGGAATGATCGATACGAAATATGAGTAACTAGTCGTTTCGAAGTTCTCAGCTTTTGGTCGATACGAACGATCGATACGAAAAGTATCGATTCGAACATGAGCTATGTAAAGCTGAGAGCTTCCTGATTGGTACGAACTAGGCAACCAAGGATAGATTCGAAGTCATCTTTCTTTAACCGATATGAATTCGAACTTGTCAATCGATTCGGAACGTACCCCCGGGATCGATACGAACACGTATCCTGATGGATTCGAACAAGCTTCTGATGATCGATTCAAACCCGTATCACGATGAATACGAAAATTTGAACTCTTGATAGCATGACTTCGATGAGCTTCATTCTTGCATATTTTCTTTCATAGGCTATGTACAGATGCAGGCTCGACCCCCTGCTAGTAGGAATTTTTGGAATAACTTGTATATGAATCTTCACATACAGCTAGTTGAAATGATATTTAGTCTCTTTGCTTTAGCTCTCATTTCTTTTGTGCTTAAGTATTTGCAGCATTTGGCGTTCAGTCCAATGTATTTGTGGTGTTTCTACTTTCAAGTTGAGTTCATTTTATTTGCCAAGTCTGAAAATCTTGATTACATGTCGTAATCGATGAATGAGTTGAATTTAGGAATCGCTTCGGTTAGTGATTAACACTTAAGCTTTCTGCCCCCCAGTTCCGGGGAACAACATTTGTATTTCGTTGGTCGATCGCACCTATTGCAAATCTTGAGCACATGTCCATACTCTGGGGACTTAGGATAATCTGTGATCGATAATCTGGTTCGCACTCTGGGAATTCGAGAGTTATCGATGTTTGTAACACAGTTCGTACTCTAGGAACTTTGACTTGGCACTGGCACCCTAATCCACACTCTGAGAATTTGGAGTTGACATTTATATTTTGGTCTGCGCTCCGGGAACCTGGAATTGATGTTTACACTCCACTTCACGCTCTGGGAAGTTGGAGTTGACATTTGTATTTTTTGGTTCACCCTCCGAGAACCTGGAATTGATGTTAATGCTCCGATTCACGCTTTGGGAACTTGGAGTCAACATGTATGTTTGGGTTCGTGCTCTGGGAACCTAGAATTGATGTTTATCTTCCAATTCACGCTTTGTGAACATGGAGCTAGCATTGACGTTTTGGTTCGCGCTCCGAGAACCTGGAATTAATGTTTGTACTCCGAATCACGCTCTGGGAATCTGGAGTTGGCATTTACTTTTCGGCTCGCACTACGGGAACCTGGAATTGATGTTTATACTCTAATTCACGCTCTGGGAACTTGGAGTTAGCATTGATATTTCGGTTGGCACTCCGGGAACCTAGAATTGATGTTTGTACTCCAACTCATGCTCTGGGAACTTGGAGTCAGTCGATAGATGGTCAGTCACACCTATTTGGGCTTTTTATGAATTCGTTCACACTCTGGGAACGATGGATTTGACATTTATACTCTAATTCACACTCTGGGAATTTGGAGTCCGTTCACACCTTGGGAACGATGGATTTATACTCCGATTCGCACTCTGGGAACCTAGAGTCCGTTCACACTCTGGGAACGATGGATTTATACTCCGGTTGACACTCTGGGAACCTAGAGTCCGTTCACACTCTGGGAACGATGGATTTGATGTTTATACTCCAATTCGCACTCTGGGAAAGTGGAGTCCGTTCACACTCTGGGAACGATGGATTTGATGTTTATACTCCAATTCGCACTCTTGGAAAGTGGAGTTAGTATTTATACTCCGGTTCGCACTCTGGGAACCTAGAGTTGTTGTTTGTACTCCAATTCGCACTCTGGGAATTTGGAGTTAGTTGTGGGACTGTCGTGTGTCGGTCCAGTTCAGCCTTTGACGTGATGGCTTGCCCCCGAGCTGAGGTTTCACTTAGTGAGTGGCCGGTCGTATCACAGTCACTCCCTATTTGAATAAATTCCATTGTTTGATGGAACTTAGCTCTTCATGCGTCGTGATTGTTGAATGTTGCATTCGGTGAATCACAGCTCTAGCTTGAAGAGATAATAATTTATTGCTGGAACGGAAAAACATGGCAAAGTCAGTGCCTTATTACAAAATCAAATTTCGAAATGTAAAGGAAATTGCAAAGTATTCATAGACCGAATAAGCCTGTCATGTGCAACAGTGACGAAGGTCGTCGTCGTTCCAGGCTCTTGACAAAGTGGGTCCGCCACTGATGGCGTTTATCACCAATCTCCCGCAGGGACAGGTAGAGTCCTCCTGTCTCGGTCGATCGGGTTCATTGTTTTGATTTGATGGGACCACTCCTCCAGGCTGCGGCGCCCACACAAACTGTTCCAGCTTCCTTTCTCTGATCAGTTTTTCTACGAGATCTTGCAAGTAACGACATTCATTCGTATCGTGCCCGTAGCTTTCATGGAACCTGCAAAATTTTCTCGTCTGGATTTGTCTCTCTGACGACGGTTTTGGATCAGGTTTTTTATATTGAATTGTATTACAGGTTTGTAAATACAAGTTCTCCAGTGATGTATTCAACGGAGTGTAACTGTCAAACATAGGACTCTTGCGCTGTGGGCAGCGGTTCTAATCTCGTTTTCTGGTTTGGTTCACGTTCTCCCTTCGCTGAGTTTGTTTGTTTTGAACGTTCAACTGAACTTTCCTGGAACTCTCACCGGACTATCTGATCGCGACATTGCTTTGGATCCCTTCAGTGCTTGGCCCTGCATTAGTCTGCTTCCTAGACTGTTTCACATCTTCCCTTCTTAGGAATTAAGCCACCTTGGCATGGAAACGGTCCAACGATGCAGGGGGTTTTCTAGCCAACTAGTTGCCAAACTCAGAATCGGGGTCAACCCCCTTAGTCAACGCTATAAGGATGGAGTTATCATTCGAATTGCTGATTTTGGCACATGCAGCGTGGAATCTCTTTAAGTAGTGTCTGAGCGTCTCTCCAGGGGCTTGGGTGACGCTAGACAGGGTGTTGACGTCTTTCGACCTTGCGACGTGCATGCAGAATTGCTCGATGAATTTTGTGGTCAGCTGGTCAAAGGAGGAAATGGATCGAGGTGGAAGTCGAGTGAACCACATAGTAGCGATGCCCCCAAAGGATATGGGAAAACTACGTCACTTCACTGCATCGTCAGCTCTGGCAGCCCTCATTGATCATTCATATTTCAGAATATGTTGGTTGGGGTCGAAGTTTCCCTCGTACGTGGGTTGAGTTGGCATCCTGAATCGCCGTGGGGGTTCAGCAGTAAGAATATCGTCAGTAAAGGGAGTGTGACTTCTAGAGATTCCCCGGTCATCATTCGTTAGAACCTGGCTCTTGCAGATCATCTGACGTATCATGGTCGGAATATCCGGCATTTGTATGTTCTGTGTGGTTTGCGCCGGAGTATGATTGCGTTCCATACTTTGGGGTTGGACCGGATGCTGTCGAGGTCCAAATTTTGCCTTCTTGGCTCATAGTCCTCTGGGACGTATGGCTCAGGAGTACGTCCATGATGACGAAGGTCCAGGTTTGACTGATCTTGGGCATTAACTCCTGGTTCATCCGCGGCGTTAGTGGCGCGGTATTCTGTGGTGTGGTGAGGAGCGGCACCTCCTCGGAAGGAGGGTCCGGTATGGAAACTGGACGATGGGCCAACTCTCAGTTGTCCAACGGTCATTGCCGGTTGATTTCCAGCAGCTTGTATGTGATTCCCCTCTAGCCGGGGTCGTGGAGATCGATGATGAAAGTCAGAAGATGAAAAACTTTCACTGGAGGAGTAAGAAGCATGGTCTCTCTCGGATCTCCTTCGCTTCTGGCGATCCAGCTGGTTGATCAGCTCGGCGTTAGCGTGTAGCTGTTCGGTTAGTTGTTGTCGACTCTGGGTCAGCTCTTGGAGTAGCAACTGGAACTCTTGCCTAGTAACCGGACCTGATGGTTCTGAGTGTCCAGTGGCGTCTTAGTTAGAGGGAGGTAGTGGCACAGGATTCTGTCTATCCTGTTCTTCTTGATTGACAGCATTAGAGGTGGTCCTTGTGCTAACCATCTTGAGGGTTGAATTCCTTTCCTAGACTTTATGCAAATCTGAATAGAAGGGAAGGAACTTGGATTTGATGATCTGGATCTTTCTCTTAGATTTATTCAATCCGGTATCGATGACAGATCCAAAGAGCAGGAGAAAATCTGGGTTCTCTCAGTGAAAGCACCAAAGTGTTTGCATCAAAATTGGTCACAACACTCTTCGAGAGTCTTTGAAGAGATAATAATGAAGAATATAAATTGAAAATGAGGATTATCTAACAAAAACTCCAAAAACAGTAATGTAAATGCGTAGACAAGCATTTTAGAGTGGTCCGGCATGTCGCCTACGTCCACTATGAAGTTTTTTGCAGTTTTATTGCTTCTCTTTCAATGATTACAAGCAAGTACAGCAAACAACAGCAAGTTATAGCTGGAAATTCGAAATCAATAGCAAAAGTATGATGTAGGTCTTGATCCGGCAGAGTTTTGACGCTTGAGAATCCAAAGATCCTTTTTCTACAGGCTCTGGGGCTCTATTTATAGGCGTAGGAGGCTGATACTTCGCTCAAATCTCGGGAGACTTTTTCTGGCACGTGAATGGGCCCACGCGACCAACCTCAGGAAGTTTCGACTCGATTGGCGATCGATACGAAGTCATTTCGTATCGATCAAGATGTCGTCCAATCGAGATGAAAATTGGTGGAGACATTCCTTAGCATGTGTGCAATCTCCAGTGAAAATTTCATGGCATTTGGATCGGTGGATTGTGAGATATGGTCGATACGAAACGAGTATTCTCGAGTAGCTGTTTGGTTCGAATCGATTCGTTCGAATCGATTGCTTCGAACCGATGGTGGCACGCGTCTTCGTGATGACGTGGAGTGCAATCTTCGCCTCGATCCGGTCTTTGCTCCGAGTTGACCACGTCGACTCCATATATCTCGAATCGTTCATATTGAGGGATGACACGTCATCTAGGTTCGTTGCCTTGATGGATTCGAATGAAGGCTTCACTCATGGGTTCGAACATCAGTTATTGATGGAGTCGAACAACCGATGGTCGATGGATACGAATTAGCCTTTCTTTGATGGATACAAGCCATGTAGCTTCTCCATGGATACGAGGCCAATCGATGCGAAGTTGAGCCTTCGATGAATACGAAGAGAGGCTTCTATGATGGATGCGAAGCAGATACTGGCCGATCGCTACGAAGCGCTTCATCTGCTGATGGGTACGAAGTCCATCGATACGAACTCGATGGATTCGAACACTGCCAATCCTGATCGATACGAACTCATGGGCGTTGACCGATACGAAGTAGGTTATCTGCCGATGGATGCGAAGTGGGCTTTCTGCTGATGGGTTCGAATGAGACCGATTCGAACCGAGGCACTTCGATGGATTCGAAGTCGCTGGAACCTGATCGATACAAAAGTGATCGATACGAACTGCGGCACTTCGATGGATACGAAGTTGTTGAAACCTGATGGATACGAACGGGATCGGTTCGAACCAGAGTTCGATGATGGATACGAAGTCATCCATAGTGATGGATACGAAATCTGGGCCATTCCATCTAGATTAAATCGATCATAACGTGAGCGTATGAACTCGGGTTGACTTGAAATTTGAGATGCTGACTTCTATGGCTTTGCTTGTCATGTCCTATCAATTGTAGCTCAATCTGGACTCGGACAAAATTCAGCGATATCCATAGTGAAGCAAAGTATAACCAATCCTTGAGACGAACTGTCTTTTGTTTTCGATCGATCTTTTGGTATCACGGCTTTACCAAAAAGCGGGATAACAGTCCTCTCTAACTTTTCTTCACATGATGGGCCACTGCTATGTTGAGAATTAGATATGGAACATTGTTTGAATGATTTGAATAGGTTTTTCTTTGAAAAAGACGTAGAGTTACGGATCCATCAGGCATTATCTATGTAACAAAATTAGTCAGAGAAAATGGAAAAGACAAATAAAAGATAAAAGACGGATGAGATTAGTAGTTAATATGGTATCAAGTGGCTAATATCAACCAGCTTATCAAACTAACGGTGTTAGACGTTCAGTTCAGCCTCAATTCTTACAATTACAGTCATCTCCACTCACTCATGTTAATTACCCCACTCACTTATGTTAATTACCCCACCCATTATGTATTATTGTAAGCAACTAAATATTGACTCGGTTCTTATAAACAATTCTTTTTCAATCAAACACTAGAATGGAACACGTGCTTCGCAAACAAGCAGTTCTTGGATTTATAGTCTCAACTCTCAATAATTATTTATCTTAGGATATTACCATATTAGTCATACTGCATGAGTTGCCCAGATTGAAGGTAGTTATTGAGATATTTTAGACAGCTAATTTTCATTTCCAAACAAAGTATCTAAATTGGTATAACTCATTACATTTCCATTTTAGGTCAGCGAGGAAATAGGAGATACTTTGTAGATTAGTCCTACTCAACCAAACAACCAACGTAGAACGTTATTTAAGATCAAATATATCGTCTTCTATAACATTGAAATTTTAATAAGAAATTTTACTATCTTAGATTCTATTGTACTTTAAACGTGAAGTACATTTTGATGTAAAAACATAGAACGTGTTTTTGTACAATATTTGACAATCCATTTCAAAGAAATAACATTGCATTTAACATAATAAACATTCATTGTATGCATATCCAAAGGTATTGACATAATGATCATCATGTACTAATCGTACGATACGGTTGTAGAAATAGACAAATGGAACTCAGTACAGATTCCAAGACTCCTTGAAGTAAACATTTTATTTCATTAAAAAAAATTTATCCCATGTTAACGGTCCTGCCATAATAGTACTTACAATTTGGTTGAACATGTATCTTCACAAAAGCAACTTGGTGCAAAAAGAGTGAAACACAGACAAATATAATAATTGCCACAAAAGAATCTACAAATTCCACACTAAAAAACAAATTCAATCCCCACCTAACCTATTGTCAACAATCCTCTTCCAGTTAGCAGTTATCCAATAATCATGACCCAAACTACCTTCATTTCCCATAATAATAACATTAAATAACCTAACAACCTTACCATCACTCCTAGTCTTACCAGCAACTCACTCCTCAAAAATTCTCTGCAGTTTCTTCTACTTCATTATCCTAATATTGTTCAACTAAGAATAACTCAACACATAACTCTTACTCTCCATAAAATGTAGTAATGGTGCATTTTTATTGTCGATTTATTTGTAAGAATATCCAAACCTTTGCTTTCTAAGCATGTAAATAATTTCTAACTTGAAGTGGAGGTCGAGGAAACCAAAATCAGTGTCATCGGATAGATTTGTGAAGTTGTTCATAGTGTTGCAACCATAAAAGCATAAATTTTAGTTTTAGTACCTACGGAAGCATGAGTTGAAATTAAGTTTGAGAACACCAAATTTAGCATATATTGACATCATACAATATAAAAACACAGCCAATTTTTATGAAGAAAATAAAGTTACAACCACATACCTTATTTTGATAAGAATAACTTTAAAACATGTAGTATTTAATATTGTCCGTTGTATTTGCCACTTTGGATAACATTCCCCTCATCTTTGCTGCTTCTAAATAGAAATTTACGATTATCCTGAATATATATTTGCAAGCATATAATGCACCTTATTAGAAATTGTAGTGATTTTTTTTTTTATTTGAGCGGAAGCGGTTATTTGTTCAGGATCTAGTATTGCCTATTTAGATACCAATGACACTTAAAAAGAATTATGCAGTCTCACAGAAAAATAACAGAAATAGAAGACACAGAAGATTTAACGTGGTTTGGATATGAATATCCTACGTCCACGGAGACCCGACAACTTTTTATTTCACTAAAGAAAAGAGTACAAAAGAGAGAGGAAAGAATAATGGTGGATACTACACTTGCTTGTTCATATGAAGATAAAGTTCCTTCATTTATATAGACTTGATAATGAAGGGTTGCTTGGAGATTAAGCAAATTAATTTCCCGATTACCCATATATCTTTCCAATTTGCGTGATTTGATTTAAGTACAAATAGATGGCGTAATTTTCGTTTCCATATCTTTCCTTTATTCTCCATGCCTAATCATTTATTTCTTCATATAGTAGATATACATTGACTAATTAATTGATTGACTAATTAATTAGTTTCCTTCAAAATATCCTTCCATATATCAGCTAAATTAATTGATTTGATTGAATCAATTAATCAATTTCTTTCCTCTTTAACGAATATTTGAATCATCCAAATTCAACACTCCACCTTGATTCAAATATAACAATATCTCTTCATCACCTTATCATCAAGTAATCAACATATAAGTTGTTGGGTCTAGCGCCCCATGGCGCTCAAGTAACATGTATCAAACCGATCAAGTTTGAGCAATGCTCAAACTTGTCCTTAGGAAGTGACTTTGTCATCATATCTGAAGGATTATCCAAAGTACTCACTTTCAATAATTTGATCTTGCTTCGTTCTTCCTCAAGCATAAAAAAGAAACCTCTAACATCAATGTGCTTCGCCTGTGAACTATAAGCTTGATTTTCTACAAGACGAATCGCACTCTGACTATCTGAAAATAGCTCTACTGTCCGCTGCACCATTGATAGATCATCCAACAAGTGAAGTAAGTACAATCCTTCCTTTGTTGCTTCCACAATCGATATCAACTCTATTTCGGTAGTCGATAAAGCTACGATAGATTGCAGCATTGATCTCCATGAAATCGAGCCTATGCCAAGTGTAAAAACAGAGCCCGACACTGACTTCCTAGCATCTTTATCCCCAGCGTAATCAAAATCACAGTATCCTCTAAGAAAAATGTCACCATCCACTCCACCATATAACAAGCCCACCGAAGAAGTGCCTCGAAGATACCTAAGAATCCACTTCACAGCTTGCCAATGCTCTTTGCCTGAGTTAGACATATATCGACTCACAACACCCACTGCATGGTCCAAATCTAGTCTTGTGCACACCATCGCATACATAAGACTACCAACAATACTAGATTAAGGTATATCAGGCATATACCTCTTGTCTTCTTCTAATGAGGGAGAAAAGTTTTTTGACAACTTAAAATGAGAGCCTAATGGAGTGCCAACCGGTTTAGTTTTCTCCATTCCAAATCGAGCAAGGACTTTCTCGATGTACTGCGCTTGAGTGAGCCTTAACTCTCTCCGCTTTCTATCCCTGCTTATCTCCATACCCAATATTCTTTGTGCCTTTCCCAAATCCTTCATGTCAAACTCTCTACGGAGCTCCGCTTTCAACTCCTTAATTCTGACCATACTCCGAGATGCAATCAGCATATCATCAACATATAACAACAAATAAATCATATCACCATCACATCTTCTGAAATAAACACAATGGTCTTTGAAACTTTTGGAGTATCCCTGTGAAAGCATAAACTTATCAAACCTCTTATACCATAGTCTAGGAGACTGCTTCAGTCCATATAGAGATTTGTTGAGTTTGCAAACATAGTCTGGCCTGCTATCAATGAACCCTTCCGGATGCTTTAAATAAATCTCCTCATCCAGATCACCATGCAGGAATGCAGTTTTGACATCTAGTTGCTCTAATTCCATATCATAATGAGCAACTATTGCCAAAAGAACACGAATAGAAGTATGCCTAACCACTGGAGCAAAGATATCATGATACTCTACACCCTTCTTTTGAACATACTCCTTTGCGACTAACCTTGCCTTGTATCTGAGATTACCATTTTCCCCGTCCTTCACTCTATAGATCCACTTGCATCCAATAGCTCTCTTGTCGGTGGGAAGAGGCACCAAATCCCAAGATTTCTCTGTAATGATTCAATTTCCTCCTCCATAGAAACTAACCAACTGGAACTGTTAACTGATGCGATAGCTTCTCTATAATCACATGGCTTATCATGGACAACATTCAAAGCATACGTTGTCATATCAACGAAGTTAATATCTTCGATGCTCAATCCAACAAACTCATCAAGCCATTTAGGCTTTCTTCTTTGTCTGACAGGCCTAGGTTCCGAATGAGCTCCACCTTGAGTTTGATCCTCTGTACCAACATCGATATTATCCTCATCAACCACGGTGTCATCAGAAACACCATTGAACGTCTATGGAAAGAATCAACAGATGACTTGCTTTATGTCTGGTATTCTTCACATGTCCTCTCATTGTCATCCGATGAGGAAGGCTCCACCTTCAACATAGCCTTCTCATCAAAAGTCACATGCCTGCTCATAAAGATCTTATTGCTAATAGGACACCACAACCTATATCCCTTCACTCCTCTCCTATAACCTAGAAAAATACACTTGCGAGCTCTAGGTTCCAGCTTCCCTTTGCTCTCATGCACATAAGATGGACAACCAAACACTCTGAGAAATGAATAGCTAACAGGCTCTCCTTTCCATACTTCTTCAGGGATCTTCATATCTATGGCAATGGAAGGTATGCGGTTGATGAGGAAAGCCGCCATAGATAAAGCTTCAGCCCAAAATCCCTTCTTCAGTTTAGCAGTCAGTCGAAGGCATCTTGTTCTCTCCAATAATGTCCGATTCATCCATTCTGCAACTCCATTAGATTGGGGGTCGCCTGGTGTGGTGTAATGCCTTCAAACTCACATAATCGATGAATTCCTGTGATACAAATTCACCGCCATTATCTGAACGGAGAACTTTCAATTTCTTCCCTGACTGCTTCTCAACCATAGATTTCCACTTTCGAAACTTGGCAAAGATTTCACTCTTTGACTGAAGAAAGTATACCCATACTTTACGAGAGAAATCATCTATAAATGAAACAAAATATCTTGCTCCACCTAAAGACGGACAAGGGGAGGGACTCCAGACATCTGTAAGAACATACTCTAAGACAGCTTTTGCTTTATGCTCTTCTGTACCAAAAGAAATCTTCGTCTGCTTTTCAAGAACACACCCTTCACAAAAACCAAGTTTTGAATGATGAACTCCATCAATGAATCCTCGTTTTCTCAACTCATCCATGCTGCGCTCACAGATGTGACCCATCCGTAAGTGCCATAATCTGGAAGAATCCGAATCAACAGATGTAACAGAAGCTGATTCACCAATTACAGTAGTGCCCTTTAATAGATAAAGATTTCCTGCCCTCACACCTCTCATAACAATCATGGAACCCTTCGATATCTTCAATTTCTCTCCTTCCACTACAATCTTCAAGCCAAGTCTACTTAACGCCCCAACAAAAATCAAGCTCCTCCTCAAATCAGGTACATGTCTAACATCGGTGATTATATGAATAACACCATCAAACATCCTAATCATCACGCTACCAACACCCACCGTACGGCAAGAAGCATCATTGTCCATCAGAACTTCTCCTTCATCAATTTCATGGTAAGTGGAAAAGCAGTTCCTATCAGGTGTCATATGATAGGATGCGCCAGAATCAATCAGCCATAAGTTGCTCTTCCCAGAAGAGCCAGAAGCTGTAAATACATCGGTGTCACTTTCTGTATCTGATTTCTCTGCTGTAGAAGCTGAGGTTTGCTTTGGATCTTTTCTTTTACCTTCAAGCTTGGAACATTGTGCTATGAAGTACCCTGGTTTCTTACAATAATGACAAGTCAAATTCTTAGGCCTCCTAAACTAAGACCGTGAATAATTCCGTCCTCCACCTTTCTTCGACCTGCTTTGGCCTCTACCTCTCTGAACAGATAAGCCTTCGGTATCACTATCTAAGCTAGTGCTCGCCGATCTACCTCTTAATACTTTATTATGAAGACCAGCCTTTACATCAGACAGGCTAATTTTACTGCGGCCATAAATCATAGAATTAACAAAAGCAGTATACTCCTTAGGCAAGGAACATAAGAGGATCACAGCTTGAGCCTCATCGGTAATATCAACTTCTGATGCCTTCAGGTTCATAATCAAAGTCGTCAAAGCATTTACATGCTCCATGAGATCAGCTCCAGGCTTCATCTTGAACGAATAAAGTTGTTGCTGAAGAATAATCCGATTAGTGAGAGACTTGTCTTGATATGCATCCGATAATGCATCCCATGGTTCTTTCGCTGTGTTCTTCTGAGAGAATTCTCTAAGAACTTCATCTGAAAAGCTCAACTGAATTGTTGTAAGAGCTTCATCTTCCATCTCTTCCAAATTAGCAGCATCAATACCTTTCAATTTCTCAGGCGTAGAAACAACCTTGTAAGTCTTCTCCTTCTTCAATACGGCCTCTATCTTCATCTTCCAAATACCAAAATCTCCTTTTCCGTCAAAACGTGTTACTCCATAATTGACACCAGATCTGCCAACAGACTTACTAGAAGTAGACATTAATATCCAAACAGGAACAATAACACTAGCTCTGATACCAAACTGTAGTGATTATTTTTTTTGATTTGAGCGGAAGCGGTTATTTGTTCAGGATCTAGTATTTCCTATTTAGATATCAATGACACTTAAAAAGAATTATGCAGTCTCACAGAAAAATAACAGAAATAGAAGACACAGAAGATTTAACCGGATATGAATATCCTACGTCCACGGAGACCCGACAACTTTTTATTTCACTAAAGAAAAGAGTACAAAAGAGAGAGGAAAGAATAATGATGGATACCACACTTGCTTGTTCATATGAAGATAAAGTTCCTTCATTTATATAGATTTGATAATGAAGGGTTGCTTGGAGATTAAGCAAACCAATTTCCCGATTATCCAGATATCTTTCCAATTTGCGTGATTTAATTTTAGTACAAATAGATGGCGTAATCTTCGTTTCCATATCTTTCCTTTATTCTCCATGCCTAATCATTTATTTCTTCATATAGCAGATATACATTGACTAATTAATTGATTGACTGATTAATTAGTTTCCTTCAAAATATCATTCCATATATCAGCTAAATTAATTGATTTGATTGAATCAATTTATCAATTTCTTTCCTCTTTAACGAATATTTGAATCATCCAAATTCAACAGAAATTTAGTATGTACATGTAGTATTTAATATTGTCCGTTGTGTTTAGATAACATTCTCATCATATTTGCTGCTTCTAAATAGAAATTTACGATTATCCTGAATATATGTTTGCAAGCATATAATGCACCTTATTAGAAATTTAGTAGTACATATTATCAAGTACAAATTCAAAGAAAAACTTAATTTAAGTGTGCATATGTACATAGAGACATAAGTACTAAATTTACAGTTCAATACATTTTATTATTAGTTGGAGCAACCTTAACTAAATTCAGCTGTAACGACCAAGAATTTCGGTTAATTTAAATTGGAATATTTAATTAATTTTAAATATTTGAAAGTTAATTTTATAGATTTAATAACTTGAATTTCAAACATAATGATTTATTGGATAAATTAATTGTTGAATTTAATAATTGAAAATCGTCTGAATAATTTAAATCTTAGATTTTATTTGGATAAAAATTGATTTGAAGGCTTATTAAATTTCTATTAATAAGACTGAAGATAAAGAAAATTTTAAATTAGATTTAAAAGTGATTTAACTAATTTTGAAATTAACTCGTTTTAATTAACGAGTGAAAATAGCCTTCCGGGGCACAGTCTCGGATTTCGACGAAACCAGTTTCATTAGATCTGTAATAGTGTATTATTATCGGATTTTAAATTTCGTAGCGTTTGGAATTACCATTTGTCCGTACTGGATAGAAATGTGTTGAAATTACTATCGGAAATTTAATATAATAATTGAGTTCAAAAAGTTATCTTCTACATACGATCGAACTAGGTTCTCGAATTTGTTCCATTACGTTCAGAATAGGAGTACAATATTAAAAACGTCCGGCAGAACACCTCCATCGAAGTTCAAAATAAACAATCAATATATTTTGAAATTTAATAATATTATAAACTTTTTTTAAAGTCAACACTCAGCCAACCTATGCAAGCCGACCTACAATGTAGCCCACAAACCTGTACACATCAACTTTTTAAAATGCTTCTTCCCTCCTTTATGATCGTAGCGTATCAAAGAAAAGAAAAAGGGAAAAATAGAATTCAAAAAAAAATAGTTTCTCTAGATTCACTCAATAAAAAAAATCTAAAAACAGTTTTAAAAATCATGATTCCTCAAGACCTTCAAGAGGATATGGATTTGAAATAGTGCGAGCTGTGTTCGACAGTGATGACGCGAGCGAGTTTGGAACTAGGGTTGGGGATAATCGTCGATTTAAACTTTGATCGGTGAATTGGAGTCGATGTCTGGGTTAACGTGGCTGAGGAGCAGCTGGCGAGGGGGTTTTTGAGGCGTTTGAGTGTGTGGAGTAAATCACGTTGCTACAGTATTAGGTCGAATGAAGCAGCAGGTCACGATTTCTACCATTGCTCCGGAGTTGTCGTTTTGGGTATAGGTGAGTGTAGTTTGTCAAGAGAAGTTCATCGGAGAAGACGGAATGAAATTTTGTGGCGTGTAGCTCCATATCAGTCGAAAATGTGCACGGCATAATTGGGTTCATGCAAATTAGCACGCACAGAGGAATTGGAAAGAAGAAGATGGGGATAGATTGGTAAATAAGTACAAGTTCGATTTGTTTATTTATTTTTAAATTTAAATTGTATCGATAACTTATAAAATCAACATCTTCTTCATACGAGGTCCGTTTAGGATGAAACTTTTTACGTTGCGATCGTGATGATGATAACTTCGACTAAAACTAGTTTGGATGGATTTGGAGCTTGTCAAAATTTCGGGTTAAAATTAAATGCCAGTTCAATTTTAATTCAAAAACAAAATTTTTTGGCAAATTTAAAAATCAAGGTGAAGAAATATCACTCATTTGGATTGTTGGTTTAAATTTAAAATATTGAAAATTGTTTATTGGATGAATTTATATATTATTATCAGTTGAATGTTATAATTTATATATTATATATATATATATATATATATATATATATATATATATTAGTAGTTGGATATATTTCTCGCCGATTGGAGCGGACGAGACATAATATACCCCACATAATAGCAGATGATCTTATATTACCGCAATATTCCCCCTCGAAGCGGGATTGGTATTTTATGATATATAACATCTGTGGTTGTAGGGAAACAAGTTGCAGGGATCCAACTGGATTCCTCAAAATTGTTGATTTTAATTTCATATATAGTAATATATGATGTGTTTTGAATAGTCTATGATAGATTTAATGTGAATTGATTTATTGAATATTATAGTAGCACCGACCCTAATTTTGATATTTTAAATATCATAAATAATATTTTTGAATTTAAAAAGGAAATTCAAAGGGGATTTTGAAAATTAAAATAATCATATTGAATTTTGAAATTTATTTAAAAGGAAATTGAATTGGATAAAATAAATGATTTAATTTTGGATATTTATTTAGCTATTTCGCAAAATCGTTTCAAATAGAGAATTTTAAAATTGAGGACTTTTAAACAATGGTTTTAAATAAGATTTTTAAAAACATGAAATGGAAGGAAAAATCAAGATTAGAATGGTTTTGGAATATAGTTTGGATTATTTAAGAAATAATTTATAAGTGGAATTTTATTTTGGAATCGATTTATAGATAGATTTTTGTAATATAAATCGTTGTAAACTAGAAATGAGACTATGAAATTTATAAACAATGTTTATAAATAAAGTGAAATGATTATCATTTGTTAAATTGGGGATATATATTCACGGTGAGAATTTAAAATGAGATAGGGAAATCGATTTCAGAAGAAATGGTAGATTCTATCTTTGGAATGTGAAAAGGGTTATGTGTAACGACTCGTAAATTTTAACGATTTTTAATAACGTATTTAGCTGAATTTTTCATGAAAATTTAACAATAATATTTGATAATGAAATTTGATATTTGTGATACGTCTATCCAAACATAGCAAATGGTAAATTTTTATTGAAAAATATGAAAGTTAATTCTACTATGTAATTTTCAATTTCAATATTAAATCGGTTGAAATTAGATGAAAATAAAACATTTTTGAAACCTATATATTTTTACATAATAAAAATGTAAATCATTTTCTGAGTGAGACGCCATATTTCATTTCATCTAAACTGGACTGCTATAACCCCGTTTATCTTATTTTCGATGTTTTAGTAGCATTTTCGACAGCGCAAAATCGAGTTTTTATAACTTGGTCGTATCGTTGGTATCTGTGTACCATTATGTTCGTGTCATCGTGCCGATCTCCAGAGTAGATTCATTCCTATAATTTGGTTTTCGGTATGTGACGAAAATAGCAAAACAGTTTGTTGTATCGGTGTCGTATTTGTGCCTTTTTGTTTCCTTTATCTTTCCAGATTTCCAGCCGTATAAACTGTTCAGTCATTTCTTTAATAAATTCTAAACCAATGGTTGGCCCTTCATATTTCCTTGATTTTCATATATATATATATATATATATATATATATATATATATATATATATATATATATATATATATATATATATCCATGCCTTTTCATTTTGCTCCTCCTTTCATTTAAAGAAACATATATCTGGTTCATATATGTATCGTTTGAGAAGGAAGCTGCTTCGTCCCTTTTATCATTTTTCTCAAGACTTCTCTCGGCCATGCCTAGCTCTCCATTGAGCCTTCCACTTTCATTCGACAATGTCCTCAACTCCATCCATCCATCCTCCTTGCTTCGACCGAGTAAAATACCCTACAACCGCCCAGCTCCACTTTATAACCATACACGATAGCCACCACCGAGCATCATGTCACACCAAACTGCCATGCCTCTTTTCTACCGAACAGTGGCAGCCTCCACTAGTGCCACGTATCCCTCTAAATGAACAGCTACACAACCCATAACCCCTTCCTCCTCCATATTTTTTTGAACGCCTAGCACCCCTCCGCCATGAAGCCTCCACCTATCATCTTTTCTCCACCTTCCTCACAAGCCGCTAGCTCACCAACCTCACACGCCTAGCTTCAGCCACCACACCCACGTGACATCACACGACCCACTCCAGGTCTGCTCTCAACCGAGAAATCCCTATCCACCACAACCTGCACCGCGTTTGAAGACATCCAACTCAGCCTAAAGCCCATCCCTTCCACGTGTAGCCACGCCCACAATCAAAAACCCATACAACCTTCCTTTCTCGCCTTGAGCGCCATCTACGCCTAGTCATAGCCGAAGCCTAACCAAACGCAGCAGCACACGTCGAGCTCCTCAACTTCTCTAGCCTTCCATTCTCTTTAACCGAACCCTTTGGTTGATGGCCGTGTTCTGTTATATACACACACACACACACACACACACAACACACACACACACACCCCCTTGCAAATCCGGATAATCCTTAATCACGTCCGGACTTCCCATCACAAAAGGTGATCAAATCTCTATACCGGGGATCAGTCAGTGCAGAGACATTCGACGAGTTATCCTTTCATTTTCGAAAATATCCGGTCTTCACCACCGGTCTTCAAATGCTATCCATAACATCGTATCATTATTCGAAATGGGTTATATGACACATGGTCCTCTCCCGGCTAAACCGAATAATGAACGCAATATTTTAAAACATATGGATATTGGGATTTCAGTTAAGTCACAACTTAAAATCCAAAACCTTTCCTCAAATGGTTTAAACTAATCACCATTTACAAATCTTTAAACAAAAAGATTCACTTCACCAAGTTCACCAATATTTCACAAAGATTCATTCACAGCTTTTCAAAACAATTTCCTTTTCAAATTGGATTATCTCATCCAATTATTAAACCAAAGTCTCAATTTATAGCTTTCAAAACTATTTCAAAGATCCATTCATAACTTTCAAAACAATCCCCATTTCAAATTTTTTTATAAAAGATACACCATTTAAAATCCTCTTTGATTTCAAAACAAAGTTTAACAATCTTTCGTAAAGATTCATTCATAGCTTTCAAAACAATTCACTTTCAAATTTGAAATCTTTATAACACAAACTGGAAGTTCTTTCGTTATGTGAAAGCGATTATTATTTGAAAACAAATAGTTTCGTTTTCGGCAAAATCCGATTACATTTATATATGTTAAAGCCCTTCAGGTATAATACTTGGATTAAATTCAAATTCCCAAAACATTACTTTTAAAATGGTTTAAAAACCCATATAAACACATTTATAACTTATATAACCTTTTTAAACCATAATTTCCAAATATAGAATTCAATTTCAAATTTGAATTTAAATTCAAATCAAACTATTTAAATTTCAAAACCTAATCAAGTTATTCAAAATAACCTTTATCTTTAAAACTCCTTTTCAAAAGCTTTTCACTTTTAGCCCAATTCCATTTCCAAAACCGTTTGGATTCAAAATTCAACTTATAAAACCATTTCAGAAATCTGTGACTTAACCAATTTCCTCATGCAATCCATATTAGTGTGTGTATGGTGTAGTCCAGGGGTTTTACACAATAGTGCAACAACATTAATCATCACAGATTCAAACACAACAATATCGATAAGCGGTATAATCTATAACGCTTATCTTCAATTCACAAATTCACAGATAAATGTATCACAGATAAATAAATAAAATAAATTTTACATAGCTCAATTCACAGAACAGAATATTACAGTCCAGAGGTAACAATCATTTCAAGGCATTCCATATAACGCAAACATTCATAAGCAATCCAAGCATTCAATAATCATTTATAAACAGGATTAATTAATTGTTTAATCCTAAATTTATTCAATTTAATTTTCAATTAAATTTATTACTCATGAATTAATTACTTAATCCTGATTCATTAATTGCAAATCATTTAATATTAATTAATTAGTTAATAAATTAATCCTTAATTATCCATCTTAATTAATTACCTTTAATTAATTAATTAGTCCTTAATTAATCACATTAATTAAATTAACTTTTAAGTTAATTACATAATTAATTAACCATTAATTATAAATAAATCAACTTTACTTAATAGACCAAATGTCACAATCCTACGTGTCAAACCCCCCTTATGTGATCGCTTGCAGATCAACTACAATGACGCAGCAACCCGATTTCTAGTATCAATTAAAAAGTACTTTTAAACCCTAAATTGGCTTCGCACAGCCACCACGGCGAACAAGAATTTAAGCAAGCATATTTTCAATAATCCTTTATCCTCCAACCACATTTGACAACGAGCACGGCTTACAGTTCGCCTTCGATCACCAAGAATTGACAGAAGTGTAAATATTGATCAATTCAATTTTTCTCCGTTTTTACGAACTAAAAAATCATGAATTTATCAACATATACTTATTTTAGTTTATATATGAACAAGCAGATATACGTGCACTTTATATTTGTTCTTCTTTATATATATATATATATATATATATATATATATATATAAAGAAGAACAAATATAAAGTGTATGTGTATCTGTTTGTTCATATATAAACTAAAATAAGTATATGTTGATCGTGTGTGTGTGTACGTAAGTTTCTAGATAACTTGTTGATTTTATGTATATAGTATAATAAAAAAATGTTATATTGATTTTTTTATAAACATTGAGCTTAAAATATAATAGGTATGAAAGTTTATATATATATATATATCTGTGTGTGTATGTATGTTACATAAGTTTCTAGATATGTTGTTGAGTTTATGTATATACTATAATAAAATATGTTATATTGATTTTTTTATAAACATTGAGCTTAAAATATAATAGGTATGAAAGTTTATATATTAGTTTATGTACTACTTTATATATACATGAGTTTAATTTTCGTATATTTAGAGAGATTTAATTTGTAGGTGTTTAAACTAAAATATTGATTTGAAATATAGAGATTTTAATTAAGTATATTTTTAAAAATGGCTTTTTGTATATATTGAAAGTGTACGTGTAGTACTAAGGATCGTGTAATATGGTATATAAATGCGGAAACTGATAATAGCAGTAAAATAAAAATTAAAGTAAGCACACCAGGAATTTTTATACTGGTTCGAACTTCCCGTTCTACGTCCAGTCCTAGAATATCCTTTGGATTTAAACTAAACCCCTCACTTAACCCGGAGGAATAGGTATACGACACCTGAGCAGCCGAACAGGAATTTTTCCGCCTCAACAGTCAAAGAGGACTTTAACTTCAATACAAATAGTTTGTTGACGAATGTGTTCTGAATAACACTGATTGTCTTTTGATAGAACAACTTTCCTATAATCAAATCCTCAAGAGTATATATGTGTGTGAAGATTTAGAAGGAAGATAATCACGTAGAATCGAAGTTTATGATTTAAATCAAGGATTCTAGTGATATTAAATAAGAATGAATGCTTTTATTTGCAGAAATAAATAGAGAATAGATTTCAGAATTATAAACAAGAATCGATGTTTGTAGAAGTGATTTGAACATATTTATATAGTTGTAGAATAGTTACAATCTTTCATGAAGAGTTTCAATCAAAAGTTGTGTCCGTACCTCTTGGATTGAGGGACATTCCTCTTCATGAAACAATCGCAACTCTTCAGAAAACTAGCCGTTATGTTCAGGTCGGTCGACCGAAAAAACTGGCCGGTCAGCCGAGTTTAAGATCGTACACAAAACAGAGAGTATCTGTGCACTTGACACAGGGTCGGTCGACCGAAGTTTCTGGTCGGTCAGCTGACCTATTGTTAAACAAAAACAGTAGTAGCTCATATGGTTAGAGTACTTGCCTTCCAAACTAGTGACCCGGGTTCGATCCTCGGTTCATGTATTTTTTGTAAACTTGATTTTGATTAAAATATGCAAGCAAGTTTATTTGAATGTGAATGATTATTCTTGAGGAAAGATTTTAACAAAGCACTAAATTAGACTCTATATACATATTTGATGACTCTTGTTAAAATATATAACTATACAAACCATATATTGAGCCGATGAGTCTGGATGTTATCGTAGTCGTAGAATCGTGAATTGTTGTGCATTGTCAGCAGTCAAAACCTATGATCCAACATATATGACATATATCTCTTTGTTTTCCATCGAATCCAGTTCATCGTATTTTGTTTTGTTTCGCCGCTGTCCATAATTGGTCGTAGCTACCTCTAGCTTGTCCGTGCATATCTGTATCCGTGCATCTCATTCTTGTATTTCTCTAGCCTCGAAAGGTGAGAAATCACTCATGATTAACATTCTTATATTTAGTAAATTTAATTCCCATGAAATGATGATTGAAATATACTGTAAAATTTGAATTGTTAAGTTATTTAATTGTTAATATGATATGTCATTATCTGCGACTGTTCACCTATGACATATGACACCATAACCTGTTATATATATTATATTTAAATTTGATGCTAATGATATATGCCCCTTGTTGATATGTTATGTTATTATTGTATTTGTCCTCACTCTGCAAGCTCCTTGTTAGTTTAGAATCTCTATGGGTTGAAATGATACATGCCCGAATGATATTATAGATTAAGGGAAAATCGTTATGGGTTGAAATGATAAACCCAAGTGATTTTCATTGATTTTGAATTTTGGGATTGTGGATTGAAATGATATATACCCATAAATATTAAATTTAAATTGCGGATTAAAATGATAAATATCAGTATCACTTGACCATAGGATAGAAAATTATATACAGACACCGTTAGTCCACTTTGAAAAATGATTTTTAGAGTTTGGAAGGAAATATATGGATTTTAATAAATATTTATTTTAATATAAGGAAATGAAATTTTATTTTGTAAAATTTTGATTTTTTTTATATGTTTGAAATTTTTTATAAGTTAGTTTTGAAAATATAAACTATTAATTTTCACTTATAATTTTATTATTTTCAAATATGTATACAATAAGAAATAAAATAGATTTAATTAAATAAAATTACTTAATATATATAATATATTTAAAATATTTAATTAAATTATATTAATATTCTTAAAAATAGATTTTGTAATAACTTTAATAAAGTAAGGTTGGAAAGATAAATTGAAATTGATTTGTAATTTAATTTGTTTAAGAAATATTTATAAATAGAAATTAATTTGAAACCTATTAATTTGAGATTTTTTAAAGATAGGATTTTATAACTTGATTTTGATTAAGGGTGACGAAAGGAATATTTTCAAATTTAAATAATTTAAAATTTGATATTTAGTTTGATTTAAAGTGTAATTAGAGATTTTATTTAATTGTTATTAAAATGATTAAGTGAATATTTTCCAATTTGAATAAAATTAAAGTTAAATGTTAAAATATAAACGAAACTTATATTGAAAATGTTTGTATATTTAACTTTGAATCTTATTGGACTTGAAATGATAGTTCAAACCTGGATTTGAAAACGATAAAAATTGAAATGGTTTATTAAGAATTTAAATTGAATCTTTAACCTCTAAAATTGAAAGTGTTGAATAGGGATTTATTTAAATTGAATTTTGGAATTTAAGTTGATTTTAATCGATCTGTGGAATTGGATGAAACAAAGTCTAGTTAGGAATCTATTTCAGTATAATCTCTTTAAATAAATATATAAACCATTTTAATTTATAACTATTTTAATATATATATTATTTTAATATGTAAACTATTTTGATTTATAACTATTTTATTATATAAATTATTTTATGTATAAACTATTTTAATTTATAAATATTTCAATATATATACTATTTTCAATATCTAAACTGTTTAAGTTGTTACGATTATGGAAGTGCTATGATTTCAAAAGTGTTATTACTTCAAAAGTGTTATAATTTTGAAAGTGTTACGATTCTAGAAATGAATATTATTTAAGTGAATAATGATATCAAATTGATATGGTTTTGAAATAAATATGATATTTTGATACAAAGTACGAACTATTTGAAATGAAATGACCACGGTATGAAACAAGCATTTGGTTGTTAAAGAGACCGAGATCAGATATTATCATACTCTCTACGAATACCGAAAACCACTTTAACAACTGTGTACGTGGTGGAAATTCAGAAGGAAGTAGGATGGTTTGGCGATGATTCTATATGAGGTTTTGTCGCAGCCCTGACTCTCGTTAGTCAGCTTGATGTGGCTAAAACAGGAGCCATGCCGGGCCAAATGAGGTCATTCCACTGATCGGGCACATTTCTGTGATACCATTCAATTACTGTGTGATTTGATTGGGTGCACCTTTGATTTGGGAGTATGTCTCGAGGTGGGCGATAGTAGCTGTTATGCGTTACGCCCAGTCCGGATCTACAAATCAGTAGAATCCTACCCCGTGCATTGCCTCACGTGCCTTGTCACATGCCCTATCGCGTCTTTTACGAGTTTGTTTTGTACCGTACCTATGGGGTGTCCTCTAGGTAAACCACCGGTTTGGTGGAGCTTACGGCATTTTATAAACTACGAGAATATATAAAAATGTGTTAAAGGGATATGGATAATGCCTTAACGCTATTTTAATACTTTACTTTACTGATAGACATAATATAATAGCGTATATTACTACATAGTAGATAGTTACATGGATCCTTAGAGGATGGAAATCTCAAACATCCTTTAAGTTACTTGTATTTTAGTTGACATTTCACTTGAATTAAATTTACTGGTATAAGAATGTTAATCCAGACTTGAGTGTTTTGTGTTTTGCTTTATACTCGGGTCAGACTGAGTGACACATCATTTGAGACTCGCCTTTGGAGATTGGAGCTTTGCTTGAAGATCTGCCATTGTCTATTCAGCTTTCCAGTTACTTCATTTTGTTCGAGTTGTTTTGTTCAGACTTATCATTGGCATTTGTATTAGTAACTTCTGTATATTCGAGATAATTATTGTATTTTACTTTAAACTCTAATGTTTATATGGTAGCTTCTTGAAGTACTATTTATCTATTCCGTTGTTTGATATTATTACTCTATGTCTATGATTCTACGATTGATTTATTTACTAGATATGCCAAGTTTTGCCAAATATAATTTAACAGTCTGTTGTTTTGAGATCCAAGTTCGGCATGAGTGGATGATTGTCATTTGAATGGTTCGAATGGTGGGTCGTTACATTATGAAATTGGGAATGTGGCCGATGTGTTCTGAATCGAGAGAGATTTATAAGTTGAATTGGTTACATTGAAATTTTAAAAGTATATTTTTATCGAGAGGTTAAGTTGTTTTATAAAAAAGGATTTTTAATTATTAAACTATGTAGTTTTAAAACTATTAATTAGATTGAAATATTTTAGAAAGTTAATCATTTAAACATTTAAAATTTGTTGAAACGAATTCTAAGTTTTATAAACAAATTTTGTAAATCGATTAGCAATATTATAAATGAATTGTAATTAGTTATTAACGTTCATTTTAAAAGTTCTTTGATATTTTAAATAATTGTTTAACCATGTCTTGAAATTTATTATATATATGTATGTATATAGTTGGAAGGTTTGTGATAGCAATTCAATTATAAATGTTCTCGAGATTTGTGAACTGGATTTTATTTAATGGATGTGATTTTATAAGGGAAAATTTTGTAAAAAGGAATTCAGGTGCTTAAGGAAATCTAAAGAAAAGAAATTTGATACGGGAACTTCGAAAATGAATCCGAATTCATTAAAGGAGTTATAAATTGTTAGTTGGATTGTAAATAAGTATAATCGATAACTTTTGAGAACGTGTAAAAGGAATTAATACAAAATTCGAAGATTTGAGAGATAAGTATGGAATATTTCCTAAGTATGGATATTAAAAATGATTTTGGGAAATAGACTCATAATTTTTTCCTAAGTATTAGAATTAAAGGTTTTGGAGATATTTTAGCCACGGAATGATTTATATAGAAATATTTTTCTAGGTGATGAATTATAAGTTGGGTTTGGAAATATTTCTAATTGTTGATATGGTTGGAAATATCCTGTTATAGATATACGTATTTGGAATTGTTTTTAAATATGAAAAATTGAACAAGATTTGAATATATATATATATATATATATATATATATATATGTGTGTATGTATGTACCTTTGTAACGATAATTTGAAATGAATGTTTTGAAAGGTTTATAATATAGGCCTAGTGAATGCTTATGTGTGTAATTGATAGTTATACAACCGACTATCAAAATCTGACCAAATTCGTTGATCGTTTCGAAGAAACCAGGATTGGATTTAATTATCTGAAAACCACTTCGATTTGATTTGAGCGTTGCGAATTGTGATATCGTGAAGATATTGATTTCGGTTTGTTCAGACCCAGAACAACTTGTATGGATGAATGCTACTAGCACATTATCATTGAAGGGAAATGAGCATACTAAGTGTAGATTTCATGAAAGGTAATCGTAGCCTCAAGCCTCATCGACCGGGAAATGACTAAAACAGGGCATGCAGCAGGGCTACGTGGGTCGCTCCCATTAGGGTATTTCATCATCTTTTTAGATACCCTACATCTACATATTTATGGATTGGTTGTGCATGAGATCTTAAAAAGGTCAGAAGACTGAGATGATGACATATTTGGTACTACTAGTCAAATACTAGGTCGGTTCTGTGTGGCAGGATACAAGATGTTCTTGTCAGATCCGGATGCATTGTTCTAGAGATGCATCCATCAGAGGTATTCCTTTCCTAGTCATAGTTTGAAATCCATTCTCCAATAAGCACCATATGGTTTTGATTGTTCCCAATTATGTTGAAATGTGAGATGCAAACATAAACATTTCAATTACTTGGACACTATTATAATATCACAGGATTTTTATATAAAAGTATTTTAGTTATCGTAAGGTAAAAACCCGTCGTGTTTATGTATGATGTGGTCTTACGAGATACCCTTTTGATTTCAGAGACTTTCTTATAAGTTCAAATCCACGTAGGTATGTTTTCTCACACTGGTTTTCCAAACTGACTCGGGTATTATTTTATTATAATACTCGGGTCAGACCGAGTATTACAGATTTAGATTAGGATGCTATGGAGCTCAGGAGACGAGCTAGAGGATTTCAGGCGTATTACATGTACTTGGTTATTCTCGCTGTGTGTGTTAAGTTGTATATTCAGTACATGCGAGGATAAGTTATTATAACTGTCCGGATTGATTTGTTGATTGTTGTATTCTAATGATGGTATGTATAATAACAGTTATAGTACTTTTTGTATAAAGATATGTTATTACTTATTATATATTATGAAGCTGTGATTGTGAGATTCTACGTGTTGTTTCTATTTGTTCTATCTTTCTTCTTCTTTTTCCCCAACAATAGGGTTTTTTGGCATTCGATTTTTTGTCATATAATACAGTGGATGTATTAATATCGATTTTCAAGGGTCGAAAATTTCAGTCGTTACACTAGTACAATAACACCTTAAACCAATAATATCATGTTATTGCATATTCATAATAGCGTAAAGAAAAAGAATGAAGTCTAAGATTTTTTTTCTATAAATAACCACAAACAAAATAGAAAAAATGTAAGATCTTTTACTAAACATAATGCCATAAAACAACCTAGCATCACCACAAGTAATCTACAAAGATCGTAATTTATTTTGTAGTTATAACGTAGTCAGGATCCAAGGTACTATAATAAATTGATAGCAAAAGAAGATAATATAGAAAAACTGTAAAATGGAGGTTAAGCAGTTTATTTTGTTTTATTTCATCTAAATCTTTGCATGACTATTAATTCGACTTGAATAAAAAGTTTACAAACATTTCTTTTATTTAACTGAAATAGGTCCATAGTTGGTATCCCAAATATAGAAATCTATAACCAATAACCCAAAAGTTATTAAAAAAATACCACATATAGTCAACGAAGTATGAAATATTAGAAACCAAAAACCTTGATAACATAGATTAAATGTTAGATGTGCATTAAGACCAGATATTGTACAAAATGCAAGTAACTTCCCATACACCTTAGATTTCCTTATTTGTTTACAGTAATATTCTCTACTCTTTAAATCAAACAAAATAAGACACATAAATAGTATAAACATAGGATTTATCAAATTAGCAGGCAAAAAAAAGCTACCATATGCAGTAAGATTAGAAAATAGTAATTACTTATTATTGATATAGAAGGGAACTGAAGAGACTAAGCACAAATGATTTACAACATGAAATCAAGATGGTATATTAAAGGAGGAATTAAGTGTGCAATATAACCAAATCATTATCTCAACAATGATAAAAATTTTCAATAGGTAGATAGACCATATTAACAAGAAAAAGAAAAAAAAGGTAGATCATGTAGTAAGTCCAAATTGTGTAGAAAACACAATTAACTAATTTCTTCCTTTAAATTTGAAATTTCCTTATCTGTCTATAGCATGCAGTATTTGCCTATAGTTTAAATCAAATCATCGAAACTTCAGTGGTATTGACATATGATTTATGTAGTGTGTGAGCAGAAAGGTTATCACGCATAGTAAATAAAAAAGTAATACTTACTTATTACTTTGATAATATGGGAAGTAATATGTAATGGAATCAAATCAATTTTGTGCGTAGAAGTGGTTTACAACATAAAGTTAAGATATTGAACCAAAAGAGTAGTTAATTTTTCAATGAAAACTGCTCATTGGCATAAAATTACATAGACATATGATAGAAAACCGAGTAAGACATAATTTTTTCAAATAAATCAATAATGAGAAAGTGCAAATAATTAAATTTTTCCCATACTACTTAAATTTCCTCAAAGGTATGATTTGTAAAATTGACCACACTTTAAATCAAATCATATGCACATAACTGGTATAAACATAGAATTATGAACAATATGTGGGAAAATGGTTACCAAATACGATAGATTTATGAAAACCTACAGGCTAAATGACAAATAAAAGGGAAGGTGTAAATTGGTATCAAATCAATAACACAAAATTTTTATAAACGCAAAAAATAGAAAACGGCCGTAAATGACAAACTATATGAAATTAAGTGAATAAGTTAAAAGGGGAATTAATTGTTGAATGAAATCATCCCATGAGAAAAAAGGCAGAAACATTAATTTACATGGTGACTGAGTATAAATGGCCAGTGAATATACCAAAATTAAGAAACCTAACATCTAATTGAATAAGTAATTATGTCGAGGAATCTTGTGAAATTACATGAACTCTCATAACAAACATTAAGCAGATTTATGATATGAAATTGGACAAAGATACAACTTTTGATGTAAGTGACCTTGTAAAAGAAAGCGTTTGACTAGAGAAATTGTGTTTTACAAAAATGCAACTGATATTAAACAAAACACAACATACAAATGACAAATATGTCTGAACATAAACAAAATATGATAAATAACATTGGCAGCAAATGCTTGTTTGAAAAAAGAAACTACCAGTGAAGCAATTAAAAAAAATTACCTTGGCACATTGTGGAAGGCGCAAGTTTCTTTGGTGGGAATGGAATCATTGCCATGGTGGAATAAGAGAGCTCTGATGATTTTCTGGTGATGATGATAGTTATTTGATGAAATGGAAAGATGATATAGGGGCAGATGTATATGCATGAATTTGAAACAGTGCACAAAAAGGAATGACATGGAAATAGCTTGTAGTACAAGCAATGGAACTGAGGCAAGTTTGTGCAAACGGGTTTGTTCTTAAAAGAAATGCAGCAAGGAGAATTATCGAGCTATTGATAAAAATGAAAGATTAGGTGTTCATAAGTTAGGGAAAGATATGGCAAATTACATGGGGATGAGCATATTCATGAACATTTGCAAAAGGGGCATGGATGAGCAGATACAAAATTTATGATTCAACAAAGAATTGAACAAGACGAAAGTTACAAAAATTAACAAAGAATATTTTGCAAGAATTATAGAACAGATATTAAAAATATAAGATTGAATGAGAAATGGAAATTTGCAAGCTATGATTACTAAAATTGAGATCAAAAGAACAAGAATTGTGAACTAAAAATGGGTACAACAAGAAAGGCAAATGAAAAAAAGAACAGTAAACTAAATTGCAAATTAGGAACGGAAATAAGCTGAAAATGGATCTAAGATCTATTCTAACAATTGATTAAACTAATTAACAGAAAATTAAAGAACAAGAATTAACAAGAAGGAATGGAATAAATTAATATTTGCTATTGAATAGAAAATGTAAACTTACAAAGCTAAGATATAAAGCAATAAAAGACGACTAATCTTGCAACTGGAATGATAGATCTAAGCAACAAGTTAGAAAAAAGACCAAGAACTAAGCAACAAATGAAAGAAAATGAAATGATTAGCTTCATGTTTCTGCACACTTACAAATGACCATGACAGTATATTTATGTAGATAGTTTGCTGCATTGAGCCATGAATTCAACTCGGCCCAATTAATCAACCTCTAGTGATGCCTCCTCTCTGACATGATCAGAGACCACCACAGATGAACTGCTAGTCGCCAGTGGTTGAATTTGGTCATTTTCTAATTTTTTCCTCTCTTGTATTTTCAAGATGGAAACCATAGCTAACATGGAAGGGTTGTTGCACTCCCTACCCCTTCGAGATCGACCTTGTCCTCAAGGTTGGGTGATCAACCGATTCCCTTGAATAAAATTTTACATGCACCATTCTATTTAGGAATACTTCAACTTCACCAGCTAATAAACCCCACCTGGATCAAATATGAATATAGCACCTTCATTATAATATTGATGTGACATATATGCCATTCAAATGCACATTGATTATTGATCATCACAGTTATCATTAAATTGGTTACATCATGAATTGATTTCAGCTTGTCTTGCCTAGACTTTTGATGAAGCTTTACCACCATATGAGAGCACTTGATGAGTTGATCATGAGGGTAGGTGGTGTAACTAAAACAAGCCATTGACCAACTTTTAAATCCTTGGAAACAACATAGTAGTAAATACTATAGAAGACGCAAGTAGAGAAGTTTTGAACTCGAGCATTTCATACTCCACAAGGCAAAGTTCAATCGTATAATGAGAAAGTTGTTTCAACTTTTCATCAAACTCTTCTGCCTTAATAAATCTCTACAAGAAAACGCAAGGAGTTGGCATAGAAAAATTGAACTCCAAATTGTTGGCTATTAGATTATCCATTGAAAGAGATTCTTCTCTTGTATAAGCACTATCAGATATCTGTTCCACTTGATCACAAGATTGTGATTTTCTTTCTAATGCAGCTGCATATTTTTCAGTAATGGGTCGCCTGGCTACCGCTGGATTCTTGTCATTTAATTGTCTCTTTGCGAAGACAATTGGATGATGAATGCCAATTAAAATTTCAATGTCCTGCATTGCTCTCCTATTTTCCATCCCCTTCAGATTAACAGACTTGACTATATTTTTATTTTCACTAGATCCTTCCATTATTCTCAAATTCAATCTAGAAGCACCAACTTTAGCATTAGTTTCTTCACTGTTGTCTTCTTCTTCTTTTTTTGCTTCAGATTAGATTCTTCATTACAACCAGAATATAGTTCATCTCTTCTCCTTTCGAGCAACATGTCAGTTGTTGGATCATTGCTTTCTGCCAAGTTTTCAAGGTTGCTTTTGCGTTGCATTTTTTGTTCACAAGAATTGGGCATCTAAATATATTTTTTGTTGATGCACTGCTATCAAGAATTGAATTGGGCATTGTTGCTTCATCATTTGCAGTTAGCTTGTTATTCTTTTGATTATTGAGCCATTCAGCTTCAAAGAATCTAGCTAAAGAAATTCCTTCTCTGAAATCCACAGGTTTGCAAGCCAATACTTCATCTCTAATGTCCTCTTTAAATCCATCCGATAATTTGTTTAGTTGTTCTTGGGTCTGATGGATGTTAAGAGTATTATGAGCAGCTGTTCTTGGGTTTAGTAAGTGATTCCTTAGATTAAGAGGTGAGGCTGCTGGAATAATAAGTGAAGAATTTGCAATATATGGATTAGGATGGAGGAGTTTCTGATGATCTCTTGGAGCAGTTGTTGAAATTCTGCGTTGCCATGGTATAACAGTAGTATGATTCTTGTTTTGCTGTAAGTCTTGGACATAAGATGAAACTGATCCTGCTAATGCTTCATATGGAATCTCCATCTCCTCGTGATTAAATCTAAGTATAATTTCTTCCTTGAATACTTGTCATGACCTGTGATTTTGCACATTCTTTGTATACCAGATATACCATTTGCATACGCTACTTAGTGAAATAAAAGGAACACATATCCACCCAAAAAAATTCATATGTTTGATGAAATCTGAATTATTGCTCTACGTGTCTGATCTAATCAGTCACTCTCTCCTTATTATCATACATAGGAAAAACGAGCTTGCGGGTGGTTATTAGTGTATTTCTTGGATTAGGGTAGTAGTGATTTTGGTAAGGTGGTCAATACCTATATGGCAGTGGAGGTTTTTGAGGATAGTTTAGGGAGTTTTGATGATTTCTTGGTGGGTTTGCTAGCATTGTTGAAGGATGTGGCTGCAATACTGGCTGAGGGTACATGGGGACCTGCGTAGGGTACGGGTTTAGGTAATTTGAGAAATGTAGTGGTGGTGTTGGCTGTTGTGTAAAAGGATGGAAGTGCTGATTCTTGATTCGTTGGACATCTTGAACTAAAGTGATGAGTGTATTTCATATACCATCATAATTTGTATTCAAATCTTGACTTAACTGCTCCAAATTTTTGATAGATTGCTCGCTTGGATCTTTTGAAAGACAAGGGTAAGAAATATACTCATCTTGAGGCTCTGATACCAAATTGGAAGGCGTAGGTTGCTTTGGTGGGACTGGAATCATTGCCATGGTGGAATAAGAGAGCTCTGGTGATTTTCTGGTGATGATGAGAGTTATTTGATGAAATGGGAAGATGATATAGGGGCAGATGTATATGCACGAATCTAAAATAGTGCACAAAAAGGAATGATATTGAAATAGCTTGTAGTATAAGCAACAGAATTGAGGCAAGTTTGTGCAAACGGGTTTGTTCTTAAAAGAAATGCAACGAGGAGAATTATCGAACTATTGCTAGAAATGAAAAATTAGGTGTTCAGAAGTTAGGAAGAGACATGGCAAATTACATGGGGATGAGAAGATTCATGAACATTTACAAAAGGGGCATGGATGAGCAGATACAGAATTTACAATTCAATAAAGAATTGAACAAGATGAAAGTTACAAAAATTAACAAAGAATATTTTGCACGAATTATAGAACATATATTATAAATGTAAGATTGAACGAGAAATGGAAATTTGCAAGCTACTGATTACTAAAATTGAGATCAAAAGAACAAGAATTGTGAGCTAAAAATGAGTACAACAAGAAAGTAAATGACAAAAAGAACAGTAAACTAAATTGCAAATTAAAAACGGAAATAAGCTGAAAATGGACCTTAGATCTATTCTAACAATTGATTAAACTAATTAACAGAAAATTAAAGAACAAGAATTAACAAGAAGGAATGGAATGAATTAAGATTTGCTATTGAATAGAAAATGTAAACTTACAAAGCTAAGATATAAAGCAATAAAAGATGAATAATTTTGTAACTGGAATGATAGATCTAAGCAACAAGTTATAAGAAAGAACCAAGAACTATTCAACAAATGAAAGAAAATGAAATGATTAGCTTCATATTTTTGCACACTTACAAATGACCATGACAGTATATATAGATAGTTTGCTGCATTGAGCCATGAATTCAACTCCGTCCAATTAATCAACCTCTAATGATGCCTCCTCTCTGACATGATTAGAGACTACCACAGATGAATTGCTGGTTGCTAGTGGTTGGATTTGGTCATTTTCTAATTTTTTATTCTCTTGTATTTTCAAGCTGGAAACCGTAGCTAACATGGAAGGGTTGTTACACATTGCCTAATACACTCCCTGAATTGACAGAGATTGCCTGCACAGACTCATTTCAACTTGCAAAGATATTTTGTACGACTGGAAAATTATTAACAAGTTAAAGCGTTTATTTCAGTTACCTCAGCTAGGATCCAAATTGAGCAAGCTAGAATGCAAAGAAATTGAGATTGTATGAGCGAATATAAAATTACTTGGGTTGTGTTGAGGATCTGCTGCAATTAAAAGAAAAAGGGAAAAGGTCACTTTAAGTGATAAAGCGAATTCAGTTTTAAAATTGGGTAGAAAAAAAGAACGTAATGTTGATTGCTAGGTAAGTGGGAGCTTTTCAGAAGACTGAGGAACGATTAAAAAAATCGAGGGACGAAACAAAGCTTAGAATTTTGAAATCATGGAAAGCGATAACACCGCATAAACATAATAGAATTCTTGCTTTTAAGTTTAAGTAATGGTTTCGTTTCCACTCTCCATTTTCAAAGAAATAGGGTGAGGACAAAACATGCTCAACAGTTTTATTCTTTGTAAAAAATTTGAAGGCTTTTCAATTTTGTTAAAAAACTTTGATTTGGGCCCTAAAATTAATATTTTTGTAGTTTTTTATTTCTTATTTTTCAATATATGTTTTCAGAATTTTGTCAAATAAACTAACAATATAGATTAAAAGATAATTCTGTGAAAACTCTGTCAGAAAAGAATATATTACATTGAGTAAGGAAACAAGCATACTTAAGCAAACTAATTACGTCAGTTTATTTGCCCATTAAAAGGTCAAATTCATATGCTTAAGAAAGTGCAATTAAAATGGAAATATAGTGTATGACTTATCTCCATGGAACTTTCATAATAGTAAAATAAAAGTTAATGGTATCAGTGTAAATAATACTTTCACGTTCAACATTAAAGGCTTAACTTTAGAAATGCATTAAGTTAATAATTGAATATTTTGATAAGTCACCATAAAAACATTTTGACATTAATGTAAACTAATGTAAGTTGCATAAACTTTATTTAATGCATAATATTTTTGGTAGATTATAATGCAAACTCATCTTTAGTACCTTCATCGTTAATTTTTTTATCTTCATCACCATCTCCATCCTCATCATCAAGGTTAGCATCTTCATCATAGTCTACCTCAACATCATACGCATTTTCATCATCATCCGAGTCAGAATAATAAACATCATTTGGTCGCATTACACGTTCCATATCATCGTCATCAACTGCATCAAAACGCTCCATAATAAATGGTTGATTGGAGTTATCATCATAGTGACCATGGAGGGTTGACACATCTCATCTACTTGATCTACGTCTAAACCGTCCTCCGTTATGTTAGGGCTTAATATTTCACTTGCAAATCGGCTTCTAGCTACAGTTTTAATTACATTTACCCATTCATTTGATTCACTCCCAGGCTTGGACAATAAATAAATTTGTTGGCATTATTGGACGAATACAAAGATATCATATGTTTGTAGTCGAGAATTTTTAATCAATTCTATTAGTCCATTTGTATGGTGCACTTTCATTCCAATTTCTACTCAACATGTCAAACCACTCATAACTAAACATGAATGTCTCAGTTTTTTCTTCGAGATATCTAACCTTTATGACTTCCTTTAACAATTCATAATAATCATTTTTCAAATCATCGTAACTGCTCCTTTCATACAAACATCGTTATTCATCATCGTCTTGTTTTTCCATAGTTAAGTGTATGAAATTTAAAACCATTGACATAATAGCCATTGTAGCACTCAACTATATAATCTAGTTTTTGCGCAAGTAAGTATAATTGATGTCCAATACCACTCGGTTGAAATGAAATATATTTACAAAAAATGGCATAATCAACATTAGTGTTCAAATTATTTATTTTTCTTAGAAACCGCATTGTAATAAAAATACTTACACGATTTTTTAACCAATCAGGAAATGTAGATTCAAGCTTTGTAATAATAAAAAATTTACTCTCTGTAGGGTATTGGCTGATTAATCCATTTTTACATTCACTGTAAGCAACAAACATAGAGTTAAATCAAAAAGTTTATGCTTTAACTACTTTACTATAAATCTTAAAATACGTACTTCACATACTCTTCTACTTCGGTGCAGTTGAAAAGCACATACTTATGGATGGCATGATGTTCAAATTCAGAGAGATTCCTCCTAATAAATGCATTAGATAATATTTTTCCTGAATGAAAAAATATGGACAACTGTCCATTAAATATAACTCCTTCGTCACCATTTCTAGGAGGTCGATTCTAAATTATTTCTACATTCGGACCAAAAATAACATGACAGGAAGTTTGAAATCTCATCAATGACATATGCTTCAGCAATGGATCCCTTAACATGTGCTTTATTTCCTACTTTTCTTTTTAAATAAAATAGATACCTACATCGTATTAAAAGAAGTTGTAGGAATATTAATAATAAAGTACTAACAAAGCTTCGACATTATTATAAAAACATGTTGTTCAAATGGATACATCCAGTGATATCCAACCGAACCACAAAGCATAGCCTCATATGGCAAATGTACAACTAAATGTTCCATAGAATTTTAAAATCTAGACGGAAATATCTTCTCAAGTTTACAAGTAATCTCAATGACATTCTTTTTTAGAAGCATCATGCTTTCAATAATAACCTTCTTGCATAAAGTTCACAGAGAAAGTTGCTTAACTCCACCAAAGTTTTCCATACATTTCTTGGTATAAATGGTTAGAAGGCTGTAGGAAGAAGTCTTTGCATAAACACATGACAATCATGGCTCTTGAACCCGCTTATTTTTGTTGCAGTCTCATTAACACCTCTTCTCATGTAAGAAGCATATCCATCAGGAAATTTTATTGATTTAACCCACTTGCAAACATCTTTTTGATTGTCTTTTGTAAGGCAATAAGGAGCTTTCAGCTTGAATAATGACCATTGTTATGTTTAACTAAGCTCATCCATCGTGTTCTACTACAATGCTTTTCTTGATCGAATCTAGTTTTTAAGTTTTCTTTTGTTTTATCGGCATCCATTAGTGTCTCAAATACGTTATCAAAAGAGTTTTTCTCCACATGTATTTTTTTTTGAAATGGTACTTAGATATAACATTTCACTGGGACAACATAACACAAATCACATGTCAATATATGTTCGAATCACGCTACGCAAGTTTTGAACTTGCGACCTCTCGTACTAAAGCCAAATCACTTAACTACTAGGACAATGGTGTCTGTCTTTTCTCCACATGCATTACATCTATAGTATGACGAATCGAATTGTTCTCCCAGTATGGAAGGTCCTAAAATATACTTCTACGAAGCCAATTGTGCGTTTCACTAAAACATACTATTTTTTTATTTCCCGATTTAAACCCACGTGTAATATAAGGCTATTGTGACACAATATTTTTCAACTCGGTGCCAGAACGTTGGATTGGAGCACTATTTAATTCGACTCTATTCTTCTTGAACTTGTCCTTCTATTTTCTAAATGGATGATCAAATGGTAGAAAACATCGATGATAATCAAACCATGAAGGTTTACCACCATTATGAAGAGTGAATGATTTTGTTTGTTCCATACAATAAGGACATGCTAATCTACCATGTGTACTCCAATCAGATAACATTCCATAAGCTAGAAAGTTACTGATGGTCCACATCAATGAAGCTCTTAAAAGAAAATTTTCTTTTTTATGCACATCATAAGCAGTTACACCTCGCCATAAATCCAATAACTCATCAATCAAAGGTTGTAGAAAAACATCCAAGTTTTTTCCTGGACTTTTTGGACCTGGGATAATCATGTTTAAGAACATGAATGGTTTCATCATACACTTCCACGGCGGCGAATTATACACTGCCAGAACCATAAGCCAACATGAGTAAGTGGTCGATCTAGTTCCAAATAGGCTAAATCCATCTGTACAAAGTCCAAGCCTAACATTTCGTGGAGAATTAGCAAACTCAGGGTAACATTGATCAAAATGCTTCCATGCTTCACCATCAACTGGGTGAGCCAATTTACCACAGGTGGAACAATTGTACTAATGTCATGTCATGTCTTTAGCATGCTTTGAAGACATGAACAGTCTTTTCAGACGTGGTATGATAGAAAAATAACGTAGTTGTACTTCGGATTTTTTTTCCTACAACTACTAGAATTATCAAACTTATATCTTAGCTCTTTACAAATATCACAAACGATCTTTGCTTCATTCTCTTTATAATATAACATGCAAAAATTATGACATGCATCGATTTTTTCATAACCAAGTTCTAAAGATTTCAACATTTTTTGCCTCATAAAAATTAGCGGTAGTTTATTATCTTTCAGTAAAAATTTTTGATCATGGAACTGGTATAATTAAAACCTGCATGTGTCAATCTTGTTTGGACCTTTAATACCATCATATTCACACATGCTGACAACACTGTCTCGGTTTTGAAACCACCGTATAAAGGCTCGTTAACCGCTCTCAACATATCCAAAAAAAAAGATTTAGCTTCAAAATTAGGTACTGCTTCATTTATGTAATCATATTCTTCAATTGGATGGATATAACTATAACACCCCGCATTTTTATACAGTTAAAATTTAACGTATAACAATAGGTAATGAAAATAAATAATTTTAGAATTAACAAAATATGACTCCGAAATTTGTACCATTACGCCCGAGGCGATTTTCTGATCAGTTGTCATATATAACTTATCAAAATCTGAATCAATATGAAGAAGTTACGAACGAAACAAAAACAGGAGAAAAAATGAAAAAAATAAAATAATATGTATGTACGTATGGGACGACCATAGGTCGACCCAATTGGCACATAGGTCGACCGCACGGTCGACCTATGCTCGGAGGCGGTTGACCGCCGGGTCGACCTGCGTGTGACCTGAATGAATTTTTCGTCCAAGAACGTACGTGACGTGTTTTCTAATTTTTACGCCATCCGAGCCATATGCTCTTCGATCCTACGGCTCCGAATGACCCTGTAACATGGTGGCTCCAGGTTCAATTCAAGAATCCGATGGTCTAAGATCCCCAAGCTCCAACATAAATAGGACCCTAGGCCTAACTATCATCTCACAATTAGATTTTCTCCCATAGGTTCATTGCCTAAGGCTGAACGCTAAAAAGAAAATAATTTCTAGGGAGAAGATCTTCTAAATTAAAATATTATACACCTTGGAAGAAAGGGATCCACAAGGACTATGGAGCCAAGTGGAGCACAAGCGAGGCTAAGGACGACAGGTGAGTGGATTTATTTATATATCTTTTAAGTTTAAGATATATTATCGTCAGATTTCCGTTCAGAAAATTTTATTCGGTAATTTATCATATTAATTAAATTATGTTGAACTATAAGAAAACTTGCAGTTTATTTACAGTATCAGTATTTATATACTATTTTCTACATCTTATTTACATCTTTTTCTGTGTTTTGGATTTTATGCAAGCGTCAGTTTTCTTCTATCTTTCGTTTTTCTTTGCATATGGATTAAATAGATTAAATACGAATATGGATTAAATAATTAAGAATACTGAAATGAAGATGTAAAATAATAAAAGTAAGAGGAATAAAATTACTGTAATAAATTGCATTAAAACGGGAAAAGTTAATTTGAAAGTAATTATTAGATTATTTGGTCGGTTTCGAGAATAGGATACATTTCCATAACTTAACATCTAAAAGATAGTGATAAACATAACTGTAAGAATAAAAGAAATAATAAGGGGAGCTAGTGTAAAATAGAGAAACCGTTGTATTTTAATCTACTCCAAAATAGTAAAAGAAATGTCTTGTATTTATGGATTATTGTTTATAGTATTATCCAATATTAAGATATGGAAATTGATTATATAGTTTTCATAACCAACCAAATAAAATAGAATTACTTTCTAAAATAGAAGACAATAAAGTAAAGTATGAATTGAAACAAGTAAATTATTAATCAAGAATTTGAAGCTGTAAAAATTAATGAACCTAAGTCTGCATTTACTACGCAGGCTAAATAGGTAACTATTATGATAACTGAATTACGTAATATTAGAGAATTAAAGAAAATTCTATATCATAAAAAAAAACATACTAGAATAGACAAGAAACGCTTGTAATTATAAAACGGACTATAAAAGAAGAAAAAGTAACAATTACAAGTAGATTGATAACATATGTTATACTTATGAAGTAAGAATGAAAAAGCTTATCGTAAGACTTATAATAGATTGATAAGATATGGTACTAGAGAATAATGACAGAAGCTTATATTAAGTCAATAAGCAAATAAAACAGAAATGGTAAAAGAGACTTATTTCATTGAACTTAAGGATTTATATATTAAGTTAAATAAGCAAGATAATGAATGTGGCTCATATTAACAGTATTCCCTATTAGATCCATGGTAATCTCACAATAATTAGAAGTGAGACGAGGGTAAGAATATGCTAATTAAGTTTAATAAGTAGCTAACAGAGTAAGAAAGCAACCTAAATGCAAATTACAAGATTAGAATTAGGGTCTAATAAAAGAATCGAATTGCGTTTAAAGCAGCCCAAAGGATGAAGCACCTAACGAAGCAGTTCATCACAGATTCTAGCAATGGAGAAGCACGTCCAACTTAGAATTTTTGGGCTAGAAGGAAGTATGAGACTTCAATGGGACGTGAGATACTCTAGTATGGCACTCTAGGTAGGCCTAATGAAGCTGCATCCTCGGAAACAGGTCTGTAGGTGTTCCATCAAGAGAGTATGCCTTGACTGCATTTGCATTGTAGGCCTAACGAAGCAGACCTTTGTAGGCAGTCAAAAGGGCTTGGTGTTCGGAGTAGGGTATTCATATATCCAGTACTTGCAAGTAAGGGAAGGATAGTCGCACGCGGATATCGGCCAACGTCAAGACCAAGAGCGATTTCAGAAATGACTAGAGTTAAGCCAACAGGCCAATGATTCTTTCACTATCGATACATTGGATGGAGGGGAGCTGCCAGTTGGATGTTAGATTGTTCGTAGTAGGGCACGACCACTTAACTCTTTATAAGTCTTTCGATTAGTTGAGGGGTGGCTGCATGGGGCCATAGCCACGATGAGAAAAGGACAGACCAACTAGAATATCTGTATTGTAGGCCTAATGAAGTAGTCCTTTACAGGTATAGAAAATACCCGACTGATTTCCGTACAAGGTAGACCTTGTTGGCGGGATTCAAATAGTAGACAGAACGATTACGTAGTCCTCAATGTATGCACTGGGTGGTACATTATGGATGTCCTAGCACTAGCAAGACTAGGGCATATGCGATTTACGTTTTCGCAGTAAGTAATGGAGCATCTGTATTGTAGGCCTTTCGAAGCGGTCCTTTGCAGATGTAGTTACAGAACGCTCTCGTAGTTAGAAGATGGAGCTCTTTTTGAAGAGGATATGGAAGGTACCATGGGTGGTACCTAGGACCAATACGGTCATTGGACGTATAGCTACATATATGTATATATTAGTTATTAGGTTTTAATCTACTATGGAGTAGATGGGCATGGTTCACGAATAGAGGTGAGCATATTGTAACCTAATGAACCTAATATAAGAGTAAATGGAAATAAAATGGTATATGTAGAATTAAGCCTAGAAGTATATAATTTATTCATTACCAGAACTTTTGTTCTGACCCCCTCCTCATAACATCCTACAGGTTAGGTAGATGGCAGAGACTTCTCAGTTTTACGACATTTGCTTAGAAAGTGTTATTATTTGGGTGGGTATTTACTTACTATTATATTTAGTCAATTCCATTGTGGGATAATTAATTAAGCTCTGATATATTTATCTTTTCCTATTTGCAGGATACCAGATACCCAACTCGGGCTTCAGTGGACTTGGTTTTTAGCATTTTTGCGAAAAAACCGAACCATTGGAATTTGGGTTGTTACAATAACTTGCGCCAATTGCATCCATAATCATTTCCCTGTATGGGTTAACATCATTCACTTTATTATTATTTAAACATCCCGACGTTGACGTTTCTTCTATATCCTTCTTCCCATGATATATCCAACATGAGTATTGTGGAGTAAACCCTTTCTGTAGCAAATGCGTTATGACAACCTCTTTATTTTGAAACTTTCTATTATCACATTTCACACATGGACATCTAACAACCCTTTCTGGTAACGCTTGAGAAAATATAAAATTAACAAATCTTCTAACACCATCATAAAATTCTTGAGTTACAAAACCTTCCGAAACCCTATGATACATACATAGTCGTTCGTCCATTTATATATAATAACCCTACAAAACAACTGATCCGTACGATTAAAATAAATTGAGCAAGCAGCTTAGTACTATCAAATGGTCAAAATCTATAATTTTCGTATTAAAATAAATTGTCATAAGCAATTTCCATGATTAGGTGTAAATTAAGTATCTTGTAAGTACCATATTGAAATATTTTATAGATTTCGCATCCTAAAATTAATTGTTTCAATGAACTAAGACTTGTTTATTGCACGTTGTTGTCCAATTTGGACTACTAAGGTGCGAGTTGACGGTTAAAGTGTCATTCGACCTATGGATGTAGAGATCAATAACTATAAATAAATTTTCTATCATGGTTTCTTTGGAGAGTTCATCGTTAAATTAGAGAATTTGCACTTAAAATTTTATATAAATATATCCCATTAACATAACAAAAGTTTTTCCTAACTTATTCATTTAATGCATTTGTTGTTTTTATAACATTTATTGGTCAGTATATGATATAAAAGTTGATTTGTTTAATAAACTCATTCCAACGATAGAAAGTTGCAAGCTAATATATATTTTATCCTTCCTTGATTTATCACAACTGTAGTGAAGCCAATCTTTGATGTATCCACTCTTCCTCTCTAAGAACTTAATTTTTAATTCATTCAAATAATATGTTTCTATATACGTGGTATCCAAATTTTATGGCTGATTACAATTTTTAATTATTACTAATAAATAATTAAACTAAATATAAACACATTTCTTATTTTATTTTATATAAAAAATGCATGACGCAACAACAAGAATTTGGTGTGACCAAGTGTACTTGAAGCCTGCCTATATTAACTTAATAGAAGGTTGTGTGTATATATATAATAACTGCTCAGTGGCATCTAAAAATATATGCAATGAAATCTGAATTAGGTAATACAAAAATTACAACTTGAAGATTCTAGCTTCTTGAAATTTATCAAAAACACAGCACAATATAGACATATCAAATAAACCTTGTGTTACTTTACTAATTCATTCATTATGTGTTTAACTTATAGTTGTTTTCCTAGCTTTAATCTTACTAAATCAACAGCATAGAATTGCATTGACAAGTACTCACAAACGAGGACAAAATAAGATATAAGCATATGTTTACCGCTTTTTGAAACTTCTTATTGCTTCATGAAGTCGAGCATGAATTCCAACATCAACCCTTAAATGCAAACATGTGATCTGTTAATAAATCTCAATTTCGACAAACATGAGAATATATATATTTCACTGCTAATTTAGAAACCCTATTGAAAATAAGCAAATTTTGCACGAGATGAGAAACAAAGATAGAAAAAAAAACCCAATGATTAAAATTCGGAGAAGATGAGAGAAAAATTCTGTGCAATTGAGGAGAACTGAGGTCGAGTAAGCATCATGCAAATAGGGGAAAAAATTTAAGCGCGTGAAAAGGAATTCATCTGCGTATTTTAGTAAATCTATGCGAAATGAGAAAAGTTAGTCACAGATGTTATCGACATGGTTATATTTGTGATATTATATTTGAGATGCGTCTTACATGGCATTTAATATATTATTATTTCAAATTAATTCAAGGTAAAGAATTTATACATCTCATAATGAGATAAATGTATAAAATGGTAATTTATGTTTCATATCCCTAAATTTAGGATATCAACAATAAGTTTCATTATAAAGAATGATTATAAAGAATTCATACTAAAAAAATCAAGACACATTTGGCAGCATAAAAAATTTATAATCGCTTAAAAATAGACACAACTTGTAATATTGAATTAAATAAGGAAAATTCTATTCTTTTGCCAAAATCATCGAACATGCAATGACAAGAATTGATTAATAATGTACATTTTGATAGAAGGTAATTTATGTGATTATTAATATTGCATTTTTCTCATACAAAATAGTGTGTTTTCTCATAATTGAATGATATGTTATGCTATAATAAAATTATATGTCTACGATAGGTATTATGTCATCTTTCAATGTTGGAGTTCTTCCCATTTAAGTTCCTACTCCCCTTCTCAGAGAGGGACCACCGCGGTAGTTGATGGCAACTGCCCACCAGAGCAGGCACAACGTCCCATAGTGATGTTACTACCTAAAGCGAAAGGGTAAGTATTAAATTTATTTCACTATCATAAATATTTTGTCTATGATATGTTAGTCATGATTTATCAAAGGTCTGTATCATATTTAACATAGAAGATTTGAGTTGTAGCCTTCAAAGCTTGTTTTTAATATTTCCAAGTAAAACGACATTGGGTTGTGGCAATTAGTAAAAGCATGGTTGTACAAAATCTTCTCCATAAATGATATGGGAGAAGAAACCTATAGACTTGGTATTAGGGTCTATATAAGTAGACCTAAAAGGTTTTTGGGATTTTCCTAATCCACGTACATAGATACCATACTGAAAAGTTTGGTATGTAGAATTCCAAGCATGGAAATGTTTCAGCGTAATCTGCAATTTTCATTTCTGAGAAAAATGCTCCTCATCTTTACTACTAATAAAGATAATTTATTAAATAGATTTACTCGATGTCCTTTTGAAATTCTAAATATAACCTTTTACATCTCATGGAGAAATAGTATTCAAATATGGGGATATAACCTGTTATTTTCTTAGTACAACTGTTAGTCACCCTGGAGAACTATAGTGTGCATTCACAAGATGGAGTATCTTTGTGTACCATACTGTCCATAATTTAGGTGGAAGTTCAACGGTCGAAGTTTGCCAGATTTCAAGTTAGTATGGAGATGTTATTGCAGTTTGAATAAAAAAAATAGTGGTTTCTGCACTAGGCGGAGTTCAAATATAGAGATGTGGTAGCTTGTTATTTTCTAAGTACAACTGTTAGTCCCCATGGTGAACTACAACATGCATTCACCAGATGAAGTATCCGAGCATTCCATATTGTCCGTAATTTATGTGGGCGTTAATCGGTCGAAGTATCGCCAGATTCCGGATTAGCATGAAGAAGTTATTGTAGTCTGAACAAAAAAAATAGCCGCTTCTGCACTAGGGGAGTTCAAATATGGGGATGTGGTAGCATGCTATTTTCTAAGTAAACTATTAGTCCCTATGGAGAACTATAATGTGTGTTCACAAGATGAGGTATCCGAGTGTATCATATTGTCTGTAATTTCAGTGGGAGTTTATCGGTCAAAGTTTTGTCTAATTTCGAGTTAGTATAAAGAAGTTATTGTAGTTTGAAGAAAAAATAGTTGCTTCTGCCTAGGCGGAGTTCAATTATGAGGATGTAGCCTGTTATTTTCAAAGTACTACTATTAGTTACCATGGAAAACTACAGTAAACGTTGAAGTAGGGATATAATTTGTTGCTTTCTAAGTACAACTATTAGTCACCATGGAGAACTACAGTGTGCGTTCATACGGTGAAGTATCTGAATATACCATATTGTCCATAATTTAGGTGGGAGTTCATTGGTTGAAGTTTTGCTTGATTCTGAGTTAGTATGAAGAAGTTATTGCAGTTTGAACAAAAAAATAGCGACATCTACATTAGGCGGAGTTCAAATATGGGGATATGGTAGCCTATTATTTTTAAGCATATCTGTCAGTCCACATGGAGAACTACAGTGTGCATTCACAAGATGAATTATCTGAGTGTTTCATATTGTCCGTAATTTAGGTGAGAGTTAATTGGTCGAAGTCTCGTCGGATTCCGAATTAGTATGAAGAAGTTATTGCGGTTTGAATAAAAAAAAAATAGCGGCTTCTACATTAAACGAAGTTCAAATATAGGGTTGTGGTAGCATGTTATTTTCTAAGTAAATTATCAGTCCCCATGGAGGACTACAGTGTGCGTTCACAAGATAAAGTAGTCGAGTGTACCATATTGTCCGTAATTTAGGTGGGATTTCACCGTTGAAGTTTTCCTGATTTCGAGTTAGCATGAAGAAGTTACTGCATCCTTAAAAAATGGCGGCTTCTGCCTAGACGGAGTTCAAATATGAGAGTGTAGCCTATTATTTTCAAAGTGCAACTATTATTCTTCGTGGAGAACTACAATGAGCATTGAAGTGGGGATAAGTACAACTATTAGTGACCATGAAGAGCTACCATGTGCGTTCACAAGATGAAGTATCCGAGTGTACCGTATTTTCCGTAATTTAGGTAGGAGTTCATCGGCCAAAGTATCGCCTAATTCCAAATTAGTATGAAGAAGTTATTGCAGTCTGAACAAAAAAATAGCGGCTTTTGCACTGTGCGGAGTTCAAACATGGGGATGTGGTAGCATGCTGTTTTCTAAGTACAACAGTTAGTCCCTATGGAGAACTACAGTGTGCGTTCACAAGATGAAGTATCCAAGTGTTCCATATTGTCCGTAATTTAGGTGGGAGTTAATTGGTCGAAGTCTCGCCGGATTTTTAGCTAGTGAAGAAGTTATTGCAGTCTAAACAAAATAATAACGGCTTCTGCACTACGTGGAGTTCAAATATTGAGATATGGTAGCATATTATTTTCTAATTAAGCTGTCAGTCCATATGGAGAACTACAGTGTACATTCACAATATGAAGTATCCGAGTATACCATATTGCCTATAAATTAGGTGGGAGTTCATTGGTCAAAATTTTGTCAAATTCCGAGTTAGTATGAAGAAGTTATCGCAGTTTGAAGAAAAAATATAGCGGCTTTTGCCTAAGCGAAGTTCAAATATGAGGATTTAGCCTATTATTTTCTAGGTACAACTATTAGTCACCATGGAGAACTATAGTGAATGTTGAAGTGGGGATATAGCCTGTTATTTTCTAAGTGCAACTATTAATCATCATGGAGAACCACAGTGTGCGTTCATAAGATGAAGTATCCGAGTGTATCATATTGTCCATAATTTAAGTGGGAGTTCATCGGTCGAAGTTTCACCTTATTTTGAGTTAGTATGAAGAAGTTATTGCAGTATGAACAAAAAAATAGCGGCTTCTGCCTAGGCGGAGTTCAAATATGTGGATGTTGCATATTATTTTCAAACTACAATTGTTACTCACCATGGAGAACTACAATATGCGCTAACAAGATGAAGTATCCATATGTACCATATTGTCCATAATTTTGATTGGAGTTCATCGTTTGAAGTTTTTCCTGATTTCGAGATAGTATGAAGAAGTTATTGCGGTCTAAAGAAAAAATAACGGCTTCTGCCCAGGCGGAGTTCAAATATGCGGATGTGGCCTGTTATTTTCTAAGTACAACTACTAGTCACCATGGGTAACTACAATGAGCGTTGAAGTGGGGATATAGTCTTTTATTTTTGAAGTACAACTGTTAGTCACCTTGGAGAACTACAGTGTGCGTTCACAAAATGGAGTATCCGAGTGTACCATTATGTCCGTAATATAGGCGAGTTTTCATCGGTCGAAGTTTCGTCCGATTTTGAGTTAGTATGAAGAAGTTGTTACAGTATGAACATAAAAAATATCGGCTTCTGCCTAGGCGGAGTTCAAATAAGGAGATGTAGCCTGTTATTTTCTAAGTACAACTGTTAGACATCATGGAGAACTACAGTGTGCGTTCACAAGATGAGGTATCCGAGTGTACCATATTGTCCATAAATTAGGTGGGAGTTCATCAATCGAAGTTTTGCCTGATTATGAGTTAATATGAAGAAGTTATTGTTGCCTGGAAAAAAAATAGCGGCTTCTGCCTAGGCGAATTTAAATTTGAGGATGTAGCCTGTTATTTTCAAAGTACAACTATTAGTCACTATGGAGAACTATAATAAGCGTTGAATGGGGATATAACCTGTTATTTTCTAATTACAACTGTTAATCACAATGGAGAACTACGCTATACGTTCTTAAGATGAAGTATCCGAGTGTTCTATATTATCCGTAATTTAGGTGGGATTTTATCGATCGTAGTTTCGCCTGATTCCGTATTAGTATGAAGAAGTTATGGCGGTATGAATAAAAAATATTAGTTTCTGCCTAGACGGAGTTCAAATACGAGGATGTAGCCTATTATTTTCTAATTACAACTGTTATTCACCATGGAGAATCATGATATACGTTCATTATATGAAGTATCCAAGTGCAACATATTTTCTGTAATTTAGGTGGGAGTTCATCGATCGAAGTTTTGCCTGATTCCGAGTTAGTATGAAGAAGTTATTACAGTTTGAAAAAAAAACAACGGCTTCTGCCTCGGTGGGGTTCAAATATAAGGATGTAGCCTGTTATTTTCTAAGTACAACTATTAATCACCATGGAGAACTACAGTGAGCATTAAAGTAGGGATATATCCTGTTATTTTTTAAGTACAACTATTACTCACCATGGAGAATTATGGTATACGTTCATAAGATGAAGTATCAGAGTGTTCTATATTGTTCGTAATTTAGGTGAAAGTTCACCGGTCGTAGTTTCACCTGATTCCAATTAGTATAAAGAAATTATTGCAGTATGAACAAAAAAATAGCGGCTTTTACCTAAGCGGAGTTCAAATACGGGGATGTAGCCTGTTATTTTCTAAGTACAACTGTTAATCACCATGGAGAACTACGTTATGTGTTCACTAAATGAAGTATCTGAGTGTTCCTTATTATCTGTAATTTAGATTGGAGTTCATCGGTTGAACTCTCGCCTGATTCCAAGTTAATATAAAGAAGTTATTGCAGTCTGAACAAGAAAAATAGCAGCTTCTGTCTAGGTGGAGTTCAAATATAGGGATGCTACTATCAAATCTACTTCCACACGTACAACTAAAAATAATTCAAATGAATTCAAATTTTGAATTTAAATGACGTGAATGTAAAAATTAAAGAGGGTAACAAAATTTTTAATGTTAGTGAAAAATTAACGTTGGAAAATGTTAATATTAATGAAATGGAAACAAATAATTGAATTAAGGCAGTAATTTGTTCATGCCTAAAACTTTAGGACTGGTCGATCGATAAGTGTGTGGCGGCTAGGGTTAATTTAGGCACAATCAGTTCAGATTAATTATTTTAAGTCAACATACATCTGACATTTCTCGTGCGTTCTAACCACTATAAATAAGAGGCCGGCCCCCTCACTTTTATTCACAAATCATTTTGACGCTGATGAAACTATATCAATCTTCTTCCCCAACTTTACAATTCAAAACCAATTGGATTTCCAAGTAAGGGATTTTAGATATTTATATATATGTGATTCAGAATCTAATCTACATGCAATTGAACTATTGTATATTCCAAAAAGAACAAATCTTTGTAGTTTGCATTGCCTATTTCCTATTTATTGCAAAGTATAAATTTATGTGGTTCAGAAAGAAAATTATTAGGAAATGATGTGCAAAGTATAAATTTTTCCTATTTGTAACTTGCATCGCCCATATCCGTAATATAGATAATATGAATTATTTTTCTGCTTCAAGGTTGTATATGTAAAAGTTGAATTGAATATAAAGGGTTTAAGTTGTAAGTTTTGTTTCCTTGAAATAGAGGAGCAATTATGTTATATTAATGTAAAATAATTTTAATATTATTCCTTTTTAGAAAATACATACAAGTATATTTGTTGTACTTAAGGATATTAGCTATTTTGTAATTATCGTATGGAACTTAGGCTCGTATAAATATGGAAGTTTTGACATTTTAGCAATTAGTATAGGAAGAATAGGAATATTTCTATGCATGCTTAAGAAGCCTTAATTACATATGTATAAATATATTAGTAGCATATAAATATATTAATAGTGTATTAATCGTATCGTATCAAATAATTAGGTTAGTAAATAGCATCGAACCCTATAGGAAGGAGGTTAAGGATAACTATGGAAATTAATCCATAATTTAAGGCAAAATAAGAAGCTTTCCTTATATGGCCTTAAGTCATAAATGTGGTGAGGTATTATATATATATATATATATATATATATATATATATATATGATAGTATGTTTGAGGAGCGGAAATATGACTAACTTATAGGGATGCAAGGTCCGTCAAAAGCATACAGAAGTCTACCCCGCTAATCTAGCTACCAGCACTGTGACATTAGGACTGACGTGAGAAATCGCCTATAATAAGTACCCATGGTGGATGTGAGGTTAGTCCCAATTATGTAGATTAAGCGTGTCTAAAAAACCTGGCTACCAGCACCAACAAATAGTCGAACTAATGTGAGATGTTATAGTTTGGACTAAGGGTCATACAATGGATATCCCAATAAGGCCTGCTTCTGGGTTGGGGTATTCAGTGGCTGTTGTAGAGTCCTCCTTATTCCCACTCAAGAATTATTAGATGGTCGGGATTATCTTTTAGGTGTGATAGTGGAAAATCTCTGGTAGGAGTCCATTTTAGGGTTGAGGTATTAAGTGGCTATTGTAGGATCTGCCTCTTCCTATAAAGAAAATATTAAGTGGCCTAGTGAGATTTACTATGATATCAGTTCGGGAGTACCAGAGAGGGGTCCGCCTTGGGTTTTTGGTATTAAATGATGGGGACATGCCTAGGGTATAGGTATAAAATTGTCAGAGTATGCCTAATTCCCATTAAAGATGTATTAAGTGGCTCAGGTACTTTCTCTCACATCGTTAGGGCACGATTGACGGCAGTTATGTTGCATCCTAGTTTGAATGATAAAGTTGGACTGGAAGGGCTTTTGGGCTTACAGTTAGAGGCACACTTGGTAGGATATAGATTGTATGCATAAGACATATTACTTATTTCAATGATACTACCCAGATACTATTATGGTAAAACTTGATATTTCATTCATCGAACATTGTTATTTTGACTCCCTCCTCATTACAACCCATAGGTAAGGGGGAAATGATGCTGATGAAGAAGGTGAAGGCGATGGTAAAGATTTATTGCAGTTTATCTATTTATCTGTGTTTTTGATATATTATAATGTACCTAGTTTTAGACATATTGATGTTATTTTAAGATACTATATTATGGATATTTAGGATGATATGTTGTATTTTTTAGATTTGAGTTTTTATGGGATGGGTACTTATTTCTGTTATTACATTTTAACCCTTACGTTATGAAATTTTGAAAGCATGGATAGATAGCTATGTATATTTTCCATTGTATCAAATTCGCCAACCAACAGCCAGCTTCACAAATGGGTCTAAGGTTTGATGGGCATTTATTCGGTTGAAAATTGGGCCAGTTTTTTAATGAGCTATTGCATTTGGAATCAGAGCCTATGTTGCCTGATCAATGGTGATAGGCATATGTAAGAATGCGTTTTTTTATTTTTGAAAGAATTTTTCAAAACCCTACTCTACGCCCACACCCACACACTTTATGAACATGGGCTAGCACATTAGGCGAACTTTATTTCAACAAACAATACTATTTTAGGAAGTTGTAACTAAAATCTCAAACATACAAATAGTTGATTGTGGCTGAAAACAATAGCTTTGAGACTGAGACCCCTCCCCTCTCCACTCAATAAATACCCACCATTCAAGGTATGCCAGAATGGTTCAGTCAACATCAAAGGAATGTACGGCAAGTTCACATTCCTCAACAAGTTGCACTGGTGGCACTAGCTGCTCCGCTTACTAAAGTAGCACCCCACCCACTAGACTTCCTTAATTTAGTAAAGACTTCAAAAATATGGGAGGATGGGTATATACGAGAGCTGAAGATTTTATGGAAACAAAGGTGTGGGAAGACTTGATCAAGATGAGGATAGTTGCTTGGCATTTAAGGGAGGAGGCGCTAGAGTAGTGAACCATTGTAATAGAAGAGAATACAAAAGAAAGAATTACTTAGACCGTATTCAAGGATTGTTTTGAGTCACGGTTCATGTTTAGAGCCGAAGTTAGTTTGCGGTTTGAGAAGTTTATACAACTGAGGCAAGGAGACTCCATATTGTACGAGTATATCAATTATTCCACCAAATTGGCTAAGTTTGGGTTGAATCTGATTGAAACCCCTACGAAGAAAGCTTTGAAGTTTGTTAAAGGCCTAAATTTCCCACTTGGAGAGCTGCTTTTAACCCAAATACCCATAGGCGCCACATATATGTTGACAGTAGAAATGGCCTTGCTTCAAACTATTACTATTAAAGAGAAAGAGAAGGTAAGATATGTGCGAAGTCAAGATGGAACAAAGAAAGGAGGATTTTGAGCTGATAAGAAGGCCAAAGAAAAGATTAAGAAATGAGGTGTGTCATACCGCAGATGTTAGAAGAAGGGACACGTTGCCAAGGACTATAAGGTGAGTTTAATGAAGGAAAAGTTCAAACGGATGTTATCACTCTATAAGGAGGAACACTACAAGAATTGATGTCTAAAGCTAGCAAAGAAGGGACAAGGTAGGAAAACTTATGCCATTGAAGGTGTACCTGTCTCGAGTAGACCTCCTATGAGAGACCAAGGAAAAGCTGCATTGGAAGGTACAATAATTATCTTTGAAAATACTATTCGTATCTTATTTGACTTGGGAGCATCACATTTATTCATAGCTAGAACTGTAGTCTAATCCTTGGGTTTAAAAACCCAAGTTATATACAAACCAATAGTCATATCAAATCCTATTAGGGAGTCGACGTGACTTTCTTTTATTCGTAAAGACCTAGCTGTGGATATATGTAATATCGATTTTACTTGTAATGCCTATGTTCTATCTTTTGAGGGGCGTGGACTTATCCTAAGGATGGATTGGTTATCTTACTATGCCTAAGATTGTAATAAGAGGATCGTTTGGTTAAGTAGTTGTAAGGGGAGAGATATCGATGTTCATTGTGCACTCTAGAACTTAGTTGAGTTAAACTATTTGTATTCCTTAGCCTATCACAAGACGAACTCTCATCTGTGCTTGTAGTCTAAGACTTTCTGGATGATTTTTAAAAGTCTTTGGCCTCCTACCCTGAAGAGAGATCGAGTTTAGGATTGATTTGAAGAAGGATACTAGACCTCTCGCGCTATCATTTAGGCATATGGCCTCTAAAGAAAGGCAAGAGCTAGATAAGAAGATTTCAGAGCTATTGCAGAAGGGATTTATTCAATGTAGTGCTTCTGAATGAGGAACATCAATTTTATTTGCCACAAAGGCAGATTTCTCTTTAAGGCTATGCGTTGACTATAGAGAGATCAACAAGCAAACCAATAAAAAAAGGTATCTTTTACCAAGAATAGTTGACTTGTTTGACCAGCTTGTTAGAGCCAAAAAAAATCTTAGTTGGACTAAGCCACTAAACTCCACCAATTGAGAATAGCTAAGGATAGTAAGTAGAAGACCGCTTTTCGTCTCTAAATTGACTGTATGAATGTGAAGTAATGCCTTTTGGTTTGGCAAATTCCTTCATATATTTTGTAGAAGTGATGAGTAGAGTCTTTAGAAGATAGCTAAATAGATTCGTCATAGTGTTTGTGGACGATATTATAGTATTCTCTAAAAGTGAAGGTGAGCATGAAAATCTCTTAATGGAGGTACTAGGGACCTTAAGAAGGCACCAACTAAAAACCAAGTTCTCAAAGTATCTTTTCTGAAAGAAGGAAGTAAGGTTTCTCGGTCATATTGTCTTCGAGAAGGGATTGTCTATTGATCCTACAAAGGTGGAAGCTTATTCACGAATGGAAATTCCGAAGAGCACCACAGATGTTAGGAGTTTTCTTAGATTGGCAGGTTATTATAGGAAATTCATCAAGGACTTTTCAAATATAGCGTTCCAACTGACTCGCTTAACCAAGAAAATTTTGGTTTTTGCATGGAACAAGAGAAGCATGAAAGCATTTGAGAAGTTGAAGGAGCCGTTGACTAGTGCTTCGGTACTTACCATTCCCGATGGGATGAAGCCTTTCAATGTGTACACCAATGCATGTGGTATGGAATTAAGAGTTGTTCTTATGCAAGAAGATAGAGTGATAGCCTATCTAAGTTGGCAGTTGAAGGATCATGAGAAGAGGTACCCCACTCAAGACTTGGATTTAGCGGCTATCGTCTTTACTTTGGAGATGTGGAGGCACTACCTTTTAGGAGAAAGATTTGAGTTACTCAACAACCACAGATCCCTTAAATAACTATTTTCCAAAAAGATTTGAATCTTAGGCAGTAGAGGTGGATGGAGTTTATAGCCTCATATGACTTTAAGATACGTATACCCTTGGAAATGGGAATGTTATTGTCGATGACCTTAGCCAGAGGCAAGTTACTCTTAGTGTTATTTATTAGTGGAGGCAGTTGGAGTTGCTCTCAGATTTCAATTTTCAGCCACCAACAGAACCCACTCCATGCAATTTGGCAGAAATGGAGGTTATGCCAACAATGATGGACTGCATCAGGCAAGAGAAGAAGAAAGATGTGATAATAGTAGATGTTTTGGACAAGCTAAGTAGAGGAGGACATTTTTCCGATCGCGGTAAATATGCAATAGACAAAAGGGGATGGCTAAGAAGAGATGGATGGCTATGTGTTTCTATGGGAAGGAAGTTTTCGAGGAAGTTCTAGTAGAGTGTCATGAATATTCACCTTGATGGAGATATAATATATAGAGATATGAAGCGGATTTTCAATTAGCCAGGGATGAAGAAAAGGGTAATTTGGAGTATGTCTCTAAGTGTTTTCGTGCCAAAAGATTAAGATAGAATGAGGGTAGCACGAAGGATTGTTATTACCATTAGAGGTGCCTACTTGGAAGTGGAAGCATATATCGATAGACTTCGTAGATGAGTTGCCAAGGAGTCAAAGAGGCAATGATGCTATTTGGTTTATAGTAGTTAGACTCACTAAAAGTGCCCACTTTATTTCTATCATGAGTAATCGGACTGTAACATCTCTGACACAAATCTATATTGGAGAAGTACTGTCACTGCATGGAGATGGAGTTACGATCAGCATTGTGAGCGATAGAGATCCCTTATTCACTAGAAAATTTTAGAGGGGTTTACAGTCCGCTTTAAGAACTACGTTGAATCTTAGCACCGTTTACTACCCGCAGACGAATAATCAGACTAAAAGGGCAAATTAGATTTTGGAAGATTTGTCGAGTGCTTGCATCATGGATTTCGAAGGATATTAGGAGCAGCATTTACCCTTAGTAAAGGTTACTTACAGTAATAGTTACCAAGCGATGATAAGCAAGGAACCCTGTAAAGCTTTATACGGGAATCCTTGCAATTCACGTAATTATTGGTGGGAAAACACCGAAAAAATTCTACTTGGACGAGATTTGATTCGTGACGCCTTGGCTGAGGTAAAGATAATTAGACCACGAACGAATGCCAACAGGACAGCCAAAAGTCTAATGTTAACTGGCGAAGAAAGGAATTGGAGTTTATGTTAGGAGACCTGGTGTTTGTTAAGGTTTCCCCACTTAGGAAGGTTATGAGGTTTGGAACATCGGGGAAGTTGGCACCAAGATTTATTGGGTCTGTCCCAGTTTTGGAAAGGGTGGGGAAACTTGCATATCGAGTAGAGCTTTCGAATAACTTAGTGGAAGTCCATGGCGTCTTTCAGTTTCACACTTAAGGAAATGTCTACACGACACCACTACCATAGTGTAGCCTGATCGGTTAGTAGATATAGAGACAGAGCCGATAACACCCTGTGCTACCGTTGCATAATGGAGAATGGAACTAAGAAGCTTTGAAATAAGGATCTGAGTGCAATGGGGAGATAACCTAGTGGAAAGCACATGGGAAACCGAAGAGCAGATGAAGGCTTCTTATCCTAAGCTTTTCTTTTGTAAACTTATCTCTTCAAAATTTAGGTTTTTGGTTGCATTACGGTTGCTAGATTAGAAGGTAAGGGATGACTGCAACACTTTTTACTATTATTTTTGCATTCATATATAATCTTATACTTATGTAGGATGCTTGCATAATGCCTATATGTCATGATCTTACATTCATGCTAGGATTGAGCTCACCTATCGTAAGTTGCGTAAGATATCACATTGCGTTCTTGGTTGAGTAGATGGTTGTATAGATAACTTGGTTTTATAACATGGTGGCAGAGTGCACGTTACACTATCTATGCTTTAGGGATTTCGAGGATGAAATTATTTTTAAAGGGAAGAATGTAACACCCCACAAAAATTAATAAGAACTAATTAATTAATAATAAGTTAAAAATGGAAATTGCAAACGTCGGAATTTGGCCAGGAAAGTCACACAATTTTGTTCGTGGTGATTTTTTGATTAACTTTCATATATAAAGTTTTGAGATTGGAGCTCAAACAAAAACATTATTGACATTTGAAGTTCTCGAATTTAAAATTATTCAAACAAATTCAAATTTTGAATTCAAAAGAGATTAACGAAATATTAACGTGGGTAATAGATATTTTAACATTAAATAAAATTTAATGTTGGGAAAACATTAACGTTAATATTATTAAAATGGAAAATGATAAATGAATTAAGGCAGTAACTAATTCACGCCAAAAACAATAGGACTGGTCGACTGCCTCTCTTGGGCCAATCGACCGCTAGCAGTTGATCGCCTATGGAGGAGTTGCCAACTGGTGAATATGTGCCAGCTAGGGTTAACTTAGGCACCAACGATTAGGATTTTATTATTTTAAACTGACCTACATCCAATAGTTATGGTGCATTCTAACCACTATAAATAAGAAGCTAGCCCGCTCACTTTTATTCACAAATTATTAGAAATTCTCTCGAAATTCTATCTGTTTTTTTCTTTAACTTTATGATCCAGAATCACTTGGATTATCTGGTAAGGGATTTTGGATATTTTGGATTTTGAAAAAGAAATCAAGTAAGTTTTGAGAACTATTTCTATGACGATCTGCCTTTTTGACTCTCGAAAATCGATACTAATACATCCTCGGTATTCATGTACCGTAGATTCAAGTGCCGAAAAGGCAGATGGATCAAGCGTAAAAAGAAAATAAAGACAAAACAGAGTAGAAAACAAAATCTCACACGAATGGAATGATCATATATTATTAACCAAAAAAATCATTTATAGCGGAAATTTTGAATACAATATCAGAGTTTAACATAGATTTAGCCTGGATGGTTATAAATCCTTTGTCCTTATAACTGCTGAAAAACAATAAAAAAAATAAATGTAGCGGAAAAAACAGAATACGTCCATACATTGATGAAGATCTCTAGCTCCCTTTTGGAAACTCCAAGCATCTTTAGCTAAACCCGAAACTGCTCAAATCTGACCCGTATATTGAAAATACTTGGATCAGGCTGGATAAACCAGCATGAGAAAACTCAAATTATAAATGTAAATGACAATGTCATAGATCAGGTTGATGCCAATCAACTGAATAGAAGGGTTTCTCGTAAGACCACACCGCACATAAACATGGGCGGGTTTTTATGTTACGATAATCAAAATACTTTATACCAAAACATATTTGATATTATCATCAATGACATTGGTTTGTAAACATTTTTCAAATAAATATGCACACAAAGTAGATATCAATACTCGGAAAATGTCAAATGGTGTATATGATGCAAAGAGGTAGTTGAAATGTTTTCAAAGCATTGCAGCTATTAAGGGAATATAACGAAAACCGTAAGGCTCGTATTAGAATTGGATTTTCAACATGATAGGGAACTAGTGGCCATTTCCTCCAATGCAAAATCCATGCATAGTATCCTAGTTCCTGGTGACTATTCACTTTTCTCAAGAAATCCTTTATACTACATTATTGCACTACTGTTGAGCGTCATATTTCGGTGTCTTTGCTTTTTCTCAGTCGAATCTCCAATACCTGCACAATTAAACCATTGAGGGTCCGGACACTACTGGACTCCTTCATCATTAGTAAACCCGATAGCTTGAAATATATGTCCTACAGACGACATAGTATCCCATATCATTCCTGGGATGTGAGGCTCCTGAAGCTACGCACTTTTTTCCACAAGGCCACATTTTGCTTTTCTCAAAGCCATGCTATGCTTTTCACAAAGAAAATTCCACTTAGAATGCCATTGCCATTTTAAACAACACACTATTGATTTTCACAAAAGTACAACCTTGGAGCTCATACGTCTCATTGAAAGGTGTTAAGTATAGGAGGGGTTACCTCTTACACCACCAAACAAATGTGTGTATGTAGAGATCGATATACATGGTTCTAGAAATGTAATATCAGACATTCGTCCATGCAAGTTGTCCAAGTGAAGGACAAACCGAAGGCACTCCTCCTCCTACTTCCTTTTTGGGAATCATCCTTAGGATTAGTAGCGAGTAGTCCTTGCAAATCGAAGATTTTCAAAACGAAGGCACCACTGCCACTATACATACATACATACATACATACATACATACATACATACATACATATATATATATATATATATATATATATGATATGGGGATTAACCTAGAGGTTAGTGGTAAGCAACCCAACATCATGAAGATCTCCATCTTCAAATCATTTTCTTTAACATGTCTTCATTTTCGAACACATGTACTAGTTCGAAGTGGTTTCCAGATAGGATTTACCCAAATTTGACCCCGGTTTCTCTGAATCAATCATCGATAAAAAGATGCCAAGTATATAGGTGACTATCAAACAATATCCAATCAATTTATCTTTTTATCAAATCAAATATCTTTTGGAGAGATATTCTTGTAAACTATTTCTTTATCCTTTTAGAGTATATGGAAACAATAAGCTTCATTTATCGAATTCCCTGGTTGATTAAACCTCTTTAAACTTGGAATATTTCTAAATCATTTCACCTTTTATTTAGGAAAACATTTCCAAATCATTTATTTATATCGTAATAAAGATTGCTTATTTTTAAATCTTGACTTTTTAAATAGGTCAAAAACAATGTTATTTAAGACATCATTTACTGAAAACCTAAATTAATTATTGTTGAGTAGAAAAGGATCCATGGAGATTAGACTAGTTACATCCAATACCAATTTCCTATTCAACCTGTACTATTCATCGAATAACGGTGAAATCACCTTTTCAAATCACACGAATAGTACGAGTTCCCTCCTCGGAATTTAATATAGAGTTTAACTAGGGTATTCTCCATACCACTAGAATCTTTTTTAAAATCTTTTTTAAATTTTGAAAAACACCAAATTTCTTTTCTTTTAACTTAAGAAAATGCAGTTCGAGTTGATCAAATTAACTAACCCCTCCGTCGGGCCAGTCTGGATAGCTAGAGCAGAACCCAGACACAAAGCTCATGTCTAAACACTATCTCTATATCACGCATAAGGTGGTCGAGTTATTTGATCAACTCTAAATCCTTTGTATGAAACTTTTTTGGAGATGATTTTCATCTACTTAACGCTATTCCAAATATTGTTTAAAACAATTTTCCTTTAATCATTTATTTTTAGTTCCTTTAAATAATTATAAAACTTCCAGATCATCTTCAAAATACTTAATTATTCATTTAAAAAAAGTTACTAAAAAGATTGGAAAACAATTATTAAGTTCAAACCATGATTTGAAAATGTTACCGAATACCACTGCAAAAAACCGTTGTGAATGGTGTTTTAAAGCTTCTTTGGTCAAAACACTAATCCTATTTCATATAAAACTATTTTTATAACTCAAATCCCCATTAAAACATTTTAACATATTTATGGAATTTATTCATTTTTTTATGATTTAAAAATATCCATTTTTTTAAAGAATTTACCACCTTGGTTTTCGAACTACCAAAACGCGATGTTTTTGAAAACTTGATTTGGACATATTTCAAACTCTACTACATGAAATCTTGATTTTTTTATTTTGTTTGAAAATTATACCTACATGGGTCCAGAAAATTCTTATTTCAAATAATTTTGGCTTATACTAAATCCTACACGATTTAACTTTTCAGGTCGGAATGAATTGCCATTGCGCGAACATGCTCGATTTGGCTCTATTTTCAAACTTTGTCAAAACTTGTTAAAACGTTTAAAATACCATAATAAACCATTTCAAACTATTTTACTACATTAAAAACTCCTATTCCACTTTAATCGATATTATAATATTATATTCATTTTTCAACCTTTTTATGTTCAAAACCATAAAGAGACTACTAACTCACATACATGTATCAATAAAGATTTATTTTTCCATGAATTGATTATGGTTAATTAGTTAACCATTTCTATTTTGGATAACTATGATTTTCTTATTATTGGTTATATTTATCATAACCAGTTATCAACTATATAATCAACCAATTTTCAAACATCTATATAAATCATCTAAGATATTAAATGGTCAAATTATCATACTTGAAATAATTATAGATGTTATTTGATAAATACGAATGTCGAGTACTCACTATCAATTTCCACTCCACCAATTATTTTCCAAAACTTCTTGAAATAAATCTAGTGGTACTTGGGCTGCACTTCCATCTCTTTTCTTTGCTCCAGAGCTTATCGAACTTGCTCCTCCTTCTTTGAAATGCTTGGCCTCTCCTAGGAGTGGTGGTGCTCGGCCAAGCTTAATGAAGGAGGTGATGGCCGTGGGTTTCAAAGAGGAAGTGGTGGAATTTGGACTTGCTTTTGAGATGTTTTTCTTTTTATGTGTTTATGTACATATTACATATTATTTTACTTCTCTTTGGCTACATTTCTCTTCATTATTTTTCCAAGGAAGAAGCCATTAAAAATAGCTTGAAATGATGATGAAGAAGAAGAAGTAGAATGTGTGAATGAATGAGTGGGCGTGTGCATGTATTTATAAGCTTGGACTTGAAACTATCTCTTCCCTCCTCTACCTCATGCTCACGCCACCCCCCTTAGGTCACCCATGTGCTCGGCCACCCCCTCCTACACCTTCCATGTGCACCTCAATGTGTTTGTAAGGAGATGAGGTGAAGAGATGGTTGCTTTATTGACTTCTTATGAAAATATCATGATATTTTCTCTTAATTGTATACATGTATGTAAGTGTATTTGTATGTGTATGTGCATGTATGTATATGCACAAGACACAAAAACAAGGTTGCAATGACTTTAAACAACTTTCGTTTGTTAAATCGCTGTGAATTCAAAACCCGAATTCTGGTCATATTTTCAATTTTTAATCAAACTATTTATTTAGGTAAACAGAAATTGAAAATAAATTTCTTATCATTTCAAAAAATTAAAAAAAGATTATTTAAGCTATAAAATCATATTGAATAATATTAAAATCCATTTATAAAAATACATCGTCGATTTACCAAAATGCTATGAAGTTTGTATATATTTATAAAAAAAGTTTATATATGTACGAAACTATTATAAATCACTTATTATCATTATATAATCAATTAAAGTGGATTATAATCATTTTAGAACAATTAAATGAATATTTAAAATTAAACTAAAATTCTAGAAAATATATAAATGTGATGATATCCTTGATTATGTCATAAAGATATTTTATTTTTAAAAATAAAATAAAATAATTTTATTACATATTCTTACTTAAGTGGAGAAATAAGTGTACGTATCCAGTTTTGTTCGCGACTTCTGGTGGTTAAAAAGTTGTTTATCAGTAAGACGATTCTTGGTCAATTTATCGATATATTTCTACAGAATATATTTTCGTAAATTTTTCCAAAACAAAATCATCATTATTATTTATCACATAAAACATGATTATTTATGTTTAATAATCCTATATTTGAATATTTAAAATTAATTAAGTATTCGATTTAGTGATAAAATTACGGGTCGTTACAGACTTCACCCTTAAAAGAATTTAACCTCGAAATTACAACCCAATTTTAAACTCAATTTCGTATGATATGTACATATCATCCTTGTGGAATACTTGACTCAATCTCCTATTTGAATACACAACTTCCAAACTAGTATCGATAGCTTGATTTTCTAGTACGGACTCTGATTAGGCTTTCCGATCAGAACTTTAGTTTTCCTTGCACATCTCTCAACTATGATAGAAAATGCAAGTACTTAAACACAAACCCTCATCAATGTCCATCGTTTTTTCGGACTGGTTTACGCAACTCAAAGTTCCATACTCGAATATTAGATTAGAATCGTGTGACGAAATGATCTACATATAACATACATACTTGTTAACATTCCTAAAAAAATTATGAAGACATTTCATGAAATTTTAGCTTTTATTCTAACTCTTTGAAAATCATTTCGAAATATTCACCCAAAATATTTCTATCTCCTTGTCGAAAGAAATTAATTATCCATTACTTGGAATGATACTATTATAATTTTATTCCAAAATCCTTTTGAAACTTCCTTGTTATTAAATTCCCTTATAAATTTAATTCCAAAATTATTTTATACTAAGTAACTTTCCCTTTATCACTTTTAAACTTTTTCAAAACACTAGGATATGAGTTCCCAAAACCCTTTTTTTTCATTAAACATGTATTTCAAACCCATCCTTTACAAAATCATTTTATTTTTGTAAATTATACTTTATCTTATAAAATATACCTTTATAAAATATATTCTTAAATAATTTGATATCAACAATTTTTATAAATCCATTTCTTCATAACATCCTTTTAAACATTTTACTTCTAAATATCTTATTAAATTGATCTTATCTATGATAGAAGAAATGCATAGAGAGAATAATCCAAAATGAGGTTCATTAATTAGCAACATGTTTATAAACCCACTCTTAAACCTAGCCTATATTACAATTTTTCTATGAAAACTCCTAGAGAATACAGTCATCATACACCACCATCATATATATATAAACACACACACACACACACTTAAACTACTATACACACTATTCTTGGATCCCTTTTAAGGTAGATGGTGTTTTATCCTTGATACGTAAGTCATCCAACCTTATCTTTTTCTTTACGGTCCTTCCATAATGTTTTCCTTCATAGCACCAACGGCAAGTCCATTTGTGACACTCTTTGGCTATATGTCCTAGTCCTATGCGATAGTATCTACCCTAAAAGATTCTTCTTTTCCTTTATTTTCCTATTCTTCTTTTCCTTTATTTTTCTATCCTTACACTGAACTGCATAATGCCCTTTTTTACTGCATCTGTAATAGTAGATGCCAGCATAAGATTGTACACTTAATTTTTCTTCTGGTTCTTTATTTGCATGTACTCTTCATGCTTGTTTTGGATTCAGCCATCTCATCACCTGGCATATAAAAAGCCATTTTGCCCCTAAGTGATACCAAAATACTATAAAAAAGTTTTATACCATTTATTTCTTGACTAAAATAACTTTTTATCCAAATAACTTGGTTTAAAGTTTTTTGGATTTGAACTTGCCTTGATCCTTCAATGATAAGGAGAATAATTTACTAAGCATATGATACCATTCACCCAAGCCAACATCCGGTCGATACTTGAAAGATTATTCCAATCATCACCAAATAGGTCAAGACCTTATTCAGTGATCTTTCCAAAGGGAATACATATTAAAATTTTCATAAATCACATAAACATCTATATTCTTTTTGTATATAAAATAAACTCCTTTTGAAAACAGTGTATCGATCTGCCTTGTTTAAGTATTTAGGAATCCTTATCGATCACATGAAGCTCCCCATGCATCGACCAAAATTTATTAGCCACCCAACAGATTAATCAACACAAAATATATTTTTATATTCAATAACAAATACGTTCTCATATATATAATACTCTCAAACTCATTCGAGGGTGTTACTAACCCTATCTCTAATGTGTCGCTTATTCTAGGGTATTACGAACTCTATCTATAATGAGTTTTACCCCTACCAAAGCATAGGTTTCAACTCAACCTAAGTTTTGATACTAAATGTGACAACCCACCTTTTCAACTCTCGAAAATTAACATGAATACATCAGTGGTATTCACGTGCCACAAATTCAAGTGCCGAAAAGGCAGATTGATCAAAGGTAAAAATAAAATAAAGACAGAGCATAGTAGAAAAAATCTCACATGAATGGAAAAATCATATATTATTAACCACAAAATCTTTTACAGTGGAAAATTTGGAATACAATATCAAAGTTTAATCCAGATTCAGCCTGGACGGTTATAAATCATTTGTCCTTACAAATGCTGAAAAATAACTAAACAAATGCAGCGGAAAAATAGAATACGTCCATATGTTGATGAAGATCTATAGCTCTCCTCTGGAAACTCCAAGCATCTTTAGCTAAACCTGAAATAACTCGGATTTGGTCCAAGTATTAAAAATACCTAAATTAGGCTTGATAAATCAGTGTGAGAAAACATGAATTATAAATGTATATGACTGTGTCATAAATTGGTTTGATGTCAATCAAAACATTTGAAAAGAAGGGTATCTCGTAAGACCATGCCGCATAAAAGCACAGACAAGTTTTTGTCTTATTATAACCAAAATACTTTATACCAAAACAAATTTGATATTATCATTAATGAAATTTGTTTGAAAATACTTTTCAAAATAAATATATAAAGTAGGTATCAATACCCGGAAAATGTAAAACACTGTATATGATGCCAAAGGGGCAGTTGAAATGTTAGCAAAACATTACAACTAATTTGGGAATACAACCAAAACAGTAAACCTCGTATTGTAATTGGATTTCCAACATGATAGGGAACTAGTGGCTATTTCCTCCGATGTGAAATCCACACATAACATCATAGTCTCCAGTGACTATTAACTTTTCTCAATCAATCCTCCATACTACATCATTAAACTATTATGGAACAATGTATTTCGATGGTGTTTCTCTTTCTCAGTCGAGCCTCCAATACCCTTCTATTTAAACAATTAAGGTTCCAGACACTACTAGACTTCTCCAACATCAATAAAATCAGTAGCCTAAAATATATGTCATATAAACCACATAGTATCCTGTATCATTCCTGAGATATGGGACTCGTGAAGTTACGCTCTTTTTTCCACAAACCTACGCGTTGCTTTTCACAAAACCATGCTTTACTTTTCACACAGCAAATTCCACTTAGAATGCCACATTGCCATTTCTAACAAGACACTATCGATTTCTATAAAAGTACAGCCTCTGAACTTGTACACCTTAGAGAAGGTGTTAAGTATAGAAGGGGTTACCTCCTATACTGCCAAGTACGTTGTTTCAGAAATGCAATGTTAAACACTCATCCATACAAGTTGTCAAGGTGGAGGACAAACCGAAGGCACTTTTCTTTCTACTTCTAATTTAGGAATCACCCCCAGGATTAGTAGCAAATAGTCCTTGTAAATTGAATATTTACATAATGAAGGCACTATGGCTACCATATATATACATACATACACACAAACACACACACACACACATATGTTATGGGGATTAACCCAGAAGTTAGTGGCAAGCGGCCTTACATCATGAAGATCTCCGTCTTCAACACGTCTTTACTTTCGAACATGTATATTGGTTCGAAGTGGTTTTCGGATAAGAATTACCCAAATATGACCTCGGTTTCTCCAAACCAACCATCGATAAAAAGATTTCAAGTATATATTGATTATCAAATGACATTCAATCAATTTATCTTTTTATCAAATCAAATATCTTTCGGAGATATATTCTTTTAAACTATTCCTTTATCTTTTAAGTGTATATGGAATCATTATGCCTCGTCCATCAAATTCTCTGGTTGATTAAACCTCTTTAATCATGGAATAATTCCAAATCATTTCACCTTTTACTTAAGAAAACATTCCCAAATCATTTATTTAAATCTCAATAAAGATTTCTAATTTTCAAATCATAGTTTTTTAAATGGGTCAAAAATGATTCTATTTAAGACATTATTTACCATAAACTCAAATTAATTAGTATTGAACAGAAAAGGATCCCTAAAGATTAGAATAATTTTGCCCAATACCAACATCTGTATTCAACCTGTATTATTCGTCGAATTACGATGAAATCGCCTTTTAATTCACATGGACAGTACAGTTCCCTCCTCAGGATTTGATACAGAGTTTAATTAGAGTATTCTCTATACCACCAGAATCATATTTTCAAATCTAGTTTAAATTTTGAAAACCTCTAAATCTATTTTCTTTTAACCTAAGAAAATGCAGTTTAAGTATATCAAATTAACTATCCCCTCCATCGGGCCAATCCGGATAGCTAGAGCAAAACACGGATACCGCTTATCCAAGCTCGGGTCTAGAGACTCTCTCTATCACTCATAAGGTGGTCAAGTTATTTGATCAACCCTAAATCCTTTATATGATCTTTTTTTAGGGATGATTTTTATTTACAAAATACTATTACAAATATTGTTTGAAATAAATTTTCTTTATCCATTTATTTTAAACTGCTTTAAAATAATTATAAAACTTCCAAATCATCTTCAAAATACTTCATTAATTTGAAAAAATTACTAAAAATATTAGGGAGAATAATTAAGTTCCAACCATGATTTACAAAAGTTACAAAAAACCGTTGCAAAAACCACTGTGAATAGTGTTTGAAAGCTTCTTTGGTCAAACACTTACTCCATTTCATGTAAGTTTATTTTTATAACTCAAATCTCCTTTAAAACATTTTAACATTTATGAAATTTATTTCACATATTTAATGATTCGAAAACATCTATTTTTTTAAAGAATTTACCACTTTGGTTTCGAAACTGCCAAAACAGGATGTTATGAAAACTTGATTTGGGCTTATATCAAACTCTACTAAATGAAATCTTGATTTTCTTCTTTTGTTTGAAAACTATACCCACATGGTTTCGAAAAATTCTTAATTTAAAGAATTCTAATATATTGAATTCTACACACTGGTTTAAATCTACAGGTCGAAAAACGACAAACTACCGCTATGCGAACGAACTCGATTTGGCTCTATTTTTCAAACTTCATTAAATTTTATCGAAGCTTGTTAAAACCTTTAAAATACCATAATAAACCATTTTAAATCATTTCAAACTATTTTAACTACATTAAAAACTCCTTTTCAACTTTATTCCATATTATAATATTATATATTTATTTTTCAATCTTTTTATATTCAAAACCATAAAGAGACTTACTAACTCACATACATATATTAATATGGATTTACTTTTCCATATTTTAACTATAATTAATTAATTAACCATTTCTATTTTAGATAATTATGATTTTCTCATTGTTGGTTATATTTATCATAACCAAGTTATCAACCATATAAGCAACCAATTTTCAAACATCCATATAAATTATCCAAGATATTAAATGGTCATATTATCATACTTGAAATAATTATATATGTTATTTAATAATTAAAAATGTCGAGTACTCACTATCAGTTTACACTCCACAAATTATGTTGAAGCTTCTTGAAATAAATGCGAACGGTACTTCGGCTTCACCTCCTTTTCTTTTCTTTTCTTTGCTCTGGAGCATCTTGAACTTGCTCCTTCTTCTTTAAAGTGCTCGGCCTTCCTTGGAGAGGTGGTGCTCGGCCAAGCTTGATGAAGGAGGTGGTGGCTGTGGGTTTTCAAGAGGAAGTGGTGAAGTTTGGGCTTGCTTTTGAGGGATTTTCTTTTCGTATGTGTATACATGTATTTATATATTATTTTACTTCTCATTAGCTATATTATTCTTCCTTATTTTTCTAAGGAAGAAGCCATTAAAATAGCTTGAAATGAAGAAGAAGAAGAAGTAGAATGTGTGAATGAATGAGTGGGTGTGTGTATGTATTTATAGGCTTGAGCTTGAAAATATCTCTTCCCCACTCCACCTCATGCTCACGCCATATACCTAGGTCACCGCATGCGCTCGGCCACCCCCCCCCCACACCCTTCCATGTGCACCTCCATGTGTTTGTAAGGTGATGTGAGTGAAGAGATGGTTGCTTTACTTACTTTTTATGAAAATATTATGATATTTTCTCTTATATGTATACATGTATGTATGTATGTGTATTTGTATATGTATGTGCATGTATAACATGTATATATATGCACAATACACAAAAAAAAAGGTTGTAAAGACTTTAAACAACTTTCGTTTGTTAAACGGTTATGAATTTGAAATCCGAATTTCAATCGTATTTTTAGTTTTTAATCAAACTATTTATTTAAGTAAATAGAATTTAAAAATAACTAAAACAAGATTATTTAAGCTATAAATCATATTAAATAATATTAAAATCCATTTATAAAAATATAATGTGGATTTACCAAAATGCGACGAAGTTTGTATATCTTTAAAAAATAAGTTTATATATTCATGAAACCATTATAAATCACTTATTATCATTATATGACTAATTAAATCAAACTATAACTATTTTAGAACAATTATTTGAATATTTAAACTTAAATTAAAATTTTAGAAAATATATAAAAGCGATAACATCTTTGAGATGTCATAAAGTTATTTATTTTCAAAAATAAAATATATTTTTTTACTACATATTCTTATTTAAGTGGGGAAATAAGTGTATGTATCCGGTTTCATTTGCAGCTTCTGATGGTTAAAAAGTTGTATATCTATAAAATGATTCTTAGTCATTTTATCAATATTTTTCCATAGAATATATTCTTGTAAACACTTTTCCAAAACAAGATCACCATTATTATTTATCACGTAAAACATGATTATTTATGTTTAATAATCGTATATTTGAATATTTAAAATTAACTAAGTATTCCAATTTTAAGTGATAAAATTACTGGTCGTTACAACATTGGTATAAGGTACCAAGATTGATGTTGTGATAGGTAATTCTATGATAACAACATTAGTAAGGAAGAAAATGAGGGAGTATATGCCCATGATCAATACCAATGAGTATAACTCAGTCTATGTGCAGTATTTTTCTAAGGAAGCTCAGAGATAGGTTTTCTCCACCATTTCCCAACTCGAAGAAAAAGAAGAAAGTGAAATAGATCCAATATTAGGGGAAATAGTGAGAGATTTAGGGTCATTGGATGATCATGAAGTTAAACAAATGGATACTAAAGACACTGAAGATTCTCAAGATAGAAAAAACCTTAAGTGTAGAAACCAGGCCATAATTGATAGACCCTCTAGAGACCAGCGGATGTTTTCACTTGGAAACACTCTGACACAGTAGGGATAGACCCAACTATCATCTTGCATGCACTCAATATTGATCTCAATCCTCATCCAATTAGGAAAAAGTGTAGGACTCTAGATCAGCAAATGTATAAAGCTCTGCATAAAGAAGTTAAGAAGCTGAAGGCGAATAGATTCATCGTGGAAGTGTATTACCCAAAGTGGATCGCTAACCCAGTTCTTGTGAAGAAGTCCAATAGGAAATGGAGAACTTACGTAGATTACACCTACCTCAACAAGGCTTGCCTAAAGTACAGTTTTGCTCTACCTAGAATTGATTAATTAGTAGATGTAACTAGTGGACACGAAATGCTCTCATTCAGGGGCATATACTCGGTTACAATTAGATAGCTACGTTCGAGCCAAATCAAGGAGCACACCAGTTTTGTGACAGATAAAGGCTTATACTGCTACAAGATCATGTCATTCAGACTCATAACGCCAAAACAACCTACAAAGGTTAGTTAATATGATTTCCTTAAATTAGATTGGTAAAAACATTGAAGTATGTATGGACGACATGCTCACCAAGTCAAAGGAAGCATCGAGTCATGTGCAAGATTTGGAGGAAGATTTGCACTACTAAAGCAGTATGACATGAATTTACCCTTGAAGTGAACTTTGGCCATTTAGTTAAGAAAATTCCTATGATACATAGTAAGCGCCCGTGGCATTGAAGCAACCTAGAGCAGATTGAGGTCATAAGCAAGATGGAAGTTTCGGAGAAGCCAAAAGATATCATGAGCCTAAACGATAGAGTGGCATCTCTAAGCAGATTCATTTTCTAAGCAACTGATCATTATGTACAATTATTCCACCAAGTGAAAAAGGAAATGGACTGAGAAATGCAAAATCGCATTTCAAAATTTGAAGGATCGTCTGATTAGTACTCCTATCCTTTCAAAACCAATAATAGGTAATTATTTATATGCATATTAGCTGTAAATGATAAATTTATTAGTGTTGAAGTGGTTTGAGAAAATGAAGGAATCTAAAGTCATATATACTATATAAGCAAGCGCTTATATGGGGCAGAACTCAGCTACTCCGTTATCGAAAGGTTAGCTCACAACCTTCTCCTTACAACAAGAAAATTATAGCCATACTTTCAGGTGCATCCCATAAAAGTCCTCATAGGAAAACCGCTTAAGCAAATACTGCAAAAGCCAGAGATGTCGAGTCGCTTGTTAAATGTGCAATGGAACTTAGCTAGTACGATATCTCCTACTGCCCAAGGAAAGTAATCAAAGGACAAGCCTAGCAAATTTCATTATGGAATGCATGCAACCCATTAAGCCACAATCCAATAAAGAGATTCCCACTTCATAATTTTGGCAACTATTGATGGATGGGGCATCAAATGAAATGGGGCAAGAATCGGATATGTATTGATCACCCCCAGATGGGGTGAAATTGAATGGGGCAGTGCAGCTCAAGTTCAAAGCTAACAATAATGTGGTAGAATATGAATCTCTCGAGGGCTTAAGAATAACTCAGGTAATGAAAGTAACCCATATAAAAATTCATAGTGATTCCCAGTTAGTTGTAAATCAAGTGCAAAGGGATTACCAAATGAAAGAGCCATCCTTAGCCAAATATGTAGAATTGTCTATAAGGTTGCTAGAGCTGTTTGAACAATTTGATATAATGCAAATCCCATGGGAGAACAACTCTTCCATGGACTCGTTAGCCAAACTTGGTAGCACTAATGTAGTTAGGGAAACGTTAGCTATCCTATAGGACATCAGGTCGAACCAAGCATCACCGAGGCCAACTAAATGCTGATCCTAGCTAAAGCACGACGAGCTATAGTCAGAAAAGCTCAAAATTAACAAACAGCTGAAAATCAAGAGCAGTTTTTAACTACGCACGTCCCTCAATGGACAAAGGAAGGCTCATGGATGACCCATATCAAACAATTATTGATAAATGGAGTCCTACCTCCAAATAATAATAAAGCCCACAAAAAATATATCATGCTGTGTATTTCTCCTTCTCTAATGGCATATTATACAAGAGACGGTACTTTACCCCTAATCATAGATGCATTTCCAAAATAGAAGGAATATGAGTTTTGGGTGAAGTATATGAAGGGCAACACAAAGATCACTCTGGAGGAGCCATGCTAGTAAAGAAGGTTCTAAGACATGGTTACTATTTGCCAACAACACTTCAAGATGCACAAGAGTATGTGAGAAAATGTGATAGCTGTCAAACATTTATCTCAAGACTACCTTCCCACAAGCCCATCTTATTAGTCAGCCATGATCGTTCGACATGTGGGGAATAGATTTGATAGGACCACTTCACATGTCAAAATGAGGGGCAAAGTATACCATGGTGGAAACAGTCTACTTCACCAAGTGGGAAGAAGAAAAAAGCTTCACTACAATCATCGCAAAGAAGAAAGTCACTTTTATTATGAGGAACATAATCACTAGGTTTGGAATCCCCCATAATAATTTTTGATAATAGAACCCAATTTGAAAGTAAGGAGTTGATGGAGCTTTATAAAAGGAACGGAGCAATAGAAAAATTCTCCTATGCCGCATATCAACAGGAAAACGGGAAAGTTGAAGCAATAAACAATACCATAAAGAAGCTACTTAAGAAAAGATTGCCAAAAGGCTAAAGGAAAATGGGAGAGGACTTATCTTTAGTACTATGTGCTTATAGAACCTCATCCGACGTTAAATGGGTTTTTAACCAAGTAAAAATCTATAGAAGTTAGAACATCGAGATGAAGATGAAATGACTTGAAATCTTGGAGGCACACTCTCATAGGGCAAAGGAATAACTCGAGAAAGTTTCACTTAAAAACATGCAAAGGAAAGAGGTTGGTACAGACTTCATCATGTCGGTGGTGACTTCTCTTGGCTTCATATTTCCCACTCAACTTTACACAAGTCATTCTCTACTTCTCCAATACTTGCTTAAGGAATTTCCAAGGGTTTTGAATAAACAACTACTAGAATTGAAGGAGTAGCAGCTAGAACAGCAAAACAAGCCAAGGGATGAAGGAACTATAACCAATATCTACCAACTACTTATGGAAACAACATGGGACACCTCAAAATGGAATAGGAAGCACAATACAAAAGAGCTTAAGGTAATTGAAGTTGACTACACATGTCGGCACTGACATGAGAGATCGGTACCACCATGTCATGTCAACCCGGTAGCATGTGCAATTTTGAGTACACCTGCAGCCTTTATCGGGATTTTGCACCAACTCTCCTTCCAGCCCAATACGACAACTACCCCTATGAATACTAACCATAAAGAAACCAAAGAAGGATCCAGATTCTACCATCACTACGCGGAAACTCTTTCTCTTCTTCATCTCTTTCTTCTACACAATATTCATCAAGGCAACTACTTTAAGCAATTCTAGTTAGAATTGGTCTAACCCTGTACTTGTGACTTATTCTATCTCAAATCCTTTGTAATCTAGATCAAATCTATAAGCAACAAGGCTATAAATTGAAATTAGGCCAAAGATTGCCGAACCACTATAAAATCTAGTGTCACTCTTTCTTATTGCTATTTAGTTCGCTTTACTGTTACCATTACCTACTAGATTTAGGTTCCACAAATTTCCTACAACCTATTCTTCGGTGTTGATCCTTTTTGGCATTAACATCCAAATCACCAACTGGTTAGGTTCCTTTCTCTTTAACCTATGGCTATGAAGAAATGCTTCCTATTGAAATAAAGGTTCCATCACATAAAAGAATATCATAAGTTGCAGAACAGAACAAGGAGTCAAAAGAGGCTGCATTGATCTTATTTAAGAGAGAAGAGATGAGGCGGCAGTCTGATATGCTGCATACTGACAAAGGATGGAAAAGAATTACAATCTTAGGCTCAAGAAAATAAACTTCCATAAGAAAGACCTAGTACTGCGAAGAGTAGTGGCTAACGCCACCAGCAGATGGAGCTCTGGGCCCAAATTGGGAAGGCCCTCTAGTTGTAGCGGAATTCTAAGCAAGTGGGGCACATCGACTCTCAAGATCCGATGGAAATCTAATTCCGAGAACTTGGAATTTGGAGCATGTCAGATCTTAGTTTGTATAAGCAGCATCATTTTTATAGCAAAATAACAAGAATTGTAATTATTATGAAAACTAGTAATAAATGAACATGACAAAGGGATATTAGACATCCCAAACCAGTATAAAATATTTCTGTGTTGATTTTACTAACATATCTAACAACTTTGAGTTGTAACTTACACAACTCGACTTTTCATAAAACAATTACATTAGACATAAGAATATTAGATAGCCTAAAATAGTACAAAAAACCATGTGCGTGAATTAAAAGGTTGTAAATACACGACTTCGGTTCACAATCAAATAAAAGTCCGCTCGCAAATAGCGGGGCATAATGTGACAAGCACCTAACATTGCATGAATGCTAAAGACCAAGTTCAGAAAACACGAACGACATGAGGAATCAATCAAAAGTGGCAAGTAAAAACAATGCACGAAATGCAATACAACCTGCAAATCAGGCACAACTCTAGAAACGACATAAATCTTTCGGGGTAAATATCAAAAACCAAAGTCTACTAACATCTATTGAAATCTACTCATATTTCCATATTCCCCACATTTGTACATACATCATAAGTGAAAAATAAGTTGACCATCACATAAAATTACATCAAAAATTAAGCTTGAAACTATAGCTTATAGTAAAACAAACTATGTCACAATTCTGACTCACCCTTTGAACAATCATCGATTATGATTCTTTCATGATGATGAGATCTACAGTTACCCATCGCATGACGCTGAATAGAACCGCCCCTTTCTTGAGGAGCCAGGGATTGGTTGTTTAATTCGTAAATAACAACCGATGAGCGACGAGAGGCGACACTGCCAAAAGTGTTGCTAGGATCATAGTTCACACTGGCTAAACATTGCCAAGGTCTTCTGAACAGGAAACAAAATCCTCATGATTATATAAAAAGGTCGAGTCGAGTTCAGACCAGAAGTGAGTAAAAACATTGATTACACATTTCATAATAATATCTGTCATGATTCTTCTAACCCTCTCTTTACGAATTTTCTCCATCAAGGAAGCCTTATCCAAACTTTCTAAATAAGTAATAGAAATCCTAGATGATGTTGTAGTGGGAACTCATCCAAAGGCCTACGAATTGGATTGAGGCTCTAAGGTAGATTTTTGTTTTCATGGGCAATCACGTGCTCCATAGCTACCATTCTAACCCTTTAATCTCACTTAAAAGCTAATCCTCAGCCCTCTTGGTTGCTCTAGAATAATAGCTGAAAAGCTCCTGTGTTGTAGAAATAACATGTGAATAGCTACCGCCAGGGGTCCATGATTCCTTCTTATAGTAACATTTTAACTCATGATTTTTGACCTCATATTGTTCTTTAAATCCTCCTTCCATTGGAAAACAACATCAGGATATGCCTCTGGCGGAGGCATAGGAGCAGCACCATGCCTCAATACTACGTTGGGGCCAAGGATGCAATAGGATTATATTCTACACTAATTTTCTTACCGACTTGTAAAGACAACTCTTCAATTTCGCCAATCAATACCCTGATCTCGTGTTCATATAAAACCCTATATACATCTGCAGAATCTTTCAACAATCCCTTTTGTTCGGTAATTCAAACTAGAGCAGACCTTAGCTTTTCTTCCAAATCAATTACCTCCAAATATTTCTTAGTGATACAAAGCTGAAAACCAAACAAATCTTGATGAAAAAATTAAAAGAAAGTACGAACAAACTTGAAGCTTACAAGACAGTTATACTCTTTTACAGGAAAGTTCAATTTATTCGTCTAAGGGATGCTAGCCAAAGGTCGGTCTGTTCTAATATGAAAAGTCCTCATAGGGTCATAGTTAGCATCTGTCCATGGGTCCATTGAATCCTCTATAGTCGCTACAATGCTTTTTTTATTATAGAGAAAACTTGGATCAAGCATAAGGTAAAAATAATTTAAAACGTCTATGCTCATTGCAAAGAAATCTGTCCCATCTTGCATGTGACATTCTCTCCTCTAAGTTCCTCTTCGAGATTAGCCATCTGATCCTACCCTGGCATATTAACAGGTGTTGTGTGACGCTGGAGGTAGCCTGTGCTTCTTGTAGACAATCTTCGAGTTCGTAAATTTTAAGTACATTAGTCTCTCTCATCTGTTCTAAAGTCTTTAATAATTCAGTAATTATCTTTTTCGAGTCCTTAGAAAAGCCACCAAAAATTTTGAGAGCATCAACTCTCCACCCCTTCCTTTGTGTGCGAGGGAGCATCTATAACCCTAGCCGCTCTAACTAGTGCTTGGAATGGTCTTCCAGTTCTCTAAGCCTACCTTGATAATGCGGTTCTGATTTATTTTTCCACTTATGCCAATACAGTGTCCATGCCGACAGAAGGAGTAGGGGCCACACCTATACTAATCCCCTTGACCACCTCTCTTTCTTTGGCATCTCTACTCCCTTTATACTATTGAAATTAGGAAATCTAATACGACATCCATGCCAATACGATGTCTATGGTTTTTCTCAATCTTTTGATCTCAATTTCATCAAAAACCCCTTAAAGTTCTTCGCTTTCCTTTAGCATTTGTTGTAGTTCTACCATGTTTGAATTAACGACAGCCAGCTTGATGTGCAGTGTGATATTATATAGGTACTGGCACTCATGCGCACCTTTGGCTTTCTTGAAATTGAAAAGAGCATTCCTTAACTCTCTCAAGTCTTCATCGGTGAGCATTAGGTGGATGTTCCCTTCCTCTAGGGTTGCATTAGAAGTTGTGGCCTCAACCTCAAATTCGAGTATGATTGAGTCATCCTGGCTATAGATAATAGGGACCGCAGGTTCATTAAATTCAAAGACTATGTTAGCCTTAGAAGGATGCCCATAAGGAGGAAGGGAAGCGACCAAACTGATAATCATCGAAACCAGTTCCAATGGAACTTAAATCACGCAATGTAAAATTTGGAAACGTATTGTATAAGGTGAGTTTTATACGAAGAATGCAACAAATTCACATAAAATACATAATATACAGGGTCGACTCACTATCTAGATTCTTATGCCTAATCCTAAACCATTATAAATGAGGGCTATCAGGAGCAAAAGAACCGCTCTCTAGGGTATAGCTTCAACAGTGCAGAACAAAATCACTAAGTGATTATTTCTCTTTAACTACTTGGCCAAATTTTGAAAGCAACCCTTGGGTTTCTTCTCTAAGTTACGCGAATGCCTAATCTAACTCTTTCTCCTACTTGCAAATCACCACCACACTAAGACCAAGGCTATCTATGGTTTGAATTTGAAGTTTTTCCATGCTTTCCTGTAACATCCCCCTACTTGGAGGCTCAAAACTAATGACTACGGATGTTGCAACCATCCATAGTCATTAATTCTTGACAACCAAATACGGTGATGTTAGATACATTGATACATAGAAACACATGAATATGGAAAAAATTTAAAATAGCAAACAAAGTCCATATATCATCTCAAAATATTTCAAATTCATTACATAATCCCAGAGCGCAAACCGCGTTCAGACAAAATATACTTATTATAAAATACGCCAACAACGATATATGAAGATGTCCATTTAGATGATTAGAGTATATAATATGGCAATAAAACATGTTCGTGTTTACAACCAAACACAGCGGAAATAAAATAAAACTCTAAGTAGCTAACTTGCCTCCTGCATCACCGGAAGCGTTATTCGCCTAAAAGAACACCTAAAAACCCTATACCTCAAACTACTCAAAATCAATTGAGTACCCGAGAGTTTAAACGAAAAATAAAAACTTTGAGTCGGACATAAAGCCTGGTATGAATAATAATCTTCCATCTCAAACCATTTAGATATCTAGTGGGACCACACCACTTAGCGGAACGGGAATCGCTATTATCCTAATACTTTATAAAACCATATATTATGCTCCTGCATCCACAATGGTTATAACAATTTAAAATAATATGGTGATATGCAAACAAATAAATTAACTCTGGATTACCCATCCCCATTTATTTGGACTATCTGTCTCAATCATAGTTTCTAGGGTTACTATTAACCTATTAGTTTTCATGGCTTACTAATAACCTGATAAATGTTTATGGACCACCTGTCTGAATTCATAGTTTCCATGTGATCACTAAGAACCTATTGGTAACTTTAATATCTTTTCTCTTGTCCCTGTGTTCATGGGGTAAGTAGGAACCTATTGGCTAACTGTCAATATCTTAATCCAGATAGTTTTCATAGGCTAATTATAAACCTATTGGCCCCTTTCAGTATCATATCAAATCATAGTTTTAATGGAAAGACAATGAACCTATTGGTCCCTACCAATATCTTTCTCTTTACACAATTTTCATGGGCTTACTGTGAACCTATTGGCCCCTGCCAATATCTTTAATTAAGCTTTTAACATTTCTTAAGTTATATTCACTACTGGGTCAACCTAGTTAGTTATTCTGCCCTTTCCCAAAGTACCGTTATGAGTTAATTACAATGTGAATAAATGTATGAAGAAGAAATCATAACAATAAAGTAATACTCTCAAAAATATTTATTTATTCCATGGTATTTCTTTAAAATAAGAATGGGTTATTTATTTTGACACCTTAAAACATCACTTTCGAAACCAGTGAATGGCCTTCACCGAAATAGAAAACATCTTTTCAAAACGCTAAGTGTATACCTATCGAAGCTCTATAAATCAATCTTTTTGAAACCAAATTATACCTTCCAAATGTGTCAAAACGTTGCTAAATAATCTTTAGAAATGTAGCTTCGAAACTAATGAAAGCACCCTTTTCGAAAACATTGGGTTTTAGTCCTTAAAATTATCTTTTTGGTCAAAGTGGTTACACACGAAAGTATCTCTTTCGAAACCTTTAATAAAATATTTGTGGACAAAAATTGATGGTGTCGGAACCATCTATTCGAAAGCTCAAAACCTTTGAGTAAAACTTTGAAGGATAGCATCGAAACCCCCTTTCAAAATCATTGCTTGCGAAACCCCTGAACCCTTCAAAAGCATTTAAGCAGTGACTTAGATTAAGTTTAGAATGAAGAGAACCCCTCGAAAGCACTGATGGCTGCAATACATCTGAAAGGTTAAAGAATAGCGGTTGGGTTTCAACCAGGTCGGAACTACTTCTTTCGAAAGCATTATATAAAAAAAAGGAACCTATTTGAAAGCTCCTACTTAAAACATGATATGGCATCCTACTTAGAAAGCTATTTAGAAAAACCCCTTTCAAAAACATAGGTTTCGACCACGTCAAAATCTTTAGGTAAAAGAAAGCAGGCACTTAACATTTGAAAGTAGAACTAAGCTTTCGACCCATCGGAAGCATTGCTTTCGACACTAGAGCTTCTGCCATTCCTCCAATCAATGCGTACCATCTAAGTGTACCATGTGTATTGGTTTTGAAAAGGTGGATTTCGAATGGGTTGGTTTCGACTGAGTTAGAGCGGAAGCATTGGAGTCGAAAGGTACTACTAAAGGAGATGGAACCCTCTTTTTTTATTAAAGGATGAAATCATGCTCATTTTTAGTAATTGCTTTAACTAACTTGCCTATGTGTAATCTTTTCATTGGCTGCCTTAAAAAATTTCAAATACTTTACAAAATAACTGCCGCATTTATCAGATCTAAATCAAAGGAAAATTTAATGTTTAAGCCCTTCCATTAAGCAAAAACAATATTGTAAATAAGTCCTTTTAAAATCATTTATTTTCCACAACAAATCAATTAGGAAAATCCTGAAAAATCACAGAAATTCAATTTCATCATGTTACCTAACATATTAAAATTTAGACCCAATTTCTTCCTAAAATAATCGAAATAAATTTTAAACCCAAATATATTATATTTTCCTTTAGAAACTCATAATAAATTTTCCATAGCTTGGAGAATTATGAAAATTGAAATCCATCTTTAAAATCATGTTTTACCTAACGTATAAATTTTCTATGGCATTATAAATTCAATAACAATCGGTTTTGCCTTAAAACCCTGCAAATTCATATGGAAATGAATTGGTTTAAGTCAAATATATAATAATTTAAGCATATCATCATCCAAAACATCATGAAAACAAATTTAATCTTAAATCTGAAAATATATTATTATAAAAAAATAGAGATGGAATGAATTATTATTCACCTTAAATATGATAAGAACTTTGAGATTTGATTTGAAATTAATCCCATAGCTTTAATTCCTTAGCTTGATTGGATTTCTCTTCTTCTTATTGCTTGTTAATGGCCGGCTCTTCTTAGGTTAAATTTGCATTTTTGAGTTTTCGAGAAAATGAACGTGAATGGGCAAATAAAAGTGTATGGCCATGAATAATAAGGTACGACTATATTTACCAATATGTCCATATTTTAATTAATAATATAATGCCATTTTAAGCCTATTTAAGGTAAATTAACCATGGCCTTTTTATATTTTTATTCAAATCTCAATCCCCTTATCATCATTGTTCTATTTAATTTGTCTAATTAAATCTCTTGAATTATGTTATCAAAAATTAAGGGTGTTACAGGCCCCCTTAAAGAATTTCATCCTCGAAATTCAGTAAGGACTAAATACTTAATATAGCAATCATGTGTAACAACTCCTAACATCCATACTAGCCTATCTGACTAGCAACTATCTATATAAATCTAATATAGACATACCCTCATAGCAGATCAGGATAAGTATCTCTAATCATGTCTTTTGTCTTCCAAGTACAGTCCTTCTCGTTGTCGCTCCACGGAACTTTTACCAACCTGGCTGTCTTGTTCCTCAATCTTTTCTCATCTATTGCTACAAATCGAACTAGTTGCCTAACAAAAGTCAAATTAGGCTCTAGTATCAAGTCTTTCAACCTTTCGAAGGAATAGTAGTCTATGGATCATGCACATACTTGCGATGATGAGACACATGAAGTACATTATGGACACCTGTCATACTGCTCGACAGCTCTACTTTGTATGTGATCTTCCCAATCCTCTTTATAATCTGGAATGGTCCAACTCGGGACTAACTTACCTGACTTTCCAAATCGTACCACACCCTTTATCGATGATACCTTAATAAAACCTTGTCTCCAACTAAGAACTCTTGGTCTTTATGCCTTTTAGCTGCATAACTTTTCTACCTGGATTGAGCTTCCTTCATCCTTTCTCAGATTAACTCAATCTCCTTTGACGCCTCCCTAACCAAATCTGGACCTAAGACTAATCTGTCTCCAGTCTCCAACCAACATGCGGGTGATTTGCATGACCTTCCATATAAAGCTTCAAATGGTGCCATACCTATACTAGCCTGGTAACTATTATTACAGGAAAACTCCACCAAATTTAGGCGATTTTCCCAAGATCCACCAAAGTCAAATACACAAGCTCTCGATAGATCCTCGAGTACCTTGTTGACTCTCTCCATCTGCCCATTATCTGCAGGTGATATGTAGTACTAATTTTAATCTTGGTACCCAATACTTCATGTAGACTCTTCCAGAATTCACTAGAGAAGGCATCTCTATCACTGACTATACTACTAGGAACTTCATGTAGTCTAACTATATTCTTCATGAACAACTTAGCTAAAATAGGTGCCATCCTTGTTGACTTTACTGGAATGAAATGGACAATCTTGATATTCTATCCACTATGACCCATATACTTTCATTTCCCCTATTTGACCTTGGCAACTCGCCTAAAATCCATGGATATCGAATCACACTTCCAAACTGGAATCACTAAAGGTTGAAGCAACACACTCGACTTCTGATGTTCAGCTTTCACTTGTTAACAGTTTGCGCACTGCCTATCCCACATGCCAACATCCCTTTTCATGCCTTCCCAATGGATGCTTCTCTTCATATCTTGGTACATATTGGTTACTCCAGGATGAATCGTAAACTTGGACCGATGACATTCTCCCAGAACTTCCTTCCTCAAGTCCTCCACATTCCGAACACACAATCATCCCTTCTTTCTCAACCATCCTCTTTAGTCAAGACTAAAGTCTTTTAGATTATCGATCTCATCTTTAATCCCAAGCCTTCTAATCTTCTCAGCTAATATTGGATCCTTTTTGTGCTTAGAAGCAATCCTCTCGATCAATACTGGTCGAACTTCTAAATAGGACAACATGGTGGTACTCTGACTGGAACTAGCAGTCGACCTTAACTATACACCACAACTGGCCAAGGCTTCTAAATACTTCCAATCCGCCATCATAGCTAATACCACATTCTGATGTCTCTGGCTAAGAGCATCTGCTGCCTTATTTCCTTTTCCAGGAGTATACTCTATACAAAAATCATAAGCAGCTAAAAACTCCAGCCACCTCTGCTGTCTCATATTCAATTCCTTCTGAGAGAATAAATACCGTAAAGATTTATTCTCTCAATATAAAGCTCAAATCTCTCCCCTAAGAGATGATGTCTCCAAAAATTCAACGTGAAAATCACCGCAGCCAACTCCAAATCATGAGTAAGATATTTCACTTCATGTGTTCAAAGCTGTCGTGAAGTGTACACAATAACTTTACCTTTCTGCATCAACACCGTTCCTAATCCAGTGCTGCATCCATCAGCATACACCACCAATCCTTGACTGCCATCTGGAACTACTAACGCTAATGCACTGGTCAAAAAATACTTTAACTTAAGGAATGCTTCCTCACATTTGTCAGACCAGACGAACTTCACATCCTTTCTAGTTAACTTAGTCAAAGGTGCTGCTATCCACGAAAAATCCTTGATGAATCTTCAATAGTAGCCAGCAAGTCCGATAAAACTTCTAATCTTAGTCACCGTCTCTGGTCTCTTCCAATTATTCATAGCTTTGATCTATCCTGGATCGATTGACAAGCCTTTCTCTGAAACCACATGACCAAGAAACTTAACCTCTTTCTTTCAAAAGTGACACTTGGTAAACTTTGTCTTTAGCTGATTCTCCCTCAGCGTCTCAAGCACCACTTTGAGATAAACCTCATGTTCCCTCTCATCTTAGAGTATATTAAAATGTAATCTATAAATTCGAATACAAACCTATCCAAGTACTCTTCGAAAACTCGATTGACTAAATCTATGAAGAAAGAGGGTCCATTTGTTACTCCAAATGGCATCGCTAATCACTCATATGAACCATACCTAGTCCAAAAAACTGTCAAAGGAATATTATCTTCTTCCACCCTTAATTGGTGGAACCCTATCGCTAAATCCAATTGGGAAAACACTGTCGCTTCACTCAATTGATCGAACAGATAGTCTGTCCTTGGCAAATGATACTTATTCTTGGTCGTCCTTTCATTCGACTTAAGGTAGTCGATACACATCCTCAATGACCCATTTGGTTTCTTTACGAACACTTCACCTGCTTCCCAAGGTGAACTACTAGGCCCGATAAAATTTCTTCCTTCAAGATCCACTAGCTGCATCTTCAATTCCTTTATCTCTGTAGGTGTCATCCTTCTCGATGGTCTACTAACAGGTTCGGCTCTGGGCACAAGATCTATACGAAACGCGACTGCTCGTTTTGGTGGTAGTCCTATGGCTGGTTCAAAGACATCTACAAACTCTCTTGCTACTCAAAATTGAATTAACTCATATCCTATATACATAGAATTAAGCAAAGTACTGACATTCCGGTCAGAATTCTCCACTGAGAGTATTACTCTGTTATGGCTATGAGGATGTCTTAGTGATACCCTATATCCTAGCAAAATATTCTAGCCTCATACCAACCCAACCAATCCATACCCAAGATGATTCCGAAATTTATGATCGAGAACATATAAACTACATGCAAACTTATGACATAACAAATCCAGTTCTAACTAGTCACAACTCAACCCTAGAGTTATATACCCTCCTATTTGATTCGCAACCCTTAAGGAAGTAACAAGGTAGGTGGGTTCTAAGCATAATCTATCAACCAAACATTGAGATATAAATGAATGTGGTGCATCAGTATCAAAAAGTACCCTAACCGGTATACTCTGAATCATAAACATACATTTCATCACAGTTTTCCTTTTATCAGCTGTAGTAGGCTTAGTTGGTCCAATAGCAAAAACCTTTCCTTTGTCCTCCCTAACTGGCTCTGGACACTGATTCTTGTAATGTCCAACTTGATCACAGTTAAAGCACTTCACATTCTTCTTATTTGCATCCTTCTTCCCATTACCTGACTGACATTCATTTGCATAATGACCCTTCTTGTCACATTTGAAGCAAACTAACTCAGGCTTCGCCTTGTTGGCAGCATCTCCCTTTTGGGCTCCCTTCTTTTTAAAGAACTTTATCTTCTTCCCCTGAGGATCCTAAATTTTCACTGGCTTCTCTCTAACAAAACTAGCAAGCATCTTCTCATGGCGAATGGCCATCTCCACAACTAAATTACTTGGATCACGGAAAGGTGGAAGGGTCGCCTTAGCAATCTCTGGCCTCGGTCCCCTAATGAACTTCTTGTTCCTACTAATGACAGTGTCTATAGTATTATGTGCATGACAGGATAACTCCTCAAACTTAGCGGCATTCTTAATGATCGACATCTCTCCCTGCTCTAGATCCTTAAACATCCTCATTAGCTCTGACTTAGCAAACTAGGACATAAACTTTTGCTCGAACCTCCTTCTAAACTCATCCCAAGTCAATTGTTCTTCTGGAACTCCAGCAGTAACACTATTCCACCAGTGAAGCGCTGACCCTTGCAACTAGAGGCCAATCTTCTCTTTTGTGCATCATCTAAACCCAATTCAGAAAATATACACTCAAAATGTAACAACCAATTCTCAACCTCAATTGCATTCTCTGTCCCCATGAATAGCTTCCCACCACGACTGGTGTAGTCCTTGCCAGCCTAGCATAATTCTTCCCGCCTGAAGGTACAGGATTAGCTCCTCTAACATTTGCAGCAATTCCGGTAGCAGCTCATGCTTGCATCATATTGACGAAGAACTGATACATCGCCCCCATATCTACCGGTGGATTTCGAATGCCTACATTGGCATCAGCATTTTGGTTATTAGCATTAGCCGATCGACCCTGGTTCCTCCTAATGGTGGTTAAGCATTTTCATTAGTTGTGGTGCTTCCTCCATTGAGATTTCATCTTCCGTTTCTTACTTCCATATATCCTTTCGCATAAATCTGCATACGAGCCTTAATAAGATACAGAAGAAAAGTCTAAGGGATCGGGGAATATGTACTTATATATATAACTATATATCAAAGACAAGTACGTGACTATAGCGTTAACCCAAACCCCAATCTTGTTGTTCGATTCATTGGAATATGTTTGAAAAAAAATCTTTTAGGATTAAGTTTCTTTTAAAGTTCATAAACATATGCTCTGATACCAACTTATATCATCCCCCTACTTGGAGGCCCAAAACTAACGGCTCCACATGTTGCAGTCATTCATAGTTATTAATTTTTGGCGACCAAATACGGTAATTTTAGATACATTGATACACAAAAATACATGAATATGGAAAAAAATTAAAACAACAAACAAAGTCCACATTCCATTTCAAAATATTTTAAATTCATTACATAATCCCAGAGTGCGGACCGCGTTCAAACAAAATATACTTATTACAATATGCCAAGAGCGACATATGAAGATGCCCCTTGGATGATCAGAGTATATAGTGTGGAAATAAAAAAGGTTTGCCTTTACAACCAAACACAGTGGAAATAAAAGAACTCTAAGTAGCTAACATGCCTCCTACACGTCACTGGAAGCTTTATTCGTCTAAAAGAACACCAAAAAACCCTAAACCATAAAGTATTCAAAATTAATTGAGTATCCAAGAGTTTGAGGTGAAAATAAAAACTTCGAGTCAGACATAAAGCTTGGTATGAATAATAGTCTACCATTTCAAACCATTTATATATCTAGCAAAACCACATCACTTAGCGGAACATGTTTTCCGCTCACTGGTATCCTTATACTTTATAAAACCATATATTGTGCTTACGCATCCACAATGGTTATAACAATTTAAAATAATATGATTATATGCAAACAAATAATACAACTCTAGATTACCCATCCCCATTTATTTGGACTCTCTGTCTTGGTCAGATTTTTTAAGGTGGCTATTAACCTATCAGTTCTCATGGGATTACTAATAACCTGATTAATGTTTATGGACTACCTGTCTAATTTCATAGTTTTCATGGGTTCGCTAAGAACCTATTGGTAACTCCAATATATTTTCTCTTATCCTAGTTTTCATGGACTGACTAGGAACATATTAACTAACAGTCAATATGTTAATCCGGATATGTTTTCATAGGATAACTATAAACCTTTTGCCCCCCGCCAATATCAAATCATAGTCTTCATGAGATGATATGAACCTATTGGCCCCTGCAATTATCTTTCCCTTTACACAGTTTTCATAGAGTTATTGTGAACCTATTGGCCTATGCCAATATCTTTAATTATGAATTTAACATTTCTTAAGTTATATTCACAACTGGATCAGCCTAGCTGGTTACTCTCCCCTTCCCCATAGTACCATTATGGGTTAATTACAATGTGAATAAATATATAAAGAAGCAATCATAACAATAAAGTAATACTCTCAAAAATATTTATTTACTCCATGGTATTTCCTTTAAATTGAGAACGGGTTATTTGTTTTGAAACCTTACAACATCACTTTAGAAACCATCGGATGACCTCCATCAAAAGCATAGGAAACCACTTTTCAAAACTCTAAGTACATACCTTTCGAAGCTCTACAAGCCAATCCTTTCGAAACCAAATCATACCTTTCGAATGTGTCAAAATATTTCTAAATAATCTTTACAAATATAGCTTCAAAACCAACAAAAATACCCCTTTCGAAAACATTGGGTTTTACTCCTTATAATCTTCTTTTGGGTCAAAGTGGTTTCACAAGAAAGTATCTCTTTTGAAACCTTTAGTAAAATGTTTTTTTGGGAAAAATTGATGGTGTCGGAACCATCTATTCGAGAGCTCAAAACCTTGGAGTAAAACTTTAAAGGATAACATCGAAACCCCCTTTCGACACCATTGCCTTCGAAACCCATGAACCCCTTCGAAATCATTTAGGAGGCGACTTAGCTTAAGTTTAGAACAAAGAGAACCTCTCGAAAGCATTGATGGTTGTAATACATCCGAAAGGTAAAAGAATAGCGACTAGGTTTCGGCTAGGTTGGAACCACTTCTTTCAGAAGCATTATATAGAAACAAAGGAACCTATTCGAAAGCTCCTACTTAAAACAAAATATGGCAACCTAATTAGAAAGCTATTTAGAAAAACCCCTTTCGAGAATGTAAGTTTCGACTACATTAAAATCTTAAGGTAAAACAAAGCATACACTTAACATTTGAAAACAGAACTAAGATTTCGACCCCATCGGAAGCATTGCTTTCGATAACATAGCTTCCGCATTTTCCACTGTGTACCATCTAAGTAATACCTTGTGTATTGGTTTCGACTAGGTGGATTTTGACTGGGTTGGTTTCGACTGAGTTAGAGCAGAAGCGTTGGAGATGAAAGGTACTACTAATGGGGGCGGAACCCTCTTTTTTGATTAAAGGCTGAAATCATGCTCATTTTTAGTAATTGCTTTAACTAACCTGCTATGTGTAATCTTTTCATTGGTTGCCTTAAAACTTTTCAAATACTTTACAAAATAACTGCCACATTTATAAGATCTAAATCAAAGGAAAATTTAACGTCTAAGCTTTCCATTAAGCAAAAAAATATTGCAAATAAGTCCTTCTTTTAAAATAATTTATTTTCCATAACAAATCAATTAGGAAAAATCCCCAAAAATAACATAAACTCAACTCATCATGTTAATTAACATATTAAAATTTTAGACCTGATTTCTTCCTGAAATAATCGAAATAAATTTTAGACCCAAATATATTATATTTTCATTTATAAGTTCATAATAAATTTTCCATGGCTTGGAAAATTATGAAATTGAAACTCATCTCTAAAATCATGTTTTACCTAACATATAATTTTCCCATGACATTCTACATTCAATAACAATCGTTTCTGCCCTAAAATCATGCAAATTCATATGTAAATGAATTGGTTTAAATCAAATATATAATAATTCAAGCATATCATCATCCAAAACATCATGAAAACGAATTTAATCTTAAATCCAAAAACATATGATTACAAAAAAGTTAGAGATGGAATTAATTATTATTCACATTAAATGTGATAAGAGCTTTGAGATTTGATTTGAAATTAATCCCCTAGCTTTAATTCCTTCGCTTGATTGAATTTCTCTTCCTCTTCTTCCTTGTTAATAGTTAACTCTTCTTAGGTTAAATTTTCATTTTTGAGTTTTTGTGAAAATGAAGGTGAATGGGTGAATAAAAGTGTATGACCATGAATAATAAGGTGCGGCTATATTTACTAATATCCCCGTGTTTTAATGAGTAATATAAAAGCCATTTTGAGCCCATTTAAGGTAAATTAACCACGGCCTTTCTATAATTTTATTCAAATCTCAATCCCCTTGTCATCATTATTCTATTTTATTTATCTAATTAAATCTCTTGAATAATGTTATTAAAAATTTGGGGTGTTACATTTCCTTCAAATGTATAGTGAAAATTACTTCCTTTAAAGGCTATAAAGAACAAAGAAATGAAACAACTGGGTCATTCGTAGTATAGTAGCAAAATAGTAAGACAATCAAGAAATTGGACATGACAAAATTGGAAAGAGAAATTTACATAATTACACATTAAAAGATTCAAACAGTCAAGAAGAATAGTAGATTATTTACAAAGGTTCAAGTAATTATGTGGGCTTGGGAAGAAGAGGTGACCTCAACCTCCTTAGACAGTACGTTATCATCATCCTGCTGCAATGTGGTGTATTGAAAAGCAGAAAGGGAAGCGTTATCCTTGTCCATCCCTTTAGCCCATTCAGCCCTGCAGTAGGCGAGGGAATCCTCAATTCTTAAGGACTCCCACAAGAAGCTGAGGTCAACCTCAATAGTAGTATTACCCAAGCGTCGATAAAAAACTAATGCTTAACCGTGGCGTACATCTTGAAAAGCACATGGTAAGTAATCCACTCGAGCATATCCTTAGACTCCTCCAACTCCAACTCCTCCTTCTCCTCCAATTATTTATCTTTACCGTCCAACTCCTGACCCTTCAACTTTAAGGCATCCTCCATGGCTTTCACCACCCCCTCTGCTTTTTCTGCTTTCTCCCATTGAGCCTTAAGTTCTTCATTTATTCTGGTCTTCTTAGAGGCTACCATAGTGAGGTTAGCCTCAAGCTCAGCGATCTGAGCAACAGATAAGACCTGATCATTCACGGCCCTCTTTCGAACCATAGATGCAAAAGCCCCCATCTATTGTAAAGTAGACATAAACGAGATGAGAATTTGCAAAACAAATCATCATTGAGTAAGGAATAAAGAAAGGCACTTATATAGGCCTAAGACCTTTTAAGCTCAATAGTGAGCTCGGGGAAGGAGAGTGTAGGAACTGGTAGAGAAATAGGATAATTTTGTGGGATAGAAGCGACGTGGGATAAGCCGTCTAAAGCAATATGCCCTACCCTCTCAGCAAGATCGGTGATCGTACCCTCGGCAAGGGTGAGAAGTGAATGCTTGGGTCTTAGAAGGATTAAAGAGGTAATATGGTAAGTGCTTTTGAGGAAGGAAGAAAAGTAGGAGAAGGCGAATGAGGCATCTTAAAAGGTTGGTCAGAGGATTCAGGACCATTCTTTCTCCTCATCTCTCCTCTCTTCTTCTTCTTTGATATCTCCAATTTCTTTGATGGGGAATCATCAAGAAACATATTAGAAAGACCATCGGCCATTTTACCTAAGTAAAAAGGAGTTGGATCGGTGATTACATCTAAAAGTGTATATAATTTCATTATCCATCTTATCGAATTATACCCTTAGATTTATTTGAAACTAAGGAGAATTTAAAGATAGGGTAAGAGAAGTTATGGTTAGTATGCAGAATAATACTTACATATTAACCACTTGGTAAAAATGACTTTGCTTTCATCTCATATTCACCCAAACCTAGGATTTCCCTTTTACTAGATATGAATGACCCAGTGGCATCATCGAAAAAGATAGGACGATTAAAATGTGGTTGGAAAGAAGAAGGAAAGTTGTAATAACCCTGTATATTATGATTATTTTAATTGTATATTTTAATTATTTTAAATTGAATTCCTGATTTGAAACTTTATTTTATTTATTCAAATGAATAAATTTTGTTATTTTAAATATAAATTTTGATTTTGATGTAAATTATAATTTCAAGCATGAATAAATAGAATATTTTCTAAAAATGTGAATTTTGGTCAATTTAGTCAAACTTTGACTTTTAAATTTAAAATTTAAATATTTAATTTTTTTAATTTTATCTTTTATTATGAAAATAAATTAAATTTTAGGAATACTGCTTTTCGAACGTTGAAATCCGATTTATATTGTGAAAGTTATGCTTTTTACAATATTATGTATAAATTGATTTATTTTACGATATTGTTTATTTTAATTTATATAAATAATATTTTTGGTCAAATCATGTTCTAATTTGTGTAACATGACATGTTATGCATATATTTTATTTTAAAACATTTTTATAAGTGTTGTTATAAATTTTCAAATGTTTACTGTATATTGTTTTCAATTTTTTAATTTCTAGTTTCAATTAAATTAAGTATTTTCTTTATTTTTTTCCAAGATATTATTTTATTTTCATTTCTAATTCATTTTTGTTCAGCCTTTTATTTTATTTACTGAAATTTCAATTAATATATTTGAATAAAATAAAATAATAAAATCAAAGAGACAAAAGCTTTTCATATTCCTTGTCTTTTCATTACCTTGCCTTTTCAAATTCAATTGCCTTTTCATTCCTAGCTTTTGGCCATTCACTCCTTAACTTCTAGCCGTGAATTTCATTTAGCATTCACATGAGAAATATTCTTCTCATCTCAAAAACACACCCATGTCAATTTTTGAAAAAAAATTGGTAAGTTCATGGCATCTTTTCCTTGTTTCTTTTCATATTTTCTATTGATTTTTGCCCTTGTTTCTTCTAGTTTGCTCGGGCTAGCCTCTACTCCATCAGCTCCACCATCACCTCCACCATCACACAGCAGCTCCTCCTCCTCCTCCTCTGACCATGTCAGGACATGACTTCCATTTGAGCATCACCACAAAAATTTGCACAAAAACTCCACAAAACTTGCCTAGCCAAGCCTTAATTCCACCTAACCCCATCATAGTTGCTTCGGCCACCACCATAGCCACCACCTCCAGCCATCACATCATCTTTGACATCAGCTCCAGACCTGTACTTGCCTTTAGCCGAGCCCAATTGACAAGGCCAAGCCTTGTTGTGACCAAACTCCACTTATTTGCCTTGATTCCTTTGTATTCTACCTATGTTGCACCTACCATCTTCATCTCCTTGCATAGCCATGAGTTTTGATGCTTAACCCGAGCCAAAGCTTGATCATGGCTAAGTATAAGAACACCTAGGCCAAGCTTAGTGTGCATGTGACAAGCCATGTTGCCATGGTCAAGTAAAGTTGATGAAAAAGCTAGGTGATGTTCTTTATTCAAAATTCCAATTGTTTCAATATATTTAGTATTGTATTCATATGTTTATATTACTTTGTTTATTTATTGTATACAAGATCATAATCTAGGCTCCCATTCATTCAAATCAAAAGTCGTGTTGTGTCGTGCTATTGTGCTTTCTGGAATCTTTTCTGTGTATTTTGATTTGCTAACTTCAGCTTGAAAAGGTGAGTCTTTCTCACTCTGACAATTCTACTTATGAAATGGTGAATCGATAATAAGTGTTTAGTAAATAAAAATGTTTATGAAAGTAAATGATGATTATATGATATGCTATGCCATGTTATCACCATGTTAACTCTGTTAATTATCACCTGACATCTGATATCTCACATTATATTGTGAAATTGACATTGTTTATATTGTTTATGCATATTCACACTGCAAGTTCCCTGTTAGAATAGAATCACTATGGGTTGAAATGATACATACTCGAATGGACATTAGAATAAGAAAAAATCGTTATGGGCTGAAATGATAGGCCTGAGCGATTTTTATTTATTTTTATTTACTTGGGATTGCGGGTTTGAAATGATAGAATCCGGGTTTTCTTTTTAAACTGCGGATTGAAATAATATATATCTGTATCACTTGACCTAGGTTAGAAAACTATATACAGACCCCATGGTATATTTTTAAATGATTTTTCTTAAGATATGTATTTTTAAAAGTATAAATTTTGATTTGAAAATATATATTTTATGGTTTGAAGAAAGCTAAATATTAAGTTTGAATTTGTGAGTTTAAATATATAAATTTGAGGTGAATGTGATTTTTGACTTTAAATTTTATTTTTAAAATGTAAGTAAATAATGGATATTAAATTTAAGTTTTGAAATGATATTTGAAGTAAAATGTTAAGTTTTTGTTAAATTTATAAGTTAAGAAAACAGTGAAATTTTGATTTTGCAAATAAATTGAATATTAAATTGGATATTTGATTTTAAAATTTTGTTGTGATAAATCATATGTTAAGTTAATTTAAATGTGAAATTTTGAAGTCTAAAAATATGATTTACAAGTTTAAATTTTGCTAAAATTGAAGTTTTATTGTTTCTAAAAAGTTATAATAAAATATGGAATTTTGTTAAAAGCATTTCCCAAAATGTTGTGATCATATGACAGCATATTTAAATGCTGTTGTTTTTGAACTTAGCTGTGGTTGAAATAACAAAATATCTATTACGGCATTTTATAAACGCCGTTGTTCCTAAACTAACTATTTTGGAAACTATAAGCTACAATAGCACTTTATAAATGCTGTTGTTGCTATAATTTGTAATTGTTTTGAAATGTCATAGATTTTAACACTGTTTGAGTTATATTTTAAAGTGTTAAATGATCTAACTTTTGGAATTGATTATTTGTGAAATTTAAGGAGTTTTGAATATATTTTAATATTTAAATTTGAATTTTAAGGAATTTAAATTGAATTTGAATTTAAATAAGTTTTACTTGGTTATGTGTTAAATGGAAGGAAATATATTAGAGATAAACGAATTTTTGAATGGAATTTTGAAATGTATTTTGTAATGATATTTGGAATAATAAATGAATGACTTATTTGACTTAAAAATGATATTTAAATTTAAATATTTGAATTTGAATTAAAATAATGATTTGATAATGAGATTTAATGGATAGATATTTTAATGATTTTGAAATGGGTTTAATTGATATAATCTTTATTTGATCAAGAATGTGAATTTGGAATGATACTGATTTTGATAAATGAATATTTGAAGTTTATATTTGTATTAGAGGATATTTGGTTTACTTGTAATTTGAGTTTATTTAAAAGATATTGGATTTATGAAATGTACATTTCAAAACTAAGTAATAATGAAGTTAAATTTTAGATATATGAAATTATAAAATTTAGTTTTGAAATATGGTATATTTAAAGCTTTGGATTGATGGTTTGAATTGAGTTAAATTGGAAATTTATCTTTGAAATGTTATGATTTTCAAAGTGTAATGATTTCAAGTATTTTGGGTTTTGAAAGAGTTATAACTTTAAAAGTATTATAATTTTTGAAAGGTGAATATATGTTTGAAATGGAATGATATCGTATTGATTTGAATATAGTTTTGAAATAAAATGATTTTGGTTTCGAACTATAAACTATTTTGAAGGGGATATGGTTTTGAAATGAAATGATTTGATTTTTGAAGTATAAACCATTTTGAAATGACCACGGCGTTATAATAACGTTTGGTTGTTAAAGAGACCGGGATCGGAAGTTGTCATACTCTCTGTTAACTCCGAAAACCACTTTAACAACCGTGTACGCGGTGGAGATTCCAGAATGAAGTAGGATGGTGGCGACGATTCTATTGAGGTATGAACGTGGACCCGACTCCCGTGAGTTGGCATAAGGTGGCAAAAACAGGAGAGATCGACGGGCCAAGTGAGGTCGTTCCTCCGATCTGACACATTCCTTCGATACTATACATTTATCTTGTGGTTGATTTGATGGCCATCCTTCGATTTTGATTTGGGAGTGTGTTCCAAGGTGGGCGGTAGTGGCTGCTACGCGTTACCACCAGCCCAGAAGCGTAATTGGTATATCTACCCTGGCATTGCCTAGTTGTTCCGTGTCACTTACCATAGCGAGCCTTACTACGAGTTTGTTTTTCTCCCGTAGCCTATGGAGTATTTAGGGTAGTCTCCCGATCTGGAGATACGATGATACTGGTTGGACTGCTGGGACTATTACATGTTGGAGGCTATATGGGTAACCCTTCAACGCTATTTTAAAGTAAGTTTATTTTACTGTAGACATTATTATAATAGCCCAAAATTACTACATAGTAAATAGTTTAACGGATCCTTAAAGGATGGGCGACCCCAAGCATCTTTTAAGTTACTGATGCATTTTGTTACTGTTCACTTGAGTTGATTTACAGTTCATAAGTATTTATATCCTGACTCGAGTGTTTTGTGTTTTTCTTTATGCTCGAGTCAAACCGAGTGATTCAGCATTCAAGAACCTTCGAAGTTGGAGCTTTGTTTGAAGATCCAGCCATCTATTTTGCTTTCAGGATACAGTGATTTCAGTGATGTATTCTGATTTGTACCTGATATATCTTGTTACTCTTCTGTTGTATCTTATTTAACTCTGATGTATCTTATATTTATGTAGTAGCTTCATGAACTACTATTTCTTTTAATTCCGCTGCATTATTATTTACTTTGTGTCTGTGATCTGTGATTATTTATTTACTGTATATTCTGAGATTTGGTAATTTTATTTACAACGCGCTATTTTGAGCAATTCAAGTCCGACACATGTGGATGCGAATGGTTGGAAATATCGAGGCGTCACAAAAGTTATCTAAATTTGAACTGAAAAAATACCAATCACTCCATTTCTGGGTCTTTCAAGGAACATATGTTAGAACTGACTTCTTTGCCTAGTGTAATAAAACCCATAATCACCTCCAGAATGACTCTTATGAATGTCAAATAGGAACTGAAGTTCCTTGCGGGAAGGAGGAGAGCACTTCTCTACATAAAGTATGAAAGTGGCTGTTAAAATGGAATAAGAAATGGGAGCAAGTTAAATAGGAACAATAGCAATGGAAGATAGCCACTCATGAAAAATTTGATTGGGAGGAAGATAAAGCCCACATCAAATATTCTCGGAAGTAACAAAAATGAAGTCATTTTGGGGGTGTAATGAATACGTTCATGAGATTATGGTACCCTACCCATGTAATCCTTGAATCCAAAATGATCTAGAATACCCATTATTTTCACTAATTCGGTTATTCTATATGGTAGGGATAAGGGAGAGAGAATCCCATTGATAGAAGAAGTTATTATGATGAAAATACAAGATTGATTACTAGCTACCACTAAGACACGGAGAAAGAAAACCAAAAAAACCTTTTGTTCAAAAGAGAGATTATTATTGAAAAAGATGAGATTCAAAATTAATGTTTTCGAGAGCACATAAAGAAATAAAGAAGGAGAAGAACATATACTCACTTCAATTTGAATCTCAACCACGAAATCGGAATGATGGAAAAACCACGAAACGTCAATTGATTAATGACAAGGGAGATTAACACAAGAACCCGTATAGATTTTCTTAGGAAATGAGAAGACTGAAGAAACAACTTTTTAAGAAAAATCAACCAAGAGAAAATTGACATGTGTAGTCGAGCATTAAATGTAAAATGGAAATAAAGACTTTTTGGGTTTGAAAAGAAGAGAGATAAAAGTGAGAAGTGGATGGGTTGTAGGAAAAATATGGAAGCGAAAACAAGCCTACATCGATCCCCAATCAATGCAGACTTGGGGGCAAGTATTATACCCATACTTGGAAAGATGAATTGATGAAAGCACAGGACTCAAAAGAATTGCTCCCATGATGAATGTTGGACTTTGGTGAGGAAGCAAAGAGAAAAAAGGAAAATCTAGATAGTACTACGTCGTTCCTTTGAGCACAGCTTCGATGTCGAAGTATTACTCCGCTATCCCGTGTTAACCATAAGGTATAGGAACTACATTAGAATCCTAATATTTACATCAATAGACAGAACTACAGAGAGCCTTTGAGAGCCAAATATTAAATCTATGTTGTAGTCCCAAAAAGTAACCCTAAATAAGTGTGAACTATAGCACAATCATTAAGTGACAACTGGATGTAGGGATGTGCTGCAACTCCGAAAGAAATGCTAAAGATATAGAACTGTGACAACATCCTTAAAGCTATCGTATGCAACAGAGATGCACTGCAATCTTAAACTAACATTTAAGTTACACGGCTAGCTGCAATTTTATAATGACACTAAAGAAATCAGGATGCATCACCATCTTGATTTGACATTGAAATGACAGAATAACGATGCAATTTTAAAGAATACTTCCCACAAATACAATGACTCAAAGGATAAGGGAATAACGTAAAATTACTCTACAACCATAAGCTAAGCTACATTCCTCAAAAGCAAGCCAAGAAGCCATGACATCATTCTCAAATTCCTTAGACAACTTTAATATGAACGTAGTGGCATGGTCTTTTATTAATAAAAACAACTCAGAATAAGTTCAGACGATATGACCATCCTTCAAAATGTGGGCACAATCTTATTTACTGAGCCATATGAGTTATCCCCAATTACCACTAACATTGTGCTTTGATGTTATTTTGGATGGAACGGTGTAGTTTTGCTTCAAGTGGGTCAACGTAGTTTAAATGTTGTATAATATCGTCACCCTGTGTAATCATGAAGGTGCAGTCCACAATTTCCCATTCACGATAGAAAAACCCTAGAGTGCTAATAACTATTGTCATTTTTCTAAAATGGAGGGTGGCTTCTCATTACGGCTTCGCTTACATATGTGTGTAGTTTATTGGATTATTGCTTTACGAAACAAATCGAGTCATGGACTATTCAAAATAGGGTTTTTCCACTTAAATTTTAAGCTCCTCTCTTAAATTCAAAATTCTTCAACTCAAATCACTGTTTTCCGCCTAAGCCGTGTCAGTAATCTATAAATAGTAAATCAGCAAGATAAATGATCGACACATGGCGTAATCCAAAAGCAGAAATCAAAAGAGCGAAAGATGGATGTCAGTGATCCTTGTGGATCTCTATGTACTATAAATCATTGGAGAACAGTAGCAAAAGGGGGATGATTTTTCAATTTACTCTTTTTGAACACTGAAATATAAAATTGTACTCTCTCTACATTTTTGTTTATACTAAGAATCAAAGCAGAAGATAAAGACATTTTTCCAGTGGACGTAGGATCGATTAACATCTGAAACAAGTAAAATTTTGTGACCGTTATTGCATTCAATACATTGCTTTACTATTTTTTGTCTTAAGTACTTGAATTCAAATGGATTTCTTTAATGAATCGATGGAGACCACCCATAGAATTTCAAATATTTTCCTTCATAACTACGTAAGCATTAAAGCGACATAATTACCTCCTATAAGGGTAATTATCATATTACTTAATTTTGTCGATTCATAATCACAAAAGTGTTCCTCATCGTGGTTACTTCATTAGGTTTTTATGAGATGAAAAATCTCATTAGCATGCTATTACAAAAAATTCTGGAGTTCTTTTGATAATGGAATAATTGATAGAGGTCATGAAACATGTTCAATGGGGCAATGAGAGCCCGGAATTTGAATCTGAATCCTCGATTGGAATTCACTAAGCTCTACAACAACTATGCAAGTCTTGGTGGTAATCCATTTTTAGGAAACGAAGGAGTAATGAGTGTTCACTCATGGTTAAGAACTTGTGAAATAATCTTTGATATTTAGACTTGTCAGACCAGAATAAGAGAAGGTTGGTATCTCGTCAATTGTAATCTAATGTATTAGATTGGTATGATGTAGTGGCTATAGAGACAGCTGAGGAAGATATTACTTGGCAAAGATTTAAGTAGATCTCACATTTTCTACCTGAAGCTGAAAAAGCAGCATTAGTTCATTAAGTCATAGATTTAAAGTAATGCGATTAGTAATATACAGCATATGTGAATGAATTCAATGCACTCCTCAATTATTGGAACTCCACTAGGAAATTGAAAAAAAAATTCTTCGAATGAATAATGAAGTAAGGGATAAATTTCTTGCCCAATTTAGATTTTTGTTTGATGAAATTCTAGATGTGGCACTAAGATTCGACAAAGTTCGGGAGCAAGATTCAATGTTAGAAAGTCAGACAAATCGGCCATTTCAATAGCAGAAGAAAAGACCGTTCTTTCAAAAGAAAAATCAAAATTTTAAGAAAACCAAGAAACCTTTCGCGCCAAAATAGCCAGATTAGATAAAATCACAGGATAAGTCCCAAGTGGAATGTTATACATGTTATACATGCGAGAGAAAAGCCCATTATGCTAACGAATGTAGAAAAACAAATCAAGGGAAGGAAAAGAAGTGCCGACTATGATAAAATGGGATAAATTTCTAGAAAGTGTAAAAAGCCTAGGACAAACACAAGGAAAAGTGTTTGCAATAGAAGGTCAGTTCTTCCACACCAGATAAGGGAAAACTAACATCAGTTCTAGAAGGTACTATTTTATTATATGGATTAGGGGTGGACACGGTCGGTTAATCGAACCGATCGGTTAATTAACCGACTTAATCGCTCAAAAAACACGGTTCGGTTAACTGAACTACATTTATATGGTTCATGCCGACCGAACCGTGTAAATTTAATCGTGGTTAACCGCATTAATGAATCGGTTAACCGCTCAGCTAAACCGATTAACTGAAAACCGATTAACTATGGTTAACCGAACATTAATACAAAATATTCCATATTCCAATGCATAACAATAACATTACATACTACAACTACATAGCTCATTAGCTATTAGATGATACAAAAACAACCCCACAGAAGTCATTAGTCAACACTAACCCACACTCAGTCACTACTCAACACAGGCAGCCACAACATTACAATCATAGCACACTACATTATTCAATTCATGATGATGACATTCATTAAGTTCATACCAATACATTACATAACATTACATAATACATTAGCAATTTAGCACAGTTCATATTTCATTAAGTTCATATAGGCACAACAGCCATTAAGTTCATACAGGCAGCAACAGCAACGAGAAGTCATACACTCAGTTTCATACTTCATAGCCATTAGCCAATTAGCGATGTTCGATTATTTTCTACAATGTAAATAGCAACAGCAAGAATAATAAAGTTTGAATCATGGAATAGATTCACCATCATTATATGGAAGGTGTTAAAGTTTAAACCATTAGACAATTTTTGACATATAACATGGTCATAAAATAAAAGCAATGTCATATAACTTACTAATCAAAACTACACTATTCATAATTTGTTAACCATTGAATAGATTGTTTATAATCATGTCACATGCCAGAGTATGCACGGACTATAAACTGTTACATGCCATGCCACTAATATAATTTGTATCTTGGCTAATAACATAATGATCTACAATATTGGAACATAGGTAAGGCAAAAAATGAACTATGTACAAACACTGAATCATAGGTATGCCTATGAATGAACTGATATTTAATGCACGAACTATTGAACTGATATGCAATGCATGAACTAAAGTTATATAAAATCTCACCCGAGTGGCTGCTCATATGACTACCTCAATGTGGGCCTATGGATGGCGATAGATTCTATGTTGACATTTCCATAGTTAAAGAAGTTGTTGAACCATACCCATGTACAAAATCTATAGCCAAACAAAATTAGTATCACAACATCTTTTATAAATAATTAACAAACCAAGCTCATTTTAGGCCGCTCAAGTTCTTAGTAAGTCTACTACTAGGATTCTTCCCATATCCAAATAAGTCAAAATGCTCAGTATGAAACAGAAGTAATATTCATCAGTCGCACAACATTTAATCTAGATACTTAGTAAATAGATTGCATCATTTCCTTGCATACCTATACAAGCATTATTGTTGTATGGATTTGATTTTTCCCTTTGAAGTAGCATCTTCAAAATTCAAATAACTACTTAAACTTTAACTCATAGTCTCATAGTATCATTCATACTGTTAATTCCGTCATATAGAACAAATGTTATGCCTTATGTTAGCAATCAGGGCCTAACAACAAATAACTAGCATCTAAAATTGCTTAAACTTTAACTAGCATCTCAATTCTCGAAAATATAACAAATAAAAAATTACTTAAACTTTAACTCATACTCACATGCTTTCTCTTTCTCGTCGTCGTCGATGCCATGTTTTCTGCAATAGTCGATTCGAACTCGAACAGTTGAAGGCTTTCAAGGCTAGCACTCAACACTAATCAATGATAGCGTTGATCGATTAGGGAGATTTCGACTAATTTGTATCGACGAATAGGTCTAGGGTTTTTGATTGTTTTCTAATTTTTTTTGTAAATAGCATTCGAGCTCGAGTCGAGACTAGGATTGGGGTTTTTCTTTAGACGACTTATATTAAAGAGACTGCTTATATTAAAGAAATAGTCAGTTTACGGTTAACAACCTAATTTTATTTAACCATTAACCGAACCAAAAATATTCGATTAAGGTCGGTCGGTTAACAAATGACATCGGTTAACCGATTTTATCGTTAAGTCGGTTCGGTAGTAGTCAGTTAAGACGATTAAGTCGGTTAAATAGATTAAATGCCCACCCCTAATATTGATTATATATTAGAATTCCTTTTGATACAAGCCCAACATATTCATTTGTATTAAGAGAATTAGCTTTCATAATTGCTTTAAGGAGTGGAGATGTTTTGAATGATCTATGCAAATTCGAGCTTGACATAAAAGGATGTTTGAGGTACAGTGGAAGGCCGTGAATTCCCAAAATAGCCAACTTAAAGAAAGAAAATATCAATGAGTGTCATCGATCTATAGTTTTTATACATCCTTGTACGAAGAAGTATATGGATGTAAATAGGATGTAAAATTGGGAAGGCATGACGCAAGATGTCGATGAGTATGTTAAACGATGCGTTACATGCCAGTTAGTAAAGGGTGACCATCAAAAGCTCAATGCGTTACTTCTACCTCTTAAAGTACCATAATGGAAATGGGAAAAGATCTCCGTGTATCTTATTAACAGACTTCGAAGTTCAAAATAGAGAAACATATACTTCAATGATAGTCGAATGACTCACCAAAACTGCTTATTTCATTCTAGTACGAGCGAATCGAACTTTTGAAAATTTAGCCAGATTATATATAAAGCATATAGTTCGATTACATGGAATCTTAAAGAGTACAGTTTGTGATCATGATCCTTTATTTTCCAGTCCTTCTTACAAAGTTTGGAAACTCCATTTAGAACTCAACCCAATCTTAGTGCTACATACCATCCTTAAACGGATAAGCAGATGGATCAGTTATTGAAGATCTTCTTAAGATTTGTATTCTTGAATTTGGAGTTCTTGGGAAGAATGTCTTCATTTTATTGAGTTCTCCTATAACAAAAGCTTTTATTCGAGTATAGGCATGGATCCTTTCGAAGATATATATGAAAGCCATGTCTATCTCCAACGTGTTGGTAAGAGACAGGAGACAGAATGATTTTGGGTCCAAACAAAATTAGAGAGATGACTGAGAAGATATATATCATTAGAGATAGGATGCAAACTACTTGGTCGAGACAAAAGAGCTACGTTGACAAGCGTAGAAAAGATTTGGAATTTACCACAGGGGACAGAGTTTTCTTAAAAATATCTCCAACGAAAGGTAAACCAGATTAAGCAGGGCAGGCAAGCTTGCTTTGAGATATATTGGTTCATATACATTCATCGACCAGGTAGGTCAATTGGCATATCGCTTAAAACTACCTAAATATTTGTCTAGAGTCCACAATGTGTTTCACATTCCCGGCTATGCAAATGTATCTAAGACTCTAATATCATTGCATTTAGTAGTTTATTTAAATGATAGGACTAAATTGGTTATGGAACTCTCTAATAAATTACAAGATGCAATTTATTTCAGAAGGGTAGTCTGTAACATATATGTTTAAAGTTAAAAAAAATAATTTATGAATTTATGAATTTAATATACTAAATTTAAATTTTGAGTTTATTTGATAACCAAAGTAGAATTTAGATTTAAAAAATCGAATTTGAGATTTAAATTTTGTTTTAAAAATCCAAAAGTTGTTTGGAAACTAATTTTGGAAAAACAAGAAATATTTGTGAAATTTTAGAATTTTTTTGAAGAATAAACAATTATTTTGGAATTATTTAAAGCCAATAGGCGATATTTTGGACATTTGAAAAAGTATTTCGAGAGGGTTAAACTTTTGAAATTTTGCATCATGGTTTGGAAAATATTTTGAAATGACCTTGCATTGAAAAATTATGAAATAAGGGTATCATATACTAAGGCTAAGAATGAACTAATTTTTTTTATATAAGCTTAGGCTAAACTAGAAAAATAAAATGCAAAGGGGTTTCATAAATATATCTAAACTTAGCCAAAGGTTAACTTCAACTAGCCTAAGAAAACTTGATACTAATTTAACTTTTCCCCAGTTTAACACATACTGAGAAACTTATCCTTTCATCCTAAGGAAACTAACCTATTATGCTAAGTGATCAAATACTATACATAACTACGTTATCCCACTAATGTACTGTGTATCTTTATTCATAAAGCCAACCAAAAACTACCGTAGATTTTATTTACTTTAACTAGGAACTAGAACATCAAAAAGGCTTCCTCAAATCACAATGTTGTGACCTAAAATTGTTGGCTAAATATTTTACTATGCTTGTGACGACCGTCCTACGCCATCGGCACCCAATGTAACTACATAGTGCGCTATTGACGTGCTCGGCCAATGTACGACAATCATCAAGGGTTGAAAGAAAAGAAAACAACTCACAGAACCCATCATATATCTCACATCGCATGGAATAAAATATAATACACATCATAGATATAAAACAGAAGAAACAGTAATGACTAAGCGAACGAAATATTAGAGCACGGATCCATAGAGTTATACAACAAAGTAATAGAGTTTATACAAACAGAAAATAAACTTACATAACTGTCACATAGCAATAGTAATAAGTAGAACTATCAAGGTTCCAAAAAATGTATGAAAGCATCATTAAAGTTAATTAACATTTTAGGATCAAAATCATGTTAAAAACATCAATATTTAACTATATAAACATGCATACTAGTGTGAGAAGTCAAGAACCACCAATTAAATATCCAAAATACCAATTTCTGCCTTTAGACCCGAAGTGGAAAAGTAAAGGAGATGAAAACAAATGAACCAAAATGATAATCCCAAATCCCTCAATGCCAATTACCCCTCTAATTGTGATTTAGGCTAAGGTTAGTAAGGAAAAGATAGGATTTTGATGAAACTAGGGTTAATGGAGGTTTAGAGCTATTTTGGAGAAGATGGAAATGACTTAGATTAGTTCCTATAGCCTCTCCTTAGCACAAGTTTCAAGGTGGATAAGTTGGCCTAAGCATGGTTTTAGTTAATTACCCACTAATGCAAGCCAACAGCGGACAAAACTTAAAACAACTATAACTCCCAAACGATAACCCCGTTTTCATTATGACCACTATACGGAATGAGAAACTATCATCCTAAAACAATGAAAGTGGTTTGATATGTAATTCGGCTCCTATCAAAAGTTATAGTGAAATAATATTTTTAGGGTCAAAATGGTTATATAGAAATTTAGTAAAAGCCATAGATGTGGAAAATGCCCCTAAAAGTCACTTTTCAAAATTTTAGACTCATACGACCTCATATGTATAAAATAAAAATATTTTACGATCCTTCGATATGTAAAATACAGATCATTATATGCTATTGTAATTTGGTTTTCTTAATCATGCGTGAGATAGCTATATTGAGTAAATTTAACCTCTTTATTTTGATTTAACCTGACTAATATGATTGTATATAAATGAAGATGGCATGGTAGCTTGATAAGTTTCAATTACTATCAGTTAATATTTGATTTTGTTGATTATTTAATCATAAAATAAAGTTATAGTAACTTGATGAACCCATCATACTTGATTATTGTTGTTGTCTAAACAGAACCCTATATATAAACTTGAATTTTGATCTCCGTTTATAATGATTTGAACCTAAATTTGGTGGTAGTTAGAAGCATGCTGGTAGTCTAGCGAGTCGAGGTTGAAGTTGGTTGGAGATGACAACGTGTGGTGATTGTTTAGGAAACCTCTTGGAGCTTACCGTTCAAAGAATCTTCATGATCAATCGACTGCCAATTTATTGACCATCGACTGGTCAGTGTATTGTTGGAGCATTAAGCTCTAGGTGTAAAAGCCAGAAGTTTTTTTTAAATTTTTATGTAAAAATATGCATTAAGTGAACATAAACTTCTAAAAAAATTTAAAATATATTTGACTATAATTAATATTCTAAGAATACTAAACTTAAAATTATCCAAGTTATTTAAAGGATTTTGAATTTATATTGAATGAAGGGTGAAGAATTTTTATGAATTGAAAAGTGTAAACTTTTTGAAATGGTTTTTATGTTACATAATTAGAGAATTTTTTCAAGTAATTAATAAATATTTACAAGAATAAAATAATGGACTTTTTGTTGAATTTTGAATTTAAAACGTACGTAATGAATGGTTTAAATGTGTGTGTGTGTGTGGATGAATTTCTTATGCAATGGATGTTGTGAATACACGTATGATTTTATGTTGTTTATTTTATGAATATCAATTTGTTATTTGGATTGGCTAAATGCAAATGGTTTCATTATTGCGAAGTATGAATTTAATTTGATTTAAAAATTGAATTATTCAAGTTGCGTTGTTTAATTTGAAATGATCTGTAACATCCCATAAAATTTAAAGAAATTAATAATTAAAATAAGGCTGGAAGAGGAATTCTTGTACATTTCAGAACCAGGTTATGGATGTAGCTACCCGACTTTCTATCACCAGAAAGACGCATCAGTTTTTAAGAAAGATAGAGATAGAAGAAGAAAAGAAAGAGAAGAAAGAACAACAACACATCAGAATCTCACAGCGGAACGAATGAAATATAATATATAACATATACATAGTATCATATACATCAGAGTACACAACTATACATCTCAATTTAGACAGTTATAACATTTATGTCTATTGTACAATACAAGAACAGTTACACAGACTAACACACAGCGGAAACTCTATCTATATATCTACACGCCGAAGACTCCTGCTCCAAAGCTCCTCCAGAATTCGTCAAGGATACCCTGAATTACTTGACTAATCATACATAATATGAGTACCCAAGAGTTTAATAAAACAGAAAATAAACACTCGGGGTCAGACAGGAGTCTGGTGTGAGTAAACGGTTAAAAGTTGCTTAACTTTAGAAAATCCTTTGAAAAGAAAGATATCACGTAAGACTTCCCACACATAAACATGGAAAAGTTTTTACCTTACGCTTACCAAAACATTTGATAGGAAATCCAGTGATATTATAATAGTGTTTAGGGTTTTCAAGTAAATAAGTAATAGCCGAAATTGTTACATCTATTAAATTCCAGCTACTAGCCACAAAAGTGGGTAATACAAACAAAATCGTAGGGTCTCGTATGAAGAATGAGTTTCCATCAATGGCAGGGCTATTGGGGTACCGCCCGTCACAGTACATGGCCTAGATCACCGTATCGAGGACCACTCCCGATCCCCTGCAACACAAGGCCGGGACCATTCCTTACTAAACAGTCCCGAACAAGAACACCCCGCAGTTGGCTGCAGATCCAACCGCCCACAAAGCCAAAATAAAAAAGGACATCTAGACAGGGGTAAATCTCGTCCTACTTGGGCATGACCCACTTAACCTTGCTGCACCTCCCCTGTTTTATCCATTCACGGTTGATGAGGCTTGAGGCTGCGATTACCTTTATAGGACACATTTTATCTTAGAATGCTCATCGTTCACCTGACGATGCTGTGAAAACATTCAATCCATACAAGTCCGTTCCGGGTTCAAACGGAACCGAAGGCACTATCTTGTTGCACTCATTTTGGAATCACCCTTAGAGTCAATGACCATAGCCCTTGCACTCTGAATCACCATCTCGAACCTGTAAGTACTATCTCCGTGAAACTCATCACGGAATCACCCCAGAGTTATACTGACGAATAGTTCCTACACTTCGAGTCTTCACTTGCACTCCACTTGGATTCACGACCTAACGTTTAATTTGGATCGATGTGATTTTCGAATATCCAAATATGGAAACCCGATCCCGGTCTCACCGAATCCAAACGCCGTTTTAATGTCCAAGTTGTACTTATGGGTTTTAAACAGTAGATATTTAGAATATCACTCAACATAAATGAATTATTCATAACACACAGATAGATAATCCATTATTATCAAATTCAACCACACATATCACAAAGCAGCATATATATCACATCTCAGATATATCACATTCATATCATCACATATCAATCAATGACATATGATATCATCCAATATCGTTAACTTATCAAATGATATTTATCATCCAATCATTAATTATCCATAACAAGTTTGATCCAAACTTAATTAATTTAATTAATCCTTAATTAAATTAATTCCTTACTTAAACACTTGGATTATCATCAATCCAGCTTACATATTCATTAATTAATTTTCAAATTAATTAACTAAACATCACTTAATTATCCACTTTGAATTAATCATCCTTGATTAATTATTACTTAATTACTTTAAGTAAGTATTCCTTGATTACAAATTTAATTAATCATCTTGATTAATTACTTCTTAATTATACCAAGTATTTATCTCTTAATTACCCTTTAAATTAATCACACCTGATTAATTATTCTTTAATTATTCTGATAATTATTCCTTAATTATTCTTTAATTAATCACACCTGATTGATCACTTTTTAATCAATCATACTTGATTAATTACTTTTAATTAATCATACTTGATTTATTTCTTTTAATCACATTTGATTAATTACCTTTAATTACATTTAGTAATTAAAACTTAATTATAGATTAATTATTCTTTAATTATTAAATAACAATTAATTATCTATTTCCATTAATTAATGATTTCTTCCATTAATTAAATTAATTACTTTAACAAGTAACTAATCACATTATTAAATACACTTAATCCTTTTATTAATTAACCATTAGTTAAATAATTTAAACCTTTAATTAATTGTATTAATTAATTCTTTAATTTATAACACAAGTGATTAACCCCTTAATCACTTCCATTTAATTATTTTCATAAGGTAATTATCTTTTACTTAATTACCTTCAATAATTAATCGCTTAATTACTTCATCCAGTAATTATATTTAACTAACTCCAAAGTGATTATATTTAATTAATCACTAATTAATTACTTAATAATAATTTAAATTAATTAAATGATTCCTTAGTTTCTTATCTTATAAAGATTCTTAATTAAGCAAAACATTATCTTAATTAAATCATTTCTATTAACCAATAACACTTTAATTATTAACAAAAATTGAATTATCTTAACTATTTTCACAAATTTATTTGTCTTCAATTAATCAAAACTTTTAATTTCTTAAATTATACTTGATTACTAAACTTTAATCATTAAACCTATTTTAAAATAAAATATTTTTAAAAATCAATTATAATTAGAACAATTTAAATATTCAAAATTAAACTATTTAATTCTTTAAACTTTCCGTAGTTATTTAAAAAATTTAATACAACCCATATTATTAAAAATCCACTTATTCATAAAAAAACTTTTATATTTCAAAATATAAAAACTTATTTAAAACTTAACCTTGAAACAAATTATTTTTATAAATTCTTGTTTTACTTGTTTTAAAACCTGAATGATTTACAAAATCATATTTCCTTTGTTTCAAACATTTAAAAAAATATTACTGTTACATTTTAAAACTTCTTGAACAAAACAAAATTTTGCTCGATAAAAACCCGAGCAACCTACAACAAAATCTCGCGTCAATCCCGAGTCTCCCAAACCCTACACCTGCTTCGGGCCAAAGCAACAGAACCCCGAAGAATACTTCGAGCTCGGACCCATTCTCTGATGCACGATACCGTGCACATCAACGTGCACCACCACGCCGATCGTTGGCGAACTCCACGTCGATCGTTGGCGAACTCCACGCTGGCCTCCAACACGTCGCACTCGACCCCTACAACTATAATCGAAACCCAAAAAACATGAGTTGATCGAAAATCAAAATTTCGACCTCAAACCCAAATTTCCTGAACCACTCCTCGTCCAAAAATCGACCGCCACAGTTGACCCTTGATATGAGACGCCACGCGATCCTCCCCGAAGCCACGTCGCAACCTCCAGCACCTCCAGCACCACGTGCGATCGTCCCCGGTAGCCTCTCGACGCCGCAGAAACCAATCAAACATCGACGACAAACTCAGGTAATAAAACCCTAACTCGAACAATTCTGGCCAACACGATCACTAATAAAATCCCAATGCAATTTTCCTACGATCATCAACACTCCCTCGACCATCATGCTCAATGTCGTCGTCAAACACGCCGTCATTCGCCACAAATTGGTCGAATTGTCCAAAACATTAAATTCGAAAATTCTCTTCAATTACTAATCTAAAAATCATGATACAAGCTTCAAAAATCATGATTTCCTATTTGCAATTCAATTATGAAATCAAAATTAAAAATTGAAATCATTAAATTTTGACCCAAATTTCATTTTTACTGTAAATTTTAAAATTTGACCTAAATATCCATTTTAAAAACCTATAATTATTTTTAGAAGAAAGATACGTGATATCAAACATCTTTCATTCACAAAATATAAGCAAATTAAAATTCAAATTCAACTTTGAATTATTGATTTTACTATGAAATTGAAAATCTGATATAGTACACAGAGCATATTTTATGTTTACAGGCATCTCAAAATCATCATTCACCAACATGTATCAATTAAATCCAAGAATCCAGACACATCAACATGATTGCATCACAAGAACAAGATAAAAATCCAGGATTAAAACCGTTTTTAAAATTTCATTTACTCACCTTTCAAGTAAAGAACAGAGCAGAAGATAGAACTGTTTCCAGGCTTTTTGAAATTTCTTCTGCATGTTCTTGAATTTCCTGAATTGCTTGATTTGCAGATTTGCTAGTTGATTAATTTTCTTGCCTGCTTGATTGTATTTGAAGATCTTGCATGTTGATTGAATTTTCCAGATCATCTTTTTTTTCAGATTTTTCCCAGATTAACTTCTTCCTTATTTTTTTTCTTTGATTTGCATTCAATTTGTGTTTTGGTTGAGAATGAAGAAAAGAATTAGCTGAAGATTAAAAATCATGTCCTTGTTTTACAATTTAATTTTAAATTTAAATTTATCAAGAGAATTACATTTGTCACTTTAATGCCTTAGTTAACTTACACATATGCTCATAAGTTTACAAATGTCTTTAATATACACCAAATTATTTACAAGTGTTATAATGTTTAATTAATATATACAAAAGTTATTCTAATGTTTTATTAATAATTTACAAATATTTCTTTCCCTTTTTATAATTTAATGAATGTAATTATGTAATATTTATGTACTTATCTTTTTAATAAACAAGTTTTAGATTTTAAATAAATATTCAAAAGCAAATTCATGTGAACATTTATTAACATATAACTTATACTTTTGATCAAATCAATATATCATATGTTTATAAATTTGAGAAATTTATTTTAACTCTTTATATAAAAGAATTAAAACAAGCTTATCTTATGTTAAAATTAAAATGGAAGAATATTAAAAACAATTAAAAGAATATTAAAAAAAATTGAACTTTTAATTTGAATCTTATTTAAAACTCAAGTTAAAATATATGTTTAAAATAAATAAGAAATTATTCTTGTTATTGAAATTTAAATCTCAAATATCATTTTCAAAAGTATTAAATCAAACTAACATTTCAAATTACAAATTATATATATAATAAAGTTTGAAAACACTTATTAAATTCAAATCAATATTTTTTTCCTATTTCTAATATATACAAATATATATATATATATATACACATTTCAAATGGAAAATCATTTTAACATTAGATTTGAAAATTACTGTATTAAATTTTGAGACATAATCCAAACCATAATATATATATATATATATATATATATATATATATATATATATATATATATATATATTCAAAGATGTATCAGAATTTGAATATAAGCTTTTATTACATTAAAGACTTTCTATTTACAATATACCAATATATATATATATATATATATATATATTATAAATAGAAAATATTTTGATTAGCTTTTGAAAAATAAATCTTACCAAATTTAAATTGCTAAAATAAATATTTCCAAATCAGTAGTTTTCAAAAGAATTAAACTTGCCTATTTTATATTATTAGGAAAAATGTTATTAATACTATCAAATTATTATTAGCCTTTAAAAGTTATTTAACTTATCAATTTATAATGTAAAATGATCAAATTAATTTAATTTTTATCAAAGATTATTAAACTAATATTGCTCAAAATTCTAGATCGTCATATTCCTCCCCCCTTAAAAGAATTTTGTCCCCAAAATTTAAAAGCAAAGATAATTTAATAACCCAGCAAAAGAATTTAAATTTCCATCAGCAACCAATTCAAACAAACAATTTTAATTATCCAGACAAAATTCTGGATAGATCTTCCTAATATTATCAAGAGTTTTCTGGTACCTATACTGGAATACTTGCTCTACAAAATCTTAAGTAATTATACTACTATAACCAAGAACTCCCCCATCTGGATCTACAAATCTGAACAAGTTATCAGACTAAACTCAAAACCAGCCCAACTGCCAGATCCTTCTGAACTACTGATCCTATCACTCGACGAATCATACACATATTCCTCAAAGATATGTGAAATACAATGAATTCCAGCTATCCGAACTGGCAATTCAATCAAGTAGCTCAAAATCTAATCTCTAGAGAACACAGGAAAATCTCAAAATACTTCCGGAGCTAGCTCTCCAGTTTTACCAAATCTTATATCTCCTTAATCGGATAAAACTAAAGCAATATCCAAATTCCAACTTCACATTCCAAATCTTCTCAATACTTAACTACATAACTCTTTTGATGGTCCTGAGTCACCTTCATCCTTCCTGATCAGCTTAACCCTTGCTGATTGCTTGATGAAACAAACAGGACGAAAATCAAACCAATTTCAGATCCTACTCAACAAAATGACTCTCTCAAAATTTTTGCTGAAATCCAAAACACAACTCTATTCCACAAGCAAATTAGTGGAATTCAAACCTACTCTAGAATAACTACTATCTCGCTTCCGCTGCACAACTCTGATCTGGAGTAGATAAGAATGCTATCGAAGAACTCGAGCACAAACTTTATCCATACAATGTTCATCCGACTCATAAATTCTTAGTGACCATTCCTCCTGGTCAAAAACATCCCAGCAGAATCTTAATTAAGAACTAGATGGTTAATCCTTCTCCAAAGAATCCTGAGCTGCCTCACCTACCTCATCTCGCTCTAAGAGTCATCCCTCTTGAACCATCAGTATTGCTCCTGGAATCCAAGTCAATAAGAAAACTCAATCTCTGATGCAGGTAGACTTCTGATTTCCTCAAAAACATCTGGAAAATCACTGACTACTTTCATAGCTTTTACCTCCATATAAGATTCCTCAATTCCCAAGCCAAAGAATACTCAAAGATTTCCCCAACTAATCGCAAGTCACTTTTGCGATCTTACCCAGTTCACATTTCAAAGAACTATCTTCACCAGCCAGCACATCTTTCCTAATCGAGATCAATCTTTCCATAATGGCTTATCTACCAGAAAGCTGATAAATCACCTCCAACAAATATCCTGCTCTGTTGAGCCTCCCGAAGAAATGGATAAGCTGTCACTATCTGCCTGGTCTACTGATAGTAGAATTCCAAGGATTTCTGAACCATCGAAGAAACGGATCCATGCTGCTGCTTCCAACTTCACTTCAATGATACTGCTAAGCCAAAAGATCTTCCTTAACCCAAAAGCTCCTTGAAACACAAAACTATCACCCAATTCCGCCAAAAGATCCTTTGAGACGGGTAGACATCTTCTCAAGAAACTCGGCTCTAAACCAAACACCTACCACTTGTCTTTCTTAAGGAAAAACAACGAGACTAAGTCCAAAATGAGGTAACTCATCGACCTTAGTCTCATACTTCAATATAGATAAGACTCCCTTACTTGAGATACAGAAGATCCCTAAACATCCGAATCTCCCCTGCAGTAGGCATCACTGTTCCTTCAACACCCTCTAAATCTTGCTTCAAAGAACATCTTCAGAACCATCTATGGATGTTGCATCCCATCACACAACTATTCCTTCCTGAAGCCACCAAGATACCATCACCTGCTTCTACACGGCTGACAAATTCAATTCTTAGAAATCCCTGCTCACTCGAGAGCATATCAACCTCACACTTCAAGAATATACTCCAATCCTTAAAAATACTTTCTCTGGGATCAATGAAATTCTTTCACCAATCAACAAAGCTCATTCGAAACGGTATTAGATCTACAATCTCGATAGATATACCTCCAACCACAACATATGAGCCTCTTCCATTAGTGGTAGCCATATTACACACATTCCTACCTTATCTACCTTTATAACCTATGTTGGAAAAATCAGAACAGATAACCCAGCAAATTAGGTATATATATATATATATATATATATATATATATATATATATATTACGAGTACGCTCTCTCAAGATAGACACCACTACAGAGCCTTGGTATTCACTCAACCTAATGCTCTGATACCAACTGTAGCGACCCGACTTTCTATCACCAGAAAGATGCATCAGTTTTTAAGAAAGAAAGAGATAGAAGAAGAAAAGAAAGAGAAGAAAGAACAACAACACATCCGAATCTCACAGCGGAACGAATGAAATATAATACATAACATATACATAGTATCATATACATCAGAGTACACAACTATACATCTCAATTTAGACAGTTATAACATTTATGTCTAATGTAGAATACAAGAACAACTATACAGAATAACACACAGTGGAAACTCTATCTATATATCTACACGCCGAAGCCTCCTGCTTCAAAGCTCCTCCAGAATTCGTCAAGGATACCCTGAATTACTTGACTACTCATACATAATATGAGTACCCAAGAGTTTAATAAAACTGAAAATAAACACTCGGGTCAGACAGGAGTCTGGTGTGAGTAAACAGTTAATAGTTGCTTAACTTTAGAAAATCCTTTGAAAAGAAAGGTATCACGTAAGACTTTCCACACATAAACATGGAAAAGTTTTTACCTTACGCTAACCAAAACATTCGATAGGAAATCCAGTGATATTATAATAGTGTCTAGGGTTTTCAAGTAAATAAGAAATAGCCGAAATTATTACATCTATTAAATTCCAGCTACTAGCCACAAAAGTGGGTAATACAAACAAAACCGTAGGGTCTCGTAGGAAGAATGGGTTTTCATCAATGGCAGGGCTACTGGGGTACCGCCCGTCACAATACATGGCCTAGATCACCGTACCGAGGACCACTCCCGATCCCCTGCAACACAAGGCCGGGACCATTCCTTACTAAATAGTCCCGAACAAGTCCAACCCGCAGTTGGCTGCAGATCCAACCGCCTACAAAGCCAAAATAAAAAGGGACATCTAGACAGGGGTAAATCTCATCCTACTTGGGCATGACCCACTTAACCTTGCTGCACCCCCCCCCCCCCCTGTTTTAGCCATTCCCGGTTGATGAGGCTTGAGGCTGGGATTACCTTTATAGGACACATTTATCTTAGAATGATCATCGTCCATCTGACGATATTCTAAAAGCATTCATCCATACAAGTCCATTCCGGGTTCGAACGGAACCGAAGGCACTATCTCTTTGCACTCATTTTGGAATCACCCTCAGAGTCAACGACCATAGCCCTTGCACTCTGAATCACCATCTCGAACTTGTAAGTACTATCTCCGTCAAACTCATCAAGGAATCACCCCAGAGTTATACTGACAAATAGTTCCTACACTTCGAGTCTTCACTTGCACTCCACTTGGATTCATGACCTAACGTTTAATTTGGATCGATATGGTTTTCGGATATCCAAATATGGAAACCCGATCCCGGTCTCACCGAATCCAAACGCCATTTTAATGTCTAAATTGTACTTAAGGGTTTTAAACAGTAGATATTCAGAATATCACTTAACATAAATGAATTATTCATAACACACAGATAGATAATCCATTATTATCAAATTCAACCACACATACCACAAAGCAGCATATATATCACATCTCAGATATATCACATTCATATCTTCACATATCAATCAATGACATACGATATCATCCAATATCATTAACGTATCCAATGATATTTATCATCAAATCATTAATTATCCATAACAAGTTTGATCCAAACATAATTAATTTAATTAATCCTTAATTAAATTAATTCCTTACTTAAACACTTGGATTATCATCATTCCAGCTTACGTATTCATTAATTAATTTTCAAATTAATTAACTAAACATCACTTAATTATCCACATTGAATTAGTCGTCCTTGATTAATTATTACTTAATTACTTTAAGTAATTATTCCTTGATTACAAATTTAATTAATCATCTTGATTAATTACTTTTTAATTATACCAAGTATTTATCTCTTAATTACCCTTTAAATTAATCACACTTGATTAATTATTCTTTAATTATTCTGATAATTATTCCTTAATTATCCTTTAATTAACCACACCTGATTAACCACTTTTTAATTAATCATACTTGATTAATTACTTTCAATTAATCGTATTTAATTTATTTCTTTTAATCATATTTGATTAATTACTTTTAATTACATTTAGTAATTAAAACTTAATTATAGATTAATTATTCTTTAATTATTAAATAACAATTAGTTATTTATTTCCATTAATTAATGATTTCTTCCATTAATTAAATTAATTACTTTAACAAGTAATTAATCGCATTATTAAATATTCTTAATCCTTTTATTAATTAACCATTAATTAAATAATTTAAACCTTTAATTAATTGTATTAATTAATTCTTTAATTAGTAACACAAGTGATTAATCACTTCCACTTAATTATTTTCATAAGGTAATTATCTTTTACTTAATTACCTTCAATAATTAATCGCTTAATTACTTCATCCAGTAATTATATTTAACTAACTCCAAAGTGATTATATTTAATTAATCACTAATTAATTACTTAGTTTATTATTTAGTTAATCATTTAAATTAATTAAACGATTCCTTAATTTCTTATCTGATAAAGATTCTTAATTAAGAAAAACATTATCTTAATTAAATCATTTCTATTAACCAATAACACTTTAATTATTAACAAAAATTGAATTATCTTAACTATTTTCACAAATTTATTTGTCTTCAATTAATCAAGACTTTTAATTTCTTAAATTATAATTGATTACTAAACTTAATCATTAAACCTATTATAAAATAAAATATTTTTAAAAATCAATTATAACTAAAACAATTTAAATATTCAAATTAAACTATTTAATTCTTTAAACTTTCCATAGTTATTTAAATAAATTTAATACAACCCATATTATTAAAAATCCACTTAGTCATAAAAAAAACTTTTATATTTCAAAATATAAAAATTTGTTTAAAATTTAACATTGAAACAAATTATTTTTATAAGTAATTCTTGTTTTACTTGTTTTAAAACCTGAATGATTTACAAAATCATATTTCCTTTGTTTTAAACATTTAAAAAAATATCACTGTTACATTTTAAAACTTCCTGAACAAAACAAAATTCTGCTCGATAAAAACCTAAGCAACCTACAACAAAATCTCGCGTCAATCCCGAGTCTCCCAAACCCTACACCTGCTTTGGGCCAAAGCAACAGATTCCCGAAGAATACTTCAAGCTCGGACCTTCTTCTCCCAAAACCCATTCTCTGATGCACGATACCGTGCACATCAACGTGCACCACCACGCCGATCGTTGGTAAACTCCACGCCGACGTCCAACACGTCGCAATCGACCCCTACAACTATAATCGAAACCCAGAAAACATGAGTTGGTCGAAAATCAAAATTTCGACCTCAAACCCAAATTTCCTGAACCACTCCTCGTCCAAAAATCGACCGCCACCGTTGACCCTTGACACGAGACGCCACGCGATCCTCCCCGAAGCCACGTCGCAACCTCCAGCACCACGTGCGATCGTCCCCGGTAGCCTCTCGACGCCGCAGAAACCAATTAAACATCGACGACAAACTTTGGTAATAAAACCCTAACTCGAACAATTCTGGCCAACACGATCACTAATAAAATCCCAAAGCAATTTTCCTACGATCATCAACACTCCCTCGACCATCATGCTCAATGTCATCGTCAAACACGCCGTCATTCGCCATCAATTGGTCGAATTGTCCAAAACATTAAATTCGAAAATTCTCTTCAATTACTAATCTAAAAATCATGATACAAGCTTCAAAAATCATGATTTCCTATTTGCAATTCAATTATGAAATCAAAATTTAAAATTAAAATCATAACATTTTGACCCAAATTTCATTTTTACTGTAAATTTTAAAATTTGAGCTAAATATCCATTTTAAAAACCTATAATTATTTTTAGAAGAAAGATTACGTGATATCAAACATCTTTCATTCACAAAATATAAGTAAATTCAAATTCAACTTTGAATTATTGATTTTACTATGAAATTGAAAATCTGTTATAGTACACAGAGCATATTTATGTTTACAGGCATCTCAAAATCATCATTCACCAACATGCATCAATTAAATCCAAGAATCCAGACACATCAACATGATTTCATCACAAGAACAAGATAAAAATCCAGGATTAAAACTGTTTTTAAAATTTCATTTACTCACCTTTCAAGCAAAGAACAGAGCAGAAGATAGAACTGTTTCCAGGCTTTTTGAAATTTCTTCTGCATGTTCTTGAATTTCCTGAATTGCTTGATTTCCATATTTTCTAGTTGATTAATTTTCTTGCCTGCTTAATTGTACTTGAAGACATGCATGTTGATTGAATTTTCCAGATCATCTTTTTCTTTTTCTTTTTTTTTCAGATTTTTCGGAGATTTACTTCTTCCTTATTTTTTTCTTTGATTTGCATTCAATTTGTGTTTTGGTTAAGAATGAAGAAAAGAATTAGCTGAAGATTAAAAATCATGTCCTTGTTTTACAATTTAATTTTAAATTTAAATTTATCAAGAGAATTACATTTGTCACTTTAATGCCTTAGTTAACTTACACATATGCTCATAAGTTTACAAATGTCTTTAATATACACCAAATTGTTTACAAGTGTTATAATGTTTAATTAATATTTACAAAAGTTATTCTAATGTTTTATTAATAATTTACAAATATTACTTTCCCTTTTTATAATTTAATGAATGTAATTATGTAATATTTATGTACTTATCTTTTTAATAAACAAGTTTTAGATTTTAAATAAATATTCAAAAGCAAATTCACGCGAACATTTATTAACATATAACTTATACTTTTAATCAAATCAATATATCATATGTTTATAAATTTGAGAAATTTGTTTTAACTCTTTATATAAAAATTTAAAAACAAGCTTATCTTATGTTAAAATTAAAATGGAAGAATATTAAAAACAATTAAAAGAATATTAAAAAAATTAAACTTTTAATTTGAATCTTATTTAAAACTCAAATTAAAATATATATGTTTAAAATAAATAAGAAATTATTCTTGTTATTAAAATTTAAATCTCAAATATCATTTTCAAAAGTACTAAATTAAATTAACATTTCAAATTTCAAATTATATATAATAAAGTTTGAAAACACTTAATAAATTCAAATCAATATTATTTTCCTAGTTCTAATATATACAAATATATATATATATACAAATATATATATATACACACATTTAAAATGGAAAATCATTTTAACATTAGATTTGAAAATTACTATATTAAATTTTGAAACATAATCCAAACCACAATACATACATACATATATACATATATATATATATATATATATATATATTCATATATATATCACAATTTGAATATAAAGCTTTTATTACATTAAAGACTTACTATTTACAATATATACCAATATATATATATATAAATAGAAAATATTTTGATTAGCTTTTGAAAAATAAATCTTACCAAATTTAAATTGCTAAATAAATATTTCCAAATCATTAGTTTTCAAAAGAATTAAACTTGCCTATTTTATATTGTTAGGAAAAATGTTAATAGATATTATAAAATTATAATTAGCCTTTAAAAGAATTTTATCTTATTAATTTATAATGTAAAATGATCAAATTAATTTAATTATTATCAAAGATTATTAAATTGATATTGCTTAAAATTTCGGGTCGTCACAATGGAAGTTGCATTATTGCCTCCATGGTTATTTTCTAACAAATTTTCATATATAATATGCTGAAAATAGAATATGCATGGAGAAGTTATGGACATTTGAAGTTTTCAGATTGAAAATAAATTTGGAAATTAAAATTTGAATTTTGGGAGAATTTCAAAAGTTTGAAATTTGAACTGAAACGTTTGCTTAAGGTGGAACTTACCTTAAGGAGGAATTAAGTTAACGGTGTTAAAAATGGGTAACAAATCAAAAGAAAACAGAAAGAATGGAACGTCATTGGCTGGGAGGAGCCCCGACGATATCCTTTATAGGGTCACTCGATCGCTTGCGGTCAACTGCCCCTATGATAGTGGTCAACTAGTGAGGTTGGTATGGCTCAGAAATCAATTGGCCGACTGGCCCAGATTCGTTTGGTTTCGATCTAAAGGTCCTTATTTCTTCCTACGTCTACAAATAGACCTAGAGACAATCCTTTTTTGCAAAAAAATTTGTAACTACGCCCATACTTTGTCAAAATCACTTCTCCTATGGTTTTAGAAAACTGTAAATTACAGGTAAGTTATTCTAAATCCTTATCTCTATTTCGAATTCAATTTCCAATCTTCCTTCTTTCTATTTCTTGAATTCTGAAACCAAATCTGTCTGTACAACAATCTATTTTTGTATATTAAAATGGGGGAGATCGATTGGAGTTTTAAAATTAGTTTAATTCAGATCTAAGCCTAAAACAAAGGAATCTTCTGTGAGTGGAATTTCACTTTTTCTCTTTCTAGTATCTGTGTTGTACCTATTGGATCTGATATATGCCTTGGAAAATCCTAGAAAAGTAAAACCCTAAAATATTAAAACTCTAATTAGTTGTTAGAATTAGATAATCTATGGACAATTTAACATATTTTCCCCCTTTTGAAATTGAAGTGTTAAAGGATTCAAAAAGAATATAATTTAGAAATGGTGTGTAAATTATGAGTTGAATTGTTTGTAATTTGCATCGCCTATTCCTACCACTTAAACAAACAAAGAACTCCTTTCTCAATTTAAAATGTTGTATAAGAAGGTTGAATTGAACATAGGCGATCTAATTTGTAAGGATCTGTTCTTTAAAATAGAAAAGGGGAATTCTAGTACATTAATATATGAAAAATGTAAATATTCCATATTTATACAAATCTATTTTATTTGGTTATGGTAGTGGCAATTCATTTAGAAATTATAGATTTGTATGGGATTGATCTTTCACGTTATCTTAAGCGAATTATTGAAATGGAATAATCAGACCCAAAACTCCACGCGTAAATAATATATGTATGTATGTGTATATATATGTATGTATGTGTATATATATGTATGTATGTGCAATATAAAAGTAATGCTTATAGTGCATTAATTACAGCGTATTGAACGTAATAATTAGTATTATTAGAATAGTTAAGTAATATTAACCTTAGAGAGATTGTTAGAGTAAATTAGGGAATCAATGCCTAATTTGGGGTAAAATAAGGGGATACCTTATATGGCCTCAATTAGGTTTCATGTAGAGTAATATACGTATGTAGTGGACATACATATAAGTTATGTCTAAGTTATAGGGATGCATGGTTAGTCCAAAGCTACATAGAAATCTACCTAGTTAAATATGGCTACTAGCTGTGTGGCTTTTTGGACTAATGTGGACATCGCTACCTGGTTAAATATGGCTACTAGCGGTGTGGCTTTCCAGACTAATGTGGACATCGCTTATAATAAATAACTCTAGTGAACACGATGTTTGTCTCAATTCTATAAGATAAACATGCGCAGTTAATTTGGCTACTAGTTCCTACGAATAGTCGGACTAATGTGAGACGTCACAAGTGGGTCATGGGTCACAAATTGCGCCTTGGGTGCGGTAGGTGAAATCCTTAGGAGGGATCCGCTTTAGACTTGAGGTATTAAGTGGCCATGGTAGAGTCTACCTCTTTCTTAAGTGAAGTATTAAGTGACCTATTAGGTTTTCTTAAGGTCATAGTAAGGAGGGACCAAGTAGAGACCTCCTCTGGGTTAGGTCTTAAATGAGGAGGGTCTTCCTATTTATAGGTCTTAAATGATTAGAGCCCGCCTAAGCCCTATTAAAAAGGTAGTAAGTGGTTTGGTATTTTATCATACATCATATGCGCTAGTTATAAAAAATGTAGAGTCGGACTGGAAGAACTTTTGAGCTTAATGTTGAATTTTTTATGGTTGGGTTAGAAGGGACTTTAGGCCTACGATTGACTTTATACATATATGATAATTTTAATACATAAGACATATTACATTGCTAGATAATACTGCCCAGATTACTATTATGGTAAAACGTAGAATATCTTTTACCATAACTTGTTGTTCGGATTCCCTCCTCATTTCAACAAATAGCTTAGGGGGACAGGGTATTACTAAAGAAGCAAAAGGTGGGAAGGCTGATAGTTGTGGCAATATTTATCTGCTATTACTCATTTATGTTATTTTCTTTCATGTACCAAGACATTGAGACTATGTTGTTGCTATTTCTTTTGTCAGTTTGAGACTTATGTATTGAGACTGTTATATTGGGATATTTTGAGGTTTTATGACAATGTTTCTATGTTTACTAAAATGGCTTTTATTTATGGGTACATGTTTCACTATTATATTTTATCCATTTCGCTGTGAGATTCTGAAAGTTAACACATAGTTCTGTGTACTGTGTAATATTTTTATTTTTTACTAACCAACAGCCAATGTTGGAATGGTTCTAAGTTCTAATTAGCCTTTTTTGGGCCGGGTTTGATGTTTGTTTTGGAGTGGGTTATTACATGTCCTGGATGATGCTAGGAAGTGAATTTCTACAAAAATCTTGTTGTAAATGCTAGTTATAAACTGATGTTAGGTTGACATACGGTGCACATACACAACATTTATGTGTAATATAAAAATGTTACATGATGCCATTTCAGGAATAGATGATATTTGAGAGATTAAATTTGAAATATATTTAACCTACGGAGAAAAAAGATACGAGGTGAGACTACTAGATGCTAGAATTTATCGTAGCGGACGAATTCAGGGTTGCAACTTGAATCTTGACGAACTGGTCCCACGTCACCTAATGTACAAATAATCTGTTGCATGGACGCAACCACGATGACAGGTGAGTGCAAACAAGAAATGAAAGGATAATGGTAATCACATTGATGAATATGTGAGGAAATGGGATAATGATTATAGCACAATGAGGTAAGCGCCAACGAGAACGATAGGATAAGATGCAACAAATCAATCTTATGAGGGCACCTATAACGTTTGATCGAGCGATATATGGATGAAAAAGGCCATGATATCTTGATGTCAAGGTAGAGTCTCGAAAGAGTGAATATGAGTAGCGTTTATTAGTGATTACAGACGCTATAAATGAATAACTTAAATGGTTTACTTGATTTGAATAACGATTGCAACTTATAAATGTGAATATAATGTGATATCCTAGCTGACTAGAGTTGCAATTATGAGTCACTTTAAAAGTGACATGACGTGGGTATTTACACTGTTAAGCTTTATGTGATGGGGACAAGTTTAGAACATGGAGTATGCAACATATTTTATTTCTGTTATATATCACATATACAATCGAACATCGCATGATCATATTCATATTGCACAGTTACACTCACAATTAGTTTCTAGACCGGCTCGGGGTTTTGTTATGTTTGTAATATCACCTCTGTTCCAATTGCAGTGATTTTGACAAGATGATCATGTTCGGGCACTGTACAGTTATGATTATGGAGCAGATGGTTATGGTACTAGAGTAGGTGTTTATTTTGTTACTAGTAGTATTATTTTAGAGCATTGAGATCGCATGACCGAGATTACTATTCATTGCAAGGTTCTTATTAGTTTCGGGAGATAGTGTTGCAAAGATGGAGCTAGAGTTACCTGATATAAATTAAGGTCTGAGACTTAGGCTAGTAGGACATTGATGTCTAGTATTTTAGGCAGTTTTGGTTGTATATTGTTTGCCATGTATATAGCGACATTTGGTGACGTCTATGTAGTAGACACTTTCTGTTATATGCGTGTGTGATATTTGGTCATTCTGCTGTGATTTTCATCTAATTTCATACCTTATACATTCTCCATTATATGATTTTCTTAGTCATAAACTCATATATTTTATCTCGTGTCAAATGAGATATGATTATTTAGATGTGATCTGGCATTATAACGTATCTGTGTTAACACAAAGTACTATGTATATGAGACTACTCCTTTTATGCTCTTTGATGCAAACTATTGAGTGGTAAACTCACTCTAAAATTTGGTTACTGGAGTCAGGCATTGTAGTTCCACATGATAAAGGAGTCTGTCAACAACAAATAAGTGTTCATTAAAAGAGTGGATACTAAGGATAATATTATAAATCCATTCACGAAGAGTCTAGCTCGATTGATTTTGAACAAATGGTTCGAAGGGACACTAAGATTCCATAATTGACCTCTAATGCAAGTAGGAGATTGAGAGAATAAGGAGTATGCCATAATTTTCTTTTATAATTTATTGTAAATCATTAACTCTGCAAGAAGATCTCGTTAGAATTAAAAGGTGTTTGTTTTCTATTATGCGCTTTGTTATATATAGTGATATAATTAATTAGATAATCAATTTAAAGTATATTAAACAGAAGCCCTTAAATAAGATGTTACGTGATTGAAATTAGAAGAAGCTGTAATCATGATTAATAAATCACAATGAAAATAATATTAAATATTTCTAGTCAAGATGTTTCGAGATAGGACATTGATACATTTATCGAAACTAGAGTAATTACCGCTCTTCAAATGTTGGACAGTATATTACTCATGACCACTGGGGCTCAAAGGGAGTATGTACTGATAATTATTAGATAGCAATGGAATGACTCACTTGAGAGTTTCATGTTGGTCAATTATCACTAAGGTCAAACAGGATATCACTAAATGATGATGTTACATGGTTCCCTCGAGTTGAGAATACTGTGGACCTTTAATGAGGATACTCCACTTTGATCATAGTTAAACTATGACATGGTTGAACCATCAAATGACTATAGTCATGTGCGAGTTGAAGCATCGAAAGTGAAACACTATTCAATAACGAATTCGTCTCCTTGGTTATAAGAGATAAGTATCATAGTCAACTGTAGTCAATTCAAAGTCAAAGTCTCTGGCTAGAATAGTATAGTCAATAAAAAAATTATTATTGAATCAAGGACTTTGTTTATGGGCCAAGTTGAATTTGAATGATATTGAAATTTTGACCAAAACCAAATTCGATAAGTCCTAAAGTGATATAATATTGATGAGAAGGATTGGTATAAATAATTATTAATAAAAGAAACCACTTAAAGCTATAAAACTGGATTTTGCCAAAAAATTGTATAAGCAAAAAATTTGGTCAACCAGTCGCACACTAGTTAAGTTAAAATGTGAAAGTTAATATTCTAATTATGCGATATTAATCTTTTGATGGTTTTTCCGCTTCTCACAGCAGCTCTTTCCACACCTCCGGATATCTGGTGCCAAATCGTCGCCTTTTTGAGCCAGAGTTGGGGCTTTTGCGGCATCTGATTCAGTGTCAAAATAGGATTCTGACTTAAGACTATTGATGAACCAAATCAATTCAATGAATACATTTGCGCTTTTTTGTATGTCGTACGCCTACTTTTTTTGGTTGCTAATGAACTTACACCTGCAAGTCGCATAACCACATTGATAAATTATTTGAAAAACCACACGATTTAATTGATTTATAAATTATTAAAAATTAATGAAATTGATTAATACTTATGAAATATTATTTATCAATTTTTTTGATGTATGAAATGCCATTAGTAATTAAATGGGTGTGTATATAAAAGTTATGTATGTACTAATCGATATAGAATACGATACACATTTGAATCTGATTTAAAAACAATTGATCGTTAAATGTTTTGGAACATTTGATGGGTCAATCCAGTCTTATCATTGCTAGCCATGGAATGAGAAAGAAGAACTTGAGAACCCAAAGGTTTGATCTAGAATTTAAAAGAAAGGTATTAAGGAGTCAAAGGAGGAATCGACATATGATTCCCTCTATAAATACCATATTTAACTAGTCAGTTCCCCTCTTAAGTACTCTTTAACCCTAGCCTCCATCTTCCTTTTGCGTCATCTCAGGCGAAAATATCAAAGAAAAATAAATATAAATAATTTTTTAATGACATCTAATTGATTCGAATAAATAAAAGGCGGTTCTTCATCTCTTGTACAGATAGCTGAATTTTAGATTTCTGAGCAACTCTTTCAAGCAAGGTACATTTAGTGGTAGAATCAATAAGGTTTAACGTATTCTATTTTATATATCTTCGTCATGGTGTTATACATCTAGCTATTTGATTGCATTACGAATTTATTTATGCATTTATGGTCCACCTTTAATTTATACACGTGTAGATATGAAGTTTTTATGAGTTTGTTGATTTGGATTGGATTTGAAATTACAGCAATGATTTCGATTGTTAATTCTTGTTGTCAATTTCTATTTTTCTTGATGTTGTTTTATATCCAGACCTAATAGCTATTTTTTTTTATATGTATGAAATATTTATGTTATCATGGGGGATCTGATTGCCCAGGTTTGAGTCCGAAAACAGCCTCTTTGCAATGCGAGAGAAAAACTGCGTACATTATCGAACTCCCCAGAGCCGGTATCATGCGGAAGCCTAGTGTACTAGTTTCCACCGTTATACAATATCAACATTAATTTTCATTGATTCATACTTATTTTAATATTTGTATACACATAAACATATGTGTTTATATATATATATATATATATATATATATATATATATAATTTGAAAATAATTTTATAATGAATGGTATTATATATTGTAAGAGATCCGCTAGGTAATCCACAAGGAGCTTTACAACTTTATTTTATGTGTTATGTTACTTGTGAGTATAGACATATGTATAAATGTGTTGTACTATGTAATTTTCCTATTTAGAAATCAATAAAGAACCAAATTTCAAAAAAATTTAAAGGAGATCAACTTTGATGCATAAACCACATAAATTAACATTCTAATTTTTTTTAATAAAGTTTTTCTTTTTGATAAAAAATAAACTTTCAACTCAGGTCAAGATGTTAGTTTTACAATTATATTGACATTTAAGCTTTGGCTATTGGCTTGATCTCAAAATAACACATATCAGTTGAATAAAAGGAAAAAAATAAATATTGTTTTTTAGTAAAAGGACATACATACATAAAAAGGTTGAAAAATTATTATTTTGTTTTAAAAATTTAATATATGAGACATATTTGTATTTGTAGATCCAGATCAAATTTTGTTATCTTACCAAATCAAATAACTTGATGTTTGGAAATAAAATTTTGAATTCAGATTTGTTGATTTGATCGAAATCAATTTAGATGTATTAAGGGATTTAAAAATTGAAATATACATATACATATTTATACACATGCGTGCACACACAAGCACGCACGCACACTTTTATATTTTCAAATAATGTTTTGGACAGTTAATGCATATATAAAGAGCGAACATGTCTGTTGTGGTGTAAATCCTTTTGCATATATGCGTACAAATTAGCTATGTACACAATATAAAAAGTTTTACTTACACTATTCACACTTGAGTATATTTAGATATATTCACAAAAATACCAATACAAATTTGGTCAAATCTATCATTTGAACATATAAGAAAAGTTTAATAAAATCAATTTTTATTTGAACATATTAAATAGGATTTAATAATAAATTTTGACTTCATAAGCCCAATAAAGATCTATATATGGATTATTCTTTTTGAAATTTACACCAGTTACTTACTGCAATGAGTCTGGTTCCATCATGATGAGCCTAATGGAAGAAAAGGTTAATCAAAGAAAGGGAAAAACAAATCTATATGAAGATGTGCATCTTACAAGGAAGGGTAACCATCTAAATATAGAATGGCGATCAAACATGGAATGAGATTTTATCTGATATTACTCTAAAAAACCAAGTCACCTGTTGAGATTTTGCAATAAGCTAAAAAAAGAATAAAATGAGGATGAAAGCATAAGAGGAAGGCAAGGACAAACTTGAGGAAGGCAGTAATCATGAAGTAAATTTTGGTATTTGGGTGCTTGACCCAGGTACATGTTTTCATATATGCAACCAAAAGGAGCATTTGTTGACTATAAGGAGCAAGAAGGTAAGATGGAATATGCTTATGGTAGAGAGTTGTCTGGTTAGGTTGAAAATGTACAATGAAAAGGATGTGAACCTTAAGGGAGTTATGCATGCCCTAAAAATTAATAAGAATCTTGTTTCAGAAGGACAATTGGAGGAAAAGGCAAGAAATTTTCAACTGGAGGTGGAGTCACAAGGGATTGGAAAGGTAATACGGAGATGTTGCACAAAAAATGGGAAACAATATTATGTACAAATTGCTTGGAAAAACACTTGATAATGAAGGATCTTCTCGAAGTGGTGTTGGAGAGGAAAAATTGTCTTAATCATGGTGCCCCAGCAACGGAAAGCCGTAAAGTTTGCATGGAGTTCTTTGTACAAGCATTTCTATTTTATAGATGATATGCATGTTCAATAGGAGGCATGCATAATTAGATGGTTTGGAGGTTGGTTAAGTTTTATTTTGGGATGGAGACAATTGTTTCCATGATGATATTGAAGATTGTTTGGAGTTTAAGGTTGTAGGTGGAGCTTGGACTGATTTATGGAAATATAGCATCAAGATGGAGATTGTTAGAATTGGTGATACGATATTTCATCGCTTGGAGTTGCAGAGGAGGAGTAGCAAAGACGGTACAAAGTGGTGAAGCGAAGAAGAAAAGGATGAAGAGCGTCAGAAAACTTTAGCAATAGCTACAAGCTTCTAATCGATTAGAATAACTTCTAGTCGACTGGAAACTCTACTAATCGATTGAAAATTGTTCCAATCGACTGGTTGTTGGCCAGATTTTGACCAAAGAAGAGCACTGCCTCTCCAGTCCATTGGAAACTACTTCCAATCAATTGGCGCTGGCCTACCGAAGTGCATTTCCAGTCGAATGCATCGGTAATTTCTAGAGAATTTTGGATTTGGGATTAATGGGCATTTTTGTCATTTTTGGGTTGTTTTAGCAGCTGTAGATCTCCACATATCATTGATCCAATGATTGGGAGTACGATGAACTTCCATAAACAGGTTTGTATATGGATCATTGTAATGTGTTAGAAAAGGATATTAAGGACTGCAATTGAGATTTCTTTTCAATGTTAAGGATTTCTCTTGTAACATTTTGAAGGAATTAATAAAGTTTTTTTTGAAGGAAATGATCTATTATTATTTTTCTTCACTTTGTATCTCTTTTCAAATCTAATTGTTCGGTGATCCTTGGTATAACTCTAACAAGAAACATACTAGGGTTCTTTCAAAATAATTAATATTTTTCTCATAATTTTTGTAACGTGATTATCATTTGATCGAATTTGTCAATAATTCTTCACCTTTTGTATTCACCTTGGTTGTTTTCTATTTTATTCATATACTTCTAATTGCTGCTCTTATTGTTAGGATCCTAATGGATAAATTTTCTAAATGCTAACCAAAATACTTTAAGTTACTAGATTAACAAGCTCGGTCAAAAGGTTTTATATTTATTATATGTTTTTTATTTTAAATCAAGGTTGAACTTGTTAGTTTTTATCCCAAATTTATGATTTCATATCTCTGATTCGTATATTGCGTTTCAGATCTATATTTTCCTATAATTTTTGTTTCAATTAGTATAGTTACAAACTTGGTTTTTGTCATTTAGTTGTAGGACTTTGTTAAATTCATAAACTTACAAACACCATAAAAGCTTCTGTTGTTCTATAAAATATGTTATAGGTAAATTTGAAATATTTCTTATTTTTTATGTTTTATGTCAAATTCAGTTTCAAAATTAGTACTTTTATTGACTAATTTATGAATTTGGGTTCCTTGATTTACTTTGAAGGGGGTTATTGGTTTTCTAATACAAGGAAAAAAAACTTAATTTTTTCCCTGTAATGAAATGAGATAAAGTGATCTTTATTTCATTAACAAATATAAGTATATAAGAAAATCAAGTTGGAAGAAAAAAAATTATATCGATGTAAAAGAATATTCAAATAATAAATTTCATATTGTACTATAGGATAAGTATAAATGTATAAGCAACACTTTTGTTCTACTTTTGGTAGACAATTTTAAATTTTTGTTAAAAGTATAGTTTTAAATACGTGTTTTGAAACCTTATTTACTTTCATATAGTCTTTGTCAATCTGAACTCTTTTTTATAAATTCTGACATTATCCTTTTTAATCTATTAAGAATTTTTATATTTTTCTATTATGTATTTTAATAAACTATGAAATATTCGTAGGCAACACACATTCATGGATCATCAATTTTGGTGATTTTACTCAACAATGAGTTATTATGAATTTTATGAAGTTTAATGATTTTTATTACTAATTATATTACCTATAATGGTTGTGAAGTATTGTCAAATAGGAAGATCATAACAAATATTCTTACCAAGTGGTAAATTAAAGTGATTGATTACTTTTAATTTAGATCAATTTGAATTCAAAAAAGTTTGAGAATTAAACTATAATTCAATAAAAGGGTATAACCTTTTGAGAAATGAATATGCATATAAAAATGTATTCCTGCAAAATCGTTAGTTTTCTAAGGAATTGATTATCATAATGAATTATATCTGACTATATCATGTTGTTTTCTATTACAGTTGGTTTCGTATTTTTCCATTTTTGTTCAAACAAAAAAAGGAATAATGATTGGACATTTTTGATCGAAGTAGTAATAAATGTCCTGTAATATGTTATAGAGTAACACTTGATTTGAGTAGAAAATTATTTTTACTATGTTAATCTTAGTCACAATTACATAGTTTACAAAAAAGGAAAGTACTTGTAATTAAAGTCGATAACAACTTAGTTGTAATAAAATCAAGTGGATCTAGATGTATGGATAAAGCATTAAATCAATGGGTGAGGGAAGTATTTAAGTGGGTGTAAACAATACTATCCTTATTCAATCCAACTGGGTGAGGAAGCTTTCGATTAGCATGTTTAAAAATTTTGTTTCTACATTTATTTTGCAGGAGTTTATTGGATTAATTAATCACATGAGCCATGGAAGCTTTCGTTTTTATATTAAAATTTATTAAAAGTAAATTTGAACTAGTTTTTATTTTTCACATTTATGTCAAAATCTATTTCAATTTTATTATGTGGAAATCAAGGATATGTCCCTCAATCTAAAACTTATTTGTTTTAAATTCCTCCATTTTTGAAGTTATTTTATACATGCATCTATTTTGAATTTCTTCCTATTTTACCTCTTCCGTTACAAATATAAGACTCGCCGCCAAGATGTGAATTGCCGGTGGTTATAAGTTATAGACATATATCCTAAGAGTAGTAAGATTAGTAAAATTACCCGAATACTCCTTAAATTTTACCTATTTGTTAAACAAACGGGGATGTATTTTATAAAAGAAAATTGGGAGTGACTTAAAGCTCTTTTTTTAATTATAAGGATGTATGCCAAAATTTCACTTTTTTATTGTCAAGAACCACTAGCTCAACTAATTGTTAACCAGGCTTTCAAAACATAAGTTCTAGAGGTCATAGGTTCGAACCCTTAAGTCATCAAAATAAGTGCTTTGCTTGAATAACGTATCACTTTTACTATCAATTTTTTTCTTTTGTTTTTACTGGTAAATTATGAATTTGGATTCCTTCATTTACTTTTTAGGGGTTATTGGTTTATCAATACAACGAAACAAAAAATAGTGGGTTTGTCCCTGTAATCAAATGGAAACAAAGTTAACCTTTATTTCATTTTCAAATATACTAACATAAAAATATCAACTTGGAAGACAAACATTATACATGAAGTAAAATAATATTCAAATACTAAATTTCATATTATATGATGGCAAGAAATATAAATGTATTACGACACTTGTTTCTTCTTTTGGTAGATAATTTTAATTTTTTGTTAAACTATAGCTTTAAATGCGTTTTACGAAAATTTAGGGTCCGTTTGGTTACCCATTTTCAGATAATTTTTTAGTTTTCAATTTTGAAAAATGATGAAAACTTGTTTGCTTTATCATTTTGTAAATTTCATTTTGGAAAATAAGCATTTTTCAAAATGGGCTTAACATATAAAAATGAAAACTGTTTTTTTTTTGTTTTCTCGTTTTCGGCCCAAAATCAAAACGCAGAAAACTGAAAACCCAAATGTAAAACAAACGCACGCAGAAACCTATTATTTTCTCCGGTCAGGCTATCCAGAAATAACCATATGAGCGAATTTGTCATCTTCATGAAATTTTATCACGAAATCATCAAAAATTAGGTAATTCCAGTTTTCTTTCTTGGTTATCTTGTTCTTCAAAATAATAAGTTAAACGCGAATGCTTTCATGATTCGTTTGATTTATTTTTGTTAATTAGGGTTTTGCTTGTAATCACATATTGATTTTAATTGGGTTAAACGCTAATTAGGCTTTATTATTCTCCATTTGTACAACCTTCTAAGTCTCGCTTACTTCGGACTTACTTTCCACTTTGCTTGCTTCCATCTTGGTGTTGGAATCTTGGCACCTTTGTTAATTAGGGATTTGCTTGTAATATAAACAGAGATGATAAACTTGGTATTTGATGTTGCAGTTGAGGGGAGTTGTATGTTGACAGCTTGGATGTATCTGATGTTGCAGTTTTATTTTGGGTGAAGGCACAGTGTTTATGTGATAGTTGCAGTGGTCTATATGCAGTGATATGAAAGGTGCACAGTGTAGATTGGTAGAGGGGTGTAGTGGGTTTTTTATGAAAGTAAGTGGTGAATGTTTTGTATGATATGTGGTGGTGAGTATGAAGGTTGTTAATTGATTTGTGTTGAAGACAAGTGAATGAGGTTTGCTGGTGAAGATGGTTATGAAAATGTGCACAGTTTGTAATGGTGGTTATAGGTTGTAAATGTGGTTGTATGCACTGTGCAGGCAGTAAGTAAGGAAGTTGATGAGCGTTGGTTTATGGCACTGTTGCAGGTTGTTATGAAGTGATATGTTGACAGATGGGAGTGAAGTTGTTGTGTTATGGTGACTGTGTGATAGTTTGGAGTAACTACTGTGGAGGAGATGATTGCCTGTTGGTACATAGTAAAATGCATTGCATTTCCAACTATTTCTGCCTTGGATTCTTTCTCCCACATGCTCTGTTGACATTTAGGGAGAACTATCCTAATTCTTCAATTTTAGTAAATCAATAAATGAAAGTGGTTAGTTCAGTTAAAATGTTCTCTTGAAAAAATAATAATAACTAAACAAATAAAATCAAAACAAAAGGAAAACGAAACATAAAATAAAATCTTCACTACTTCTTACATAAAAAAGATTTTTTTATATATAATACTAATGAAATTGCATGCCTGAAAAATCATCGAGTTTGAGCTCAAGAACATTCTGTCCTTCATTGGCAACAATATAATCAGCTGCCCAGTAAGGCTCGAATAATTCATTGAAATTGGCGTAATTAACTAATTTACTTAGCGGTATCGGTGCAAATGCAATGTAAAAGATGAACTTGTGAACTCGTACATTCATTCTATTTTGTGCACTGTTTGTATATATCTTATGTGTGTATGTGTTTGGTTGTATTGAATATGTATTTATAATGAAACTAAAGGTTTAGAGAATGTGTTTTTTAGCTGTCTTCCATAATGTGTATTTTATCTTTTTCTTTAATTAATTTCCATTGTGGATCATTGCTAGTCTACTTGTTGAGCTTTAATTTCATGCTTATTGCTCCATATTTATTTTAAAATTCTAGTATAAACATTTTCTCATTCTTGCCTATATTGACACTATGTTTAAATTTCTAAGCCGAATACTACATCTTAATACTATTTCAGTCTTCTGTTTTGTGAGTCACCGTTTGTGGAAATAAAGTATAAATATTACAATTTTTTTAATGTAGCCATGATTATTTTAAGTTAGAAACTAGTTTAAGTTGAAATCAACTATAAATTTAAGAAATTTTTATTTTCAATTTATAAAAAATTAAAGCATACCTGTAAGAGGCAAGTTTAAGTTCAATATGCAGCTTGTTTGCTCTTTATCTTCATTATTAGTCTAGAGTTCTTTATAGTTTTACCTTTTTTTCTTTCATGCATATGTTCTTTGTTTCCATTTTCTGTACTGGTATATGAACCTCGCATATGCAGTTTTAAGTTATAATCTTAGTTAATGAAGAAAACTTCCCAACTCAGTTAATGAAATTGACTTTACCATATTATTGCTACAAAACTTAATGAGAGTTAATTACTAAATTGACTTTTACCATACATACATACATAGATATATATATATATCTCATTATTTGAATATTTACAAAGAATATGGGAGGTCATAGTAAGGCAAAGGAACCAATGTCATGGTCGTATGAGAATGAGCGCACTTTCATTGGAATACTCTATAAATACGTAAAAGCGGGAAAACTGCAATGCTCCGCTTTCACTAAAGACCAATGGGGAAAAATTAATCAAGAGATGATTGAAGCAACAAAATATGATTATGGAGTGGAGAGACTATAGGGAAAGTGGAATCGTTTACGTATTATACATCGTTTGTTTTCGCAACTATTAGGACATACTGGCGTTACATGGGATCCAAATACCAACAAGGTTAACGCCGCAGAAGAAGTTTGGCAACACTTCTATACGGTATGCGTTTGAAAAAATAATTTATGAACATAAGTGCATGTCGAACTAATATTTGTTAAATTATTATAGATCAACAAGACCGAGTTTAAGATATTTAGGAAAGATGGCTGCAAGAATTTATGAACTTTTGGGAGAGATTTTTGGTGGAACTACGGCTATTGGAGGTTTAAGTAATGCTTCAACTAAGCTTCCTCCCAATTCAGATGATGAAAGACAATTAGAAGAGAATTTTCTAAACAAAGGTGTGCATGTTCATGTGGTAAATGACGATGAGCAAATGAGTAATCTTCCAAGCGATGAAACGTCAACAAATGAAAGACGACATAAAAAACATAAAGCTAATAATGTTGAAAAGCTTGAGTCATGTATGGAAAAGTGGTCTTCTTCAATCGAAATGCACAATGAAGAAGCTGCACTTAGAGTGCAATATTTAAAAGGAAAAATTGCAAAAGTTGAAGGAAAGTCGCCCAACCCAAACGATAGTCAAAGTGATGTGTCAGATCCATATTCCAATATGGCGTGTATGAATATATTAAATGGTATTAACAGTGTTCCTAATGATATCTACATGAAGGCAATGAAGGCTTTTAAAGATCCAGATTTCAGGATGCAATTTGTTATGATGCCTGAAAGTAGAAGACTACCAATTTTAGAACTCCTAGAATAATTTTATTAGCTCGAGTGTCGTGGTATATTTATTGTAGGCTTATATGCTTTATGTTTTGTCAAACTTTATGTTCATTGGAATATGTAGTTCTTATTCTATGGTACTTTTTGTTTTTTTAATGTTTGAAATGTTATTTTTCTTTGTTAAGAAATGGTGGCTGATATTCTACAATACATGTGCATAATAATAATGTAACCTTATTACTTTCTACATATGTTAAGGATCACAGTGCTAAGGGAAAGTGTAAACTAAAGTGATGATATTGAGGTAGTTGAAGTGCTGATTGATGTGTGGAGAAGAGCAAGGTGGTTAGTTGTTGTCAAGTGGCTGTATGAATGATGTTGTGGGGTGAAGCAATGGTAATGTATGATGAGTGGTATAATGAGTGGTATATAGCTGAAGTGTGCAAGGGTGAACAGGCAGTGGTCTGTAGCTTAACGAAGGAAGGAAGGGCAGGCAGGGTTTGATGTTCTGGTTGTGAAACAGCAAGTATGTAGTTGGGAAGGAGGAGATTTTATGATCAGGTATGATGTTGTGAGATGGGTTGAAATGCAACAGTCGTAGGGTAGTAGCAGGCACTTAGAAGTACGTTGATATGGTAGTTTTACATGGTAGTTATTGGCAATGTAATTTATGGGAATCTGAAATTTATATCTGCTGTTATAGAGCTACCATTAAACTAATTATAGAAATGGTCAATTATTTCTCTGGCTCAATCATCTGGATTATGAAGTCTATTGCAATTTTAATCTATTAGTTGATATATGGCAGATTTGTGCTATTTAATGGACATCCTGGAATAAAACAAATTTGTGGTTTGATCCCCCTCTTTACGCATTCTCTTTTTGCTTTTTGATAAAATTCAAGTGCCTGATTATGTAGCACTTTTTTGGGGACTGATCAAACTTGCTCTATATTCATTGATCAAGTTGAGGTCATTTGGACTATCAAGAAGTTTCAAATAAATTAAGTTAATACTTTGTAATATTATCCACCTATTTTTTAATGAATTGTTGGCTTGGTTCCACTCTTTCAACTAATGTTTAATATTTTTGAGATCGTACAGGAACTTAAACAGCTGATTAACATCAGTTGATATGGTTAAGCAAGACTGGACTACTTCTTTGTAGCCAATCAACTCCACCCAGGCATTATTAAACCTAAAAGGTATGTTTTCTTTCTTACTATCACCTGTGTTTAGTTCCACTAACAGATAAAAGTGATCAGTGGAAGAATGAGAGTGAACCATAGCCTTATAATTAGGAAAATTTGTCAAAAATTCATAGTTTATAAATATTCTATCTTGTTGTGAATGATTGTTTTTGTATTTCTTCTTGTTAGGTTTAACTAGTTTGTATGTTTTGATATAAGATGACCACATTCTTAATTTACTGATGTAGTGTTGTTAGAAGAAATGTGTATTCAACACGCCAAGGTCTCTGTCTGAAGCTGATCTCTCTTTTTGTTGGCATAACAAGATACTTTTACATGCTTATACAGGTACATCTCTTGCAATCCTAAGAGTTTAGTGAATGTAGTTTAGCTTACCTCTACTTGTCACAATCCTTGCATTGGAAGGTATGTTTACATGATTATGGAATTGTAATCTAAACATGATTTTATGTTTGCCTTAATGCATGTGCAAATCCAAATTGGCCAGTAATGAGCTAGCGTCTAAATTTTGTACCATACGAATTATAATGTCAACACTTAATAACCAAGTCAAGTATACTGAATTATACTGCTAAACCATAGAAAAATTCATGTTGACCAGATCATTGATAAAGGTTCAATTCATATCTAATGATAAATAGTTAATATTAATTTTATGCAGAGTAATGTCTATCATTTCTTATGAATCCGATGATGGCTCTTGTTCTGATGATAATCTTATATTTACGGACTATTGTGATGAGAGTTCGGTGATATGCTAATGATTAATTATCTTGTTGCTAACCAGAGGAGTATCATGAATAGAATACCCTGTAGAACATTAATGCTTATGGGAAGGATGTTCTTACTTGATGTATTGAATGGAAATCCTTCTATATGTCATCAAATTTTTCGAATGCAGAAGCATGTATTCTTGAATTTTTGTGATGTTCTAAAAGGGAAAGGACTTTTGAATGATGGAAGAAAAGTAAGCATGGAGGAGGGTGTGGCAATGTTTCTAATGATAATAGGACATACAACAAGATATAGTACTATTGACAATCGTTTTCAGCATTCGCACCATACTATTTCAAAATGGTTCAGAAGAGTTTTATGAGCTGTTTGTTCTTTGGGCACGGAGAGAATACGTCCAACGAATCGAGATGTCATACATGAACGTCTTGTAAACAAGTATCCCTACTTTAAGGTCATTTTTTAGCACAACTTTTATATTTATCAAATAATAAACATAAATAATATTGTAGTATTATTTATTGTAGGATTGTATTGGCGCAATAGATGGAACACATGTTGCTGCATGGGTGCCCGCATCGAGGCAAACATCTTTTCATGGAAGGAAAACTAATATAACACAAAATGTCATGGTGGCATGTGATTTTGATATGAAATTCATGTTTGTATACGCTGGATGGGAAGGCGCTGCTAACGATTCTCGAGTATTCATCGATGCAGTTACAAGAACCGGAAACAATTTCCCAATGCCAAGAGGAGGTATATTTTATTGTATAAAATTTAACTATCAACCATTAATTTATAAATAGTTACATAATACTTACCTTTATAATATTTATATAATACATGACCATTATTTTATAGATCAATATTATTTGTTGATGCTGGATACCCAAACATGTCTGGATTTCTGGCTCCTTATCGAGGATGTAGATATCATTTACGTGATTATAACGGACGAGGAAGACTACGTGGAAAGGAAGATTTGTTCAATTATAAGCACTCTTCGTGTTGATATATAATCGAGCGTTGTATTGGTGTTTTAAAAGCAAGATTTCCAATTCTAAAACTAATGACTAATTATCCTCTTCGTAGGCAAAGACAAATTCCTATTGCTTGTTGCACATTACATAACTTTATTCTACAAGCACATGCTTTGGATGCTCTTTTCACACAATACTCATATGAGAATATGGTATTTGAACATGCATTAGAGGAAAATCAAAATCAGGAAATCATACAATTTGATGTTAGTCAACTAACTCAAATGGGACATATCAGGGATCAAATTGCTATACAAATGTGGAATGATTACATAGCAACTCATCCATAAACCTAAATAGTTAAGTATGAAATTTGTCTTTCTTTATCTTTTCTTACTTGGAACTTGCTTTGCTAATGATAATAATTTTAACAATGTAGGTTATGAGTGAATGAGACTGCATAACCACTTACTCTTTCTTAATTGGTTAAGTTTCTATTGCTTCCTTCTATGTACGCTTAGATAATTCTTGATTCCAATAATGATATCTGATTAGATTTGTGTAATGGTTGTATAATTTATCATTAACTTGTGGGTTAATATTGAATACTTTATCATGTTCGCATGTTTATCACTTCCTAAGATATATATTGATATACCTGTATATTTCTATTTATCAGAAAAGAGAAAGCCTAACATGAGGAAGAAGAGCCACTTGAACAAAGCAAAGACTACTTGCATAAGATACATCAAAACTTTTTCCCCTTCTTTTGTACTGATACAATTGATATATCTCATCTATTTTTTAATGATTTGGGTTGAGATATGACTAATTTGTAGCATGATATGACTTAGTCTCAGTTTGATATGGTTCACTTACTAGTAGTCATTATTATTTTTGTTATCCTTGTCAATTTATGATTTCCATTTCATAATTTTTTTTGTTAGCCCCATTCATTATCTAATTTCGCTTCTATATTTAATAGTTAAATTCTAACCAAATTTAAAATTGACATTTTTATTTTGGAATAGCATTTTTGATTTTTAGTCTAAAAACTATTTTTCAAAACTGTAGAACCAAATACATTTTTCAAAATATTAAAACGCTCAAAATGAAAAACTGAAAATGGACTCTAAAAACTGAAAACCAAAAACTGAAAATGAAAACAAACAGGGCCTTATTTACTTTAAATATTTTACGTTGTGTTAATCAATCTAGACTTTAAGGATAGAATCAGTTACATATTTTTTTTGTAAATTATAACACTATCCTCTTAATCAATCTAAACTTTTAATATTTTTTTATAATTTAATAAATTATGAAATATTCATATGCAACACACATCCATAGTTAGCATTAAAATTTTGGTGATTTTACTCAACAATAACAATGAGTTATTTTGAATTTTACATAATTTAATAATTTTTATAAATAACTATAAATTAAAGATATGATTATTTACAATAGTTACATGTGAACTATTATTAAATATAAAGGTGCCAAATTTGGACGATATAAATCTATTCCAAACTTAAAAAGGAGAAGATATTAATTGATTCCACCAATCAATCAATTACAGGAAATAAATAGGAAAGATAATTAATTAATATCAGAAGATATATTATTTGATTTAACCAACCAAATAAGAATATATGCGGAAATAAACACCAATATGCTAAATTTGTTGAAATCAATCAATTTAATCTAGAAAGATTTCATCCTTATCTCTATACAGTCTTCATTCTTGCACCTATATAGATGAAGAAATTTGTTTATCTTTTCATCACAAATACCAATATGAATGTTCTCCACTAGAATATCCTCAATAAGATCCCTATTTTTATATGTATTTTAGGTTGAGTGAAATTTATTAAGTGATTCATACTCTTTTCATATTTTACTCTCTCTCTCTCGAAGTGAAGAAATGATAAAGGGGTTTGTTGGGTCTCCATAGATATAGAATACAAATCCGAACCACATTAAATCTTCTTTGTCTCCTTTTCTTTTCTGCTATTTTTTTGTGAAATCATGGTTGATTTTGAGTTTTCATTAGTATTCAAATAGGTAATTTGGTATTCAAATATGTAATACTAGATCCTAGTTAAATCGCTTCCGCTCATTAATTTTTCGCTCTAGTTTGGTATCAGAGCTAGTATTATTGTTCTGCTTGGGTATTAATAGCTACCTTTGGAAAGTCTATTTGTAGATCTAGTGTCAATTATGCTATTACATATTTTGGTGGAGAGGGGTATGTGCCTGATAAATTAAAGGATATTAAAGCAACTATTTTAAAAGAGATGAAGGATGAAGCTCTTACAACAATCTGGTTGAGTATTTCAGATGAAGTTCTCAGAGAATTCTCTCAAAAAAAAGGTGTCGAAGGAATTATGGTGTGCGTTATCGGATGCGTATCAAGGCAAGTCTCTGACGAATTGGATTATTTTTTAGCAACTCATTCAAGATAAAGCCTGAAGCCGACCTTGTGGACCATATAGATGCTTTGGCCACTTTGATTACTGACCTGAAGGCAGAAGATATTGATATCACCGATGAGGCTCAAGCAGTGATTCTTTTATGTTCCTTGCCTAAGGAGCATACTGCTTTTGTTAACTCTATGATATATGGTTGCAATAAGATTAGCCCATCTGATGTAAAGCCTGGTCTTTATAATGAAGTTCTAAGAGAAAGATTGGAGACCATGAGTTTAGATAGTGATTGCCTTGCCATTATTGTAAGACACTTGTAACGACCCGGAATTTTCGAACCCGAAAATTCCGGATAGTTATGAAAAAGAAGAAAGAAATAGAAGAAGAAGAAGAACAGAAACATTAACAACTCACCTTCGCAGCGGATAAAATATAATAATAAATAATAGTTTACAGAAGAATACTATATATGTTGATTACATTAATATACATCAGAGTTTCACATATATACAGTCACTGAATACATATTATTATCATATCTCAAAAATACAGCAGAAATACTCTATACGACCTTGCCATCTAGCTCGCCTCCTGAGCTCCAGAACGTACTCACCTGGAAATCTGTAATACTCGGTCTGACCCGAGCATTACATCAAAGTAACACCCGGGTCAGGCTGGATCCAGCGTGAGTAAACCCAAGTAACATGGAATACAAAAGCATACAACTATATAAAACCCGGGTAACTCGTATCAATTTATGAATTTCACCATTGGTTATAGACTTTTCTAATTTCACACATCAATATCTAAGTACCAAAACTAGATTAACTAGTTCAACTCTTCCAGCCAATTGATTTCATATATCAATCTACAAAAATTCAAAGTGGTTTCGGGTATTTACAAATACCCGTCTCTGATCTCTTCGAATTCAATGCCATCCAAACCCATACTATTCAGGTGAGATACAAATCAACCTTTAATCACAGGATATCACTCTTTTATCCAACAATTTATCATCGACAGATAACCACATAATCACTATTCAAGACAACATATCATGTCTTAAACATTTCATATCAGGAATATCAATCCATCATTTATAATCAAGATTAATTAGTCACTTATTCCTAATTAAATCAAATCAATCTTTAATCACTTTTAATCTTGCTTATTTAACAATAATTAATCACAAACTGATTAATTAATCATCATCTTAATTAATCACCCTAGATTAATTATCCTTTAATTATATTAAGTTAATTAATTGCTTTATTAATTCCACAAGTTAATTAGCCTTCACTCATCACATTAAATAATCCCTTAATTATTCTTACAAAGTAATTAACGATGATTTATTGCGTTAATTTCTCAAATTAATTATTCTATAATCGCTTACATTAGTTAATTATCCCTTAGTTAATCACACTCATTAATTAACTAATCCTTAGTAAATTTCTTAATTTATCAATCCTTTAATTAATTACATTGACTAATTAATCTTTAAATTAATTCCATCAAGTAATTTAGCTTCAATTATTTTCATCAAGCAATTATTCCATGGGTTAGTATTCTTAAATTACTTATCAATTATACGTACATTAATTACACATAAATTTCTTAAGGTAATAATTATCCTTTTATTAATTAAAGTTCAATACGTTTATCTTTAATCACTTACTTAATCATATTCTTTATTTTGAAAACAATTAGAGATTTACTTAAAAATCAACCTAATATTTAATTATTCAATACCAAAACCATTTCCTTAAAACGTTTAAAATTTCAGTCTTAAATCTGATAGGCTCTTTTACTAGAACTTCGTTCAGTAACTTACTTTGAATCTTGTTTAGCTTGAAAACTATGTACTGTTCCTTATGTTTTAAAACTTGTTAACATTTTCCTTTACAATCCATTTATATTTAAATTTACCTATTATTATTATTATTATTATTATTATTTTTTAAAATCTTCGGCCCCATGATTTCTGGCCAAACCTAGTTCACGAAATACTTCTCTCATCTGTTTTCAGTTTATTATCTATTTCCATTATCCTTACTGACGTGAGAAAATTCTCCTGGCCCAACCACTATTCGGCCCAACTTTCTTTTCTCCTCCCTTTGTTTTCTTTCTTCCCAGTCCTTCTCACCCTCTTTCCCATTCAAAAGTGTTAACGTGCATTGACTTGTACACGTGCACGCGCACGTTGATGATCGATCATTGCCACCAACTAGCCTCGCAAATCACCCACAACCCCCTCACTCACCCCACCATTTGGATCCCATGACACTCACCTCGTTCAAAGAATTCGAACTCTAGCCGAACGCTGGACGACTTATTTTCCCCTTCCAGCAACTCCTTCGGCCACCACGATATAAGATTTTTCCCCCAAATCCACCCTATGCTCCACCAAGACCCTCGCCCACCTTTCCCCCTGGACCGCACCTCTGCAACTTCCCCTCGTCGCCGCCATTTACCCAACCCTATAGCCACTGCAAAGCCCAAATTAAACCCTAATTCGAGTTCGGCGGACCACCTCAGGCCTCTTTAAGGTGTCGTGGTATTTTTCGTGCACGCCCCATCTCATACCCTTCCTCCACGACGAGCCTCGAGCAACGAAAACATACCTGTCGCCGGAATCAGCCTGCACACCCAGTCTCATTCAACCCTATCTTTCTCCCTCTTCCTGATGCTAAAATTTCTCAAACCAAGTCTAAAATTCATGATTTTAGTCAACTAACTAGGACATACAATTAATTTACATAATCATGATATTCGAGTTTTACCAAACTCGAGTTGTTTACTGGAACATAGTCCTCTCTCCTTACTGACTCCTGGTATCAACTGAAAGAAAATTTAATTCGATCTCTACTTGACCTGACTACTTCGCCTTAAATCTTAAAGTTTAATTCGAAAGGAAATAAAAGACATAGATTTTTTTTTAAAAAAAAAAAACAAATGAACAGAGTATTTAATTCAGAAACTTATATCACTTGCCCAGCTTAAGGTTTTATTCACAGCACTAATTTTTATTCTTAATAGTTTTCTTTTCAAATAAACAAGATCTGAGGAAGAAGAAGAACAATGGATTTATCCTCTGAGATATTGTGTATTGTCTACTGGCTTATACATTTTTTTCCCTTTGAGCTACAGGTTGTATTTCCCTACCCATATATGTACTTCTAGGATCAAATGCAATTCACACACATTCCCACACATTAAAGTTTAAGCTGGAACAAAGTTACGTGAGTATACATATGTTCAACAAAATTATATTACTCACAGTTCCATTACTGCTACTTGGCTCTTTGCTTCAGGCTTTGAAAATTTAAATGCAGACTTGCTTTACAAATTTTTAAACTCCAAATTTGTTGTTGGATTTTTGCAGAGATGTTTTAAAACTTGCTGTTGATTTATTTATTTATTTATTTATTTTTGAAAATTTAAAACTTGTTGTTTTAAACAAACTTTGTTAAAACATCTTAGCATAAAACTAACCAGAGAAGGAACTAATTGATTTTAAATTATATTACACCCTGTTGTTCAAAAACAGGATGAAAACTAACCTGCACATATTAACACATACAGAAATACTACAAACAAGCACCATTTAACTTAGAACTTCCATCAGCAACCATCATTTACTCACTTAAACCTTTAAATCAAAATGTTTACTCACCTGGAAACTAAATGAACAGAGCACGATCTGGAAGCTGACACTTGATTTTTTTCTTTAAATCTTCTTGCTTGTTTGATGAGATTGTTGTTTAAGTTTGTAAATAGTGTTGCTAACTTCTGGTTTGCCTTGCTTCTTTTATTATTATTATTTTTATATATATACTCAGGTTTCTTTTTACTACACGAAATGGAAAAGAGGGATGATATATCAAAGCAATGTGTACAACTGAAATAGTATTCAGGTACAAGATTGTCTTGTACTGTTAGATATTGTTTCTTTCTTTTTTTTTAAAGAAAAACTTGGTTAGAGATTTTCTTTCGTAAGGTGGCTGAAATGATCTAGGTTGTGCTATCATTAATTAGGCTTGTCTTGTTTCATGTTTACAAAGTCATCCATGTTCGAAGATATTTACAATATGACAACTTGTATTCATTTAATTGACTACATTCATGTGCATGGTTGTCTTCTTTTGCAAGCTTCCATAGATTTTTATATTCCCTTTTTTTTTCATCTAATTGTTTTGCAAAATGAACGAATCTATATTTAATTTATGGGCATATTCTTGATCAAGTTATTATCTTGTCCCATTCATTACTTGCTTATATTAATTATAATTGTCTCTTCTCTTTTATACAGCATGTATTTATTTATATCATTCCTTTGTCTTCATGTATCTTAACAGTATATAAATATATTGTTCTAGAATGAGCTTATGCTCATTTATAAATTTACTTAACCATAAAGTTCTTTGAGATATCATTTATTGCTAATATAAATACTTATTCTTATATCTTTCTAAAGTTAACACTTAATTGTTTATTTATTGTTATTTATTTTCATACTTATTTTCATTTCATAGTTTCTTGTGTTGTATACTTATATTTGCACTAATAGCCATATTTTTATTAGTTTTAAATTTAATTTAGATATTCAGATATTTTAACCATCCGATATTTATTTGACTGCTTAATATTAATATTTTAATAATTTAATTCCATTAATTATCAATTAACACCCATTGAAAAATCTGGGTCATCGCAACACTGGGGCACTATGTAGCTCAATGTCCTAAGCTTGAAGGATAAATAACAGCCCAAAGCAAGCTTCAGCAAATACTACAGAGAAATCAGGTATAGAGAGTGATACCAATGTGTTCCACAGCTTATGGCTCTTTTTGGAAGAATAAGTTATGGTTTATTGATTCTAGTGCTTCCTACCATATGATACCTGATAGGAACTGTTTCTATACATTCCATGAGATTTATGAAGGAGAAGTTCTAATGAGCAATGATGCTTCTTGCCATATGGTTGGTATTGGTAGTGTGAAGGTCAGAATGTTTGACGGTGTTATTTGTACCATTGCTAATGTTAGACATGTACTTTATTTGAGAAGAAGCTTGATTTCTATTGAGGCTTTGAGTGGGCTTAGTTTGAAAATTGAAGTTAAGGGACAGAAAATGAAGATATCCAAGGGTTCCATGATTGTTATGAAAAGCGTAAGGGTAGGAAATCTTTATTTATTGAAGGGCACTACTGTAGTTGGCGAATCAGCTTTTGTTACTTCTGCCTATTCTGATTCTTCCATATTATGGCACTTACAGATATGACATATTGGCAAATGCAGTTTGGATGAGTTGAGAAAGCGAGGTTTGATTGATGGTGTTCAGCATTCAAAGCTTGGCTTTTGTGAAGAGTGTGTTGTTGTAAAGCAAACAAAGATTTCTTTCTATATAGGAGAACATAAAGCAGAAGCTATCCTAGAGTATGTTCACACAGATGTTTGGGGACCGTCCCCTTGCCCATCCTAGGGTGGAGCCAAATACTTCGTTACGTTTATAAATGATTTACCTCATAAAGTATGGGTATACTTTCTACGGTCTAAGGTGAAACCTTTGCCAGGTTTCGAAAGTGGAAATCTATAGTGGTAAAGCGATCAGGGAAGAAGTTGAAAGTTCCCCATTCGGATAATGATGTGAATTTGCATTACAAGAATTCATCGACTTTTGTGAGTTCGAAGGCATTAAGAGGCATTATAGCACACCTAGAAAATCTCAGTTTAATAGAGTTGCTGAAAGAATGAACTAGACATTGTTGGAGAGAACTTCTTGCTCATATTAACTAGTAAGTTAAAGAAAGGATTTTGAGTAGAAGCTTAATCTACGGCGGCTTTCCTCGTCAATCGCACACCTTCTACTGCTATAGATATGAAGATCCCTAAAGAAGTATGGAAAGGATAACATGTTAGCTATTCATTTCTCAGATGTTTGAATGGCCAACTTATGGACATCAAAATGGAGGAAAGCTTGAACCTAGAGCTCATAAGTGTAATTTTCTAGGTTATAAAAGAGGAGTGAAGGGATATATGTTGTGGTGTCCTATCAGCAAGAAGATTACTATCAACAGACATGTGATTTTTGATGAGAATGCTATGTTGAAGGTGGAGCCTTCCTCATCCAATGATAGTGGGAGGACGGATTCAGGATGTTTGCACAAAAAATGGACAAACACCTCCAAGTCGTATTATTTTAGTTGAGTATGTGTGATTTTCAATGATTTTAGATGAGTATGTAAATATGAGAAAAGTAAGGGCTGAAATGTAAAAGACACGCAGATTTATAGTGGTTCGGCCAGAATGTGCCTACGTCCACTTTATGTGTTATTATCTTTCTTCTTCCAGATTACAAGTACAATGCTTTGTATACAAGTGTATGAAAGTAGTTTGAAAGTTCCTTCCTTGCTTGAGCTCTCAAACTTGTCTGCCATTGTTGTACCCCTGCCCCTCTATTTATAGAGTGAGGTAGAGGGCAGGGGTCTTGGATGTATATAGCTGCTGGTGGGCCCGGGCTGAAGCAATCTGGCCTGGTAGCGTTCTGGTTCGGCGAAGCCTTGGTTCGGCCGTGTTGAGGTCTCTGAGATGGTTGATTCGGTAGTGAGCTTGGAGGTTGGTTCGGTTGTACGTGGTCCGGTCATGGTGGTCCGGTGATGAAGAGGTTGGTTCGGCATTGATGTGGAGATTGGTCCGGTTTGGTTGTGTGGTATTGGACCGGTGGTGATTGGTTCGGTACCAACCTCGTTCGGTAGTGGGATTGTGAGGGGGAGTCTGGTTGCCGGACTAGGTTGGGAATGCCGAATGAACCCATGCCGAATGAACCACCATGCTTGAATTGCCGAATGGATTTTATGCTAGCATTGAGCCTTGTGTCTGCCGAATGGATTGGAGGTTACGAACCCGGGTGTAACTGACGCTTCTCGGTCTCGAGATCTTCTGGGTGAAAATTCGCCCAACATTTGCCCCCCAAAGTGGGGCACGTGCTTGCATGTGTCGCGCTTTGTTTCCCTGTGGTAGAAAGGCTTGTTTCGTAACGCCATGGGCTGGATATTCGTATCCTGCTGCTGTCCTGCAAAGGAATTTAATTTATAGTTTTAGTGTGGTTTTAGATAACGATCGTTCGGGATCGAGATATTTGAAATGAAGCTAATCGTGTCGTTCGAGGCGAGCAAGTGTGCCCCGAGGGGGCTTAGCATTCTTGGATCGCTTGTCAAGACGGTTTATCGCAAGCTCAGAGCATGCCTAGGGATCGTTCGCGACCCCATACATGTGTAAGTAGCTTAGCCATTTCATAATTATCAAATATCCGTTTTACCTATGAGTTTAAAAAGGCGTGTCAAAGTGCAAATTCTCATGACGATAGGGTTAATAGCCATTCAGAGCGTGCCTATGGACCGTTCGTGGTCGCGTGCACGTGTAAATGATTAATCCATGTTAGTGAGAGATTCACGACTTATCCATTGTTATCATATTTTTTATTTTATTAGTAAGCTCTTAGAGTTCGGCACTTATCTGAGTGAAGCGCCCTGCGTGCCCCCTGTTTCTGGTTTCTGCTGGTAGAGACAGTTTTATTCGGTTGTTGGTTGGACCGGTACGCTGGTCCGGTATGTTGGTCCGGTAGGCCGAACCAGCTGGTTCGGCAATCCTGAGTTTGCCTATATATAGAGGCTACCCCCCTTAGTTTTCCCTTACCGAACCAAAGAGAGCCGAATCAATTTTTAGCCGAACCAAACTTCTGCCGAACCAAGCTTATACCGAATTAGGTATATATTCTTTTGCCGAATGGTTTTTTATCACCGAATGAATATGATTGCCGAATGCACACGAAGGGTTTTGCTTTACCGAATGATATGTATACCGGATGTGTTTTTTAGTGCCGAATGGACTTATGATTGCCGAATGAACTTAAGTCCCTAGTGCCGAATGAGCATAAGACCCTAGTGCCGAATGAACTTTGTATTCGGTCTTTGGGTGGAACTCTGGACTTATGTATGCTTGCTTGTATTCTTGTTCTAACATCATGTTTTTCACTTTTGTGTATGCAGATAAATGTCTCGCAAGGCGGAAACACGATCAGACAGACGGAAATCCAAGGATGGAGGAGAGTCTTCTTCTGTGCCCCCAGCCCAACCAGGATCCGGGCAACATCGACCTGTTCCGAGGTCGTTGGTGGACGGACATGGTCCACAGGAACTTCTGGTCTCCCCTCCCGACTGCTTTCCTAGCTCCCTAAAGGAGGAGCAACTTGACGTTATATCCCGTTCCTTTGGGATAGACAGGGCTCTTATGCTGTTACCGGGGGAGGGGGTCATGCCATATGATCCCCCTGAGGGGTACTTCGCTTACAGCCGTTACCATTGTATGTGCGGGGCTATTCCTCCAGTCAATGCCTGGATATTAAGCTTCGTCACTTATCTGAAGGTGGCTCCATTCCAGCTCCAGCCCAACTCTTATGCCATTCTGGTTTGCTTGTATGCTATCTTCCAGAAGAGATACGGGCGTGCCCCCTCCAACCGGGAAATACGATATCTGTACAATCTGAGGGGGTACAGGAAGGGGTCCCCATATATTAGCTTGGAGTCAGCCGTTTCCTTCAAGCCGGTTTTGGATTTATACTCGAAGTATAGCATGTTCAAGAAGGAATGGTTCTTTGTTAGGGATGACTCCGTCTCTATTCGCCGATTTACCTCCGGATGTAAGTCAAAACTCTACTCATAATTCCTGTCTTGGCTGTAATTCTCTCTCTTATGCGCTTTTATTTCTTGCTAGCGACAGGTGGTTTTGCGGTTGTGGAAGATGATCGCTTGGTTCAGATGGCAGCTGAAATTGAAGCTATTTCCGGGAGAGACAGATCGGCTGCTTATTTGATTAGGAATGCCAGGCTCTTGATGTATAATTTGATCCTCCCACATCAGTCCGTAGTCAAACAGAGGGACACGGCAGAAGAGAAGGCTGCCCAGCCTAAAGGTGGGGTGACAGCGAAGGGTGGCAAGAGGAAGCCCTTTGCACAACGTCCAGTCGTAGGAGGCAAGAAGCTCAAGGAGTCCGATGGCCCTTCTCCAAGTACTTGCCCGGATGTCCCGGAGGAGGAAGGCGTAGAAGAGGAGGAAGGAGGTGAAGTTGGAGAAGGGTCGGAGGGTGGAGGAGACGACGATGGTCAGGGTGGTAGCGGTGTTGCTGCTCTAACCTCTGAGCAGGACCTCGAACTGGATGAGGCTCTCCGTCGGGCCTTCGGGGAGTCAGAGGGGGAGTCGGAAACAGAGAAGGAAACGGAGAAGGCAGAGGAAACCGGCAAAGCTGTGGTTAGCACTGACCCATCCTCTAAGGGTTCCTCAGCTAGGGTGACCCCGGCGATGCAAGGTGAACTTTTGTCTTCTGCCGATTCCATTTTCGATAGGGACTTAGAAATTTTTTACGGTTCACTTCCGTCCTGGAATGAGATCCAGGACTTATTGCAGTATCCCACTCCTCCGCCGGGTTTGTATAACAGATGTGTCTCCTCACTTTTCTTTCTTTTTAACTTAGCACATTTTTTGAATTGCGGATTATTGTATGTTCGTAACATTTGTTCTTTATTCCAGGGGCAGGCCAGGCGGGTAAAACGTCGGATGTTCGACACCGCCTTGAACAATTTAAGTCGAGGAGAGCTTCCGCGAAACCTTCTACTGATCGCACTGGGGACGTAGTCAAGTACCGCCCTCTTCTTGGGGTCATCGAAGAGGGCATTCAGAAGAGGAAGCGGAGCCGTTCCTTATTTGAGTCTTCTTCTGCTTCGCAGCTTCCTACTCTGTCTCCCCCTACTCAGCCTCCTTGTGATACTACGGAGGAGAGCACGGAGCCCTGCCCCCCTCCTCTTCCTTCCAAGAGATCTACTGTCATTCATATAAGGCGTCCCGATGTGCCTCGCCCCGTGCCTCGTGACCCTTTTGCCGGTCATCCTGATTTAGACCCAAGTTTTCGGGATATTTCATTTGATGAGACCACGGGCGAGCACCTACTTCCCCGCAACCCCATGGTACGTGTGCTGGATGAGGCCAAGTCCCTAGATCTTGATCTGCTTACTACTCGGGTAGTTACTATGGGGGACGAGGCCAAGGCTAATATTGACCGGGTGGCCGAAGAGACTAAGAAGTTAATGGAGCATCATGCTCGATTGGTCAAGGCCGGGGAGGAGATTGGGAGTGCTAATATTCGGTTAAGGCTAAAGGTTGCCGATCAGGCCAAGCAGCTTGCCGACCAAGCCATCCAGATCTCCCAGCATGAGGAAGCCTCCCAGCGTCTGAAAGAGACCATGGAGAAGGCCAGTAGGGCGGAGTTACGGAAGATGGAGGTTACCTGCAGGGAGCGGATTAACATGGCCATTACAACGGTGGATGAGGTTCGAAATGCGGATCTCGAGCGGGTAGAGGAGTTGTCGGGGAGACTCGAGGCTGCGGAGATGGCTCAGGCTGAGTTGAAGGAGGAGATGGAGGAGATGAGGAGGTCCCTTAGGTTGAAGGAGGAGGAAATGAGGAGGTCACTCCAGGCTGACTGCTTGAGATACCAATCAGAGAGGGACGTCGCCGTCGCTAAGTTGCAAGCTTCCGAGGCTCGGGTGAGGGAGTTTGAGGAAAATGAGGGGATGATGGATGAGATGCTTCAGGATATGTACTTCCATACTTGGAAAGAGGGCGGCTTGTCTTGGATGGACGATTACCCTCGGGTCATGGCCAAGGTGTATCTCCAGGCTTTAGAGGAGGCCAGGGTGAATGCGGGTAAGGAAGGCGGAGAGGCCTTCAACTTGAGCGCGGTTACTGCTCAGTTCTCAAAGGAGGAGCAAGCGGCGGTGAAGGAGGGGATGCGGCTACTCGCTGCAGAGGAAGCGGGCGTGCAGTTGGATGATGAGGATCAAGCGGCGGATGCTGGTGAGTTATTCTTTTCCCTTTCTTTTCTTTTCGTGTTTTCATAACTTGATCGTTCGTTTAATGAATTCCTCTTCTGATCTGGACAGGTGGGACTTCAGATCCACATGCTGGGGGCTCCGATCCTGCGGCTAAGTAGGCTGGGGGAGTTGGTGATGGAGTGTGGATGCATCTGCCATCTTTTTGTTTCTTTTTTATCACTGTTCATGTTAGTCTTTGATATGCAACTGTAATAAAATTATTTGCAAAGAATAACTTCGTGTGATCTTATAATATAAGCTGATTTTGTCATGTTTAAATGTTGTTGCTATCTTTATGCGCTGTGTGAGAAGTATAATTATGTATATGCCTGTGATTCCACTTGTGTTTGATGTTAAGTTTTTGCTTGAAATATAATTTCACGTTTTGCAATGTCAGTGTATGAATAAGTTATAGTTACGCATTTATGTACAAGAGAAGAGAGTACCGCCCTTTATGTTTTATTCGCAGGCGGTAGCTTTGAGTGTCTTGTGTAACTGTTCACGGGTATAGCAGAGCGCCCTGCTACCCAGCGCGCAGGCTTAGAGCCTCATGAGTGAATGCTTCCTATTTGGTTTCCTGTACTTTAGAGTTTGTTATACAGGATAGGAGAAAAATATTTAAATGAAATGGAAATATAGTAAAAGTAAAACTTCCAGTCACGGAAGGCCGTCGATGTGCTTAAGTTCGTGGCAAACGGGTTTTGTAGTCACTTTCCCTAGCTGTGGGTCTTGGAGACATTTGTCACCCATCTTACGCCTCCGCGGGGAGTTTTCTTTTTTACCACAGCCGCACTTAAGACACATCGGAGCCGAGATCGCGCACGGTAACTACCCGAACCGTTATGGTCCGTAATCGTGGGTATTATTCGATTTACCGTGGCCGGCTAGCGTGGGTGCCGTTGGCCGTGAACTACCCCTGGCTGGCCACACCTTATGTTGGGGCTTAAAGTAGGTTCACGGTTACCGACGAGCCGAACGCCGTAATGAGCTGCCATCGGCTATAGTCGGCCTTTATGATGACTTATAATCGGCTCATTACAGTTGGCTTTGAGGGCAGGCGCGCAATGAGTTAACCCGCAGCAGAGGGATGCTGGAGCAAAAGAGTCTCATTGGCGAGTGCATAGAATCGTGGCGTACCTGTTAGGCCTAGTCTAGATGAGGCCGCGGTGCGTCTTGAGTGGAGATGCCATAGGATTTTGTTCAACAGAAAGGGATAAAACTTAACAAGTAGCCAAGACATAAAGGAACAAGTTAAAAAGAGACAAGATTTTTTAAAGTGGTTCGGCACGAAAATGCCTACGTCCACTGGTTCTCTTTGTTAATTCACTTCATATGGGCAGTACAAGTTAAGAAAAGTATCGACGGAGGTGTCGGATGTTCCATGCCCTCTGGAACACCTCTCCGTCCACTGTTGACAAAATGTAAGCTCCGTTGTGGAGATCTTTGTGAATTACATATGGTCCGTCCCAGATGGGGTCCAGTGCCCCGGGGCGCGGAAAGATTCGCCTGAGGACAAGATCTCCTTCCTGTAAGCCGCGATGCTTGACTTTGGAATTGTATAGTGCTGCCACTTTTTGTTTGTGAGCTGCTGCTTTGAGTGCTGCATCGTTTCTCCTTTCCTCAATCAGTTCCAAAGACATGAGGAGGAGTTCTTCGTTTTCTTCTGGGTTGTAGTGGATCCTACGGTGGGAAGGCACAATAGTCTCAACTGGGAGCATTGCCTCCGATCCATATGCCATAGAGAAAGGAGTATGTCCCGTTGATGTTCTGAAAGATGTGCGGTATGCCCATAGTGCCGTAGGAAGTTCGTCCACCCAAGCGCCTTTTGACTTTTCAAGTTTCTTCTTGATTAGGGTTTTGAGAATTTTGTTGACAGCTTCAACTTGTCCGTTTGCCTGAGGGTAAGCTACTGATGAGAAGCTTTTATGAATTCCATGCTCTTGGCACCAGTCGGCAAATTCTTCGCTGTCAAATTGGAGTCCGTTGTCTGATACGATCTTGAGGGGGACTCCATACCTGCACAGAATGTTTTTGATCAAGAAGTTAATAATTTTTGCTGAAGATATTTTATTTAAAGGTTCCGCTTCCACCCATTTGGTGAAATAATCGACTGCCACTATAGCATATTTGGCTCCGCCTCGGCCCGTTGGCAGTTCGCCAATTAAGTCAATTCCCCATACAGCAAAGGGCCAAGGGCTGGTCATTTGAGTAATTTCGTTTGTGGGCAGTCGAGGGATCTTGGCGAACTTCTGACATCTGTCGCATTTCTTAACGAAGTTTAGGGTATCTTTGTTTAGTGTGGGCCAGTAATATCCATATCGGAGTATCTTTCTTGCCAAAGTCTGTCCTCCAGTGTGATCTCCGCATCCTCCCTGATGGATGTTTGTTAATATCTCCTTGGCTTCCCTTCCGGCGACGCATCTTAATAAGGGGCTAGAGAAGCCACGCCGGTAGAGGATGCCTTCTTGTATTGTGTAGTGGGGAACTTTTCTCAAGATCTTCTTGGCTTCGTCACGCCTGTCGGGTAGTATGCCATCTTGCAAATATTTCCGGATAGGAGTCATCCAGGTTCCTTCTTCGATTGCAGTTATCAGATTTACTTGTTCGAAACTTGGGGCTAGCTGCCTTGAGATTACTAGTGCTCCGGGAATGGTGCTGTCCTTCATACTAGCTTGCTTTGCAAGTTCATCTGCCTCTTGGTTTTCTTCTCGAGGAATGTGTTTGATTAGATAATGGTCCAATCGATCGAGCAGCAGTCTGGTTTTCTTTAGGTATGCTGTGAGCCGTTCTCCTCGAGTCTGGAATTCTCCTAGTACCTGGTTTACGATAAGCTGAGAATCACTATGAATACATAAGGAATTGATCCCAATTTCTAGGGCCAGTTCCAATCCCGCTATTACTGCTTCATATTCAGCATCGTTGTTAGTGGCCGTGAACTCCAATCTTAATGCATAGTACAACTTTCTTCCCCTGGGGGTGACGATCACAATACCTGCCCCCGAGCCTTGTTCGTTCGATGCTCCGTCTACAAAGAGGTTCCACTTGATGTTTTTTGCTACTTCGGATTGTTCCTTGCCTTCGTTGGTAGTGAATTCGGCAATGAAATCAGCCATGGCTTGTCCTTTGATAGCGGTGCGGGGATGGTAGGTGATATCATACTGACTTAGTTCGATGCACCATTTGAGGAGTCGCCCAGAAGTGTCAGGACGATGGAGCACTTGTCTTAGTGGTTGATCGGTTAGAACCCTGATGGAGTGAGACTGGAAGTAGTGTCGCAGTTTCCGTGACGCGATCAATAAACAATATGCTAACTTCTCAAGTTTAGGATATCTGGCTTCTGCCCCCGTAAATCTCTTGCTTACAAAGTAAACCGGACGTTGTGTGCGGTCTTCTTCTCTTACCAAGGCGGCGCTTAGAGCATGAGATGATACAGCGAGGTATAGGTATAACACTTCACCTTCATTTGGAGTTGAGAGTACTGGTGGTCTCTGAAGGTGTTCGATTAGGTTGAGGAAGGCTTTTAAGCATTCGTCGGTCCACTCGAACCTCCCTTTGTCTTTCTTGAGTGCTTCGAAGAAAGGGACACACTTGTCAGTTGCCTTGGAAATGAATCTGCTTAGGGCGGCCACCTTTCCGTTTAGGCTCTGCATTTCTTTTCGAGTGGAAGGTATCCTTATTTCTTTTAAAGCTCGGATTTGTTCAGGGTTTGCTTCGATTCCTCTGGCGTGGACGATGAATCCTAAGAATTTTCCCGATGATACTCCGAAGGAGCACTTTAGAGGATTCAGCTTCATTCCATATCGGCGAAGTACCCGAAACATATCGTCCAGATGGCTTACATGGTCGTTGGCTTTCCTGGACTTCACCAACATGTCATCCACATATACTTCCATAGTACGTCCTATCAGTTCTGCGAACATTTTGTTGACGAGGCGTTGATAGGTAGCTCCAGCATTTTTGAGTCCAAAAGGCATGACTTTGTAACAATATAATCCGCGGTCGGTGATGAAGCTAGTGTGGTCCTGATCGGGAGCGTGCATGGGGATCTGGTTATATCCGGAGTATGCATCCATAAAAGATAGGAGTTCGTGCCCAGCTGTGCTGTCCACGAGTTGGTCAATTCGGGGAAGTGGGAAGCAGTCTTTCGGGCAAGCGTCATTCAGATTGGAGAAGTCAATACATGTTCGCCACTTTCCATTGGCCTTTTTTACTAGCACTGGGTTAGCGATCCATTCTGGGTAGATGGCTTCCCGTATGAAGTCATTAGCAAGTAGATTTTTTACTTCCTCATCAAGGGCTGCTGATCGCTCTGCCCCCATGCTCCTCTTTTTCTGCTTTACTGGTACCTTGGTGGGATCGATGTTCAACATGTGGCATGCTACGTCTGGGGAGATTCCTGTCATATCGGCATGGGTCCACGCAAATACATCTAAGTTGTGGCGGAGGAAGTCAATGAGTTGATCCTTCAATCCCGTTTTCAGCTGAGATCCGATTTTTAATAGTCTACTTGAATCATGCTTATCTACCGATACGAATTCCATAGCCTCTGCAGGCTCGGCGGTAGCCTCCTCCTCTTTATCCCTGGGGTCTAGTTCATTGAAGGGATCGCTTGTGTATCGAAGAGGAGGGGCTTTCTTTAGTTGCTATGCCTCCAAGCTTTTCATGCAGAGAGTAGTCTCTGCATCTTTTCCTTTATTCTTTCTGCGGTTATTGCGAAGTTCATTTACGTAGCAGTCTCGGGCAGCATCTTGATCTCCTTCTACTTCTCCTACTCCGTTGTCTGTTGGAAATTTCATTTTCAGGCACCAGGGGGCTAATACAATCTGAAAGTCAGACAAGGCTGGTCTTCCCAAGAAAGCGTTGTAAGCCGAGTGGTTTTCTATTAGTACGAACGTTTGTTTTCGCACCACGGAGCGGGGATGACTTCCTATTTCGACGAAGAGGTCAAGTTGCCCGAGGGGCATTTTTGCATCTCCAGTGAAACCGTGCAGTGGTTTGTCGCAGGGAGACACATCCTTCATTGATAACTTCATTTTGTCGAAAGCATGTTTGAACAAGATGTTTACGGAGCTTCCCGTGTCTATTAGAATCCGAAAAACTTTAGCAGGGCCGAACCAGGCAGAGATGACCATAGGATCCATATGTGGGTACTGTCTTCCTTCCAAATCGCGTCTACTGAATATGATGTCGTCGCTCTCTTTTCGTTTCGGTTGGCGTTCTTCTGTGACGGAGTTAACGTATCCTTCGGTATTTCTAAGCGACTTGCCGTACCTTTCCATCTCTGCCCAACTTCTGTCGGCAATGTGTGGTCCTCCTGAGATGGTAAGGACTACTATCTTCTCTTGACTAGAGCCACTGGTGTTGTGATTGTTGCGACTCCCTCCGCCTACTTCTGGGAGGGGTTGCTTTGAGTTCTCATTGGCAGGAGTTGGAGTCCTGTTCTGACTTTTCACATAACGTTCCAGTCTTCTTCTTCTAATGTGTTCTTCGATCAAGTCCCGAAGATGGTGGCATTCATTGGTGTCATGTCCGTGGGATTCGTGGAAGCGACAGAACTTTCCGGACTTGAGTGCGTTATCTGATTCTTTCTTGTGCGGGGGGCGCTTGTATCCGAGTTCGCCCTGAGTGGCTAGGTAGATGTTTTCGATTGTTTCATTCAAAGGAGTGTAGGAGTCAAATCTTGGCCCTGGTCGATATTGGCGTTTCTCACCCTTTCTGCCCCCAGCATTGTCTCTAGATTCATTTCTTCGAGCGTCCTTAGCTGCAGTGGGAACCTTGTCCTGAATTATCTTGCCTTGTTGCCCTGGCTGCCTCTCCGTAGCAGCGTCTTCAAGTCTCATATACTTTCCAGCTTCATGGAAGAAATCAGGCAAGGTAACTGGTTTTTCCTTAGTTAATCTTCTGGCAAACTTGGTGTCTGGATGCACACCACTACAGAGGGCCATTAGAGTGAGTTTTTCATCGGCATCTTGAACTGCTGCCGCTGCGGCGTTGAACCGTGTTAGATATTGTTGTAGCGTCTCTCCGGTTTTCTGTTTGACATTGGATAGAGAATAAGCATCCCTGGGTTGTTCCACATGGATGCGGAACTGGCTAATAAACCTTTCTTTTAACATCTCCCATGAGTTGATGGATCCTTGGGGTAGATGGCAGAACCAGGAGGTAGCTAGATCTGATAGGAATAGCGGAAAGCATTTACATAATACTCCTTCTGTTGCTCCACTCATGAGCATATGCTGGGTGTATCTCTGCAGGTGTACGATGGGGTCGGAAGTTCCTTTGTAAGGTTCCATGGTTGGCATTTTCCATTCCCGGGGGGTGATGGCAGTTTCGATATTTCGGGTAAAGGGACTGGTGACCCTAGCGCCTATTCCCCGGTCCCTTTGCTCCCGTTGGACACATTCTCTGAATAATCGTGCCATCCGCTCGTCAGAACTTGGAGCGGACAAAAATGAGCTCGGTTCTTCCCTGCGGGATCTATCTCGCCCAGATGACCTGTAGGGATGGTACAGTCTATCACCTCTAGCATTATCCAGTGGTTGTCTTTGGCTGCTTGGATGCACGCTAGGACCAGCTACAGTTGCCCCCTGCCTTGATCTTCCCCTGTGGGGTTCTGTTTCGAGCACATCCATGGGGTCAACTTCGGGCTGGGTTCTAGCTCGGCTCCGTTCAGCGGGGTTTCTATGATTTGGTGGCATGACTGGCTCAGCTACATCCGACCCTCGCCTGGTGCCTCCCCCGCTAGGTTCGGTTCCAAGGGCTTCCTCGAGTCGGAATTCGGGCTGAGTCCGGGCGCGGCCCCTATCATCGTTTTTCCTGTTGATAGCTTGTTCGAAGAGTGAAGACCTTTGTTGCCTCCGGGATCCTCCGGATTGGGATTCACCCCATGATTCAGTGTTGCGGTTGGACTCTTCAGCGTCCCTTAAGCGTGTCATGAGTTGGTCCACCAAAGTTTCTTGTTGGGATGTGAAGCGGTTAGTTACTTCAGCCACAACCCTGTCCAGATCTGCCCTAGTGATTGGTTGTTCCGTTGCGGGACCAGTTGGATTTTCCTGATTTTCATCTGGTACTGCTGTTGAAGTGGGCTGATCTGTGATTGCTGGATCTGGAAGGCTGCTAGTTGCGATGTTCTTTCCTTTGTTAACATCCCTTCTCTGTTTGGAAGGCATGATTTCTAAGCAACGAGTGATGTCGTTAGGAAAAAGGTTGAGTGGGAGAAGATGAAGTTTGAGTTCAGTTCTCAGTGAAAGCACCAAAAATGTTTGCACAAAAAATGGACAAACACCTCCAAGTCGTATTATTTTAGTTGAGTATGTGTGATTTTCAATGATTTTAGATGAGTATGTAAATATGAGAAAAGTAAGGGCTGAAATGTAAAAGACACGCAGATTTATAGTGGTTCGGCCAGAATGTGCCTACGTCCACTTTATGTGTTATTATCTTTCTTCTTCCAGATTACAAGTACAATGCTTTGTATACAAGTGTATGAAAGTAGTTTGAAAGTTCCTTCCTTGCTTGAGCTCTCAAACTTGTCTGCCATTGTTGTACCCCTGCCCCTCTATTTATAGAGTGAGGTAGAGGGCAGGGGTCTTGGATGTATATAGCTGCTGGTGGGCCCGGGCTGAAGCAATCTGGCCTGGTAGCGTTCTGGTTCGGCGAAGCCTTGGTTCGGCCGTGTTGAGGTCTCTGAGATGGTTGATTCGGTAGTGAGCTTGGAGGTTGGTTCGGTTGTACGTGGTCCGGTCATGGTGGTCCGGTGATGAAGAGGTTGGTTCGGCATTGATGTGGAGATTGGTCCGGTTTGGTTGTGTGGTATTGGACCGGTGGTGATTGGTTCGGTACCAACCTCGTTCGGTAGTGGGATTGTGAGGGGGAGTCTGGTTGCCGGACTAGGTTGGGAATGCCGAATGAACCCATGCCGAATGAACCACCATGCTTGAATTGCCGAATGGATTTTATGCTAGCATTGAGCCTTGTGTCTGCCGAATGGATTGGAGGTTACGAACCCGGGTGTAACTGACGCTTCTCGGTCTCGAGATCTTCTGGGTGAAAATTCGCCCAACACAGGATATCAAATACAAAGCAAATCGTCTTCAAATTCTTTCTATGGAGGTTCGGATGGTGTTTTCGATGGCATCATCGTTGATAAGGATAGTACATATGTTGGTACAGTGGATCGGACTCAAGGTAGAGCTCATTCAGAGACTTGGCAAATTAGATAGAGAAGGAAACCTAAGTGGCTTGAGGGCTTTTGTTGGATTGAGCATCGAAGACATTGACTTCAATGACAAGGTAATATATGCACTAAATGTTGTCCATATTGAATTCAGTGATTATAGAGAAGTTATTGCATCAATTGATACTTCTAGTTGGTTATTTGCTATAGAGGAGGAGATTGAATCTTCGTAGAAAAATCATACTTAGGATTTGGTGCCTCTTTCCACCGACAAGAAAGCAATTGGATGTAAGTGGATCTATAGAGTGAAGGATGGCGGCAATGGTGATCTCAGAAACAAAGCAAGGTTAGTAGTAAAGGGGTATGTTCACAAGAAAGAGATTGAGTACCATGATATCTTTGCTATGATTTTAAGACATACATTCATTCATTTTATTTTGGCATTAGTTGCTCATTATGATATGGAACCTGAGCAACTAGGTGTAAAAAATGCACTCTTGCATGGTGATCTGGATGAGGAGATTTATTCGCGTTAACCGAAGGGGGTTCATTGATGATAACAGGCTATATTATGTTTGTAAACTTAATAAATCTCTATATGAACTGAAGCGGTCTCCTAGACTATGGTATAAGAGGTTTGATAAGTTTATGCTTTCACAGGGTTACTCCAGAAGCTTCAAAGACAAATGTGTTTATTCCAGGAGGTGTGATGGAGATTTGATATATGTTTTGTTATATGTCAATGACATGTTTATTGCATCTTGAAGTATGGTAAGAATTTTAGAATTGAAGGAGCTCGACAAGGAGTTTGATATGAAGGATCTGGGGAAAGCACAAAGAATTTTGGAAATGGAGATATTAAAACATAGGAAATAGAGAGAGTTGGGACCAACTAAGGTGCAGTAGATCGAGAAGGTCCTTGTTGGATTTGGTATGGAGAAATCTAAATGGGTGGCACTCTATTAGGCACTCATTTTAAGTGGTCGAAAGACTTATCTCCTTCATTGGATGAAGACAAGAGGTATATGGTTGATATAGCTTGTTATAATGTTGTTGGTAGTCTCATGTATGCTATAATGTGCACGATACTTGATTTGGCCTATGCAGTGGGTGTTATGAGTCGGTATATGTCTAACCCATGCAAAGAGCATTAGCAACCAGTGAAGTGGATACTCAGATATCTTTGTGGCATTTCTTTAGTTGGCTTGTTATATGGTGGAGTAGGTGGAAACATCTCTCTTAGAGGTTGTTATGATTCAGATTATGCTAAGGATAAAGATACATAGAAGTCAGTATCGGACTATGTTTTAACATTTGGCCTAGGCTCGATTTCGTGGAGATCAAAGTTGTAGTCTATAGAATCTTCGTCGACTACGGGAATGGGTTGATATCAATTGTGGAAGTACCAATGAGGGGTTGTATTTTCTTCATCTATTAGATGATCTTTCTATGGTTCAGTAGACAGCATGGATATTTTCAAACAGTTAGAGTGTGATTCATCTTGTAGAGAATCATGCTTATAGTTGTCGTACGAAGCATATTGATATCAGATGTTTCCTTCTTATGCTTGAGGAAGAACGAAGCAAGATCAAGTTGCTGAAGGTGAGTACTATAGATAATTCTTCAGATATGATGACAAAGTCATTTGCTAAGGACAAGTTTGAGTGTTGCTCAAACTTGATCAGTTTGATTTCAGTTGCTTGAGCACCATGGGGCGCTGATAAACCACCACTTTTGTTGATCGATGAATATATTTAAATCGAGGTGGAGTGTTAAATTTGGATGATTTAAATCTACTCCAAATTTAAAGGGGAAGATAATAATCGACTCATGTAATCAATCAAATGTGGGAAACGAATAGGAAAGATAATCGGTTAATATCAGATAATACATTAATTAATTTGAGGAATCAATCAAATAAGGATATATGTTGAAACAAACAACAATAGGCTAAATTTATTTTGAAATCAAATCAAATAAATCTGGAAAGATTTCATCCCTATCTCCATGCAGTCTTTATCCCTACATCTATATAAATGAAGACATTTGTTCATCTTTTCTTCATAAAAACCAATAAGAGTGTTCTCCACCAATATATCCTCAAAAGATCCCTATTTTTATATCCTTTTTAGGGTGAGTGAAATTTATTGAGTGATTTATACTCTACACATGTTGTACTCTCTCTCGAAATGAAGAAATAATAAAGGGTAGTTGGGTCTCCATGAACCTAGGATACAAATCTGAACCACATTAAATCTCCTATGTTTTTTTTTCTGCTATTTGTTTTTGCGTGATATCATAGTTGATTTTGAGTTTGCATTGGTATTCGAATAAGCAATACTAAATCTTGATTAAATCACTTCCACTCATCAATTTTTCACAATAGAAGGATCATAGCAAATATTGTTACCAAGCAACAAATAAAAGTTAATTAATTGTGTTAATTTAGAATAATTTGAATTCATAGTAATTTGAGAACTAAGCATTAATTCAATTTAAGGATAGAATCAACGGGTTTTGCACAGAAGGTCCCTATTTTTGATGTTGTTATAACAAAAGCCCATGTGGTAATGAGTATGTAAATTAGGTCCCTGTTTTTTCTAAATCAGAAAGCGCAAACTAGCTTGCACTTTCCTTATAGAAGGTGCAAGTTAACTTGCACTTTTAAAATTCAAAATTTTCATAAATATTCAAAATCAAAAAGTGCACACTAGATTGCGCTTTCCTGATACATTTCAAAAATTTCCAAAAAAAATCTAAATTAGGAAGCGCAAACTGGCTTGCGTTTTCGTGATAAATTTCAAAAAATTGCAAAGCTTTCTTTTCTATCAAAAAAGAATACGACACCTTGCGTTTTCTATTTTCAAAAATAAGGACTAAATTTGTTAAATTTTGGTCATGCAAAATCACAAATAGAGGGAAATAAATATGCAAAGAAAGAAAGAGAAGATTTTGTTTCCTCTAATTAAAAGGCATATTTGAGTATGTTTATTTCGCTCTCTAATTGGCTAATCAAATTATTTTTTGTCGTCTAATGTTAACTTGTAATTTTATATAGATAGAGACTATAAGAGAGGGTAAAAGTGTGGTGGAAAATCTACTTGTTAATTTTCTCTTCTTCATTTGTTCTTTTTCTCTAACAATTTCAGCGATATAGATATTTGCTCCCTTTCTCAATTTGGTTATTGTTTCAATAGTATTTTGTTTACTTTAGCTTTGTTCTATTAATTGTAAACAAAATTTTGTTGAATCAATAAAGTGGGTGGTTGGGTGAAATATTTTGTGTTATTGCGTTTTGATTTCAATTCCGGCTTGTTTTCAATCCAAATTATCTCTTTGTGATTTAGGTGACAAAGATCCGTTGATAAAAGTTTCTGCAAAGCGCTACTATTTTCATAACAAAATTTACATATTCATATCTACAAGGACTTTTCTTATAACAACATAAAAAACAGGGACCTATAACTCTTTTCTTGTAGAATCAATTACATATTAAGTCTCTTTAATGCTGCAACTATAAAATTAACATGTAGCAATTAAGCCTTTTTATTTATTCCTTTTTATTAAAAATGTTTCAAAAGCATAACAATCCTAGAAACTTCTATTGTTCTATAAATTCTGTTACATGTAAAGTTAGACTATTTCTTCATTCTCACATTTTTTACATATTCCATTTGCATGTTTAATGCAAATTATTATAATTTAATTTTTTTTTACTTCATAATAGATATATTTTCTCACTTTTATTATTATAAATACATTTATTTCATGGCAAGTGCATAAATTCTATTATATATAAAAATTTCAGTTTTCGAACATTTATATTCTTTTTTCTCATAATATATAAATCCTAATTTTCAAGCATATTTGTTTCATATATTTCCCCTTGCAGAATTCTTATTTTCTTCATCCCTCACTTCTTGCATTCTTATTCAACCCAACTGAGCTCTCTTCTCATTCTTAGCACATTCAGTACGAGAAAAAAGAAAATAAAATCTTATTCCTCGCACTCATCTTCACTTCATTTTTCCTCCTCTCAAAATTTTGTTGCTTATCCATCTCTGGTTTCACATAAAAATCAATTTAAATCGAAGACAAACTAGAAATTCTTTCCAAATAATTTACTTAAGTATCTCATAAATTTTTTAACATGATTATAATTGGATTGAATTCATCAATAGTTCTTCTTATTTTATATTAACCTTAATTATTCTATTTTATCCTATTATATAGTGGTTGTACTTCTATAACTGATGCAATAACTGATTACCAAAGAGGAAATAACTGATGCAATCTTTAAAATGAAGAAAGATAGCTCTCCTGGCCCAGATGGTTTCACTGCTCATTTCTTTCAAAAATGTTGGAGCATCATTAACATAGATTTTTGTAATGCCATTCTTCACTTTTTTAAAACCAATATACTCCGTAATGGCATTAATCATACTAAGCTTGCATTAATACCTAAAACTGACCTACCACAAAGTGTCACTGAGTATAGACCCATTGCTTGTTGCAATGTCATTTATAAATGCATTGCTAAAATCATTTCAAATCGTATGAAAATTTGCTTGAATGACTTAATTTCTTCTAATCAAAATGGCTTTATTCTTGGTAGATCTATTACTGACAACATTTTGCTATCTCAAGAATTGATAAGAGGCTACAATAGGAAAAATATTTCTCCTAGATGTTTTCTCAAACTTGATATACAAAAAGCTTTTGACACGATTAGATGGGAGGCTATTATATCCATTATGTCTAGATTGAATTTCCCCCTCCCTTTTCTAGCCTGGATACATACTTGCATTTCCACTGTCAAGATAACTTTATCTATAAATGGTGAATGCTTTGGTTATTTCAAAACTGGAAAAGGTATTAGGCAAGGGGATCCCATCTCCTCCACTATTTTTGTCATTGTAATGGAAGTGCTAACTCAGCTATTGTGCAAGGAAAAATATTAACAATAATATTGATTACCATCCTAAATGCAAAGTTCATAACATATCATCCTTAATGTTTGCTGACGACCTTCTCCTTTTCACTAAGCCTAATATCAAATCTATTGCTAATACTTTTGCTACATTGGATATTTTCAAAGCTATGACTAGTTTACAAATTAATAAAAGCAAATCTCATATAAGCATAGCTGGAGTGACTGAAACTGTGATCACTAACATTCTTCAACTTTCTGGTCTCCAAATCATGGATATAAATGCTACCTACTTAGGTGTTCCTTTATGTAAATCTAGAATAAGCACTACACAATGTCTCCCTATGTTCGAAAAAATAACCCAAAAACTTAATTTTATGAACACTTCTAACATATCTCAAGTTGGTAGGCTAATGATCATCAAAAGCATTGCCACAGCCATGTGCACATATTATTTTCGTTTATTTATCATACCTACTAAACTTATTAACATGCTTAATCGTGCTTTTAATCACTTTATTTGGCATGGGAACATTTACTCAAACAAACTTATACCTATTGCTTATAAAAAGATTATTACACCTTATAATATGGGTGGTCTTGGCGTTATCAATCTCAAAATATGGAATATTGCTTCTAACTCTAATCATGTCAATAAACTTCTAACTGATAAGAATGGTCTTTGGGCTGTCTGGAATAGGCACTATAATCTCAAAAATAACAACTTCTGGACTGTGACTCCTGATAACAATGCTAGTTATCACTGGAAAAAAATGTTAAAGCATAGGCAGCAATTTTTACCTATGGTTCAATGTGATAAAAACAATGCCTTCTGGTTCTCTCCTTGGTGCTCATCAGGTTTGATTCTATCTACTCTTATTGACTACAATCTTATCTCTAACTCTGGTATCCCTCTCCATGCAACTGCTAATGATTATTTCTCTGATGATGGTATTCATCTGCCTCATGTTTCCTCGACCTCTCTGATTTCTGTTTGGAAACTCATCAGAGATAACTTCTCTAAACACAATTTAGAAGGTCTGGCATGGTGTGATAAATCCCACAGCATCGCTAATGTTTACAATTCGATCATATGCAGCACTTCCAATTCTAACTTTGCCTGGCACTCAAGAATTTGGCAATCGGGATCTAAACCAAAGCATAACTTACTTCTCTGGAAATGCCTAAATAATGCTCTGCATACTCAAGACAACCTTGTGAAGAGGAATTTCATCGATCACTCTAAATGCATTCTTTGTAACCGTGTCCTGAGAACGTTGGCCATCTTCTTTTCAACTGTCTCTTCTCCTTTCAACTTTGGCGTCGTACTCTATTACACTTAAATGAACATCCTCCTGTTCGTGACTTCAAAATTGAATGGATTCGTATCTTCAAAGCTACTCGATGGAAATCGCATTCTTCCATTTTCCTTCTCAAATACCTCAAGTTAACAGTGGCTGCCATATGGGAAGAGAGAAATAATAGAAGATTTGCCAATAAACGCTCTTCCCTAACTGCTGTGCTGTGCAAAATTATTGGATGATGCCTTTTGTCCTGTATTCATGCAGTTTGATTGCGTTTGCGCCTTTGTTTTTTTTCCTTTTGTTTAAGCTTCTCTAAGCTTTGTATCCTTTTTCTTTTTTATTGTAATAAAAGTGGACTGTCCACTCAAAAAACAGGCTGGCTTTGCTAAAAAATAAATAAAAAAAATAAATGGTACCAAAAGACTTTGACATACTAGATTAACAAGCTTTGTCTAAAGGTTGGAGATTTATTTTATTATATATCTTTTCTTTTAATCCGAGGTTAAATTTGTTGTTTTTTTTCCAAAATTTATGATTTCAAATCTTTTATTCGAATTTTCTGTTCCAAATTTATGTTTTCCTCTTATTTTTATTTGGATTAGCATGGTTACAAACTTGATTGTCTTCAATTATATTTCAAGAGTTTATTAGATGTATTCATTCATAAGAAACATAGAAGCTTTTGATGTTCTATAAAAAAATTTTTGGTAAAGTTCAACTATTTCTTATTTAAAATGTTTATTAAATTCTGATTTCAAAATTTTTATTTTTATTAATAGGATTATGAATTTGGGTTCCTTTATTTAATCAGCAGGGAGTTATTAGTTTGTTATATAGGAAAAGCAAAAAAATCTTAAGATTTTCTCTGTAACCAAATATAGGTAAGTTAACCTTTATTTCATTCTCAATATAAGTATATAAGAAAATCAGTTGAAGAATTGGTAAAACTCAGCTTGAATTCTTATTAATCACTAACATTCTTATTTATAATACATACCCAAGACTCTATCTTACAGTAACTCTAGAATTGCTGAAACAGCAGGAAATCTTCCGAAGATATATCCCCTATTACATACCACTCATAACATCTAATCATACATTGCAGAAACAGCAGGAAATCTTCCAAAGATATATCCCTTATTGAAGACTACTCATAACATCTAATCATAGACCTATATTCGGCTTTCGTGGAAGACCGAGGTACTGTATGTTGTTTCTTTGCCTTCCAAGAAATAGGAGATTGACCAAAAAACACAATCCAACCTGTCAACGAGTGACGAGTATGAGGACAAGCCTCCCAATCCGAATCACATCAACCTTCCAAGGTCAACTCACTGTCAGCACGGAGCCAAATACCCTGACCCGGAGTCCCTTTCAAATAATGCAAAACCTGGAGAGCCACTTCCCAATGTTCAATTCGAGGTGCTTGCATAAATTGAGACAAAATATGAATTGAATAAGCCTGGTCTAATCGAGTAACCGCAAGATAAATCAAACGACCCACAAGTCGTCGGTATGATTCAGGATCCGCTAGAAACTCTCCAGTTGCAAGACCTAGCTTATGATTTTGTTCTATAGGGAACCCAATCGGTTTTGCCCCCAACAAACCTGCTTTAGAAATAATATCCAAAGTATATTTGCGCTGATATAAAAACAAGCCTGATGAACTACGGGCAACCTCAATCCCCAAAAAATATTTTAGATTTCCAAGATCTTTCATTTTAAAATAGGCACTAAGATAAGCTTTGAATATGGTAAGCGCAGCGGAATCATTTCCAGAAATAATAAGATCATCAACATAAACTAAGACATTAATCTGAACACCGCCTTTACTAAATGTAAAAGGAGAATAATCTGAGTAAGATTGAAGAAAGCCATACCCTTTCAAAGCCGACACCAATTTTGCAAACCAACATCTTGGAGCTTGCTTCAAGCCATACAATGACTTAAGCAACCGACATATCAAAGTTGGATTCGATCTCTCAAACCCGAGAGGTAATTTCATGTATACCTCCTCATCAAGGTCACCATGTAGGAACGCATTATGAACATTCATTTGATGTAGTTCCCAATTGTTGGATGTCATTATGGCTAGAAAAGCACGAACTGTAGTCATCTTGGCAACAGGAGCAAAAGTTCATTGTAGTCAATTCCTTCTTGTTGGTGATTACCCAACACTACTAATCTGGATTTGAGGCGCTCAACATCTCCATTTGACAAATGTTTGGTCTTGTACATCCATTGACTACCAAGAGCACGTTTCCCTGGAGGAAGATGCTCTATGGTCCATGTGCCATTGTCTTCTAGAGCCCGTATCTCGTCCTTCATGGAACGACGCCACTCATCGGATTTCATGGCTTCTTTAAATGATTTAGGGTCCTTACCCTTAATTATAGCTGCTGGAAATCTCCGATAATTTACAGAAAAATTGTCACAATTTATATAATGTGTTAGAGGATAAGGAATACCTGAGGAGTGATTGGAAGGAGAAGAGTCAGAAGACGGACCATTAGCAAAAATCGTTTGTGTCACAAAATCTCGATATAGAACATTTGTGAAATTTTTCCGATAACCACGGCCCATTTCCTGTGGACTAGTAGGCTGATCCGAAGTAGAACCATGCGTAGACCCAGCAGACCCATCTAAAGGCTGATCATCATTATGCATAGTGGACATTGGTTCTGGAACAATGGCCTATGCGTCAATTTGAACTTCGTGCATGTGATTTTGAGCATTATACCCAGTATCATTAATCAAAAAATCAACATCCTCATCTTCATAAATTATTTCAGCAAAATCTTGATGAATATCATGATCATTATTCTCACTAGATATTATATTAACATCTTCCGAACACCCAAATGGGAACACCTTCTCTACAAATTTCACATCTCTAGACACGAAAAATTCCTTTGTATTAAGATCAAATAATTTTCACCCCTTCTTACCGAAAGGGTAACCCAAAAAAATACACTTTTGACTCCGACTTGCAAATTTATCTCCTTTAGTCTTTTGATTATGAGCAAAGCACAAGCATCCAAAGGTTCGAATAGCACCAAAAGAGGGTGTTTTACTGAAAAGTATCTCAAAAGGTGTTTTATTTTATAGCATGGAAGAGGGTGTATGATTAATTAAATGAGCGACAGCAAGAACCATGGTTTTAAATCTCCTATATATCGCCCGAGATCTCCTCCGAGATCTTCTTTTCACACTTAAATGATACGAGACATCAAATCTCCTCCATATCTCCCTTGACACTCATCTCGCCTGAGATATTCAAATCTCACTCGATATATGGATCAAAATCTTAATCCGAGATCTCACCCAAAATTACACATTTTTCTTATTTTCCATAATATTTTTAATTTTCATATTGTTTCAAAAGAAACTACTCGATCCAATTATAATTTACCAACTTCTTGAACATATTCTTTACTTTTTCTCTTAATGAGTTATAGAGAAAGGTTTCACTTCTTTATTATGTTCAAATAAAAGGATATTATTCAATCATTACCAAATCAAGCTACAACTCTTCTAAAAATATTCATTTTTCCATGTAAATCAAGTATGTTACCATTTATTTTTACTAAGAAAGTTATAACTGTTAAATAAAATTTTGACATATCAATTTTAGACATATAACTACATCCGAGATATACCCGAGATGCATTATAAGGCACGAGATGTCAAATCCGAGATGTACACCGATATGTACTCATGTCGTCCGAGATCTCCCCCAATACAAGATAATCTGTGTAAAACTTCTGAGACGAAACGTGACCGAAATCCGATATTTGAAACCTTGGCAAGAACACATTCACCCCAAAAATAAATAGGCAAGTTTGCTTCAAAGCGTAATGCCCTACCCACATTCATAATATGTTTATGTTTCCTTTCAACTCTCCCATTTTGTTGTGGAGTACCCACACACGAAATTTGAAACAAAATTCCAGTTGCATTAAAATAATCAATCAAACAATTAAACTCGGTTCCATTATCACTTTGAACAACCTTAATTGTTTGAGAAAATTGCCAATCAACCATAGCAACAAAGGACATAAACATTTGAAACACCTCTAATTTTTCAACCAATAAATAAATCCAAACTGCTCTCAAAAAATCATCAACTATTGTCAAAAAATAATGGGCCCCACACGACGAAACATGTCGATATGGACCCCACAAATCAAAATGTATTTTCTCAATAATTCTAGAAGCTTTATTGTCACTTAAAGGAAACTTGTCTCTAGGATGTTTAGCATGCATGCATACTTCACACCCTTTATCTAAACTATCTTCATTATTTTTGACGTGAGGAATTAAATTAACTACTTTTTCGGAAGGATGCCTGAGCCGACGATGCCACAACTTCAAATTTGATGTTGCTTCAATTGTTGACACAAATTCCGGTTTGCTAAAATAGTACAGTCCATCTCTCCTAACTCCCGTTCCAATCTGCTCCTTCGTTTGGTCCTGTATAGCACAAATATGAGAATCAAATTGGACAATAGTTCGTAAATTATCATTGAGTTGAGAAACAGAAATTAAATTGCAACTTAAATTTGGAACATAATGTACTCCAATGAGAGTAATTTTGTCTGACACACATACGGATCCCACCAAAGTAGCAATCACTTTTTTCACCATTCGGCAAACCAACAGAACACTCAAGATTTTGTGTGTCAAATAACCATGAACACTGTAACCTGATGGGTTGATCCGGTATCGATAATCCACGAAGTATTATCAAACTTACCATTTAATCGATTTTCAGGAATTTTACTATTACCAATCACGCCTGAAATAGTTTTCCACTGCTCACTTGTGAACAATTGATCTACACCACCAGCCATGGCAAATTATTCTTGAAAAAAAATCATTCTTTGGCTCTGATACCATGAAGAATTGGTGAAACTCAGCTTTAATTCTTCTTAATCACCAACATCCCTATTTATAATACATACCCAAGACTCTATCTTATGGTAACTCTAGAATTGCTAAAACAGCAGGAAATCTTCCGAAGATATATCTCCTATTACATACCACTCATAATATCTAATCGTACATTGCGGAAACAACAGGAAATCTTCCGAAGATATATCCTCTATTACATACCACTCATAACATCTAATCATATACTCTAAATATATCATAATATCTTAATCATATATTCTAAATATATCATAATATCTAATCATATATTCTAAATATATCTTAATACAAGTTGGAATGAAAATGTTATATGTGAAGTAAAATAATATTTAAATGATAAATTTCACACTATATTATGAAAAGAAGTATAAATGTAATTAACACTCTTGTTTTACCTTCGATAGACAATTTAATTTTTTCGTTAAAAGTATAGTTTTAAATAAGTGTTTTGAAAACTTATTTACTTCAAAGGTTTTATGTTGTCATAGTCAATCTGCATTCGTTTTCTGTAAATTCTGACATTATCCTTCTTAATCAATCTAGACTTTTAATATTTTTATATTATGTAATTTAATAGACAACGAAATGTACATATGCAATACAAAACCATAGTTATCATAAAGTTTTGGTGATTTTACCAAAAATGATTTACTATGAATTTTGGGTAGTTTGACGGTTTTTTTAATAATAACTAAAAATTAGAGATATAGATATCCATGGTGATATATGTTCTAGTGTTACTATGAATCATAACAAACATTGTCACTATGATTAGAAGTAATTAACTGCTTTCAATTTTTATCACTTTAAGTCCAAAATAATCTTAGAATTAAACTACGATTAAATTTAAGGATGAAATCAATTACATATTAAGTCTAATTAATGTTAATCAATTATAAAATTAACTTGTATTTACTTATTATTTTTATTTCTATTTCAGCAACATTTCAAATGCATAACAACCCTAGAAGCTTCTATTGTTGTATGAATTCTTTTATAGATGAAGTTTAACTATTCTTCTTTCTCGCATTTTGTATCAAATTCCATTTCCATATTTTTGCCTTTATTAGTAGGACTATGAGTTTTGATACCTTCATTTATTTTTCATGGGGTTATTGGTTTGTTAATACATAGATACAATAACACCTTAAATTTTTCTATATAATCAAACATAGGTGAAGTTCATCTTTATTTCACTCTTGAACACAAGTATATAAGAAAATCAAGTTAAAAGAAAAATATTACATTTAAAGTAGAATAACATTCAAATAATAAATTTCATGTCATATTCATGGGAAAAGTATAAATGTATAAACAATATTTTTTCTCCTCCCGGTGATAATTTTAAATTTTTATTAATAATTTAATTTTAGATACGTGTTTTTGAAAACTTAGTTATTTCTGAATACTTTATATAGCCTAGTTAACCTGAACTTTTTTCTAAATTTTGACATTGTCCTTCTTAATCAATATAAGCTTCTTACATTTTTTATTATGTTATTTAATGGACTGTGAAATGTCTATAGGAAACACAAATTCATGGTTATCATAAAAAAATTTGTGATCTTATGCAATAATAATGTAACTATATATATGATTTTTTATGAAATTTATTTTATGTTACACTGTTTTGAATTTATTATAGTTTTAAAATTTTTATAGAAAACTTCAAATTAGGGACACTATTATTCATAATGGTTCCAAGTGAACTAATTTGAACTAAGATGGATCATATCAAATATAATTACCATGTAATACATAAGAAGAATTAATTGCTTTCGATTTTGATCAATTTGAATTCAAGCTATAAATATTCATTCAATTTAGCAAGAGAATTAACTACATATTAATTCTATTTAATGCCACTTAATTTAATTCCTTTTATCAACAGCATTTCAGATGCATAACTCTATGAGGGAACATGTAACATAAAGTGTTATGAAATTTAACAAATGTTACGTTGATATAAAAAAATATGTGTATAAAAGAGAAAGAGTAGCATGAAAACTCATTCTTTATTCATAACAAATAGTTTCTTTTTCGTTAAAAAGGTCATTAAAACTAGATTGATTAAGAGAAATATAGTTATAGATAATTTTCCTTAAAAAGTACCTTCGACATACTTGTTTATGCTTGAAAAGAAATATTGCATATTTAATATATTTTAAAACACAATTATAATTTTTGTCTTACATGCAAAACAATTTCATTAAGTTACAAGTAGAGTACTGCATTCTATTGGATGTATAAATAATTGTTTATAAACATTCATAATGATATATAATTGCATGATACTTTAATAATTTGTTATGTTAAATGTGCTTTCTTATGTCATTTGATCTTATAATTCCCTTCGCTGTTGTGTCTTCTATTTATTTTACGTGCATGCATAAGTATTTTTTTCATTATGATATATTATTTTTCTTTGAATTATTCTAAAATTTGTATTAATTGATTATTATTGTGGTATGCTTATTGAAGTAAAGGCAAAAAATGGTTGTTCTAAAAATTGGACAATGATGTCCTTGAGTGTTAGCTTATCTTCTCATGTCAGTAGAGATAATGGAGAGGTGTAAGGATCGGTTTTCATGTACAACTTGAAATCAATATGTTAATTACGTAAAGTGTAGGGATTTTATGGGCATTCACTTAAGAGTTGATGAAACTGTTCGGTTTAGGTAAGTATTCAAGAAAAGATAGCACACACTATGTTTATGGTTTATATATTTTCTCATGTTATATTACACTCTACATACTAAAAATATAACTTTTCAAGCAACCAAGATAATTTTCTAATTCACTTGTTATCAAATAGCGTGAAATAGTATACTAATGCGAATGTTAGAATATTGTTTATTTGTACCAAATTTGAGACAATATTTACCTTTTAGTACGATTTCATTATGCCATATTTGGAATGCTATTAACACATCGAACATGTACATATTAGAATTTTTAGTCTTTATAAGATGAACCCATGTTGAAGTTATGCACAACTTATCTTAATAGGTTAGCTCACTGATGTAATGCTTACCAAAAAATGAACAATTGGTAGTTAAAGTTAGTGTTTTTTGGTTTAAGTCCACTACTCTTTAAAAAGTGTTGCTATGCTTTGTATGCTTTGTAATCGCTTAAGCAAATTTATTAGTGTTAAAATAGTAATCTAAATAAATTTAGTTCAATAATATAAGATCTGACTTTTGTGTAACGAAAAATTATAAAAATGTGTTACTAAATAAATTATGCGGTGAGCTCCATGTGTGTAGCATAAATTAGCACTAGTTATTAGGAAAAGTGAAAGGCTATTAAATTTGTATTACGAGAATAGATTGAAACCATGAATTAAAGCTCCTAATTGTGAAGGGAAAGTGCAAAATAAATTTAAAATCATGTAGCACACCGAGTAACCTCCCTGTTAGCAGATCCATTTGTTGAACCATTGTTATCCTCTATTGTTTGCGCAAAAAATGGGCAAACACCTCCAAGTCGTGTGATTTAGTTGATTTTATGTGATTCTTAATGATTCAGATGAGTTGTGTAAATATGAAAAAAGCAGGGGCTGAAATGTAAAAGACACACAGATTTATAGTGGTTCGGCCAGAACGTGCCTACGTCCACTTTATATGTTATTATCTTCTTTGTTTCAGATTACAAGTACAATGCTTTGTGTACAAGTATATGAAAGTAGTTTGAAAGTTCCTTTCTTGCTTGAGCTCTCAAACTTGTCTGCCATTGTTGTACCCCTGCCCCTCTATTTATAGAGTGAGGTAGGGGGCAGGGGTCTTGGATGTATATAGCTGCTGGTGGGCCCGGGCTGAAGCAATCTGGCCTGGTAGCGTTTTGGTTCGGCGAGGCTTCATTCGGTGGTGAGGTATGGACCGGTGGTAGGTGTGGTCCGGTGGTGAGTGTGGTTTGGTGTTAGATGGTGTGGGCTTTGGACCGGCAATGGCCTCGTCCGGTAGTAGTGGGGAGTGTTTGGATCGGTGGACCGGTAATGACTGGTCCGGTACTGATGGAAATAGGTTTGGTTCGGTACTACTGTGGAGTGGCTCTGGCCCGGTGGTTGCTTGGACTTTGGTGTTATGGTTGGACCGGATGGGTGGCTGACCGAATGGTCTTTGGTTCGGCATGAATTGGAGACGCCGAATGAACTTGTATATTGAGAATGCCAGATGGACTTCTATGCTTATATCGAGCCTTGTGTTTGTCGAACGAGGTGGAGGTTGCGAGCCCGGGTGAAACTGTGACTTCTCGGTCTCGAGATCTTTTGGGTGAGAATTCGCCCAACATTTGCCCCCCAAAGTTGGGCACGTGCTTGCATGTGTCGCGCTTTGTTTCCCTGTGGTGGAAAGGCTTGTTTTGTAATGCCATGGGCTGGATGTTCATATCTTGTTGATGTCCTGCGAAGGAATTTATAGCTTTAGTGTGATTTCAAATAACGACCGTTCGGGATCGAAATATTCGATATGAAGTGAATCGTGCCGTTCGATGCGAGAGAGTGTGCCCCGAGGGGGTTTAGCATTATCGATGCCAGGTTCACGTTAGAGTGGATCCCTGGATCGTTCGTCAAGGTGGTTTATCGCCAGCTCGGAGCATGCCTAGGGATCGTTCGCGACCCCGTACATGTGTAAGTAGCTTAGCCATTTCATAATTATCAGAATCAAATTCCCATTTAACCGATGAGCTTAAAAAAGGATGTCAAAGTGCAAATTCTCACGACGATAGGGTTAATAGCCGTTCAGAGCATGCCTATGGACCGTTCGTGGTCGCGTACACGTGTAAATGATTAACCCATGTTGGTGAGAGATTTACGACCCATTCATTGTTATCATATTCTCTACTTTATTAGTAGGTCCTAGAGTTCGGTACTTATCTGAGTGAGGTGCTTTGCATGCCCCCTGCTTCTGGTCTTTACTGGCTGAGATGGTTTCATTCGGCTTTGAGCTGGTAGAGATAGCTTCATTCGGTCTTAGTTGGTCCGGTCTGTCGAATGGGTTGGTCCGGTAGTGTTGCGCTCATCTATATATAAGGGCTACACCCTCTTGGTTTTTCCTTACCGAATCAACGAAAGCCGAACCAATTCTTAGCCGAACCAACTTATCTACCGAACCAAGCTTATACCGAATCAGGTATATATCTTTTGCCGAATGGCCTTTATCGCCGAATGAACTTGACTGCCGAATACACACGAAAGTCTTTGTTTGCCGAATGTGCTTTAGGCCTTAGTGCCGAATGACACGTATACCGGATGAACTCTTAGTGCCGAATGGACTTATTATCTCCCTGCCGAATGAACTTACTTGCACTGCCGAATGAACTTGATATTTTAGTGGAATTCCGGACTTATGCATTCTTTTTTGCTTACATCTCTGTATTCTTTGTTCTAACAACCTATCTTTTCACTTTTGTGTATACAGATAAATGTCTCGCAAGGCGGAAACACGATCAGACAGACGGAAACCCAAGGATGGAGGAGTGTCTTCTTCCGTGCCCCCAGCCCAACCAGGGCCGGTGCAACATGGGCCTGCTCCGAGGTCGTTAGTGGACGGGTACGGTCCTCAGGAACTTCTGGTCTCCCCTCCCGATTGCTTTCCTAGCTCCCTAAAGGAGGAGCAACTTGATGTTATATCCCGTTCCTTCGGGATAGACAGGGCTCGCATGCTGTTGCCGGGAGATGGAGTGATGCCGTATAATCCCCCCGAAGGCTACTTTGCTTACAGCAGATATCATTGCATGTGTGGTGCTATCCCTCCTATCAATGCCTGGATAGTTAGCTTTACCACATATTTGAAGGTGGCTCCATTCCAGCTTCAGCCTAACTCTTATGCCATTCTGGTGAGCCTTTTCGTCATCTTCCAGAGGAGGTACGGGCGCCCTCCTTCTAACCGGGAAATTCGATATTTGTATAACCTGAGAGGCTACAAGAAGGGGTCTCCGTATATTAGTCTAGAAGCGGCCGTGCCCTTCAAACCGATCTTGGACTTATATTCAAAGTTTACCATGTTCAAGAAGGAATGGTTTTTTATCAAGGACGATTCTGTTTCTTTCCGCCTTTTCACTTCCAGCTGTAAGATGAATTTCATTTATATTTTCCATGTTCTCACTGTAGTGCTTCTTCTGACACGCTTCTATTTCTTGCTAGCGACAGGTGGCATTGCAGTCATGGAAGATGATTCTTTGGCGTGGATGGCTGCTGAAATAAAGGCCATTCCCGCACGGGATAGGTCGGCTTCGTTCCTGATCAGGAACGCTACCCTCCTGGAGTGCAATTTGATCCAGCCGCACCAGTCCGTGGTTAAGCAGAGGGACACGGCTGAGGAGAAGGCTGCTAAAGCTAACGAGGGGGCCATGGTGAAGAGTGGCAAGAGGAAGCCCTTTGCACAACATCCCGTCGCGGGAGGCAAGAAGCTTAAGGAGTCTGAGGGCCCCTCTCCTAGTACTTGCCCGATCATTCCGGAGGAGGAAGGTGTGGAAGAGGGCGAAGGAGGCGATATGGAAGGAGAGTCGGAGGGCGGAGGAGATGGAGATGGTCAGGGTGGCAGTGGTGCTGGTGCCTTAACTTCTGGGCAAGACTCTGAACTGGATGAGGCCCTCCGCCAGGCCTTCGGGGAATCGGAGGGGGAATCGAGAGTGGAGAAGGCGAAGGAGACTGGCAAGGTCAAGGCTGGTGCCGATCTATCCCCCAGGGGTTCCTCAGCCAGGGTGACTTCGGCGGTGCAAGGTGAACTTTTGTCCTCTGTCGATTCCATTTTCGATAAGGACTTAGAAATATTTTATGGTTCACTTCCGTCTTGGAATGAGATTCAGGACTTATTGCAGTATCCCACTCCTCCCCAAGGTTTGTATAATAGATGTGCCTTCTCACTTTTTTTTTTCTTCCTCTTTTTTTTTTACTTAACATGTTTCTTGAATTGTGGACCATTATATGTTCGTAACACTTGTTCTTTATTCCAGGGGCAGGCCAGGTGGTTAAAACGTCAGACGTTCGACACCGCCTCGAACAATTCAAGTTGATGAGAGCTTCTGCGAAGCCTCCCACTGGTCGTACTGGGGACGTGGTCAAATACCGTCCTCTTCTTGGGGTCATTGAAGAGAGCATTCAGAAAAAGAAGAGGAGTCATTCTTTATTTGAGCCTTCCCCTGGTCCGCAGCTTCCTGTTCAGCCTCCTCGTGATGCCACGGAGGAGAGCACGGAGTTTATCCCCCCTCCACCTCCTTCCAAGAATCCCACTGTTATCCGTATAAGGCGTCCTGACGTGCCTCGTGACCCCTTTGCCGGTCATCCTGATTTAGATCCAAGCTCTCGGGATATTTCATTTGATGAGGCCACGGGTGAGCACCTCCTTCCCCGCAACCCCATGGTACGAGTGTTAGACGAGGCTAAGTCCCTAGATCTTGATCTGCTTACCACTCGGGTAGTTACCATGGGAGACAAGGCCAAAGCTAATATCGATCGGGTGACTGAAGAGACCAAGAAGTTAATGAAGTATCATGCTCAGTTGGTCAAGGCTGGGGAGGAGATTGGGAGTGCTAATATTCGGTTGCGGCTGAAGGTTGCCGATCAGGCCGAACAGCTTGCCGGTCAAGCCGTTCAGATTTCTCAGCACGAGGAAGCCTCCAGGCGGCTGAAAGAGACCATGGAAAAGGCTAGTAGGGCAGAATTACGGAAGATGGAGGCCGCCTGTAAGGAGCGGATCGACATGGCCATTTGCGACAGTGGATGAGGTTCGGAATGCGGATCTCGAGCAGGTAGAGGAGTTGTCTGGAAGGCTTGAGGCCGCGGAGATGGCTCAAGTCAAGTTAAAGGAGGAGATGGAGGAGATGAGGAGGTCTCTCCAGGCTGACTGCTTGAGATACCGATCAGAGAGGGATGTCGCTGTCGCCAAGTTGCAGGCTTCCGAGGCCCGGGTGAAGGAGTTTGAGGAGAATGAGGGGATGATGGACGAGATGCTGCAGGACATGTATTTCCGCGCTTGGAAGAAGGGCAGCTTGTCTTGGATGGATGACTATCCCCGGGTCATGGCCAAGATATATCTTCGGGCTTTAGAGGAGGCCAGGGTCAATGCGGGTAAGGAAGGTAGAGTGGCTTTTAGTCTGGATGTGGTCACTGCTCAGTTCTCGAAAGAGGAGCAAGCGGCGGTGAAGGAGGGGATGCGGTTGCTTGCTGCGGAGGAAGCGGGTGTGCAACTGGAGGATGAGGATCAAGCGGCGGACGCTGGTGAGTTATTCTTCTCTTTTCCTTTTCTTTCTGGGTTTCCATAACTTGATCGTTTATCATTTGTTTAATGGATTCCTCTTCTGAATTGGACAGGTGGAACTTCCGATCAACATGCTGGGGGCTCCGGCCCTGCGGCCAAGTAGGTTGAGAAGTTGGTGATGGAGTGTGGACGCAGCTGGTTACTTGTCCGGATTCGGCCGCTTTTTTATTTCTTTTTATCGTTGTTTACGTTAGTCCAAAACATTGATGTGAATGTAATAATATTATTTGCAGAGAAAAATTTTGTGTGATTTTATAATATAAGCTGATTTTGTTATGTGTAAATGTTGTTGTCAATTTGATGTGCTGCGTGAGAAGTATAACTATGTATATGCCTGTGATTTTAGTTGTGTTTGATGTTAAGCCTTTACTTGAAATATAATTTCATGTTTTGCAATGTTAGTGCGACGTATGAATAAGCTATAGTTATGTATTTATGTACAAGAGAAGAGAGTACCGCCCTTCATGTTTTATTTGCAGGTGGTAGCTTTGAGCGTCTTGTGTAACTGATCATGGATATATCTGAGTACCTTGCCACCCAGTACGCAGGCTTAGATTCTCATGAGTGAATGCTCCCCATTTGGTTTCCTGTACTTTGGAGTTTGTTATACAGGATAGGAGAAAAGTATTTAAATGAAATGGAAATATAGAAAAAGTAAAACTTCCAGTCACGGAAGGCCGTCGATGTGCTTAAGTTCGTGGCAAACGGGTTTTGTAGTCACTTTCCCTAGCTGTGGGTCTTGGAGACATTTGTCACCCATCTTACGCCTCCGCGGGGAGTTTTCTTTTTTACCACAGCCGCACTTAAGACACATCGGAGCCGAGATCGCGCACGGTAACTACCCGAACCATTATGGTCCGTAATCGTGGGTATTATTCGATTTACCGTAGCCGGCTAGCGTGGGTGCCGTTGGCCGTGAACTACCCCTGGCTGGCCACACCTTATGTTGGGGCTTAAAGTAGGTTCATAGTTGTCGGCGAGCCGAATGCCGTAATGAGCTGCCATCGGCTATAGTCGGCCTTTATGATGACTTATAATCGGCTCATTACAGTTGGCTTTGAGGGCAGGCGCGAGCAATGAGTTAACCCGCAGCAGAGGGATGCTGGAGCAAAAGAGTCTCATTGGCGAGTGCATAGAATCGTAGCGTACCTGTTAGGCCTTGTCCAGATGAGGCCGTGGTGCGTCTTGAGTGGAGATGCCACAAGATTTTGTTCAACAGAAAAGGATAAAGCTTAACAAGCAGCCAAGATATAAAAGGAACAAGTTAAAAAGAGACAAGATTTTTTAAAGTGGTTCGGCATGAAAATGCCTACGTCCACTGATTCTCTTTGTTAATTCACTTCATATGGGCAGTACAAGTTAAGAAAAGTATCGACGGAGGTGTCGGATGTTCCATGCCCTATGGAACACCTCTCCGTCCACTGTTGACAAAATATAAGCTCCGTTGTGGAGATCTTTATGAATTACATATGGTCCGTCCCAGATGGGGTCCAGTACCCCGGGGCGTGGAAAGATTCGCCTGAGGACAAGATCTCCTTCTTGTAAGATGCGATGCTTGACTTTGGAGTTGTATAGCGCTGCCACTTTTTGTTTGTGAGCTGCTGCTTTGAGTGCTGCATCGTTTCTCCTTTCCTCAATCAGATCCAAAGACATGAGGAGGAGTTCTTCGTTTTCTTCTGGATTGTAGTGGATCCTATGGTGGGAAGGAACAATAGTCTCAACAGGGAGCATTGCCTCCGATCCGTATGCCAAAGAGAAAGGAGTATGTCCCGTTGATGTTCTGAAAGATGTGCGGTAGGCCCAAAGTGCCGTAGGAAGTTCGTCCACCCAAGCGCCTTTTGACTTTTCAAGTTTCTTCTTGATTAGGGTTTTGAGAATTTTGTTGACAGCTTCGACTTGCCCGTTTGCCTGAGGATAAGCTACTGATGAGAAGCTTTTATGAATTCCATGCTCTTGGCACCAGTCGGCGAATTCTTCGCTGTCAAATTGGAGTCCGTTGTCCGATATGATCTTGAGTGGTACTCCGTACCTGCACAGAATATTTTTGATCAAGAAGTTGATAACTTTTGCTGAAGATATTTTATTTAGGGGTTCCGCTTCCACCCATTTGGTGAAATAATCGACTGCCACTATAGCATATTTGGCTCCGCCCCTGCCCGTTGGCAGTTCGCCAATTAAATCAATTCCCCATACAGCAAAGGGCTGGTCATTTGAGTAATCTCATTTGTGGGTAGTCGAGGAATCTTGGCAAATTTTTGACATCTGTCGCATCTCTTGACGAAGTCTAAGGCATCTTTGTTTAGTGTGGGCCAGTAATATCCATATCGGAGTATCTTTTTCGCGAGAGTCTGCCCTCCAGTGTGATCTCCGCAACTTCCTTGATGGATGTTGAATAAGATTTCCTTGGCTTCCCTTCCAGCGACGCATCTGAATAAGGGGCTAGAGAAGCCACGCCAATAGAGGATGCCTTCTTGTATTGTGTAGTGGGGAGCTTTCCTCAAAATTCTCCTGACTTCGTCACGTTTGTCTGGTAGTGTGCCGTCCTGCAAATATTTCCGGATAGGAGTCATCCAAGTTCCTTCTTCGATTGCAGTTATCAGATTCACTTGTTCGAAACTTGGGGCTAGCTGCCTTGAGATGGCTAGTGCTCCGGAAATGGTGCTATTCTTCATACTAGCTTGCTTTGCTAGTTCATCGGCCTCTTGGTTATCTTCTCGAGGAATGTGTTTGATTAGATAATGGTCCAATTGATCGAGCAGCAATTTGGTTTTCTTTAGATATGCTGTGAGTCGTTCTCCTCGTGTCTGGAATTCTCCTAGTACTTGGTTTACGACAAGTTGAGAATCACTATGAAGACATAAAGAATTGACTCCAATTTCTAAGGCAAGCTCCAATCCCGCTATTACTGCCTCATACTCCGCATCGTTGTTAGTGGCCGCGAATTCCAACCTTAATGCATAGTACAGCTTTCTTCCCCTGGGGGTGATTATCACAATACCTGCCCCCGAGCCTTGTTCGTACGATGCTCCATCTACAAAGAGGTTCCACTTGATGTTTTTTGCTATTTCAAACTGATCCTTGCCTTCGTTGGTAGTGAATTCGGCAATGAAATCGGCCATGGCTTGCCCCTTGATAGCGGTGCGAGGATGGTAGGTGACGTCATACTAACTTAGTTCAATGCACCATTTGAGGAGTCGTCCAGAAGTGTCGGGACGATGGAGCACCTGTCTTAGTGGCTGATCGGTTAGAACTCTGATGGAGTGAGATTGGAAGTAGTGTCGCAGTTTTCGTTACGCGATCAATAAACAATATGCCAATTTCTCATGTTTAGGATATCTGGCTTCTGCCCCTGTAAATCTCTTACTTATAAAGTATACCGGGCATTGTGTGCGGTCTTCTTCTCTTACCAGGGCAGCGCTTAGAGCATGAGATGATACAGCGAGGTATAGGTATAGCTCTTCGCCTTCGTTTGGAGTTGAGAGTACTGGTGGTTTCTGAAGGTTTTCGATCAGGTTAAGGAAGGCTTTTAAGCATTCATCGGTCCACTCGAACTTTCCTTTGTCTTTCTTGAGAGCTTCAAAGAAAGGGACGCACTTGTCAATTGCTTTGGAAATGAATCTGCTTAGGGCGGCCACCTTTCCGTTTAGGCTCTGCATTTCTTTTCGAGTGGAAGGTATCCTTATTTCTTTTAGAGCCCGGATTTGTTCAGGGTTTGCTTCAATTCCTCTGGCATGGACGATGAATCCTAAGAATTTTCCCGACGACACTCCGAAGGAGCACTTTAGAGGATTCAGCTTCATTCCATATCGGCGAAGTACCTAAAACATCTCGCTCAGGTGGCTTACATGATCGTCGGCTCTCCTGGACTTTACCAACATGTCATCCACATATACTTCCATAGTTCGTCCTATTAATTCCGCGAGCATCTTGTTGACGAGGCGCTGATAGGTAGCTCCGGCATTTTTGAGTCCAAAAGGCATGACTTTGTAACAATATAATCCCCGGTCAGTGATGAAGCTAGTGTGGTCTTGATCGGGAGCGTGCATGGGAATCTGGTTGTATCCGGAGTATGCATCCATAAAAGATAAAAGTTCGTGCCCGGCAGTGCTGTCCACAAGCTGATCGATTCGGGGGAGCGGGAATCAGTCTTTCGGGCAAGCGTCATTTAAGTTGGAGAAATCAATGCATGTTCGCCACTTCCCATTAGCTTTCTTTACTAGTACTGGGTTAGCGATCCATTCTGGGTAGATGGCTTCTCGTATGAAGTCATTAGCAAGTAGGTTCTTTACTTCCTCATAGAGGGCTGCTGATCGTTCAGCTCCCATGCTTCTCTTTTTCTGCTTTATCGGTACCTTGGTGGGATCGACGTTCAGCATGTGGCATGCTATGTCTGGGGAGATTCCTGTCATATCGGCGTGTGTCCACGCAAATACATCTAAGTTGTGGCGGAGAAAGTCAATGAGTTGATCCTTCAATTCTGTTTTTAGCTGAGATCCTATTTTTAATAGTCTACTTGAATCATGTTTGTCTACAGATACGAATTCCATGGCCTCCGCAGGCTCAGCGGTAGCCTCCTCCTCCTTATCTCTGGGGTCTAGTTCATTGAAAGGATCGCTGGTGTATCGAAGAGGAGGGGCTTTCTTTAGTTGCTATGCTTCCAGGCTTTTCATGCAGAGAGTAGTCTCTGCATCTTTCCCTTTATTCTTTCTACGGTTATTGCGAAGTTCAGTTACATAGCAATCCTGAGCGGCGTCTTGATCTCCTTCAACTTCTTCTATTCCGTTATCTGTTGGGAATTTCATCTTTAGGCACCACGGGGCTAGGACAATTTGGAAGTCAGACAAGGCTGGTCTTCCCAAGAAGGCGTTGTAGGCCGAGTGGTTTTCTATTAGTACGAACGTTTGTTTTCGCACAACGGAGCGGGGATGACTTCCTATTTCGACGAAGAGGTCAAGTTGCCCGAGTGGCATTTTCGCATCTCCAGTGAAACCATGCAGGGGTTTGTTGCAGGGAGACACATCCTTCATTGACAGCTTCATTTTGTCGAAAGCATGCTTGAATAGGATATTTACGGAGCTTCCTGTGTCTATTAGAATTCGGAAAACTTTGGCTGGACCGAACCAGGCAGAGATGACCATGGGATCCATATGCGGATACTGTCTTCCTTCTAAATCACGCCTACTGAATACGATGTCGTCACTCTCTTTCCGTTTCGGGTGGTGTTCTTCCATAATGGAGTTAACATAGCCTTCAGCATTTCTAAGTGACTTGCCGTATCTTTCCATCTCTGCCCAGCTTCTGTCGGCGATGTGTGGTCCTCCCGAGATGGTATGGACCACTATCTTCTCTTGACTAGAGCCACTGGTGTTGCGATTCCCTCCGCCTACTTCTGGGACGGGTCGCTTTGAGTTCTCATTGGCAGGAGTTGGAGTCCTGTTCTGACCTTTCACATAGCGTTCCAGCCTTCTTCTTCTGATGTGTTCTTCGATCAAGTCCCGGAGATGGTGGCATTCATTGGTGTCATGTCCGTGGGATTCGTGTAAGCGGCAGAACTTTCCAGACTTGAGTGCGTTATCAGATTCTTTCTTGTGCGGGGGGCGCTTGTATCCGAGTTCGCCCTGAGTGGCTAGAAAGATGTTTTCGATTGTTTCATTCAAAGGAGTGTAGGAGTCAAATCTTGGTCCTGGTCGATATTGGCGTTTTTCAACCTTCCTGCCCCCAGCATTGTCTCTAGATTCATTTCTTCGAGTGTCCTTAGCTGCAGCGGGAACCTTGTCCGAAGTTGTCTTACCTTGTTGCCCTGACTGCCTCTCAGTGGCGGCGTCTTCAAGTCTCATATACTTTCCAACTTCATGGAAGAAATCAGCTAAAGTAGCTGGTTTTTCCTTAGTTAGTCTTCTAGCGAACTTGGTATCTGGGTGTACACCACTACAGAGGGCCATTAGGGTGAGCTTCTCATCGGCATCTTGGACTGCGGCCGCTGCGGCGTTGAACCGAGTTAGATATTGTTGCAGTGTCTCTCCGGATTTCTGTTTGACATTGGATAGAGAATAAGCATCCTTGGGATGTTCTACATGGATGCGGAACTGGCTAATGAACCTTTCTTTCAACATCTCCCATGAGCTGATAGATCCTTGGGGTAGATGGCAGAACCAGGAGGTAGCTAGATCTGCTAGGAATAGCGGAAAGTATTTACACAGCACCCCTTCTATTGCTCCGCTCATGAGCATATGCTGGGTGTATCTTTGTAAGTGTACGATGGGGTCGGAAGTTCCCTTGTAAGGTTCCATGGTTGGCATTTTCCATTCCCGGGGGGCGATGGCAGTTTCGATATTGCGGGTGAAGGGGCTGGTGACCCTAGCGCCTATTCCTCGGTCCCTTTGCTCCCGTTGGACGCATTCTCTGAATAATCGTGCCATTCTTTCATCAGAATTTGGAGCGGATAGAAATGAACTTGGTTCTTCCCTGCGGGATCGATCTCGTCCAGATGACCTGTAGGGATGGTATAGTCTATCACTTCTGACGTTATCCAGTGGTTGCCTCTGGCTGCTCGGATGCATGCTAGGACTAGCTACAGTTGCCCCCTGCCTTGATCTTCCCCTGTGGGGTTCTGTTTCGAGCATTTCCATGGGGTCAACTTCGGGCTGGGTTCTAGCTCGGCTCCGTTCAGCGGGGTTTCTATGATTAGGTGGCATGACTGGCTCAGCTACATCCGACCCTCGTCTGGCGCCTCCCCCACTGGGTTCGGTTCCAAGCGCTTCCTCGAGTCGGAGTTCGGGCTGAGTCCGGGCGCGGCCCCTATCATTGTTGTTCCTGTTGATGGCTTCCTCGAAGAGGGAAGACCTTTGCTGTCTCCGAGATCCTCCAGATTGAGATTCATCCCATGATTCAGTGTTGCGGTTGGATTCTTCGACATCCCTCAAGCGTGACATGAGTTGGTTCACCAAAGCTTCTTGTTGGGATGCGAAGCGGTTAGTCACTTGCACCACAACTCTGTTTAGGTCTGCTCTAGTGATTACTGCCGGTTGTTCCGCGGCAGGGGCTGTTGGAATTGCCTGATCTACATGTGGCACTGCTGCTGTAGTGGGATGGTTCTCTTGATCTGGATCCACTGGATTTGGAGCGCTGCTAGTTGCAACGTTCTTTCCCTTGTTGGCGTCTTTTCTTGGCCTGGAAGTCATGTTTCCTAGGCAATGAAGGGTGCTATTGGGAAAGAAGGTTGAATGAGGGAGGCTGAAGCTTCGAGTTCGAAGCTCTCAGTGAAAGCACCAAAAATGTTTGCGCAGCAAAAAATGGGCAAACACCTCCAAGTCGTGTGATTTAGTTGATTTTATGTGATTCTTAATGATTCAGATGAGTTGTGTAAATATGAAAAAAGCAGAGGCTGAAATGTAAAAGACACACAGATTTATAGTGGTTCGGCCAGAACGTGCCTACGTCCACTTTATATGTTATTATCTTCTTTGTTTCAGATTACAAGTACAATGCTTTGTGTACAAGTATATGAAAGTAGTTTGAAAGTTCCTTTCTTGCTTGAGCTCTCAAACTTGTCTGCCATTGTTGTACCCCTGCCCCTCTATTTATAGAGTGAGGTAGGGGGCAGGGGTCTTGGATGTATATAGCTGCTGGTGGGCCCGGGCTGAAGCAATCTGGCCTGGTAGCGTTCTGGTTCGGCGAGGCTTCATTCGGTGGTGAGGTATGGACCGGTGGTAGGTGTGGTCCGGTGGTGAGTGTGGTTCGGTGTTAGATGGTGTGGGCTTTGGACCGGCAATGGCCTCGTCCGGTAGTAGTGGGGAGTGTTTGGATCGGTGGACCGGTAATGAATGGTCCGGTACTGATGGAAATAGGTTTGGTTCGGTATTACTGTGGAGTGGCTCTGGCCCGGTGGTTGCTTGGACTTTGGTTCGGTTATGGTTGGACCGGATGGGTGGCTGACCGAATGGCCTTTGGTTCGGCATGAATTGGAGACGCCGAATGGACTTGTATATTGAGAATGCCAGATGGACTTCTATGCTTATATCGAGCCTTGTGTTTGTCGAACGAGGTGGAGGTTGCGAGCCCGGGTGAAATTGTGACTTCTCGGTCTCGAGATCTTCTGGGTGAGAATTCGCCCAACATTTATCTTTAATGAGAATGCTGCTCAAATAAGTGCATATTTCATGCTAGTATATTTTTATCGAGGAGGATATTTATGTGATACAATCACATGACATTGTTCTATAATTTGGGTAATGACATATTTCTACATTTTATTTTTCTAATAAGAAATAAAGAAACAAGCACTCCATTTATTCGTATATTCATTTTTTTGATCCTATTAAAGTCAAATAGAACCATTTGGAAACAAACATGTACAAATCACATTTCGTGTAATTTACATGCGACACATACATGATTGATGTATATTTTTTTTTGACAAAAATGATTGATCCTCTATGAAGAGGAGACCACTCATGCAATTTTATTCTGTACTTAAAAAAGGAGCTACTAACAATCTTGGTAGGCTATTTACCATGAACCCATAATAAATATAAAAAATTAAAATAAGCTCATAAAAAACCTATGAAAAAGGTTAAAATGCAAGTGAATCAAGAGCAGCAAAAGCCCAATGCAGCATCAAAGATGAGGCCTTGAGGCGAGAAGGCCTCATTTAGTCCTCGAAGTGGGGGTGAACCATATAAATAACTTCTAGGAAAGTCCAAAGAAGCTACTGAAGTCTCAGCAACTGATCAATACTCAACACCCAATGAGTGAGAATGTCTGATCAGAACTGCCCAGCTCGACGGCTAGAACTGCAAAAACTCAACAGGAAGTGTGAGGCTTAAGCATATATATGTATATAAGTCAATTATATATATATACACACACACACACACATATATATATATAGATATATATATATGTATATGTTAGAGGAGAAGAATTAATATGTATGAGATAAAGCAACCTAGAAGTGACAAGGAAGTCGAAGGGTAATAACTCCCTACAAGAGTTAGTTATCTAATAATGGTGGTGAGTCAGGGAGAGCATGATTTTTCACTTCTTACAGAATGACACTTATGGCATTACTATTTCTAGTGTTGACAAGAATTCTCTTCCATAAGGCATCGATATAGGATTTTACCTTTTTATGGAATTGTTGAAAGTTGTTACTATTGGCTAATTTATAGGTATTGTTTGAAATCCAATTAAAATAAAATAGGGTTGTTATAAAAGTTAAATTATCCATTGAAGAAGTAATATCATTGTTGAGAGTGTTTGATTTCTGTCAAACCAAATATACTTAGTTGCGATAGTGAAAACAGTGCTAATAAGAATCGCCGACCGAAAGTAAAGTAAAATCTCAACCAAGTATAATAAGACTCACGGTTAAGAACACTAGAAGTAATATTAAAACCAAAAATTCTAAGGATGTGCAGAAGCATAAACTTAGTAAACTGGTAGTCATAGTGTGATTATTTCTGGGTTCAGATCGTAGAAAATACATTTTTTTATCCATATTCACATTCTTCTTTCTAAGGATTGAATAGTATTAAGTTTTTCATATAATATTAACCACAAATGTAACTTGGATTCTGGCAGTGCATTCGCTTTTCACATAAATTTCAAAAGATTAACCTTAATTCATGAGAAATCTAGAAATCTATAAAAAAAGAATTAGATGTAAAATTGTTAGTCCTATCCCGACACCAAATTTCGATATCGTTATTGTTGCATGTATTATAATGTTCTAATTTTGCACATAGAAGAACAAACTGGTAAAAAGTAGTTCCTTCTAGTACAAATGCTAAACTCCTAAGGAAGGTTCAAATTAGACCTATAGACTTACAATATTAGAATTTTTAAAATTACAGATATTATAAAGTGTTGTAAGTTCTACTTTAAGTGGAACTACAGAGATCCAATAATCATGCCAGAAGGATACTTTATTCCCCGAATGCACTATGTTACCCATACCTAATTTAATGGTATCCAAAACTTTTTAAACCGATCTACAAAAGTATTACAAATTACTGTTCTTGTTAAGCGCTAATCAATACAAATTATTAGATCCCTTGTAAAATTGATTAGAAATCAGTTCTTTCCAAATTAGTTTGTCGTTATTAGTATTGAATTTCCATAACCATTTTCTCGATAGTGAAACACTGAGGTTATGAAGAATAATTATACCTAATCCTCCCACTCTTTTGGTTTACAAACTGAATTCTAACCGACGGGACACTTCAAACTACTACTGGGTTGTTTCTAACCCATAAAAATTCTCTCATGATCTTATCTATTTTATTGATTACCCATTTTAGACAAAGATAAAACGACATCCAATATATGGATAGTGTCGATAAAACAGAGTTGGCTAGAACAACCCTACCTGCCCTTGGTAAAAATTTATCATTCTATCTACTTAATCTTTTGCTAATTTTATCAATGATAGTTAACTGATCATCGTGCCTAAATTTGGTTAGTCTTATTAAGAAACATAAGTAATCAATGGAAAAGCTCATAGTGTTACAGTTCAAAGTGGTGGTAATTTGACTCTCTACGTTACCTACGTCATTTAGCACTAAAATTGAGCTTTTATCGAAATCAATTTTTAAGTTGGACAAAAAAATAAATTTAAAGGCTATAATATGACAAGGCATAGATGAAGGAAAGAGCATGGTGTCATCTGTGTAGTGAAGGAGAGATAGACCATAACTCCTAACCTCATTTCCAATTCCATCTGAAATCCCATTTCTGGCAGCTAGTTTAATAATCCTTTTAAAAACATCAGCTTGTAACGACCCCATCGCGATACCCAGTTTAGGAAAGAACATTATAAGTAATGTCGTCTGCTATTATGGAGAATACGGCTTGTTAGAGGCGATCAAATGTGAATATATCTTTCTACTAACACTGACACATCATTTATCTTTTTCACTTAATATCTAAAATGAACTTGACGCGTATAGTATTAATATAAAGTAATAGACACATCGATTTCTCAAAACCATAACAATATATCATACGAATAACAGTCACAGATCACATCGGAATAAATCTCAACTTATACATATACAAATTATTAAGTTTACAAAATGAAATCCTAAACTCGATCGTTATACAAATTTAACAATTCTCTAATCTAAATTATGTATTTTAAATACAAGGTCCAAATTTCTAGATGGGACAAACTAAAAGTCCAAATGTGTAACATCCGCCTTTTCGCACGATTTAAACAGACACACGTGCCGATTCAAACCATACGGAAGGGCGGATTGTTATGGGGTAGATAAGAAAAACAGAGAAGAAATAAACAAAATAGAATCTCACAGCGGAAGGATAAAATATAATAATAAAATATACAGTTTATAAAACTGTTTACAAACATTTATATAATACATATCAGAGTTACACATACCAATAACAATGCAGCGGAACAGTGTGTAGTGCACTAGTATAAATAATAATAGTAATACTGCAAATCTTCGTCTTCGTCCTCCAGAGCTAAAACTTCAAATCCTGAAACGCTCGGACTGACCCGAGCGAATTGAAAAGACAAAACACTCGAGTCAGAACTAAAAGATCTTATGTGAGTTAAATTAACAGAAATAAATATGAGTACAGTAACTCAAGAGATGCTCGGGATTTACATCTCCTAAGGATCCGTTAAACTATTTACTATGTAGTATATTGCGCTATTATAATAGTGTCCATTTGTAAAATAAACTTACTTTTAAATAGCGTTAAGGCTTTACATTTTCCACCTTAACACAGTTATATATTCCCATAGTCTATACAGTACCGTAATCTCCCCCGTACTGGGCGTCGTCAGAGGGCACTCCATAGGTATGGTACAAAACCAAAATCGTATAAGGCGCGCTAGGGTAGGTGACACGGCACAACTAGGCAATGCCAGGGTAGATATACCAATTACGCTTCCGGGTCGGTGGTAACGCATAGCCGCAGCTACTGCCCACCTCGAGCCACACCTCCAAATCAAAGAAATCAAAAGTGGCCACCGAATCAATCCAAGAGTCAAAGTATAATATCGAAGGGATGTGTCTGATCAAAGGTGCTACCTTATTAACCCGTCGATCGCTTCTGTTTTAGCCACCTTATGCCAACTCACGGGAGTTGGGTCCACGTATTTACCTTACAGGCAACGCCGCCACCAACCTACTTCATTCTGGAATCTCCACCGCGTACACGGTTAGTCAAAGTGGTTTTCGGTATCGACAGAGAGTATGTCCATATCCGATCCCGGTCTCTTTGCCAACCAATCGTTATTATAACACCGCGGTCATTTAAAATAATTACACTTTAAAACCAGAATAAAATATCCATTTCAAAACCATATAAATATGATATCATTTCCTTTTAAAACCCGAATTAATACGATATCATTTTTTCCAATATATATTCCTTCCAAAATCATAGGGTTTCCAAAGTAAAATATTTAGAAATCAAACTCTTGAACATAATATTTCCAAATTATACTACCTTGAAAAACATAGCTTTGAAACAAATTTCCATATAATTTGACAAATCCATATGTATCAAATTCAATTACTTCTTATTTAGACTTGAAACGTTTGCTTAATGAATTCAATATAATTTAAGAAAACCTTTAACTTCATATAACTGGATCATCTTTCAATTTATTATATATTCATTTAATCATCCTGATATTCATTAAAATACTTTACACAAAAATCAAGTTATAAAAATCATATCCTTTAAAAATTCTAATTTTTATTAAATTTCAATTTAACATAATATTCATCTTCCAAATCTATTCTCATTTAAGTCATAAAACTCCAAAAATTAAATTTTAAATAAATGTTTAATCTTATTTGATCTTAAAATCAAACTTTATTTAAACTTCAAATCAAATTTATACAAAGCTTAAAAACCGGAAATTACTATATATATATATATATATATATAATAGCCTTTATCAATAACCAAATCAATATCTCATAAACCATATATATATAACTTTACAAAACCATAGAAAAACATTTCCAAAAATAATTATATATATTTACCGCGGTGCCTGTATAAAATTTTCTATCCTATGGTCAAGTGATACGGATGTTTATCATTTCAATCCGCAATTTAAAATAAAAAATTTGCGGTTGTATATCATTTCAAACCACAATCCCGAATGAAATGAAAAATGCATGATAACTTGCAGTTTAATGATATAAAATAAAACATCCATTCATCATTCATCATCCATCATCCAAATCACAATCATCATCCAATAAAAAATCAATATCAATATATATCTGATAATATATGACAGGTAATAACTGGCAGTTATATTCAATAATGAATTTAACAACTATTAAACTAACACTTTATATACAAATAAATAACTATAACTGTCAATTTATACGCAGTAATAAAATTTATGAACAGTTAAATTAAATAAATGCGATTTAACAGAGATAAGGAATAAAACATGTCAAATAGTCATAAATAAATTTCTACTGATATCTAAAATCAATTTAACAAACATAAGAAATTTTGGAAATTGTGAGTGGGTTAAAACACTCACCTTTTGAATTTAAATCGAATTTAAATTCGATTTAAACCCAAAAATTGCACAGTCTCCAAATCTGTCCAAACCAGCGTCAACAGATCCAGAATTTAATTTCGATCCTAACAAAAAAATCTCGCGTGAATACGAGGTCGTATGAGAAAGTTATTGTATTTAAACGAGTTGAAATCGAATAAAAAAAATACAAACAAACAAAATAAACTAACACTAAAACACTGCCACATCATCCTGACCATCATCCTCTCCAGAAAGAAAAACGCGTGCATCAACAGGTTGAAGCCGAACCCATATTTCACCCCTTTGACCGCCGAAAGCTCCCACCACGGCCACCTTCACCACGTGCCGCTACCACCTACGAGATCCCCATCTCCCCCTCTACCGGCCGACACCACCGCGGCACTCCAGTTTCGCCGCCGCCGCCGCTTAGAGCTTCGAAACCCTAATTTGAACATCTCTGACGATCCAGCCGTTGAAATGACCAGCGACCTGTCCCGATGTAATCCCCCTTAGCCTCTCTACAATACCCAGAAGCCATTTTCCGATCCGACAACGTTGGTTACAACGAGATGAATGGCCACGAACTGTTTTAAATTTTTCTGAGCAAACCACAACCCGGATCGAAAAACGAACAGCACCATTGAATTTCGCTCGTCGAGTGCATCAGCATATATTTTTTTTTGGAATTTTTCTGGAGAGTTTGAATTTTCATTTGAAATATGAATAGAATTGGATCTGACATTTGCATCCATTTGAGGAGGAGAAGGAGTTGAAGAAAAGAACGTACAGACAAATGATAGAAGATGGAGGCTAGGGTTTATATTATAGATAGATCACAAAAGAATAGGTGTGCATGAATTTTAACGTGCAAACGGAAGTGGTCCCAAAAGATAAATAATATTAATTACACACGTTACGGATTTAGGAAATAAATAAATTCCTTATCATTTACATTTTATTTTAAACATATTTACAAATGTAAATCTAGACGTTTCGTTTACGTTTCAAAATATATCCACAATTTTATTAATTTCCAAATTGATCTAAACAAATTTAGATGTAAATTAAAAGCTGATAAGTCTATCCATTGCAGTGTTAATTTCTCCACTTCCTTATATTTAGAAATTATAAATAAAATTTTCAAAAACCTATTTTTTTGATTTTCAAACTTTTATATTCTCATCTTTTACCAGTAATAAGGATGCACTAACATTTGTTCATGGTTTCACCTTATTATCCTCAAATTCCATTTTAATTTTCAATAATTACAATTGTTGAATTTTGATACTTTAATTAAATTTATACATCTTGCTTTCTATACTATAAATCAACCAGTGGTCCTATTTTATATAGAATTAGCAAAATTTCATCTTATAAAATTAACCTCCTTCAATTACAAAACAAAATCTACGCTAACTGCACAATTCAAGTCAATTAATTGTAATTGATTTCCCATAAATTGTTATAAATAAAATTTGAAATCTTCATAACTTCGTTTATTGATTTACAATCTTACTATTAAACAAATTGACATTTAGCATTGAATTATATTCCATTCCATAAATGAATTTATAAATTTATTTCAAATTAACGTACTACTTGATTTCCTTAGATTATAAGTTATTCTATTAGTCCGTCATCTTTTTTTTTTTAAATCATTAATTAAGGTCCCAATTAGGTTAATTTATCTGGATTTCATTCCTTTATTACATCATTCATCACTTAACAATTAACCAACTTTTCTATGCATCTTATTTCACTTATATCTTGTAATTATTTTCTAAACTCATACTTGTAATACCCAATATCATTTTATATTTCAATCGATTCTCACTTATTCCTATTTTATTGCAATATATTTCTATACTCATTCATTAATGCATATCTTCACTCACTTCCTATTTTATTGCAATATATTTCTATACTCATTCATTAATGCACACATACAAATTAAAAATTCTAAATCCCTTTTAATTATTCCATCTATGCTCCATTCCTTCACTTAATGCACAATTAGCATTCCTTATTCAAATTTGTTATATTCCCTTATATCCACTTCATAAATAAATTAGTATTCCGTTTTCCATTTATTACTAACTTTAATTATTGCAATTTATTATCTAATATACAATTTGAATTTATTTTCAAATTTTCACCGTTAAATTAATTAACATCTTCTAATAGTAAATAAAAAGGATTGAGCAAATTAAAATTTCTATTCAGTTATATTTTATCAATATATTGATACTTAGGCAAAATCAAAATCTTGTCTTTGATTACCCTTTTCATAATTTTAACTCAATCAACCATTTCAACATGCAACTCATAATAACTTTTTATAAGTATGCATGGAATCATCATTTATTCCAATCTTTTCTTAATTTACATAATAAATTCCCTCTATTTATTTTCAATTTACACAAAGGTATAAATCTTTCACTATTTCAATCATTAGATTTTTTTTATTCAAATTACTAATAATCAAGTTTTTAAATACCGTTGCTATATTTTAATTTAGCGTTCATTCCAATACTAATTTATCATCTTCATTTTTCTCTTCTTTTTTTCTACAAAAAAATTAAATTACAAGATCCTATTTAATTAACAATTTAATTGTCGAAATTTACAGATCGTTACAAAATGTTTATCTCCTTGCTAGCACAACCATTCAAGGTTAAACAGTCCTGTAACCCGAAAAGTCTCGGCCTGACCCAAGCAAAATAACACCCGGGTCAGACTATCTCTAAATATCCAATAAGGTGAGAACAGATATAGCACAAGAAAAAACAACATATAAGTAAATATAGATGTTCAGGATTGAATTCACTAAACAAAACACAATATCTCTAAGCACACAAATATCAGTGATTAACTTAGTACATGGTTATTAGTTTATGTCACAAACACGAACTAGTCACTAAATACAAGAAAACAAAATTAACTTAACATCCATCACAAGACACAAGAACATATATTTATTTCACGAACACACGACACAAGAATATATGTTTATTTCACAAATACAAGACACAAGTGCATATACTTATTTCACGGACACAGAGCAGTCACAGAATACAAATATCCAAAATCTAAGAGATCTTAATCCAAACCGATCGTAATGATCGTTCAAAACAATTGCAATGATTGTACTCAAAACCCGTGGCAAACAAACAAACAAATTGGTATCACTCGAACCGATCTGATACCAAGGATCGTACTCGGAACGGGAACACAGAATGGTTTCAAGGATAGTTCATACCGATCAAGGTGATCGTAGAAACCATGACTTGATAATTCCACATTTATTTAATATTAATAAATTATTATGTTTGAAAAGAAATCCAAGAATATATTTCTTAAGGATCTAGTAGGCACTTGCCGCACACCAAAAGAGAGTACAATCTAAAGTGTCACATACTATCACCTTCAGTAATCACTAGAATTTAATTAATATGTCCCATACCGTACGGTGAAATTCAAGTATTTACTAAAAGATAGTAAATATCACTTATTACGGATACCACTGGAAAACCTGAACCATATTCTCTTAAGGATCTAGCAACCACTTGTTGCACACTAAAAGAGAATACAACTCTAAAGTGTTAAGTACTCTCCCAAATACGATCATAAGAATTAACCAAGGCATCCCATACCACAGGGTGAAATTCAAGTATCCATTGATGGATTAGTAAATTTCACTCAAACATTCTATTCGATGAGTGGTACAATATTTGACGAAACGTTATTCAAAAGCATTTTATCCAATTGATAACACTACTCACATTATAGAACTAAGGCTCTCAAAATGTTTATTTGATTTATCATTTACTAAATCCTTCCATTATTTCAAACGGTTTTAAAAGTATTTATTTTACAAAACAACATTTCCAAACCTATTTGATAAACGTCACGTATATAAAATAACAGCCACAAACTCATTGTAATGTAACAACATAACTCCTGCAAGTAATAAAAGCATACAAACAATTCGAGTCCAACTTGTCAAAAGTGTGTATAGTTCTCCATTTTTATATATACCAGGTTATTATTGTATTCGAAAGCATAGACTTTATATAACAAGGCTATAGCATATAAAAAAACAAATCATGCACAGTACATCCTTTATGCACATAGGGAAAGTAGACTGTTAAACGTAACTTGTACTATGTCAAAGAAATTTATATATACACGGTTTCTTTTAATAAAAGTCCAAAAATATGTTATTGCTGAACTTAAACCTATAATAGTATAAGTATATTTATTCTTAAACTAGACTGAAATTCAAGTTTTAACAAAATGTATTATAAAAATGCTGCTGCTCTTTAATAACATTGTTCACTAGATTTTCAAAGTAGTTTATTAAGTATCCATACATACATACATAGATATAGTTATTTATTAAAATCCTTTATAAAGAAATTGCATTGATATGGAAATTTAATTTGAAACGGACATATATATATAATCTCTTTTATAAATTTGCTTGTATTCAAATCACATATTTATATTTGTAAAATAGATAGAGTTTTATATAATATTTGAAATTCAAATCACAAAAAAATAGCAAACAGAGAAATCGAACAGCATAGATAAAAATTTAATGAAGCCAAAGAAATTAACTAGTGCCAAAAATTAAGTCATAGGAAAAAGATATGTACAAATACAAGGATACGAAGGACATGTGTACAAGAAGTATTCAAAGAACATAAGTCCAACATGCAAAAGAAAGGACACGGACATATAGAACTTAATGCAAAAGCAAAAGTACATGATCACTTTCAATGCATAGTACAATAACACATGGTGAGCGAGAAATATGCCACATAGCATGAGTACAAAAATCAAGGCTCAAAAGGGAACACTATTCACAAAGAGGGGAAATGCATAAAAGTCCAAACTAATAAGTTCAATTGCACATAGGTGCATGACGAAGCATGTATGAGCTTCTCAAGGCAACATGGAATGAGGGCGTACAGCTCAAAGCAAAAAATACAAGGGCCAGGGACATACAAACAAATTCAAGGCATAGAACAATGATGAATGTGTGTCCAATTCAAGGTAGCGATTGAGTAAGGTAACCAATTTAAGGCTACAGGCAACTGCATGAGCAAGCCTTTAAAGCAGCAGGCATAATGAAACCAAGGCAACAAGCAATTTGCGTAACCAATCTTCAAAGCGCAGGGACGAACGAAAATATGGCTACTGGTTAATTTATAATGAATAGTTTTAACAACGAATGGATCATAAGTTTGTAACCACAGAGACTATAAATCATCTTTTAATTCGCAATCATTCAACATAAAAAAATCAAATGCATGCTATAAGAATTTTAAAGATAGATCTTGGGAGGTTTAACTCACCTTATTACCTTCATTCAGCTGTAGATAAAACATTGCAACTCCAACTCAGAAGGAAAAATCCTAGCAAACATCTTGACCCAAAACAAATAACACAAGAATTATTCACTGAAAAACCAAAATCACCCAATTAAAAGATAGAATATGGTTTTAAAATCATTACCTTGATTTTCCCTTATTTTCTAGCAATTAATTTCTAATTTCATTTGCTTGTTTAATTGAATTGGAAGGAGTAAACCAACCATAGATTCCTCTTTTAGAAAATGAACGTACTATACACAGAAAGAGAAAAGGAAAAAAAATATGAGGAAGTAGGTTTTTATTTCTCTCTTATGCTTAAGTGTTTGCTTGGGTTTCCAATTAGGCCCATTTAATTAAAAGAAAATACTCTTTATTTTATAACACATGAATTTTCCAATGGTATTAACCAAACCTTGGTTCATTTCTTTAGCACTTACAAAATCCAAGAATATGTCATTTTAACTTAAAACAATTTTGAAGCTCATAATCTCAAATAACAACTTAAAAAAAATTCCTTAACAAAATAATTGCTTTCCAAACTCTTTTGGTCAATGACTGAACAAAATATGTATTCTTCATTTGAGATCAGATTTATTTACCAATTCCAAAATATTCAACCATATTTTAATTTTCCAATTTTCTATAATTGTAGAATTCACCAAATTAAATGAAATCCCATTCATGTTTTCAAAGTGATTTTTAACACTTAATACCTGTAAATTTCACGATGATTTAGAATAAATTATTCTAAATCAAATTTTCTTTTATAAAGGACTACAAATTCAAAAAATAATGGTTTAAATTTTCCAATTAAATAATTATTTAGTTTATTGTATTTACTAAAAAATCAGGGTTGTTACACAACCGCTAAATTGAACAAAAGAGGTGATAAATGGTCACCTTGCTTAAGTCCACATTTTGATTTGATTTTATTACCTAAAATATCATTTACCATATAATATTAGAGTTGCAGTCTTAAGAAGAGCCATAATCCAGCCTACCCGTTTTATGCTAACACCTCTAGCCAGTAATAAGTCAGTACGGAAAGTCCTATCAAATGAATCAAAAGCTTTGGCAAAGTCAAGCTTTAAAAGTGCACAAGTGACACTATTTTTACAGCAAGTTAATGAACCCTAGGATAACCGTAACCCCAACCTTGATATTTCTACCCTTAATAAAAATAGTCTGCGAACTATCCATTAAATCATTTATTTTAGAAGCAAGTGTATTTGCTAAAATTTTTGAGATGATTTTAAAGGAACGTTTTAGAAGCGAAATAGGTGTGAAATCTTTTAATTGATTTGCACCAACTTTTTTGTGATGTAGAATTTCATTAGCAAAGTTAAACCTACCTAATTAGACCGCACCATCATAGAATTCATTAAACATTTTAATTTGTCCAGACGTGATAATAGACCAACACTCTTTATAAAATAAAACTGGGAATCCATCGGGACCTAGCACTTTGTCCTAAGGCATATCATTAATAGCCATTAAAAAATTTTCCTCTAGAATTGGATAGTCTAAATCGTCTAAGTCTATCCTAATGTCAACTAGATATAACTCATCCCAATCAGCTCTAATCTTGTGGCTTATCCTAGTTCCAAAAATATCTTTAAAAACGTAGTAAAAGCCTCGGTTAATTCATTTTGATCGCCGAGTTAATGATGTTACTAAGTTTTCTACCATTTGTTACTTAATGAAAAACTTTGGTATTTGTATCATCCTTGTCCATCCGCTGAATTTTAGCTCTTTGTTTCCATATAATTTTCTCCTGAGTTAAAATTTTATGGAATTCCTCCTTTAAGTTCGATAGGACATTCTTCTCCGATAGATTCAATGTTCCCAAAAGTATCGTTGTTCATTTTTAAGAAAGATTCTTAACACTCTGAGTTTGCTTACAAAAATCTTGGCTATATCACTAGAAAATCTAGAACTATAAAAACTTAGCAAAAGCCATTTATTTGTAATTATATTGGTAATGTCATTTTCTAACAGCTACATTTTTACAAATCTATTTTTTTTTCCAATGCCACTAAGAATATCGCAAGAAAGAACAATCGGGAAATGATCTGAAGATATAGTTAGACAGCCGACAATCTTACAGATAGAGAACATATCCTTAATCTCTTCTTTAATGAAAAAGCTATCCAATAATGCCATCAAGCGGATTTCTTTGGGATTCGACTAGGTGAAACATGTTCAGTTAATCGCAACTCAATCAAATTAATCTCTATGCTAAACTGGTCAAACTCTTCCATATCGGAAAAGTTCCCCTCTCTAGGATCTCGGTCCCCTAAAAACCTACTTACGTCGACCTATGTGCCCGGGGCGAGTGCTCTAAAAGTAAGACATTCACAACAGAGAGCCCTGCACTCAACCTTAGAGTGAAGTCCATAAACATTAGAAACATCAAGAATCAAATTATCAGAAAGGTCTAAAAAAATAAGGTGTAACGAATGAACATTAGTAATTTATTGCAGAAGTTGAATGCAACTATCACGCTAACCCATTGTCAAACCCCCTAAGCTACCCCTGACCAGGAGACATACCCAATGACTAAAGTGAAAACCTACTAAGCTTCTATAAAAATGATAAGTAGGATTTTATTTTTTGGTTTCTTGTAATAGCTCGATGTCAAAGTTGTTACCTTTAGAAATATCGTAATTTTATTACATTTGTCTAACACGTAAAGACTCCTGACATTTCAATTGATGTATCTCATGATCTGAATGTTCTAGCGCTCTTAAGTTCCCATTCCTAATGAACTTGGTGTCTTATGAAAATCAGTAAGTGAGAAACCTATAGTGGTAGCTAAGTGGTGCAAAGCCCGAGTATATAAAGTACTCGGGGCGCAAGGACTATAAGTGCTACCAAAGAGAGGATCCATATCTTAGCTTGACCCAGCAATACTGCCTTTAGCACTTGAGTAGGGGGAAGCATCCACAATGACAATGGCAGAAAGATCCCTTAGGCCCCTCAATCTTGCGCTTCTCCTAATAGTGCCACTAGAAGCCGACTTGTTCTTGCCTCTAGAGTTGCTACTAGAGGAGAGTAAGTTTTTGGGAATAGTGCTCGAACGATCTATAGCTGAGTCAAATGTAGAGGGCCCCATTTCCCCCGCAAATGATTCGTTAATTAAACCATTAGAATAAGGCACTATTGCCAGACCTACCGACCCACTATCTACAACCTCCCTAACAACAACGTCAACTCCCTGGTAAATACCCAGTCCACCATCAAATTATGCTCCATCAAACTCACTCCCGATGTAATCCTACCCGTCTACGGACTTTCCACTCTATCAACACCACTTAGGACAGCTACAGACATCACACCAATGTCGTCCCACCAACATCATCTCCATCTACTACCAAATCATCTTCTCTGGATACACTAACACAAGTGGACCTATCATCAACCACATCTACTATTGCATCATCACGTAAACAAGTAGTATCTAATATAGAATGCTTATGTGGATAAACTGCATTTTTGGTAATTGCAGTAACCCCTTGATATGCTCACACACATAAAAATAGTAACATTAATAGAGTCCATTGTACATATAGTATCTTCTCTAACATCAACAGTACCATGAGGATCACTAATACATTTGCCTATACAAACATTCTCCCCATTTGCACAAACATTGTCCTCTTTTGCACTAATAACCTCTACATCATGAATCTCCGCAAGCCTATCTTCATTTGCAACGGAATCTTCGCAACATACAGAGTACCTTCACTTGCACAAACCGAATCATGCACAAACCTAGCTTTGCTAGCATTTCAAACCTCCATGACATAATCAGCAAGCCTATCCTCATTAGCCTCAAGAACCTTCACATTCCCTCCCTCAGCAACCTGAACCTCGCTTGTAGTACCATCGTCTACATACATCGAAACCGCACCACCACGATCACGCTGTCCCTTCCTACAAAAACTTGCCTCCCCATCACACTTAATCTTTCAACTAGAACTAGAGCTTCCTCCCAAGTGTGTCATCTTCATCACCTTCTCTAGCTAAGGACATGCACCCACTTGAAACCTTTGCAGCATAGATTTTCTTTGTCTGTATGCAATTCTTACCATCAGCCTCACTTGCACCCTTATGTTCTACCTCATCATTTTATGCCATCTCAGAGTCCTCCTCTTAAACTTTATACAGGGGAGAAAAAATATTACAGAGCCATAGATTCAAATCAATATCGGTTGCATACAATATTCTGGGCTCTACATTCTCAGTAACCGTCGATATAAAGTCGGAGATAGCCGGGTCTAGTAGCATACAATCAGAAACAAGATGTTTCTCGTTCTCTTGCCAAGATGCTACTCTTGATTCAACAAGAAAAGGATCCCCTTCCACAGGCCATTCGAGAGGAGCATACATATCTTCTGATTCAGATCTTAGAAACAGACAAGAAAGATATGCGATCTGATTTCATTTCAATATGAAAGCATCGGGGATTAGACAATTCAGCAAGTACTCATAGCATCGTAGCAGCTCCTATAGTAGTTGTAAGGAGTTGAATTGTAACAATCCTGATTTTAGAATTACTTTAATAAAATAAATAATGATTTTAATTGGAGAATTAAATGAGAAATCTGATATATACTTTTTAACTTTTGAAATATGGGGAAAACTTGAATTTGTATACTTTTATAATAAATAATGAATTCTTTAGGAATGTGAATTCTAAATTTATAAAATATTGAAAAATTAATATATGGAATGAATAATTCGGAATTTATAAATAAATCTTTTTTACAAGATGAATAGAGATTTTATTTTTCGTAAATCCTTTTTATTTATTATAAAGAGGAGTTAAAATGTGATAAATTTGAAAGTAATCAATTTTAAAAGATAATAGGATTTTATTTGTTGTATTCAATCATTGGTAAAAAGAGTTTAAGAAACGATTATTTTTTTAAAATCAATTTAAAGTGTATTTAAAAATTTGACTAAAAGAATTGTATTAAAGTTTATGGTTTGACATCATAAAAAGAAGATAAATCAAAGAATGTACTAGTAATAAGTATTAGAGAATGCCTTTTAAATTGTGTTAGAAATATGAATGAATTTCTAAAAGAAAAAGATACAGATAAAGAAATAAAAGAAATAAAGGAATAAAGAAACCTTTTTCTTTCCTTATTAGTTTTTACTTCAACCCGAGGCCTAAGTAAAAATTAATCAAAAGAGAAGATATCTTCTTACCTTCTCATTATTGTACATTCAGAACTAAAAAGAAGAGAATTTTCTAAGTATTTTCTAAACCTAGGCAGGAAAGCTTCAAAATCAATTCATATAAATTCTCAGAAATTCCATTAAATTCAAGACAATGGTTTCAAACCCTATTCTATCTTTTAGACTCATCGATTTCAATTTTTTTATGATTGAATCCTAATTTGTTCCCTTGTATATTTTTGGGTTCTAGAGCTTAGCTGAAATAAGAAACGATAAGTTATTTTATGCATTTTTGGCTGAGGATCCAAGAAGTTAAGGTATGTTAATTCTTACAAGACCTATCTCTGGTTTATTGTATGCATAGTAATAAAAAATTTAGCTTAATATCTGATCAAATGGAAGTGTTAAATTAGTTGCTTCGGAGTATGCAATTTACTGAAATCTGATAATTGAATTTCCATCAAAAACTTTACTATACCTTGAAATTGGATATATTAATTTGGTGATTCCTATTAACTTGCATGTGTTTGTATAAGAAGAATGTAATCCCTGAATATCATTCCCATTTGCCAAAATCAATTGTTTCATCATCAGAATTGTTGCCTAGAGTTCGTAGGCTCTAGGCAGTGGCAGCAGTCGACCATCATGTTCCAGCGGTAGACCAGTAGCAAACAACCGACAGGTGGTCATGGTCGACCAGTTAAACATCTTGGAGCTTGCTTAGCTTTAAGCAACTTGGTTTTGACGTGTTTTTCTCCTGATTTCTTATGCTATATTCCAATTTTCTTCTACTTTCTTAATTTCTATGATTGAGTTTTGATTACATCTTATATTAAAGGAATTTACTTATTTTAATTTATTTAAAATTATATGTGTGTGTGTGTATGTATGTATATATACATACATACATACATACATACATATATATATACATATATATATATATATATATATATATATATATATATTATAGTATGAAGGTAATCATCTTCAAAACAGTCGTATTAAAATATAATATTTAAAAATCAATTTTAGTCACTATGCAAAATATAGTATTGATTTCAAAAATTTGGGTTTCGAAATGTGAATATGAATCATATATTTAAAAGTATTTAATGAAGAAAAATTATTACAGAGTTTTAATAATAATAGTTTCAAAAAGGTGATAATAAAACTATATATTTGTAGCATATTTTATAAACCTTTTAGTTCTATGGGGCTTTATACAATATATATATATATATATATATATATATATATATTCAACTTGATATCAAGTTCAAGTTATAAGCTTATTATACCCATGAATAAATATTACTGTAGTTGAGTAATAAAAGGTTACAGACTTAAAAGACAAGGTTTAAAAAGATATAAAGTATTTTGAAAAGCATTTTGTATGTTTGAAAAGTCGAAACCCATGTTTTATAAACAATTACTTCACTTTATATACATATTGAGATTGGCCTTCGAGCTATTTATCCCTCTTTTTGGATATTCTAACGACTTTTGAATTATTTCTTTCATGAAAATTATCCTTTTATGAAATAAGGAATGTAATTAAATATTTTAGTAGTAACGAGTTGCATAGGACATTCGATATCACTTCATTGTTTAAATATACGGCTTCTTGTGTAGAATATTTAAGTGGGTGGAGTTTACTAACTAATAGTAAATACTCTAGCAACCCCCGCGTGGTATGGGACACGCGGTGTTAATTTAGTGATTACTATTTTGAGAGTAGGTAATGCTTTTTGATTAAATAGTATCTTAAGGAAGCTTGTTGTTTATATAGTTCTCCATATTCGTTAGTGCACTCTTTCGCTTGACCTTGTAGGTCAGTGATCATCCTAACGGTTGACTATGGTGTTCGCACCCCGAGTCATGGTATCCTTATCAATTATTAGCCCAATACCACAAAAGCGAACAATCAGTACCGCGGGAATACCTTGTGTTATGGGGTTTAGTTATATTACGACTGTAGGATTTTATCAGTATTGGTCCTTCTTGAGCTCCTGGAGCATGTCTTGTAAGTCACCATTTGGAATAGAGCAACTCGCACTAAGAATTCCCTTATGGTAAAGATATCTATAGGATTGATTATTTTACCCCAACTTGCTTTGTGCTTGTCTTTTCTTGTTGGCACGCTTTTATGTAGTCTTGTGTATTTTGTCTTGGACTTGCTATCATGCAGTCTTTTACTTCTGAGGGATTGACTCGCTGTCATGCGATATTTGATGTCCCCTATAATGACTTGCCATCGTGCGACCATTTGATTGGTTTGATATTTATCCACCATATTTGAGATGATTGTTGATGTTGGGTATGAGATGACTTTATGACATGGTGCTTATTTAAAGATGTTTATTTGATTATATCTTTGCATACTGTATAGTGTTTACTATATCCTTAAGATATTTAGATGCATATTTTTCACACAGTTTTATTTAAAGATATTCTGACTCATTTATCTTATAATACTCGGGTCAGACCGAGACTTGACAAATACATGAACTAAGTGAACTTAGATGTTAGGCTAGTATAACAACCATTCGTTTTACGCCGTATAAATATAAAAGTTTAATTAAAATAAAAATACTGAATTTAATTTTATATATTTAATATTTTTGAAATAAATTTTAGTTAATTAAATTCTATTTAATAAGAGATTTTTGTTTAGATAAATTGAATTAATTAATAAATTCAATTTAGAAAATATATCCAATTCGCAAACAATATTATAATAAATATATTAAATAATTTTATATTGTTTAAATAGATGTGAAAACATTGTGATTGATATTAATGGAAATCAATGAAGATAAAGTAATTATTGAATTTAAATAGTGTGTAATCTATGAAATATATTTAATAGAAACATCAATTTAAATTGAATTAAAAATATATCCATAAATATTTAATAAATTTTTTATATATGAATATATATATTTGCAATTAAAAGATGCAATTTAAAATTCATTTGCTTAAAAGATTTAATTGAAAATTAAGAAATAAATAAAATAAAAGTCCTCTTTGCTTCATTCTAGACCCTTCTTTCTAGCCTTTAGCTGCAACTTTATTCTCAAAACTTAAGAACCTGACCCTTATTGCTAAAAGACCTAAATCCACGAAATATTCATGCCCTAATTTCCTAATCAAAGAAATTGGGACATCTAATTAAAAAATATTATCACAACCTTGAAGGTGTTCTGACCGAAGCGACGTCAGTGGACGTCGAAAGGGGGCCACGAAGGCACGGCTTGTCATTTGCAGTGACGCCGTTGATGATTTGGAGCTCACTACCTGATGGAGCATGCACACACACGACTTCGATGGTGAAGAGCCTTCGCAAGAGTTTCCTGGTTGTGATGGAAAACACAATGTTGTGCGCGTGTGAAGAAGGGAACGACAAAGCCTTGCGTGATGATGCAGTAGCATAAGTTTTTGGAGGAAACGTTGATTAAGGTGAGTTATTCAATAACTCACAACTATTGTATTTGTTTGTTTCTTTCCCTTCCATTAACTGTTTAGTAATGAATCATTGGACTATATGGATTGAATTGGATTGAAATTGTATTTCCCTTATTGTTGATATCAAATGTCGAAATGGTTGATTGTTCATGTTAGTTTGAAGAATCAATTTGTAAATGGAACTCTATTCGATTGCAAATTGATATATATATATATATATATATATACATACACACACACATATATACATATATATATACATATATATAGTATTATGTGGTGTGAAAGATTGGTTAAATTTGATGATTGTGTAAGTTAGACACAACACTTGAAAATTAATTGGAAAAGGGTAAATAAATTAAAAGATGAAGATTTGAAATAAATAAATTATTTTAGAAATAAATAAGTGAACTATGAGTGTTTATATTTTTTTATTTATTTGCTAATAATTATAAAAATATTTAAAGCATATTTGTGAAATGATATTTAAAATATGTATTTTTAAAGCGGTAGGTTAGATTCATTAGATGGGAAGTTCATAATAATATTTTCAAGTAATAGTAAGTTGAAAATAATTTATTTATGAATGTAAAATATCATTTACAGAATTATTATATATATTGATAAGTGAATTTTTGAAGTAATATATATTTGTATTTGATTATTAGATTATTTTGGGAATGTATTATATAAGGTAGAATTTTAGTTTGACGTATTACTTCTCAATAATAATAGCTTTAAAAAGTGATTTTAAAGGTAAATGCGGATCTTAAACACGTTGGTTGTGTAATTTTATATTACAGCCTTGGAAAATTATTTTAGTTGAGAAATCTTTATGAGGAATACGAATTATTCCAATTTTTTTTTTTTTTAAGGAAATCATGGATTTGTATAAAATTTATTTGATACTGTTATTATTTTCAAATATTGTGAAAGATTTTAAAATGTATAAATTGCTTTTAAAAGGAATTTAAAGGATTCGGAAACTGAGTGTGGTTTTATTTAAGTATTTCCTTATAATTAAATAAGAGATTCACAAATATTTATTTTGAAACAGAAGAACGATTTTGAGGAAAGAGTGCAAAATTTATAAATTGATTTTCTTTCGATCAAAAATTGATATTTGAAAAATAGTATTGAATATTTTGGGGAAAATGTATTTAAAACCCCTTCCGAATCAATAAATAATAGAATTGTATGTTTTGTTTACTTTATATTTATTAGTAACGAGGAATTAGAATAAACAGAGTTATAGTATTGTCTAGTATGGGACTTTTGATAATATTTCTTTAGGTATTCTTTGGACTTGAATAATTATGCAATGTTGTGGCAATTCAGCGCATTAAATAAATTGCCAAGTAATACCAAGTGGTAGGGAAGCCTAAGCTGATATTTATTCAATTACTTTTTCTAAGTAGATGTCACTCGAAAATGGTTGAGTATAAGGGGTATTATATTTTTGGTAATGCACATTGAGAGTGTGTAGGCTGAGAGCCATAAGAGTGTCTATTTATTGTGCGTACTCCTAGAATACATTAGGGAGAGTATCCATCCTAGAGGCTTGATTATAGGGTCGCTCCCCAAATTCATGATGTATATGGCCGAGAGCCATTTCCCCTGTGTCACTTAGACCAGCAGTTTGTTACCATTATGGGCGTGTATAGGGTCGTGACTAATGCATAGCGTAGTCGTGCACTTGATAGATATTGGGTCCCGATGACCGTTGAGGTAACTAAGATTGTAGAAGTAGCATTGAGAGCATATGAGAAGGGCTCGTAGTGTAGGTTAAGAGTTGTCAATCTCCCGTCTGGTTATTGTTGATGAGATAGCATGAGATGTTATAGATAGTTAGACACTGCTTGTTCACCTATATGAGATCATTGTGTTATTGGTTGAGAGCGAGGTCTATGGCGGGGATCCATTCTGATCGTTTGTCAAGATCGATGTTGAATATATATTTAAGATGCTAAGAGCACATAGGATTAAGAGTCTCGACGATTATCCACAATGTTGAGAGTTGAGTGGATTAGTAAAGATTTGAGAGACCGTATGACTATTTCATTGGCTGAGATCTAAGTTAATTAAAATGAGGTTGAAGATCTAGATGGTGGTTATGTGGATTTCAATTTCTTGGATTATTTATGAGATCGAGAGTATTTGCAGTTGCGTAACCGGTACACATAGACTGTATAGCTATCGAGGATAGCTAGAGATGTTGAGAGCATGGAGTTGGACCCTGCATATGTCTTTTACATGTTTTTCTGATATATAACCGTAGTTGCCGAGAGTATACCTTATTTATATTTCGTGTTGTCTGACTTGGGTGATAATTACGTGTTATATATATACACACACATACACACACTTAGTGGTACGGAGCCCGGGTACGTCGACTTTACGATTATCTGAGAGATAATCTAGGGCATTGTTGAGAGCATATCTTGTGTTGTTTTTGAGTTTTATACCTAATGATAGCTAGATTTTGTTTGTATCAGCCACTTGAATATATGCCTGTTTGGTTTTTTTTATTGACTTTACTTGGATATGAGTTATCTTTTAAGTGCATGGTTTAGGGAAACATTGATACTTGGATATGCACGTACCACTTGTGTTTTACTTGTTTATGCCATGCCAGATGTTATTTTATATTGACATCTACATTCTAGACATAGTCTGACCCATGTGTTATTATGTAATACTCGGGTCAGTATGAGACATTTCAGGTTCAGGGACAGATAACAAGTATATGGATGTTGGGTATAGGGATAGGTTATTTGTATATAGTTTATATATTTGTATTTACATGTATTCATGTATAGAAATGTATATTGGACATTTTATGTATAGTAGGCGTTTGATTATTTTTTGGTAGACTTGTTTGGGCTCGTATATATTAATTATTATATGTTATCACTATGTTGATGACTCTGTGATCCTTGTGATTTATTTCATATTGTGTGTTGTTTTATCCTAGAGATACACATGTTTATCGCTTTGTGCCGATATTGTGACGTACATGTGAGTTGTTTAGGATCGTTGAAATACTTACTAGTGTTAGCTCAAGAAAATATTCATGTGTGTAAGTCCATTATTGCCTCATTCTCTGTATTACTTGGCAGTACTACACTATAGTAATCTTTAGTAATGTGGGTATACAGATGGTGTTATAGGTAGCCTTATATATATATATATATATATATATATACACACACACACACTAGAAGTATCATTTTTTCTAGTCCTTATGTATATGTTTTGTATGACTCTTGCATAATAGTTAGAGACTGGAGATGGTATTTTGTACTTGTCTAACTTTTGGACTTGTATGTATATATGTGAGTTTAATATTATGTTTGTAGACTCACTCTAAGTAATATATTTGGTCTGTATTATATTTTTCGTTGTGATCTATGATTCTGTGTCATGTATTATGTAATATATTGTTCTAATTTACATTAGCCAATGTGTCTATTGCTTTGTGCCGAGATTGTTCATTCCATTAGATTCCTTCAAACATAAGGTAAAAGCGTGACATGTTAGCCTGAGGGAATAAACAAGGATAGTGGCTCATATCCAGCCTTATTCTCCGTATTACTCGATAATACTACTTTTAATATTCTTGGGTAATATGGGTATAAAGGTGGGGAGTTACAGCTAGGTATCAAACCCAAGGTTCATAACAATATAGAATGTAAAAGGGCGTAAATTTTGTTGGTCTAGACAGATTTAGAGTCCCGTACCTTAGGGTGCAGGGTAGTATTTATTTATTCCTATTTGGGACAAATACATAAATAATTATTGGGGATAATAATTGAAACGACCCAGAATTTCCGATCCCGAAAATTCCATATAGTTAGAGAAAAGAGATAAAGGAAGAAGAACAGAAACACCAAAGCACAATCACACATTTGCAGCGGATAAATATAATATCAATAATATCATTTTACAAAGGAAAACTATACATGTCAAATTACACTTTAATACATCAGAGTTACAACATACACGAACACTGGACAGATACAATCCACGTGTCCTAGATAAACTAAAATATCACAGCGGTATACACTCCATACGTTCCCGCCATTCAGCTCGCCTCTTGAGCTCCAGATCGTCCTTACTTGAAAAACTGTAATACTCGGTCTAACCCGAGCATTACATCAATGTAACACCCGGGTTAGGCTGGAAACCAGCATGAGTAAACCCATATAACATAAAATACCAAGCTATGAAACCATTTGTAAAACCAGGGTAACTCGTACCTTTTACGAGTTCTCGTTTATTTAAGTCAAACACTTATTTCCAACAATATCTAGGGATCACTACTCAGTTTTAAATATCCATGATTCTTAACCTTTTCGTTCCAGCCTGTTTGACTCCACACATCAGATTTATAATGAACTTAAAATTACAAATCGAAGTGGTTTTGGGTATTACTGATACTCGACCCCAGTCTCTTCGAATTCAATGTTATCTTAAACCCAGTTTGTTTAAGTGGATACAAATCAATTTTAAATACAGGTTCTCATACTCTCACAACAAAACAATTATCGATAGATAATTCACAATATCGCAGTTCAACCCATCATCTCATGTCATAATACATCACAATTTCAATATCAGAGACATTCAGACAAACTAAGGTATTCAATTCAAGTTACCATCTATAGGCAAGATAAATAATCTAACAATTCTTAATTAATTTAATTTAATCATCCATTAAAATTTAATTAATTATCTTTAATCCTGCTTAATTAACTTTGGTTAATTAGAAACCAATGCTTAAATTAATTTCATTGATTAAATAACCTTAATAAATCACATCAACCTTGATTAATTAGATCACATCCAGTGATTAACTACCCTTTAATTAATAACACTTAATTAATCACATTAATTAATTCTTTAATTAATTACACCAAGAAATTAATCTTAAATTACTTCCCTTAAGTAATTAACCTTTCATTAAATCTCATTCTTAAAATAAGATAATATAATTAATTAAAAGTTGTTTAACTTTTAAAACTTGGCTAAAATATTTTCTTTGCCTTTTTAAACCAAGTACAAATTCACTTGTAATTTTTTTTTAAAAACTGAACATAACTTATTTGTAAACTTGAAAACCTGGTCTAAGATTCTACTAGATTTTTAAAACCCGTACAACTTTACTTCAGATTCGAAACCCTATTACCAACTGTTAAACCTAAGCCCACCACAAACTTGCTCGAACAAAACTCGAGCAAATCCTCTACCTTTCCAAGTTTTTCCCCTTTCTTCTTCCTTTTGAACTCTGTTTCTACTTTAATTTTAAAATTATAGTATTATCAAAAGCTCGCAAACGATATGGAAACAGACTCGAGCAACATACTAAAATCCTCGAATTCATCTTCGAGTCCCACCTCAATCTCCTTCTACCCAACCTACAGACACACCGCATATGCACATACACGTGCATAGATGATCGGAGCCCCTCCGATCATTGCCTCCACCTCCCACGAGTCATCATTGACCCTCTCGACCCAAGCAACCACTCAATTCCGACCTACCGCATCGGAAATCAAAACGAGCCTCTCGACTCAAACTGGAACCAACCCATTCGCCAAAAAACCTCTACCGTCGACGATTCTGACTAACTAACCATGAGCCACCAAGCCCGAAGCTTTGCCACTCAACTATTCTCTGATTCCACCATGTGCGGTAGCACTCAATCCTCTGCCCATGGTGAAAATGCCACAAAAATCACCACGACCAAACGAGGCAATAAACCCAAAATCATCGATGATTGGCCGCCACGGCATCTTATAAAATTACTTACCATTTTTTCACGCATCCCCATAACCTCAGCCTTCTTCAACCGCAACCTCGACGCTCCATTTGCCGTGGATTGACGACAATCCATAAAAATACCCAAAACAATTATTCCGAGCTAACCCACATATTACTTATCTAAAAATCAAGGTTTAGCTACCTAAATTCATCACTTTGAAATACATATCGGATTCTATAATCAAATTTTGACAATATCATGAATGAATTTTTGACAAATAATTTATTGTTGCTATAAAATCTTTTTTCAAATATTATCTAAATAATTTTTCTTTAAAACTATTTTAAAATTTTAATTTACAATGCTATCATTTCCTTTTTAAAGACCAGAATCAAATAGTGATTCATTTGGTAGATAGAAATTTTTAAAGATTTTTCTTGAGGCTGAAGCTCAACAGAAATCAGTATGTCTATATATGTAAAAGCACACAGACATATTCACAGCCTATAATCATACACATTCCATTCAATTTAAAAACCATGTCAATACTTATCATCCAATTACTTCTAGTTATGCTACATGCAATCAAATTTTAAAATAGTTTTAAGGCTTTGTTTACTCACTGATTTTGGGAACAGAGGCACAACTTTGAACTTCTTCTCTATAAAGTTGTTTTGCTTGCTTAACACAGCTTGAATCTGAAGTAGTTTTGGACTTTTCTTTAGTTCGGTTTGGAAGACTTGAACATGTTCTGATTTCCTTATCCTCAGATTTTAATTGTTTTATTATCCTTTGGTTTTGGCCTTTGCTTTGATTTTTTTCAAAAAGAGAGAGGAAAGACCTTTTTGCTATACATACAAAGGTCATTAAAAGAAAGAAAACATTTCATCTTGACACTTGTTAATTGTGTGATAAAGTTTGTATACACTTGTTATTTGTATATGTAATCTTCTTATACTTGTAGGATGCATGTTAATTTTTTATTTATTTAAATTACTTTGTATTAGGTTTATGTTTATATATATGTAATATTAATTTATCCTTATACTTTTCCCTTATTAATATTTCAAGTTATAAGAAACCATGCCACTTATTATTATGCATGTCACCTTAGCTACAATGTTAATTGTATATATTACAAAGCTTACAATGTTTTAATGCATGAAGTTATGTCTTTATATTTATTTATGTATTATGTTTGTATGTTTAATTTATGTGTTATGTGTTTTTATATTTATTCTATTAATCTATGTTTATATATATAACCGTTTTTAGTTCAAGCAATTTTAAATGAAAGCATAATAAACCTTATATTTAAACCCTATTTTTAACCTTAAGCTATAGTACTTTAATAATAAATAAATATAGATACTATCCTAAGTGTTAAAAATGTAGAATTCAACTTTTATTATATTTTCAAATTCATTTATACATCCAGATATCTGTTATTATTAGAATTTTTATTTGTTCAATTAATAAATCAGTGTTTTAATAAATTAAATCTTGTAAGTTACAAATTAACAGCTGTCTAAAAATCCAGGTTATCACATTCCTCCCCTCTTTGAATCATTTTACCCTCGAAAAGGAACGAAACCAGAATTTATTAAAAAACTTAATGTCAGTTAAATTTTCTCTTTGAACATTTTTTAAAACATTTTAAAATGCTATATAATATTGCCAAAATAGTTTTATAAAAATATCATTTTATAACTCGATGTTTCAACAAGTCCATCTTCGTTCTTACAGAATTTCGGTCATATGTTGATCAGGCGTAGGACTGCAATTCTATAAGTACTTAGCAAACCCATTTTCAGCACCCGGTGGAAATACTTGAAAAATAAATTATTTGAAAATATGGAAAACATTTTTGAAAATAGAGGAACATCCTTTGGTGTGAATGCTCTGGAAATCACCACCTCCATCCACGGTCGCAGTTAACCCGATGGTTACGTTGCCATCCCGGCGAAATCCATAGACAACTGTAGGCACTCCGCCCCCGTCGATTGTGCCATGGAACCCGCTACATATCGTAGCTACAACTGGGGTTACGTTGCTATCACAGCAAAAACCCATATAACTGTAAGCCTCAGAGCCCTCGAATTCTGCTACCAAAAGAATGAAACTTCTCTACTCCACTTGACCATAGGTCGCAGTCTACCAATGTTATGTTGCCTTCTCGGGAAAATCAAACGTAGACCGTTGACATTCACCTCTACACGATTTCCGCTATGGCCCATAGTAGATCGCAATGACATTGAGTTACACTATCGTCATAGCATAACCCAAATGCCTCTGTAGGCATCAGCGCCTTCGACTTTCGCTACCCCAATAATCCTCAGGAACTAGTTTGTCAGGACTCCTCACAAGATCAACTTTAGAGCCTCCCCCTTTGAGGCTCAAGGCAGTGCCAACCTATGGTACTCTTGAGAAGTTCATTTCACGGGAGCGCCTTTTCTCCAGAGCCATTTTCAAAACATTTTATACTATACACATATAGTATCTTTCAAATCATACACCTAGTATGAATCTCATATAAATCTCCTTTCTCAAAATCGATTACCCCAAAATCGATAATTCTCAAACTAGGCTTTTCAAATTCCCAAAATTGATTTTTTCTTAAAAATCAAAAGCCTTTCCAAAATCCACAGGTTCCAAAAACCTTTCCTCAAATTCATTCTTATAAAATCCTTCATATATATGTAGATATATATAACCTTGAAAAATCTATTGGAATCACTTCATACTTGTATAAATTCCTTTTATAGTTCAAATACTTTTCAAAAAAAACCCTTTCCTTCTGGAAATAGATTCAACAAAGGGAGATTTATCTTATATAACATATTGCAAATCAAATATTCAAATTTGATTTCTCTATAAAGTCACTTACCAAATCACTTACTTCCATAAAATAAATTTTTACCATAGAAATATCCAATTTCCACTTTATTTCATCATATATTTCACAAAATATAATTTTTCATTTCAAAAAAAACATTTTACAATTCTTATTCACAAATTTTCCATATCAATTTCATTCAAAACCGTACGATGTACACATATTATCCGTAAGCTATATCAATCTGATCGCTAACTCGATCATACAATTTCTCTTCCGAACTAGTATCGTCCACTTGACTTCCTAGTGCGGACTCAGATCTGGTTTGCTGATCAGAAACCGTCATTCTCCTTGCATAGCCTAAGCATGATAGAGAATATCCAGAATCAATTAACAATGCATATCCAGGTTTGCCGTCGAAAATCGAGTGAAAAATCCCAACTCGGATCGATATACTATCTCGAATCTGTGCTCGAATCTGGATCAAATCACTATGCGAATAAAATAAAATGCGTACATCCCACGTATCTATATTCATTGATTATTAACCAAATCAATTCTCTTTTCTATTCACATTCACTTATGATTTCTATACACTTATTCACAGATGCCTCAATTCCCATTTGGATTATCATCTCAACTAGGTATTTAATCATAAACAGTTTGCACTCTGACCGGCTTAAATTTAGAAAATAGCTTGAAAAAGTTTAAAAATAGATAAGTAGTTGAAAAATAATTATTAGTTTGTAAAATAGCTGTAAAATAGTTAAGTAGTTATAAAATAGTTATTAGTATAAAGTAGTTGAAAAATAGTAATTAGTTTATAAAACAGTTGTAAAAATGTTAAATAGTTCCAAAAATAATTGTAAAATAAGTATAAAATAGTTTGGTTGTAAAAAAAAGATTGTATATAGTAAATAGCTTAGAAACATAGATTTAAGAAAGCTTATATTAAAATAATTTGTTTGAAAATAGTTCAGAGTCAAACTGTTCCACTACCCAACCTTTATTCAATCAATTGAATTTTAAATTTCCACTTCCGCTTAACATTGATTCAATCTCAATCAATTTAAACAACTTCAATTCCCACTCTCCATTCACATTAATTCAATTTAAATTTCTATTTCTATTTAAATTGATTCAATTTTAATTAACTTCAATTTCTATCCTAAATTCAAATCAATTCCCATTTGAATTTGGACTCATTCAACTTCAATTTCATTTCAAATTAATCCAATTCAAATTTTCCATTTGAATTTTAAACTTTTCCATCTTCAATCACAATTCCAATTAATTCAAATCAAATTAAATGTGAAATAATTCCAAATTCGATCTCTCTTTAAATCATCTTGAATTAAATAGATTCGAGTTAAAATTTCAAATGTTGATTAAATTTCTTTAAATCAACTAATCTTTGAATTCCAACTTATTACCCACTTCAACCTTGAAACCAGTCCTTAAAAGATTTCTATTTTGAATTAATTTCAAATTCCATTTCAAATAAAAGAAGGTGATTTTATTAGATTATACTGCCATAAAATGTTTCATACATTGATAGACTGCACACTAGCAGTTCAACATTACATCCATTTATACAACAAAAATCATACAAAGTCATAAATTTAGATGTCTACACCATCCCCAAGGTTTAAGAGTCCTAGCATTTCTATCAGAATCCTTCCTATGGACTTCCTTTCAATGGGAAAATCCCAAACATGCACTTTTCAACTGGATGTCCCCACTTATAGCATTTTCCACAATAGGTTTCTACCCTCTCATCAATCTGGATGACCTCTATGCTTCCTACCGGATGTTCCAAAACCTTAATCCTCTTCTTCTGTCTCTTGGGACAATTTCTCCCGATATGTCCCAATCCTTTACAATGATAGCAAAAGGTTGACTCCTTAACCGGTTTCATTGGTTTACGCTTCACCTTCTTCACTTCAGGACAAATGGTTAAGGAAATGTCCCTTCTTATGGCACTTAAAGCATAATATCTCGGAGCGAAATCATTGGAATGTACCCTTTAATTCCTTCCTTGATTTACCACACTTAGCTGCATAATGACCCTTATTAAAACATCTATAGGAGGTGACATTATCATAAGGTCCCGGTCCATTTCTTTCCTTAATCCGATTTTCATACTCCTGTATTGCTATTTCCTGCTCCTTACGTGCAATTGCTCTCCGTTCTCTGTGCCTTGCCTTCCATTCTTCACTCTTGGCCATTTCTTTCAAAGACTGAATTCTAGAGGGACTTCCTAACCTATAAATTAGACTTAATTAGAATAATTCAACTCTTATATATCAATTTGCCTACCTAGTTATTCCTTAAGTTTTAAACCACCTTTGGTTTTTGATTCCAAACAAAATTTTCAAACAACTTCTTATTTTAGAATAAGATTACTTTCAAAAATATTCTGAATAATATCATTTCTTTTAACGCTTTTAAAACAATTTCAAATGTTTCTAGACTTAGGATCAAAACTTCACAATTTAAAACCCACTTCAATTTACAAGTCATACTTATCTAAAGGTTACCCCCTTAAAACATTTCATCTTTTCTTAATCATTAACAAACATTTTATCATTTTAGGATAATAACCAAGGTTATTACAACTGGAAACTAATTCACTATTATCTTATTCTGAAAACTCTTTTCCAAATTCAATATTTTAATTTCAATTTGAATCCATTTCAAACTTATCTTCATTCAATTTCAGTTTGGATTAATCCTAATTTCATTTATATATATATATATATATATATATATATATATATATCACTTAATTCTTATTTGGTTTCAATACCCAACCACTAATTATTGCTTTATAAATAAAATATAAGCTTTTATAAAAAATCATTTATTAAAACCTTTTTTTAACCTTTATATAAGAAAATAACAAGCACGCTCTCTTATATACATACACTCAACTCATTTTAGGGTATCACTTACCCTATCCTTAATGAGTAAACCCAACAGAGCCAAAGTTCTCGCTTAACCTTCGGCTTTGATACCAAATGTAACGACCTGGAATTTCCATCCCGAAAATTCCAGAGTTGGAGAAAAGAAGAAAAGAGATAAAGGAAGAAGAACAGAAACACCATTGCACAATCTCACATTCGCAGCGGATAAAATATAATATCAATAATATCAGTTTACAAAGGAAAACTGTACTTGTCAAATTACATTTTAATACATCAGAGTTACAACATACACAAACACTGAATAGATACAATCCACATGTCCCAGATAAACTACAATATCACAGCGGTATACACTCCATACGTTCCCGCCGTTCAGCTTGCCTTCTGAGCTCCAGATCATCCTTACTTGAAAAACTATAATACTCGGTCTGACCCGAGCATTACATTAAAGTAACACCCGGGTCGGGCTGGAAGCTAGCGTAAGTAAACCCATATAACATAAAATACTATGCTATGAAACCCATTTGTAAAACCAGGGTAACTCGTACCTTTTACGAGTTCTCATCTTATTTAAGTCAAACACTTATTTCCAACAATATCTACGGATCACTACCCAGTTTTAAATATCCATGATTCTTAACCTTTTCGTTCCAGCCTATTTGACTCCACACGTCAGATATATAATGAATTTAGAATTACAAATCGAAGTGGTTGCGGGTATTAGTGATACACGACCCCAGTCTCTTCGAATTCAATGTTATCTTAAAACCAGTTTGTTTAAGTGGATACAAACATACAGGTTCTCATACTCTCACAACAAAACAATTATCGATAGATAACTCACAATATCGTAGTTCAATCCATCAACTCATATCATAATACATCACAATTTCAATATCAGAGATATTAAGACAAACTAAGGTATCCAATTCAAGTTATCATCTATAGGCAAGATAAATAATCTAACAATTCTTAATTAATTTAATTTAATCATCCATTAAAATTTAATTAATTATCTCTAATCCAGCTTAATTAACTTTTGTTAATTATAAACCAATGCTTAAATTAATTTCATTGATTAAATAATCTTAATAAATCACATTAACCTTGATTAATTAAATCACATCCGGTGATTAACTACCCTTTGATTAATACACTTAAATTAATCACATTAATTAATCCTTTAATTAATTACACCAAGAAATTAATCTTAAATTACTTCCCTTGAGTAATTAACCTTTCATTTAAATCTCATTCTTAAAATAAGATAATATAATTAATTAAAAAGTTGTTTAACTTTTAAAACTTGGCTTAAATATTTTCTTTGCCTGTTTAAACCAAGTACAAATTCACTTATAATTTTTTTTAAATTGAACATAACTTATTTGAAAACTTTAAAACCTGGTCTAAGATTCTACTAGATTTTAAAACCTGTACAACTTTAGTTCATATTTGAAACCCTATTACCAACTATTAAACCCGAGCCCACCACAAACTTGCTCGAACAAAACTCGAGCAAATCCTCTACCTTCTCGAGTTTTTTCCCTTTCCTCTTGCTTTATAGCTCTATTTCTACTTTAATTTTAAAATTACAGTATTATCAAAAGCTCGCAAACGACACGGAAACAGACTCGAGCAACATACTAAAATCCTTAAATTCATCTTCGAGTCCCACCTCAATCTCCTTCTTCCCAACCTACTGACACACCGCATATGCACATACACGTGCACAGATGATCGAGCTCCTCCGATCATCGCCTTCACCTCCCACGGGTCATCATTGACCCTCTCGACCCAAGCAACCACCCAATTTCGACCTACCGCATCGGAAATCAAAACAAGCCTCTCGTCTTAAACTGGAACCAACGATTCGCCAAAAATCCTCTGCCATCGACAATTCCGACTAACTGACCACGAGCCACTAAGCCCAAAGCTTCGCCACTCTACTATTCTCCAATTCCACCCGGTGCGGTAGCACTCAATCCTCTACCCATGATGAAAATGCCACGAAAATCACCACGACTAAATGAGGCAATAAACCCTAAATCATCTATGATCGGCTACCACGACATTTTATAAAATTACTTACCATTTTTCCATGCATCCCCCTACCCTCAGCCTTCTTCAGCCGCAACCTCGACGCTCTATTTGTCGCCGATCGACGGCAATCCACAAAAACACCCAAAATGATTATTCCGAGCTAACACACATTTTACTTATCTAAAAATCAAGGTTTAGCTACCTAAATTCATCACTTTGAAAAACATACCAAATTCTATAATCAAATTTTGACAATAACATGATCGAATTTTTGACAAATAATTGATTGTTGCTGTAAAATCTTATTTTCAAATATTATCTAAATAATTTTGCTTTAAAATTATTTTAAAATTTTAATTTACAATGCTATAATCATTTCCTTTTTAAAGACCAGAATCAAACGGTGATTCATTTGGTAGATAGAAATTTTTAAAGTTTTTTCTTGAGGCTGAAGCTCAACAGAAATCAGTATGTATGTATATAAAAGCACATAGACATATTCACAGCCTATAATCATACACATTCCATTCAATTTAAAAATCATGTCAATACTTATCATCCAAGTATTTCTAGTTATGCTGCATGCAATCAAATTTTAAAATAGTTTTAAGGCTTTGTTTACTAACTGATTTTGGAAACAGAGGCACGGCTTTGAACTTCTTCTCTATAGAGTTGTTTTGCTTGCTTAACATAGCTTGAAACTGAAGTTGTTTTAGACTTTGCTTCAGTTCAGTTTTGAAGACTTGAACATGTTATGATTTCCTTATCCTCAGATTTTAATTGTTTTATTATCCTCTGGTTTTGGCCATTGCTTTGATTTTTTTCAAAAAGAGATAGGAAAGACCTTTTTGTTATACATACAAAGGTCATTAAAAGAAAGAAAAAATTTCGTCTTGACACCTGTTAATTGTGTGATAAAGTTTGTATACACTTTTTATTTGTATATGTAATATTCTTACACTTGTGGGATGCATGTTAAAAAAAGTATTTATTTATTTATTTTTATTTAAATTACTTTGTATTAGGTTTATGTTTATATATAGTATTATTAATTTATCTTTATACTTTTCCCTTATTAATATTTCAAGTTATAAGAAACCATGCCACTTATTATTATGCATGTTACCTTAGCTGCAATGTTAATTGTATATATTACAAAGCTTCAATGTTTTAATGCATGAAGTTATGTCTTTATATATTTTTATGTACTGTGTTTGTATGTTTAATTTATGTGTTATGTGTTTTTATATTTATTCTATTAATCTATGTTTATATATATATATACACACAACCATTTTGAGTTTAAGAAATTTTAAAAGAAAGCATAATAATCCTTATTTTAAACCTTAAGCTATATACTTTAATAATAAATAAATATAGATTCTATCCTAGGTGTTAAAAATTATAGAATTCAACTTTTATTATATTTTTAAATTCATTTATACATCCAGATATTTATTATTATCAGAATTTTTATTTTTTCAATTAATAAATCAATGTTTTAATAAATTAAATCTTGTTAATTACAAATTAACAGCTATCCCAAAATCCGAGTTATCACAATCATCGGGATGTATTTGCAAAAAAATAGATTTCTTTACAAATTATTGTTATAAAAATGATGCTAAAGTTGGGAACTCACTTTAGTCAAGAGTGAGATTTTACAAATAGCATAGATTAGGCCTTAGATGGCTTTGAACTGTTGTCCTGATCCATTAGTGATCAGAGTTGCGCAGCGGATGCTTATGGACTGCCTTCCGTTGAGCATATTAATTTATTTGCTCTTATGTATGTTTGTTTGATTAGTTGATGAATACTTGGTTGTTATTAAAATTTTAGTAACAATTTCAAAATTTATATTGAGTATGAAATGTCATTTGAGAGTTGAAACCTACATAGTGTTAATAATAAGATCTTACGGTGTCTTCAATGGTTGAGTTCCATAAGGAATATTGAAAGCTTGATTTTTTTGTATAAAATAGAATATTAATCCATATATAAGATTAATGAATGCTAAGACTAATTTAAAATTAGATGGTTGCTTGATACATATATGGATGAATGGTTATGTTATTATATTGTTATTAGTGAATTATTACTTATATAAAAATATAATGTTTTATTCAAAGTAGTTTAATAAAAGCAAGCATCTTTTTAAATTAACGAGACCTTTGAAAATATATTTTGTGTTAAATTACCCCTTTGGGTGCTTTAAGAAATCTGGTCGAGGTGGCCAATATTCTCGATAGAAATTCCTAAACACTAGAACAAGACAATCACACATGGTACTTTGAGTTATAACATTTTGAAAGTATTATAAATGTTTGTGAAGGTGTTGTAAATAACATTTCAAGAAGAAATAATGTTTTGAATCAACTTAAATATTACTTAAAAAATGAAATGAATGTTTTGGAAAAATATATTGTTATCTCACCTTTTGGTCAAGGCCGAGATATCAATAGATTGGTTGGAGAGGATAGATATCAGGATTGGAGATCGATTGGAAACGAGGCTATGATCGATATCATCAAAATTTGGCCAAGCTCTAATCAAGACGGGACCGGTTGGGAATGATGGACAAGACTAGGAGAGGCTACGTTTCAAATTTCAGGTCGATCGGAGTTCGTATGCTCGGGACATGGATGGATCAATATTGGATGGAACTGGTTTCATATCGATGTTTTCGTATCAATAGCAGTTCGTATCGATACAGTTCGTATCTATAAAAGTGGATTCGGCAATTTACTTTGGATTGACACGTTCATATCGATCAGGACGATCTCGGGCTATGGATTTCGTATCGATACGTACATATCGATTAGATGGTGAAATATGTCAATGCATTTCATATCGATCAGGGCTGGGATCGATATGAAGAATGAAGCAATGGTCACAGTGCCTTGGATGACCATTTCGTATCGATTGATTATTGATCGATACGAATGACACACTCACGCATCGATACGAAGAAGACCGAAGCCGTTAACAGGTGGATGATAACATATGGATGCGAAGGATTCAGAAGCCATGTTCGTATCAATCGTGTTCGCATCGATCGATACGAAGGAATCAGTAAACGCAGCACGAAAGGTGGATCTTTCCTGGATCTTCGAGACACGTCATCGATGCGAACCTGATCAATTCGAAGAGAGGAGAGTATGGAGACAAAGTGATGGACACGAACGCAACGGCCAACCGATGAACATGGACTTGCATTGATCATATCTCACAAGTTACAAGTCCAAATGCTACCAAATTTTCACAGGAGCTTCGGCCTAAAGAATGTTCATGCCAAATTCGACTCGATAGGGCCAAATCTATATTGATATGAAATTCATTAGTATCGATCACAGATTGAGCCGAAATCACCTGGGATCGATCGCATGGGCCTGCTCGTGTGTCAGAAGAGGTCTCCCGAGATCCGAGTGAGATATTTGAAGAAATAGCATCCCTAAGCTAACGGAAAAGGAACTTTTGATTCAGCAATGTCCAGACTCTGCAGAAATCACCATTTAGTCAAGCTTTATTATTGTACTCGAAAATTATTGATGTAATCCGCTGTAACCAATGAAGAAAGTAAACAAAAGATTATCATTTGAAGTGGATATAGGCCAGAGATAGCCGAACCACTATAAACCTTGTGTCTTTGTCTATTCCGTTCAATTTTAACTTTGTTATTCTTCATTTTTATTCTCTACACTACTGAGATCTGTGGTCTGTGTTCATATACTACTGATCTGTGTTCATACACTGGTGCTTTCATGGCTTTTGGTGTTTGTGACCAATTTTGGCGCAAACACTTTGGTTCTTTCACCGAGAAAGACTAGCACCCTCTATACCGGATTTGGAGTTCAGATTTGGAAGACTAAAGGATCGGGTCTAAATGGAATTATGACAAAGCAATCAAAAAGGAGGCAAAGAGCAGAGAGAAGTCAGCATGAAGGAAGCCAGGAAGCGTCTTTAAAGCTAATCAGACTTCAGCCTTCATCATTAGAGACAAGAAGGAGATGATGATGGGAGCTATGCATGAAGAGTTTCTAAAAAGACAAGAGGAATGATGCAGAACCTCCTCAAACAGTTTGAATAGGCAGTGACAGCTGGAGTTACTGGAGTTCAAAACCGCGGGGATGGAACAGAAGGACCCAATAGGCAATCAGATGGAGCGGCTCAACAAGGCGCAGCCCCTAATCAGCACGCGACTGTTAATCAGGATGGATCTAGGCTCGGGGCACTCCACCCGGCAACGATGGACTGATTCATGGAGGAAATCCAGGTGACACCACACAACAGGATGCTGGAAGGAGTACAAGAGTACATGATGAGGAGTATGTACCAGAATTCCCTCGGGGACTCGGGAGGCAACCCTTGATGGACAATGCCGGGTTTGCTGAGATTATCAGGCGAACTATGCGCGGAGGTTTGACAAACAGAGATCTAGAAGGAGTAAACAGGAGTCCGTTTACCTAAAATCAGAATGGCCCGGAACCCACCAGAGTTCAAGCTACCTACTCTGGAGGTATACAATGGCAAGGCTGATCTTACTGATCACTTTATGAGATACACAAGACATATGGAAGTGCTAGGGCATCGGAGGAAGTGACGGCCCAATGTTTTCCCCTACACTTGACGGATATAGCTGCTATGTGGTTAAAACAGTTGAAAGAGGGATCTATCAGGACATGGACAGAATTAGTGGATAGGTTTATGAAGCAGTTTCTGGTTCATATCAAAAAGCCGAAGAACGTAATGACCCTAATGTCGTTAAAGCAAAGGACAGAGGAATCACTCAGAGCTTTCTTAACTCGGTTCAATGCAGCGATAGCTTCGGTGCATCGGCCGGATCCGTCGATGGTTTTAATGGCAGCAGTGTCAGGAGTCAGAGAGAATTCGGATTTCAAAGTGTCATTAATATGGGACCCACCAATGGATCTCGGGGAATTCTTTCACTAAGCTGAGAGGTTCCTCCGGCAGGAAGATGCATGTTCAGATATGAAATTAAAGGAGGTGAACATGGCTGAGGATGGAGGGCCATCCTTTGGAAGCTCGGATAAAGACAGGGAAAAAGGAAAAAGGAAAAAGGAAGCTAGATGATGAATCAGGAAAAGCTATGAAGTGGTGGAGAGAACTGAAATTCTCCACTTACACAGGATTGAACGAGACGTTAGAACAGATATTCATGGAGACTCGAAATCGCCTTCCCTACCGAAGGCCAGCAAGGAGAGAACCCTTAGGACATGAACGGGCATCAGGAAGGCACTATCTCTTTCATGATTTAGACAGACACGATACCAACATGTGCCGGCATCTAAAGGATACAATTGAGGAGCATGTAAGGAATGGTCAGTTGCAACAATATCTCGGCTCGGAATGCCCATGGTGGAACAAGAGCAGCCACCATCTACCTCAAACAACGATGGCGTGAGGCCCAAGAATGATAGTCGATTGGTTATCAACTGATAGGGATGATATGGAATAAGTAGCAAACTCTAGGCAAACGACCAAGTCACTTACTCATATACAGGGACGGAGATAGCCCCTAAGCATGCTCTGAGATGATGATGAACCGTGACACTATAGTTTGTTAAATCTGCCTTTTCTTTTTTGGTTTGTATATTTTCTTTTTTCTGGTTTGATTTCGGAGTTTGGTTTGAACTTCTGGTTTTGTTTGCTTTTTCGTTTGGATGCTTGTTTTCTAGTTTGGATATTGGTTTGGATTTCTGTATGGATTTTTGGTTTCCCGATTTGATCTAGATTTTGGATTGGATTTTGATTGGATTTTTATCTAGTTTTTAGTAAATGATCGTCGGGTATGGATTATGCCCGACAAGGGGTAAGTCTATTCGTCCGAGCATGGCGAAATGGCTTATTCAGGTCGTCGAGTATGGACTATGCTCGGCAAGGGTCCGGAGAGACCAGGATTCGGCCTAGGAATTAGACCCCATAATATCTACCAGTTACTATTTCAGGTTGTCGAGTATGGACTATACTCAGCAAGGGTCCGGAGCAACCAGGATTCGACTTAGGACTTAAGCCATGACGTTACTTAGCGTTCAGGGACTCTGGACCACGGACACCAAGGCATTTCCTAGTACAGGTCGTCGGGCGTGGATTGCGCTTGACAAGAACCCAAAGTGGTTGTGGATTCAGATATTGGCTGTGAATAGCTAAGAACTTGGATATTGACCTTGAGAGATCCTGAATTCGGTTATTGGATATGGATGGATTAGGACTCGATCCTCAGGTTCAGATGGATATGGAATTAGCTAAGTATTTGGTCAATGGATATGAAATTGGATATCGACTCGCAGCAATCATGGAAATGGATCAGGATATGGCTGTGGCGCTCGGATAAGATGGCTTGGTAAGGGATTGGATTATGAACCGGATGATATGGCTATGGATGGAATATGGACTTGAATGTCAAAATCTGAGCTTTTCAAAACACACCTTCTTACCACAAGGTATGTTTTGGGAGGGGGAAAAAAATGCTAACCCACCTTTTGGTCAAGGCCGGGATATCAATAGATTGGTTGGAGAGGATAGATATCAGGATTGGAGATCGATTAGAAACGAGGCTATGATCAATATCGTCAAAATTTGGTCTAGCTCCAATCAAGATGGGACCGATTGGGAATGATAAACAAGATTAGGAGAGGCTATGTTTCAAATTTCAGGCCGATCGAAGTTCGTATGCTCCGGATATGGGTGGATCAATATTGAAAGGAACTGGTTTCGTATCGATACAGTTCATATCGATACAGTTCATATCGATAAAAGTGATTTCGGCTATATACTTTGGATCGATATGTTCGTATCGATCAGGACGATCTCGGGTTGTGGATTTCGTATCAATACATACGTATCGATTGGATGGCGAAATATGTCAATGAAATTCGTATCGATCAGGGTTGGGATCGATACGAAGTAATGAAGCAATGGTCACAAGGGCTTGGATGAGCATTTCGTATCGATCGATTATTGATCGATACGAAGGACACACTCACACATCGATACGAAGAAGACCGAAGGCGTTAACAGGCGGATGATAGCATATGGATGCGAAGGATTCAGAAGCCATGTTCGTATCGATCGCGTTCGTATCGATCGATACAAAGGAATCAGTCAATGTGGAACAAAAGGTGGATCTTTCCTGGATCTTTGAGACACATCATCAATGCGTACCTGATCGATTCGAAGAGAGGAGATTATGGAGACGAAGTGATGGACACGAACGCAATAGCCAATCGATGAACACGGACTTGCATCGATCATATCTCACAATCTACAAGTCCAAATGCTACCAAATTTTCACAAGAGCGTACGTACGGCCTAAAGAATGTTCATGCCAAATTTCGACTCGATAGGGCCAAATCTTGATCGATATGAAAATTCATTCGTATCGATCACAGATCGAGCCGAAATCATCTGGGATCGATCGCATAGGCGCACTCACGTGCCAAAAGAGTTCTCACGAGATCTGAGCTAGATATTTGTAGCCTACGCCTATAAATAGCATCCCAAAGCCAACAGAAAAGGGACTTTTGATTCAGCAACATCCAGACTCTACAAAAATCACCATTGTATTCAAGCTTCACTGTACTCGAAAATTATTGTTGTAATCTGCTGTAACCAGCGAAGAAATTAAATAAAAGATTATAATTTGAAGTGGATGTAGGCCGGAGATAGCCGAACCACTATAAACCTTGTGTCTCTGTCTATTTCTTTCCGTTTTAACTTTGTTATTCTTCATTTTTATTCTCTACACTGCTTAGATCTGTGATTATACTGCTGATCTATGTTCATACACTAGTGCTTTCACAGCTTTGGGGTTTGTGATCAATTTTGGCGCAAACATATATACATACATACATATGTAATAATATTATAAGAAAATGCCTTGAAAAGGTAAATAATATTTTTAGAAGTATTATGAGCTATATATCTTAATTTTTAAAGACGAGATCATTTAGAGTTTTAATAATAATATAAAGCAATTTGATATGAGATTGTGTATTATTTGGAAAAAATGTTTTAGCAAATATTTGGAGAAGAAATATATATCTAGTGTGAAAATAGTTATTATGTATTTTAATTTTTTTGATGGTCGAAAGTACTTATGGTAAAAACAATTGGGATACTTATAAGTATTAATTTTCTTTTAGATGACAAATGCAGCTATCGAGCATTAATGATAGTCGAAGTCAGTGGCGAGGAAATGTTGATCACATGGTTCAACATCACATCTAACTAACAAAGAAATTCGCTATAAATGGATGGTAAGGCAACGTCATTATATTATTCAACATATTTAAATATGTGTATGTTCATTTATAAGGAATATACTAAAATGAATTACATATGATGCTTTGATTAGTTGTGTATAACATATTGTAATTTAAATGAACGCTAAATTTTACGTATGAGCCAAATTTTGAAGGAAGTAGAAATAAAAGAATAATTATGTTATAAAGGATGAAAAGTAAGTGTGTAAATAAATTATGAAAATTGCAAAATAGGAAATATTGGAAGAAATTAAAACTTTGTTTTTTGATGACTTAAAATCAAAAGGATGAATTATATCTAGAGATTTATTTTAAATGATAAATAAATAAGATTAGGTATAAATAAATACCTTAGAAAGAAATTATATTATTTTTAGAATGTAAAGTTTAAAAAATTATTATTAGGGAAAAGTTTTATCCAGAATCAGATAATTATAATTTAAAAAGCATTTAGAAGTTTTGTCGAAAAGTAAAAATTGGGATAATGAATCCTTATAATAAATTAAAAACAAGAACCACATTTAACCTTAAAATTGTTTTTTATTTTAAAAGGTTAAACTTTATAGTTTTAACTTTATATAAATGTAATAAGTTGTTGAATTTTTTTTGCATACTATAATTTTTGTAAATAAATTATATTTTGATTTTACATAGCTTTATAGAATAATATTGATGAGAAATAAAAGTTCTTTTATAAAGTAAAGAAAAGAGATTGTAAAATGAGTTTAGGATTTTAGTATAAATATATGACATATACTAAAATAAGTTTTATAGGTATGAAGAGAAATTCTTCAAAGTGTATTCAAGATGAAATCCAATAAGACAAATATTTTAGCAAGAGAAAAAAAACCTTTTGGGTTTTCTATATACCACTTCTTATTAGAAGTTCGCTTTTCCAATTTTTGATTTTTAAATATAGAGATTTAGCTTGAAAGGATTAAAAAGTTGAGTAATGATTGGATTCTTATGATTCTCGTTTTGTGGAAAATAATTCCTTGAGAGATGAATTTTTGTGATAAAATTTTTTAAGCTATAAAGTTTATAATACTGATAAGGAAATCTTTAAATTATTTCACATCCTTATTTTAAGGGTTTAAAGTTGTTGAATATCTTAAGCACCATAAATGTTTAGTATTTTAAAATTTAAAAGGGTGTTTATATTGGAAAAAGGATGTAAAATGTCTGTGAAAATTTATCTTCAAATTAGAAAATAAAGAAAAATGATACACTAATGTTATAAATTGATATCCTAAGTTTGAAGATATGTTTATAATAATGGAGTTTATCTAAAAATGAGGAATGGAGAAAAATTTGAAAAAAATGAATTTTTAACGAATACATAAAGAAGGATGGAAAACTAAATGTTGAAATTTTATATTGAAATAATTTCTTAAGGTAGAATTTTTTTGTGCCATTTGTAGAAGAGCAATTTTTGAGGAAATTATTATAGGAGAAGATTTATTAAAATGAATTATTTTGAATTTAAGAAAAATATTTTTGAGATTTTATTTTAAAGGAGTTGATTTTGTAGAAAAATATTTTAAGATTTAATTTAAGGATAAAGGAACTCCTCTAACTCTTATAAATGGCCTTCTTTTAACAAGGGTTGAACCTTATAATTTTAATTTTTTTCAAGAAGTACATCTAAAATTTAAAATATCTCTAGAATGAGTTGATTATTACTTTATATTAAGATTCCAAGATAAGAAATTGATTGAAGGAAATTAAATTCCAAGAAAAAATTTTGGGAAAGAAAGGAGATTTGTAAATCATATACATCTTCATTTAAAAGCAATGATTTGTACACTAAATGTTTTAATATTTTGAAAAGTAATTAAAAGATTTTATAAATATAAATGCAAAAGTGATTATTGTGGAGTCATGTATGGATCTATTGTATATATTGTGTGTCGTGGATTTTTTGGATACATTTCATACCATAGAGACCACTCCAAAGTTTTTCCAAAAGTCTCAACACTTGAAAAACGGTCAGGGAAGTTAATTTGAGTCTAAAGAAGTCGATAAAAAATGGTCTAATAACTATTTTAATTGTTCTTGGACCGCTCTATTTTTACTTAATGGGTCGGTGTAGATCCCGATGCGTGTTGGACTAAGATAGTAAGTGTGGAGTCTTTTGGGTTATGGTTGAAAATGATTCTATAGTGTGATTATTTTAAACGGTTGATTGTTGTATATGTATTATATATTTTAAAAATGAATATATTATTAATAATAATATACGTATATTATAGACTTCTCTTTGAAGTAGGATTGTGAGGACATAATTTCTTTAAGGGGGAAAGTCTGTAATAACCCTAATTTTAAAATTACTTTAATAAAATAAATAATGATTTCAATTGGAGAATTAAATAAGAAATTTGATTTTTTTAAAGCTTTGAAATATGGGAAAATTTGAATTTGTATACTTTTACAAAGGATAATGAATTTTTTTGGGGTGTGAACTCTAAATTTATAGAATATTGGAAAATTAATATATGGAATGAATATTTTGGAATTTATAAATAAATCTACTTTATACGATGAATAGGGACTTTATTTTTGCTAAATTCTTTTTATTTATTATAAAGAGGAGTTAAGAAGTGATAAAATTTGTAAGTAATTAATTTTAAAAGATATCAAGATTTCATTTGTTAAAGTATTCAATCGTTGATAAAAAGAGTCTAAGAAATGATTATTTGTTAATAATCAATTCAAAGTGTATTTAGAAATTTGACTTAGAATTGTATTAAAGTTTATGGTTTGATATCATAAAAAGAAGATAAATTAAAAAATGTATTAGTAATAATTATTAGAAAATACCTTTTAAAACGTATTAAAAGTGAAAATTAATTTTTAAAAGAAAAGGATTTAAATGAAAGAAAAAAAAGAAATAAAGGAATAAAAAAACTATTTTCATTCCTTATTGGGTTTTTGCTTCAACCAAGGCCCAAGTAGAAGTTAATCAAAAGAGAAGATTGCTTCTCACATTTCATTACAGTGCATTCAAAAGCAGAAAAGAAGAGAACCTTTTAAGTATTTTCTAAATCTAGGCAAAAAAATTTCAAAATCAGTTCATATAAATTCCAGTAAATTCAAGGCAATTCAAACCCTATTTTATCTTTTGGACTTGTTAGTTTTAGCTTTCCTGTGATTGAGTCCCATTTTGCTCCCTTGTATATTTTAGGGTTCTAGGGCTTGGCTGAAATAAGATAAAGTAGGATATTTTGTGTGTTTTTGGACAAGGATTCAAGAAGTTAAGGTGAGTTAATTCTCATAAGACCTATCTCTGATTTATTGTATGCATAGTTACAAATTTATAGCTTAATGCCTTAGTTGCTTCTATGTTTGTAATTTACCGAAACCTGATAATTGGATTTCTATTAAAAACCTTACTGTATCTTGCAATTAAATGATTATACCAATTTGTTGATACCTGTTAACTTGCATGTGTTCGTATGAGAAGAAAGTAGTCTCTCCATATCATTCCAAGTTTCCAAAATCAGTCGGTTCATCATTGAAATTGTTGCCTATATTTTGCAGGCTCCAAGCAGTGGCAACGGTCAACGATCATGTTCCATGGTCAACCCATTGCGGCGGACCGGTGAGCAGCCACGGTTGACCGGTTAAACGTCCTAAAGCCTGTTTAGCTCTAGGCAGCTTGTGCTTTGATGCTCCCATTTTCTTTAACTTTCTTCCTATTTTCTTCTACTTTCTTAATTTTTATGATTTCTGGAGTTTTGACGGCATCGTGTGGGTATGTGTGTCATATAGTATGAAGGAAATCATCTTTAGACTAACAATATTAAAATATATTCTATAAAAATCACTTTTAAAATCTATATAAAATATAGTGTTAATTACAAAAATTCAGGTTTCGAAATATGGATATGAATCTTATATTTAAAAGTATTTGATAAAGATAATTATTAGAGAGTTTTAATAATATAATGTTCTAAAAGGTGGCAATAAAAATATATATATATACATATATATTCCTGTATGTATATAGTAGCATATTTTATAAACCTATCAATTCTATGAGGCTTTATATAACTATATAAAAAAAATTCAAGTTGATACCAATTCAAGTTATAGCTTATTATATCCGTGAATAAATATTATTGTAGTTGAGTAATAAAAGGTTTACGGACTTAAAAGACAAGGTTTAAAAAGATATAAAGTATTTTGAAAAGCATTTCGTATGTTTGAAAAGTCAAAACCTATGTTTTATAAATAATTACTTCTCTTTATATATATAATAAGATCGGCCTTCAGGCTATTTATCCTTCTTTTTTAGGTTTACTAACGACTTTTGAATTATTGCTTTCATGCAAATTATTCTTCCTATGAAACAAGGAATGTAATTAAAAAATTTAGTAGTAACGAGTGGTATGGGACACTCAATATCACTTCATTGTTTAAATATATGACTTGTTATGGAGAATATTTAAGTGAGCGGAGTTTACTAACTTATAGTAAATACTGTAGCAATCCCAAATGGTGTGAGACACGCGGTGTTACTTTAAAGATTACTATTTGAAGAGCAGGTAACATTTTTTGATTAAGACAAGCACCTTTGTCCAAGTGGTTAATTGATTCGGCTTTGGTGCAGGATGTCACAAGTTCGAAACTTGCTTTTAAACGCTTATTTGACATGGAATATGTTGTTCTCAATGATTTGTTGTATATAAAGTACCAGTTCAAAAAAAAAAAAATTTGATTAAATAATACCTTGGGGAAGCTTGGTATTTCTATAGTTCGCCATATTCATTAGTGCACTCTTTCACTTGACTTTGTAGGCTAGTAATCATCTTAGTAGTTGAATACGGTGGTCGCACCCCGAATCGTGGTTTCTTTGTCAGTTATTAGCCCAATACCACAAAAGCCAACAGTCAGTACCATGGGCACAACTCGTGTTATTAGGTTTAGGTATATTACGAATATAAAATTTTGCTAGTGTCTGTCCTGCTTGAACTCTTGGAGCATGTCTTGTAAGTTTCCCCTAGAGCAACTCGCACTAAAGAATTCCTTATAGTTAAGATATTTATAGGATCAATTATTTTACCCAGACTTGCTTTACGCCTGTCTTTTCTTGTTGACATGCTTTTATGCGATCTTGTGTATTTTGTCTTAGACTTGCTGTCATGTAGTCTCATGCTTTTGAGGGATTGACTCATTGTCGTGCGATATATATTGTCCTCAATAATGACTTGCCGTCATGTGGTCATTTGATTGTTGATACTTGTTTATCATTTTTTAGATGATTGCTGATGTTGGGCATGAGATGATTTTATGACATGGTGCTTATTTATGAGATTTCTATTTGATGAGACCTTTGCATGTTATACAATGTTTACAATACCCTTGATTTATTTGCATGCATATTATTGCGATCTCACATGGTTTTATTTAGAGATAGTCTGACTCATTTATTTTATAATACTTGAATCATACGGAGACTTGACAGGTATGGGAATCCATTGACCTTAGATATTGAACTAGCTTTGGAGATATATATATATTAGATGTATCATTTTATTATAGTCCTTGTGTATATGTTTTGTTTGACTCTTGCATAAGAGTTAGAGACTCGTGACGTATATTTTGTAATTGTCTAACTTTTGGACTTGTCTAACTTTTGGACTTGTATGTATATGTGTGAGTTTAATACTCTTTGTAGACTCACTCTAATTAATATGTTTGGTCTGTATTATATTTTCGCTATGATTTGTTATTTTATGTCATGTATTATGTAAGATATTATTCTGATTTATATTAGTCAACATGTTTTTTGCTTTATGCCGAGAACGTTCAGGCCATTAGCTTCCTTTAGACGTAATAAAAGTGTAACAATGTTATCCTAAGGGATTAAACACGGATAGTCGCTCTTATCCAGCCTTATTCTCTGTATTACTCAACAATATTACTTGTAATATTCTTTGGTGGTATGAGTATAAAGGTAGAGCATTATACAGATTCACGAATAGAATTTTTTAAATTTAGAAAGCACAGTACGAACTTGAATCCACAATCTTGGACGCTCAAAAAATTGGGCAAAGTATTGTTGAATTTGGATCTGGGATTTTTCTTCCAAGCGACTGAATAAGAATATCATTTACGACCTACTTTCCTTCATCTAAAGCACCGCACCGGTCTCTACAGTTCCATGCCTCGTGCCTAAAGTCGCCTCACCTATAACATTGAGAAGAGATTCCGCCTTGTCAAAAGGAGCTCTAGAACTCGCGACTGGATTTATTGGAATTTTGGAGAGACAAAAGAGTACGGCGTGGTTAATAGGACATTGGCATAGGATCTATAGTTGAAGCACAAGTTAAAGGAACGGGAGTGATGAGTTTATAGCAACGAAGAACAGTGGAAGAAGGAGAAAGAATGTTCAGAAGCCATTGTCGCCATTTTTCTCAGGCAACATTTAAGTAATATTTAAAATTGAATTCACACGATCGATATATTGTTGGATTGTATTAGTATTTATGACCATTGATAGGTTTGGTTACACTAATGGCAAGAAAACCTCTTTTATCCTATGTTAACCCAATCAATGAACGAGATTGTTTTAAATCCAACTTACTACAAAGGATAACAAATTAAGGAGCTTATAAAGATAAACACATTTCTAAAGTTACATATGTGCCTCAGGCTATGTTGTTCAAAGTGGAGCAGAGCTGAGCCTGGACGAAAATAAGCACTTATCACATAATTTGGTATAAATAAATTTTACATTGAGTAATTATAAAAATATTAACTACATGGAGCGAGAAACTCAATTTGTATCGATCAGATCACCACTATTTATTATTATAATATGAGAGACATATTGTCAGTAAATTAAAAATAAAACAAAACACCATTATAGATTGAAATAGCAATAAATTTTGCATGTAATATAGTTTATACACAATGAAATTCATGCCATAATTATAACTAAATACCCGTGTACCAAATAATGACGACTTTGTAAAATAGCACAATGACACCGAATAATGTAGTATTTTTATTTATAGTTTTTAAGTTATACGCTAGAAATATTGGAAAAAAGAATTAAAAAAAGAAAGTCAAACAAAGAATGATTAAAATCAAATTTCTAATAAGTTAAAAGTTAATGAGTAAACATTATTGTACTTTTATTTCTTTTGAACCAAAGAACCAACCAACTAAGTTTTGGAAACATGAAAATCGTATATTTATTTTGAATTATAAAAAAGAATATCAATTGAATAATTTCCTATGTCGAAATGAAGCAAACACACATATAAAGTGTAAATAAAATTCGAAATTATATTAAAAAAGGAAAAGCTTCGATAAATAAACAAAGCAATCGAGTTTTTTTGTGCAATTGCATTTAGTTTGGTCAAAGTAAAAAATAGTTAAATCAAAAACACCATTTTTCTAGCATGCCAAGGAAAATTTGGCGCTCATATGGATGCTTGGACAACGTGAGAATAAAGCGCTAAACAAAAAACACCTATTTCCCTAGCGATACAAGAAAAATTTAGCACTCATACGGCGGATCAGACAACGTGAGGGTTAAAGCGAAAAAGGAAAGCACTGAAATTGCAAATATTATCTAAATTGGGCTTTACGGCACCCACGGTATTAAAGTCCAAGGCATTCTAAATAGTGAAAATTTGGTTCCATCTTTTATTTTCATATTTGATACGTGAAAAACTTTTCTCCAAACATATTTTAAACTACACATCAATTTTTAATTTCGGTAATCAAAAAAATTTGTTTTTTCTCCGAAAATTAAATCAGAACATTAATCGATTTTTTTCACGATTAAAACAACTTTTTTAAATTTTTTTAGAAAAATACAAATATTTCAGAGAACTTTGTAAATATTTACTGAGTTTTGTAGAGTTCCCTGTAATTATTTTCAGTTCAGAAAATTTCAAAATTTGTAGATTTTTCGACAAGCATTTGCTGAGTTTTCCGCAAATCAAAAGAGTGAAAATATGAGTAATATTTATAACAAGTTTTAAACTTTTGAAGGAGTCGGCCGTGTATTTTGAAAATTGAGGTGTGTGGTTTTACAGAAATTCTATTCTAAATAAGGGATTATGTTGATTAAATTGCGAAAATATTGTTTATACTTGATCTTTGACATAAGTAAATATATAAACACGTTGCATGTTTATGCTTGGGTTTCGAAAAAACAAACAAACAAAGAGAACATTAAAAGTAAATGAGAAGGAAAATAGTTGAAAAGCTTTTAGAATGCACATTTTTATTATAACACATTTTCGAGTAAATTAACGAAAGATATCATCGCCATAGCAATTCACCAGTCCATCACCCCTCTAATCCAACGGTTCAAGGTATACCGACTGCTATATCCCACATATATAAACACTTCATTTCTCCCCCAACCCTAAATTCCCAAATCGTTCCCCCAGGTTTTCGTTACTAAAACAGCAATCAATGGCGAGATTACAAGGCTCAGTCAGATGGTTCGACAACACCAAAGGTTACGGATTCATAAGCCCTGACGACGGATCCGAAGACCTTTTCGTCCATCAGCTCTCCATCAAATCTGAGGGCTTTCGCACTCTAAGCGAAGGCGAAGTAGTGGAGTTCACCATCGCCGAAAGCGATGACAACCGACTTAAGGCCGTCGATGTTACCGCGCCAGGCGGATCTCCTATCCAAGGTAGCGCTCCTCGCAGCAATCGCGGTGGATCCAGCTGCTACAACTGCGGTGAAAGCGGACACATGGCGAGGGACTGCAACAGCCAGGGAGGTGGCGGCGGCAATCCACGAGGCGGAAGTATGTGCTACACGTGCGGGGGAAGCGGACACATGGCAAGGGACTGTACTAGCAGAGGAGGTGGTGGAGTTGGAGGTGGACGTTCCGGATCCTGCTATAACTGTGGAGAGATGGGGCATATGGCGAGGGAATGTGAAAGTGCAGGACGTGGTGGAAGCGGTGGTGGCAATGGAGGCATCTGCTATAACTGTGGGGAGATGGGACACATGGCTAAGGAATGCAGCATGGCTGGAGGACGAGGTGGTGGTGGAGGGTGCTACAACTGTGGAGAAATGGGTCATTTGGCGAGGGATTGCAATAACAGTCGAGGTGGGAGGAGGAATGTTGATGATCGAAGTGGTGGTGGAGGTTGTTATAGTTGTGGAGAAACTGGCCATTTAGCGAGGGATTGTAGTAATGGTGGAGGTGTTGGAAGGAGGAATGTTTATGATCGAAGTGGCGGTGGAATGAGTTGCTTTAACTGTGGAGAAACTGGGCATTTGGCAAGGGATTGCAGTACTGGTGGAGGCGGAGAAGGGAGGAGGAATGTTAATGATAGAAACGGCGGTGGAGTTTGTTATAAATGTGGTGAGCCTGGGCATTTTGCACGAGACTGCACTAAGTAAGGTACTGCTTGAGTGTTTCTACTCTGAGAGTTTTGAAGTTTGATTTTTGGTCGTGTCCTTTTATGGTTTATTTTGAATGTTGGATTTGTTGGGAGTTTTGAGCTTATAATTGGCTTTGGATTTGTGCTACCATATTAAAACACTTTGATAATTTTAAAAGTCATTTTGTGTTATGTTAGTGGTTTTGAGTCAGAGTTCTATTATGGTGGTTTTTGATTGTTCGGAGTTAATCACGTTGGGAGATTAACTTCATGTTGTGAAATTGAGATCCTTGCATTTTACTATTCATGGTTTTCTTGATTATATCTATACTGTAGCAGCAAATTCAAGGTTTTCTTGATTATATCTATAGTGTAGCAACAAATTTATGGAAACTTCTATTTGAACACAAAGAATCGTCTTACACAAAATATAATTATTTTTTGTGCAAAAGCCACCTTTCTTTCTCATCTATTTTTATAGTGGAAAAAATCAACAAAATTTAATATAGATCCAAGGGTGTGATGTTGCCTCATACAAGTTGAAAAAAGTGACGGATTCTTCACCATAATGTTTAATTTTTTTGGATAAGGGGCATAATTGGTTGAGAGAAAATTTTGAAGATACGGCTTTTTGATACGGGAAAAGGCTAAAGAGTAATTATTGATGGAAATACCCTATACAATTCTTCCTTTAATAAGTTGATGGAAATGAAAATTTTAAATTTAGGAAAAAAAATTAAACTAAAGTTTCAAGGAAAAATGAAAATAAATTTTGGGTTTAAAATTTGAAGTATAAAATGTCAAAATTTTATTGTTTAGAAGTATTAGGTTTTAAATTTATAATATTAAAAATGAAAATTAAGTTGTTTACAACTTCAAAAAAGTTCAGTTAAAGTCTTTTAAAACTTGTAAAAAAAATGAAATTTATGTTGTATTTTTGTAAACTACTTATTTTTTGATGTATTTTCTTTAGACGGTTAGAATGTTATTAACATTTTTACAAAGGGAAAACACATATTTTGTTCAATGGTGTCATTATCCAATATGGTATTATTCTTGTTAACTATTCCCCTGATTTTCATTGATTATCTCATGCATTTGGAATAAGGGTAAGAAACTTTATTACCAATTGATTAGAATCTCAATCTTTTGATCTGAATTTGAATTTCTCAAAATCTTTAAGAATCATGCCGATGAGTTCACAGGTTTGAATCTCGGTTATAACAATAATTTGGAGATTTTGGATTATTATTAAGGTCATGGGTTCAAAATATGATAATTCACATTTTTTTTTGTATTTGCAGTTTTTGTAATGTTTTCTCATTACGAATAAATTATACCCATTCTTTGTTTGTTTCATATTTAAGTTTAATCCACAGTTTTTTTTAAGACAGTTAACTTTCTTTAGATATATTTTATATAACAATCATCTTTTTACACTTAAAAAGATATTTAAAGAGATATTACAATTGAACACTATGATTATACGTGTGTGTACATAGTTTCACATTTTTCAATGTAAAATTCGATATTATAAAAACATTTCTAAGAGCATCTCCAACCGTTTACAAAGTACAAATTACGGTTACATAATTTACAAACTCGATTACAAGTGTTTCTCCCAACAGGAAAAGAGGTCTATAGCCTGTTTAATAAGCACCGGAGTAAGGTGCCTGTTTAACATGTGCTTCAAAGTAAGCCACTTGTTCCACACATGCTCGTGTCTGGTGTCTATAAAAGGTGCACAACTCTCATTTTTATTCATTTTTATTCTGTATAAATTCAAAAATCAAATCAAAATGCATTTGAGATCAATGTGAAAAGTACGTATAATTGACGATACCAATCCAACACATGATGTGCCAGCTCCTACATTGTCTACTGACGATCTTCATATTTTGCATGAGCTACCATAGGGTTACACTCACCATCGCGAAGGATCTTTAGATCGTTGTGTTTTTTTATGTTTATTTTGTCTACCCTATAAGGTAGTGAATATATAACTTAATATGTAAGCCTTGCATATGTCAATGAAGGGTAGTTGACGTAAGTGTATTTATGATCGTTGTTAGTAGAAGCACTCACGGAGCGTTGATGACCTACTACTCATACATTTCATTTTACTTATTGAGCTTTCATTTACACCTTTAGATTTCTATATGTTAACCGATATCGAGATGAGACAGGCTGACGTATGCATGTTTTATTCGCTGCTAGTTCTGAGTCGGTTGATTCATATTTTCAGTATTTACCGGGTTTGGACGAGGAGAATGTAGCTTCAGAAGCTATCCGACTTACATGATTACATGCTTACATTAGAGTTTATAGAGATGACCCAGATTTTATTACACCTGTGGCTACTGCCTTTTGTTATATCTCTTGATCTTTGTTCAGTAAAGTGAAGTAGATGTGGGGTATGTGGTATCTTCTGCCGTTATGGTACTACGTGCACACAACGAACATGCACCCGTGACTACAAGGAGATGTAGCGACCCAATATATATTTCCTCCCAGATCGCGTCGTTAGGACCGTGCTACACACGCTCGGAAGCTTCAGCAGATGATGCATAATGAGGTGATGGAGGTCCATGCATAATTATATCTTAGGAGGAGAGGTAACATCATTCCTCCTCCCAAGGAGGATTGCATTACGATAACCGATCGAATCAAGGATTATCCCCTTATGTTACTCCAAGGTTTATCGAGGCATAGAACTTGTTTACACATGCTTACGTATCTTCTTGTATGGTTTTTGGGGGATAGATGTGCGTTATAGTTTGATACGTCTCTTATAGTGCCTTCAGACAGTTTTTTCATTCTCAATGCATGTAATAATTACTTTCTAACATTCCAGGCCATCCCTTTGCTACTGTGTATTGTAAGTAAATCTTGGACGTCCATTTCATTTGGCCTTCACAAATATTGAATTCTATTGTAGCTTGACAAAATTTATGGAGTGTTTCTAGCACTGCACTCTTCCAATCACAAAGAGTTGTCAAACATATCTGTTGGGTTGTCGAATGCCAACATTCTCATAACGCTAGTCATTTTTTGATGTTCAGTCAAACTCGGAGGTTTGAAGACGTTTGGTTGGATAAAATATTTGTCATCGGCTTTTACGTCCTTTAAAATTCTATTAAAAAATGGACGTTTCACTCTAAATCTCATTCAAAACATATCCACGGTGTTGGATTTCGTACAAACTAACCGTCTTATCAATCGCCGATGGAATGCGAAATGATGACGGTTAATGTATCATGTCCAAGCCAGACTCTCCACATCAACAAGATGATTGTCGAATTTCTTCCTTTTGTAATTGCAGTAAGCATGTTCCGTGCTTTATCCGAGCCTTTTCCATTTCATCATAATCAGAATCACCATTGAATGTGAATTTTTTTGATGTGGACGTTGTGGTGCTTTGAAGTAGAACGAGGTATAGATATAATGAAGAATTTAGTTATGTGAAAACAATTTGAATTGGTGCGTTTATATAAGGTGTAAAAGGTAGCCGTTAGCGGTATATGTGCATGCTTAACATGCACCCAACATGTTTGGCTCATGTTTAAACAGATGTCTAACCTAGGTGCCTGTTATGAATGCGTCTAGGTTTGGTTACAAATTTCTAACCAAATTGGTCTTAATATGGATCGTTGAAAATTGATTTGGGGTATGGATTACGTAATTGTAATCTCCAGATTCAGGGTTGGAGATGCTCTAATTATATAATTTTTATGCGATATGCACAGTTTGGTCATTTTGCAATAAATATGTATTTATTCAAAATACTGTTTTATGCGTTCAAAGTACTTGGATTATTAGAAGTCTGGGTATGACTTTCAAGCTCGTTTGTAAACAATTTACAGTTAAATCAGTTTATACTTTGTCAGTTAACATACTATGAGAAACTATAAAGCTAAGTCTGATAAAAGAACAATAATGGTCAAGTTTAATAATTTGATTAACATTGTGAGTCGCTTCAAAATACTATTTTGAAACACATTTCAACTCCGCCTTATATAGTCTTTGTGCTATTGATGTTAGTATTAGAATTTGAAAAAGGAAAGAGTAACTGTTGCAACAATACTTAATATGCCTTATACCATCATATTGTGTGTATTAAATTTATATTGGTGTTGCACACGTTGAACTGATGTGTGGTAACCTTTTATTAAGGGTGTGTTCTTTTACGAACCGAAAGGGACAAACGAAAGAGGAAAACAAAAGGGGCTGAGAGAAGGGTAAGTTCGCGAAAGGGGAATGCGTTTTTTTATGAAAGGAGCAACGCAAAAAGGACAGTTATTATTTTATTGTTTGTTTATGTTATTATTTTATTTACGTTAGTTATTTTTAAATACAGAATACAAATGCAGAAATAAAAGTACCGAATAAAAATGCAAAAAATAAAATACAGATAAAACAAACCATCTTCTCCTTCTCAACTGCCTAACAAAATAAATAACAGTCTTTCTAAGCTGCTCGGAGTTGTCCAGCAGGGCATGCAAATGTTGAAAACTTTGCTATCATACTCAGCCAAACAAATCACGACCTTCTATTATTCATAGCTGTCATCCTTTTGCTTCGCTTACATACATCTAACAAGAGTCAGATCATGTGAAGAACTGCCAACAGACCTAGAAGGACCACCAGTGGACTGTTGCTGTCTAGGCGATCTGCGACTAGAGTTTTCCACAGCTTCACTCCTAAGATAGTCGCCATGAAACTGTTCGTCGAACTGTAGCCGAATAAGTGTATTTTGTGAAATTATGAACTGACATTTGTTAGTTCGGATGCAGCCATCAAAAATCACGTCCAATTGCCTAAACCGAGCAGGCGAGACATTTTGTATGTGTGGTACCTTGTTGTAGCTGTATCCCACAACTCGTCGGATCCACCGACCGTGTTCAGTTTTTCGTTCCAATAGCCACCTAGAATTTGTAGCACCTTGTTCCATGAGCTCCACTCACGTTTTAGATTATCGAACTTGTTTTTCATTTGCCCAGTGTTGTAATCCAGACCAGTTCTTTCGTTAAACAGGACCGTGATATCTTCTTACCACTGTGTAACACAGTGGGCACGCGTATCGATATTTTCGAAACAAATACCGATGAACGCGTTTGTTTGTCGGTATTTCAGTCGACGATGATTCTGGTAGAAGAAGTAGTAGAGTGACTATACATTCTGAAAAAACAATTCAAAAAAATATATATGGAAGATAATAATACAAAAAACGCAAATATAAAAAAATTTATCTGAAAAAATCGACGACGAAGGCTATAGAAATTGTTTTAATATATATATATATATATATATATATATATATATATATATATATATAGGAAATGAAGGGAAATATGGCGGTTGGGATGAACCGTTCGCGTTAGACCGCGTTTGATGCGAACGGTTCGTTTTCAGCCGTTGCTTTGAACTGGACAGCAGTGTGCCCACGCTTGATGTGTCGGACACAAACGTCAACGTCGTCTGTCCATTTCAGAAAAAGAGCAATGCCTAAAGCGTGCATCAACTGTACTTTTAGTTATGCCTTTCGATTGTTTATGTATTGACCATTATTTTAACTTGCATGTATCGTTATGTGCTTGATCACGCCGTTAGGTCTCAGGAATATGTACAGTCTTAAATTTAACCTTATCGATGTTTGTTGGTGAAGATTTTGGTTGATCTTATGTAGGTTTCATATCTGGTATTGTACTCACAATATCGTGTATTTTAATTGGATAAAAAGCATAGAAACACGTATGTAATCAGTCATTTATTGGAAGTTGGATACTATAAAAAATAGGCTTGGCTTAGCTTTTGCTTGATTTTGTTAATATCAAAGTCTCCTTCTGTCCGGAAAAGAAAATACTTGGTATATGCAACTTTTTGAAAAAATTATATAACCCAAAAAGAGCAAAGTATACCTACTTATTCCCCAAACGTCCTTCTTCCCTCCCAACTTATTTCTAAACACCATTATTCCTCATGTTCAGCAACCCTTTGATTCAAAGACTTGCTGCTACGTAATATTTGAAGATATTAAATCGATTTCGTTGTTAAATTGATTTTAACGTGTGTGTTTTATTATTTTATTGCGATTTAGATGTTCTACTGACCATCATTTTATAAAAGACACAAGAAAGAATGATAAATTCCTTATTGCGACTTAGATTTTGCTTCTCCCTCTTCATCTTTCATGACGTGTGTTGTAATTTTCTTTTTTACAAAGAAATGTCGAATCTCATCAGTTAAAGGTGCTTGGTATTAAGTAAGGATGTGATGCTAGGCTTATACAAAACGGAGAGACTGGACTAGATTAATCGTCTATGGCGACATAATGGAACATTGGAATTAACCTCACCTAGCCCTGGGGTCTAAATGGACCATTACAGGGATTAAAGCCTTGCCTAGCGTTTAATTGGAGTTTACCTCGAAACCTACAAGGATTTTTATAAAGTTATGGCCAATGGTCTCGTCCTAAGAAGCCCTTGAGTTGCATTTCTTTTGGTTACTTCACTTTTGTCCTTTTCGTAATAGTACAAATTTTCATTTTAGGTTCGAGAAAAATAACTTATTTTCATTTTAGGTCTCGGTCAAAACTACTTACAAAAACAGGTCTGAATTTGTACAATTCAAATTTGCGCAAGTGTAATTTTTTTTATAAAAAAGTTGTGTTTGCACAAACAGGAAATTATTGTAGCATTTTAGCCTCAGGGACGGACCTTCAGTATTTTAGTCTAAATGACAACTTTATTTAGGTATCAGTTTTTAATTATTGATAGCCGTATTTAGGTATCAGTTTGTAGTTATCGGTAGCAGTTTTTATGTATCAATTTTTAGTTCGATATCAGTTTTGAAAGAATGTTTGTCCTTATGAATAATTTTGGAAGAATGTTTGTTTTTATGAATAATTTTTTAGAAGAATGTTTGTCCCTGTGGTAAAAATATTGAGGTCGTTCCCTTAAAGCTAACAATATACAAATTTTTGTCCTTTAAATTAATTCCTCGTTGCACAAATATGAATTGCGCAAGCGTATTTTCTTTTTAAAAAAAATTTGTGCCTGCAATTTTGAAATGCACAAGTCTAATTTACAAAGAATATTTTGTGCTTGCGTAATTTTGGAATGTGCAAGTGTAAATTTCAAATTTTTTTATGCTTGCGAATATTTGGAATGTGCAAGTTTAAAACGCTGTTATATGTAAAAAAAAAAGTCTATTTTTGTAATAAGTTTTGATTGAGACCTAAATTGAAAATAAGTTTTTTTTTCTTTATGTTCATAATAAAAATTTGTCCTTCTTAATGTTATCTTTTTCACTTGTGTGTTTATTTAGCAGTATTAAGTATTTAAGACATCACACAATAACTTTTCTAGTTCAGATGCTTTTAAGTTTTCTAAAATTTCGCATTCTCCTCAATTTTCATCTTCTATTTCGTTTGAAAATATTAGGTTTTTTGACTTTTTATTGTGCTTTTTGTGAAATTTTCGAAGTCTAACAAATTATTTGCCTTTGGAATTTCTTAATTTTTTCAATATTTTTTAATATAATTTTTTTATCTAATATGATTCATTTGAGCCTATTGAAATATTTTGAATTTTCGAATTTTGTTAAGGTTTTAAACTATTTTAAAACTTTAAATTTATGGAGTTTTCTAGAACTTTAAATATTTGCTAAATCTTTGATTCTTTCTTAATTTTGCTACAAATTTTTAGTTTATAAGAAAAAAGAGCTTTGAATGACATACTCTTGATAATTAAAAGAGAAAAACCCAATGGTACAAAATTTATGAAAATTAAGCCCTAAGCAATCGTTACTTTTACATTCATATTAATGCTACACCATATTTTAGATCAAACTTCATGGCAAAATAATTTTTGGTTGAGACATATGATTAACTAATCGTATTTACCATTAAGTTACAAAAATGATCCTTGTTACTATTATCCAATGTTTGAGCTAAACAGCTTCAGAGTGAATCTGAATGTTGAGACAAAGACAAAATGAATTAAGAACTTGGAAGCATGCTCGGAATAGCTAGAAGAAGCAACTCGGAAAATTTGGAACATAATGGAGCAAAGTAAAGTGGTAAGCACCGAATGCAATTATGGTCAGTACGAAGTTGGCTGTCCAGAAGAAACATGGATACGGGGCTTGGAGGATTTGAGACATGGAAATATGGGAGAGTTGAAGGACCATTATAGTCGGTACCGAGTTGGTTGTCCAAAAGGAGCATGCATATGAGACTTGGACGATTTGAGACTTGACAATATAGGAGAGTTGAAGGACCATTATGGTCGGTATCGACCGCAATTGTTGTCAGTATCGGCATGGTTTCTCTCTTCTGGAAGACTTATTCTTCATCCTTACTTTCAAGAATTTGAAGTTTTACAGGTTCTTTCGTGATCCGGTGACTATGGTGGGCGATTATAGCTATAAATAGAAGCTCTAGAGCAACTCAAACAGGACTTTTGAACTTTTAGCTCTTTATCTTCTTCATTCACTATTCTCTACTCAAACTTTATCACTAGGTGCAAATCCTTGTTTTGATCTGTAATCACTTGCAAAGCTCTTGTACTTGTGATGAATCTGAGCCTTAAAACATTAAAGTGGACATAGGCCATAGAATTTGCCGAAACACCATAAAATTCTCTGTTTTTTTTCCTTGTCTTATTGATACTACTTACATCTATCTCATTTTCATTCGATTGGGGATGTTGTGACATCTGTTGGTTCAATATTTTTTTGTGCTTCTACAGAGAATATAACTTTTCAGGAGTAGATATAGCATAACATTGTGGATTGCAAGCGTCTGGAAGTTAGGCTTGAAGGATAACCGCTGTAGATGAAAGAAATGGCATTTAGGAAACTTTCCGTGAGATCTTGAGCCATCGGTGGAGAAGATGAAATTTCTTATCATAATGGTAAAACTAATCAACCACTGAATGCTTTACCATGACCATTTACCCCATAGGAGATGGTGTCAAAGGTTAAGCTTGATATTATAATGGCTGACATGAACCCTGTGCAGTTAAAGCCCTGCTAAATCCTCGCTATAACGCATAACGCTCTTCAACCACTGCGCTTTTTAAATATAGCACTATTAAACAATAGATCCGCTTTAAGCCTTGCTATTTTTCGCTGCACCCACTAAATTAAGGTTTTTTAGCATCCATTTTAGCAAATTAATATAAAAAATTTGATTTGACTGGTTCTCTTTTGAACCAAATCAAAAAATTTAGGTAAAGACTTTAATTCTAAGACACAAGTCTTCAATAGATGCTAAGAATCTATTGTAGTCACCAAATCTGAACTGCATAAACCATGATAATCTTCGTTTTGTAATATAACGTTAAACAATTTTTTTCCTACACAAACAATGTGAGAATGAGAATAAATTAACCTTTTCTCGTTTTATATTTAATGAAGCCTTTTGTACCTTCGCTATTTCCTGCTATATCTTGTATCCCCGCTATAAATTTTTGCACCTCCACTGCTATGGAACCGCTAAACGCTTTAATTGCACAGGATGAACCAGAGGATGTTAGACAGTTAGAAAGCTCTCTTTGGTAAGATGGAAGAAAGCTTTGCTTTGGTAGCCCAACACACACAAAGGCGTAGAAAGAGCCATAGTAATTCATCATTGTCAGGTTTTGTAAGAGATAGTCTTCATTAGGCAGGAACATGAGAGACAACAAGCAAAAGATGGGGAAAAGATGTTAGGATCTCTAAGAATAATGTAGGAGGTGTGACTAGAATTTGGCCACGGCCAATGTGATCGGTACTGATCAAAATCTGGTTGGCACCGGCACAATGAAGATGGTTTCAGAGTGCACTAACCTAAAGCTATTGATTTGAAGATGGTTTGCAGAGTACATGCAACGATGTTAGGCAAAATGCTGGTACGAAGAATGATGGTGCTCAATTGAACACCATAGAACCATCTAGGCCTCACAAAAGATCTGGACGAGTGGTTCTTCCTGAGATAGGAGATCTTAGGCATTATCGAATGAATTGAGAGCATTTGCAGAGTAAAACATTCGAGGCCATTTGTAACAACCCAGTTTTTAAGTAATAATTAATTTAAGTTGATAATGGTAATTTAGTTAATAATTTGGAATTTGGATATTGATTTGGCAAATGGGTTTAGAAATTATTTAATAACAAGGACATGATTGTGAAATAAGATATTTAAATTTGAATAAGTTAAAAAAATGTAAATGATGTTTATAAAAGTATTGTAATTGAAGTATAACATTAATATGCTAAAGAAGTTATTTCGAAATGGGAGTTTGTATTTTTTTTAAATTAAATATCATTTAGATTATGAATAAAAGAAAATAAAGACATATATATGTTCACTTATTTTATTTCATTGGTCCAAATTAAACATCTTAAAGTTTAATCCCAAAAGTTATTAATCAAATCCAAAATCCAGAATTTTCCAACTTTCAGAATTATCTTCTCTTCTCCGTATTATTCACGAAAGCGTATCTCTGTCAATTATTCCTGAAACTCATACAAAATACTTCGGGTGCAATAATATTTCGCCCGAGGCCATCAACACCCAATTTCATTCCCTTTAAAATTCAAACACGGGTTGTATAAACTAAAATAAATTACAAAATTTAGATACGAGTATCCTTAAGTCTGTACGCTTTATGTTGCCGTGCACTGGATGTTGAGTTCGTGCGTAAAGAGTAGGAAGATGAAGATAATGCAGAGACCGGTGAGTGTTTTATCTCACAAACCTATGTCTAAACTCAATAATTTCCTTTCTGGTATTGGGTATGTAATTTAACTTGTTTGTACTCCTTTTGAAATTCTAGTATGCTTGATATATGATTGAGTTTGGGTTACTTTGAATTTTTATTTATTAAAATTAACATCATATGATTAGTAGCACAAAATGAGAGTCGATCAGAGGGGGAAACATGTGGCCGGAGCCACCTGAAGCAGCAAGAATGACTTAGAACATGTTTATTCTAGGTCTTGATCGGTTGAGCGGTCCAGGGGAACTGGTAGACCGATGGTTAACGGTGGAGGTGGAGCTTTAAGCTCTTGCGTGCGTATCCCTGTGTGTATGCATGCATTCTAAAGTAAGTATTGTGTTCTGAGTTATATGTGTGTGTTTTGCCAAGTTATATACTATGTAGCGCATGATATTATACATGTATTTAATCGAAGACTGTACAGTATAAAAGACTCAAAGAATGTACATGAAGACTCATAAGTATAAAGACCAAGACGTGAAGATCTCAAGGCTATAGTATAGTGTATAGAGTCGTAGAATATTGTTAAAGTCTTTGGAAGCAATCTTTGATCTCTATTTTCCATTTTCTAAATCCTCTATCTTTAAAATAAAATATATTTAAAAATATTTTATAGAAGTTATTTAAAAGTTTAAAATGTTTATAAACTATGTTTAAACTATTTTACAAAGCATCAAATTATTTTACATGGTATAGGATTTTCAAAACATTTTAAAATAAAAAAGTTTTCAAATTACATTAGCCTATGTCGACATATAGGTAGATGATATGTCAACATACATGCAGTAATTTTGAAATTCAAATTTTAAAATGATTCGTCTATTCATTGTAACTCTTCGCGAATGAACATGTCTGTTTATTCCCTGTATATAAGGGGTTTTAAACGAATTTTTAACAACTACTTTCTTATTATCTTCTCTTCTATTACTCTACCAAAATTTCTAGTGTTCAAATCTTCTCAATTTCAACCAGAATCAATTCAATTTTCATTGTATTAATTCTCTACCATTTACTATCTGATATCGATCATATCTCTCTCAATCAAAGATCAAGATGCAGTCTAAGAGGCTATAAGATTCATTGTATTCGAAGATAAAAAAAAATCAACTTTGTAAAAACCAACTCCAGTTGTATTTGTATGGATGTGATTATATCCCGTTCAAATCAATTGGATGTGCTTGGTAGCCCGAAAATCCAAGTGGGTGTGCTTGTATCCCACCATATAAAGTTGGTGCGCTCTGAGTCTGGAAAATCAGAAAGGTGTGTCTCGTAGTCTCATAATTGAGATTGTAATTGATTTTGTCTTCTACCCGTTGAAAATGACATTTTGAAAAAAAAATCTATACAAGCAATTGAACAGTACTAAATGTAGGTTAACTCCGAACCAGTGTAAAAATCTTTGATGTGATCTTTCTAGCTCTCTATTTTTTTGCTTTATTGCATTTATACTTATTTGTGCTTGCATCTGTGATTGTTCATTCTGCATTGTTTAATAATAATCTTAAAACAATTTTGATTTACAAAAATTAGAAAATGCTATTCACTCCCTCTAGTGTTTAATTAAGCCTTAAGATTCCGCAAACCATTCTTAGTATCAGAGTATTAGGTTTTCAAAAACTCGTAATTTGATTTTTGAAAATTTTTAATGGCTAGCAACACTCTTGGTACATTTGTTAACACTTTTGTTGAAGGACAATCTACTGCTAGATCCCCACTTTTTAGTGACGATAATTAAACTTATTGGTCATGTAAAATGAAGATCTATTTGCAATCTAATGGTTTAGATATTTGGAATGTTACACAAAATGAGTACACTAAACCACAAACTAATTTTGCACAATGGACCATTGACCAAAAGGCACTTGCGCAGAATAATCCTAAAGCCCCGAATATTCTATTTTGTTCACAAGATAAAGTTGAATTTAATACAACCCTTATTTGTAAGTCTTCATATGAAATATGGAGAACACTGCAAGTTACACATTATGGCACTGGTAAAGTAAAACAGACTAAAATTTTTGTGTTAACTAATCAGTTTCAATTGTTCAAAATAAATCCAAATGAGTCTATTTTTGACATGTACTGTAGATTCAAAACATAACGCATTCATTAATTGCCTCAGGTACAAACTTTCTGCAGATGATCAATTTAGAAAAATTCTCAATTCATTCTCTTTGGAATGAGATTAAAAGACACTTGCAATTGAAGAATCTAATGATATTAGCACCCTGACAATTGAAGAATTAACATGCAATTTAATGTCATAAGAAGCACAATTGCAGGGCAGAAGAGAAAATTAGGCAATAGAAAAGAAATCCATCGCTTTCAATGCTATAACTGACAATTAGGATTTAGACGATGACAATGATGAAGAAACTACTTTCATGACCGGAAATTTCAAAAAATTCCTGAAATACAGAAAGATGAAAAACTTTCGAAAATCTGAGAATAAGATGTCTCGAACCGCAACTAGATGCTTCAACTATGATGAACCTAGTCATTTTCTTAGAGATTGCTCGCATCCGATTAAATCAAAGATCGCACCAGCAAATGATTCATCCAAAGAAAGAAAAAGGACTTATATAGTAACTTTGAATGACTCAGACACTTCCTCTAGCGACAATGAACCCAGATATTGAGAATGTAAATATGTGTTTCATGGCAATACCAGACTAGTCAGAATTAATTAACAAAAAGAAGCAACAACGATATCTTTTATTTAATAATTTTTATTTTATTCTTTTGGTTGATTTTGGTTTTTAGGAATGACATATAGATTAATAATAATATTGGATGAATATAAGTGTCTGTGTGTGTGTGTTTGTGTGTGTATGCGTGTATTAGAATATATTATCATAGTTTTATTTTTGGAAATTTTGGGTGATATGTTGACATACCCCCATGTCATATATTGACATACATACCAGAAAATCGAAAGTTGAAATTTGAATTCAAAATTCAAATTTCAAACTTCCTTCTCTTTTTGCACTTACTCCCCTATTCTGAAAAGACACGTTTTTGACATAGAACATGACTCTTCATTCTCTATTAATTTAATCTGTCTTTATCAATTCATTCACTTATTTTATTTCAAATTTCAAATATCTCTTCATTATCTTATATCCTCAAAAAATCAAAAATGGCTTCGTCTAGTCAAAATCCTAAAACAATAAGGCTCTCTAACAAATCTAAGAGCTTTCTTTTCAATGAGAAAGATGTCATTGAAGCCTATATGGAATATATTATTTTCGAAAAAGTTTCTTCTAGAAGATTTTCTAAATTCAAAGATTTTTTTCTCTTATGCGTTACATGATCTTTATTTTAAAAATGAAATTCTTTGTTTAATTTAATCTTCTCAGAATGAATTTTTTTGTTATCCGGATTTGTCAAAATGTTTTATGCGAATTTAAATGAAATTTTTTATCAAGAGAAGAACGTCAAGTTTGGAGTAGTGTTAATGATACTCAAATTGTTTTGAATTGTGAACATTCAAGTAATATTCTTGGTTGTAAATTTAGTGGAATTGACCTCTCCACTTTTCAAATTGATGAATAAATCGTGAATTTTTTCATGATACTTTTGAAAGTAATGAAAAATTTGAATTTAAACACAAGAATCTTCGACCAAATCGAGAATTATGAGTCTCATTTTACAACAAAGTATCACTCTGAGAATGGGTAATTACAATAACCCTACTTAAAAGTTTTTAAAGCTCCTTTTGCTATTTATGGTCATTACAACGTCAATTGGGCATAATTATTTTAGACGACTTTGTACAAAAGAACATTTCTAGACATGAGAACACACTCTTCCATGGTGTGTATCTTACTAGAATTTTCTTATATTTTGGTGAGAGAAAAATTCATTCTCCAAAAAGTTTTCGACAAATCCAATATCTCTCTTATGCACATTCCACTATTTTTCTAATCATACGACACTTTCCGAAAAGGAAAAAAGATTGACATATGAAGAAGGAAAACAAATTCAATAATAAGAAGAAGAAGGCGATGAATTGGAAGTTGAAGAAGAAGAGGAGGAAGAAGGGGATATTTCCTTAGAAAGTTTTGACAAACCATTATACCCCTCCAACAAAGAGATCATTAGGAACCAAGAAAAGCTTCTTAAAAACCAAAAGAAGCTTAAGTACTCATTTAGTAAGAAGTTCACTTCTCTTTTCAACAAAGGTGAATGCTTTGGAAAGATCATTTGCAAACTTGGCGGCTCTTCATCATCATCATTTACATCATTCTAACCTATCTAGTTGTTTGCTTATGATATATAGCTTTGTATTGTGCGCTTTTTAGTGTAAATTCATGTCGTTTTTATTTATTTCTTTTATTAATCGTTGAAATCCATGTCAACCTTTATTCTAATAATGAAATATATGTCTTATCGTCTTATATTGTTTATTAGTCTTTGGAAGTTATAAATATATAATGATATAAGATAAAAGAAAAAATTACAGCAAATACTCTTGTTTTGAAAATTTATGTATGTATGTCGACAAATATATTACCTATATGTCGACATATAACAGGCATAAAACAATTTTTTTAAATTTAAAAATATAAATAAGTACCATCCATCCATCATTCCAAATGACTTTCTACTCTTATATAAGCATTCTTCTAGAAAACTCCCTCATCATTTTATTCTGTACTCTCTTTTCATTCTCAAACATATTTTGCAAATATGTCTTCTCCACATAAAAAATTATATGAAAATCTTGAACACTCTTCAATCTTTTAAGGATATTCTCTATTTTATCCAAAATATCAACGACATTTAGAGTTAAGTCAAATGCAGATGATCAAGGAATAAAAAAGCATTTTGATGTCATTCGATGGATGATCTCTTCCTTAATCAAACCATCTAACAATTCAGAGTGTACTATTAACAAGGATAATGAAGATTTGGATGCCATCAAAGCAGATCCAATCTTTGGCTTCGATGGTTGGATTGTAGTTCAACGAAACGTCTAGTTATTAGGTTTTGGATTTAATATGTAATATATGTAAATAGTACATACTCTTAGGATTTGGTTTGAATATTTGAATTGAATTTGATTGGTTTGAATTATTTGAATTTGTTTTGTTTGAATTGGTTTGATTGGCTTGTACATAATTGGATTTGTTTGTATATATAGTACGAATTGGATAAATAAAATTTACATTATAAGTCTCCATATCGTCATTCTTAATATATATAATAGTGTAATTGTTTACCATATATCATCATTTATATTGTAGATTTTAAACCTACAGTCACTAAGTATTTAAAATAGGGGGAGTTTTTAAGTTTTTTTCATCCATTTTTGTTGATGACAAAGGGAGGAGAAAAATATAAAATATACTTTTTTCATCAACAAATTGTAGTAAAACGGGACATTTAACGTCCAAAGTTTTTTAAAATACCAAATTGTAGTAAAATATAAAAGTTATTTAAACTTCCAAAGGGGGGAGAAAAATATAAAATATACAATTTGTATTTAATTCGTTAAGATTTACCTTAAATCAATCTTTGGACGTTAAATGGCCCGTTTTACTACAATTTGTATTTGATTTGGTATGTTTTGCTTTTTATATTTTCGATCAAAGGGGGTTAGGTGTAACGATAGCGATCTTTCGTTGCCAAAAAACCGAAATGTTAGGGTTTTAAGAAGAAGAAAAAGACAGAAGAAATAAGAAGATAGAAAATAGAGAGAAAAGAAAATAGAACGGAAAGAAAACAGCAGAACAATAACAGAATCTCACAATCGCAGCGGAACAACATATAATAGATAAATGAATAATCTTTAAACAAAGAACTATATCAGTTATTACATTTCATCACATTACATCATCATCAGAGTGTACAACAACAAACAACAACAAACAACGGAAAAGAAATACTATATACTAATAATACGCAATGCCATCCATCTTGCCTCCAGCAACTCCAGAATATCCTGATAAACCTTAACTCTTGACTGCCCGTGTGAAAATTGGTGGGCACCCAGAGTTTAGGAAGGAAAACAATAAGCTCCGAGTCAGTCATGTGACTGGTGTGAGAACTCAAAACAGTTTATTTATCTTTAAAATCAAAATAGAGGAATATTTTTAAAGTCAATTCGCAATGCTTTTAAAAAATGAGACTACCATAAGACCTCCCACCACACACACAATGCAAACGCAGACTTGGAGGAGATTTCTCCTTATGATAGTCAAAGATGCTTGATACGCATTAAAAAGAAACATTTGATATTATTGTTAGTGCATAGTGTAGGAAAAAATCATTTCGAAAGTAGAATATAAATCTTAGCCAGCATAGGTACCATTATAGTATGCTTACTATGGCTACCATATTAGATGGCAGGTTCTACAACTAAAACCGTACAGGGTTTCGTATTGGGAATTGGATTTCCAACAAATGGTCAGGCCAAAGAACTTCCCATTGCCACATGAGAATGCCTCTGGAAGGACATCCCTGAGAACCAAACCGGATCTCTGCCAACACAAGGCCGGGTTACCCCTAACTGAGTAACAACTGACCGAGTATGCCATCCCCCGGTCCTTTGGGACCTTTTACCGAGCGCTCGCAATCAATTCACACAATCATAAAGTGTTTTCAACATGAGTAAGTATCTGGGCTCCATACCATGATACCACCCTTTTCCAGAAGGAAATGCACATACCCTAAAGGGCGCTACCCTCATAACCTTGCCGCATCTTTCCTGTTTTGACCATTTCCGGGGTGTGAGGCTCGACGAAGTCTCGTCCACAAAAACACACTTTATACAAAAGCCGTGCTTTGGGTCAACAAATGATCACAGAAATGATCACAAAGATAAACGATCAAACAAATGATCCTATCACAAATGATCAACACAATGATCATTTCACAGCAACACTCAGCATGCCACATTACCAAATTGGGAATATATCGCTGATAACCTTCAACTACATAACTTCTGAGCTCGTACGTCTCAGAGAAGGGTGTTAAGCTAAGAGAATAAATTCTCCGCCACCAACAGAAATATATTTGAAAGAAATCGGCTTTATATCTCAATTTGTAATGTCAGACATACAATCCATACAAGTCTGTTCCGGGCTCGAACAGAACCGAAGGCACTTACAAAGAAGTCCTTGCAATCCGGATATTCACTAATCACGTCAGGACTTCCCATCACATATGGAGTCTTTATACCGGGGACCAGTCGATGCAAAGACATTCGACGAGTTGTCCTTTCGCTTTCAAAAATATCCGGTCTTCAACACCGGTCATCAATGCTATCCATTACGTCGTATCACTATTCGGAATGGGTAATCCGAATAACGAGCGCAATAACTTTAAAAATAAGTGTGCATTCAAATTCAAGCAATCACAACAAATACCCATTCAAAGGTAAATATTGATAGTCGGTTATTGAACTATCAATGGATATGCACAACATCACCAGATTCCAAATAATTTTCCAAATTATTTATTCCCCAAAAATATCTTTACTAGATATATAGTTTTCACACTTCAAAAATAAATCAACATTTATTTTCAAACAAATTCCCCTTTTCATTTATAAATTCCATAATGAATTTATATTCCCAAAATATTTATGAATATTCGATTTCAATTATTCATTTCAATTTATCTTCAAAAAGGATAAATTCTCAAAACGTTTTATTTCACATTGGGAAAACATTTCCTTACTTATTTATTCATAAGTAATTCACAAATTTTATTTATTTTCTATACTTGGAAAATATTCAATATACTTAAATCAAAATTAAGTATATATTTCATTCTTTTAAGGAAATCATTCTCTTAACATATTTATTTGGGCCAAAACGAATGTTGCGTAAAACATCGTTACGACAACCCAAAATCACTAGTATAGGGATCCGAAATTAAAATAGATATATAAATCCCAATACTATACAACATTTCCTTTCGGAAATCATTTACTATAACAATAGTGTTATAGTCCACCATTCCTTCTATTTCTTGAAAACGTCTATTTCAACAATGAATGCTGAAATCTATGGTTTCGAATCTTAATATATAAAAAAAAACATCGTCAAATCGTTTTAATTCGATTTAAAACACCCAATTCAAAACATTTTCTTTAACATATTATTCACTATTCAAAAACGTGAATATACTTCGTTAACCAATTTCATCCTTTCTATACACTTTATTTTAAAGGGTTATTCACTGTCTAAAACGTGAATATAACTCCATAAGTAAGTTATATAAAAATTAACTTATCAAAATAAGTCGTTGCGCATTTATAAAACAATGTTTATAAATTCCTTTATTACCCTATATTCAATTCATAACTCAATTATATACCAAAGGTTCATATTATAAGTTAAATACTTATAATTTATTTGTTTGCAAAATCGTTCCTTTGAACTTCATAATTATAAATCTTATAACTTATAAGATTTAATTATTTATCCCAATTTATTCCTTTAATAACTTTATAAATTTTATAAACCTACTGCTTATAAAATTCCATTTATAACTTCACCGTTTATAATTCTATAAATTTCATTCATCAATGAAATTCATTCACAATTCTTTCTAACACTTATAAAAAGCTCGTTTTATAATTCCAATATTTTAATTTATAAATTATCAATTTTATAAATCTTTTAACATAAATCAATTTATATTATTTTTTTTAAAATGTCTTAAATCTCCTTTATAATTTCACCATTCTCTTGATTTATAAAATAATCAAATTTTATAAATCCTATTTTTAAACTTTTCACAATAATTTCAGAAATCCCAATTTAAATTATTTTATAAAGTCATTAACCCTAGATTATCAAAAATCAATTTTCTTACTATATTTCTCAAAAATCATGATTTTATAACATTAAAATTATAAAGTTTATTTATTTAAAATGAATCAATTTCAAAAATATTTATAAACATATACTTTCAAAAATCACTATAAAATCCTTTTAAAATTCCAAAATTTGGTCCAATGATGCTACACACCAAATAGTCAATCACGACAAACAACGACATCATATATCGTATATGATAATCAATCAAATATCAAAATATCTGAAATCAAATAAAAACTGTTGAGGAATCCAGTTGGATCCCTCCAACCTGTTTTCCTGCTTCCACAAACATTAGCACAATACCAATTCCGTTCCAGTACGGAATTATCATGGTATATGGGATTAAAAATATTATCCGCTTAATAGACGGCGCAATAGGGTCTCATCCGCTAAAAAATGCGGGAAATCAACAACTGCAATATATACATATGCCAATATATATATATATATATAAATATTGCTATTATATATAATACCAATTTCACTGTTTATGAAATATTCGCGGTATACGTTTTTAATAAATAACATCCGCTTACTAACGGCGCATAATGTCTATTTTAACAATCAATAGATACAATCATCATTCAAACATGCATTCAAATATTTTTAAATCTAACTATTTAAAATAAAATCGAAACCGATTCGATTGAGTGAGAAGTTCTCACCTTGATTTCAATTTCGTTTTAGCGATTTATTTCGAATAAAATTAAACGGACGTTTAATTTTACCCGAAATTCTCACTAATTCCAAACGACTCCAATCCAACTGCATAGCGTAGTTCTCGTCCATACGATTCCAACGCTTCTTGTTTCGCGCGTTTTCGACCTCGTATGAAAAAGATATGAATTTTCAAAGTTTTACATGAATTTTATATAAAATTTACAACATAAATTTTAATTTCTTAAACCTATTCAATCCTAGCCCTTGGATCCAAACCCCCTGTAGATCTCGGCCCTCCATTGCATCTTCTTCCCTACGTCTCCATCTACAGATAATATCATACGCACGCAACCCACTTAGCTCCAAACTAGGGCTCGACTTTGCAACCACCACATCACGCTACAACACGATCAACAAGTGCCATGTGGAAGCCCCCAACCTCCTCTACCCTCGCCTGAGATGCGGCCACCCTCGGCTACGCCTACAACCACGAAATGCGTGCGCAACTGCAGGGCTTCTAGCTCGATTTGCCGCCAATCCGAAGCACTAGAAACGATCTTAGCCGTTGGATTTATAGAACGTGTTATGCTCTACAACTTTCATTTAGAAAGTTTCTCGAAATAACTTATGGATTGAGAAATAACGAGGGGGGAAAGAAAGTGAATTTCGGCCATTGGTTCTGTTGCTGGCGGCGGCTGAGCATTAGGGTTAGGTTATTATTATTATTTTTTTCTTGTGAAGGTGGGCTATTTATAGGGAACCGAACGAACACTATTCATCCGGGTTTTCAAAACTCCGATTCACGCGCCGAACTAACGTTCCTAAGGTTTATCCCGCGTTCCGGACACAATGGAACAGGTTTTGGAAGCTAATTCGGACATCTGTGCGAGTTATGGCAATAAACGTTCAATTTAAATTAAACCGATTTAAACGATTTTCTAGGCGTTTTAATCTGTACCGGACAAACGGTAAATCCAATTGACATGAAATTTGAAACCTTACAATAATATCATATTACGGATCCGATGAAACTGGATTCGTCGAAATCCGAGACTTTTTGAAAAATGGCTATTTTAACTCGCCAAACTAATATTAAAACGATTTCGATGCGTTTCGAGCTGCTACGATCAAACGATAACTCCGATTGCTACGAAAATTGAAATCTGGTAATAACTAACTATTATGGATCCAATGGAACTAGTTTCGTCCAATTCTGAGACTGTTCAAAAATTGGCTAATTTCACTAGTCGATTAAATATTAAAATATTCAATTTTCACAAATAAACTTTTAATTCGATTTTAAAAGTTCTAAAATATCATTCTAACTTCAACATGATAAAATAAAATTTTACAAATCATTTTCAATTATATTTAACCAAATTTTCAATTATTTATGTAATTTAACATATTAAATTATTGATTTAATTATTCAATTAAATCCAATTATTCGAAATAAAATTTATTCGACTTATAAATTTCACTTATTAATATTTAAAATTAATTAAATATTCAAATTTTAAATAATTAAAATTCTGGGTCGTTACATTAGGATTCTTATCACGGACAAAAGGAGAATCAAGTAAGCAGTAGGAAAAAGGATGAAGGTAGTCTTGTTTAAATCGAGAAAAGGTGTGGAGATAAGTTCTCATCTTTTTACCGTTTCTTTATTGACCAATTCTAGATCTGATCTAAATTCAAAAAAAAAAACCTTTCCCTTATCCTCTTATAGGCATGCCATCATATAGGCCCTCTTAGGCTAATGAGACATCAAAAGCCATTTAATAAATAATGTTATTTAAATGATATTTAAATGCGTATCAATAACATATATCAGTACGTAAGTATATGACTTTTATAAACGCACCCAATTAATTACTAATGGCATTTAGAAAATTACTAACAACACCTAACACATCATATAAATAAATATTTAATATTTCATAAATATTAGTTGATTTATAAAAATTTACAAATCTACTTAATTATGCGATATTTTGAAGAAATCACCAATATGGTTGTGCGACTCATAAGCGTAAATTCAATTAGCGATTAATATCAAACTATTCAAACATTACATTTGCACATCACCTTAGCTAGTGGTGTGACAATTTAGCCAAATTTACCAATTATATACCTTTATCGGTAAAATCAATTTTGCAATTTAAGTACCTTCTAGTTTCGAACATTTACAATAATTCTCTTCGTGTCACACTATGATTTATCGAAATCGGTATTTGGTCAAAATTCAAACATCATCCATATTCAAGTCGGTTAGTCTATAAACAAAGTCCATGGTTCAATAATAACGTTTACTATTAACTATATTACTTTAGCTAGATATTTTGACTTTGTGACTACATTTGACCGTGATACCAACCTCATTCAACTAAGGAAACCAGTTCTCTATTAAATAGTGTTTCACTTCCAATGCTTTAACTCAGATGTAACTATAGTTAATCGGTGGTCTCCATGCCATGATTTAATAATAATAAAAGCAAAGTGTCCATATTGAAGGTCAACGGTATTCTTAATTTGAGAGAAATATGCAACATTGTCAACCCAAGATTTCTTATGTTTGACCTAGCTATTATTAACCAATAGTAAACTCTCGAGTGAGTTTTCTATAGTTATCCAGTAACTATCAATACATAATCTGTTAGTGCCCCCAACCGCCATGAGTAACACACTACCCAAAATTTGGAGAGCTTTACGTACTTTGATCTCAAAGGATGTATAAACATTCTTTTTCGAAACATTTTGATTATGAATTTTTAAAATAATATGTTCTTTTTTACTATGATAATTTTTTTATGATGACAACTTCTTGTAATTACCATCAAGTAACATATCATTTAAGGATTTTCTATTTAATATAGTTTAAATTAATTATATCACCATATAGCAAAGTATATAATAGAAATAAATACTTTCATTACGAAGAAGATTGTTTTATGGAGTTAGATATATGTAACAAATTACATAATTGCCATAGGGAATTTACCAAACTTTCTCAATCACCACTTGCACTTGGGTCATTCGTGAAATTTAATCCCATCATTTCGATCAGTATTTTAGAAATAATCAAGTTAGTCCATTAGGGAATGGGTATGCAATATTGTTTTAATTGTCTATTATATCAGTGAATTCTCTTTGATGTTGATAAACAATCATTATTAGGTGGAACTTTTCAGAGCTGTTCCTAGGCTCATAATGATCTCCAGGTTTATATGCAGTCTGTACTGCTGCATTGTTATCATATATCAATGTTGTGGGTTTCTCAACTTTTGGAATCATCATTGGTTAGTTATACATTTATGCATTTATATATTTATATACATTGTTTTTTGTTGTTGTGCTTATTCAAGAAGCTATACATAGCCTATCGGTTGAATTAGCCAAAACTCTTGTTTTGAAAAATTTCCAACTTAAAACTCATAATTAAGGTTGTATATGAAGTTAGGATTGACATACTATACCCGATATCACTTATGAAGTTTGAGTCTGAATACTCCTTTATAAGAAGTTCATTGTTTTCACCAACAATTCTCTAGTATTTCGTAAGTACTTGAGAACACTCTTAACTACTATTTAGTGATCTCAATTCGGTTTTGATACTTGCTCAATGTATCAAGTACATAGGCGGAATATGATACATGCAAAATAATAAATATGATAATTCCTTTTACTATTGTATAAGGAATTCATCTTATATGCTTCGTATTAAACATTTTAATATGGTATCTATCCATAATATTTTTGGACAATCCCAATATCATACTGATTGTAAAAGATTTCATTTTCAAGTCAATTATTGAGGATTAAACAACCGAAGTAAAACTATTTAAAATAGGTACCTCGTTAACAACACGTATTTGTATATTTTTTTACTTTTAGTTTAGAAATATTTTAGTACAATTTTATAAGTCTTTCTTGCAAACACACGATTCTTCTGTATTTTAACTGAAATTCAAACCCTTTCATTTTTCTACCATAATATTTACTCAATTTTGATGCTTATCAAATAATACTTTCTAATCAGTTCTTGGATCCTTATCCGAAACCTACAAACTCAATATTGCTCTCATTGACTTCGAGACACTTTGTGTGGAAACAGTCTATTCTAAATCGTTATTTAGAATTTCTGTTATCAAAACAATAATATTGATGGTTTATAAAAGTAATGTATGTTAAATATAATAGTACAATATATTATTGAAAATCGTTACACAATAAAAACAATTATAGATTCTTTTCAATTCTATAACAATACAATATATTGTTAAAAGTCATTGGAACCCAATTTGGATGTAAATGTTAAGTAATTTAATTAAGAACTATCAAACTAGCTTGAAATCAAACAAATTAGACTAGGATAAAATTTATCTAAAAGCATGATACTTCGAATATATGTCCAATAAATCATGATTTGAATTTTATACTATCATAAATGACTATTTTCATCCAATTTAGCTATTTTTAGTTGAATTTAATTTTAAATTGAGGTTAAAAAATATACGTGCCTATCATTTATCATTATAGGAAAACATCCTTCCCTAGTATATTACCTTTATAAGAAAGCTTTAACGAATCACAAGTCCGCATAATTCAAGCTGACAATAAACCACACATGTCTAACCCAAATTGAACGGAAAGACGGGTAGATATGGGAAAGAAAGAAGAAGAGAAAAGAAGAAGAAGAGAGAAAGAGGAAGTAAAACAACACAATCAAAATCGCAGCGGAACAACATATAATATAAAATCAATGATCTTTACAAAAACAGAAACTGTAGTATAATTTACATACATCCATCAGAGTAAAACAACAAATCACAATCATCGGCCTGGATAGTTATAATAACATATCCTCATAAATGTTTATAATTTAAATAGCAATGCAGCGGAAAATAAACATATAAGTGAATACAACTTGAAGATCTCCAACTCGTCTGCTGAAGTTCCAAAGCATCCAAATCTAAATTTGTAAACATGCTTGGTGGCCCAATCATTGAAAGGGAAGAACGTCCAGATCAGTCTGGCAAACCGGCTTGAGAAAACACATCTCAGTTGAATTTTAAAGTTACGAAAACTTTTCTTTATCAAATAAAGGTATCTCGTAAGACCATGCCATACATAAACACGGACGAGTTTTTACCTTACGATAACCAAAACATTTCATATCAAATACTGTTATATTATACTAGTGTTTAGTATACAAATAATATTAAAATAGCCGAAATTGTTACATTGTTTAAATTTGATGGCATAATAGGTTTACAAACAAAATGAAAGGAATTTGTTGGAGAGTGGATCTCCATATAATGGTAGGTAAAGGACTACCTTCCGTACAATACATCTCTAGAGTAATGTACTGAGGATACACAAACAATCCTCCACGTTTGGCATGACCGATATATCCCTATTTGGCACTCATACATGGCCTGGATAGAAATTGAATATGTCATCACCCCGGTCGTTACCGATCTATCCAAGATGTTTCATAGCGTACACCACATACCTGACATATAAAGGGTTATCTAGAAAGGTGATGATCATACCCATATGGTTGCGAACCACATAGCTTTACGGGCTGCCCTGTTTAAGCCATTATCAGGTGATGAGGCTTAAGATAACGTTTACCTTTCACATAACACATTCCACTTTGAATGCCACATTGTCATTCCTTCGATCACAATTGACTTTCACGAACATACAACATCTGAGCTCGTACGTCTCAGAGAAGGGTGTTAAGCTAAGAGAACTTGCCTTCTTCGCCATCGAACAAATGAACGTCTTTAAAGTCAAATTTCTGATTTCAGAAACGCAATGTCAGACATTCATTCATGCAAGTTGTCTAGAAACAGGACAAACCGAAGGCACTCTCCTACTACATCCTGTCGGGAATTACCCCTAGGATTAGTAGCAAGAAGTCCTTGTATATCGTAGATTTTCATAACAAACCACTATTGCCACCATATATAAATAATATGCATCGCGGGTCTAGTGGCAAGTAGCCCTGAATCATGAAGATCTCTGTCTTCAAAATCATCATTATAAACCTGCACTTTCGAACGCATACATTAGTCTGAATTGTTCTCGAATAAATCCGACCCTAGTCTCTTCGGACCAACAACGATAAAGAGGCCCTTAATCTTATACGAATACCAAGTCTTGTAGACTTATCACGTTTCCAACTCTCACCTTGCTATCCTTCGACCAAGAAGGATGCCCGGCAGATTAAGTACCATAGACACCCCGCACTACCCGAATCGACATTCTTAACGACAAACGATAATCAAACCTATTCAGTTGGCTTCGACTAAGTGCACGACTAATCAGTTCCCATATCAAGTTTAGGAACCAAAAATGGCCAAATTTGATAGTTGGTTATTTAACTATCAAAGCAACAAACAATATCTAGCACATAAGCAATCACTATGCCCATTTAATTAATCTTTTATTAATTAAATCAATTTTTAAGTATTTACGTCAAATTATCTTTAAAAAGGTATATCCTTAAAACCATTTCAATCCTTTGATATTGGAAAATATTTGCATATACTTATATCAACGGTATAATTATATTTAATAACACTGCCATTTTGGAGACACCAAATAGATTTCTATAACCATACAACTCCAGAGTTTGTACGTCTTCAGATGGGTGTTAAGTATAAGAAGCAATGCTTCTTATACCACCAAGCCTTTAATACGATTATAAGAACCAGTTCGTGTATTTCACAATGGAAGGTCAAAACATCATTTATTGGGTCAAAACGATTGTTCCGTAATACATCGTTACGACAATCCACAAATACCAGTATAGAGGTTTGATTATACATATACATATACATATATGAAAATCCCGTATATTATATAAATCATTTCCTTTCGGAAAGAATTTACTATAACAACAGTATTATAGTCCATGTCTTCCATACTTCCTCGAAAACGTCTATTATAACAATTAATGTTGAAATCTATGTTTTCGATACTTAACAAATTTTAAATCACCTTTCAAAACCATTTAAACTCCATTTGAATCATTACTTTCAATAATTTACTTTTAACGACCATCACTTTAAAAACCATTAACTTCATCAATAACGTTACTTTCAAAACATTCCTTTAAAGAGCTATTTAAGTCTTACTTCCTTTGTATAAAAATCCATATTCAAATTCCAACATAAATCATTTTCATATTTATAAAACTATGTTTATAAATCTCCTTTCTATTCTATAAAACTTCTATTTTATAAAATCTCTTTATTTACAAAATTCTATTTATAAATCATTCAATAAAAACTCATTTTACTATCAAAATCCACTTATAAATCAATTTCTTTATAAATACAATTTATTTGCAGAATCCATTTAAAATCCATTTACCGAATAAATTTCAAATCCATTTACAAAATATTTACAAATTCCAAATTATAAATCTATTTCTTATTTATAAAATATCACTTTTATAAATCCTTTATATAAACTACTCAAAAATATCTATTTAAAATATTTCTCAAAACTATACTTTCATAACCTCAAAAATCATACCTTCTATTTATTTCAAAAATAAATCCATTCCTTTTAAAAATTTGAAAATTATTAAAACGTATATACTTCCAAAATCACTTCGAAAATTATTTCAATTCAAAATCACTATTTTATAGCATTTCAAAATACTAAAAATGTGGCCAATGCTACTGTAGCACTATATAAGCAACAACAATCCATATCAACAAATATGACATCCAACACATCATATATCAAAATATATGAAAAGTCAACTGTATGAGAAATCATGTTGGATCCCTCCAACCTGTCCTTTTATATCACATGCAGCACATAGTCAAATAATATAAATCAACCGCTTCAAGGCGGGATTGTACACAAAGGGTCATCTGCTCATACACGGAAACGCAATAGGGTTTCATCTGCTCCAATAGACGAGAATATATATCCAAACAACTAATAAAATAGTAAATCATCCAAACAAGCAACAAATATCATAAATAAAATTATCCACACTTGTATAAAAATACAAGTGGGCCAGAGAGGTGAGTTTACTCATATAAATTTTAGAAATTGCGAAAGCGCTCTGGTTTGATATAAAATTGAACAGACATATAATTTTAACCCAAATTTCTACTAGCTCCGAATCCATCCAATCCAACTCCGTAGCGTAGAATTTGTGATACAATCGCAATGCAACTTGTCGCACTCGATTTGGACCTCGTACGAAAAAGTTATGGATTACCGAACGTACGAAATGATTTAAATTTAAAATTAACTTAAAATTTAATAAAAATTTAATTTAAACTTTCCACCCTTCTTCCTCTATCTCGTACGCGATTTCCAAGTGATGCAGTTTCTTTTTTTTTTATAAATCGATGATCGTGAACCACCAATTGCCACCGCCTCCTTCTTGCTTGCGCGCTGCTCCAACTACCGCCCCGCCTCGCCACATGCGCGCGTCGTGCACGCGAACCCAAAGACTGCACATGAACACGACTCCCTAGTCGCTGCCATCGTCGCCCATTGGACGATCCATGACCATAGATTGACTCCCCTTGGCCACGCGTTCATCTTTCATGTAGAACGCTTCGGCAAATTTCACTTTGATTGCGTCGAGAAACGTGGGCGTTGGATCGAGCTATGTATTTAATGGAGGCCGAAGCTTTTAGGGTTAGGGTTTGGGAAATGAAGAAAGTTAATGCCCTTTTATAGAAAATTTTCATGGCACTATTCATTCGCTAAAATTTCGAACTCTAAATGAACTGTGCAGCTTGGCGTTCTATAAGTTATACCCCAATGGAATATATATCGGAAGGCAATTCCATCATATACAGAAGTTAACTTTTCAAAATCTAATTATACGAATTTAAATTCCTTAAATTAATTTCTATACGTTTCGAACTCGCACGACCAAAAGATATGTCCGATCGGCACGAAATTTGACAGTGTATATTAATTCACTATTACGGATCTAATGAAACTGGTTTCGCCGAAATCCAAGACAATACCCCAAAAGGCTATTTTTACACGTTAACTAAAATGAATTATTTCCAAAATCAGTTTAATCATTTTTAATTCCAATTTAAAAGTTTGCTATCCTGCTTCTTATTCAAATAGATTTCAAATCAACTTTCGAAATTATTTTTGTTCATATTAAATTCAAGACTCAATTATTTAACAATTCCAAGTATTAAATTAAATAATTTAATTACTCAATAAATCGCTGTTTTTGAAATTCAAGTTATTTAACTTATAAAATTAGTTCTTCAATATTTAAAATCAATTAAATATTCCAAATTCAAATGACTGAAATTCTGGGTCGTTACGAAAGCAGAATTCTCTCACTGTAATAACTTAAAGACTTTAGACTTGGTAATTTGGAAACTCATTCCATTATGTCCGAAAATCATTGAATTTGAAATTTTAATGTTTATGTTAGTCATTTGAAGTTAAAAATTAGGAGTTGCTAAGGAATTAGGAAAACATAATGTTTTATAAGCAACATGCGACTTTCGTTAACCTAATCCAATTAGCATAAAACCTAAGTTGCACTTTATCTAATAGATGCCTAATCATTTCGTTTCACGTTTTCTTCATTTTCTTCCACTTTTTCCATTTCCTACCTCTATTAAACTTAGTCTTCATTAAATGGAACTATAACTCCAAAAATCAAAGAAAAATATTCAAACTTGGATCAAAAGAATACCTACAGCCCATGTATATCATACTTTATTTCGGAAACTTCAAATTCAGACTCGGTCGAGACCAAAACTTTAGAAGAAGAATTCAAGGTGTTTTAGGTGTTCAAAATGTGATTTAGGTGACTGGGGATGATGCTTTGTGTTGTATTTTGCACATAAACCTTAACTTATATATTATTAAAGTATATGACCTTATAGATGAGGTATGAGGTTGATTTTGTAATTTGATTAGATTTAAAGTTAAGATGTAGATTTAGGCATCAATCTATAACTATGACGTTGAATTAAACTCATAAATATGTAAATCAGGTGAGTTAGTAAGTTATTCCTAGGTTCATCTATATCCGGCTATAATTAGATTATTTTGACTTATTTTAATTAACATATGCGTTTCTTGTTTTGTTTGCATGTATGTACGACTATCGAATTTGAGATCAGGATATGAGAATATAGGAATTGAAGTGTAGAAGGTGTGTCTTGGAGGTGTTTGTTAAAATTCTCCATAGAGAAGTGAAGTATTAGTATGGAGTTTTAAAGCAATATGCAAGCCAAACCAATGGATAAGAGCTCGATATATTGTTTGTTTGAAGTTTGGAGCGAATATGAAATGTTTGTAAAAAAGTGGAAGAGTTGGAAAAGTTGGACATATTCGAGGTGGTTTAGTAGAGGTAGAGGATTTGGGAGAAAATTAAAATTTTGCTTAGCTACATGACTAATTTGACTTTGAGGATCAACCCAAGTCAATGTGAGACTGAATCGAAGCATGCTTCAAGTCAAAACTCAGGAGAAATCCCGTATCCATGTTAATAAAGTTAAGGAGATGCCCTAGAAGTAGTTATTTAATTTTATTATATAGTGTCTATTATATATTATTCGGAATAAAATATTTTTTTTTCATTTTCAATATATAAGTAGTGCTAAGAGTATGTTATAACATACTAATAAAAACCCTCGTATTAATACCTCAGTTATTGATTTTGACGATAATAACCTTAATAACAACAATATACATTCATATAAAATATAGATACTAATGTTTTACCAAGTTATATAATATATAGTGCTGGATATTATACAAGTATTGAATCGAAGACTGTACAATATAAAAGACTTAAGAAATGGACATGAAGAGTCATGTGTACAAAGATCAAGATAGGACTATCTCAAGACTATAATATAGTATACAAAGTCATAATATATTGTTAAAGTTTCTGGTAGCAATCTTTGACGTATTTCTTATCTTTTCTTTTTAAACAAAATATATTTAAAAATATTTTATAAAAGTGTTCAAAGATCAAAATGTTTATAAACTATATTTAAAATGAATTACAAAGTATTAAATTATTTTATAAAATATAGGGTTTTCAAAACAGTTTGAAAGAAATGAGTTTTCAATTTTTACAAGCATATGTTGACATATGCCCATATGATATATCGACATACAAGCTGCCAAATGGATTTTCAAATTTTGAAAAGAAGTTTTTATTCGTCACAACTCACAACTCTTCATGAATAGACACATTTGTTTATGCACTATATAAATGAGAGTTCAAAAGAATTTTTTAGAAGTTATTAACTTATTTTCTTCCCTCCTCTTACTCTCTTAAAACCTCCTGTAAATAATATACCAAATTCTCTTCAAAATGATATAGATCAATCAATTCATTGTATTGACTCGCTACTACTTTCTTACTATTTTGGAATCATCTCTCTCTCTCTCAAATCAAGATCAAAGTGTTGTCCAAGTGGCTATAGGATGCATTGTATCCAAAGTTTAAAAAATTGTCTTTGAAAAAACCATCAAACTCTATTTGTATTTGCTTGGGTGTGCTCGTAGCCCATTTAAATCAAGTGGTTATGCTTGGTAGCTTGGAAATGTAAGTGAGTGTGCTTGTAGCCCCTCTAAATCAATTGGATGTACCCCAGATCGGAAAATTGGAAGGATGTGTCTCGTTGCCTTGGAACTGAGATTATAATTATGTTTTTTAACGACTAGTAAATTAATCGCTTTATATTTGAACATTTAAATCAATTTATAAATATTTAAATAATGGATTTAGTAACCGTATAAATATATTTTAAATTTTAATTAATGACATTAAAATCATTTTCAAATATTGTTTACCAAAATAATTAGTTCAAATAAAAATAGAAAATGTGATATAAAAAATGTTTTTTGAAATTTCGACTTGTCGGCATAAGAAAGTCATAGAAAATGATGTGCACATTTTGTATCACTTATATACACATGTGTATATATACACATATGTCATGTGATGAACTAATCCATATGTCTAAGTTAATAATCAAGCTTAGTTTAAAATATAAAATTTGGTTTGACATAAAATGCGCAAAAATATATTAAGTAACCTTAGGAAATTAATTAAGTACTGTAACCATTACCCAAACAAGGACCTTAGGCATAGTGGAGAGTGGACATAGGGGGTGCGTGAGCATCTAGGGTGAGGGGGGAGGCATGAAAGCATGCTAAATGAAGATATTTTGTTGAAGATTTTTCCTTTTCTGATATGATTCGAACCTTCAAACTTATTTCCTTATTTGCATCGGGAAGAGTCAACCACTCTTTGTGAAGTTTAATTATTTATCCATTCTTTATGTTTGGATGTTGATTTATGTGAGAGTAAACCCGTTTCGTGTTCAGCGGCATAGTCTCACACATTTGTGTTAAATTGCACACCTATTGTTTAAAATTTTACTCATACCAAACATATCTTCTGACGCGAGTTGTTTGTTTTCCCTAAACTCTTGGGTACTCATTTTATTTGAGTAGTCCTATAGTAGCAAGTCTTTGTTAGGTTCTTTTGAAGACGACGTTCGAGCAGGAGGATTTCATCTGTCTAGTTATCTATTCCATAGGATTATCTAATTTATAAAACTGTATTTTGTTTCAACATATGTAAAGGCAGGATGTTATAACTATCTAAGCTGATTTGTAGTACTTTTGTGTAACTCTGATAACTCCCTATTAAGGAGTAACCTGATATACTATTGAGTGTTATGTTTTATTTAGCGTTTCATTGTGAGGTTTTTTTACTTTGTTCTTTATGTACCCCATGATGATTCATTTTTTCGATGTTTGGGAAACGACACACGCATATCGAGGATGTGCTAAATATCGTTCCTGGGGTCAGAAAGATGGGTCGTCATGGATTTGTCTTCTGTCTGTTTAAAGTTTAACATTTGAAAAGAAATCTATACAAGCAATTGTACGGGACTGGATTATGGAGAAATTCAAACCAATATTAAATCTCCAGTATCATCATTCTAACTCTTTACTTTGCTTTACTGCTTTTATTTTTATTTGTAATTGCATATGTGACTGTTTAATAGTATAATTCTGTGTTGTTAATTTGAGATTTACTATTTAACTTGAAAGAATTTAAAAAGATTTGCAAAAGTTAGAAAACACTATTCACTCCCCTTTAGTGTTCAACTAGCCCTAAGATCCATAATTCTGCAATATACATTTGGTATCAGAGCACTAGGTTTTCAAAAACTCATAATTTGTTTTTTGAAAAGTTTAAACGGCTAGTAATATTTTTAATACTTTTGTAGAAAAACAATTTTGTGAAACTAACATGTTATTAGAAATTAGTTGTTCTGAAAAGTCACTTGATATGTTGGGAAGATATAATTTAAAATTGTAGGGACAAGTCTATTATATGACTAATAGTGAACCGACACTTGATATTCAAACATCACAAATCAGGAACGACAAATGGATACTGGATAATGGATGCTCAAGACATATGACTGGAAATACGAAGAACTCGAAGGATATTGTCTACAAAGATAGTAGATGAGTTGACTTCAAAAACAACTCAAAAGGATTTGTGACTGGCATCAACAATGTTGGTAACTCTAAAACTCCTACTATTTCTAGTTTTTCTAGTTAAGAATTTGAATCATGATCTACTTAGTATTAGTCAATTATGTGATAAGGATTTTTAAATTAAATTTGAAAATAATAATTTCCATATCGAAGATAATAAGTCAAACATTGTTTTTGAAGGTAGTAGGAAACATAACATTTCCATTTTAAGTATGAAAGTGTCTAACGACAATCTATGCCTTTTGGTTGAATCTAGTGACCTTTGGATTTGGCACAAAAAATTTGGTCATTTGAATTTTAAACACCTTTCTAAAATTTCCAGATATGAACTTGTTAAGGGTCTTCCTAAAATGCGTTTTAATGTCAGCAATTTATGTGATGCCTATCAACTAGAAGAACTTCATAAAAGTTATTTTAAATCAAAAGATATGATTTCTTCTTCTCAACCTCTTAGACTTCTTCACCTAGACTTTTTCAGTTTGTCGCAAATACAATCAATAAATCATAATAGTTATGTCTTTGTAATTGTAGATGATTTTTCTAGATTTACATGGACAATTTCCTTAGAACTTAAAAGTGAAGCTTTTGAAATGTTTAAAATTTTTATTTAAAGAATTTAGAATCAAATGTCAATCAAAAATCAACAAAATTAGAAGTGATTATGGAGGAGAATTCGAAAACGAGAATATCGCAAAATTTGTACCAAGAAAGGAAAAACACATAACTTTTCTTTCCTATAATACCACAACAAAATGGAGTGGTAGAACACAGAAGTAGAACTATACAAGAATGCGCTAGAACAATGTCAAATGATAGTAAATTACCTAAAAGTTTTTAGGCTGAAGAAGTTACTATAGCATGCTATATTTTAAATAAAATTTTAACACGACCTTTGACTAAGAAACCACCTTATAAATTATTTTATAATAAAAAGTCTAAAGTATCTTACTTTAGAGTTTTCAATGTTAATGTTTTATATTATATGCAAAAGACAATTTAAATAAATTTGATGCTAAATCAGATAAGGAATCTTTATTGGTTTTTCTAGTAGAAGTAAAGCTGATAGGATTTTCAATACCAGAACTAACACCATTGAAGAGACATTACGTGTTTCATTTGATGGGAATTTTAAAATCAACAATTCCAGTTTGATGAAGAAGAAAATATAAGTAACACTAATCAAATTACAAATAATGAAATCACAAATGATGAAAATAATAATAACTCTGAAGGTTTATATCTAAATAAACGAGTAAAATATTTGAAAGATCATCATATAGAAAATATTCTATGAAATGTAGAATATGCGGTAAAAACAAGAAATCAATTAAATAAGATGAGTGATATTGCTTTTATTTCAACCGTTGAGCCTAAAAATCCAAAAGGAACATCGTTAGATGATTCATGGATTTTTGCTATGCAAGAGGAACTGAATTACTTTACTAGAAATGATGTTTGGGAATTAGTCTTAAGACCTAAAAATAAGTCTGTAATCGGAACTAAATGGGTCTATGGAAATAAAAATAAACAAAAAGAATCCATTCAAAATAAAGCATGGCTAGGTTCTCAAGATAATAGTCTGGAAGATGGTATAGATTTAATGAAACCTTTGCTCATGTAGCTAGATTAGAAGCTATTAGAATTCTACCCACTTTTACAAATTATAATAAATTTAAATTATTTCAAATGGATGTCAAAAGTTCGTATTTAAATGGATTTATTAAAGAAGCTGTTTACATTGAACAACCTCCACTTTTTGAAGATGAAAAACTTTCTAATCACGTTTATAAATTAAGGAAAGCTTTAAATGGTCTAAAACAAGCTGTTGGAGCACGATATGATAAACTTAAATCCTACTTATTACAGTCTAATTTTGAAATAGAAAAAGTAGATAGTACTTTATTTATTAAAAGAAATAATAATAATAATCCACTTATAACAAATGTACGTAATCGATATTATTTTTGGATCAACAAAAGAACAGTTAAATAAGTAATTTCAGATACAATGACTAAGCAATTTGAAATAAGTCATATGGGAGAACTAACATTCTTTTTAGAATTATAAATAGGACAATTAAATAATGGAGTTTTTATACGTCAAGAAGAATTTGTTGAGGATTTAATTAAGAAATTTGGTATGACAAATACTAGTGGTAAGCCAACTTTCATAGCAACAAATGAGAAATTAAATAATGAAGAAAACTCAAAGATGTAGGGCAAAAATTATATAGGGATATGATAAGATCATTACTCTACATAACTGCTAGTAGACCAGATGGACTGCATAGTGTCTTTCTGTGTACAAGATATCAATCTCAACCTAAGGAAACTCATCTAATATTGTAACAAGAAAACTAATATATATAAACAACACACTAGACTATGGACTCTTCTATTCAAAAGAAGATTCTTTCGCTTTATGTAACGACCCGCCGTTTTGGACAGTTTAAACCGACGATCAAATACACACGTCGATTCCAAACCATTCAAAAGGGCAGATGGTTATTGAGGTAAATAAGAAAAGAAGAGGAAAGAGAAATAAAAGAAAGGAAACAACACAGAATCTTGCAGCGGAACGATAAAATATAATAATCAAATAAACAGTTCATGAAGTTGTTTACTATACTTTGATCATTATTTATACAACATTTATCAGAGTTATATATATACAATAGAACAATTAAAATAATGCAGCAGATAGCATGATGCAAGGGTAATAATAGTAATAGTATACCAAATCTTCGTCTTCATCCTCCAGAATAGATCTTCAAAATCTGAAAAACTCAGGACTGACCCAAGCGTAATGAAAAGATAAAACAGTCGAGTCAGGACTAAAATATCCTTACTAAAGTTAAATCAATCGTAAATAAATATGAGTGTAACGGCGTCAGAGATGTTTACGGGGGTTGACATCTCATATCCAGTGTCAACGTGAGTGCAATAACTCAAGAGATGTTAGGGGATTTTTCCATCTCTTAAGGATCCGCTAAACTATCTACTATGTAGTAATGTACGCTAAGTAGATAATGCCTATCAGTAATATAAAGTATCAAAATAGCGTTAAGGCGTTACCATAATCCCCCTTAACACATTTTTATAATGCCATAGTCTATACAGCACCGTAAGCCCCACCGTAAACTGGTGGTTATCAGAGGGTACCCCATAGGTATAACACAAAACATAACGTAGTGGTCGCGAATAGGATAATCAGTATGACAAGGTACATGAGGCGATACCAACTAGGATACTAGTAGTTGCGTGATCCGAACTGATGTTGAGCATAGCCAGCAGCTACCCCAACACCGCGAAACAACACTCCCAAATCAAGGGGTGCACCCAAATCGCATCACAAATGTAATAGATATGGTATCGAAGAAGTGTGTCCGCTAGAGGTGGCGAACCTCAATGGCCCGGCGCAGCTCCTGTTTTAGTCATGTCAGGGGTCATCCAATATCGTTCTCTTTCTTCAGTCAACGCGTTCACCAAACCATCCACTTCATTCTGGATCAGCACTCCGCGTATAATAGTTATTAAAGTGGTTTTCGGTATCGACAGAGAGTATGTCCATATCCGATCCCAGTCTCTTTAATAACTACGAATTATTACACCGTTGGCTCTTTTACATTTCAACTCGATTCATAATTGATATCAAAATATCATGTTCGCTTCAAAAATCAAATCCATTTCAAATATCATCGTATCTATTCAAATGTAAGACTCCGTTTCAAAATCATTTTTCGCATCAATATCACATTTCGATTTCAAAATCATTTCGAATTTCAATTTAGGTTGCAACTTCATTTAACCCAATTCGTATTTAAATTCAAGATTTAAATATAAACATTTCACCATATTGACCAGCTTAGAATTTTACAAAATAGTTTAAGTAGTTTAAAAGTAGTTTTAAATAATTAAAATAGTTAAAAATACTTAAAATCTTAAAATGGATTTGAAATAGATGAATTAGTTTAACATAATTTAAATTGGGTTAAGTAGATTTAAAATAGATTAAAATAGTTTAAGTATTCAAAAATGGTTTATATAACAGAGTAATTTGGAAAACAAAATAAAGCAGCTTCAAAACCAATCCATTTCAATTTATAACTTTTCAATTCAAATCAATTTCAATTTCCATTCTACTGATTCAATTTCGATTTCAATTCAAATCAATGTCAACTTTGACTTTAAATTTATTCAATTTTATATTCACTTTCAATTAATTCAATTTCAATTTATACCGATTTGGAGCTTGATTTTTTTTCAAAGATATCCATTTAACACTTAACAAAATTATCCATCAATTTTCGAGTTTAAATCCAAATTTCAAATATGATTCAATTCCAAGGTCGACTTCAAAATATCATTTTTATATCACTTTTACTTGGTAATATATAAAGCTCGAATTAAGGTTAAATCTTTAAACAAATCAATTTTCGAAATTCAATCAAATCCCAATTTTTAAATTTCAAAGTCTCGACTTATATTATTTAACAATTTCTTTTAACCAAAATTTATTTCAACATTCCAAACTCAATTTTTCGATAAATTCGATTTCTATAAATTTATTTCTATTTATAACTTTTAAATCAAAACATTTAAATAAATTTCAAATCGACGATTTTAAAAATTATTAATTTAGCCAATTCGCTGTCCGTATATAATTTTCTATCCTATGGCCAAGTAATTATTTATTTCAATTAAATGTCAAGGATGAATATATATCACTTAAATCAAATCACGGTGTCATATGTATGCATAACAGTATATATAAGCAAATAAACATCCAACATTTAACTATCAACCAATAACATCCATCGACATACATCATCCAATAGGCAATACAATTCATGGCAATTTCATAGTTATCAATGTCAGGTAATTTAATCGCAATTCAATTTCAATTTCAATTTAACTGCCAATTCAATTTTCAACGGTTAATTCAAGTGACAAGCTATACGACAATTAAATTTTGTCAAACAACGACAAATAAAATCATAATACTTCATAATATCAAATTTAACTAGCATAAAGATATTTAGTACGTTGTGAGCGTTATAAAACACTCACCTTGATTTCAATGCAGTTTTAGCGTTTTATTTCGAATAAAATTAAACGAGCGTTTAATTTTACCCGAAATTCAAACTACCTCCAAACGACTCCAAACCAGTTTCATTTTGAAGCTCTCGCCATCACGATCGCAATGCAAAAAGTCTCGTCTCAATCGACCTCGTATGTGAGAGTTATACATTTTACAAGTTATCAACATTTGAATTTATAAAACAATTTATATTATATTTAAATGAATTCATACCCAAAGCAAATAAAGCCCAGCCCACTAACTCCATCTTCCCCAAACGAAGCCTGTAGCCATTTCCCGTACACGAACAGAGATGAACCCATTCACGCGCGTGCACAAACCCAGTGATACGGAGCTCCGGTACTCCGTTCGACATGCCGTCTTCGCCAAACTCCTTCTCTCCGCGTGCTCCACCATCTCGACCATCAAGCTACACGTGCGGCCCCACATAATAAGACGCGACCTGGAGCTCCTCACGCATGACGCGAAATGTCGCGCGTCCCAAACCATAGCCGCACACCACCGAAACTTGCTCCGAGATGCTATCTTCGACGACGAGTTCAAATCAAAGCTCCGTTTCGCGAATCGAAGCCTATATCCTCCACGATTTCCAACCCTAGTTCACGCCCATGAACGGCCTCGACCCCAAAAGTTGCCGCATCCAGCAACGAGCATACCAAATCGAAGAGAATTCAAAAATAGGATTTTAGGAAGAGGTTTGGGATTTTTTCATTGAAAATTTTGCAAGAAATAAATTTTTAAAGATGGATTTATGTTTTTTTCTTTGCCTGAAGCTTGCGTGCAGTTATTAAAAAGGGAAGGAGAGGCTCTTGCGTGTTTGAATGGGTCACAGGTACAGTGAAAGATGGGATAGCAGCTGAAAAAGAGATTGACTAATTAAAATATTTATTTAAATTTCAAAATACCTCGATCTACGCAACTCGAAATCTCGAACCCCTATCAGGGCATGCTGCTAGGCATTCATAATGTTATACCCCTATTCCGGACGCAATGGAAAAGGTTTCGGAAGCTAATTCGATCGTATGAGCGAGTTACAGAAATAAACGATCAAATTTAAATTAAACCGATTAAACGAATTTCTATGTGTTTTGGCTCGCCCCGGACAAACGGTAAATCCAATTGACACGAAATTTGAAATATTACAATAATATCACGTTACGGATCCGATGGAACTAGTTTCGTCGAAATCCGAGACTGTTCGAAAAATGGCTATCTTAACTCGTTAATTAAATATTAAAATATTCAATTTTCACAAATTTACTTTTAATTCGATTTTAAAAGTTCTACAACATCATTCTAACTTTAATATGATAAAATAAAATTTTACAAATCATTTTTAATCATATTAAACCCATTATTCAATTATCCAATAAATTCCAATTTTAAAATCTTATTAACTCTATTATAATCCCAATATAACTTATATTCTCTTTGGAAACCAATCTGAATCATATTAAATCAATTTCAATTATTCACTCTATATTTCATATATTAAATTTCAATATCAAATTTATCATATCAAATTCGGAATTTAATTATTCAAACATCTGTAATCTTAATTTTAAACAATTTTTATTATTCTTGAATTACTATCTTTTGAGATATTCAAATGAACTTAAAATTTTACCTTTGAAACGAATTAAAATTATAGAACAACCATTTCCATTATACGGTTCTTCAATTCCCATTATAAAATTATTCAATGAATTCCAAATATTAAATTTAAACAATTTCGCTTATCCAATAATTCATTATCGTTTGAAATGTTGAAATTGAACTTATAAGATTCAACTTTTAAAACCAATTCACAATTTAGAACGCTATTTTCATTTTACAGTTATTCAATAAGTTTTAAATATTTAATTTAAACAATTTACCTGTTCAATATTCAATATTTGATTTTAAATAGATTTTACTTATCAATCAATTACTCTATTATACCCAATGGATTCAACATTTATTATTATTCCAAATGACTTACAATTTTTTTTCTAACACTAAATCACGAACTCTTATTAAATTAGCTATTTTAATTATTGAAAATTTACGGGTCGTTACACTCTCCCCCACTCAAAACTTTTCGTCTCCGAAAAGGAAAAAGAAGAGAAAAGGAACTAAGTAAAGAATTCAACATTAGATATATTTTTATTCAAAGTTACCAACTTATAAAACAATGAAATTCCATTTAAAAAGTCATAGATACGCTTCCACTAAGTTACTCTGAAAGGCTTTCTAGCTTTAAAAGTTAGTTATCAAAACAAGTTATAAAAATTTTAAAACTTGAAAATTTTTCTAACACCCGGATTTTACGGAAAATTTCGGCAGAGTTCCTTTGCGCGGCTCGATCGGTACAGCTACAAAACGCCTCTACGGGCCCCAAACCAACAAAAGAAAATCAAAAGCCAAGTGGCTCATCAAAAATTACCAAATCCAATGACAAAATAAACATGTACCTTATATTTTATTAGCGAGCATATACGACTAATATAGCGCGAAAGCAAGCTCCAAATGCGAAGCAAGCGCTATCCGCACCTACTAAACACTCCACAAACAATGAGAATCATGCATATATGAAAATAGTATCAATATACATCATATTGCAACATAATAACTACATGTGCCAACATAGCAAATGCAACAAAACAACAAATGCAACCATCAATCAACTATCATCCAACAAGTCCATAACCAATCAATATAAATTCACTTCTCATTAATATCTATTGACTCGGATTTCAATTTTAATCATAGTTGATTCATTAACGTTGGATTTTACTAACATTCATTCTCAATTCAATTAGTTAACATTCACTAATTTATATTTACATTAGTTCACTTCCAATTTGAATCAAACTAAATTCTATTTAAATTCATTTAACTTCCAATTTGATTTCAGTGATTTATAGCTTTCAATTTCATTAACACTTAATGAATTATATACAATCAACTAACAATCATATAACAACCAAATCATACCCAACATAACCAAATTTTTTTATTTTACATTCAATTTGGTTTATTTCTTATATATATATCCTGTTATATAATTTTAAAAGAATCATTTTATATTTCGCGTTATATATTTCCAATATTAACTTTAATTAAGTCCGTAAGCCGTACATATATCATCCGTGAGCAATATCAATCTAATCGCTTATTCGATCACACAATTTCACTTCCAAACTAGTATCGTTCACACGACCCTCTATTGCGGACTCAGATTTGGTTCCTTGATTGGAAACTGTTACTCTCTTTGCATAGCCATATACTATGATAGAGAATTCCAGAATCAAATTAAAAATCCATATCTAGGGTTCGCCGTCGAAAATCGAGTGAAAAATCCTAACTTGGATCGATATAAATCATCTCGAAATTTTGTGCCCGAATTTGGATCAAATCGTTATGCGAATAAAATAGTATACGTACAATCTCACGTATTACCTTCCAATGGATTTCTATCCAATTTATCTATACTAAATTATTTTATTGACTTCTAATTTTATTTACAATTAATTATTCGCAATTCATTATTAAATTAATATATCCATTTCTTTACATAGCATATTCTTTGACATTATCTTTTCTCAAACATTATATCATAGGATTTACTTACTCAAGTTCATTTTAAACATTCTATATAATTTAATTGACTCAATTTCTTTCCCCAATTGATTCTTAGCTATACCAAATTCTTTTGTTTTCATTTATTTCAATTTCATAATTTTAGTTAATAACAAATTTATTTATGGAACATTTTATTAACCAGCACTTTAGTTTATTGATCATCCTATAAACGTCTAACTTCTCATATATGACTTTTCTTATTTTACGGTTATCTCAAAGTTACAAATTCAAAATTTTTTCTCTATGCAATTTATATTTATTTTCTATAACCAATTTATAAAAGATATTATACAATTCATATGTCTTGTTTCTTAAATTCACTTACTTGTTCCATTTATCCATTCATCATTTCAGGTTATATTTAAGTATATAACATTTTTATCACAACCAAATTTTCATTTATATACATTTTAATTCCTTTTTGAGTTTTCCTTACTTGTATACTTCAATTATTTTCAGGTTCTGTTTATTTGTACAATATCTCATTACATATCCAAAACATTATTTCAACTTCTTAATATTTGGTAAGTCATATCATATGTTATTAGAATGCAAATTCGGTATTATACAAATTTATAGAATTTCATTTTTCTTGATTAGAATGTACACAAATTTGATTTATTTAAATCCTCTTTACCTTTCAACTTTAAAGTTTTCCCAAACAATAAGCTTAGATATCTTAATCCTCTTATTTTATAAATTCTGGTTATCCACATTTCATTCAATTAATTTGAAAATTATTAATTAACAGAACTTAGAAATTTAAATGCCCTGTTCTTTTCAATCGTTTGAAATAAATATATACATTTATATCTTTTTAAATATATCAAATCATACCTTTGGAGTTTAAACCAAAACCCATTTACCCAAAATAATTTCGAAGAAAAGCAAAGCTTCTTAGAAGTCTCCCCCACTTTGAGACTCGAAAATGAACGTCGATGATGCTACGCAGTCATCACCGGAATTATTTTCCAGCGACATAAGAGAGGAGTACTGAATTCATTCCTTCCTTTAAAATCCTTTCAAAATATTTCCATAAACAATTTCCAACTAATATTACTATATATTCTTTAAAGCTTTGAAAACCATTTTTCAAAATCTCCAGGTCTTAAATTCAATATTTCCAATTTAAATCTATTTTAATTTATAAGTCACCTTTATAAAATATTCTTATAGGATTTTATTTCTTAAAACATTTCAGAAGTGTTTTATCGTTGTTCATTTTGTAATTCACCTTCTTTATCAAATTACAATACCAAATTAATGATAATAACTAATATTTTAATCCCTAACAACCAGGTAAGCTAGATAAGTCACAATAAATTTTGAAAATAAATTCTTTATATATAAAATATAATTAGAGTAAAATTATTTCATTTACCCAATTTCAAAACAATACTATGTCGAATTGTTCTGTTTAAGTGTTTAGAGATCCCTATCAATGACGTTAATTACTCGTATTGACCAGAATCCATAAGCCACTCAACAAATCAACCGACACAATATAAAATATTTTATATCACTAACAAATACGCTCTCTCATATATATACACTCGGCGACTCATCATAGGGTATAACTACCCTATTTATAAAGAGTCAGACCCTACAAAGCTAAGGTTATCGCTAAACCAAAGTTCTGATACCAACTGTAACGACCCACCTTTTTGGACAGTTTAAACCGACGATCAAATACACACGTCGATTCCAAACCATTCAAAAGGGCAGATGGTTATTGGGGTAAATAAGAAAAGAAGAGGAAAGAGAAATAAAAGAAAGGAAACAACACAGAATCTTGCAGCGGAATGATAAAATATAATAATCAAATAAACAGTTCATGAAGTTGTTTACTATACTTTGATCATTATTTATACAACATTTATCAGAGTTATACATATACAACAGAACAATTAAAATAATGCAGCAGATAGCATGATGCAAGGGTAATAATAGTAATAGTATACCAAATCTTCGTCTTCATCCTCCAGAATAGATCTTCAAAATCTGAAAAACTCAGGACTGACCCGAGCATAATGAAAAGACAAAACACTCGTGTAACAACCCGATATTTTCAACCATTCGCATCCGCACATGTCGGACTTGAATTGCTCAAAATACCGCATTGTAAATAAAATTTGGCAAATCTCAAAATATACAGTAAATAAAATCACAGATCACAGACACAGAGTATTTAATAATGCAGCGAAAGTAAAAGAAATAGTAGCTCATGAAGCCACTATATAAATATATCAGAGTTAAATAAAATACAATAGACTAAATAAAGTACAACAGAACTCTTAAGATGATAACCAAGTACAAGCTGAATAGAACAATAGAACTGGAATAGATAAAACTAGATAAGCAGATAATCTCCAGCGATTCCAATCTCTAGAAAGTGGAATCCAAATCTGTGAATAACTCAGGCTGACCCGAGCGTAAATAAAAACACAAACACTCGAGTCAGGACAATATATACTTGTATAATGTAAACCAACTCAAGTGAACTGTAATAAGGTACAAGTAACTTAAAGAATGCCTGGGACCGCCCATCCTTTAAGGATACGTTAAACTATTTACTATGTAGTAATATTTCGCTATTATAATAATGTCTACAGTAAAATAAACTTACTTTTAAATAGCGTTCCAGGCTACCCATATCACCCTTCACACATAATAGTCCCAGTAGTCCATCCAATATCATGCCATCTCCACTCCGGGTGACTGTCAAAGGATACCACACGGGCTACGGGAGAAAAACAAACTCGTAGTAAAGGCTCGGTATGGTAGGTGACACGGCACACAAGGCAATGCCGGGGTAGATATACCAATTACGCACACGGGCTGGTGGTAACGCAGCAGCCACATACGCCCACCTCGGAACACACTCCCATATCAAAATCGGAGGATGGCCATCTAATCAATCACCAGTAAGAGTATAGTATCGAAGGAATGTGTCCGATAGGAGGAATGACCTCACTTGGCCCGAGATCGCTCCTGTTTTAGCCACCTTATGCCAACTCACGGGAGTTGGGTCCACGTAATATACCTCAAGAACGTCACCACCATCCTACTTCATTCTGGAATCTCCACCGCGTACACGGTTGTCAAAGTGGTTTTCGGTATCGACAGAGAGTATGCCAGATATCCGATCCCGGTATCTTTGCGAACCAATCGTTATTATAACCCGTAGTTATAACTTTTAAAATAATGTTTATACTTCAAAATAGGATATCATTTCAAATCCAAATCTTTATCAAAATAATGATTAAATTAATTCCAAACCATTTTAAAACATCATATCTTTTCAGAAATTCTTGTCAAATCATTTTAATATATCAAAATATCATATCTTTTCAAAACCACATTTCAAATCATTTTAATATATCAAAATATCATATCATTTCAAAACCACATTTCAAATCATTTTAATATATCAAAATATCATATCATTTCAAAACCACATTTCAAATCATTTTAATATATCAAAATATCATATCATTTCAAAACCACATTTCAAATCATTTTAATATATCAAAAATATCATATCCATTTCAAGTCATTTCAATCATTTTAATATATCAAAAATATCATATCCATTTCAAGTCATTTCAATCATTTTAATATATCAAAAATATCATATCTTTCCAAAACTTCATTTCAAATCATTTTAATAAACCAAAATATCATATCTTTTCAAAACCACATTCATTTCAAATCATTATTCATTTTATTCAATTTAAAATACCATTTCAATTTACATTTCCAAACAGTTTATATTTCAAAAATCATTTTAAATCATTAAAATGAAGTTATTATATTTAATAATTAAATTATTAAATTTCCAAAAATTTCAACTTCCAAAGTTCATTTATTCACTTAAGTTTATCAAAACAGTGAAAATTCACTTTTCGCAGCATTTAGAAAACGCTACGGAAAGTTACATTCAAAACAGTTCAAATTAACAAAAGACAGCATTTTTAAAAATGTTGTAAGAGGGTTTACTTAATATTTCAAATAAACTTAGTTAAATTCAACAATTATATCACTTAAAAAGATTGCTATAATAGCCTTTAATTCAATTTAGCTTTTTAGTTCATTATCATCAACTACATCATTTACAAATGCTGTAATATCATTTAAATTGCAATTAATAGCATTTCAAAAATGCAGTTAATTAACTTCAAATATTCAATATAATTTCACAACCAATTATATTTTTATTTAAAACATTTTTAACTTATAAAATCATACATTTTCACATTTATAAACAACATTTAATCTTCCTTAAGTTCATGATTTTATAAAGTTAAATTTCCATTCAAAAATCAAGATTTAATAACAATTCACTTATTAAATTTCAACATTCAAATTTAAATTCATTAAATTAAATTTCAACTTAACAATTAAGTTTAAATTTCAAAATATAACTTAATTTCAATTTTATTCACTTAACTTAAAATTCACTTTTAAGCCAAATTCACAAATTCCCATTTGGTTATATTTCAAAATTTCAACTTAAATAATCATCCCTTTCATTTTTTAACTTTACTCAAAAATCATTAATATATTATAAAATCATTCTAAATTCATTTTAAATTCAAATTATCATAAATTTATCATAATTTCATATTTAATTTAATTTCCAATTATAACTAAATCAAAATTTCCAAAATAACTTACATTTAAATTTTCTAACTTTTCCATAATTTATTTAACCTATAAGTTTCCAAAAAAATTAATAATACTTTACAAAAATCATTTTTAATTATGTTTTAAATCAAAATATTATAATATTTACATTTCAAACATATTTTTAAAAATTTTAGAAAAATATATTTTAACTACGGGTCTGTATATAATTTTCTAGCCTAGGTAAAGTGATACGGGTAATGTATCATTTCAACCCGTAATTTACAAAGAAAATCCGGGTTTTATCATTTCAAACCCGCAGTCCCAAGTAAATGAAATAAAATGAAAATCGCTCAGGCCTATCATTTCAGCCCATAACGATTTTCCCCTATTCTAAAGTCCGTTCGGGTATGTATCATTTCAACCCATAGTGATTCTAATCTAAAGGGAACTTGCAGTGTGATAAACTGATAAAAATAACAGAACAACATAATATAACAGTAACAGATGTTATAATAGGTGTTTAAGCATGGGTGAACATCATATAATCATAACATAGCATATGTAACATGATAATGCATTTTACAGATTCAAAAGGGGTCAATTTACTAGTTATATAAGTACAAATTGTCTGCTGAGAATTACTCACAGGTTTGAGCTGGAGACACAACGATGAATGCACGAAAGGGAACCACACAAGCACGATAACACGACACAGAGATGAGTGGAAGAGCCAAAGTATCAAATCCCTTGAATACAAGTCACACAAAACAATAATAATAACATAAGTGTTCTAATGCAAAATACGATAGAATAAGATAGAATCAACTGCATGAATCAAAGCAGAATTGCTTTGCACTTGCTTCCAACAACCTTTAGGTTCAGCCATAAGGTGTACTACAGGTCTAAGGCAAGATTTGGATCAGGTTTTGGTTGGGTATGGTCGGCCTACACTTGGTTGTTGATGGTGCAAAGGTGGGTAGTGGTGAAAACAACACAAATATACATAAACAATGCTAGGAATGAATGTATAAATCATCTCCAAAGACCTTGCACTTGCTTTCTACCAACTATGCTTCAGATATAGGTCAGAAAGGCATGGCTAAAGCATGTATTTGGATCAGGTTATGGATTGAAATGGGTCGATCTAGCCTAGAGAAAGTGGTGCACAAGTTTGTGAGGCAAGATGCTAATGTTACAAGGCAAAAGCAAGGGTTTCAAGGCATCTTATGGCTCGGCTAAGGCATGGAGGGCATGGCCACTTCAGGCATGGTCAGGTGAGGGTGTGCAGAGGTGTGTTAGGTCGAGATCATGCCAGTGGTGGTGGTGGTTGGTCGGCTTAGATGGTTGAAAGAGGTGGTGCTAGGCCTAGGTGTGCTCTGCTTGCATATATATGAGATGTTGCTAAAAACTATGGCTGTTCTTCATTACAAAGGGCTCGGCTATGGCATGGGAAGGGGTTGGAGGAGGTGTTGGTCAGAGGGGATGGTGGTGGAGGTGGCCTAGGTGGTGGATGAGAGCAGGCCGATCCAAAGAAGGGGGTGAAGGCAAGGCAAATCTATGTAAAACAAAGAAGAAAACAAAGAAACATGAAAAAGAAAAGGAGTTTTTACCAAATTTTTGAACAAGGGAGAGGCCGACATTTTTTTTCAAGTTGGATGTGAGAATTCACGTGGAAAATGAAGTGAGGAAGTCAGCTGAAGAAAAGATAAGGTCAGCCAATAGTAATTGCAAGTAATGGTTGAAATGAAAAGACAAGAATGCAAAAGGACTAAGGCAAATAAAGAGTCACAAAACCTTTCAAATTTCTTTTAATTTACTTATATAAGATTAAATTTCTGATAATAATAATTATTTCAGTTAAAATTTCGAAATTGAAACAAAATATAAAAATATATGTAAATATTTATTAATTATACAAGGTTAAAATGAGAAAATAACACAAAATCGCAAACTAGACTAGAAAAATTTGAAAATAACGGAATAAATTTTAGAATTATATGGACTTGGAAAAATATTTATAACAAATATAATGACATAAAAATAAAAATTCGTTCACAAAATGAATAAATAAATTTTAATTAAATATAATTTAAATAAAGAAAATAGCAGAAAAATGGAAACCAGGCTTAAAAATTTGGAAATAAATTCAATAAGATTTGGAAAAATTCAAACATCACTTTAAAAATATTTAAAAGTAAAAATATACATAATATAACATAATTATAAAAATTAAAATAAAATATGACAAAGAAAAATATAATTTATATAATTTAAAATAGACAAAATTGCAAAATAAAACAAATTATACTCAAAATTGAAATGTACATAACTTTTGCAGTTTAACTCCGTTTCAACGAAACGAAAAGCAGTGTTCAAGTTATTTCATCTATTTTCATAATAAAATATAAAATTTAAGATTTAAAATAATTTAAATTTGAAGTTTAAAAGTCAAAGTTTGAAAAGTTTGACCAGAAATTCACTTTACAGTAAAATATTCAATTTATGCATGATTGAAATTCAAATCCACATCAAAATCAACATTTGAATTTCAATTAACAAAATATATTCATTTTAATAAATAAAATAAAGTTTTTTTTTAAATTAGGAATTTAAATTAAAATAATTAAAATATACAATTACAATAATCAGAAAATACAGGGTTGTTACACTCTCCCCCACTCAAAACTTTTCGTCCCCGAAAAGGAATGAGGTAAGGGAAAGCACAGAAAAAGATAGAATGAAATAGTATTAAGACAAGATGACAAGAAGATAAAAATCATACCTGATAACTGTTGCTATAGGTAAGTTTAACAATGTGGAGATGATCTTTCCAAGATCTTCCAGAATTCAAAAACACAAGCATGGAAAAAAATCTTTTAGAATCTGATTCACCCTTCCCGTTTGACCGACGGTCTATGGATGGCAAGCAGTGCTTAGATTCAAAGATGAGTACCAAAGATTATTAAAGATTATAGAAAGATTTCTAAACAGACTGGTATATGCAATAGCCTCCCATTCTGTAGCAAGATAAGGGAAATTAGGACAACCAAAAGATAGTTTGAAAAACAAAATAAAATAATAAATTTGAAACCATAAAATTTCAACTTAAACTGAAAATTAATTTTACATAAGTGAAATAAATCTTAAGCATCTCTAATTTCATTACCTTATCATCCAATTATCTTAAATTAACAAATCCCTAAAATCATGTATTTGAAAAATCTTTTGTTATACTCAAAATGTACCAAATAAAATTTAATTCTTCTTCACTACTAATTAAAATTAAATTTATTCCTCTCAATATATTTTATCACCTATGTTAAATATATTTATACTTATTATAACTTCTTTATCTTATTCTTAGTTCCTTTATCATCATTTTATATTGTAAATTATTCCATTACACTTTTTCTTTATTTACCTCTGTTAATCCTTTTATAACAAAAATTTAAGTATATAACATTTATAATAACCACTCAAATTTTATTTATAAAATCCTTTTTTTTATATTGTATATTATCCAATTATATTGTTAACTTCTAAAATTTAAGGTAAGTTATATTTGAATGCAATTGTATTATACAAATGAAGCTTTCTAATTCAATCATCTCATGTTTGAATCAATTATCTAAAATTTTTACTTTATTTTTATAATTGAAATTATTCTTTAAGGTAAAACTTAAGAATAAATTTCTGATGCCCTTCAAACCATTTAGAGATAAATAAATATATGTACATAATATGTCAAATAAAATTTAAATCATATATTTATATATAATATAAATCAAATCATATTTTAAAAATTCAAATCAATTAAATTTCCCAAAACAAAGCTGTATCAAGACTACAGAACGGTCTCTTCACTTCGAAACTTGAAAATGAACGTCGACGATGCCGCGGTCATCACCGAAGTTATTTTCCAGCGACAAAGAGAAGAGCACTAATTTTTAAACTTTAAAATTCTTTGGAAACATATTCTATTCAAAATGCTTTAAATGAGATATCCTTTTAAAACTTGAAAACACAAGGTTTGAAACCATCGGAAATTAAATTCTCAAATTCTTGTTTTAAATTCATTTCAGTTCCCAAATCAATTTATAAACAACTATTTATAAATTCATTTATAGAACAATAAATGATAAATCAAGTATTATCATTTGAAATGATTAATTTAAATCAATTTGTTAAGTTCCATAAATTTACTTATATCAAAATTTATTTCATTAACCAAAATTTTAAAATAAATTGTGTCAGTTTGTTCTGTCAAAGTGTTTTAGAAATCCTATCGATAGCGTTGATCAGACGAATCGATCGGAAACCCAAATCAACATCAACAACCCAAACAACACAATATATAAAACAAAATATAGATTTACAAGTACAATTCACAATGTTTGGAAGATAGATTGGAAACAAAAGACAAGGTGATTGAATAACAAAATAGGGAGGCGGATAAGCTTAAATAAATCGCGGGCAACCTTAACCGGATCAATCGTGACTTAAAGAATAAGATCGATGTGGATTTCTTCGGTAAATCGACATTCGATCTCAAGATGTAGAGTTCGAAATTATAAGAGATACTAGCATCTAAACCGAGGATATAGAATCTCTGGTGAATCGATGTTGTTGTAAAGAGGTTTTCCCCTTTTACAAATAAATTTGAGGTTGGTGAGACCGCCGACTCATTATGAAGATCTTTTGAAGTGGAGTTATGGGATACTCCAGAAACAAAAGAAGATAAATAGTGAGGGACACGAATGGATTTTGGAACCATAGGGAATGTTCCAAAATTCAAAGGAATCGAGTCAAAAAGGAAGAGGTTTAAACTCGAATGAAAGTGATTCTGTAAATACATTTACCCTATATACTGAGTTTTGCCTAGAGCTACCAAAGCTCTGATACCAACTGTAACAACCCGATATTTTCAACCATTCGCATCCGCACATGTCGGACTTGAATTGCTCAAAATACCGCATTGTAAATAAAATTTGGCAAATCTCAAAATATACAGTAAATAAAATCACAGATCACAGACAAAGAGTATTTAATAATGCAGCGGAAGTAAAAGAAATAGTAGCTCATGAAGCCACTATATAAATATATCAGAGTTAAATAAAATACAATAGACTAAATAAAGTACAACAGAACTCTTAAGATGATAACCAAGTACAAGCTGAATAGAACAATAGAACTGGAATAGATAAAACTAGATAAGCAGATAATCTCCAGCGATTCCAATCTCTAGAAAGTGGAATCCAAATCTGTGAATAACTCAGGCTGACCCGAGCGTAAATAAAAACACAAACACTCGAGTCAGGACAATATATACTTGTATAATGTAAACCAACTCAAGTGAACTGTAATAAGGTACAAGTAACTTAAAGAATGCCTGGGACCGCCCATCCTTTAAGGATACGTTAAACTATTTACTATGTAGTAATATTTCGCTATTATAATAATGTCTACAGTAAAATAAACTTACTTTTAAATAGCGTTCCAGGCTACCCATATCACCCTTCACACATAATAGTCCCAGTAGTCCATCCAATATCATGCCATCTCCACTCCGGGTGACTGTCAAAGGATACCACACGGGCTACGGGAGAAAAACAAACTCGTAGTAAAGGCTCGGTATGGTAGGTGACACGGCACACAAGGCAATGCCGGGGTAGATATACCAATTACGCACACGGGCTGGTGGTAACGCAGCAGCCACATACGCCCACCTCGGAACACACTCCCATATCAAAATCGGAGGATGGCCATCTAATCAATCACCAGTAAGAGTATAGTATCGAAGGAATGTGTCCGATAGGAGGAATGACCTCACTTGGCCCGAGATCGCTCCTGTTTTAGCCACCTTATGCCAACTCACGGGAGTTGGGTCCACGTAATATACCTCAAGAACGTCGCCACCATCCTACTTCATTCTGGAATCTCCACCGCGTACACGGTTGTCAAAGTGGTTTTCGGTATCGACAGAGAGTATGCCAGATATCCGATCCCGGTATCTTTGCGAACCAATCGTTATTATAACCCGTAGTTATAACTTTTAAAATAATGTTTATACTTCAAAATAGGATATCATTTCAAATCCAAATCTTTATCAAAATAATGATTAAATTAATTCCAAACCATTTTAAAACATCATATCTTTTCAGAAATTCTTGTCAAATCATTTTAATATATCAAAATATCATATCTTTTCAAAACCACATTTCAAATCATTTTAATATATCAAAATATCATATCATTTCAAAACCACATTTCAAATCATTTTAATATATCAAAATATCATATCATTTCAAAACCACATTTCAAATCATTTTAATATATCAAAATATCATATCATTTCAAAACCACATTTCAAATCATTTTAATATATCAAAAATATCATATCCATTTCAAGTCATTTCAATCATTTTAATATATCAAAAATATCATATCCATTTCAAGTCATTTCAATCATTTTAATATATCAAAAATATCATATCTTTCCAAAACTTCATTTCAAATCATTTTAATAAACCAAAATATCATATCTTTTCAAAACCACATTCATTTCAAATCATTATTCATTTTATTCAATTTAAAATACCATTTCAATTTACATTTCCAAACAGTTTATATTTCAAAAATCATTTTAAATCATTAAAATGAAGTTATTATATTTAATAATTAAATTATTAAATTTCCAAAAATTTCAACTTCCAAAGTTCATTTATTCACTTAAGTTTATCAAAACAGTGAAAATTCACTTTTCGCAGCATTTAGAAAACGCTACGGAAAGTTACATTCAAAACAGTTCAAATTAACAAAAGACAGCATTTTTAAAAATGTTGTAAGAGGGTTTACTTAATATTTCAAATAAACTTAGTTAAATTCAACAATTATATCACTTAAAAAGATTGCTATAATAGCCTTTAATTCAATTTAGCTTTTTAGTTCATTATCATCAACTACATCATTTACAAATGCTGTAATATCATTTAAATTGCAATTAATAGCATTTCAAAAATGCAGTTAATTAACTTCAAATATTCAATATAATTTCACAACCAATTATATTTTTATTTAAAACATTTTTAACTTATAAAATCATACATTTTCACATTTATAAACAACATTTAATCTTCCTTAAGTTCATGATTTTATAAAGTTAAATTTCCATTCAAAAATCAAGATTTAATAACAATTCACTTATTAAATTTCAACATTCAAATTTAAATTCATTAAATTAAATTTCAACTTAACAATTAAGTTTAAATTTCAAAATATAACTTAATTTCAATTTTATTCACTTAACTTAAAATTCACTTTTAAGCCAAATTCACAAATTCCCATTTGGTTATATTTCAAAATTTCAACTTAAATAATCATCCCTTTCATTTTTTAACTTTACTCAAAAATCATTAATATATTATAAAATCATTCTAAATTCATTTTAAATTCAAATTATCATAAATTTATCATAATTTCATATTTAATTTAATTTCCAATTATAACTAAATCAAAATTTCCAAAATAACTTACTTTTAAATTTTCTAACTTTTCCATAATTTATTTAACCTATAAGTTTCCAAAAAAATTAATAATACTTTACAAAAATCATTTTTAATTATGTTTTAAATCAAAATATTATAATATTTACATTTCAAACATATTTTTAAAAATTTTAGAAAAATATATTTTAACTACGGGTCTGTATATAATTTTCTAGCCTAGGTAAAGTGATACGGGTAATGTATCATTTCAACCCGTAATTTACAAAGAAAATCCGGGTTTTATCATTTCAAACCCGCAGTCCCAAGTAAATGAAATAAAATGAAAATCGCTCAGGCCTATCATTTCAGCCCATAACGATTTTCCCCTATTCTAAAGTCCGTTCGGGTATGTATCATTTCAACCCATAGTGATTCTAATCTAAAGGGAACTTGCAGTGTGATAAACTGATAAAAATAACAGAACAACATAATATAACAGTAACAGATGTTATAATAGGTGTTTAAGCATGGGTGAACATCATATAATCATAACATAGCATATGTAACATGATAATGCATTTTACAGATTCAAAAGGGGTCAATTTACTAGTTATATAAGTACAAATTGTCTGCTGAGAATTACTCACAGGTTTGAGCTGGAGACACAACGATGAATGCACGAAAGGGAACCACACAAGCACGATAACACGACACAGAGATGAGTGGAAGAGCCAAAGTATCAAATCCCTTGAATACAAGTCACACAAAACAATAATAATAACATAAGTGTTCTAATGCAAAATACGATAGAATAAGATAGAATCAACTGCATGAATCAAAGCAGAATTGCTTTGCACTTGCTTCCAACAACCTTTAGGTTCAGCCATAAGGTGTACTACAGGTCTAAGGCAAGATTTGGATCAGGTTTTGGTTGGGTATGGTCGGCCTACACTTGGTTGTTGATGGTGCAAAGGTGGGTAGTGGTGAAAACAACACAAATATACATAAACAATGCTAGGAATGAATGTATAAATCATCTCCAAAGACCTTGCACTTGCTTTCTACCAACTATGCTTCAGATATAGGTCAGAAAGGCATGGCTAAAGCATGTATTTGGATCAGGTTATGGATTGAAATGGGTCGATCTAGCCTAGAGAAAGTGGTGTACAAGTTTGTGAGGCAAGATGCTAATGTTACAAGGCAAAAGCAAGGGTTTCAAGGCATCTTATGGCTCGGCCAAGGCATGGAGGGCATGGCCACTTCAGGCATGGTCAGGTGAGGGTGTGCAGAGGTGTGTTAGGTCGAGATCATGCCAGTGGTGGTGGTGGTTGGTCGGCTTAGATGGTTGAAAGAGGTGGTGCTAGGCCTAGGTGTGCTCTGCTTGCATATATATGAGATGTTGCTAAAAACTATGGCTGTTCTTCATTACAAAGGGCTCGGCTATGGCATGGGAAGGGGTTGGAGGAGGTGTTGGTCAGAGGGGATGGTGGTGGAGGTGGCCTAGGTGGTGGATGAGAGCAGGCCGATCCAAAGAAGGGGGTGAAGGCAAGGCAAATCTATGTAAAACAAAGAAGAAAACAAAGAAACATGAAAAAGAAAAGGAGTTTTTACCAAATTTTTGAACAAGGGAGAGGCCGACATTTTTTTTCAAGTTGGATGTGAGAATTCACGTGGAAAATGAAGTGAGGAAGTCAGCTGAAGAAAAGATAAGGTCAGCCAATAGTAATTGCAAGTAATGGTTGAAATGAAAAGACAAGAATGCAAAAGGACTAAGGCAAATAAAGAGTCACAAAACCTTTCAAATTTCTTTTAATTTACTTATATAAGATTAAATTTCTGATAATAATAATTATTTCAGTTAAAATTTCGAAATTGAAACAAAATATAAAAATATATGTAAATATTTATTAATTATACAAGGTTAAAATGAGAAAATAACACAAAATCGCAAACTAGACTAGAAAAATTTGAAAATAACGGAATAAATTTTAGAATTATATGGACTTGGAAAAATATTTATAACAAATATAATGACATAAAAATAAAAATTCGTTCACAAAATGAATAAATAAATTTTAATTAAATATAATTTAAATAAAGAAAATAGCAGAAAAATGGAAACCAGGCTTAAAAATTTGGAAATAAATTCAATAAGATTTGGAAAAATTCAAACATCACTTTAAAAATATTTAAAAGTAAAAATATAAATAATATAACATAATTATAAAAATTAAAATAAAATATGACAAAGAAAAATATAATTTATATAATTTAAAATAGACAAAATTGCAAAATAAAACAAATTATACTCAAAATTGAAATGTACATAACTTTTGCAGTTTAACTCCGTTTCAACGAAACGAAAAGCAGTGTTCAAGTTATTTCATCTATTTTCATAATAAAATATAAAATTTAAGATTTAAAATAATTTAAATTTGAAGTTTAAAAGTCAAAGTTTGAAAAGTTTGACCAGAAATTCACTTTACAGTAAAATATTCAATTTATGCATGATTGAAATTCAAATCCACATCAAAATCAACATTTGAATTTCAATTAACAAAATATATTCATTTTAATAAATAAAATAAAGTTTTTTTTTAAATTAGGAATTTAAATTAAAATAATTAAAATATACAATTACAATAATCAGAAAATACAGGGTTGTTACAACTCGAGTCAGGACTAAAATATCCTTATGAAAGTTAAATCAATCGTAAATAAATATGTGTAACGGCGTCAGAGATGTTTACGGGGTTTAACATCTCATATCCAGTGTCAACGTGCGTGCTATAACTTAAGAGATGCTACGGGATTTTTCCATCTCTTAAGGATCCGCTAAACTATCTACTATGTAGTAATGTACGCTAAGTAGATAATGCCTATCGGTAATATAAAGTATCAAAATAGCGTTAAGGCGTTACCATAATCCCTCTTAACACATTTTTATAATTCCATAGTCTATACAGCACCGTAGCCCCACCGTAAACTGGTGGTTATCAGAGGGTACCCCATAGGTATAACACAAAACATAACGTAGTGGTCGCGAATAGGATAATCAGTATGACAAGGTACATGAGGCGATACCAACTAGGATACTAGTAGTTGCGTGATCCGGACTGATGTTGAGCATAGCCAGCAGCTACCCCAACACCACGAAACAACACTCCCAAATCAAGGGGTGCACCCAAATCGCATCACAAATGTAATAGATATGGTATCGAAGAAGTGTGTCCGCTAGAGGTGGCGAACCTCAATGGCCCGGCGCGGCTCCTGTTTTAGTCATGTCAGGGGTCATCCAATATCGTTCTCTTTCTTCAGTCAACGCGTTCACCAAACCATCCACTTCATTCTGGATCAGCACTCCGCGTATAATAGTTATTAAAGTGGTTTTCGGTATCGACAGAGAGTATGTCCATATCCGATCCCGGTCTCTTTAATAACTACGAATTATTACACCGTTGGCTCTTTTACATTTCAACTCGATTCATAATTGATATCAAAATATCATGTTCGCTTCAAAAATCAAATCCATTTCAAATATCATCGTATCTATTCAAATGTAAGACTCCGTTTCAAAATCATTTTTCGCATCAATATCACATTTCGATTTCAAAATCATTTCGAATTTCAATTTAGATTGCAACTTCATTTAACCCAATTCGTATTTAAATTCAAGATTTAAATATAAACATTTCACCTTATTGACTTAGAATTTTAGAAAATAGTTTAAGTAGTTTAAAACTAGTTTTAAATAATTAAAATAGTTAAAAATACATAAAATCTTAAAATGGATTTGAAATAGATGAATTAGTTTAACATAATTTAAATTGGGTTAAGTAGATTTAAAATAGATTAAAATAGTTTAAGTATTCAAAAATGGTTTATATAACAGAGTAATTTGGAAAACAAAATAAAGCAGCTTCAAAACCAATCCATTTCAATTTATAACTTCCCAATTCAAATCAATTTCAATTTCCATTCTACTGATTCAATTTCGATTTCAATTCAAATCAATGTCAACTTTGACTTTAAATTTATTCAATTTTATATTCACTTTCAATTAATTCATTTTCAATTTATACCGATTTGGAGCTTGATTTTTTTCAAAAATATCCATTTAACACTTAACAAAATTATCCATCAATTTTCGAGTTTAAATCCAAATTTCAAATATGATTCAATTCCAAGGTCGACTTCAAAATATCATTTTTATATCACTTTTACTTGGTAATATTCAAAGCTCGAATTAAGGTTAAATCTTTAAACAAATCAATTTTCGAAATTCAATCAAATCCCAATTTTTAAATTTCAAAGTCTCGACTTATATTATTTAACAATTTCTTTTAACCAAAATTTATTTCAACATTCCAAACTCAATTTTTCGATAAATTCGATTTCTATAAATTTATTTCTATTTATAACTTTTAAATCAAAACATTTAAATAAATTTCAAATCGACGATTTTAAAAATTATTAATTTAGCCAATTCGGTGTCCGTATATAATTTTCTATCCTATGGCCAAGTAATTATTTATTTCAATTAAATGTCAAGGATGAATATATATCACTTAAATCAAATCACGGTGTCATATGTATGCATAACAGTATATATAAGCAAATAAACATCCAACATTTAACTATCAACCAATAACATCCATCGACATACATCATCCAATAGGCAATACAATTCATGGCAATTTCATAGTTATCAATGTCAGGTAATTTAATCGCAATTCGATTTCAATTTCAATTTAACTGCCAATTCAATTTTCAACGGTTAATTCAAGTGACAAGCTATATGACAATTAAATTTTGTCAAACAACGACAAAAATCATAACACTTCATAATATCAAATTTAACTAGCATAAAGATATTTAGTACGTTGTGAGCGTTATAAAACACTCACCTTGATTTCAATGCAGTTTTAGCGTTTTATTTCGAATAAAATTAAACGAGCGTTTAATTTTACCCGAAATTCAAACTAGCTCCAAACGACTCCAAACTAGTTTCATTTTGAAGCTCTCGCCATCACGATCGCAACGCAAAAAGTCTCGTCTCAATCGGACCTCGTATGTGAGAGTTATACATTTTACAAGTTATCTACATTTGAATTTATAAAACAATTTATATTATATTTAAATGAATTCATACCCAAAGCAAATAAAGCCCAGCCCACTAACTCCATCTTCCCCAAACGAAGCCTGTAGCCATTTCCCGTACACGGACAGAGATGAACCCATTCACGCGCGTGCACAAACCCAGTGATACGGAGCTCCGGTACTTCGTTCGACATGCCGTCTTCGCCAAACTCCTTCTCTCCGCGTGCTCCACCATCTCGACCATCAAGCTACACGTGCGGCCCCACATAATAAGACGCGACCTGGAGCTCCTCACACACGACGCGAAATGTCGCGCGTCCCAAACCATAGCCGCACACCACCAAAACTTGCTTCGAGATGCTATCTTCGACGACGAGTTCAAATCAAAGCTCCGTTTCGCGAATCGAAGCCTATATCCTCCACGATTTCCAACCCTAGTTCACGCCTATGAACGGCCTCAACCCCAAAAGTTGCCGCACCCAGCAACGAGCATACCAAATCAAAGAGAATTCAAAAATAGGATTTTAGGAAGAGGTTTGGGATTTTTTCATTGAAAATTTTGCAAGAAATAAATTTTTAAAGATGGATTTATGTTTTTTTCTTTGCCTGAAGCTTGCGTGCAGTTATTAAAAAGGGAAGGAGAGGCTCTTGCGTGTTTGAATGGGTCACAGGTACAGTGAAAAGATGGGATAGCAGCTGAAAAGGAGATTGACTAATTAAAATATTTATTTAAATTTCAAAATACCTCGATCTACGCAACTCGAAATCTCGAACCCCTATCAGGGCATGCCGCTAGGCGTTCATAATGTTATACCCCTATTCCGGACGCAATGGAAAAGGTTTCGGAAGCTAATTCGATCGTATGAGCGAGTTACAGAAATAAACGATCAAATTTAAATTAAACCGATTAAACGAATTTCTATGTGTTTTGGCTCGCCCCGGACAAACGGTAAATCCAATTGACACGAAATTTGAAATATTACAATAATATCACGTTACGGATCCGATGAAACTAGTTTCGTCGAAATCCGAGACTGTTTGAAAAATGGCTATCTTAACTCGTTAATTAAATATTAAAATATTCAATTTTCACAAATTTACTTTTAATTCGATTTTAAAAGTTCTACAACATCATTCTAACTTTAATATGATAAAATAAAATTTTACAAATCATTTTTAATCATATTAAACCCATTATTCCATTATCCAATAAATTCCAATTTTAAAATCTTATTAACTCTATTATAATCCCAATATAACTTATATTCTCTTTGGAAACCAATCTGAATCATATTAAATCAATTTCAATTATTCACTCTATATTTCATATATTAAATTTCAATATCAAATTTATCATATCAAATTCGGAATTTAATTATTCAAACATCTGTAATCTTAAATTTAAATTTTTTTATTATTCTAGAATCACTATCTTTTGAGATATCCAAACGAACTTAAAATTTTACCTTTGAAACGAATTAAAATTATAGAACAACCATTTCCATTATACGGTTCTTCAATTCCCATTATAAAATTATTCAATGAATTCCAAATATTAAATTTAAACTTCGCTTATCCAATAATTCATTATCTTTTGAAATGTTGAAATTGAACTTATAAGATTCAACTTTTAAAACCAAATCACAATTTAGAACGCTATTTTCATTTTACAGTTATTCAATTATTCAATAAGTTTTAAATATTTAATTTAAACGATTTACCTGTTCAATATTCAATATTTGATTTTAAATAGATTTTACTTATCAATCAATTACTCTATTATACCCAATGGATTCAACATTTATTATTATTCCAAACGACTTACAATTTTTTTTAACACTAAATCACGAACTCTTATTAAATTAGCTACTTTAATTATCGAAAATTTACGGGTCGTTACACTTTATTTCGTTAGTGATTCTGACTATGCTGAATGCAAATTAGATCGAAAAAGTACAAGTGGAATCTGTTATTTTTTAGGACACTTGCTTGTTTCCTAGTTTAGTAAAAAGAAAAATTCTATATCTCTATCTACAATAGAAGCAGAGTATATTTCTGCTGCATTAGCCTACTCATAAGTTATCTACATGCAACAAACTTTAAAAGATTTTGGTTTAAATTTTACTAAATCATCAACAACTGTGATAACACTTGTGCAATAAATTTATTTAAAAATCCAACACATCATGCTAGATCCAATAAAATAGATATGAAACATCATTTTCTGAGAGATAACGTAAATAAAGAAGTAATTTCACCCAACATTATAAATATTGAAAATCAAATAGCCGATATTTTAACAAAATTGTTAACTTAAACATCCTTTATTAAGCTTTGAAGAGAGTTAGGAATATGTTCTTTCTCTGAAATATAAATATAACAATATATAAATTGAATATTTAAAAATAAAATAAAATGACAAAATTTACACGTGTATGTCGATATACATTCTATGGATACGTCAAAATATACTGCAGAATTTTGAAAATCGACTTCCCTTTAAAATTCCAAATCTGGTATAAGGCTATATAATCACCAAATTTCGATCTCTTTCTCATTTTTAGTCTTTTTCATTCTGTAAATTTAAAATTAAATTAGTGCATTCTTTAAGTTTCAAACATCCAAGAGAAGAGACAACACCCTTTTTCTTTGAAGCCCCCACTCTAGACCACTTCCAAACCACCACAATGGACAAAGTCATTAAGATTGAAGATGATTTGAAGCATGTACTTAATATGGTTTCAAAAATAGAGGTTGTTTAACTATGCCTCTTGAATGAACAAGGGAAGCAAGGGTGCATTCTTCGCAATCTCTAAAAGCACCTATTGGATAACAAAGCAAATCCAATTGTAATCAAAAAGGATACTCCTAACCTTGCCATTCATAAACTTGTGGATAATGAGGAAGAGAAAGAGGAGGAAGAATAGAATGAGGCTGAATATGACGATGAAGTCAAATGTGTTGGCGAAGTTTGTTTCAATCGGGATGGAAATCTCATGGAACAAAAGGAAAATTTGTTTCCAGTATCCCTTTTGCTCCATCCATAAGTCTCCCATAATAAGAAGGAAACTATAGATTTAACTATAGTACTTATTATTTTTGCTTGTTAGGATTTGATGAAGGTTTGGTGTGTATATTTGGATTGAAATTTTTTGTTTTGGTTTAGTTGTTTATTTATGGTTGGATTGATAGTTTGAAATGTATGATTTGAATTGACTAAGAAAAATCTTATTTTATTTATTTATAAGTCTCCATATATCATTATCATATCATATCATCTTTAGTATGCTTTAAACATCTTTTTATTGATTTTGACTCTATTGTTTCTATGTTTTTTAGTTAGGGGGTCTTTATATTTTTTTCACCCATTTTTGTTGATGACAAAGGGGGAGAAAAATATTAAATATACATATGCATATATTCATGGGGAGTTATAGTATATTTTATGTAAATGAATATTTAATGGTTATTAACATCAAAACGAAGGAGATAATTAATACCTCGGTTACTGATTTTGATAATAACAACCTTGATATCAATAATATACATTGATATAAAATATAGATACTAATGTTTTACCAAGGTATATAGTATATAGTGCATGATATTATACAAGTGTTGAATCGAGGACTATATTGTATAAAGGACTCAAGAAATGGACATGAAGACTCATGAGTATGAAGACCAAGATATGAATATCTCAAGATTATAGTATAGTACATAGAGTTATAGTATATTGTTAAAGTCCCTGTTTATTAATCTTTGATCTCTATTTCTTATTTTTCTGTCTTTTATATTTTTAAACAAAACATATTTTCAAAATATATTTGAAAATATTTTATAAAAGTTTTCAAAGATCAAAATGTTTATAAACTATGTTTGAAATGATTTACAAAGTATTAAATTATTTTATAAAGTACAGGTTTTCAAAACAATATAAAGAAATCAGTTTTAAATTTTTATAAACATACGTTGACATATTCCAAGATGATATGTTGACATACATGCCTCCGAATGATTTTTCAAATTTTGAAAAAAAGTATCTATTCGTTGCAACTCTTCGCGAATGGAAACATCTATTTATACACTATATAAAATGGAGTTCAAATGAATTTTTTAAAAGTTATGTACTTATTTTATTCTCTCTTCTTACTTTATTGAAAACTCCATTAAATTTATACCAAATTCTCTTAAAAATCGTATAGAATCAATTGAACCATCATTATCTAGATTCATCACTACTTTCTTACTGTTTTGGAGTCATCTCTCTCTCAAATCAAAGATCAAAGTGTTGTCCAAAAAGTTATAGGATCCATTGTATCTAAGTTCAAGAAATTATCTTTGGAAAAACTATCAAACTCTATTTGTACTTGCTTAAGTGTGCTTTAGCCCGTTCTAGTCAAGGGGGTGTGCTTGTTAGCTTGGAAATGTAAGTAGGTGTGCTCGTAGCCATGTACATGTAGCCCATCCAAATCATGTAGGTGTACCCTAAGCCTGGAAAATTAGAAGGGTGTGTCTCATAGCCTCAGAATCGAAATTGTAATTGGGTTTGCCTTCTGCTTGTTTAAACATTGGCATTTGAAAAGAAATCTATATAAGCAATTGTACGGGACTGGATGTAGAAGAAATTCGAACCAGTATAAAACCCTTAATGTTATCTCTCTAACTCTTTGCTTTGCTTTACTGCTTTTATTTGTATTTATGATTGCACTTGTGATTATTTAATAGTATAATTCTCTATTGTTAATTTGAGATTTAATATTTAACTTGAATGAATTTTAAACACATTTACAAAAATTGGAAAACACTATTCACCACTGTAGTATTTAATTAGCATTAAGTTCTATGATTCCGCAACTCACATCTTGGACAATGTGTTTAAAGGATAACAACAACGAAACAGTTTGTAACCATTAGTATTGGATCCTAATAGTAAACAGTTGTACTTAAATATTTTAAGTCTATTTGAATTTTAGATTGGTATGTCGATATAACAACAAGACTAGTGTACGTAATATTATCCATATATAGGGCAGCGAGTTACTCATGACTTTTTGGCGGGAACCAATAGGTTACGTATCTGTATTTGTTTGAAAAATTACCAAATGACTCACGAAGAGTCTTTTATAACTATAGGTTATTGTATCTAGGGTAAATAGAAGATCTTTGAGGATGATGTACAATAGCCTTTGGACTTAAGAGTACTATAGATCTTATATGTTGAAACGTTACTTTGACTATGATTAATCACATGATATTGGTTCGCGTAATGATCTTAATTTGGTATGTTTTGAGATACAAGAAGTGAAACACTACTCAAGAGATGATTCATCTTCTTTAATACAGAAGACTAGTGTCACTATAATTGGAAGTCGCCTCAAAGTTAAAGCCTTGGCCAAAGTAATTCACTGAATCACTAGAAGTTATTGGATTGAAGCAAATTACTTTGAAGTTTTAATATTGCAATTAAATGTGGACATCGTTAGAGTTTTGACCTTAGATTAAGCTTTACATGTCTAAGTGGTAAAGTGACGATGAAAGGCATAACTTATGTAATATATCGTTGCTTAAGGTGTTACTCAAAGCAGGACTTCACCTGGATGATCAGTAAGCAACTAAACTCAAATCCATTATTCTCGACATGCTAGTCAGTTAAAAACATAACTATTTCTCCTTTTTTAATTTTGACACTTTAATGTATAAGTTATTGCTCATAAAGTGATGTAGAAATTTGAAGACAAAGACAATTCGATAATCTAAAATGGATACATCATTTTAGTAAATTTTGATAATTTTCATAATCAAAAAGTTAATTCAATATGAATTTACTTATCAACCGTTGCACAAATAGCAGTAGAACCTTAAGCCCATCTATCAATGGATACTTTCGAATGGAGATAGTGTAATATCCTTGTTCTTATCTAAAATCATTTTGAGATATCAAGTATTCGTATCTGCGTATACATACAGATATCAGATATTTATCATATTCGTTGACGACTGAAAAATTTATAAACAAAAGCATAAAATTCTGGTTTAACATAATTTTTTTCCAATCTCACAGATTACAATAATACTAAACTTAAACAAATATATTGAGTTTTGAGGATTTGATATGCAAATAATATAAACTATTAACTTAGTAAAATAGTAAATACACATCATTCACCACACTAAAATACACAACAAAGTATAACTTTGACCAAAACTGAATGGATAATTTCAGACGCAGATGCCTCCATATCCTCGTTCATATCCTTTTTTCGATATGGATATGAATAGATTTTGGATTTTTAGGTAACCATCGTTGGATTTAAGGCTAACATCCAACAACTATCTCAATTAGCATATAAGAATCTAGTGGGGACTTGATGAAACTAAAAGTAAAATATCTAATGTTCTTAACTAAGACTAGGCACCGGTTTTGATCCCTGCTCTTAGCCAAAGCTAGGCTAGATGCATATATTTCAAAAGAAGATAAAAAAAGCCACCTTTAAATGGATGCTAATAGCAACCCAAGACATGATGGATTTGGAGGAAAGTTTCATAAACAACAACAAAAGTAAATTAAAGAAGACTTGATTGCAGCACTGCAAGGTATTTTTATTTCTGGGAAGTTTATGAATGAAATGAACCACAGTTTCATTACATTAGTTCCAAAAAGGGGAGTGCAAATGCCATTAATATTTTAGACCAATTCTTATTGCAACATTATGTACAAAATTTTGGCGAGTGTCTCATGCAACAAAATCAAGGGATTTATTCATGAACATATTTCATTAAATTGGATCTTTTAATAGAAGAGGATCCAACAATCTATGTCTTAAAGTGGACGTGCAAAAAGCATATGGAAAAATAAGTAGAGAATTTATGTGTCAAATTCATACTCATGTGGGCTTTCCATACAAATTTACCAATATGATATACAAATGCATATCTTTCCCTATTTATCTTATCATGGTTGATGGTTTTCCTTAGGTTTTATTAATAGTAACATGGGCCTCATAAAAGGTGACACTCTTTCACCTTATCTATTTTCTATAGTTATGGAATACTTAACTGTATTATTTGATCTAAAACATCATAAAGGCAATCTAACACCAATGCACTCCAGTCATAAATCATCATATTTATAGTAATAATCATCTAGTATTTGCTAACGCCAGTGTGAATAATGCGATCTCATTAGTCTAACTATGAAGAGAAAAAACCCAAATGGTTTTTTAGCATAAGGGTCATAATGAAATAACGAATTGCCATTGAAATAGAGTAACCATTGAAATGCTAAAAGTCATTTTGGTAACCCTACTCGGTAGTTCTTCTCTAAAAAGTAACGATTTTAACAAAATTATAGATAAAATCAAGCGAAATCATAGTGGATAGTGTGGCAGGTTATTAAATCTTTATGGGAGAACTACGCTAATAAAAACTATCATTTTCTCCATTGCAACTTTTTGAATGGAAACATGAACATGTCGAAAAATGTTTTAAAAATCATTGAAACAATATGTGTGGTTTTTATGGCAAGAAAAAAAGCATCGGTAAATTGGAAAACTGTTTGCAAATCAAAAAAATGGTGGACTAGGCTTGGGAGTCTAGAAGGTTTAAATAATGTAATTTTTTAAAACTTGTGTGGAAACATTTGCAATAGGATAATCTATGGGCAGTTTGGTACATAATAGATACCGCAAAGGAAAAAAAATTGGGTTATCAACGAAGACAATAATACATTATACACATGGAAAACTTTGCTCAAAACCAGAATAATGACAAATGTTTAACTGAAGGAAAAATAACTTATGGAAGAAACAAAAGCAATGCATATGATCCATGAAATAATCGTAATTCACTAACTAACATGTTAGGATTTCAGTCCTTATTCAATATAAAGGGGTTTACAGATTACATATTTGTTGTCATATAAACCTTTACATGGAGAATCAACACATCCAACTTGTCAACTAGCATATGCAATCAAATTGAAACTATTAAAATTCTTAAAGATATTAAACCCTGATTTTTGGTGCTAGAAGCCTAGCTCTAATGGTGAATTCAGTCTCAAGTCTTCTTGAAATAGCATTAGATCTAAAGAACCCTCTATAATTGGTATCATCACATATGGAATAAAATTTTCCCTCAAAAATGTCTACTTATGTCCATTTAATCATGATGAATGGATTGTACACACTAGAGAGTAAATGGTCCAAAATTATGCCCACAAGTTGTAAATTATGAAATGAAAAGGACAAAACTGCTCATCATTTATTTTTATTTATGAGTACGCGAATGCATTACTAAACCTTATCATGTAATATTTAGGACTGTGGTACATTAAGTATACATCATAGAATATATAGATACAAATCATACGAAAAATAGCTTTTGTACAGATCTAATAGACACATATATTGTTGCTGTTGCTTGGCACTTTTGGCTTGAGAGAAAATGTAGAATGTTTTAGAATAATAAACAATCCAAGCAAGTTCAACTTCAATTATCTTGCAAGGTTGTAAATTAATCATTAGTAAATCAAACATCTAGAAGAAGAAATAATTAAGTGAAATGAAGTTTGCAAAAAACTTAGCCTTATCTGAGAACCTCGAATTCTTTTGGTTCATTCCACCAACTCTAGGCACAAGTGGCTAAAGTCTAAATTTTACGGTGTTGATTCATGGATAACAATTGGCATAGGAAGTTTTCTCTGAATGTGTCATTCACCATTAAATGGACTTTGCATATAAGAGGAAAGTTTCTAGTTCATTGAATTGCATGTAGAGTCAAAGGATGCCGGTACTAAATCCATGGGATCTGGAGTATGAGCTGGCATAGTGTCAAATTTGTAGAAAGCTCCCGATGAATTTTTAATTTACTTCGTTACACTTTTATCATTTTCTTTGTATTCCTTTTCCTTTCTTTCAACTTTTCCCCATTTAACTACTACGGGTGTTTGTTCAACACCTAGACATCACTCGTTTGGTCATTCTTTCTGTGTAACAAGTTGTAAATTGTACCATAGAATATAGATACATGATATATACTCTTTTTCCTTACAAAGAAGACATCTATGTTAGGGTTTTGTAAGGTTTAGATGAGGCATATCATTGAAGTATATATTGTGCAATTATAAGTTGTAGTAGTTAAGTACCAATTTTCAAAAAAATCTTACCCATGTGTCTGTGACACATCACTAAGTATAACCCTAGTAAAGAAAATAAAATTTGTACTGTAAACCATAAATTACAGCGGTGGATTAAACCTATTATTTATAGAATCTTCATGCGAAACATGTTGTATGCCTAATGGTAAGTTATGTTGGTTGTTTGTTGGATCTAAATTCAGTTGTGTATGGAGTCCTAAAGGAGCAAATTATTATTTTAGAAGACGAATATATCAATTCGGCAACAAGTAATATGGATTTAGATTACCTAATAGGGGGTTCTACGATACAAAGAATGTGATAACGGAGAATTTTTCTTGTTGAAGATTCATCAAAAGTGGGATTTTTATTGAGATAGAAATGTTTATTTGCTCTTATGGTAGGAGAAACATTATATATTGAAATTTGTCCAAACTTTTTTTATTTTTAGAGCATTAAATAAGTCCTCGTATTTGTTAATTAATAGAGTTAGGGGTATGCCTAAACCAACTCTGTAGTTTATTATAAATTATTAACTCCATAATAAAATATCGTTCGAAATAAAGTGTGTTGTTATTTCTACCATATACTTGTTATAGTATTTTATATTGATTATTTATTCAATTTAAATATATATAATATAAAATCCTTATATGGCATGTTTTCTTATAGTAATTACGATGTGTTGTAGTCATGATAAATATATCGCATTGAAAATAAACATATCGTTTTAAATATTCCTAGTCAAGATGTATTGAGACTAGATATCGATACATCCATTGAGACTGAAGTTACGCTCTCCAAATATTGGGTAGTATATTACTTATGACTGCCAGAGGCACTAAGAGGTCATGTACTAATAATTATTGTATAACTATGGAATGACTCGCCCATATTTTTATGTTGATTAATATAACTAAGGATAAACATAGAATATGAAAGTGACAATATTAAATAGTTCTCTCGACTTGAAAATATTGTCGAAATTCAATATAGACAATTCACTTTGAGCAGTGTGGGTAATAATAATTGTTACTATCTAAATAAAGAATTTATGTTCAGATTATACAATTTGAATGTGGATAATATTAGAATTTTCATCAAAATCAAATTTCGTAAGTCCTAATGTGACGCAGTTTTGACGAAAAGAATTGGTATAAGTAATCGCCACCATTAGAGTGTACCTAAATTAGTAAAATTGAATTTCACCAAAATTGTGTAAGTGATTAATTCGACCAAACCGTCGCACTGCTAGCTAAGGCAATATGTAAACTTTAAGATTCAAATTATTCGATATTTATCAAAAATTGAATTTACACTTATGGATAATGCAACCGTAATGTTGAATACTCTGAAATACCACATAGTTCAATTTAATTCAAGCTATTATAAACTAATTAAATTAAATACTATTTTTGAAGTAGTAGTTATAAGAGTTTATTTGATTTATTTGAACTGGTATTAGATATAACAGGTATATAAAATTTATATATGTATGTATAGATATATGATATCGATAAACATTTAAATTGGTTTCTAAATATGCAAATATTGACTAGTTTTGGAAATGTACGTGGGCCCCTAACCCCATGGGTACAACCAAGCATGATGTGGAGGGGAGAGGTTGTGATATTGTTTGAAATATGAGTTTGAATTTGTAAAAAAGAGGTAAAAATGAGATCTAGATCACCCTCTTTTCTTCCTTTCTTTTTTTATTTAAACTAACATCCCCCCTCATTCATTACTTTACTTTTGCCTTCCCTTCTTCCTAACTTTGTCCTCAAGACATAACCCTCCCCCTTCATCAATTCCAAATAAAAATCTAATCAAATACAATACAAAAGTGTGGCGATCCCTTTGATTAGTTGCATTTCTGGAAGAGAACGAATTCAATTCGAGCTATTGGGATTCAACATTCAAGGTGCCATATCAAGGCGGTAATATAGTAACATACATACATGTGTATTTGTATTATTAAATATACATAGGTTAGGTTTATGCTTTCTCATATAGGTTAGACTGATCTAAATCTATTGGACTTCATAGGCCCAATAAGCTCTAAAATGTTAAAAAAAATGAAATTCACCCATTTAACCTACTACGTGCTGGCCCCATTCCAATGATGGTATCAGTACCTAATAGCCTATACGGTCTAAATGAGCAGTATTAAGGCAAACTTATTAAAGCTTACCCATTTTGTAGTTTGTCTAGAAAAGTAGTGTCTAGGCTTGGTTGTTGGGTAATCAAGTGTCCAACTATACTTGACTATTTTCCTAGCCCGAAGGATAATGTAAGACCAAAGGTATATCCAAATTTAAAGGCCCAATTTGAATTTGGGACTTAGGCTAATTTTCAAATCTGTTTTGAAATTAAAATAAAATTTGAAATTTAAACGATTAAACTTAAATTAAGTAACAAAATTATAAATGTTATAAAATAATTTTCAAAATTATTATGAAAAATAAATTATTGTTTTCAAAAATTCTTACAACTAATTGGATTAATAAATTAAATAATTAATTAAAAAAGGTTAATTAATTAAGTTAAATAACATATATGTTGATATACGTCACATTATCTTAAAATGTCGAAGGATATATGTGTGTGTGCATAATTTCCAAAATCGATTATAGTTAATTAAAATTATTTTAATTAATAAGTTAATTAAATGTTAATTAATAAATAATATAATATACATATACTAAAATATTTGTGTATAACTATAAATTTTCTAGTATACATATTCAACTTAAATTTTTTAGAATAAATCAAATAAAATTAATTTAAATGTTAATTAATTAAGATTTAATTAATAAAATTAATATGAGACTACTTGTAAGATTATTACATAAGCTAATTAAATTATAAAATGTTATACAAAGATTAACCTTATATAATATGAATGTAATATAAGGGGGAATAATAACAAACCTAAACTAGAATTAAGAAATAAATACATACGTATAGTACGTATACCATGATCTTAGATGTGTTTAACTTGAATTACGAAGGTATTTCATAAGGAATACACATAAGTTTGTATCACACAATTAGATATATTAATGAATATTGAATATAAATTTTTTCCTCTACCATTTATATATTAATAGATTACATGCATGCTCTTTAGGTGTTGTCATTCCTTATGCTAAAGATGTTAATTGTTGTACTATCGATATACTAAAAATATGAGGTAAGATATGTGTATGCATTTGCTAATATTTCTCAAGGTACGTGCATTTATACTTAGGCCATAGCAAAATGGTAGGTACAAGTGAATAATCTCTTTTGATTTGTTGATATTCTTTAAGGTCGAAAAGTGCTTAGGACAACGACTGCATGGTTTAGAGTTGTATATAATACAGCCGATCAATTTTTATCCATCGCTTGCAAGCCTATGATTTGTTGATATTCGTCAAGATAGAATCTCAAGGCAAGCGGGCCTTAACACCTACTAGAGAAGTCTAAGGATTTCTATGTTTCTTCTTAGGGTTTTGAGAAACATAAAAGTAAAGTGTTGAAACTTTAAGGGAAAAACCATCTAAGATACAGACCTCGAACTAATAATAGCCTATAACAAATGGGTTGTGAAACTAGAAATTGCCTAATTTTACATGAGTCTGCATTAGAAAAACCGTTGCAGATATAGTATGAAACATGTTTGTCCATCAAATCTGTGATAGCCTTAATGATTTGTTTAGGGCACAATCTCATTCCAGAAGGTACGAGATTACGAAGAAATTATTCAACACAAAGATAACAAAGGGAATGAAAGTGCATTATTATGTCTTAATAATGATGGGCTATATTGATTGACTTTCTCCTTATACATTATGATAGGCAACGAGATACAAGTGGATTTGATCCCAGGGTCATTTACTTTGTAGTTTAAGCCATCCATATTAAAATTTAATATGAATCAGAAGAAAGTAAGCTTCATAGAGCTGCTCAACATGTTGAGATTAGTTGAGCTTTATCCAAGAATCAAGGCGTAGTGCTTGCGGTTAAGGTAAAGCATTATCTTCAAATGGTTTGAAGAAGCGACAATGAATTAATAAGAATAAGAAGACTGCTACTAATTACAAGAGTGAGTGTCATCACTGTCACAAGAAGGTGTTAACACCACTGATGTTGATTTTGATGACAACGACCATATAAATATAGGTACTGATGATTTTTCAAGTTGCAAAGAATATTTCACAAGATATTATACTGGTTTATACAAGTACATGATAATCGAGTTTGAAGATAAATAAATAAAAAGACTAAAGATCAAGAGTCATAGATGATCAAGATATTTCAAGACTCATGAGTTTAGAGGCAAACATAAGAAAAGTTCAAGACAGTAGTTTATAGGAAATAAACATTAGAATAATTTATCAAAGTATTTGGATAGCAACCATCTGTTCTTTGAATGCTCTCTTATCAAAATATTTATTTTATTTTTCAAAGTATGATCTTATAAATATATTATAAGAGTTTTATATGTTAAAAATATTTAAAAACTGTTTAAAAGTTTTACAAATTATTAGAGGTTTATAAACACTTTGAATACATTATTGTTATTCAAAATTAACAAGCCTATGTCAACACACCCTACCTAAGTATGTCGATATATAGACCGTAGAGAGATGCCTTTTGAATTTTGAATAATTCTGATTTTTGGTTACATCTCTTCGCGAATAGACACGTCCCTTCAAAAACTATACAAAAAGGACTAAAAATGAATTTTAAGAATCAGTTTCACTACTTTCTGTTAGTCCGTGAGATGATGTTTTTGATGACAACAACCTTAGAATTGATTATAAAATATAAATACTGACATTATAAGTTTAGATATATATGTATATGCAAGATTTAACCATGCAGGTACCAAGAATGAAGACTGTACAGTATAGAGATTTAAGATATCGAGATAGAAGACTCATGAGTATAAAGATTATCAAGAGTTCAAGATTTCAAGGTTAAGTATTTTTATTAGGAATTTTGTTAAAACTCATAGAAATGCACTGGCATCTTAAAATCCAAGTTATTCGTGGAATGGAATCCACTTCGAGCCTGTCAAAGGGATGGAACCCTAAGTAGGATGCAACCTACGAAAAATCTAGTGGAACATTGTTTTGTATCCGCTAAGTTTTTATTCAAAATGATTTTTCAAAATTATATCCTGTTTTTCAAAATGTTTTTCAAAACTTTCCTTTTAAAAGATTCAAAATCCTCTATCCTAATTTTAAATAATTTTAGCCTCAAAATTATCTTTAATTTCAAAGTCAAATTACTCCTGATTTTAAACTATCTTGTAATATAATATATTTAACTTTTAAATATTTATACTTAGATTTAAATATAAAATAATAGTTAACTTCTATATATATTATTCTCTATATTTACTTATGAATTTTAACTATAGTCAAGTATATATATAAAGTTTAAAATAGTTTAAATATAAAATAAAAGTTGTTTTCAAAGAAAATCAAAACACCAAAAAGTCCTTTGGGATGTCGTCATGCCCAAGTACCCCATGTCGGCATTGTGCCAGTTGAGTTCAAAATTTAAATTTCAAAAGAAGTGTCTATTTGCCATAACTCTTCATGAATGGACATGGCTGTTGTTCTTCTATGAATAGGGGTTAGTTTCAATGAATTTTATATCAGATTTTCTGGTTTTTCACTCCACTTCTTCTTCCACATTTCTTAATACATATTCTTACAATTACTCTGCCGAAATCAACATTGAATCGAACTCAATTACTTCTAGTTTGATTTTCTATCACTATCTCTACAAGGTTCTCAGTGCTATTCAGAGTTATAGACTTCTTTGTAATCTATTAAGCGAAAAAAGGTGTGATTGTAGCCTTGGAAATCAATCAAGAGAGAAAAGGTGTGATTGTAGCCTTGGTAAATCAATTGGGTAAACTTGTGGCCCGGAAATCAAGTATCTCTACCCAGAGGATAGAAATTCTGGAGGGTGTATCTCGTAACCTTGAAACCGAGGGTGTAATTGTACAATTGCTTTTGAATGAAATCCGTACTTGTGTTGCGGGACTGGATGTAGGGTAACTCCGAACAGTATAAAATCCGGTGTGTTCTTTTCTTTACTACTTTTATTTTATTTCTGCATCTGTGTTTGTTTCTGTGATCATATCTGTTTATGTATATTGCATACATCTGTGTCTAAATTAACATAAACTCAAAAAGATTTAGTATTGCTTTATTAACACTATTCACCCTCCCTCCCTCTAGTGTTAATCCTAGCCTTAAGATCCGTAATCCGCATCTCTCACAATTGGTATCAGAGCAAGGTTTTCAAAGTTTCATAATCTGATTTTTGAAAAAGTTTTTAAAATGGCTATATTTGTTAATACTAGTTTAGAGGTATTTAAACCATCATTGTTTCTTGAGTCTGCATATAATAAATATTCAAATTTAAGTTGTCTATCAAGATTGTTTGATGTGCAGGAATCATGCTTTATGGGTGTTGAGGAATCAATCCACAACGGACAAATTGTGCAGATCAGAAAGAACAAATGGATACTTGATAGTGGATGTTCTAGACACATGACTGGCAATCCAGATATACTGAATGATATAATATACAAAGACGGAGGACTGGTTAACTTTGGAGACAATTCAAAAGGATGTGTGATTGGCATCGGCAAAGTCGGTAATTCTGAAACTCTTACTATTACTAATGTTTTGCTAGTTAAGAATCTGAAACATAATCTGCTAAGTATAAGTCAACTGTGTGATAAAGGATATAAAATTAAATTTGAAAAAGATAAATGTCACTTGAAGATAATAATTCAACCATTACATTTGAGGGAGTCAAGAAAAAGAACATTTATATTCTTAGTATGAAAGTTTCAAATGATAACCTGTGTTCGTTGGCAAATACAAGTAACCCTTAGATTTGGCATAAGAGATTTGGGCATTCGAATTTCAAACTCTTATCTAGACTGTCGAAACATGATCTACTAAGAGGTCTCCCTAAAACGAATTTTAAAGTAGATACTTTATGTGATGCTTGTCAATTAGGAAAACTTAGAAAAGCTCCTTCAAGTTAAAAGATATGTTCTCAACTTCAAAACCTCTTGAATTGCTTCATCTTGATTTGTTTGGTCCATTTCAAATTCTTTAAATAAATCATAGTAAATATGTTTTTGTAATTGTAGATGATTATTCTAGATTTACATGGATAATATTTTTGAAACATAAAAGTGATACTTTTGAATGTTTTAAGACATTTTCAAAAAGAATTCAAAATCAATTTTCTCTAAAATTTATAACTATTCGAAGTGATCACGGTGGTGAATTTGAAAATGAAAAGTTTGAGGAATTCTGCAGTAAAAAGGGAATAACTCACAATTATTCATTTCCAAGAACTCCACAATAAAACGGAGTAGTTGAACGTAAAAATAGGACGATTCAAGAGTGTGCGAGAACTATGCTTACAGATAGTAATTTACCAAAGAATTTTTGGGCAGAAGTAGTTGCTACCGCCTGTTATATTTTAAATAGAATTTTAATTAGACCTCTAACTGATAAGACATCTTATGAACTTCTTTATTCAAACAAACCTAAGGTATCTTATTTCAGAATTTTTGGAAGTAAATGCTTTATTTTAAATACAAAAGATAATTTAGATAAATTTGATCCTAAATCCAACAAAGGTATCTTTATCGGATATTCTAATAGAAGTAAAGCGTACAGAGTGTTTAATTAAAAAACTAATTCCATTGAAGAAACAATGGATGTTTCATTTGACGAAATTTTAAATTTTTTGAAGATACAAATGATGAAGAGGATTTAATCACTCAAAATCAAGAATCAATTGAAACTAATAATGAAATTAATCATCCTAATAAAAGGATAAAACTTTTAAAAGATCATCCTATAGAAAATATACTCGGAGATATGCAATATGTTGTTAAAACTAGAAATCAACTAAGTCAAATGAGTAATGTAGCTTTTATATCAACTATTGAACCCAAAAATCCAAAAGAAGCATCAACTGATGATTCATGGAATTTGGCTATGCAAGAAGAATTAAATCAATTTACTAGAAATGATGTTTGGGAACTTGTTCCTAGACCAGAAAATAAAACTATAATTGGAACTAAATGAGTTTATAAAAATAAAATGAATGAACAAGGAGAGGTGGTTAGAAATAACGCTCGATTAGTCGCTCAAGGTTATTGTCAAGAAGAAGGAATAGATTGGATGAAACCTTTGCTCCCGTAGCAAGATTAGAAGCCATTAGGATTCTACTTGCTTTCGCAAATCATAATAATTTCAAATTATTTCAAATGGATGTTAAAAGTGCCTTTTTAAATGGATTTGTAAAAGAAGAAGTATATGTTGAACAACCACTACTTTTTGAAAATGATAAATTATCAAATCATCTTTACAAACTTAAGAAAGCATTATATGGTCTAAAATAAGCTCCTAGAGCCTGGTATGATAGACTAACATCTTATTTATTGCAATCTAATTTTGAAATTGGTAAAGTAGATAATACTCTTTTTATTAAAAGAAATAAAAATGATATTCAACTAGTACAAGTTTACGTAGATGATATCATTTTTGGTTCAACTAATTTTGAAATGAATAAAGAATTTTCTGAAATAATGACAAAAGAATTTGAGATGAGTCATATGGGTGAATTAAATTTCTTTTTAGGATTACAAATAAAACAATTAGATAATGATATCTTTATTAGTCAAGAAAAATATGCTAAAGACCAAATTAGTAAATATGGTTTGACTACTGCGAGTGGAAAACCCACTCCCATGGCAACCAATGAGTACCTTAATAAAGAAGATCTCTCAAGAGATGCAGATCAAAAACTATATAGAGGAATGATTGGATCACTACTCTATATTACTGCCAGTAGACCTGATTTCATGCATAGTGTTTGTCGATGTGCCGGATATCAATCCCAACCTAAAGAGACCCACTTAAAAGCCATAAAAAAAATCATAAGATATGTTAAACACACATCTGATTATGGTTTATTCTACCCTAAAAATGATTCTTTTAACTTAATACCTTACTGTGATGCTGACTATGCTAGTTGTAAATCAGACCGAAAAAGTACAAGTGGGACTTGTCACTTTTTTGGGCATTCTCTGGTTTCTTGGCATAGTAAAAAGCAAAATGCAGTTTCTTTATCAACAACTGAAGCAGAGTATATTTCTCCTGCTTTGGCTTGTTCTCAAGTAATATATATGCAACAAACCTTAAAAGATTTTGGTTTAAAATTTTAAAAATCATCAATTTATTGTAACAATACGAGTGTGATAATTTTTATCAAAAATACTACTCATCATGCTCGAACTAAACATATTGATATCAGACATCATTTTCTCAGAGATAATATAAGTAAGGAAGTAGTTACTCTCGATTATATCAATTCTGAAAATCAAATTGCTGATATTTTAACAAAACCGTTAAATGAATCAATTTTTACTAAATTAAGAAGGGAATTAGGTATTTGTTCTATAACTGAAATATAAAATATAAATAACAAGTATAGCTAATAATTAATATTAAAATCAAATAGTAAAAATAAAAAGGACCATGTCGACATCCCCATATACCCATGTCGACATGCAATGTTTTTAAATTTTCCCACCAAAATTCAAAATAATTGGTTATATATTCTTCACATTTTTGAAATTTTATTCATCCTTTCTGTTATCTCTCTATTCTTCTCTCTGAAATCAAATAATCAATGGCCTCTTCTTCCAAATCAAACATAAAATTAACCTTTTCATTCCCCTCTTATACGTCTAGTCCATTTCAACGTACTACTCTCGCTCGTGTGACTAAAATAGTGGACTCTCTGAAGGATGCACTTCAGATGATGACTGAAATTCAAGTGACTCAACTTCTAGCAAAGGAACAAGAGAGGCAAGGCAAGATTCTTACGAATTTACAAAAATTCCTAATGGATAACCAGGCCAACCCTATCTTGATTGATGAAGACTCTTCACTCGATCAAGAACAAGAGGCCAGCGAAGAAGAAGAAGAAGAACCCATGGAAGAAATGCACGAGGAGGATGATGACCAAGTCTTGTGTGTTGGAGAAGTGTGTTTTGACAAGAATGGGAATCTTGTTGAACAACGTGGAAATTTTTGTTTCCACTATCCAAACTGTTCGATTCATAAATCTCCTATGTTTAAAAACACAATAGTTTCTTTTCTTCCTTCTCCATTGTTGTTTGTGTTTCTTTATGTTTTTTAAACGCTCATGTATACGCAACTTCATACGTAATAAATAAATCGTGTTCTTATATGAGTTTTAATTATAAGTACTATCGTGAATTCTTAGTTAGGATAGTTAGTAGTTTAGGACTATGTTTCAGTATTAAATTTAAGTGATGATTACTTATGATAACACTATCATTATAATCACATGTCATAGAGTGTTAGTTTTAGGCGGAGTTATATAGTTTGGAGTGAGTTTTTTGTTGATGACAAAGGGGAGAAATATAAAATAGGGTAGTTAGGCATTAATTAAAGGGGAGTTATTAGTTTAAGAGGGAGTTATTAGGATAGAAATAATATTTTATAAACAAAGGTTGTCATCATCAAAAAGGAGGAGATTGTTAGTCCGTGAGATGATGGTTTTGATGACAACAACCTTAGAATAGATTATAAAATATAAATACTGACATTATAAGTTTAGATATATATGTATATGCATGATTTAACCATGCAGGTACCAAGAATGAAGGCCGTACAGTATAGAGATTCAAGATATCGAGATAGAAGACTCATGAGTATCAAGATTATCAAGAGTTCAAGATTTCAAGGTTAAGTATTTTTATTAGGAATTTTGTTAAAACTCATAGAAATGCACTGGCATCTTAAAATCCAAGTTATTCGTGGAATGGAATCCACTTCGAGCCTGTCAAAGGGATGGAACCCTAAGTAGGATGCAACCTACGAAAAATCTAGTGGAACATTGTTTTGTATCCGCTAACTTTTTGTTCAAAATGATTTTTCAAAATTATATCCTGTTTTTCAAAATGTTTTTCAAAACTTTCCTTTTAAAAGATTCAAAACCCTCTATCCTAATTTTAAATAATTTTAGCCTCAAAATTATCTTTAATTTCAAAGTCAAATTACTCCTGATTTTAAACTATCTTTTAATATAATATATTTAACTTTTAAATATTTATACTTAGATTTAAATATAAAATTATAGTTAACTTCTATATATATTATTCTCTATATTTACTTATGAATTTTAACTATAGTCAAGTATATTTATAAAGTTTAAAATAGTTTTAATATAAAATAAAAGTTATTTTCAAAGAAAATCAAAACATCAAAAAATCCTTTGGGATGTCGACATGCCCAAGTACCTCATGTCAACATGGTATCAGTTGAGTTCAAAATTTAAATTTCAAAAGAAGTGTCTATTCACCATAACTCTTCATGAATGGACATGACTGTTGTTCTTCTATAAATAGGGGTTAGTTTAAATGAATTTTATATCAGATTTTCTGGTTTTTCACTCCTCTTCTTCTTCCACATTTCTTAATACATATTCTTACCATTACTCTATCGAAATCAACATTGAATCGAACTCGATTACTTCTAGTTTGATTCTCTATCACTATCTCTACAAGGTTCTCAGTGTTATTTAGAGTTATAGACTTCTTTGTAATCTATTAAGCGAGAAAATGTGTGATTGTAGCATTGGAAATCAATCAAGGGAGAAAAGGTGTGATTGTAGCCTTGGTAAATCAATTGGGTAAACTTGTGGTCCAGAAATCAAGTATCTCTACCCAGAGGATAGAAATTCTAGAGGGTGTACCTCGTAGCCATGAAACCGAGGGTGTAATTGTACAATTTCTTTTGAAAGGAAATCCGTACTTGTGTTGCGGGACTGGATTAGGGTAACTCTGAACCAGTATAAAATCCGGTGTGTTCTTTCCTTTACTGCTTTTACTTTATTTCTGCATCTGTGTTTGTCTCTGTGATCCAATCTGTGTCTGTATATTGCATACATCGGTGTCTAAATTAACATAAACTCAAAAAGGTTTAGTAATGCTTTATTAACACTATTCACCCCCCCCCCCACCGCTAGTGTTAATCCTAGCCTTAAGATCCGTAATCCGCATTTCTCACACTTTTTTCTTACTCCAAATTCTCACTATATATTCCATAAAATTTACTTTCTATACTCTTCAAATTCATTCAAATTCAATCTCTACTTTTCCATATTTATTCTATACAATCTACTCGCTAATTTGCGAGTATTCTTTCATCTATTTAAAGATCAAAGTGCTATTAAAGGGCTATAGGATATTCTGTGTCCAAAGTACATTTGTACTTTGAATCAACCAGTTTCTACTATTATTTGTTTGGGTGTGCTTGTTGCCTGTTCAAATCAAGTGGGTGTGCATATTGCCCGTTCATATCAAGTGGGTGATCTCGTCTCCTAAATAAATCAAGAGAGTCTATCCTGAACTCAAAATCCAGAGGGTGTATCTCGTTGCCTTAAAATTGAGACTGTATTCTGGTTTGCTTGCTATCTATTGAAAGTAGGTGTTGGAAAAGAAATCTGTACGTACAGTATACAAGAATGGATGTAGGATTGGTTAATCCAAACCAGTATAAACACTCCTAGTGTCATCTCTCTTACTTTTACTGCATACATACATACATACATACATACATACATATATATATATTTGTGATTGCCTATTAATACATATTTGTGTTAATTATCTATGTTTGGATTTAATTCTTGAAGTAATTTCGAAAAATTCCATAAATCCTATGGCTATTAGTCAAATGATTCAATAAATCCAAACTCTGCTGCACTTGTTGATTCAACTCGTCATGGTGCTCTTGTAGTTTATCATTCATCTATTTCATCATGCACTCAATGTTGACCCTAATAATCACATATGTCGGATTCTGACCCTTGGTAGTGGTTGGCTGTGCAATCTACTCAACATATTGGGAATCAACATTCTCAACACTCAATAACTCTTGAAGTAGTGAATCATCCTCTTCGAGGGGCCATTCTGAATAGCTTCTAGTAGACTTTCTGGAAATCTAAGTAGTTCAAAGAGAAAAAATAAAGAAATAACATATATCTCTCGAATTTAAGTAATCTAACAGTAGATGACGGATCCAAATGGCCTAACAATCACGCTTCTCAATGAAAGCATCAAAATGTTGGTACCAAAAAGTGACATAAACACCTAATAAATTTTAGAAGAGAAGAAAATGAAGAGATATAAATGGAAAATGAGTAAAAACAAGATAAAAAACGTTTATAATGGTTCGGTCAAGTATTTCCTACGTCCACTTGAGATTTATGTTACTTATATTGTGTTTTACAAGCACAGTTCTAATGGATCAATAGGGATCCATGGGTGATTACAAGAAATTTGTGTCAAAGTTGCAAAGAAGCAAAAAAGATCCCCGAAAAAGAGCCTCTAGCCTCCTAGTTATAGCTGTAGGTCGTTGGAAAATACTCCACCACATCCTCCATCACGATCTCCATATTTCTGTAGCAGTTAGCCTTGAAGAAACATAGCCATGCCAGCAATGTTGATGGATTGGTAACGAAGCATAGGCATGGATCGGTATTGATCCATAAGATCTTCTCATGGATTAGTTCTGTTTCTTTGTGATGCGATGACTTGTTGTTAGCTTCACGATTTCCATCTTGCTTGCACTATTATAAGCTTGTTTCTAAGCCAATTAGACGAATTAACGGTGGAATGGAGTTATTAATTTCAGGTGCTCAATTTGTACGATAACAAACTACATGTAGTCGATCCAATGGAGCTTGAAATAAGTAGCTGGCATCATAGCTTGGTAATATGAGGAAAATAGGGCAATTGTAAAGAAGCTTTATGGTTCGGTACCGATCCATAGAGAAGATCGATATCGATCCATCAGTTAGATGGATTTACCTTTGGAATTTTGTAAGATGGCCTTGCTTCCATCTGGTAACTCTGGTTTCACTTGGTTTCTAGACTCTATGGCTATCACTCTAGGCTTCCTACATTGATAGCTTTCAAGTTCGACTTGTCCATTCAAATACTGCTTGGTCAAAAGGTCGGATAACAGAACCTATGAATCTCTTACCAAAAAGGAAGACAAAATTTGCAATGGAAGAAGAGCAAGAGATTCTAGAAGAAGAAGAAGAAGAAAGTGATGGAATGTAAATTTAAGAGGAAGAAGAACAAGAAGAGGAGGAGGAAATGGACACTTCTCTAGAGAGCTTTGACAAAGCATCCCGCTATTCCAACAAATAAATTCTCAAGAACCAAGAAAACTTCTTAACAATCAAAAAAACATAGGCATTCCTTTAATAAGAAGTTCACTAGCCTCTCGAACTATGTGGGCAAATACTCTAGGAAGATTATTAGGAAGCTTGGTGGAAACTCTACTTCTTCCTCATCATCTTTTTAGACCTCTTAGCTATCTTTTTACTCTCAAGTTTTATGTCTTTTTAGTTTTATACATGTCATTTCCTTGTATTTTTTCGTTATGCTCATATGTCCATCTTTTTATTAATGAAAATTACTTAAAGATTTAAATTTGTCGTTGAATAAAGTTATAGTATTCTCTGGATTTCATAAGCTAAGATCGTATAAAAAAAACGCAATATGTTGACATAGCGTACATAGGAGCATCGACGTACACTGGCAGTTTTTTAGAATTTTCGAAATTAAAAGGATAGTTAACTATCGGAGGGTTTAGTTACTAATCCGACCTTTCACTTCTACAAAAGCACATTTCTTCTAAAAAAACTCAAAAATTAATTTATCTTCTTATTATATTCGTCTCTACATATCTCTTTTCATAAAAATGGATCCGAATGCAAACTTTTCAAAACAAAAACTTGGTGAAAATCTAGAAGAAGCTCTTCAATCCTTCAAGAATGTTCTTTGCTTCACTATTCACAATCAACGTCATATGGAGTTCAGTCAAATGCAAATGATCAAAGAACAAGAAAAACAATTCAATTCTCTTAAATGTTTTATCTCTAATTTCACCAAGGAAGTTCAAAGCAATTCCCTCGAATTGTAACGACCTACCTTTTCGATCCTCAGATGTCGACACTAATGCATCCACAGTATTCACAAAGCAACCAAGTGTTAAAAAACATACTGTTTGGGGAAAGAAAGAAATGATAGTACAGAATCTCACATCATGGCGAGTAATATGTAATATACAATAGAACTTTCAAAAAGAAAATCATCTTTCTTATATACAACATCAGAGTAAACTAGCCTATTTTAATCCTGGATAATTATAACATCATATCCTTACAAATTCTGATAAATAAAAAACTAGAAAATGCACAAAAATAAAACGATATGTGAATACGTCTTGGAGGCATTTGGATCATCTCCTAAAGCACCAAAGGAGCCAAAACCATCTAAAACATACCCGGGCTCACCCAAACATTATAATAAAATAACATTCGGAGTAGTCTAATAAACCAACGTGAGAAACACACCTTAAAAAACACACCTTAAATGGATTTTAACGTTATGAAAAACCTTTCAAAATAAGATATCTAGTAAGACCGCGTTGCATATAAACACGGATGAGTTTTTACCTTACAACAACCAAAACATTTTTTATGAGAAATCCAATGATATTATAATAATTTTTAGGGTTTAAAATAAATACTGAGTATAGCTGGAATGCTTGCATCTCACATTTCAGTATAGTTGGGCACAACAAATTCTGTAAGGCACTTATTGGAGAGTGGATTCCATACGTTAAGGTAAGGGACTGCCTTCCATATAGCACATCTTTAGATAATGTACTGCGGGCCTCACATGGCCCCACTTACCTATCAGGATCAGCCCTACCCCTTACTGAATGGTTTCGAATATTTCATCAAACCTATTGCTTTTGCTACCTTTTCCGAGAGCTCTCATGCATAACCAAATCCATAGATGTATATATCTAGAAAGGGTGATGACAATGCCCTAATGGGTGCGACCCATATAGCCCTGAAGCATTCCCTGTTTTATCCATTCCTAGGTTGTGAGGCTTGAGGCTATGATTACCTTTTATACGCCAATTCCAATTGGAATGCTAATACTGCCCTCTAGGCATAAATGTAATGTCAGCATTCACCCATACAAGTTCATTCTTGGTCTCTACATCCATTTTGGAATCATCCTCAGGATTAGTAGCAAGTAGCCTTGCACTTCAAAAACTTCATCTTCGGTCATCTTCAATATGCCTTCCATTCGAATGCTTATGTTGGTTTAAAGTGCTTTTGGATAACATATCTGATCCTGGTCATTTTGAACCAATAAATGATAATCTTCGGTTGACTCATTCCTGGTTCTTTCAGAAGTAAGCGGACTATAATAGAGTTCCAATGGGATCTCTAATATATCTCTTAAAGCCAGAGACATTTCACTAAAATGATTTCTCCCGAGGGAACTCAAATCGTATGAACATGTGAAGCTTTTATTTACTTCCTAAATCAAAACTAGTCAAAATTTGATAATCGGTTATTTAATTATCAAATAAACAAATAAGCATCCATCTAATCAGGGATTTATTTCCACAGGAAAGCCAACATTAGTTAAGTACATAAGCAACCACTAACCTCTTTAATTAATCCTTTTATGAATTAAAATCACTTTATAAATTCTTGTATCCGAATACTTTTACAAGGATATATTCACAAACCCTTTATACTCCTTTCAATACTTGAATAAATATTCCTTTTTATACAACTCTAAAATCATTTATAAAACTCCTTTTATAAATCTTTAAAACCATTTATAAAATTCTTTTATAAATCTCTAAAATAAATTTATAAAACTCTTTTTTTAAACGTCAAAAACCATCGATAAAACTATTTTTATAAAACAATTTATAAAACACCATTTATAAATTTATAAACCCATTTATAAAAATTTATTCTTTTATAAACTCCTTTATAAAGTTCTTTATAAAAATCCTTTCACTAGTACAAAAAGTGCATATTGCTTCGCCTCATTTGCATCAGTTGAAGTAAAAACTGATGCAAATAGAACTATTTGCATCAGTTCTATCTTAATAACCGATGCAATTGGTACGTGGAAAACAATAGGTAACTAAAAAAATCAAATTTGCATCAGTTCTCACCAACAACCGATGCAAATAGTTTTAGTCGCATCGGTTTTAAAGTGAACCGATGCAACTACATGTTGATGGCAATATGAAATTTAGGTGGGAAATAATGAAAAATTGGCTCCAAAGTTTACTTGACAATAATAATAATAATAATAATAATAATAATAATAATACCGTTCCCTTCCATCCTTTTCATTTTCAAAATCAAACAAAAGAACAAAAAAATTAAAACTGAAGCTTTTGAAAAAATTTAATCGGCCACACCATCAGAACGATAAAGAAAACAAAAGAAACACACAAAACAAGGCCGAGACTTTGTGGATCGACCGCGATAATGTCGCCATTATGATTGAGGGTGCTGGCGGTAAACTCCGAATTTTGGGTTGTTCTGCGACTAGGCGAAGCGATTTGCAGGTCGAGGCTAATAGTTTTGGGCAGTGATTCGAGGTCGAATAATTCAGACGAAATTTGGGTGCTGCGGGGAATTGGAAGCGTTTTGGTAAATCTCGATTAAAGTTCGGCTGCCGATTGGATTTGTGGTGGCGACGGCATGATGAGTGGTTGGTGGAGAGGGAGAAATTTAGTTTGGGGTCGTCGATGGTCACAGCTGATTGTGTGGATGGAGGCGGAGTTCGCCAATTTGGGATGGTTGCAGTTTTGGCTCTGGTTGTGGTTGCAATTTGGGTATTCTAAAATCGCAAATTTGTAGCAGTGAAGTGTAGTTTTTTTTGAATCGTTGGTGTTGGTTGGTGTATGAACTTTGGTAGAGCAGTGATATCAGGCTGTTTGCGGTGGTTGCAGTACAAGGAGGTTGTAGAAGACGGTGATTGATGACAGTAAGTTAGTGGGTGGTGTTGCAATGGAGGAGTGACTGTTTGATGTAGAGGAAGGTTACGGTGGATGCTGCTCTAAATGAAGAGGTTGAGTGATAGGGTTGCACTGCTGTTTACAAGGCAGATGTTGTTGTCGCAGCAAGTCAGTGTGGCAGTGACTTCAGTATCGAAGTGGTTGTTAATTTGCAATCAGTGGTGAATGTTTGAATGTTGGCGAGGCAGTATTGCTAGAGACAGTATGTGAATGAAGGTGAGGGTTGAATGATGATTGCAGTAGCATATTTTGATATGGTAGTCTGGTGGTTACTGGTTGATTTCAGGGTTGAGGTTGGCCGAGATGATGAAGCTGAACCACTAGATACCCAAGAGAAAGACCTGAACTTTCCATGGATGGTATAGACTACAGAGGCACTCTCCCTCAAATGGCAATGGAGGTGCTCCTCCCTTTTAGTCCTATATTCATTGAGCTGTACTATATATTTGCAAGTGTATGGGGTCATAAGCTCTACACTATATACAGCATCCTTTTCATCGTCTTCATTACTCCGATAATTGCCATGGCTTTCATTACGGTGGCGTTGACTTACTTCCAGATTTGCTGTTGAGGATCATGAATGCTGGTGGAGGTAATATTTCTGTATTTAATCATGTAATCTTCACTTTGATTCTTTGGCATGTAATAAAATATTCTATGTCCTAATGTTGTTGAGGGGTTCTTTGGTGATAACCCAATTTTTAATGTAAATTTCTTAAGTAAATGTGACCTGCAAAAAGTAAACCATTGGGATTAAGTTGACTTCACACTTCACCAAGTAAAATTGATTTGTTAATGGAGATTAATTGTGTGCATTAGTCATGTTAACATAGAGGTATATTTTATTAATATAGTAATGGCTGACAGCTTTGTTGTTAATGGATATGTACATTGAACATACTAACAAATGTAATAATGGCTAAAGATGGTAATAGCATATAACTATTATAACACCATTTGGATGTAGGCCATTGATACTTTTTGTAAACCAATATTCTTATTCCAAAAAAGCAGTTGCTCAGATAGAATAGAATTTCACCAACAAAGAACAAGATTTGTTGATAGAAATATATTTATGCACGTCAAATGTACTAATATATACATGGGCTTTACTAATACAATAATAGGCAATAGCTTATTATTTATTGGTTAATCTTCTCAAAACCAACGACTTATTTTTTAACAATTATGCATTCATGCACATTGAATATGCTAACTTATAAATATGTTCACTAATATAGTAATAGGTAATAAGCAATTGGCAGAAGGCATGGTAAAAGCCTATATACCTTCTACTAAATATGAATACTATAACACCATTTTGATGTAGCCATTAATGTTTTTTGAGAATTAATATTTTGATGAAATTCATAGATATGTATTTATGCTAAATGCTAATTATTTTGTCGTAGATATGTATTTACTGAATGTAATATGAGACATTTGGAACGTAATGCAATTACCTGATAATGAACGAGTTAGTGGGGCAGCAGAGTGAAAACAAAGCAAACCTGGACATACATTTTTACAAATAAAAAAATTGTACAAACTAGTACGAACTCAAATCGTCATCTGTTCACGGCTGCATTCTTGAAGTGTTTGTCTAAGAAATTGATTTCCAAAGAAAACAACCCTCTTCTTAAACTCCATCTTGTCCATTCCTGAATTCTCTTATTTTACATCCAAAGAAGTAATACGGGCCTTCTTTTGTCCTTTTGCTTGTTGAGCCAAAACTTTGTTTCTTAACAACATTTGTAAGCATCTAACTTTTCTCCTCTGGCTAGGCTGAGATGACTACACCAAGTTTTTCCCACTTGAATCATCTGACCAATGGCCCATGACATGGATATAAAAATATGCGTTCAAGTCAAAAATCATCGGTTTATATAGTTGCAACTAACTATCTACCTAATATGTAAATAACCCAACCGTTAGTTGCTCAACTTGTAGTTTGAAATAGAAAATATTTGTTTCTCAAATCATCAACGCATGATGGAAGAATTATTGCAAAGATGGATTTAGTAGAAGAATTGTATTTGTTTATCTCTGCATTTGAATGAAAGAACTGTTGTATTGATTTATAAATGATTTTGATACAATTAATTCATTATACAGGTAAGGTAGGCAATGGAGGTGCCGGGGGTGGATTTTCAGTTGAGCAATGTAGTTGGCTGTTGAATATGACAGTAAGGCTTGGTTGTATGAATGTGTGCAGTGGATAGAGAAGTGCTATAGGCACTTAGCAATGATGATGAAGGATTTCGTGGAGCTTGGTTCTCTGGAACAATTATTGGGTTCAGCAATAATGATTTCGTCGTAAAGTATCATGACTTAAAAAACGACGACGGCGCAGATTTTTTGACTGAAACTATTGATGTATCACACATAAGGCCGTGTCCTCCTAAGTCTGAGACAGTCAACCTTAAATTGCTTGAAGAAGTTGATGCATTCTATAATGATGCCTGGTGGGTAGGAGTAATTTCAAAGGTTCTCGATGGTTCAAAATACTTGGTTTATTTTAAGTCTTGGAAGGAAGAAACTGAATATGGGCTTGGTGATTTGAGACTTCATCGTGAGTGGATCAATGGAGAATGGAGGCATGCTTCCCAGGTATAGTGTTTGTTCTCCTCCGTCGAAAGTAATCTGAATATATGTCCATAACAATACATCATACGAATTGTAGATTGACTTTGACAATTAGTTTTTCCTTTTCGTCATTTGTAGTTGTTGAAAGCATAGAGCTTATTGGTTTTCTTGGATACTTGGGAAATATGATTTGCCTTGCACAATCATTTGGCAGATACAACTATTTATATTGCGAATATAGTGATCAGATTATTTGCACTATGACCGTATTTCTTTCTACTGAATTATTCAGATTGTTTTATAAGTAGGTGTATAGCTGAATTTCGGCATGAATTAAACTGTTGAAAAGAAAAGTTGGAGGAAATCTTTAGGTATCAAACAACAATCTTTTACCATATGTAAAATTTAAATCTTGCTTCTTGTCAGCAGATGCTCAATGTAGTCATTTGTTGAACCAACGTGCAAGTTGGAATAGTTATTGGGGAAATCAATATACTACAAATTCCCAACCATGAATTTACATTTTTGGATCTGAACCAAAATCAGCTGGAATTATCATTTCCTCTGAATCAAATTATTGTCATAATTTTGCTGTGTTTGTCATTGTTGGTCACAAATTCTTTATTGATATGTTTTTGGTTTTTTTTACTCTGCGTAAAAAAAAGTCATGGTATTGGTGTGTACATAATGTAGGGCATATAATACATCTTTTCCTACGCTGTAAATTTGAATATTGGAGCAAATATTATTTCTTTTTATTCTCTACTTACACCTATTGTTTGCCCTTACCAGGCATTGGACCTGTAAGATCATGACGCTTGATGCCATTGGTTGATTATCTGTAAGTTTATGCTATTATTTACTAAGTAAAAATACGTGTTATGGATGAAGCAACGTTAATGGTTGTTGTGGATTTGACAGTAGTTGTGTGGATGGTTGAAGTGGGAAGTTCTATGTTGTATTGATGATGCAGCAGTTTGTAGAAGTGGTCGTGATGATGAATTGAAGGTTAAAGTTTGTTGTAACAGTTGTTGATGTAAATGAAGGTGCAGTTTGGTTTGGAACTGTAGTCTATTGTGATGAGTTGATGAACTGTGATGTTTTGAATAATGGAGATGGCTTTACTGTGTTGTATTGCAAGGTTGCAGTTGAAATGTGAGTGTGGGCAGAAATATAGAGTTGATGAGAGAAGTGTGTATGTCAGTGTGCAAGTGTTTGGCAGCAATTAATAGTAGTAGCAAGTGGTAAGTAGAGATGATGACAGTGGTAAGGGAAAATCCGAAGAGGTAGGTTTGGTAGGGGTAGAACCATGATCAGGTGGGCTTGTGATCTGGAAGTGTTTGATGAATGTTGTGTTGAATTGGCAACGGAACCATTTAGAAGAGGAACTTGTTCTTGATATTGAGGAGTGAAATAGTGGTGACAGTGGATGAACCTGTAGCAGATAATGTGCACAGAAATGATGGTAGATGAGAAATGTTGCACAGTGGATGTGACAGATATGATGCACAGAACTTGTATTGCTCAGCGTAGAAGTCTTGTTTGGGCAGCAAGGTGAAGTATGCGGTGGTATAGGAATTGGAAGTAGAGTTGATGGAATTTGATGTGTGGTAGTTTACAGTGACAGTGGATAGCAGGGGTAAGTGTGTATTGCTATGTTTGAACAAAGGGATGATAGTGAGGATATGTGGTAGTAGATGGTGATGGTCGATGAAGTGATGTGTCAGAGGATGTAGTTATAGGAGAAGTGATTTGTATGGGGTAGAGAAGTTGTTGACAGAGGTCAGGCAGTGTGAGGGAGTTTTTGTGGTGACTGATGTTAGTAGGCAAAGTCTGATGTTAGTCGATGAATTGGTTAAGTGGGAAATACAGTGGTGTTGTATGGTCAAAAGGGACGGTATGGGTTTGTATGGAGTTCTTGAATGGGATTGCAGATTGCAGTGGAAGGAGGCTGCAATGTGTAACAGAAGTGGCTCCGGGATTGTGCTGCTGTCTGGAAAGTGGGAATAGTTGGATGAAGAGAGTGTGTGTTTATGAAGTGGGCAGTAAGAATGGGTGGTTTATGGATGAGATGTTGCAGTTTGGTATTTGAATGTTAATGTGGTATTGGAATGTAGTGGCAGTCTTTTCACAGGAGACAGTTAAGAGGAGAATGGTGTGGTGATTTTGTTTGTCGTAGCAGATATAGCGAAGGGAGTGTTGTATTCAGTAGTCAGTAGGAAGACGATGATGAAGAATGATAGGAGTGTGATTGTGAACAGTCGAGTATGGTGACAGCAGTGGTATAGGCAGTGTGAAAAAAATGAAATCTGGCAGCACAGGGGTTCAGGTAAGCGGATGAAGCTGTGTGGATGGGTCAGACTTGTTTGTGGTTGTATGTATGTATGAAAGTGATATACTGAAAATATTGTTTTTCATTCTTTTGTAGAATTATTAAATCTGATTATGTATTTGCCATCAAATTTAATTTTGAATGATTGTAATATTGCATGCAATAATTGTTTGTTATAATCAATATTATATATATATAGTCTATTTGAGTACTGTAATAATGGTTTCTAAGAATGGCTTTTTTGCATCGGTTTTCAACAACAACCTATGCAACAAGTTCCTTTGTTGCATCGGTTTTCATTACAACCGATTCAACATGGGGGCTGTGTCCAAGTAACCGGCCATGATATTTTGCATCAATTGTTAATAACAACCGATGCAAAAAGGACCTTTTTGCATCGGTTTCAGAACTGATGCAAAAGTGTTAAGCCTGTTGCATCGGTTGCATATGCATCGGTTGTTGAACTGATGCAAAAGGGGGGTAAACAACTGATGCAAATGGCATGTTTTGTAGTAGTGTTTCTAAAACCTATTTATAAAACTCCTTTATAAATATCCTTTCTAAAACCCATTTATAAAAATCCTTTATAAAGCCTTTCTAAAAATTCTTATAAACTCAAACCTCCATATTCATTTATAAACTCTTTAATAAATCTCTTTTAAAATGAGATTCCTTTTTATAAGTAGTTTATTTTTATAAATACAATTAATCAGATAAATTAAATTACTTTAAAAACCTTAAATAAATAATAAATTAATATTTCAACATCATTAATAAAATAATTTATTAACTCTAAAACATCATTAATATATTAATTAATAACTTCAAAACATTATAAAGAAATAACATTATAATATAATAATTATTATTAACAACAAAACATTACAAATAAATAATTATTATTGACTTCAAAATAATATAAATAGAATAGTTAATAATTTCAAACCTTATTGAAAACGGTAATAATTAGTCTTCAAACATTATTATATAAATAATAATTATCTTCCAAAACATTATTATAAATAATAATTATAAATTCCAAAACGTTATTTATAAACAAATATAATGAATTCCAGAACATTGTTAATAAATAATAATTATTAACTTCAAACAATATTAATTATTTAATAATTAACTTTGCACAATATAAAATATTGATATATAAATCTTAAACGCTATTAAATATAAGTAAACAACCTTTCAAACATATCTAAATGATTTAGAAAGACAAATAAGAAGGTTGGGGTAAAATAGAGAAGTTCAAAATTTTCTTGAATAAAAGTATTCCAGAAAACCCGAAGGTTAGATTTAAAATGATTCTCCGAATCCACAAACCAATTTCAAGCCAAATGTTAATTAATAGTATTTTCAAAATACTAAATTGAGGCCAATAGCTACCAAAGTATTTAACCAATATTGTTATTTATTTTTATCACTCCAGGGTTTAAGTTTTGAACATATAACAATGCCGTAACTAATAGTGCTAAACAATCAAGATTCAGCAATTAACAATCTATATAACAGTGTTATAACTGAAATAGAATAACATGAATATAATTGAAAATTTAAAAGTAACTATATCAAGAAATTTGAGTTTCTTAAAAAAATTATTGTATTTCATTTTTTAAATGCTAATTGCTTGTAAAAGTGAATATTTAACCAAATAGCCAATAATTTCAACCAGATACAAATGGTAAATTTTTGTCTACTGTATAACATGCCGATTTGACCAAAAGGTGAGTCAAACTCATCGAGGTTCCAGTTATCGTCAAATCATTCTGGTTTCGTCTAAAATGGAACAGTGTTTGATTTTTAGCTAAAATTTCTACAAGCTCCATTCTCAACCAATCCAATTCCAAAGCGTAGCCAACGTCATTACAAATCCAACGCGACTAACCACATTCTATTTGGACCTTGTTTGGACAAGTTATTCAATTTATAAGTTAACGATTTTAAATATAACTAATTAATCTCTTAATTACGCATTTGAAACTGATTACCCATTAATAAACTAATCCATCTTCCTCACATATATTTCCCGTCTCTTCCAAAACCTTCTCACCCCTTAGTTGATCGAATTTCACCTCCTTCTCCCTCAACGGCGCACGAAATGCCTTGCAACCACCACCAACATTCATTTTTTCGAGAGATAACCCCAACCAAACCCACATCATAACGACCGTACCTTCCTCTCGAATCGTGGCTTCACCCCACCTGCTTAAGTGAGCACGATGTTGCCTTTCTCACTCAGAGCCACACTTCTCCGAATAATGGCCATAGCTGCCATATGTTCTCCCGGACCCAAATCCAATCATCAATATTCCTAATTCAACTTCAAATGCACAAAAACTAAAATCCTAGCTTTCAAAGTCTGTGCAGAAACTACTGCACACATAAAACGAAAGTCGCATACCCCAATACTAGCGTAGATACGAAAATATGGTTAATATGAGAACAAAAGTTTAAGCTTTATGATTTTTTTGATAATTGAATGATTTGTTTTAAATTTTGAAATAAAAGAGGAAACTTTGTTTTCTTTATGTGTTGGTTTCTTGGAACATGCAAGAGACAAGGAGACAGGGAAAAGAAAAGAAGACTTGTAGATTTAGATAAATGCTGAAATATTTTTTAAATTTGTAATTTTCGGCTTTTCACTGTACAGAATTTTTTTCACGTATGAAGTCCGAACTATGCAACAAAAACACGGTTGCACTTAGAAATGTGACGCAGTTTCCAAACAATAATGATATACACTAGTTATTTGATTATATAAAATCACAATAACAACGTCATTTGTTGATAAATCATCAAACAAATAATTTAAATATTTTTCAAACAAAAAATTATGGAAAAATCAAATAACTTAATTTAAAATATGTCAACAAAAATCGATTCGTAATTTTTTTTTTGATTATTTATTTGAACCATTTATTATTACAAATGAATTTACCAATATTATTTATAATTTACAAAGAGTAAAATAAGACCATTAAATCAATTAAATTAACATTCAATTATAAATCCTGTTATTTGAAACACTATTCAAATATTAATCCACAATTCAAATATTTTAGACAATCCTTATATTTTAATTCAAGTTATTAAACCTTTTTAAACTAATAATTTGACATTTAAAATTAATTAAATAATCAAAATCAAATGACCAAAATTCCAAGTTGTTATATTCTTCCCTCCTTAAAAGAATTTTGTCCCCGAAATTTCGATGGTAGGAAAAATGCCTCCAAACCCTTAAACTTTTCAAAACTAGTTAGTTGATATAGGTTATTAAATATTCTATGTCTTTTAAAATTGCGAAAAATTACGACAGCGTCTCCTTTGCGCGACTCGATTGGAAAAACATCAAATCTCCACTATGGGCCCGAATCAACTAGATAAAATAAATGCCAAACGACCTCATATATTTGGGGCATAAAACCATCAGACCAAAATAAAAATATAAACATGTACCTACTAGTCGGGCAAACAACTCTAACCAAAAGCATCAAATTAGCCTTTGCTTCCATATACCGGCATCTTACTTAAAAATAATATACAACCATATAACTTGCATTACTAATATCAATAGCATATGATTTAAAAAAGCCCATACGACGTATATATACCATCCGTATGCAATATCAAATCCAATCGCTCGCTTGATCACACAATTTCACTTTCAAACTTGTATCGCTCGCTCGCCACTGTTACGCTGAAACACTCCATATTTTAGTAACATTATTAGGAACATTTAATTAGGTAGATTAAATGAAATAACGTAAGATGGTTAATGGGTTGAGGTTTGTGATTAGTAAGGGTAGCCGTGACATATACAAATGAACTAAAGAATTAAAATGTTAAGGCAAATTGATAAGGGACAAAGTTTGAATAAGAGTATTCTAATATCTTAAACCCTTAACCCCATCATTCTCATGTCCATTCTAAATTCACAAAACGAAAATAAAAGCTAGAGGTCGACCACCATTAAGAAAAGCAAAGAGAATATTTCAAGAGGAAAAGCTTAAGCAATTTTGTCAAGATCAAATCTCAAATCCTTAATCTCAAAGCTAAGGTGAATAATGATTGCATCTCATATTTTCTATTATTTTCGGTTTTAAGGTTAAACACGATTTATTTTGCAAGGTTATGCCATGTTTTGAATGATTAAATGTTTATATATGCTTGTTGATGAATTATTCTTATTCATTTAGGTTTTATAATAAGTTTTAATGTGAAAACCCTATTTAATGACATCCAAATGCCTTGCGATTTTAAATTTAGATCAGAAATGATATTTTAGAGATGGTTTACAATTTTCAAAATTTCCTGAATTAATGTGGATTTTATATTAATTTTCTAGTTGCAAAAATGTTTGCTTGGGTTTAAAATAACTTACGGCTAAATTATTTTATGTGTTGGGTCTAAAATTATTATATGTTGGAAAATATATTAAAAATGATTTTCGAGAATTTTTGTAGAATTTTCCTAAATGTTTAGTAGATATATAAAATTATTTAATGTATGGTATTTAAATGTTTATATATTTATAAAAGGAGAAGGGGCATTTTGCAAATTATTTTAAATTGTTCAATTCTAAAATTTTTGCAGCACTTTTGGAAAAGAAAATTGGTAGTCAATAATATTTTAACAAATAAGGTAGGTTAGTTGAAAATAATTTCTTTTAAAGTTAAAATTTGCTTTTACATGCTTTTAGCATATTTCACCACTTTTGGCACCACGAGTTCTGACTTAGTAGCTCCACCTCCGTCACTATCAAAACCAATGCGCAAGGCATCAAAGACTTTGTGCGCAGCGAATTGAATATAGGCAGATGGTATTGGGTCGAAACCAGGAGTTTCGAAGGAGGTCGAAATTTTACTTAGCTTTCAAATGAAAACCGCGCCTACTTTGCTTTCGAAGGACATGCTTTCGACTTGGTTGGCTTCCAACTAATTCAAATTGATTTAAGGAATGGTTTCGAAATGGGTTGTGCCTTTGTCTTCAGTAAATACTTTTGAAGGGGTCGAAACCCCTAGCTGCCACTTTTCTACCTTTCAAAGCAAATGGTTTGGAAGGTATGCTCTGTTTTAAAACCCCAAGCCGCTTCTCTAATGCTTTTAAAGGGTTGGTTTCCACATCATCACTTCTTTACTTAGGAAATGCTTACGAATGAGTACTTTTGACTTAAATGTTTTATGATCCTTTTGCTCTATTGAAGGTAGAAACCAAATGGTTTCGAAGAAGATGGTTTTAATGGTTTCGAAAGGTTTTCCACATGTTTTACTTGAACCCAAAGGTTTGATGTTTAATGCTTTCAAAAGATTTTAATGAAGGTTTTGAAGGGGTGGTTCCCCAATGGTTTCGTACGGTTTAAAAGGAAGGTTGCGAAATGCTTGAAAGGAAAGATTTTCCTATGTTTTCGAAAAGCAATGTTTAAAGGTTTTAAAGATAGGATGTCTAAGGCTTTATAGCTTTCGAATGAAAAGTTTCAATGGTTTTGAAAGTTTTATATAAACGGTTTCGAAAGGAATGTTTTGGCCTTTTGGCCTAGGTGAAAGAAATGGGTTTACTTGGTTTCAGAAGGGGTACTTTCATTGGTTTCGAAAGGGATGCTTTCAATGGATTTGGAATGGGTATTTTCAAAGGTTTAAATGATTTTATCAACAAAGATTTGAGTATATTATATATAACATGGCAAGATGATTTTGAGTAAAGCATAGAGTATATATATTTTCCTTGTTTAAGTTTGATTTAAAAGTTTTAAATCAATTTGAGATGATAAGGTTTTCAAGGAAAATTTAAGAGAATATTACCCTAAGTAAAATGATCTATATATTTATATACAAGATGAGACTGGTATAGGGTCGTGCCTTATACATTAGCTATTATCCCCTAGCTAATTTAGTCCAATATTTCAACGTGTAAGGCTTTGTCACAAGTAAGACTAAAATGATGTTACACACAAAATGGAATATATTTGTACAGAGGTAGGTTATTGGTGATCCCACAAAACCATTAGGATCAGTTGACCTGGAGAAGATAAGTCAGGGACAACCATCCAGAAGATGAGTATCTAACAAATGTTAGATTATCTGTTTATATTATCTGGTAGGCCCAAGTCTGCCAAAGGTTAGCAGTTAGCCAAACAAAACTATAATGTTCGGACAGATATTCCATTTGTTACCTGATATGTATGTTTACACGATAATGCTTTACAGTTTTAACCAGTTTTGGTTGCAGGATTATGATGGCAAAAGATATGTTTTAAAAGGATATTAGTGAGGGGAAACCTATTCCACTAAGCGGTGTGGTCTCACTTGATATCAAATAACCGAGATGTATAATATTATTCACAACATGCTTTATATCTGAATCGAAGTTTTTGTTTTTCCCCTTGTGCTCAAAATTGATTTAAGTAGGTTGAGCGCTGAAGATTTTCAGGTTTTAGTAGGTTGGCGAATAAAGCTTCCGGAGACGAGTGGGTGGTTGATAGATGGTTATTTAGGAGTTGCTGCTTTATCTGTTTTATTTTGTTTGATTCCGCTATGTTGTATTATGCTAGTATGACTATATAGTACTCTGATCAACCTAGGGAGCATCTTTATATATTGTTCTTGGCGTATTTTGTAATAATTATATTTGATCTGATCCAGGAAAACGATTGAGATTATATAATGGAATTTGAAACATGTTTTGTGAAATGTAATCAAAAAAGTTGTTTTCGAAATCTGTGATTTTGTTTCATATTCATGTGTTTCTAATATTACGAATACCATTAACATTACCGTATTTGGTCACTAGAAGTCAATACTATAGATGACTACAGCATCTGTAGCGCTTAGCTTTGGGCCTCTTGATAGGGGATGTTACAACTTGGTATCAGAGCTTAGATTTATGAAAAAACTTTAAACTAAATATGATTTTTTAAGACATAATCCTAAGGAATTAGAGTAAGATTGGGGTATGGAATAATACTATAGTAACACACTTATATTTGATATACATAAGTATATGCTTTATCTCTATTATCCTATCTCTCTTAGGCTATTATTTGTATCTCACGAGGCTTGAATACAGATATGGATGCTTGAAGTGGAAGAGTGAATCTTGGAGGAAGCACCACCACAAATGGAAATGTAAGAACAAATACTAGAAGGAACTAAGGTTAGGCATAAGCTGGGAATGTTAGTACTGGAGTTCAACAAGTGGATATGGGAGCTATGTATCAGTTTTTTGTAAACATGATGCAAGATGAAATTGCTGCTGGAGTGGTTGGAGGAAATACTGGAGTCGGAATTTAGGAAGCTCCGGTGGTCAACAATTATGCTATCTTGAGAAGAGATTATATTAGGCTTGGAGGGAAGCCATTTGTCAGAACTGGAGATGCTATTAAGGTGGAGAGCTGGTTGTTTCATTGTCAGAGAATCTTTGCTGACCTGGGGCTCAATGATGAGTAGAAAAGGAGGCTTGCTTTGAGACTGCTTCAGGGAGCAGCTTTATTCTAGTGGAATAATGTGATGGCTAGAGTGAATGAAGTAACGATAATATGGGCCGAGTTTAGGATAAGATACCAAGAGAGGTTCAAGTTTATGATGGAGCAGTCTACTTTGCTTAGAAAGTTTGCTAAGTTGGAGCAGGGGGAGATGTCTGTGTTGGAATTTTCTAGAAGGTTTGAGGAGTTGGCAAGGTATGGGTATGCTACTGTGGATACTATGATGAAAAGAAATGAGAAGTTCATAAGGGGTTGAAGCCTGAGTTAGCAAGGGCTACATTGCCTCATATTAGGGATCATTGTGATGTTGTGGTGGAAATGGCTTTAAGACATGAGGAGATGCTTGCCTCTTCGCAGAAGAATAAGGCAAAGAAGGTCCAGGTGGCCGGCCAGAGTCAAGAAAGAAAGTTCATTCATAAGAAGGGTGCTCAGAAATGTGGAGCCGCAAAGAAGGGAAGGCCAGAAGTTGTCTGCTTTAAGTGTGATTACAAAGGACATTTTGCCAATGAGTATCGTGATGGAAAGGCAAAGGTGGTGGTCAGAAAGAAGAATGTCAGGTGCTTCAACTACGATCAGATTGGCCATTAAAAGAATCAGTGCAAAGAGCCTACTAAGGATGGAAATGGCAAGGTGTATGCATTGGAGCCAGCTACCACAAAGCCAACAGTAGAAGAAAAAGGAAAGGCAGTGTTTGGAGGTACGATTCAGATTCATGATATGTATGTTAGTGTTCTTTTGATACTGGTGCATCACATTCTTTTATATCTCGTTGTTTGGTATATAAATTTAACCTAGAACCTCATACTTGGTTACTTACTTAAGAGTTGCAAATCCGATAGGAGGGTATGTGACACTTGGGATGAAGTGTGTGTTCAAGAGTAAACTCAAATTAATAATAAGGTGAAGAATCGAGTCTATTGAGTGTGAAGAGTCATGTCCATTGGAGTGAAGAGGTGTCTATCTAAAGAGCCGTGTCTATCTGTAAGGGTATGTAAACTACTATAAATATGTGGTCATTTTGTGTTATTTGCAAGCAAGAAAATTTGTATGAAATATTTTATAAATATAATTAGTTTCTTCTCTCCTCCTCGTTTCTAACAAATTGGTATCAGAGCTATGGAAAATTTTGGGAGTTTATCATTGGGAAAAATACTGATTCCACGACTAACCAAGTTGAATTATGACAATTGGAGCATTCATATGCGTGCGTTGCTAGGTGCACAAGATGCATGGGAAGTAGTCGAAAATGGCTACACAGAAACAGAAAATACTACGAATTTGACTGCGATGCAGTTAAAGACATTAAAAGAAATGCGTATGAAAGACAAGGCCGCTCTCTACCTCTTGTTCCATGCAATGGATGATTTGGGATTTGAGAAAATTACCAATGTAGCAAATTTGAAGGAAACGTGGGACATTTTACAAAAGGTCTATAAGGGAGCCGATCGAGTTAAACAAGTGCGGCTTCAAACTCTTCGAGGAGAATTGGAAGCGATGAAAATGAAAGAATCGAAAGGAATATCCAACTACATCACATGTGTCCAAACAGTGGTTAATCAACTCAAACGCAATGGATAAAACCTAACCGATGCAAGGGTTATGGAGGAGATTTTGTGATCATTGATCGACGATTTCGAGAATGTCGTATGCGCAATTGAGGAGACAAAGAATTTGGCAGAAATGACCATCGATGATCTTGCAAGTTCTCTTGAATCACATGAACAACGGAGGATGAAAAAAAAACAAGAGCTACTCGAAGAGGCTTTACAAGCTAAGGCGAGTATTAAGGAAGATAATGCGATATATGCACAACAAAATCGAGGAAGGGGACACGGTCGTGGAGGTCTTGGTTTTGGCCATATTGGAGACTATGGATTTGGAAACAATCCTAAAGAAAAAGGCCAGCCGAAACAACAAAATTGGCATGGTCGAAGACTTGGTCGTGGAAGAGGTAGCCGGTCAAGTCGTTCAAATGTTGAGTGCTACAACTGCGGCAAATATTTGCATTATACTAAAGACTGCTATTCTAAGAAAAAGGTGGAAGAAAACGCGAATCTGGGTGCGGAAGAAGACACAAGAGATGATGGTGTTCTCTTGATGGCCTGCAAGGACAATGCTTCTAACAGCGATATAATCCGATATCTCGACACCGGTGCTAGTAATCATATGTGCGGACAAAAAACCTTTTCGTGGAGATGCAAAAGGTAAAGGATGGACATGTGTCATTTGGAGATGCATCAAAAGTTTAAGTCAAAGGCCAAGGCAAAATATGTTTACCTCAAAAGGATGGTAAAGAAGGGCCGATTGAAGATGTCTATTACGTGCCTAAACTAAAGAGCAACATCCTTAGCATGGGGCAACTATTAGAGAAGGGGTATTCATTCATGAAAGATCGGATGTTACATTTGAAGGACAAAATGGCTATTTACTTGCAAATGTAGAGACGGCCAAGAATCGAATGTTCAAAATCAATTTGGAAAAAGTGTGAGATAGGTGTTTGCAAGTCAACATGGAGGATAAAGCCTCACTGTGGCACTTATGGTTCGGACACTTATATTATGACGGTTTGAAAGAGTTAGCAAAGAAGGATGTGGTTTACGGTTTACCAGACATGGATTACACAAAGAAATTTTGTGAGGGATGTGTTCTCGGTAAGCAAATAAGAAATTATTTTCAAAAGAAGGCTGATTATTGCGCAAGGAGATCTCTAGAGTTGATACACACCGACATATGTGGCCCGATCACACCTAAGTTATTCAGCGAGAAGATGTACTGTCACTTTCATTGATGATTACACAAGAAAAACTTGGGTTTATTTTTTGAAAGAAAAATCTGAGGCACTTGGAATGTTCAAGAAATTCAAAGTATTAGTAGAAAAGATGACCAATCTTTATATCAAGGCCTTACGATCAGATAGAGGTGGAGAGTACATGTCAACAGCATTCACAAGCCATTGCGAGGAATAAAGGATCAAAAGATTTTTAACCGCACCATACTCACCTCGACAAAATGGTGTGGCTGAAAGAAAAAAACCGAACTATTCTTGACATGGTTCGATCAATGTTGAGAAGCAAAGGCATGCCAAAAGAATTCTGGGTAGAAGTAGTACAATGTGCAGTGTATGTGCGAAATCGGTGTCCACATGCGATCTTGGCAGATCAAATACCACATGAAGCTTGGAGCGAAAGAAACCAACTGTATCACACTTAAAAGTATTTGGTAGTTTGGAATATGCGCGTGTACCAAATCAAGGAAGAACCAAATTAGATAATAAGCGCAAGAAGTACATATTCATTGGATATGATGAAAAGACAAATCTTTCAAGTTATTCAACCTAATTGAAAAAAGGTGGTTGTGAGCCGAGATGTGCAGGTGAATGAAGAAAGCGCGTGGGATTAGAACAACCAAATGGAAGTGACGTAAAAGGGAGAATCATTAACTACTACATCGATACGCACACCAATAACACCTCAATTATCTGATTATGAAGAAGAGCCAAGGAAACCAAAGATGCGAAGTTTGCAAGACCTATACGAGTCAACAGATTAAGTACACTTGATATGTCACTTGGCAGATGCTGAGAATATTACTTTTGAAGAGGCAGTGAGAGATAAGAAATGGAAAGCTGCAATGGATGAAGAGATGGAGGCTATCGGTAGAAATGAAACTTGGGACTTGGTGGATTCGCTAGAAGGATATCAACCCATAGGAGTAAAATGGGTATATAAGAAAAAGATGAATGCCCACGGTGAGATAGAAAGGTATAAGGCATGCCTAGTCGCGAAGGGCTACAAACAAAGGGTGGGGATAGACTATGACGAAGTCTTTGCCGCGGTGGTGAGAATGGAAACAATCAGGCTTCTCATATCACAAGCAGCACAATTCAAGTAGTTGATCTTTCACATGGATGTAAAATCAGCATTTTTAAATGGTGTGCTTGAAGAGGAAGTATACATGAAGAAACCACCAAGGTACATGAAAGCTGGGGAGGAGAGTAAAGTATTGATGTCAAGAAAGGCACTATATGGGCTAAAGCAAGCGCCTCATGCATGGAACACCCGAATTGACACCTATTTCAAGGACAACGGGTTCGTACAATATCCCTACGAGCATGCATATATGTGAAGAAAGGAAAATGAAACTTGATATTTGTTGCTCTTTATGTTGATGATCTAATATTCATGGGGAATAAAATGGAGATGATAAAAGATTTTAAAGAGGCCATGACTCGAGAGTTTGAAACGACAGATTTAGGGTTAATGAAATACTTTCTTGGTCTTAAAGTTAGGCAAGGAGGAAATGGAATATTTGTGTCACAAGAGGCTTACGCAAAATACATTTTGAAGAAGAGCAAGATGGAAGAGTGCAATCCAGTAGCAACGCCGATGGTACTTGGTACGAAACTCTAAATTTGATGAAGTAGATCGAATGGATGTAAACAAATACCGAAGTTTGATTGGAAATCTATGGTATCTCATATGCACAAGGCCAAACATTGCATATAGTGTCGGCATAGTAGGTCGGTTCAAGGAGGAGCCAAAATATTCACATCTGAAGGCTGTTAAGAGGATTCTTCGATATATATGAGGAATGGAGTCACTCAGGTCACTCTACTCTAAGACAAATGAATACAAGCTGGTGGGTTATTCTGATAGCGACTGGTGTGGAGATGTAGATGATCAAAAAAGCATATCGGGATATGTTTTCTATTGGGAGATACTGCTTTCATGTAGCTCTCAAAGAAACAACCAAAAGGACAATGTCAACGTGGTGAGGCATAGATGTGGCAGCATCTTTGTGCGTATACCATGCAGTATGGTTGAGAAATTTATTATATGAGTTAAAACTCTAGCAGCACGAAGCGACTGAAATATGAATCGATAATAAATCAGCAATTGAGTTGGCAAAGAATCCAGTACACCATGAAAGGAGCAAGCATATAGATGTTCGCTTTCATTTTATTCAGGAACATGTGAAGGAAGGCAACATGCAAATGAGTCATGTTGCAAGTCGTGATCAAGTGGCGGATATATTTACAAAGCCGCAACCAAAAGTGCAGCTCAAAAATTATAAGATAATGATTGGAATGAAGGATGGAAAATGTTTGAGTTTATGGGAGGAATTTGTTAAATAACAAACTCAAACTAATAATACGGTGAAGAGTCATGCCTATTGAGTGAAGAGTCGTGTCCATTGGAGTGAAGAGATGTCTATCTAAAGGGTTGTGTCTATTTGTAGGGCTATGTAAACCACTCTAAATATGTGGTCATTTTGTGTTGTTTGCAAGCAAGAAAATTTGTATGAAATATTTTATGAAATATAATTAGTTTCTTCTCTCCTCCTCGTTTCTAATAGTGTGACCACTTAGAGTTTGATTTGCTAGGTCATACCTTTTGTTTGCAGTCTGCATGTGTTGGACTTCGTAAGGCTCAGAATTATTTTGGATATGTATTGGTTAAGTAAGTACAATGCTAGGATATTTTGCCATGATAGGAAAATATCACTTAGACAACCTAACTGTTGTGATCAGATTGTACATACCATAGAAAACCCTAGTTGTGAGGTGAAAGCTTTGTTGGATGTTGTGGAGGTAGAAGACGAGTTGAATCAAATTTCCATGGTTAAAAAATTCATAGATGTCTTCGAGCCAGTAGTATGATAGCCACCAAAACGAGCCATTGAGTTTCAGATAAATTTGGTGCATGGAGCAGAGCCAGTGAGTAGGCCACCAAGCAGGATGACACCTACCGAGATGAGGGAGTTAAAGGTGCAGTTGGTAGATTTGAAAAGCAAGAGTTTAATTAGGCCAAGTAGTTCACAATAGGGAGTAGCCGCAGTGTTTGCTAAGAAGCCGGATGGATCGTTGAGGTTATATCGAGTATCGTAAGTTAAATGAGAAGATGATAAAGAATCGATATATATTGTCTAGAATTGACGATTTGTTCGACCAGTTGAGTGGAGCTAAGGTATTTTCTCAGTTGGATTTAGCAACAGGTTTCCATCAGCTTAGAGTAGCAGAGGATAGTATTCCTTTGACGGCATGTAGAACTAGATATGGATTATACGAATGGTTAATGATGCCATTCAGACTAACTAATGAGCTATCATTCATTGTGGACTTGATGAACTGAGTTTTCTGAGAGTATTTGGATAGGTTCATATTGGCGTTCATAGATGATATTTTGATATACTCTAAGATGAGGAGCATGAAGTTCATTTTAGAGTGGTGCTTAAGACGTTGAGGCAACATCACCTGAAGGCAAAATTCTCAAACTGTCATTTGTGGAAGAAGGAAATGAAGTTTCTCGGTCATGTAGTCTCAGAAAGGGTTTTTCATAGATCCGACTAAGGTTGAAGCGGTGAATAACTGGAAGAGACCAAAGACAGTGATCGAGATAAAGAATTTTCTTGGATTGGATAGATATTATCATAGGTTCATAAAGGATTTTTCGTGAATAGCCACACCGATGACCAAGCTAACACGTAAGAATGTGAAGTTTATTTGGACCAATAAGTGTGAGGAAGCATTTCAAGCTTGAAACACTTATTGACCCATGCACCTGTGTTAGTTGTTCCAGAAGGAAATCATGATTTTGTAGTTTATACAGATGCGTGTGTAACATTATTAGGAGCTGTGTTAATGCAGAAAGGTAAAGAAATTGTTTATGCTTCTAGACAGCTTAGACCACATGAGGTTAGATATCCAATGCATGATTTGGAATTGGCTGAGGAGATTTTTGCATTGAAGGTGTGGATACATTACCTTTTGGGAGAAAGGTTTGAGGTTTATATGGATCATAAGTCGTTGAAGTATTTATTTTCTCCAAAGGAGATGAACATGAGACAGCAAAGATGGTCAGAGTTTATTGCTGCTTATGATTTCGATATTGAGTATACACCAGCAAAAGGTAATAAGGTTGCAGACACACTTAGCAAAAAACCCCGGAATGCAATGTTGTCAACGATAGTAGAGTGGAAAGATTTGGAAGCTTGTCGACTTGTAGAGTGCAGTGGAGATTTGAAGCTTGTCTAGTGGAGGATCTGTTGTGTTGTCATGTTTAGAAGTTCGACCAGTTATGATTGAAAGGATTGCTTCTAGACAGATGGAGGATTCAGTATTGGTTGAAGAGATCAAGAAGTTAAGGGATGGAATGGAGAGCGATGACTTAAAGGGTTTCAGTGTTGGCCAGAATGAGTGGTTGAGAAAGAAAGGTAGATTGTGTGTTCCGAATATGGGAGACATAAAGAAGTTTTGGAGGAATGCCATTGTTCGAACTTCACTATTCATCCAGGAGGAACTAAGATGTATTAGGACATGAAGCGGAGTTTCTTCTAGGAAGGTATGAAGAAGGATGTTGTTTTTGGGTGAAGCAGTGTCTAAACTGCCAACAGGTAAAAGCCGAACATCATAAGCCAAGTGGGTTACTTCAGTGATTAGATATTCCGGTATGGAAGTGGGATTCTATTTCTATGGATTTCATAGACGGGTTGCCAAGGTCAAACAGAGGAAATGAAAGTATATGGGTCATAGTGGACAGATTAACCAAGTGTGCACATTTCATTCCAATTAAGTCAACTTGGACGGCACCTGTTATAGCTAAGTTATTTATGAAGAATATATTTAAACTTCATGGAATTCCTGGTAGTATAGTAAGTGATAGAGATTCCTTATTCACTAGCGCATTCTGGAAGAGTCTACAGAAGATTTTAGGAACCAAGCTCAAGATGAATAGCGCTTACCATCCGCAGACCGATGGACAAACAGAAAGAGTTAACAAAGTCTTGGAGGATTTGTTAAGAGCTTGTGTGTTAGATTTTGAGGGATCATAGGAAGACCATCTACACTTAGTCGAGTTTTTGTATAACAATAGTTATCAGACTAGTATAGGGATTGCACCGTTTAAATCTTTGTATGGAAGGCCATGCAAATCACCAGTTTGTTGGTTAGATACCGAGGATAGGTTGGTTCTTGGTCCAGATTTGATTAGAGAAGCTGCAAAAAAGATTGAGTTGATTTGAGCTAGGATAAAGGAAGCTCGGTTTAGGCAGTAGAGATGCGCAGATCGAAGATGGAAGGACTTGGAGTTCTCTGTTGGAGATCATGTTTTCATTAAGGTATCACCGATGAAGGGCGTGATTCGATTCGGGAAATCAGGAAAGTTGGTACCGAGATTCGTAGGACCATTTCCTATTGTAGAGAGGATAGGGAAACTCGCATATAGAGTAGTGTTGCCAAATAGTTTGGCAGGAGTTCACGATGGTTTTCATGTTTCTCATCTAAGGAAGTGTGTTAGAGATCCGGAGTCTGTTATAGCACCGACTGTGTTAGATGACTTAGTAGTAGAACAAAACTTGATTGTAGTTAGAAAACCGATTCGTGTAGTCGCGAGAGATGAGAAGAGGCTAAGGAACAAGACAGTCAGATTAGTTAAAGTCCAGCGGAGCGAAGATGAGAGAGACTGTACTTGGGAGATTGAGAGCCGGATTAGAGACACTTATCCTAATTTATTTGATAGTATGTTTTACCTTTATGTTTGATTTGTTATGTACCTTCTCGTAATTTCGAGGATGAAATTCTTTAAAAAGGAGAGACTGTAATACCCCATATTTTTAGTAACATTATTAGGAATATTTAATTAGATAGATTAAATGAAATAATGTAAGATGGTTAATGGGTTGAGATTTGTGATTAGTAAGGGTAGCCATGCCATATAGAAATGAACTAAAGCATTAAAATGTTAAGGCAAATAGATAAAGGGGAAAGTTGGAATAAGAGTATCCTAATATCCTAAACCCTTAACCCCATCATCACCACGTTCATTCTAAATTCACAAAACAAAAATACAGCTAGAGGCCGACCACCATTAAGAAAAGCAAAGAGGAGATTTCAAATGAAAAGCTTAAGCAACTTAATCAAGATCAAATCTCAAATTCTTAATCTCAAAGCTAAGATGAATAATGACTACATCTCATATTTTCTATTATTTCGATTTTAAGGTTAATCTTGATTTATTTTGCAAGGTTATATCATGTTTTGAACTATTAAATGTTTATATATGTTTGTTGATGAATTATGCTTATTCATATAAGTTTTATAATATGTTTTAGTGTGAAACCCCAATTTAATGACATCCAAATGCTTTGCGATTTTAGATTTAGATCAGAAATGATATTTTAGAGATGGGTTAAAATTTTCATAATTTCCTGAATTAATGTGGATTTTTTTTATTAATTTTGTAGTGGGGAAAATTTTTATTTGGGTTTAAAATAACTTAAAACTAAATTATTTATGTTTTGGGTCTGAAATTATTATATGTTTTGAAAACATATTAAAAAAGATTTTCGGGATTAAAATGTTTTATGCCTTTCTGTAAGGAGAAGGGGTATTTTGTAAATTTTTGAAATTGTTTCATTCTGAAATTTCCGCAGCACTTCTAGAAAAAAAAATGGCAGTCAATAATATTTTACATATTAGTTGAAAATAATTTCTTTTTAAAGTTAAAATTAGATTTTACATGCTTTTAGCATGTTTCTCCACTTTTGGCGCTAGGGGTTCTGACTTAGTTGTTCCGCCTCCATCACTATCGAAACCAATGCGCATGGCATCAAAGAATAAGTGCGCAGTGAAATGGATATAGGCGGAAGGTATCGGGTCGAAGTTCCGAAGGAGGTCGAAATCTGACTTAGCTTTAAAATGAAAAACACACATGCTTTGCTTTCGAAGGATATGCTTTCGACTTGGTTGGCTTCCGACTGGGTCAAATTGATTAGAGGAATGGTTTCAAAATGGGTTGCGCCTTTGTTTTAAGTAAATGCTTTCGAAGGGGTCGAAACCCCTTGCTGCTTCTTTTCTACCTTTCGAAGCAAATGATCTCGGAAGGTATACTTTATTTTAAAACCAAAAGCCGCTTCTCCAATGCTTTCGAAGGGTTGCTTTCTACAGCTTCACTTCTTTACTTAGGAAATGCTTACAAAAGAGTGCTTTCGACTTGAATGTTTTATGACCATTTTGCTCTTTTCAAGGTATAACCCAAATGGTTTCGAAGAAGATGGTTTTAACGGTTTCCAAAGGTTTTCCACATGTTTTACTTGAATCCAAAGGCTTTTGAATGGTTTTAATGAAGGTTTCGAAGGGGTGGCTCTCCAATGGTTTTGAAAGCTTTAAAAGGAAGGTTTATAAAGGTTAGAAAGGAAAGGTTTTCCAATATTTTTGAAAGGCAATGTTTAAAAGTTTAAAGATAGGATGTCTAAAGTTTTATATCTTTCGAAGGAAAGGTTTTTCAATGGTTTCGAAAGGTTTATATGGATGATTTCGAAAGGAATGTTTTGGCCTTTCGGTTTAGGTTAAAGAAAAGAGTTTACTTGGTTTTGGAAGGGGAACTTTCAATAGTTGCGAAAGGGATACTTTCAACAGATTCAAAAGGGGTACTTTCAAAGGTTTGAATGTTTTCATCAACAAAGATTTGAGTAAAGTTATATAACATGGCAAGGTGATTTGAGTACAGCATAGATTATATATATTTTCCTTGTTTAAGTTTGATATAAAGGTTTTAAATCAATTTGAGATGAAAAGGTTTTCAAGGAAAAATTATAGGAAGATTACCCTAAGTAAAATGACTCGGATATTTGTATACTAGATAGGACTAGTATAGGGTCATGCCCTATACATTAGCTATTATCCCCTAGCTGATTTAGTCCAAAATTCCAGTGCATAGGGCTTTGTCACAGGTAAGACTAAAATGATGTTAAACACAGAAAGGAAAATATTTGTACAGAGGTAGGTATTGGTGAGGCCGCAAAACCATTAAGATCAGTTGACCTGGAGAAGATAAGTTAGGGACAGACCGTCCAGAAGAGGAGTATCTAACAGATGTTAGATTATTTGTTTATATTACCCAAGTCAGCCAAAGGTTAGTAGTTAGCCAAACAAACTATAATATTCGAACAAATAGTCCATTTGTTACCTGATATGTATGTTTACATGATAATGCTTTACTATTTTAACTAGTTTTGGCTGCAGGATTATGATTTGCAAAAGATATGTTTTAAAAGGATATTAATGAGATGAAACCCATTCCGCTAAGAGGCAGCTCTCGTTGGATATCAAATAATTGAGATGTATAGTATTATTCACACTAGGCTTTATATCTAACTCGAAGTTTATGTTTTCCCCTTAAACTCTCGGGTGCTCAAAATTGATTTGAGTAGGCTAAGGGTTGAGAATTTTCAGGTTTTAGAAGGTTGGCAAATAAATCTTTCGGAGACGAGTAGGTGGCTGATGGATAGCTATTTAGGAGTTGCTGCTTTATTTGTTTTAACTTCAAAATCATGCATTCGAATCTGGATCAAATGAGTTATGCGAATAGAATAATCTACTTACAACGTACGTATTTATTCCATTGGTTCCTAAATTTTACCAAATTATTTTTATTCACATTCAATTTTAAATTACACTTACTTTTCTTATAATATTTCATTTAATACTAAAATTTATTTGCAAACCATTTCATAAATCATTTTACTTTACTTTATTTAAGTTAAATTTCATCCCATAGCTCAATTTTCAAATTTACGTTTCTTAACTATACTGATTGTTTTAATTCACGCTTATTATTTCTTAGTATATTCCCTTTAATACTGAAATTATTTATGAACTATTTTAGAAAACATTACTAAAGTTTATAAACTTTTAAAAAACATAACTTAGATTTTATCAACACTTTATAATATAAGTTCATATTCTTAATTAATACCAGTTCATTTTCTAAGCCATTTCATAACATATTAATTTAAGCCTACAAACACTTTATAAAGACTTATCTTCATTAATAAAACATTTTCCAAGATTATAATTACCTTTTTAAGGAATCATTATTTTACTTAAGAAACGTTAATTAAGTCTATTAACATTCTTCAACTCAAATTCATATTTCAAAATACTCTTCTATTTCCTAAGAGTATACATACTATATTCAGAATTGTTTTACTTAATCAGAATATTCAACAAATTTAAAACTTGTTATCAAATTACTATTCCCCAAAATTATAAGCTACAAAACTTATTTTCATATATTTTCATAAAACACTTGGCTTTAATTTCTATATCAAATAATGGAAGTCCCTGCAGTCCAAAATCATCGGAGATTCCATTTCATTTTTAATAAATAAAAATTTCCCAAACAACATATTAAAATGAGATGTGAAACCAAACTACTCTAATGCATAGGTTACACATATCCATTGCATGACTTAACTGAGAACTTCATAATTTAAACCCCCAGTTTTTATTTTAAATCAATTTGAAATAATAATTATATACATAAATCCTTTTTTTATATCAACCCTTACTTTTGAATTTAAATCAAAACTTGTTTTACCAAAAAAAAAACTTCTATGATAGTAATTCGTCATTTAGAAACGTGAAAATGAATGCCGATGATGTTGTAGTCATCACCGAAATTATTTCCAGCGATCGAAGTGAGTTCAGTGCTTTTTTTCCCTTTTAATATCCATTTTTTTAATAAATTTTCAATTCCAAAACACTCTCTAATAGTACTATTATAATTTTTCACAACACTTTGAGGAACAATTCCAAATCTCCACCATTTAAGTACTCAAATTCTAAGTTTAAATTCTTTTTATTTATAAATCACATTTATAAACCGTATTTACATAATTCCACTTCTTATATAAGATCATTTTCACCATTTTTATCTTTGCATTAATCATAATAATTAATTATAACAAATAACCTTTATTATAATTTAAATTCAACTCAATATTATCATCGAACACCTTGTAACCTTACTATGAAATTGAATTCATAAGGTGTTCATATTAAATTTAACCAACAATAAAGGCTCATAAACTATCCGAGTCCAACCAATCAACGATATATGATAATACACGAATGTTACAATTTTCTAACAATCAAACACACTATATATAACTATATTAATTTTCTAAAAATTATTCTTTTATATATAAAATATAATTTAGGTAAAATTATTTCATTTACCAACTTTTTCAAAACAATACTATGTCGGTTTACTATGTTTAAGAGTTTAGAAACACCCATCGATATAGTTGTTCCTTCTATATCGACCAGAATCCATAAATCACTCAACCGATAAATTAACACAATATAAACATTTTCATAGCTCTAACAAATACACACTCATACACACAAACACACACACACACACACACTCAAACTCATCTTAGGGTCTCCCATACCCAATCTCAAATGAGTTGACCCCACTAATCTAGGTTTTCGCTTAACATAAGTTCTGATGCCACGTATAATGACTTGCCTTTTCGATCCTCAGATGTCGACACTAATACATCCATAGTATTCACGTGCCAAGCAACCAAGTGTCGAAAATGTAGATTGTTTGAGGGAAAAAAGAAAAGACGAAATAGTATCTTACATCATGACGAGTAATATATAATATGCAATATAAATTTACAAAATGAAAATCATCGTTATTATACACAACATCAGAGTAAAATAACCTATTTTCAGCTTGGACAGTTATAACAACTTGTCCATGCAAATGCTGATAAACACAAACAAAAAAATGTAGCAGAGGTAAAAAAGATACGTGAATACATCTTGGAGGCATCCGTCTCGTCTTCTGAAGCTCCAAAGCATCTAGAACTAAATCTGAAACATACTAACATCTAGAGCAGTCTAGTAAATCAGCGTGAGAAACACAACTGAAATGGATTTTAACGTTATGAAAAACCTTTCAAAATAACGCATCTCATAAGACCACGTCGCACATAAATATGGATGAGTATTTACCTTATGGTAACCGGAACATTTCTATAAGAAATCCACTGATAATATAATAATATCTAGGGTTTAAAACAAATATTGAATATAGCTGGAATGCTTACATCTTAAGGTCCAGCACAGTTAGGAACAACTGAGTACGTAAGGCACTTGTTGGAGAATGGATTTCATATATTGACAAGGTAAGGGACTACCTTCGGTACATCTCTAGGTAATGTACCAAGGGCCTTACGTGGACCCTCATGAATCAGGATTGGCCCTACCCCTTACTGGATAGTTTCGAATATTTCATCACCTCGATCCTTTTGCAACCTTTTTCGAGAGCTCTCATGCACAATCAAATCCATAAATGAATATATCTAGAAAGGGTAATGATAATACCCTAATGGGTGCGACCTGCATAGCCCTAAAGCATTCCCTGTTTTAGCCATTTTCGTGTTGTGAGGCTTGAGGCTACAATTACCTTCTATATAGCAACTCCACTTGGAATGCTAATAGTGCCCTTCATGTAGAAATGCAATGCCAACATTCATCCATATAAGTTCGTTCTTAATCTGAAAGAAACAAAAGGCACAACCTCTACTGCATTCATTTTGGAATCACCCTTAGGATTAGTAGCAAGTAGTCATTACACTTCAAGAACTTCATCTTCAATCATCTTCAAGTTGTCTTCCATTCGAACGTTTATGTTAGTTTGAAGTGGTTTGCTGATAACATATGCCACTACGGTCTCTCCGAACCAACAACCGATAATTTCTCGTTGAATCATTCCCGATTCTATCAGAAGTAAGAAGACTAGAATCCTAAGGGGATCTCTAATATATCCCTTAAAGCTAAACACGTTTCAACAAGCTGAGTTCTTCCAAGGAACTCAAACAATATGAACACATGAAGCTTTTATTTAATTCCTAAGTCAAAACTGGTCAAAATTTGATAGTCAATTATTTAACTATAAAATAAACAAACGAGCATCCATCGAATCATGGATTTATTTCCATAGGGAAACCCAACATTGGTAAAGTATATAAGCAACCACTAACCTCTTTAATTAATCCTTTCATAAATTAAATCACTTTGTAAATACTTGTATCGAAATACTTCTACAAATATATATTCAAAATCCCTTTATACTCCTTTCAATACTTGGATAAATATGTCTTTTTATACAACCCTAAAATCATTTATAAAACTTTTTTTGTAAATAAAAATCTTTTACAAATCTCCAAAACAAATTTATAAAACTCGTTTTATAAATTTATAAAACCAACGATAAAACTCTTTTTATAAATCTACAAAACTATTTAAAAAAACCTTTTATAAATTTATATACCCATTTATAAAACTTTATTCTTTTATAAACTCTTTTGTAAAGATCCCATATGAAAACCCTTTTATAATAATCCTTTGAAAAATCCTTTATAAAGCCCTTTTAAAGTTCTTATAAACTCAAACCTCATTTTCATTTATAAACTCTTTAATTAATCTCTTTTATTAAATGAGATTCCTTTTTATAAATCAATTTATTATTTATAAATACAATTAATCGGATAAATTAGTTTACTTTAAACACCCTAAATAAATAATAAATTAACTTTCCAACATTATTAATAAAATAATTTATTAACTCCAAAACATTATTAATATAATAATTAATAACTCTAAAACATTATAAAGAAATAACATTATCATATAATAATAATTATTAACAACAAAACATTACTAATAAATAATTATTATTAACTTCAAAACATCATAAATATAATAGTTAATAATTACAAACCTTATTAATAAAACAATAATGATTAATCTTCAAACATTTATTAAATAAATAATAATTATCTTCCAAAACATTATTATAAATCTTAATTATAAATTCCAAAACATTATTTAAAAATAAATATTATAAATTCCAAACTATTGTTAATAAATAATAATTATTAACTTCAAATAATATTAATTTATTTAATAAATGTAACGACCTGGGATTTCGAACCATTCGAATCGACAATCATCCACTCATGTCAGACTTGAATCGCACAAAATACAGATGTTAATATATAATTGGCAAAACTTAGCATATACAGTAAATAAAATTAATCATAAAATCACAGACATAGAGTAATACAACAATAAGCAGTAGAATAGATAAATAGTAGTTCATGAAGCTACTATATAAACAATAGGCTGAAATAAAATACAACAGAAATCTCAAATACAAAGGAATCTCTGATACATAAAAAAATGACAAGTCAGAATAATCAACTGGAAATAACTGGAATAATGGAAAACTGAATAGATAAGAGACAGATCTTCAAGCCAAGTTCCAAACTCCAAAGGTGATTCAAATGCTGTAACACTCAGTCTGACCCGAGCATAAAGCAAAACACAAAGCACTCGAGTCAGGATTAACATTCTTATATCAGTGAATTCAGCTCAAGTGAAATGTCAGCTGAAATAGAAAATAACTTAAAGGATGTTTGAGATTCACATCCTCTAAGAATTCGTTAAACTATCTACATACATAGTACAATACTCTACATAGATAATGTCTATAATAAAGTAAACTATTTAAATAGCGTTAAGGCATTACTCATATCCCCCTTAACACATTTTTATAATGTCGTAGTCTATACAATATTGTAAACTCCACCAAACTGGTGGGCTATCAGGGAGCACTCCATTGGTACGATACAAAACAAACTCATAGAAGGCGCGATAAGGCATGTGACAAGGCACATAAGGCAATGTCAGGGTAGGATTCTAACGTTCGCGGATCCGGACTGGTGGTAATGCATAGCAGCTGCTACCTTCCACCTCGAGACACATTCCCATGATCAATGGTGCACCCAATCAAATCACGAAGTAATAGAATAGTATCGAAGAAGCATGCCTAATCGGAGGTGCGACCTCACTTGGCCCGGCGTGGCTCCTGTTTTAGTCACATCAAGATGACTCGCGGGAGTCAGGGCTACGTTAATACCTCATATAGACGTCGCCACACCATCATACTTCATTTTGGAATCTCCACCGCGTACACAGTTGTTAAAGTGGTTTTCAGTATTGGCAAAGAGTATGATAATATCTGATCTCGGTCTCTTTAACAACTAAACGCTTATTTCACATCGTGGTCATTTTATAATTTCAAACAGTTCATACTTCATATCAAAATATCGTATCCATTTCAAAATCATATCACTTACAAATCGTATTTACTTTTGAAATCATATCACTTTCGAATTCATATTCACTTAAAAATCATAACCATAAAATAGTTTAAACCATCATATCAAAATATTCATATTTAAATCTAAAACATAACCAATTCAACTTAAACGGTTTAAATATAGAAAATAGTTTATATTGAAATAATTATAAAACAGTAGTTTTTATTTAAAAATAGGTTATAGATTTAGAATAGTTTATATATTGAAATAGTTTATATATTAAAAATAGTTTATATATTAAAAATAGTTCAAATATGAATTGTTTCTTCCAATCTCACAAATCAAATCAAATCAACTTTTGTTCCAAAAATCCAACTTAAATCAATCTCAGTTCAACAATTTCAATTAAAAAGGTTAAAAGTTCGATTCAAATTCTCATTTAAGCCATTTTAATTTTGCATCGATTTCAAATCCAGATTTGAACTACAAATTTAAACCATTTCAAATTCAATAGGTTTCAAAGTTTAAATATTTAACATTCATAGTACTCACTTTGATACATTTCATTTATGTTTCAAAATTTCAAATTTAATTTTATTTAAATTTAAAAATATTCACTTAATCATTTTTAATGACTTCTAAATAAAATCTCAAATTACAAACTTAAATCAAAACTAATTATTCCATTTCAATTTATTTAAATTCAAGAATATTCATTTAGTCACTTTTTATCAAAATCAAGTTATCAAGTTATAGATTTCATATTTTTAAAATCTCAATCAATAAGTTTCGAATCAATTTTATTAAATTCAATTCTTATATAAATCAAATTACAAATCAGCTTTAACTTATCTTTCAAATCTTTATTTATTAAAGTTATTACAAAATCCATTTTAAAATATTAGTATAAATTTAAAATAAATATCTTAACATTATATATATATATATATATATATATATATGATTAGTTAAATCAAATTCTTAATAAATTTGTTATACTAATTATTATCAAAATTAGATCTTATTATTATTAAATCTATTTTAAATCTTATGTTATATATTTTAAAATAATAAAGTAATAAGTAAAATTTTATAATTTACATTTTTAAAACTTAACTTATAAATTTAAAATTTCCAAAACATATAAATTTAGAATCTAAATTTTTGTACATATTAAAATAAAAAATAAAATCTCTATATTATATTTCAAACCAAAACACATAAATTTTCTTTTCTCAAAATCGGGAAATCATTAATTTAAAAATAGACCAACGGTGTCCGTATATAAATTTCTATCCAATGGTCAAGTGATACAGATATTTATCATTTCAATCTGCAATAGTTTAATATTTATGGGTATATATCATTTCAATCCGCAATCCTAAAATTACAAAATCAATGAAAATCGCTTGGGTTTATAATTTCAACCCATGATGATTTTCTTCTAATCTATAAGATCGTTCGGGTATGTATCATTTCAACCCATAGGGAATTCTACGCTAACAGGAGACTTGCAGAGTGATACAATAAAATAATATTATAAAATGACATACATAACAATAGCAGGCATATATCATCATCAACAAATTAAATTTAATATATACAACAAGTTATGGTGTCATAAGACATAGGTAAATGATGGTAGATATTGACATATCATATTTAACAATTACATAACTGACAATTCAAATTTAATAGCTTATTTCAATAGTCATTTCATATGAATTAAATTTACTAAATATAAGAACGTTAATCGTGAGTGATTGCTCACCTTTCGAGGCTAGAGAAAAAAGATGGCAAAGATGGTGACACGGACATGCACATGGATACGGACAAGAGCAAAGCAAAAAAGCTACCGCGACCAATTTTTGGACAGTGGCAAGACAAAGCAAGACACGATGAACTGTATTTGATGAAGATCAATTATATAAGTGAACTTATATATAAAAACTATATACAATAAAACCCTATTTTAAATTTAAACACATATTAGAACAATATATATATATATATATATATATATATATATATATATATTTCAAAAATCATTGTTTAGTTTAAAACACATGTTGAAATTTAACATAAAACCCTTACATTATATGTAAAAACCCAACTTATGTATATACTCATATATATAAACTAACAGATCGTATATATATCTTATATAAACCTATATATATACAAAAGTATATATATAACTTATACATTATAGCAACTTTATATATTAATGCGCACACACATAGAGTTGGTCTGGTAGGGCAAGTCACCGCTAATATATAAACATTGTAAACATTAGTTATATATACATTATAAACAACTATATGTGTGTGTGTGTTATAAACTTACATGTTATCAAACCGATCATTAGGGAGGTTTGCTTACTGTCACTGGCCAAAATCAATTTTTTTGAAGCCAAAAAAACGTGGATCTTGTCTCATTGTGGTTTTTCTAAAAACATCGATCTTGTCTCATCGCGGTTTCAAAACGTGGATCTCGTCTCATCGCGGTTTTCCTAAACTTCCTTCTTTTATTTCGTGCATCAAAGATTCCAAATTCAAATCTATTATGATTTCAAATTCTAAAATTTCAATTTCAAATCGACAATTTTGAATGCTTTGATTAATATTTAAATTTGAAATTCATATTTTTAGATTTTAAATCTCAATTTATTCTTTTCGAACATATTACCACTTAATGTTTAAGTAATATTAACAAAAAATTTAAATGTATATTTCTTATCAAAGTTATACAATCAAACGGTCGGTTTCTCCACCGTTGTGCGGTTATACTAGTTATTATTATTATTATTATGTATATAAATAATTAGCAAAAGTCACTTTGCAAACTTACATTATATAAAAGAAGGTTGCATGTTCTTCGGGTCTGAGATGGAGCGGCTTCCGGAATGACATTAGATGGACACGAGCATGCTATTATATAAGAAAGCAAACATTATTTCATTTTTTCAGAGGAAGAGGCGGTCAACTGCTGGCGCAAGCTTCGGTGGACAATGGGTGACCGAGATGGGCTGAAGCTGACACGGTGATGGGTGGTGAAGCACTGCTTGGGTAGAGGAAATGACAGGCTTGGCTGGAGCTTCAGGCTGCGTGCAAAGAAAGAAAGATGGCGAGTTGTTCTTCTCTGGAAACAAACATATATACTTATTTTATATATTTTTTAAAAGAAGTGACAGGCGGCAGAAGATGGCTGAGGCTCAGGCATGGCACAGGCGGGCTGTCAGGGGTGCGGACGCAGAGGAGAAGGGTTTGACTAGTTGCTTGTGGAGGTGAGGTGGTCATGGGAAGGCCGATGGACGGTGAAAGTGGTGAGCTTGAGCTGTGGCTGTCAGGGGCTTTGCTGTGGGGGCGAGTTGTGTGAGAGGAGATGCAGGGCGCGGTGGTCGAGCTCGGTGGGTCAGAGGCATGCAGCATGGGGTAGGGGTGGTAGGCGACTTGGAGATGGCCAATGGAAGGGTTTTGTGCGGTGGTTCGGCTACATGAGCAGGTAAAGGAAGCTACTTCAGGTAATAATAAAAGATGATGAGTCACGCAAAAAAAAAGAGACGAGCGAAACCCCTTCAGGCAATATGTTTCACACTTTTTTTTATTTTAATAAAGGAGAGGCACAGCTACAGTGCCCAAGGAGAGAAAAAAAATGGACAAGCTACAGGGACCAGCAAAGTTTTATATTATATTCTCTTCACAGAACAAAAGAAGAAGATGGAATGGGAAAGGAACCAGCAGATAAGATGAAATAGTCGGATAACCGAAAGCCAATAGTTGAATTGAGGAAATATAAAATGGTAGCTGGATATTGGTTGTCTTGAAAACAAACGAAAGTACACAACTCAAAAATGGTACCGATACGACTAACTGTTTCACAGATTGCACCATCCATCGGACATCGAAACACACAGATGAATGTACTACGGAAATCGCATGACGAGAAGAACAGAATGGTGCATGGATATCAATGACACGACAATCTTATCAAAAGTCGATATTTCACCGTCAAACTACTGCTCATTAGCCGAAAATAAGACAAACGGACTATGGTAGTCCAAATTTGACGAAACGAATTATGACGTCTCACTTTGAAAATTATAAATATTTTTATTGTATAAAAATATTCAGATTTTGAAAATATTTTATTTTTATCAAATTAACTGATTTTAAATTGAAATTGAAAATTTCACAACAGAACTAACTTTCATATTTTCTAATGAAAATCTGACATTTTCTACATTTAAATAGGCGTACTCCAAATATTAAATTTCCATGGCTAAATTTTATTATTTAAATTTCATGAAAAAATCTATTAATTACGTCATTTAAACCGTTAAAATTTACTGGTCATTACAATAAATAACCTCTCACGATATAAAATATTGAGTAATAACTTTTAAACACAATTAAGTGTAAACAACCTTTAAAACATATCTAGAAAAAACAAATAAAAAGGTTAGGGTAAAATAAAAGTTCAAAATTTGCTTAAATAAAAATATTCCAGAAAACCCAGATGAAATCATTCTCTGAATCCACAAACCAATTTCAAGCCAAACGGCAATTAATAGTTTTTTCAAAATACTAAATTGAGGTCAATAGTCATCAAAGCACTTAACCAATATTGTTATCGATTTTTATCACTACAGGGGTTAAGTTTTGAACATATAACAATGTCGTAACTAATAGTGCTAAGCAATTACGATCTAGCAATTAACACTCTATATAATAGAGTTATAACTGAAATAGAATCAATAGGAATATTACTAGAAATCCCAAAGTAATTATATCAAAAAATCCGAATTTTTTTAATAAAATTCCTGTATTTTAATTTTTAAATGCCGATCGCTTGTGAAAGCGAATATTTAAACAAACAGCCAATAATTTAAACCAAATACAAACAATAAATTTTTATCTATTATATAACATACTAATTTGATCAAAAAAATGAGTTTAACTCACTAAAGTTCCAATTATCACTAAAGCATTATGGTTCTGTCCAACATCGAACAGCGTTCTATTTTTAGCTGAAATTTTTACAAGTTCCAGTCTTAATAGTCCAATTCCAAAGCTTAGTTAACGTCATTACGAATTCAACGTGACTGACCCCATTCGATTTTGATATTGTATGGACATGTTATTTAACTTATAAGTTAACGATTTTAAATATAATTAATTAATCCCTTAATTGCACATTTAAAACTAATTACCAATTAATAAACTAATACATCTTCCTCGTATACATTTCCCGCCTCTTCCAGAATCGCTCCACCCATATATGACCGAACTTCACCTCGTTCTCCCTCCATGACGCACGAAATGCCTTGCAACCCCTACGAAGATTCATCTTTTCAAGGGACGAACCCAAACAACCCCACATCTTCATGACTGCATCTTCCTCTCAAATCACGACTTCACCCCACCTGCTTGCGACGAGCATGATGTCACCCTCCTCATCTCCGAGCCTCACTTCTCCAAACTACGGCCATAGCTACCATATGTTCTCCTGAACCCAAATACAATCACCAATGTTCTTAATTCGACTTCAAATGCACAAAAACTAAAGCCCTAACTTTTAAAGTCTGTGTTAAAACTACTGCATGCATAAAACGAAAGCCGCAACCCTAATACTAGCGTAGATGAGAAGATCTGGTCAAGTTGAGAAAAAAGATTTAAGCTTTGTGGTTTTTTTTATAATTGAATGATTTGTTTTGAATTTTTGAAATGAAAGATGTTTTCTTTGTTTGTTGGTTTCCTGGAACACGCAAGAGACAAGGAGACGGGGAAAGAAATGTAGAGTTGTTGATTCCGGCTAAGTGTTGAAATGTTTTTAAAATTTTAAATTTTAGCATTTCACAGACAGCACATATGAATCCGAAAGTCAAAATAAAAATACAGTCGTCCCTAAAAATGCGACGCGATCTCCGAATGAAAATAATACACACTGGTTATTTGATTCTGTAAAATCATAAATTCATTGCCTTTTGCAGATACATCGTCAAACGAATAATTTCAAGATTTACCAAATTAGGAATTATGGAGAAAATAAACTAAATTAAAAATACGTCACTAAAAATCGGGTCGTAAAAAACATTCTGATTATTTATTTGAACCATTTATTATTACAAATATTTTTAGAAAATGAATTTACCATTATTATTTATAATTTACAAAGATTTAAATAGGAGCATTAAATAGATTAAATTAACGTTCAACTACAAATCCCGTTATCTGAAACGCTATTCAAGTATTAATTCAAAATGCAAATATTTTAAACAATCCTTATATTTGATTTCAAATTATTAAACCGTTTTAAACCAATAATTTAATATTTAAAATTAATTAAATACTAAAAATCAAATGATCAAAATTCTAGGTCATTACATTGCTCGAATGCTAAAGCGAAAATGGATAATGAAGATCGAGAATTTATCAACACCAATACTAACTTTGGATCCGAAGGTTGGGTCAATTTTTCCAAGAAAATTTAGGTTCTAATTTGTGTTTTTAATTTGTATTTTATAATTTACTATTTTTTATTCATTTTAGTCATATTTGTATAAATTAACTCTAACAATATTTATACTTTTCATGTAATTACCGAATAGATGTAAAAATTATGACGCACGGTTGAAACAGATGTAATTATAATTGTATATACACAAATAGTTATTTCTCATAAATATATTTTTAAAAATATTATTGATTTTGATTCCATATATAACATTATCACATACATCACATTTAGGGAGATTTTATTTGTTTTTCACCCATTTTTATTTATGACAAAAGGGGAGACAAATATAAATGATAATATTTGCATACAATGAGGGAGAGTTATACAAAATAGAGGGAGTTAACTAATTTAGGGGGGGTTACATTATATTTTATAATAAATATATTTACATGGTTTTCATCATCAAAAAGAGGAGATTATTAATACCACGGATATTGATTTTGATGACAACAACCATATAAGTATAGATACCAATGATTTTGCAAGTTGAATATTTTGCAAGATATTATACAGCTTTATACGAGTAAAAGACAATCAAATTTGAAGACTAATGGGTAAAAAGACTAGAGATCATGATTCAAAGATGATCAAGATATTTCAAGACCCATGAGTTTAGAGACAAAGACAAGAAGAGTTCAGGACTATAGATCATAGGAAATAAACATTAGAACAATTTGTCAAAGTCCTTGGATAGTAACCATATGTTCATTAAATACTTTCTTCTCAAAATACTTGTTATTTAATATTTATTTTGTGTTCAAAGTATAATCTTACAAATATTTTATAAGAGTTCTATATATTAAAAGTATTTAAAAACTATGTTTAAAAGTTTTATGAATTATTAGAATTTTATAAGCACTTTAAATGGGTTGTTGTTTTTCAAAATTAAAAAGGGTATGTCAACATACCCTACCTAAGTAGGTCGACATATATATTGTTGGAGAGATGCCTTTTGAATTTTGAATAGTTGTGATTTTTGATTACATGTTTTCGCGAATAGACACATCCTTTCAAACACTATATAAAGGGAACTAGAAAACGAATTTTAAGAACTACTTTCTCTATATTATTCTTACTCCAAATTCTCGTTATATATTCTACAAAATCTACTTTCTATACTTTTTAAATTCACTCATATCAAATCTCTAATTTACCACATTTATTATATACAATCTACTCACTGATTTGAAAGTGTTCTCTCATCAATTCAAATATCAAAGTGCTATGAAAAGGCTATAGGATATTATGTATCCAGAGTACAATTGTTTGTGTATAGAATCAACCACTCTCTACTGTTATTTATTTGGGTGTGCTTATTGCCCATTCAATTCAAGTGAGTATGTTGTGCCCTTTCAAATCAAGTGGGTGTGCTTGTTGCTCATTCAAATCAAGTATGTGATCTTGTTTCCCAATTAAATTAGGAGAGTCTACACTAAACTTGAAACCTAGAGGGTGTTAGAACCTCAATTGTTGGATTTTAATGACAACAACTATACAATTATGTCAAAAAATCTCTAAGCTAATTTGCAGGTACATAAGCATCAAAAAGAGATAATCAAATACGTTCAAAATGAAGATACTCAATACAAAAGAATGAAAGAATGTATATGGAGATAGAAGAAGAGATATATACGATATAGACAAGACAAAGATGACAAACAAAGTATTATTAGTCATATAGTTTCATGTCTAGAGTTTACAAATGTTAAAATCTTCTCCAAATGGTATACACACACATACATTCATATTTTAAATGAAAATTCAAATTTTCAAAAATTGCATGGAGTAGGGCTCTAACCCGGGTCTCTAGTTTTGAAGGCAAGTGCTCTAACCAAATGAGCTATAATACATTTTGTTATAGGCTAAATTCAAACGTTTGAAATACTTCATTCAGACGTCTGAATGCTGAGAAAAAAATTATGGTTCTACAATATTCAGACGTCTGAATGAAAATATTCAGACGTCTGAATAAGGCCAAAAGCTTTCTGATTTGCGCATGAACGATTTCAGAAGTCTGAACTCTATTTTTCAGACGTCTGAATTCTTGTAACGGCCATATTTTTGAACAGACATTTCTCTTCCATAAAGAGGTACGACTTTTAATCAACATATATGACCATACGTTTTCATGATAACTATCCACGAACAATTGCACATTTTTATAATCTATATAAACATGTTAGAATCATCAGTTTGACTCATAGAAAATCGATCTAACTCTTTCTACTCTTAATCTACTTTGATTCTAACACTCTAGTGCATTCAAGTTCATACAAAATAATTCATTTACTTCCATATTCTTCACATGCACACACACACACATATATCAAAAGGAAAAGATTATAGGAATGTTGTACTATCAAGAGACAAATCTGTGTTATCAAGAACACACTGTGTCAAATAATCTCAGTATAAGTTAAAGTCTTGTTCTACTGTTCAGGCGAGTGAAGTCCTCTTCGGCTGTTGAGGCATCAAAATCCTGTTCTGTTGTTCAGGTGCTGTAAACATGTTCCTCCGGGTTAAGTGAGGGTTGTTGTAGTTGAAATTCTAGAAGGATTCTGGGACTAGACGTAGAACGGGAAGTTTGAACCAGTATAAAAATTCCTGTTGTGCTTGTTTTATTTTACTTATTCACATTACTATAGTAACTTAGTTTATATCCGCACTAGTATAATATAATTCTGTATAACACGATCCGCATTGTCATTTTCAATTGGTATCAGAGCATTGCTTCTTTTCATTTGGTATCGGGGCCTGGTATTCTAGAGATCATAATAACATCCTAGAATAAATGGCTACAAAGAGATCTAGTAAGGCAATAAGAAGAGGAAGAGCAATAAAGAAGAATCAAAGGAGCAAACAAACAAATGCTTCATGGAAAAAGATAACGAGGTTGGTGATCTAACTTTTGATGAATGATAGAAATAAATTCAGATTTTCTAGACATTTTAAAAAAACTCAAAAGAAAATATAAGGAAGCTCTAGAAAATCAAAAGAAAGCAGAATTCAAAAGAGATCTGCTTAAAGATGAGAAGAAAATATTAGAAGAAGAACTTGAGAAAATTCAAGATTCACTCTCTGACAATTCGTAACTCCCTCTATTAAGTCAAGAAATAGAAGCTCAAAAAGAAAAGAATAATGCTCTAGCTTCTGAGAATCATGAGTTAAAAACAAAAATTAAAATTGTTGAGTTAGAAAACACTAGTCTCAAAACTAAGCTTGATGACTTCACTAAAAATATTTTCAATTTTAATAAAGGGAGAGAAAATTTATCCAGGATTATTGAAAATTCTCAACCTACTTCAAATAAGAAGGGATTAGGTTATGTTAAGAATCCAAAAGCTCACAATGACAAAAGCGGTTTAGGCTATAAACAACCTAAAAGTGAAAATAGTACTAGATATGCATTCTTGTGTACTAATTTTAGTGCTAGTACTAGTAACCAAGATAGCTTTAAAATCAGTTATAGTCATAATAGTACTTTGTTTAGATATGATAGAAATTATTCTTCAGGTATTAAGCTAACGACTAATAGTATTAAGATATGGATTCCAGCTAATATGATTGATCATGATAAACAACTTTATATTAGAAACTATTATAAAAATGTGATTTGCAATGAAAATTATATTTATAAAGGTTCAGCCGCACCCAAATGGGTATGGTTTCCCAAGATCTAACCCCTCGGACCCTATCATAGTAAGTGGGTACCAAAAATAATTATTATTTATTGCAGGTACCCGGAGAAACAAAAGAAAGAGGATAGATTTTGGAATTTTAAAGAATGATCCATACGCTTAATAGAATTACGTGCTTATAATGAAATATGGACTTCAACAAATATGGTAAAATCTATTTTATTTTTTCTCCGTAATTAATATTGAGTTTATCCCTCATTCTTTTTGATAATGACAAAGGGGGAGAAATTCATATTCGTATTGATAGAGGGAGATATTATACTTAGGGGGAGATGTTATGCTTAGGGGGGGATGTTATGCTTAGGGGGAGCTGTAAACATATTAATATTATTTTTTATATAGAATGAATATTTTTTAAAATTGTATAGTTGTCATCATCAAAAAAGGGAAGAATGTTAGAACCTCAATTGTTGGATTTTAATGACAACAACTACACAATTATGTCAAAGAATCTCTAAGCTAATTTGCAAGTACATGAGCATCAAAAAGAGATAATCAAATACGTTCAAAATGAAGATACTCAGTACAAAAGGATGAAAGAATGTATATGGAGATACAAAAAGAGATATATACGATATAGACAAGACGAAGGTGACAAACAAAGTAGTATTAGTCACATAGTGTCGTGTCTAGAGTTTACAAATGTTAAAATCTTCTCCAAATGATATACACACATACATTCATATTTTAAAAGAAAAACCAAGTTTTCAAAAATTGCATGGAGCGAGGCTCAAATCAGGGTCTCTAGTTTAGAAGGCAAGTGCTCTAATCAAATGGGCTATGATGCTTTTTGTTACAGTCTAAATTCAGACGCCTGAAATACTTCATTTAAACGTTTGAATGCTGAGAAAAAAAATTGTGGTTCTACAATATTTAGACGTCTAAATGAAAATATTCAGACGTCTGCATAAGGCCAAAAATAGCCTATTTGCTTTCTGATTTGCACGTGAATGATTTCAGAAGTCTGAACTCTATTTTTCAGACGTCTGAATTCCTATAACGGCTATATTTATGAACAGACATTTCTCTTCCATAAAGAGATACGACTTTTAATCAACAGGCATGACCATATATTTTCATGATAACTATCCACGAACAATTGAACCTTTTTATAATCTACATAAACATGTTAGAATCATCAGTTTGATTCACAGAAAATCGATCTAACTCTTTCTATTCTTAATCTACTTTGATTCTAACACTCTAGTGCATTCAAGTTCAAACAAAATCATTCATTTACTTCCATATTCTTCACATACACACACATATATATATATATATATATATATATCAAAATGAGAAGATTATAGGAAGATTGTACTATCAAGAGACAAATCCGTGTTATCAATAACACACTATGTCAAATACTCTCTGTATGAGTTAAAGTCATGTTCTGCTGTTCAGGCAAGTGAAGTCCTCTTCGGCTGTTGATGCATCAAAATCCTATTCTGTTGTTCAGGTGTTGTAAACCTGTTCCTCCGGGTTAAGTGAGGGTTGTTGTAGTTGAAATTCTAGAAGGAGTCTGGGACTGGACGTAGAATGGAAAGTTCGAACCAGTATAAAAATTCCTGGTGTGCTTGTTTTATTTTACTTATTCACATTGCTATAGTAACTTAGTTTATTTCCGCACTAGTATAATATAATTCCATATAGCATGATCCGCACTGTCACTTTCAATTGGTATCGGAGCATAGCTTTTTTTCAGAGGGTGTATCTCATTGCCTTGAAATTGAGACTGTATTTTGGTTTGCTTGCTACCTTTTTAAAGTAGGCATTGGAAAAGAAATTTGTACATACATTGTACAGGACTGGGCATTGGATTGGTTAATCCAAACCAGTATAAAAATTCCTAGTGTCGTCTCTCTTACATTTACTTTATTTTTACTGCATTTATATATCTATGACTTTCTGTTAATATATCTATGTTGATTATCTATGTATGAATTTAAATCTTGAAATAATTTAGAAAAATTCTGTATAAGTTATAAAACATCGTTCACCCTCATCTAGTGTTAAAGTAGTTTTAAGGTCCATCCGTATTAGTTCCACACCATTTCCCTCAGAAGGGTCACTGGAAATGGAATTGTCCAGATCACCTAAAGATTGTTAAAGAGAAGAAATAGAATAGTTTTGTTTTGTTGCTTATATAGGTATATTTATGATTCAAAATTGTTTTGCAATTAATAAATTATCTTGGAGTTCATATACTAGATCTGAAACCGTATTCATAATTCGTTACCGGGACTTAGGAACATACATCACGTGGCAAAGGCAGAGATGATTCTTCACATTGTTGATGTATCTTTAGTAGATGCAACTGTAGTCGGAGACTATCACTTATCTTTGCCTAATGGATTAGTTTTAATTTACATATTTTGCTATTATGTGAAAAACTTTATTTGTGGAATGATTTTGGTATCTAGATTGTTTGAGATTGGATATATTTTTCATTAAGTTGATAATGTTATGAACATTATGTTAAATGGAAATAAAATTTGCAATGGTGTTTTGGGTAATGGCACTTATGTTATTAATACTAATTATGTCTGTGCTATGAATAATTCGTCTAATATTAACACTAATATTAATTATCTATGGCTTTGTAGGCTAGGTCATATAAGTGATAAATAACTATACAAATTGAAAGCTAAAGATTTTCTACCATAATTTGATTTTGAATCATTTGATACATGTGAATCATGTCTTAAAGGAAAAAATAGTCAAGCACCTATTTGATAGGAGCAATGAAAGAGTTAGTGAACTATTGGGTATTATACATATTGATGTACGTGGCTTGATGCCTATAACTACCAAAGATAATTTCCTTATTTTGTTACTTTTACTAATGATTTCTCATACTAGAATATATGTATCTTATAAAGACAAATCTGATATCTAAGAGAAATCTATAGAATATAAGAATGAGGTTGAGAATTAGATGAGCCATAAGATTAAAATACTTCGATCTGATTGAGAAGGTGAGTACGTTGGACAAGAACTCCAATAGTATTTTTACCGGGCGAAATATTGCAAAAGGATGTAACAACTGCTTCAATCCAAAAACAATTTGGTAATTCATTATCAATTAACATCATTCTAGCACGTTATTGTATAGTTCTATTTTTGCGTTCTACTACTTCATTTTGTTGGGTTATTCTTGGAAAAGAAAAGTTATGTGTAATTCCTTTCTTATGAATTTTTTTTTTCAAAATTCTCATTTTTGAACTCTCCTACATGATCGCTTCTAATCGTTTTAGTTTTGATTGAAATTTGATTCTGAATTCTTTTGATAAAATTTTTAAACATTTCAAAAGTTTCACTTTTAAGTTTTAAGAAAACCGTCCGTGTAAATCTGGAAAAATAATCTACAATAACAAAATCATATCTATTATGATTTTTTGATTGTATTTGCGATGGTCTTAGAAAAGGTCTAAGTGAAGAAGTTCAAGAGGTTGAGAAGTAGAAATCATATCTTTTAGTTTAAAATAATTTTTACGAAGTTTTCCTAGTTGACAGACATCACAGAAGTTGTTGATATTGAAACTCATTTTAGGAAGGCGGATAATAAGTTCATATTTCACAACTTTAGATAGGTGTTTAAAATTCAAATTACCAAATCTTTTATGCCAAATCCAAGGGTCATTGGATCCGGCCCAAAGACTTAGATTGTCAATAGACACTCTCATACTTAAAATATAAATGTCACATTTCCTAATACCTTCAAGATATTGTTTGACTCATTATGTTCGATGTGGCAATTATGGATGGGGCAAAAGGGATAGCCAGCTTGCTTTTGGAAAAGGGAGAAACCCCTAATTTCCGTCTGATTTGCACCCAGCATAGCCAGCATCACTACAAGAAACTAAATCGAAAGAATCTTCCTTTGGATAAAATATTCCATAATCTAGTGCGTTATTTACATATCTTATTATTCATTTTATGGATGTTAGGTGATTTTCCTTAAATTGAGATTAATATCTTGCACAAAGACAATATGCATTATATCAGGTCTACTAGCAATTATGTAGAGTAAGGAACCTAGCATACCTTTATATAGTTTTTTTATCTATATATTTTGAGTTTTCTTCCTTATTTAATTTCTCATTAGTTGCAATGGGAGTTGGCTTACCTCTAGTATTGGACATAGCAACCTTTGTTAACTAGATCTTTAGCATATTTTTTTGACTTATAAAAATACCATTTCTTAATTCTTTTATTTATAACCATAAAAAGAAAGTTAGTTCTCCGTATGACTCATTCAAATTCCTTAGTCATTATGTCTAAAAATTATTTAGTTAATTGTTCAATAGTTGATCAAAAAATAATATCATCTACATATATTTGTATAAGTTGAATGTCATTATTATTTCATTTAATAAATAGAGTACTATCTAATTTTCCTATTTTAAAGTTAAATTATAATAAAAATGATTTAATTCTATCATACCATGCTCTAGGAGGTTGTTTTATACCATATAAAGCTTCCTTTAATTTATAAACGAGATTTGAAAGTTTTTCATCTTAAAAAAGTGGGGATTATTCTTCATAAACATCTTCTTTAATAAAACGATTTAAAAAGGCACTTTTGACATCCATCTAAAATAATTTAAAATTGTTAAGCTTTGCAAGCAAGTAGAATTCTAATAGCTTCTAATCTAGCTATATGAGCAAAGATTTCATCAAAATATATACATTCCTCTTGACTATAACCTTAAGCAACTAAACGTCCTTTATTTCTAATGACTTTTCCTCGTTCATTTATTTTATTTCTATAGACTCGTTTAGTTTCTATTATAGACTTATTTTCAGGTCTTGGGACTAATCCCCAACTTCATTTCTGGTAACCTGATTCAATTCCTTTTGCTAGCAAAAATCCATGAATCGTTTAATGATGCTTCTTTTGGATTTTTAGGTTCAGTAGTTGTGATAAAAAGAACATTACCCGCTTTATTTAATTGATTTCTTGTTTTCACAACAGACTCTATATTTTCTATAGGGTGATCTTTCAAATATTTTGTTCATTTATTTGGCTATGAATTTTTTGAGTTATTATTACTTCCATCATTATTGATTTCATTATTTGTAATTTCATTAGTTTTATTAATATTTTCTGCTTCATTAAAAGTGGAATTATAGATTTAATTTTTTATCAAATGAAACATGTAAGCCCCTTTAATGGTGTTACTTTTGGTGTTAAAAACTCTATAAGCTTCACTTCTATTTGAATAACCAATAAAAATTCCTTTGTGCAATTTAGCGTCAACTTTATCTAAATTGCCTTTTGTATTTAATATAAAACATTTACTACCAAAAACTTGAAAATAAGTAATTAGGCTTTTTATTATAAAATAATTCATAAGGAGTTTTCTTAGTCAAGAGTCTTATTAAAATTCTATTTAAAATATAACATGATGTAATAACTGCTTCAGTCCAAAAATATTTAGGTACTACTAACATCGTCCTAGCACATTCCTATATAGTTCTATTTTTGCGTTCTACTTCTCCATTTTATCGGGGTGTTCTTGAAAAAGAAAAGTTGTGTAATTCCTTTCTTATCACAAACTTTTTCGAAATTTTCATTTTCGAACTCTCCTCCATGATCAGTTCTAGTTATTTTACTTTTGATTAACATTTGATTCTGAATTCTTTTAGTAAAAATTTTAAACATATCAAAAATTTTACTTTTAAGTTTTAAGAAAATTATCCATGTAAATCTAGAATAACAAAAACATATCTACTATGATTTATTAACTGTATTTGCAATGGTCCGAAAAGGTCTGCTGAAGAAGTTCAAGAGGTTGAGAAGTAGAAATCATACCTTTTGGTTTAAAAGAACTATTATGAAGTTTTCCTAATTGATATGCATCACATAAGTTGTTGATATTGAAAATCATTTTAGAAAGGCTCCTAATAAGTTCATATCTAGCAACTTTAGATAGATCTTTAAAATTCAAAAGACCAAACCTTTTGTGCCAAATTCAAGGGTCACTGGATTCAGCCAAAAGACTCAGACTTCCATTAGACACTTTCATACTTAAAATTTAAATGTTACATTTCCTAATACCTTCAAAGATATTGTCTGGCTCGTTATCTTCGATATGGCAATCATCTTTTTCAAACTTAATTTTAAAATGCTTATCACATAATTGACTAATACTATGCAGATTATGTTTCAGATTTCTAACTAGCAAAACATTAGAAATAGTAGAAGTTTTAAAATTACCAACATTGCTGACGTCAATCAAATATCATTTTGAGTTGTCTTCAAAATTAACTAATCCACCATCTTTATAGACAATATCATTCAAAATCTTTGGATTTTCAATCATGTCTTGAGCATCCGCTGTCCAGTATCCACTTATCCTTCTTGATTTGTGACGATTGGATGTCAAGTGTCTGTTCACCATTAGCCAAATAACATTTTTGTTCCTGCAATATAACATTATACCTTTCCAAAACATCAAGCGACTTTTCAAAATAATTAGTTCCTAATTTACTTGAAAATAATATATTAGTTTCACCAAATTTTTTTTCTATAAAAATGTTAAAAAGAGTATTACTAGCCATTTATATTTTTCAAAAATCAAATTACGGGTTTTTGAACCAAATGTTGGCCGTGGAATCATGGATCTTAAGGCTAATTAAACACTAGAAGAGGAGTGAATAGTGTTTTCTAGCTTATGTAAATCTTTTTAAGTTTCTTTCAAGTTAAATATTAAATCACAGATTAACAATACATAATTATACTATCAAATAGTCACATATGCAATCATAGATAAAAATGAAAGTAGTAAAGCAAAGTGAAGAGTTGGAGAGATGACAGTGGGGATTTTATACTGGTTTTGATTTCTTCTACATCCAGTCCTGTATAACGCTTGTACAGATTTCTTTTTAAATGCCAATCTTTAATGGGGCAGAAGACAAACACAAATACAATCTCGATTTCGAGACTACAAGACACGCCCTTCTGAATTTCTAAGCTTAAACGTGACTCACTTGATTTGAATGGTTTACAAGCACACTAATTAGATTTTCGAGTTAGTAAGCAATCCTACTTGATTTGAACGGGCTACAAGCACACCCAAAGAAAATAAAAATAGAGTTTCCAAAGATAATTTATAGAACTTTGGATACACTGGATCATATAGCCTCTTGGATAGCACTTTGAACTTTGAATTGAGAGAGAGCGAGATATCCAAAATAGTAAGAAAGTAGTATTGAATCAATACAATGAAGTATGACTTGATTCTAAGTGATTTTGATGAGAACATAGTATATTTCAATGGAGTTTTCTAGAGAGTAGGTGGAGGGAAGAAAACAGATGATTAGCTATAAAAAATTCGTTTGAACTCCCCTTTATATAGTAAATCAACAGAAGTATCCATTCGTGAAGATTGCGATGAATAGACACTTCATTTTCAAATTTGAAAAACCAATTGGCTGCATGTGTGTCGACATATCATTAACCTATATGTGCAACATATGCATGTACATTTTAAAAACTTGTTTCTTTTAAAATGTTTAGAAAATCCTATACTTTGTAAAATAATTGATACTTTGAAAAATAGTTTGAACATAGATTGTAAATATTTTGAATTTTGAAAAACTTTTATAAAATATTTTGAAATTTAGTTTGAAAATATATTTTGTTTCAAAATATAAAAGATAGAAAATGGGAGATAAAGATCAGAGATTGCTATCAAGGACTTTAACAATATAAGTTATAACTCTATACACTAAATCATAACCTGGATATCTTCATATCTTGGTCTTTGTACTTATGAGTCTTCATGTTCACCTTTTGAATCTTTATATTGTACAGTCTTCGATTCAACACCTATGTAATTTTCTACACTATACTATATGATGTGGCAAAACGTTAGTATCTATATTTTATATTATTGTGTAAAGTTTTTACAATCAAAATCAATAGCTAAGGTATTATCAATCGGTTCTATAATGTCCGCTATGATATGTGGTAGACTGGATATGGCTTATGCATTAGTATGCATAGGCTAATACCAATCTAATCTTGGTGAAATATTTGGACTGCTATAAATTGTATATTTAAGCATTAAGAAATACTAAGGACTTATTCCTTATATATTGGAATGGATTCTTCCTTATGAAGAGGTACACAGACTCCAGCTTTAAAAGTGATATCGATGATAAGAAGTCAGTGTAAGGTTACGTCTTTACTTTAAATGTGTAATGACCCAGAATTTTGAACAATTTAAATTGAAAATATTTAATTAATTTTAAATATTTGAATGATGGTTTAGTTTGAATTCTCAATATAACTTTGAATTTGGCAATTAAATTATAGAATTTAATCTATTGAAAGTTGAATAAAAATTTGAATCTTCAGTTTTAAACTGATTAAAAATATTTCAAAGGCTTGTAAAATCCATATCGATAATACTGAAGATAATAATAGCTTCATAATTGAACTTGAAAGTGATTTGATCAGTTTTGAAATTATATCGTTTGAGTCGATATTTGAAAATAGTCTTTCGAGGCACAGTCTCGGAATTCGACGAAACCAGTTCCATTGGGTCTGTAACATTGAATTATTACCGGATTTCAAATTTCGTATTATTCAGAGTTGTTATGTGAGCACATGGTAAGTAAACGCGTTGAAATTTAAATCGAATTCAATTTAAATTTTACATTGGAAATTGGTCAACATCAGCACTTTTGGCCTCAACTCAAAACGTTGTAGATAGGTAAAGCAAACACGATTTATTCCCCTTAATTCACGCAACCCATCACGCTCCTCACTTTTAAATATTCACGAGAAGAAAACATGGCCGATAGAAGAAAACTTTCCTCTTCTCGTTAAAAAGAAATCAGATTCATTTTTTTTCGTCTCGTTCAAAATTAGAATGGCCGCCTCCCAAATCATTAAAAGAAAAAATTGGCCGAGCATTGTGAAACCAAAGGAATGGTAGCCTTTTCTTTTCCAATTCGATTTTAGTTAAATCGAAATCATTAACCGCTCCTCAAATAACAATCGCAAAATGATCGTTCGATCGAAGCACTAAGGGGGATGTCGACTTCGGCAGCAAAGAGGAAGATGACACGGATTCTCGGTCGCGGTCGATTTCATGGCGAGGTCGCGAATGTAATTTGGGCTTCGCTCGCGCTCGAGGCAGCGGCAATGGCAAATGGCGGCGACGGCAGCAGTGGTTCGAGCGCATATGGGCGCGGCGGTACTGCGTTGAGGGGTTCGTCGAGGCTAGGGCTTGGAAGTAGGCGAGCGCGCGCGATAGGTTTGGGTGCAGTGGGTTTCGCGATGAGGCACCGTGCATGTCAATCGAACTCGAGGCCGAGCTTGGGTTCACCGATGATTTTTTTTTCTGTCAGCTGGGGTATGCTATTTCTTTTATCTCGAATGCGTATATACATATAAATTAAATTTACATTTGTTTGTACAATTGAGGATAATTCAATTTACAGAAAAAAAATGTTTATTGGAATGAAAATAGTAAATATACGAGTTAAAGAATTTTCATTAACAGTAAGGTTTTAAATTAAGCTGTTTTTTTTAAACTTTAATTTATATATGTGTAAATGCAGAAGAAAGAAGATAGGAGTTTTTAAAAATATTGTTTTTGAAACCAGAAAATTTAATTTAGAACTGATCAGTTTGATTCCAGAAAAAAAATATAAATGTATCTATAAAAGAAGAAATATTACGGTGAAGTTTAATGTTTATTAAATATATGGATACTTGCAAACATTTAACTTACCGTTAAATTTAAATGATATATTAAGGTGTTTAATTTTCTTAGTCAAATTTATTTAATAATCTTAGAATTTGTTAAAAAGAAAGTTAATTTAAAGATCAAAATTTGTTAGTTAAGTAAAATTATAAAATAAAAATTTACTTGTTCGATTTATTCGAATATTTATAAAATCATAAATTGTTATGCAAGGTCTTAAATAGAGAAAACAAGTATGGAATGGAAATGGATTGCAAAATAAAAGGCAAGGTGAGAACTTCTCACTCAAAAAGGGTTTAGTTTAAATTTTAAATAGTTAGATTTAAAATTGTTGATTGTGTTGATTGTTTGTTGGGATAAATATAGTATTATCTATTATATTGAAATAGACCCTATACGCCGCCTATTAAGCGGAGGTTATTTATTACACACATATACCGCGATATTCCACCTCGAAGTGGAATTGGTATTATACATGTACTTGGAGTTGATTTCCCGCATTATATAGCGGATGAGACCCTATTGCGCCGCCTATTAAGCGGATAATAATTTATAAATCCCATATACCGCGATATCCCGTCTTGAAACGGGATTGGTATTGTGCTAACATCTGTGGATGCAGGGAAATAGGTTGGAGGGATCCAACTGGATTCCTCACCAGTATTTATTTGATTTTAGATATTGTGATATTTGATTGATTATCATATCAATATATGATGTTTGAAAGTCGTTATTGACTATTTGGTGTGTTGCATCATCGGATCCATTTTTGAAGTTTAAAAATAACGATTTTGATTTTTAAGGGATTTTTAAGGTGATTTTTGAAATTATACGTTTATTAAATTTTCGAATTGATTCATTTTAAATAATTAAAACTTTATAAATTTTTATGTTATAAAAATTAGGATTTTTGTGAAATATAACCAAAGCATGATTTTTGAAATAAATAGTTGATAAATTTATAAAATGGTTTAAACTGGGATTTTTGAATTATTATAAACGGTTCATATAAAAGATTTATAAAATTGATATTTTATAAGTTAAAGATATTGGAATTATAAAACGAGCTTTTATAAGTATTAAAATAAAGTTGTACCTAGTTTTATAAGTAAATAAGAATTTTAGATTTATAAATAAATGATGATATAAAAGAATGGATTTGTGAATAAATGGATTATAAGTAATTTACTTATAAGTTGGATTCGACATGTAAATGAAATATAAATAGAATTGTTATTAAAGGAGATTTATAAATCGAAGTAGTTATGAAATAGAAATGGAATTTATAAACGTTGTTTTATAAATCCGTAATCAAATAAATTTGATAAGTAAACATAGAAATTATTAAAGGAATTATATCCACGATTTTGGATTGTGGAAAAATCCTTTAATTAAATATGTGGAAGTGTTGAATTCGGTAAACGATGTATATCCACGATTTTGGACAGTGGACAATCTTTTGATAAAAGTGTAGAAATACTGAATTGGGTAAATAAGGTATATTCACGATTTTGGACAGTGAATATATTATTGAATAAAACGGGTATGATTTGGAGAAGTGAAATTTTAAAATGAAGTTAATTGTTTTAAAAGATGTTTTAAAATGTATTAACTATCGAAACCATAGATTTCAACATTCATTGTTGAAATAGACGTTTTCGAGAAATAAAAGGAAATGGTAGACTATAACACTGTTGTTATAGTAGATGATATCCGAAAGGAAATGTTTTATATAGTATTGGGATTTATATATCTATCTTAAATTTGAATCCCTATACTAGTGATTTTGAGTTGTCGTAACGATGTTTTACGTAACATTTGTTTTGACTCAAATGAATGTGTTTAAGAGAATGTATTTCCTTAAAGAATGAAATATATGCTTAATTTCGATTTAAGTATATTGAATATTTTTCAAGTGTTGAAAATAAATAGATTTGTGAATTACTTATTATTAAATAAGTATGGACATGTTTTCCAATATGAAGTGAATATTTTGAGATTTTATCTTTTAGAAATGAATTGAAAATGAATATTAGAAATCGATTTGGAAATCGTATATTCATAGATATTTTGGAATTATAAATTCACTATGGAATTTATAAAAGAAAGGGAAATTTGTTTAAAAATAAACGTTGATTTATTTTTGAAGTGTGGGAATAAATTTACGGATTTGGAACGTAAATATAAAGTAATCGGTAAGGATTTATTTAATTGGTTTAAATGAACCATGTTTAAATGAAAGTATTTCCGCGTAAGGAAAATGATTGAAATTTGTTTTCAAAAGTTGAAAAGGTGAAAAGCGATTTGAAAATTTGTTTTCAAATGTTGAAGTGTGGAAAATATATATCTTGTAAAGATATTTTTGGAAAGTAAATAATTTGGAAAATTATTTGGAATCTGGTGATGTTGAGCATGCCTATTGATAGTTAAATAACCGACTATATATATTTACCTTTAAATAGGTATTTATTGTGATTTGCTTGAATTTGAATGCCACACTTATTTTTAAAATAAGCGCTCACTATTCGGGTTAGCCGGGAAAGGACCTTGGGGTCGTATAACCCATTCCGAATATGTGATACGTCGTAATAGATAGCATTGATGACCGGTGTTGAAGACCGGATATTTGTGAAAACGGAAGGATTACCGTCGAATGTTTCTGCATCGGCTGATCCCCGATATAGAAATTTATTACCCTTTGTGATGGGAAGTCCGGTCGTGATTAGTGAATATCCGAATTGCAAGGACTTCTTTGTAAGTGCCTTCGGTTCCGTTCGATCCCGGAACGGATTTGTATGGATGTGTGTCTGACGTTACAGTTTGAGATGTAAAGCTGGTTTCTATCAAATATATTCCCATTGGTGGCGGAGAATTTATTCTTTTAGCTTAACACCATTAGAGGATATGTAGTTGATGGTTACTAGTGATACATTCCCAAATTGGTAATGTGGCATACGAAGTGCTGTTGAGCATTTGTTGATCGAAGCATGGATTTGTATAAAGCGTAGCTTTGTGGATGAGACTTCGTCGGACTTCACACCCCGGAAATGGTCAAAACAGAAAGGATGCGGCAAGGTTATTAGGGGGTAACGCCCCTTTAGTGTATGTCATTCCTTCTGGATAGAGGTGGTATCATGGTATGGAGCCCAGATACTTAACCTATGTTGTTGCTGCAAATTTATTGCTTTGTGGTTGTTGGAAATCGAGGATCCTCAGATATAGATCGGTTACGATCGGGGAATGACATATTCGTGTCAGTAGTTACCCAGTTAGGGGTAACCCGGCCTTGTGTTGGCAGAGATCCGGTTAGGTTCTCGGGATGTCATTCCAGAGGCGTTTCCATGTGGCAATGGGAAGTTCCTTGGCCTGACCATTTGTTGGAAATCCAAAGAAACAATACGATCTTGTACGGTTTTAGTTGTAGAACCTATCATTCACTTATGGTGGCGTCCCACTGTTTGGATGGTAACTATAGTAGGCATACGATAATGGTCGTATGTTGGCTAAGATTTATATCTTTACTTTCGAAATGATTTTTCCTACACTATACACTACTAATAATATCAAATGTTTTTTTTAATGCGTATCAAGCATCTTTGACTATCATAAGGAGAAATCTCCTCCGATTCTGCGTTTGCATTGTGTGTGTGTGCGTCTCATTTTCTAAAAAAAACATTGCGAATCCATTTTAAAATTATCTTGTACTTTGTTTTAAAAATAAGCTGTTTTAAATTCTCACACCAGTCACATGACTGAGCTGGAGTTTATTGTTTCCCTTCCTAAACTCTGGGTGCCCACCAATTTCTACACGGGCAGTCTAGAGTCAGGTTTATCAGGATATTCTGGAATTCAGGAGTGGCTGGAGGCAAGATGGATGGCATGACGTATTCAATAGTATATAGTATTTCTTTTCCGCTGTTTGTTGTTGTAAATTCTGATAATGAATGTGATGTGATGTGATGTATAAAATATACAGTTCTTTTGTTTTAATGAATATTCATTTATCTATTATATGTTGTTCCGCTACGAATTGTGAGATTCTGATATTGTTCTGTTCTATCTTTTTCTTTCTTCTTCCACCTCTTTCTTTTTCTTAAAACCCTAAGTGTTCGATTTTTGGCATTCGATTGCTCGGCAGTTGATACAGTGAACGTATTGATGTCGGTTTTCGAAAGTCGAAGAATCGGATCCTTACAATGTAGTATCAGAGTATATGATTAAGCGACAACCATGGCTCTGTTGGGTGTTACTCATTAGAGATAGAGTCAGTAGTACTCTAGAATGAGTTTGAGTGTAATAATAGATATGAGCGCGTATTTGTTAGTGAATATGAAATTGTTTTGTATTGTGTTGACTTATCGGTAGATTGTTTATAGATTCTAGTCGGTGCAGTCTAGCTAACTGCGTCGATAGGGGTTTCTAAACTCTTAAACAAGATAAACTGACATAGTAGTGTTTTAAAAATCGGGTAAATGAAATAATTTTACCCAAAACTTTTTTTGTATAGAAAAGAAATCATTTCCCATGGATTATTATAGTATAAGGATGCTTGGATATTAGGAATTAATAATATTAAAAATTATTACCATTGATTATTGAATAAGAAATTGGAATCATAATCAAAAGTTTAGAAATAAAATCCATATACAAATGAAATTGGAGAATGTAAATTATAAATGTGATTTATAATTAGAAATAGAATTCCAGGGTAGTATTTGGAAATGTTTTTGAAAGAATTTGGAAATTTTAGAAATTAAATTCCTTTTTGATTTGAAAATAATTTTCAAAGGTTTTTGGAAAAATGTTTTGAAGGAATGAAAAGCTCTAAACTCTTTTCGGTTGCTGGAAAATAATTCCGATGATGATTGCAACATCATGGTGTTCATTTTCGGGTTTCCAAAAGAGGAATTGCTGCCAAATTGTTTTAAGTGAAAGTTGTTTGGAAAATTTGGGTTTGGTTTTGAAATTCAAAGGATAGTTTGAATTGTTTTCAATAATGGTTTTGAAAGATAGAAAAGACTCTGCAATCCTATTTAAAATATTTATGGGAATAATAAATAAGTTAATAACTTATACAAACTAAATTTTAATAGAATAAATTTAATTTAAAGAATGGAGTTAAATTAAAGTAAGTATAAGTGAATAAATTTGAATAAAGTGAATTGAAAGAAATGTCTAAGGACATGAAGTAAAGTATTGAAATAAAAAAATAGTAAGCAAAACTAATTGAAGAAATGACAAATTTAATATGGTTTAAAAGAATTGAATTCACATAGAATTGAAGTCCAATTTAAATATAGGTGGTTATAAATCAAAATGGTGAATTGAAATTAAATTGTGTTTGTAAATGAACAAATGAAGTAACATTTGTAAATAAATGAATTGAAATTGAAAAATGGAATGAGATTTGAATCAAGTTGAATAAAATCCAAACTTGGGTAAAATAAAATAGATTGAATTCAAGTATACTAGTATGATAATTTATTAATTCATGAAATACTGAAATGGAAGTTGAATTAATTCAATTAAAACTTGAATTGTGAGCTAAATAAAAGTGGTTCAAATTGCAGATAAATTCAAGTAAGTTGAAATAAATTGAATATGACCTTGTTGCTGATAAAATAAATTCAAAATGAATGTGAATATGAAATGCAAATTGAATTGAACGAAATCAAATGGAAATGAGATAGAATAAAATGTAAATTGCGTTGGTATCAATTTAAAATTAGTTATAAACTAGAGTGGATATTCTATTAAGTGTATATCGTCAAAATTTGCATAAAAATGGTTGTCGTTTGACGCAAATGAGTTGTATAAATTTCTACGGCTTAATAAAAACAAATAGAATTCATATTTGAATCAATTGAAATGAATATGAGCTGTTTGGACATAAAAATGAATAGAATGTAGAAAGTGTGTTGTAAATCACTTGAATTAAATAGAAATGGTATGGAATGTAGTTTTAAGCGATTAAATTTGTATTGAAACCATATAAATTGCTTACGGAAATTGTTTTATGTACATTATTCATGAAATGCATATGTGTTGCTATTGAAATAAGTGAAATGCAAATAAATTTCTTATATATGTCACTTACGCATTTAAATTTAGTAAGTACAGGTACAGGGGAGCCGTATGGCTGGATTTGATCGTGTTAATAAGCTAATAATTAGCCGCTTTGCTTAAAAATGCTAAATAAGGTACGCCTACGCAATAAAAATAGAAAATATGAACTGTTTTTGGTTTTTCCGACCGTGTGGGTCGATGTATATATATTTATATCTATTGTCAAATTGCAAAAGCTCCTCCGTACAAAGGAGACTCTGCCAAAAAAATTCGAAAATTTTGGGAGTTAGAATTTTTTTTGAAAATTGTTGAAAGTTTTTAGTTAACGACAAACGATTTCAAATTGGGAATTGAAATGAATTAGTAAATGAAACTAATTTAAAATAGTGAGACGAATTAATTGTAAATGAAGGTTAATCGATAAAATTCAATATTCAGAATAGAAGATAAATTGAATTCAAATAGAATTGAAATTGTGAATTGAATTCAAATGAAATTGAAATGCAAAATTGGATGAAAATGGATATGTAACTTCAATAGTGAAGTAAAAATGTATAAGAAGCATATATTGAAAATTTTGTAATGGAATTGGTAAAATGGTTTGAATGTTGGAATTGGATACTACTTCTAGCTGGATATACAGGTGTATTAAAAGAGATGGAATTGAGATTTTGATTTCAAAGATAAAATTGAATTGCTCGACAAAAAGGTATGTATTTCAATTTCAGTATGAAATTTGGTGATTTTCTTGTCCAGCCGCTTGGCTTTTTGTTTTCTTTTGGGATTTGAGGGCCTGTGGTGCCATTTTGTAGTGGTACCGAGCTAGCCGCGAAAAGGAGACGCTGGCGAATTTTTTTGAAAATTTAGAGTGTTAGAAAAATTTTGAGAAAATTTTGAAAGTTTGAAATTTAAATTTAAATTTAAATTATTAAGGAAACAATGTTGTTTGAAACTTATAATTGAAGTTGGAAAGCTAGTTGAAATGATAATGGATCTTTAATAAAAGATTTGTGTCGGTAAGTTGATAAAACTGATTAGTTTTAGAAAGAGAGCGAACGAGTTAAGGATCATTTTTCCTAACTTGCAATTTCGGGACGAAATTCTTTTAAGGGGGAAAGATTGTAACGACCCAGAATTTTGAACAATTTAAATTGAAAATATTTAATTAATTTTAAATATTTGAATGATGGTTTAGTTTGAATTCTCAATATAACTTTGAATTTGGCAATTAAATTATAGAATTTAATCTATTGAAAGTTGAATAAAAATTTGAATCTTCAATTTTAAGCTGACTAAAAATATTTCAAAGGCTTTTAAAATCCATATTGATAATACTAAAGATAATAGAAGCTTCAGAATTGAATTTGAAAGTGATTTGATCAGTTTTGAAATTATATCGTTTGAGTCGATATTTGAAAATAGCCTTTCGAGGCACAGTCTCGGAATTCGACAAAACCAGTTCCATTGGTTCCGTAACATTGAATTATTACCGGATTTCAAATTTCATATTATTCGGAGTTGTTATGTGAGCACATGGTAAGTAAACGCGTTGAAATTTAAATCGAATTCAATTTAAATTTTGCATTGGAAATTGGTCAACATCGGCACTTTTGGCCTCAACTCAAAATACTGTAGAAAGGTAAAGCAAACATGATTTATTCCCCTTAATTCACGCAACCCATCACGCTCCTCACTTTTAAATATCCACGAGCAGAAAACATGGCCGATAGAAGAAAACTTTCCTCTTCTCGTTAAAAAGAAATCAGATTCATTTTTTCTTCGTCTTGTTCAAAATTAAAATGGCCGCCTCCCAAATCATTAAAAGAAAAAAATGGCCGAGCATTGTGAAATCAAAGGAATGGTAGCCTTTTCTTTTCCAATTCAATTTTAGTTAGATCGAAATCATTAACCGCTCCTTAAATAACAATCGCAAAATAATCGTTCGATCGAAGCACTAAGGGGGATATCGACTTCGGTGGCAAAGAGGAAGATGAGACGGATTCTCGGTCGCGGTCGATTTCATGGCGAGGTCGCGAATGCAATTTGGGCTTCGCTCGCGCTTGAGGCAGTGGCAATGGCAAATGGCGGCGACGCCAGTAGTGGTTCGAGCGCATATGGGCGCGGCGGTACTGCGTTGAGGGGTTCGTCAAGGCTAGGGCTTGGAGTAGGCGAGCGCACGCGATAGGTTTGGGTGCAGTGGGTTTCGCGATGAGGCATCGTGCATGTCAATCGAACTCGAGGCCGAGCTTGGGTTCACCGATGAATTTTTTTTCTGTCAGCTGGGGTATGCTATTTCTTTTATCTCGAATGCGTATATACATATAAATTAAATTTACATTTGTTTGTACAATTAAGGATAATTCAATTTACAGAAAAAAAATGTTTATTGGAATGAAAATAGTAAATATACGAGTTAAAGAATTTTCATTAATAGTAAGGTTTTAAATTAAGCTGTTTTTTTTAAACTTTAAATTATATATGTGTAAATGCAGAAGAAAGAAGATATGAGTTTTTAAAAATATTGTTTTTGAAACCAGAAAATTTAATTTAGAACTGATCAGTTTGATTCCAGAACAAAAAATACATATAAATGTATCTATAAAAGAAGAAATCTTACGGTGAAGTGTTAATGTTTATTAAATATATGGATACCTGCAAACATTTAACTTACTGTTAAATTTAAATGATATATTAAGGTGTTTAATTTTCTTAATCAAATTTATTTAACAATTTTAGAATTTGTTAAAAAGAAAGTTAGTTTAAAAATAAAAATTTGTTAGTTAAGTAAAATTATAAAATGAAAATTTACTTGTTCGATTTATTCGAATATTTATAAAATCATAAAATTGTTATGCAAGGTCTTAAATCGAGAAAACAAGTCTGGAATGAAAATGGATTGCAAAATAAAAGGTAAGGTGAGAACTTCTCAATCAAAAAGGGTTTAGTTTAAATTTTAAATAGTTAGATTTAAAATTGTTGATTGTGTTGATTGTTTGTTGGGATAAATATAGTATTATCTATTATATTGAAATAGACCCTATACGCCGCCTATTAAGCGGATGTTATTTATTACACACATATACCACGATATTCCACCTCGAAGTGGAATTGGTGTTATATATGTACTTGGAGTTGATTTCCCGCATTATATAGCGGATGAGACCCTATTGCGTCGCCTATTAAGCGGATAATAATTTATAAATCTCATATACCGCGATATCCCGTCTTGAAACGGGATTGGTATTGTGCTAACATCTGTGGATGCAGGGAAATAGGTTGGAGGGATCCGACTGGATTCCTCACCAGTATTTATTTGATTTTAGATATTTTGGTATTTGATTGATTATCATATCAATATATGATGTTTGGAAGTCGTGATTGACTATTTGATGTGTTGCATCATCAGATCCGGGATTTTTAAAGTGATTTTTGAAATTATACGTTTATTAAATTTTCGAATTGACTCATTTTAAATAATTAAAACGTTATAAATTTTTATGTTATAAAAATTAGGATTTTTGTGAAATATAACCAAAGCATGATTTTTGAAATAAATAGTTGATAAATTTATAAAATGGTTTAAATTGGGATTTTTGAATTATTATAAACGGTTAATATAAAAGATTTATAAAATTGATATTTTATAAGTTAAAGATATTGGAATTATAAAACGAGCTTTTATAAGTATTAAAATAAAGTTGTACCTAGTTTTATAAGTAAATAAGAATTTTAGATCTATAAATAAATGATGATATAAAAGAATGGATTTGTGAATAAATGGATTATAAGTAATTTACTTATAAGTTGGATTCGACATGTAAACGAACTATAAATAGAATTGGTTATTAAAGGAGATTTATAAATCGAAGTAGTTATGAAATAGAAATGGAATTTATAAACGTTGTTTTATAAATCCGTAATCAAATAAATTTGATAAGTAAACATAGAAATTATTAAAGCAATTATATCCACGATTTTGGACTGTGGAAAAATCCATTAATTAAATATGTGGAAGTGTTGAATTTGGTAAACGATGTATATCCACGATTTTGGACAGTGGATAATCTTTTGATAAAAGTGTAGAAATACTGAATTGGGTAAGTAAGGTATATTCACGATTTTGGACAGTGAATATATTATTGAATAAAACGGGTATGATTTGGAGAAGTGAAATTTTAAAATGAAGTTAATTGTCTTAAAATTTGTTTTAAAATGTATTAACTATCGAAACCATAGATTTCAACATTCATTGTTGAAATAGACGTTTTCGAGAAATAAAAGGAAATGGTAGACTATAACACTGTTGTTATAGTAGATGATTTCCGAAAGGAAATGTTTTATATAGTATTGGGATTTATATATCTATCTTAAATTCGAATCCCTATACTAGTGATTTTGAGTTATCGTAACGATGTTTTACGTAACATTCGTTTTGGCTCAAATGAATGTGTTTAAGAGAATGTATTTCCTTAAAGAATGAAATATATACTTAATTTCGATTTACGTATATTGAATATTTTCCAAGTGTTGAAAATAAATAGATTTGTGAATTACTTATTATTAAATAAGTATGGAAATGTTTTCCAATATGAAGTGAATATTCTGAGATTTTATCTTTCAGAAATAAATTGAAAATGAATATTAGAAATTGATTTGGAAATCGTATATTCATAGATATTTTGGAATTATAAATTCACTATGGAATTTATAAAAGAAAGGGAAATTTGTTTAAAAATAAACGTTGATTTATTTTTGAAGTGTGGGAATAAATTTACGGATTTGGAACGTAAATATAAAGTAAATCGGTAAGGATTTATTTAATTGGTTTAAATGAACCATGTTGAAATGAAAATATTTCCGCGTAAGGAAAATGATTGAAATTTGTTTTCAAAAGTTGGAAAGGTGAAAAGCGATTTGAAAATTTGTTTTCAAATGTTGAAGTGTGGAAAATATATATCTTGTAAAGATATTTTTGGAAAGTAAATAATTTGGAAAATTATTTGGAATCTGGTGATGTTGAGAATGCCTATTAATAGTTTAATAACCGACTATCAATATTTACCTTTAAATAGGTATTTGTTGTGATTTGCTTGAATTTGAATGCCACACTTATTTTTAAAATAAGCGCTCACTATTCGGGTTAGCCGGGAAAGGACCTTGGGGTCATATAACCCATTTCGAATATGTGATACGTCGTAATAGATAGCATTGATGACCGGTGTTGAAGACCGGATATTTGTGAAAACGGAAGGATTACCGTCGAATGTTTCTACATCGGCCGATCCCCGATATAGAAATTTATTACCCTTTGTGATGGGAAGTCCGGTCGTGATTAGTGAATATCCGGATTGCAAGGACGTCTTTGTAAGTTCCTTCGGTTCCGTTCGATCCCGGAACGGACTTGTATGGATGTGTGTCTGACGTTACAGTTTGAGATGTAAAGCTGGTTTCTGTCAAATATATTCCCGTTGGTGACGGAGAATTTATTCTCTTAGCTTAACACCCTTAGAGGTTATGTAGTTGATGGTTACTAGTGATACATTCCCAAATTGGTAATGTGGCATACGAAGTGCTGTTGAGCATTTGTTGATCGAAGCATGGCTTTGTATAAAGCGTAGCTTTGTGGACGAGACTTCGTCGGACCTCACACCCCGGAAATGGTCAAAACAGGAAGGATGCGGCAAGGTTATTGGGGGGTAGCACCCCTTTAGTGTATGTCATTCCTTCTGATAGAGGTGGTATCATGGTATGGAGCCCAGATACTTAACCTATGTTGTTGCTGCAAATTTATTGCTTTGTGGTTGTTGGAAATTGAGGATCCTCGGATATAGATCGGTTACGATCGAGGAATGACATATTCGTGTCAGTAGTTACCCAGTTAGGGGTAACCCGGCCTTGTGTTGGCAGAGATCCGGTTAGGCTCTCGGGACGTCATTCCAGAGGCGTTTTCATGTAGCAATGGAAAGTTCCTTGGCCTGATCATTTGTTGGAAATCCAAAGAAACAATACGATCTTGTACGGTTTTAGTTGTAGAACCTATCATTCACTTATGGTGGCGCCCCGCTGTTTGGATGGTAGCTATAGTAGGCATACGATAATGGTCGTATGTTGGCTAAGATTTATATCTTTACTTTCGAAATGATTTTTCCTGCACTATGCACTAGTAATAATATCAAATGTTTTTTTTAAAGCGTATCAAGCATCTTTGACTATTATAAGGAGAAATCTCCTCCGATTCTGCGTTTGCATTGTGTGTGTATGCGGGAGGCCTTATGGTAATCTCATTTTCTAAAAAAACATTGCGAATCTATTTTAAAATTATCCTGTACTTTGTTTTAAAAATAAACTGTTTTAAATTCTCACACCAGTCACATGACTGACCTGGAGTTTATGTTTCCCTTCCTAAACTCTGGGTGCCCACCAATTTCCACACGGGTAGTCTAGAGTCAGGTTTATCAAGATATTCTGGAATTCAGGAGTGGCTGAAGGCAAGATGGATGGCATGGCGTATTCTGTGACGACCCGTCTTTCTAACCCCATAAAGACATTTCATCATTAAGAAAGAAAGGGATAGAAATAGAAAAGAATAGAAAGAAAGAACAACAACATCAGAATCTCACAGCGGAATGGAATAAAATATAATAATCACATAACTATTACATAGTTATACGTACATCAGAGTCATACAATATCATATAACAGGACTGTCATATACATATATGTCCATACATACATCCAAAATACAGCATAGACTAACTACACAGCGGAACTACATATATATACACATACGTCTGGTCTTTTCCCCAAAATAGCTTCTTCAGAAATCAACACTTCCAAATACCTATCACTTGGCTACTCGTAAAAATTTGAGTACCCAAGAGTTTATGAAAACACAAAATATAAACTCCGGGTCGGACATGGGTCTGGTATGAGTAAACAGGTTAAAATTGCTTAACTTGAAAATCATTTGAAAATAAAGGTATCACGTAAGACTTCCCACAAATAAATACGGGTAAGTTTTTACCTTACGCTAACCAAAACATTTTATAGGAAATTCTGTGATATTATAATAGTGTCTAGGGTTTCCAAGTAAATAGAAAATAGCCGACACTGTTACATTCATTAAATTCCAGCTAATAGCCACGAAAGTGGGTAATACAAATCAAAACCGTAGGGTCTCGTAGGGAAAATAGATTTCCAACAATGGCAGGGCTACTGGGGTACCGCCCGTCACAGTACGGGGCCTAGATCACCGTACCGAGGATCACTCCCGACCCCCTACAACACAAGGCCGGAACCATTCCTCACTGAACAGTCCCGAACAAGATAACCCCGCAGTTGTGGCCAACAACTGCTCACAAAGCCGAAATAAAAGGGACATCTAGACAGGGGAATATCTTGTCCTGCTTGGGAATGACCCACCTAACCTTGCTGCATCTCCCCTGTTTTAGCCATTCCCAGTTGATGAGGCTTGAGACTACGATTACGTTTAAAGAACATATCACTTAGAATGCTCATCGTCCGCCTGACGATGTGTTGAAAGCATTCACTCCATACAAGTTCGTTCCGGGTTCGAACGAAACCGAAGGCATTATCTCGTTACACTCATTTTGGAATCACCCTCAGAGTTAACGACGATAACCCTTGCATTCTGGAACACCATCTCGATCACCATTTGATATGTCACGACCTATCGTTTAATTTGGATCGATGTGGTTTTCGAAGAATCAAAAGTTGATTCTTCCGATCCCGGTCTCATCGGAATCCAAACGCCATTTGAAAGGTCAAGTTGTCTATTTAACTTAACAGTTCAATTAAATATCAGAATTAACATAACAGATATATCAGATAAATCATACACAGTTATCACAGATATTCATAACATATCACACAAAAATCATCACAGATATCAAAGTCAATCAAACATAATTTTCATTGCATACCAAACAGTTTGGTTTTACTTAACTAAATTATGTGCTTAAGAATAAATTATTTTATTCTGCTTAATTAATTACTGATTGATTATCTTATTAATGAATAATTAATTAATTATTTATTTATTTATCAACTAATCTGTAATTACTTAATTAACTTTTATTCATTAACTATTACTCAACTACTCAATTAATTAGTTTATTCTTAATTATCAATTAATAACTTACTTATTAAAATGAATTAATTATTTAATTATCACAAATTACTTTATTTATCAATTTAATAAAGTGTAATATCTTTAATTAATCTCGTAAGTTAACTTTTATTCACTAATTAACTTTTTAATGATAAGCTTACATTCTTAAGATTTGAATTGATTTCACTTATGATTAAATTTTTATTTCAAAATCAACTTAAAGTTATCAATTTAAAATTCAAGTATAAATTTTAATCAATATTCTAACTACTTACTGATAATCTCCTACCTTTATATATTTACTTAAATCAACCTTTAATTAAAACACTAACTTAACGAATTAACAATTATTTATTGCACTTAGTTACATACCTGTACAAAAATCAGTACAAGTCCATTTGAAAGCACCGAGACGCATCGTTCCTTACTCGAGAAAACTCGAGTTTCCCTCGTCTCTCTCCCGTGTCACGCTCCCATTCCCTTCCCTGTTCTTCTTCCCAGTTCTTCTTCTCTTTTTTTTTTAAGTTAAGCTAAAATTTGAACTGCAGTAGTATACTCACGCAAACGCACGTTCCTCTCTCGAGTCACCCTACTCTTAAACCCGAGAATCCGTTCGAGTATCACTCGAATACGAAGCCACCCATTCTAACCGACACGCCCACGCCACCGTGCACGTGCATGGTGGTCCACCTCCCTTGCGGCGACTCGCGTCCATCCCCACAAACCACAAAACTCCCCTAGACTCGAAATCTAAACCCAGATGTCGATTTTCGAGATGGAAACAAAAATACGACCTGGTGCTCGAATATGCGACAGCAACTCCACTGTCAAATCGATCGCGCGGCCACCACACATCACTGGAGGTGATGAAAATTCACCAATACGTCACTCACATCCCCCTCTAGCTCCACCAAAAATCCTATTCCACTCGGTATCATGATGCTGCCGAAATCAACATTTTACAGAGCATCCCAATTTTAAGCACTCAAACCCTAGTTGTGATTCAAACTCAAAATCTATGCATTTGAAAAATAAATTCATATTTTTCTAGTGTTAATATAACTTCAATCTTGCTTCATACCAAATTCCAGGAATTAATATTTACTCGAACTTCCCAATTTGACAAAAATGCAGTAAAACTTCTATGTAAAACTGCTCTGAAAATCTGTGATTATAAATCAACATTTTTATGTTAAAAATCCTAATTATGTTTCTGAAAGCTAAATATGATATTGGATTCACAAATCTAAACATTTAAATTTTAAGCTTTGATTCTCTTTCTACCTGTAGTTTGAAAATACAGTATGAATATCATGCTGTTAAACTTTGAACATGTTTGCAGGCCTTGTTTCATATAAACAAACTCGAATTTACACAATACAAAGTTCAAATGGTTATATGAATAAGTTTTGTAAATTTGTTTGCTTTACTTTGTACAAAACTTGAAGTACTGATCAAGAACAACTATGAAAGCTTCCAGTGCAAACAAACATATACAGAACAGTATGTTTAAACTATATCAAAACATATCATTAATAAGGAAGATGCAAGCTAAAGTTGAAATTAGTTTGTTTACTCACCAATCAAAACTTTGAACAGAAATGATGTTGAAGAAAACACTACAGGTGAAGCTTTCCTGAAACCCTTTTACTGCTTTGATAACTAGTTTGAAAATATAAGGTGATGTTTATTCTTCTTTCACTTTTTTTTTTATAAACTCAGTATGAACGAGAATGAAAGATAGGGTGGTATATATAGATAAAAGTTACAGGTTGATGAAATTTAGGCAAGATATTTTACTGTACACAATTTGTAGGCTGAAAAGATTGATTTGTGGTTTCATTAATTAATTTTCCTTGTCTTACTTAAGAAGCTTGCTCATGAATCTAAGTGTGTTATATTATTTTATTTTATTTTTGTTTTTTGGACAAGACATTTGATTGTTGCACATAGGAATGTTATAGATTATGCATAAAGATATGTATTTCGTATTTCGGCTAAACATATTTTGTATCCCCAGTTACAGTTTATATTCATAAATATAGCTTATACTTATGATATAAATGTTTATGTTTAATATTGCTATGTTTACTATTAAATATCCAAGATCTCATCAATTTAAACATTGTCAAACTTATATTTAATTTAAATTAGATTAAATATTTATTAAAATATATCGTCAAAATTCCGGGTCGTTACATTCCTCCCCCCTTAAAAGAATTTCGTCCCCGAAATTTAAACAACAGTTAATTCAAAAAGCTTTTATATTAACCATCCAAACATACGTATCATTCATACAATAGCAAACAAACAACAATCTATTCTAACAAACATCACTAGTTATCCGAACATAAATCCGGATAAGCACTCCTAAAACTATCGAGAGTTTCCCAGGTACAATCTCTGGGTTCCTCACTCCATTGCACCTTGACGAGTTTCACCACTTTGTTCCTGAGTTGCTTCTCGTCTCGGTACACAATCTGAACTGGATTTCTGACTACAGTTAAATTTGGTTCAACTTCCAAATCTTCTTGAACTACCGGTTCTACAATTAATGACGGATCATGAACAAATTTCCTCAAATGCGATACATGAAACACATTGTGAATCCCAGACATCCGCTTTGGCAATTCAATCCTGTAGGCTACGGTTCCAATTCTTTCCAATACTCAGAATGGTCTAATGTATCTCGGAGCAAGTTTTCCCGTTTTTCCGAATCTTATAGCACCTTTAATTGGGGAAACTTTAAAAAAAACCAAGTCTCCGATCTCAAATTCCAATGGCCTTCGTCTTCTATCCGCATATTTCTTCTGACGATCTGGAGCACCTTTCATCCTTTCCTTGATAAGCTCAACTTTCGCAGAAGCTTCTCGAATAAGATCGGGTCCGAGCACAAGACGATCCTTCGATTCGATCCAACAAGATGGGGATCTACACGGTCTTCCGTATAAAGCTTCATAAGGAGCCATTTTAATACTCGCTTGATAACTGTTATTATAAGAAAATTCCACTAGATGAAGATGGTCTTTTCAAGATCCTCCAAAATCTAAAACACAAGCCCGTAGCATATCCTCAAGAATACGATTCAGCCTCTCTGTCTGTCCGTCCATTTGAGGATGATAGGTTGTACTTAATCTCAAATCTATACCCATCGCTGATTGCAGAGCTTCCAAAAATTTGCTAGTGAAAATAGGATCACGGTCACTTACTATGCTGACTGGAACACCATGCAATCGAACTATCTCTTTCAAGAAAATTTCCGCCAAAGAAACTGCAGTACGGGTTGCCTTTACTGGTATAAAATGGGCACTCTTAGTTAAACGATCCACAATAACCCATATACCGTCATTTCCTTTCCTAGTTCTAGGCAAACCATCAATAAAATCCATCGAGATCATTTCCCATTTCCAATTCGGAATTTCCAGAGGTTGCAATAACCCGGCAGATTTCTGTTGATCACCTTTCACTTGCTGACAAATGGCACAACTGTTCACAAAAGCAGCTACATCCTCCTTCATGCCCTTCCACCAAAAGACTCTCCTCATGTCTTTGTACATCTTCGAAGTTCCAGGATGAATATTCAATTTGGAGCGATGACTCTCTGATAAAACTTCCTGCCTCAACTCCTTGTCATTCGAAACACAGATTCTCCCATTGATCCTTAGTGTTCCTTGGTCATCAATGTCAAAACTAGGACACTGACCTTTCCTGACTCTCTTGATGATCCTCCTCAACATCTTATCAGATTCTTGCTTGCTTGAGATCCTTTCAATAAGAGATGGAACCACTTCCAGCAGAGATAGAACTGCGTTCCTACTGAGAGCATCAGGTACGACATTCGCTTTCCCCGGAGTGTACAAAATATCCAGATCATAGGATGCAAGAAATTCAACCCACCGCTGCTATCTCAGATTAAGGTCATTTTGAGAGAATAGATATTTCAACGGTTTGTGATCCGTGAACAATTCGAATTTCTCTCCTAAAAGATAATGTCTCCAAATTTTCAAAGCAAAAACAATGGCTAGCAGTTCAAGATCATGCGTAGCATAGTTTTTCTCATGAGGCTTCAACTGTCGACTAGCATATGCAATAACCCTTCCGTTCTGCATCAGAACTGCTCCCAAACCCACAATACAAGCATCAGTGTAAACCTCGAATTTGCTCTTCCCATCCGGAATAGCAAGTACGGGTGCACTAGTGAGCCTTATCTTCAATTCCTGAAAAGCTTCTTCACACTGAGGTGTCCATTTGAATTTCGCTCCTTTCCTGGTCAGCTTAGTCAGATGCGACGAAATCTTGGAATAATCTCTGTAAATTTCCTGTAGTAGCCAGCCAATCCTAGAAAACTGCGAACTTCCGTCGGTGTCTCTGGCTGTTTCCATTCCAAAATAGTTTCAACTTTCGCTGGGTCTACAGAAATGCCTTCACCCGAAACAATGTGCCCTAAAAATTTAACTTCCAATCCAGAAATGGCACTTCAAAAACTTCGCCTTCAACACATTCTTCCTCAGAGTCTCCAATACAATCCTCAAATGTTCCCTGTGCTCTTCTTCGGATTTGGAATAGACCAAGATATCATCAATGAATACCAGCACAAACTTATTCAACACATCCCTAAAGACTCGATTCATGATGTCAACGAAGTAGGCAGGAGCGTTGGTTAATCCGAACGGCATAACCAACCACTCATAGAAACAATTCGGTCCCCTAAATGCAGTCAAGGGAATACTGTCTTCAGCTACCCTCAACTGGTGGAAACCTGAAGCTAGATCCAATTGAGAAAAGATAGAAGCACCATGCAACTGGTCAAAAAGATCATCGATGCGAGGAAGAGGATATTTATTACGGATAGTCACTTTGTTAAATTCTCTATAATCCACACAGAACCTTAGTGATCCATCCGATTTGGTCACAAACACTGCCGCTGAACCCTAACAAGAAAAACTAGGTCTAATCAATCCCTTCTCTAAAAGATCCTGCGTCTACTTAATCAACTCTTCTCTTTCCCTAGGAGCCATTCTCCTATTGGGTTGAATTACTGGCACAGCTCCTGGAATCAAATCAATACGGAACTCTATTTCTCGATGTGGTGGCAAACATTTAACTTCTTCAAAAACATCAGCAAAATCTTGAACCACATCAATATCTTCAACTCTCTCTTCAGAAGTCTCAATTCCATGCAAAAGACTGCTCAAGTGAATTCCAGAATTATCACACGACACTCTGGCAATTCTACCCAGATCAGTTTCTAACGAAACTGTTCTTTCATCACAATTCAAGATGGCTTTATACTTATCCAGCCAATCCATTCCCAAAATAAGATCAAACCCCTTAAAATTCAACACATACGGGTCACAAGAAAAACTGTGGGATAGATAAGAGAGCTTCAAGTCCTTACAGATAGTGTCTAATTTGGTCACCCCTCCTATAGGATTAGATACCAAAATAGAACTGTCTACAAAACTAGGGGTAAGAGAAAACTTTTCAACAGAATCCAAAGAAATAAAACTCAAGGAAGCACCCGAATCAAACAAAACCCTAATATAAATTCCATCTAAAAGTAACGTACCTTCTAAAACTCCTTTGCCCATCGAAGCAGAAGATGGTCCGGCTTCCAAAGCAAAAACTTTATTCTGAGGCGCCCTCTGCAGAAGTGGACAGTTCTTGATCATGTGTCCTGGCTGATGACAATTAAAGCACAATGATTTCTGAACTATAGCTGACCCTGGGCTACTCTGATGCGGTTGTTGTTGCTGCTGCTGGAATCCTTTCCTTGGACACTTATTTGCCAAATGCCCTTCCTGTTGGCAAATGTAGCACTTGTGGGGTCCGTTGTTATTCCCAGGTTTCTTCTTATTCGGCTTCCTCCATTTGGGATCGAACTTTTGCTTATTCGAATTAGTGAAATTCCCACCTGAAGCTGCAACTGAAGTCCCCGGCTTCTTACTCATCAAACTTGCATACCTCAATGCCATATCAATCAAATCAACAAAAGATCCCTTCATAAGCACTGTTAATTTCCCATGGAATTCAGGCCTCAACCCTTGCACAAATTTCTCATTCTTTTTCAGAGGAGTATCGATGAGTCCTGGTCCATAACAAGAGAGCTCGTTGAATCTAGTTTCGTACTCCGAAATGGACATACTACCCTGCTTCAAATACAGAAAATCCTGATACAATTGGGTTCTCCCTGCCGTTGGCACAAACTTCTCTTCAAACAACTCCTTGAATCTGTCCCAAGAAATGTCATCCTCAGAAATATTTGTAATAGTTGAATCCCACCATGCTGCTGCACCACCTTGCAATTGCCACGATGCCATATGCCTCTTACGCTCATCAGTCAATCTCATACTCTTGAAAATACGTTCGCAAGAGCGTAGCCAGTCTTGAACTTCAATTATTGACTCTGAACCTTTGAATGGTTGCCCTCCGAGATGTTTGAAATCCTTGCATAAAGCTGCAAAACTACCTTGGGACGGTACTGGATTGACAGCCTCACTAACATTTTGACTCCGTCCATTATCCATAGAAGTACTGGCCCTAACTCGACCTCTTCTTCCTGAACTCATGTCGGTCACCTGAACTGGTAACTCAACCAATTTAGATAGATATATATATATATATAATATTATATGAAAATACAAATACGCACTCTCAAGATAAATATAACACAAGAGCCTAGGTACTCGCTTTACCTAGCGCTCTGATACCAGCTGTGACGACCCGTCTTTCTAACCCCAGAAAGACGTTTCATCATTAAGAAAGAAAGGGATAGAAATAGAAAAGAATAGAAAAGAATAGAAAGAAAGAACAACAACATCAGAATCTCACAGCGGAATGGAACAAAATATAATACATCACATAACTATTACATAGTTATACATACATCAGAGTCATACAATATCATATAACAGGACTGTCATATACATATATGTCCATACATACATCCAAAATACGGCATAGACTAACTACACAGCGGACCTACATATATATACACATACGTCTAGTCTTTTCCCCAAAATAGCTTCTCCAGAAATCAACACTTCCAAATACATATCACTTGGCTACTCGTAAAAATTTGAGTACCCAAGAGTTTATGAAAACACAAAATATAAACTCCGGGTCAGACATGGGTCTGGTATGAGTAAACAGGTTAAAATTGCTTAACTTGAAAATCATTTGAAAATAAAGGTATCACGTAAGACTTCCCACAAATAAATACGGGTAAGTTTTTACCTTACGCTAACCAAAACATTTTATAGGAAATTCTGTGATATTATAATAGTGTCTAGGGTTTCCAAGTAAATAGAAAATAGCCGAAATTGTTACATTCATTAAATTCCAGCTACTAGCCACGAAAGTGGGTAATACAAATCAAAACCGTAGGGTCTCGTAGGGAAAATAGATTTCCAACAATGGCAGGGCTACTGGGGTACCGCCCGTCACAGTACGGGGCATAGATCACCGTACCGAGGATCACTCCCGACCCCCTACAACACAAGGCCGAAACCATTCCTTACTGAACAGTCCCGAACAAGATAACCCCGCAGTTGTGGCCAACAACTGCTCACAAAGCCGAAATAAAAGGGACATCTAGACAGGGGAATATCTTGTCCTGCTTGGGCATGACCCACCTAACCTTGCTGCATCTCCCCTGTTTTAGCCATTCCCGGTTGATGAGGCTTGAGGCTACGATTACCTTTAAAGAACATATCACTTAGAATGCTCATCGTCCGCCTGACGATGTGTTGAAAGCATTCACTCCATACAAGTTCGTTCCAGGTTCGAACTAAACTGAAGGCATTATCTCGTTACACTCATTTTGGAATCACCCTCAGAGTTAACGACGATAACCCTTGCATTCTGGAACACCATCTCGATCACCATTTGATAAGTCACGACCTATCGTTTAATTTGGATCGATGTGGTTTTCGAAGAATCAAAAGTTGATTCTTCCGATCCCGGTCTCATCGGAATCCAAACACCATTTGAAAGGTCAAGTTGTCTATTTAACTTAACAGTTCAATTAAATATCAGAATTAACATAACAGATATATCAGATAAATCATACACAGTTATCACAGATATTCATAACATATCACAGAAAAATCATCACAGATATCAAAGTCAATCAAACATAATTTTCAATGCATACCAAACAGTTTGGTTTTACTTAACTAAATTATGTGCTTAAGAATAAATTATTTTATTCTGCTTAATTAATTACTGATTGATTATCTTATTAATGAATAATTATTTATTTATTTATTTATTTATTTATCAACTAACCTGTAATTACTTAATTAACTTTTATTCATTAACTATTACTCAACTACTCAATTAATTAGTTTATTCTTAATTATCAATTAATAACTTACTTATTAAAATGAATTAATTATTTAATTATCACAAATTACTTTATTTATCAATTTAATAAAGTGTAATATCTTTAATTAATCTCGTAAGTTAACTTTTATTCACTAATTAACTTTTTAATGATAAGCTTACATTCTTAAGATTTGAATTGATTTCACTTATGATTAAATTTTTATTTCAAAATCAACTTAAAGTTATCAATTTAAAATTCAAGTATAAATTTTAATCAGCATTCTAACTGCTTATTGATAATTTTAATCAGCATTCTTAAGTCCATTTGAAAGCACCGAGACGCATCGTTCCTTACTCGAGAAAACTCGAGTTTCCCTCGTCTCTCTCCTGTGTCACGCTCCCATTCCCTTCCCTGTTCTTCTTCCCAGTTCTTCTTCTCTTTTTTTTTTAAGTTAAGCTAAAATTTGAACTGCAGTAGTATACTCACGCAAACGCACGTTCCTCTCTCGAGTCACCCCACTCTTAAACCTGAGAATCCATTCAAGTATCACTCGAATACGAAGCCACCCATTCTCACCGACACGCCCACGCCACTGTGCACGTTCACGGTGGTCCGCCTCCCTTGCGACGACTCGCGTCCATCCCCACAAACCACAAAACGCCCCTAGACTCGAAATCTAAACCCAGATGTCGATTTTCGAGATGGAAACAAAAATACGACCTGGTGCTCGAATATGCGACAGCAACTCCACTGTCAAATCGATCGCGCGGCCACCACACATCACCGGAGGTGATGAAAATTCACCAATACGTCACTCACATCCCCCTCTAGCTCCACCAAAAATCCTATTCCACTCGGTTTCATGATGATGCCGAAATCAACATTTTACAGAGCATCCCAATTTTAAGCACTCAAACCCTAGTTGTGATTCATACTCAAAATCTATGCATTTGAAAAATAAATTCATATTTTTCTAGTGTTAATATAACTTCAATCTTGCTTCATACCAAATTCCAGGAATTAATAGTTACTCGAACTTCCCAATTTGATAAAAATGCAGTAAAACTTCTATGTAAAACTGCTCTGAAAATCTGTGATTATAAATCAACATTTTTATGTTAAAAATCCTAATTATGTTTCTGAAAGCTAAATATGATATTGGATTCACAAATTTAAACATTTAAATTTTAAGCTTTGATTCTCTTTTTACCTGTAGTTTGAAAATACAGTATGAATATCATGTTGTTAAACTTTAAACATGTTTGCAGGCCTTGTTTCATATAAACAAACTCGAATTTACACAATACAAAGTTCAAATGGTTATATGAATAAGTTTTGTAAATTTATTTGCTTTACTTTGTACAAAACTTGAAGTACTGATCAAGAACAACTATGAAAGCTTCCAGTGCAAACAAACATATACAGAACAGTATGTTTAAACTACATCAACACATATCATTAATAAGGAAGATGCAAGCTAAAGTTGAAATTAGTTTGTTTACTCACCAATCAAAACTTTGAACAGAAATGATGTTGAAGAAAACACTACAGGTGAAGCTTTCCTGAAACCCTTTTACTGCTTTGATAACTAGTTTGAAAATATAAGGTGATGTTTATTCTTCTTTCGCTTTTTTTTTTTTTTATAAACTCAGTATGAACGAGAATGAAAGATAGGGTGGTATATATAGATAAAAGTTACAGGTTGATGAAATTTAGGCAAGATATTTTACTGTACACAATTTGTAGGCTGAAAAGATTGATTTGTGGTTTCATTAATTAATTTTCCTTGTCTTACTTAAGAAGCTTTCTCATGAATCTAAGTGTGTTATATTATTTTATTTTATTTTTGTTTTCTGGACAAGACATTTGATTGTTGCACATAGGAATGTTATAGATTATGCATAAAGATATGTATTTCGTATTTCGGCTAAACATATTTTGTATCCCCAGTTACAGTTTATATTCATAAATATAGCTTATACTTATGATATAAATGTTTATGTTTAATATTGCTATGTTTACTGTTAAATATCCAAGATCTCATCAATTTAAACATTGTCAAACTTATATTTAATTTAAATTAGATTAAATATTTATTAAAATATATCGTCAAAATTCCGGGTCGTTACATATTCACTAGTATATAGTATTTCTTTTCTGCTGTTTGTTGTTGTGAACTCTGATAATGAATGTGATGTGATGTAATGTATAGAATATACAGTTCTTTTGTTTTAATGAATATTCATTTATCTATTATATGTTGTTCCGCTATGAATTGTGAGATTCTGATATTGTTCTGTTCTATCTTTTTCTTTCTTCTTCTACCTCTTTCTTTTTCTTAAAACCCTAAGTGTTCGGTTTTCCGACATTCGATTGCTCGGCAGTTGATACAGTGAACGTATTGATGTCGGTTTTCGGAAATCGAAGAATCGGGTCCTTACAAAATGATTAGGTCGTTACTTGAAATTTTTCCAAATAGAAAACTATAGTTGATTCCATGATAGAGGCCGAGTACATCACCCTCAACTAAGCAGCTATGGAAGCGACCTGGATGCGCAAATTTATGAATGAGCTAGAAGTGATTCTTGACATAGAGAATCCATTAACGATGTTTTGTGACAATAATGCGGCGATGCAGATCATAAAGGAGCTTGGAGCACACAAGCAATCGAGACAAATTCTTTGAAAGTTCCATCTTATTAGAGAAATCGTCGAAAATGAAGAAGTCATGATTCAAAGAGTAGATACAAAGGACAACATGGAAGATCCATTCATGAAGGGTCTAGCTTGACCAGTTCTCAATAAACGGGTTGAAGATATGAGATTGAGATTCCATAATGGATCCCAAGTGCAAGTGGAGATTGATAGAGTTAGGAGTATGCTCTGTAGGTAATTATATAATTTATTGTAAATTATTAAATTTGTAATAAAATTTGGTTAGAAATAAAATGTGTTTTCTTTCTATTATATACTTGTTATAATGTGTCATATTAATTATGTATTTAATTTAACTATATGTAATAAAAGAATAAATTCAACCAAACTGTCACACTATTAGCTAAGGTAACGTGTAAACGTTAATATTTGAATTATTCTATATTAACCGCTGCTCGAATTTACACTCATGAGTCACATAACCGCAATGTTGAATACTCCATAATACCACACGATCTAATTAAATTATGGTTGTTATAAATTAATTAAATTAATCAATATCTATGAAATATTAATTATTAAATTTTTATTTGATTTATTTGAATCAATATGTAATATAGTATGTATATAAAAGTTATATACGTACATATTGATATACGATATTGATAAACATTTAAATTGGATTTAAAATGTGCAAATATTGATTGGTTTTGGAAATTTATGTGGATCCATAATCCCATGTGTATAGCCAGCAAGGACATGGAGGGGAGGGGTGTGATATTTGTTTGAAATATGAGTTTTGAATTAGTAAAAATAAAAGGTAAAAAAGGAGATCTAAATTCCCCTTTTCGCTCCTTTCTTTTCTTATTTAAACTCATAGTCCTCCTCATTTATCACATTACTTTTGGGTTCACTTCTTCCTAGTTTTGGCAGCAAGATATTGCCTTCCCCCTTCATCATTTCCAAATAAACATTAAATACAATACAAAGGTGGGGTGATCTCTTTAGTTACTTGCATTTCTAAAAGAGAATGAATTTGATTCGGCGGTTATAAGGATTCCACAATCAAGGTGTTATATCAAGGTTGCAATATAGGTAATAGCTTAATAATATTTGCAAACATACATGTTCATCTATATGATTAATATATGTAGATTACAAATATGCTTTATCACAAATTTGTATATTTATTTGCTGTCAAATATATTTATGTGTGTGTTCGATAAAAACATATATACATGTATATATTTTCAGTCATTAAAATAAATGAAATGATTTTTTGAAAGTCAAATTTATTTTAAAAACAATATTTAAATTTTGACTATATTTTATAATTTGTAGAATTATATATATGCGTGTGTTAGTTTAAAAATCCTTATATATATACATACATACGTAAATAAAATTATATATATATTATAAAACCAAAATTAAAATATTAATCATATGCACATATTTTTTAAAAGTTCAAACTATAATGCATATATATATATATATATATTATTCTGATTTTATAGTTTAAAAAAAGTTTTGAAACCAATATGGATTTTGCAATTTAAAAATCTATTGTTATATATTTTAATTCCATACGGATTTACAACTTGTGTATATGCATATACATACATACATATATCATTTATACAAATTAATATGTTATCAATTTTAAAATATGCATATATGTTTTTATATTTTCAAATATTTTTTTTAAATGTTTATATATATATATATATATCTGTGCAGTTAAAGCGCTTGGCAGATTCAAAGCGGTGGAGGTGCAAAAAGTCACAGCAGAGATACAGCGAGGATATAGCAGGATATAGCAGATAGCTCTAAAATAGCATATAAAACTCGTACTTAATGTTTTTACAAATATATAAATGGTAATTAAATGAAAAATTGTCATTCAATTGAATTATAATTAATACATAAATGATTTTAAACAAAAAACATGTGCGAATATACTTTAAATAAACGTAAAACTGTTATATAACATAATTGAATTTAGTACAATATTAGAGTATTTTCATTTCTGAATATATATTAAAAATTAAATCAAATAAATTAGTTTCATAATTTTTATAATGTATAAATGCAATTTTTTAATTCATTTTATTAAAGAAGATATAGCGGAAATAGCAAAATATAGCGGGAATAACGGGATATACCAGAAATAGCGGGATTAAAGCGGAAAGGCTATATTTTGGCGCTATATGGAAAAATCGTTGCGGTAGAAATCCGCTATGAGATATTGCGGGGTTATAGCGGGGTAATAGCGGGGCATTAACTATATATATATATATATATATATATATATATATATATATATATATATATATATATTAAATATAGTCGTACTTAAATTTGAATTTGAATTTTAAAATAAGATATTATTTTGGATCTAGATTTATGTTCAAATTTGAATTTATCCTAAGCTATTTCAAATATTAAATTTGAATTATTTAAATTGGTTAATATATTTAAGATTTAACTTTATATATAATTGTTTTGAATGTTTGTTTGTGTGTGTGTATGCATTTAAGTATACGTTATATTAAATTAATATTAAAAACTATAATAAACAACAGAAACATGTATATATATATATATATAATAGGGTTAATATATCCATTGTGGTGTAAATCTCAGCACTTATATATGAGCATATTAATGTACACATTTATATTACACACACACGTGTGTCTATATATATATATATATATATATATATATATATATATATATTGAAATTGTACTTAGATACAACATGTCACTGGTAGAGCATATCACAAATCACTTGTCAATAATATATATAATAAATGTTTGAATCACGCAGTGCAAGTTTCGAACTTGTGACATCTTGCATCAAAGTCGAATCACTTAACCACTAGGATAATGGTGCTTGTCCACGTTTATATGTTGCACGGAACACTTACACATATGTTTGTATATGATACACATATACACTTTGTACATTACATATATGCACAACATTAAACCTTCATATAAACAAACAAATAAATAAAATTAATGGTATTATTTAAAGTTATTTATATTGAGTCTAAATCAATTTAGACTTCATAGGTCCAGTAAGATCTAAAATGATATAAAAAATTGAAATTCTTCCATGTAACTCGCTGCATCCTGGTCGGTTCCAGCATTAATGAATGTTGCTACAGCAGTCGAGGGATGGTGAGACACGAAGACATAGAAATTGTGGAGGAAATGACGAAAATCGAGGGGCTCCATGGTTTTCTTTCTAAGTCGGTTGAAAATGGAAGGCATTTTCCTTGATGAATAAGCATTTCCGTTTGTTAATTACACCGCATCATCAAATTTCAATGCTCTAGATTTGCTCTTAGGATCTATCTATAGAAGTTTTAAAAAACAATTATTAATATTATGATTTTCACCCTAGAAGAAGAATTGAAAAGAAAAATCAAAATTTAATGCAAGAAAATAAACATGGTCACTTTATGTGAAATAAAACAACTAAAACAAACTAACAAAATAAAAATAAAAAAAACAATTCAACATTGTGTTATTACAGTGTATGGTTTAAAATTAAAGGGTTCATTTGATTTTATTTTTAGTTTTGTGTTTTGCATTTTCAATATGATGAAGAAACGACGAAGGAAATGCATGTTATTTTATTTTCCAAAATGTAAAATACAAAATAAATTTATGTCAACTTCGTTTGCTAAATCGACCGTCTTCCTGAAATACGTGGGTTAGGCGCATTTTTTTCTAAAAATTAAAAATTAAAAATTGCAAACCAAACTGAAACATAAGGCTGCGATTGGTTTACTCTTTCTAATTTTGTGTTTTCATCCATATAAAAAAAACGTACGACACAAATATATTGTTAAAGACGATCAAATTTAAAAAACAAAGTTAACATACAAAATAAAAAAGCAATTTTTTGTTCTTCATATTTTAAAAAAATAATGAAAGCACAAGAAATGATCTATCATTCTGTCGTCCCTCCATCCCTCCATCATCCTCCGCATCTTCGTTTTATCTTCACCGTTGTCCCTTTACTCTTCTTATATTTTATAATTAATGTTTAAAGCTCAAAACACAAAACACAAAATAAACCAAATGAAATTCAAGTTTTTTGTTTTAGGTTTTCAATACGAATTACAAAAGACACAGGGTAAGGTTAGAAAAAGACTTAAAATATCACAATAAAGAGGAAAAGAGAGTCTAAGAACATAATTTTGGTATTTTCAAAAATGCGAAAACCTAGGGAAAAAAATGTTATTGCTTTTACCTTTTAGAACAATTGTGTTCCACCCTATCTTTCACGTCTTTTCATATGCATGCCGAAAATGAAAAAACATGACACTCAAAAACCAAACGGCCGCTGAATTCTTGCCGATTACCATTTGTATTCTTGTCCACAACCTGTACTGCTGGAAATAAGGCGGGTTGACTGCTAATTGCTAAAGGCGATGAACAATCTGCAATGCTCGAATCAAACCACAAGCAAAATAATTCTCATATAACAGACATGTGTAGCCTATAAACTCCTACCAATAGACATGTCGAATATCTTCAACCTCAAGTGGGATTAAAATAGCTTCATCATGTTTACATAAAAGATGCACAAGCACACAATATAACAAAAAAGAGCAAATTAGCATGAAAAGTTAGCAAATATAAGAACATAACAATTTGAAGATGAGAGGAAAAATAAAATAAGTAGTTTATGGTCTAACATGTAACAAGGGGTAGCAGAAATAAAAGCATGAGATCAGGAATCCCTGGGAGCTTTCTTGGCAGCCTCGGCAGCAGCTTTCTCTGCTTCAATTTCTGCAACAATGGCATCAATCTCAGCTTCTTCCAGTTGCTTTAGCCCTTCCTCCTTTGTCATCACTGCTATTTCTATGTTCTTTCCCCCGCTTTCCACAACCTGTTCCAATACACGCAAGTAAATATTATAGCATCCACATACATCTTATATAAACCTTCTTCAATGCAACGTAGACAAAATCTAATTACATTTTACTCTACAATCCTCCAAGTGATCTTAACATGCAATGCATACAAGGTTTTCTCATTACAAACTTCATGACAATAAAAGTTGCCAGTTGCCAGCATAACATGCACTATGTGTGAGCAGCTTTTGCTGCATGAATAAATGAATTTCAACAGCTGTGTGGTATGTTTTACAGCAGTATTCATTTATCAATGATTATTGCCATACATAGCAACAACACAAGCTGAAAGAAGTTGACACAAATTTATGGCTACTAGCACTAAAATTTGCCAGCATTATATGCTCTATTTGATCCTTATCGTAAACATTGGTCGGGCATTTGGCGACAACACAAAGGTATCAAGTTCTCTAGATTGTAGAGGAAAATGTGAGTATGATTTATAAGTCTTGCATCCAGCCCTGCGAATTAATTGGGGGCAAAGGAAGTCCAAATGGATGCATTGATAAATGCAATACTCAGGAAAGTACTTGCATTTTTCAATGTTGCATACAGCCATGCGAATTACTTGGGGATGAAGAAAGAGTCATGAGTGCTGTATTTACTGAATTAATTGGGGATGAAGAAAGAGCCATCAGTGCTGCATTTACTGAGCAAAAAGAATGAACGTTTTTTACAAAGTCGATCTGTATTATATGTCTGAATTTTGCTAAAAAATGAATTTACAGGGAATATGACTATTTATAGTGAGAAAAACAAAAAATAAAATAATATATGTTAAACGAGTTAGGGTAGATGTTTCAATTGATCAGGCCTTAACTCTCATTGTTTCAAACTTTCGATTTTCATCATTTTGATCAGGTCATCAGTTTTCACGGAATCAAAATTTTCTAGGGATTTGACATGGAAGAGAGAAATGACTTGTGGGTAGCAGGTTAATTCTTTATACCTGAAAACAATTTTACTAGTTAAAGAGTATTTGAATGTTGTTAATTTTATTTGTTGACTAGGATACATAGCTTCAGCAGGTTATTTGGTTTTAGGGTTTCATTAGACGACAACAGAAAAGTTGATTGGGTTTTAAGTAAAACAGAAATGTTGATTGGGTTTTAAAGCTTCAGTGCTTGTTAATTTTATTTGTTAAACTACATTTATAAAACCCAATCACAACTAAATTATAACAGATACAATTTTATAGTTTATTAATCTACTTATACAGGAAAATAAGTAATGAAATCAGAAACTGGAACTAAAATGGAACTTCCAGAACATCCAAAATAGAATCGAAACTTTAAAGAAAATCAGACAATGGAATTGGAATTGAAAACCAAAGTTGCAAACCATGATAGACACCTCTTACTTTAAACTACATCTGTTTTATTCAAATATAAAAAAGCGATATCCATTGTATAGAATAATGGATTAAAATTTTGTTTTCACCGTTGAATCACAAATTTCAGCCTTTCCAGATAGATTCATGTCACATATACACACACACACAAAAAATGATACAAATATTCACAATTTGAAGTGGGAAATGCAACAATTTGAATTTGAAGCAAATGGTGCAAATAATGGCACCTACATGCATTTTCAAGTAGTTAATACAGCATTCTAGTTATTCAATGCAAATACTTTTAGCTAACATTTTGTAATGGAAAACGCAAAGTTTTAACAATTAAGTGAAAATATTTACGATTTGAAGTAGACAATGCACATATCTACATTTACCTCAAATTTAAAACAAATATTCACACTTTTTTCCTTTCAAAACTATACTGTGCACACAGTCAGATTAGTAAAAATGTTCCACTCTATAATAATATTGCAATTACATTCATTTGATGTAAAGATTTGCACTGTTTTCAATTAATATAATATGATTATCCTAGCTGCAAGTATGTACACTTCAACGTAAGGATGCAATATATTTGCAATGTAAAAACAACTAAAACCATTTTGCTAACGAAAACATTTTCGTATGAATAAACAAAGCAACATTTCTAATAAGGGGCGTTTCATTAGAAGGATAAACTTTACAGTCCAATTAGTTTCTAGGATACACATCCATAGAAATTATTTTCAAACCCAAAATCAACAGAATAATTACTTTTAAGGACAAAGTCAGCAGTCCAATTACTTTTAAGGACATAATTTCATTGGTTTTTAGGCCTTATAGATTAGTTCTTTTGCATTTTGTCTTTAAAAGTAATTATTTCAATTGTGAGTCCTAGAAACTAATTGCACTTGCTAACAAGACCCTTGTGACCAATTTCCACTTCTTCTAATAATGAGTCGGTGCAACCAAAAATTTAGTTTCATCTCGATCTTTCATACTCTTAATTTGATATGTAATCATTGAAAAGTGAATTTATTATTTTTGCACTCTATTTAATTATATTTATTTGCACTAAGAGATTATAATTTGCATTGTTTATATGAAAATGCATATGCAAATATTTGTATTAATGTACATCGCTTATTAACTGATGTAGTTGTAAATATTTGCATTAGCAAGTACGTTAGAATTTGACCAATTTCTTATGTGTATGTTATATGAATTTTGCTGAAAACAAAATTTCAATTCATGATTTTATGATGAAAACAAAATTTAAATTCGACTTTTCTACAGAAAAGAAAAAAGAAAAAAAAAGATAATAGCATTTTATACTTAAAAAATGACGGTGCCTAAACACAGTATGTTTGTAAATTCAAAAATGAGGACCTATCTTCTATTTTATGGTTAAAAAGGATGCCTATAATATTTTAAAACTTAAAAAAGATGAGAGACAAAAGTTTCCTAAAATAAAACTAAACCCTAAAAATGTATAGCAGCAGTTCCATTGCAGAATTAGGTAATTCAACTGCATAGGTATAGTAACCAAACCAAAGTCACGAGAGGAGCAGAGGTACAGTGAACCGTAGAAGCGACGGAGTAGAAGAGAGAGAGAGAGAGTAATGAGAGAGAGAGAGAGAGAGAGTAATGAGAGAGAGAGAGAGAGTAACGAGAGAGAGAGAGAGAGTAAAGAGAGAGAGAACAAAATTTGGGTGGATGAAATCGTGATACAAAAGCCTGGGAAAAGAATTAGTGGATGGCAGTAACGTAAAATAGTTAAAACGGAAGGGAAATTTTTCCAAATTATGGATGCGAGACAGCTTTAAAAAATGATGGTGTCTATATGACACAGTATATTATAAGAAATTCAAAATTGAGGACCTATCTTCTATTGTATGGTTAAAAAAGGATACGTAACATATCCTGAAACTTAATAAAGATGCAAGACAAAAGTTTCCTAAAATAAAACCAAACCCTAAAACTTATAGCAGCAGTTCCATTGCAGAATTAGGTGTTCAGCTGCATAGGTATAGTAACCAAAGCAAGGAGAGGAGCAGAGGTACAGTGAACTGTAGAAGCAGCAGAGTAAAATGACAGAGTGATGAAAGAGAAAGACCAAGATTTGCGTAGACAAAATCATGATATGGAACCCTGGGAAAATTAGTGGATATCGCTACGGTTAAATAGTTAAAACTGCAGGGGAAATTTCTAAATTCTGGATGGGGGACAGTTGCTCACCTAAGACCCATAGTTGACCTACCTATGCACGTAAAGGTTAGTGAACCAGAAAGCACCATTTGACCTACTACGCTTGTTAACTTGACATATTGCTATATGCTAACGACTTTCACGAGCATAATTGGTTGGTGAGCCACTTGAATAACAAATCTAATTCAACCATGAAGACTGTGTTTGTTACATGATAAAAGTACATTCAGGGCCGGTCCAATTGTTTTTGTTGCCCTGGTCCAAGTTCTGAGAGAGCAAAAGTTTTATTGAAAAAAACAAAAATTTACAAAATTAAACCTCAGTTGATGCCCTGAAGTTTCAAGTCGCTTACCACTCGACCATTATATCAATACAAAATATAGTTATCAAAAACTATTTACATGCAAATAATTTCTAGTTGTTGCCCCTATTGAGTCGGTTGCCCTAGTCGACGACCTCTCTCGACCTCCCTTGGGCCGGCCCTGAGTACATTTTGCATGAAACGGAAACCAACCGACATTTAGAAGAAGAGAAGAAAAAAGAAAAGAAAAAAACATTCTGGAACAAAAAGAAAATATGACATAAGGTTATTATTGAGATACTCCAAATGGATGAAATATACAGTTGAAGCTACTCTTGTCATTCATTTTTTGAAAGCTACGCTTGAATATTGATGCAATTTGCTGACATTTGATTCAACCCTGATTTTTTTTTAAACATATTCTTGATACAAGACGTTAGAGCGCGAAAATAATGGTCTCTTCCTCTTGAGACCTTACCGCTAACATTAACACCTTACCTCCCTGACCCACTCATGGACTCGTGCTCCAACTGTGGCACTGACACGTAATCTTCTAAAGACCATGGCACTTCTATCGACCAAAGAAGCAAGTCAAGAGAAGTTGGACTTTGAAGGGCAACATTAGTCTATAAATTAATGTGCTTAAAATTATTAGGCTGAACTTTCTCCCAGATTTGCCCAGGTAGAAACCTTCTTTCTCAAACTGAATTGGTCAGGATACACAGATTGATTTTGTTGAAGATGACTAAAAGATTGTATGCGTTACCTACATGTTGGATCTACATCTTAAATTAGTTTTTTTTTTTAAACACTCTGAGCAGCTCCAGAGATGGCCTATATCTGAAAATTAACGACAGGAAAACGTTTTGCAACCATTATGTTCCCAGGATTGTGCTTTGACTTGTAATATGGTTGTTCAAACTTTAAATAAGTCAGTTTATGTGGTATTACTTGGACAATAACAAGGCCCAGTGGATGACTTTACATGTTTATTTATTTGACAAGTTTAATACATAATAAATTTACATGTTACTCATTTTTGTTGGACATTATCAAATTTTATTGGATGTTTCAATTATTTAATTATTATTGGATATGGAGGATTGTGCTGTTAATATTTTCATAATTTCATACTTGAATGATAAGTGTGTGCAAGTATAATCTTATTAGTTGAATTTTAGAGACCTGGTGATTGTATTCAGTGGCTATTGGATACAAAATATACTAACATATTTTGTCATTGATGAAAAGAGATGGAGCGTTGTGCTCAAAAGGTATATTAGCGTCTAGCTCTCCACCCTGCCTCAAACACATTTGCCAATGAAACAACTCGGCCAAGCAATAATTTCATCTAAGATATTTGTTTCACTGTAAAAAGTAAGGAAGTTGAGGACCGTAACTTCATTTAAAGTGCAAGACTTGATGACACTGACGTATACAATGAAAAGAATTGCTGAGCAATATATTTAGGAAAGACGTATATTTTACAGCTAAAAAAGGTTTTGAAGGGTAAGACATGTGAATTCTTAAGAGAGGAAGCTCAAGATCCAAAGTCTGGTCAATCACAAAATACCATATAGCAATGCAGATCCTAAACATAGATCTCAAAGTGCAAGTTTTTGCACTTTCCCCATGGTATTAATTTCTAAATTAATATATGCCTACCAGCATTACAACATATATACATACCAAATACAGTGGGTCCAAAGGGAATCAGTCTGATACGGTGAATAGATGTTCTTCTGCATATTGGATATTAAGTCCATATCATGCTTGAAATAATCAGTACATAAAATGATACAAAATATAATTTTATTAGTTGAATCTCAGAGAATTGGTGGTCATACTTGGTAGTTATTTGATACAACTTAGACTTGCACTGTTTTTTATTGATGAGATGTAGTGGAAATTCGTGCTCTAACTCTCCACTCTCCCTCAAAGACATTTGACAATGCAACTACTAGGCCAAGCGTTTAATATATTTGTTTCTCCTTAGAACAAATTTTGTCGAAGGCATAAACATTATTAAAGGGCATTTACAATACTCGATGACACCGACATACACCATGAAAATTATATTTTGCAGCTAAAAAAAGTTTTGAATGGACAAGGAATTCTATTCTCAAGAGAGAAAGCTCAAGATCCAAATTCTGGTTAAGCACAAAATACCATAACAATACAGATCCTAACAATAGATCTCAAAGTGTATGTTTAACACCATTTATATTAGTTTCTAAATTATTATATGCGTGCAACCCATATACATCCCAAAAACAGTGTATCCAGGGTGACTCGGTTTAATATGTTGTGTATATGTCTACATCACGGATATCAAGTTCATATCCCTTGGACAACATTTATATCAAATAGAAAAAAATCTGCCGAAGTTTCAAAATCTTGGTCATCGTATATCTACCAAATTTTGTAGGTCTTGAAACATATTCCTATAGCGCTTGCTTGACTAGCACAACCATACGCACATGAACCATAATAAATAACATTAACACTATAAAATGTAACTCAAATTGTCTACGAAAACAAAATTTACACTGATATACATGAGTTGTATCTCACTATCTCGTCCACTTAGAGCATCTCCAACATTGAGGTCATATATTATGAGTATACAATTTAAACTCCAAATCAATTCCCGATAGTGAGTTACAAGTTCTGATATTACGATAATCTGCCCGATTTGGTCACAAATTTGTAAAAAGAACTAAGCACGTATAGAACAGACGTCCGACTTATAGGCACATGTTCAACAAATGCCTAAATTTAGGTGCATTAGTGCATGTTGACGCCAGGATTTTAGTGCATGTTAAATGGGAACCCAACAACTATAATGTTTCAAACAGTAAAATCATATGCTTAATTTATTTTCCCTACACAAACATCTCAAGCTTAAACACACATCACATAAAAACCACAATCTTCATTATACTTCTTCCATACCACGCTCAAAAATGAATGACGAGTTTCATCCACTAGTGCAAAATCCACATCATGTTGAATTTTACACTACCACCAGGTGGACACGAGACGAATTACGACCTTTGCTACATTTAGCTTCATTTTTTGGTCGATACAACCCACAAAAATGATCAAAGTGGTGATACATTTTGGGAAGAGATCACAATGAACTACAACGTCAAGCAATCGAAAGGAAACGCTGTCAATCTTTTTTAAAGAATCATTAGGAAAAGTCATCAAATTCAAAGCTTCGAGTAAATGTACAATAGTAAGCAAGTCCCCAAGTGGCATGATAGGTGAAACATATATGGTATGCTTACTTCTATAAATCTAATTTGTATTTCCATTATATTTTAACAGTCAACATACTTATATATTTTTGTCTAGGGAAAGACCACAAATAACACTTCGAACGGGTTTTTCAATCTGAAAACCGAAATCTCATTTCTAGCCATTCATGCATTGCTACGACAACCAACTTAACATCAAAAATGAAAATCATCAAGTGAAAAGACTGTGCAAGGGTTACAAAGCAACAAATGCAAAACTAAGGAAAAATAACTAGTTACACTTCAAACCAAACAAATCTCAAGCAAGCCATGATATATCTTTAGAAAACTGTGTTCTTGCAACTGATGATGATTTTGTTAGACCTCAACAACAAAAGCTGCTAAAAAGGAGTAAAGCTCTTGGTCTAGAGTGGGCTCATTAGTTTCTAAGACTCGAGCGAAATGTGACCAAATATGGTAGCAATATATACACGTTGACATTACTGAAAAACCAATCTTGAAGAAATTGATTAACATCAAGACTCGAAGAGCGACAGATCGAATCATGTTAATGGATACAATAAATATGGATGACGAGAAAAAGAACTATTAGAGGTTAAGCAATATTTTTCATATCATGAAAAATATTCTCATAAAGGAAAATATGGAATAATTATGAAAACGAGCATGATGGAGTGAAGATGAGCAGATGTATGTTGTTTTTTATTTAAGTTGAGTATTTGATTCTATAATAACTTTACAAATATTGCAACTTTTTTTAGAGTACCGTTATATGATTGTTTAAAATTGAGTAATATTAATGTATTTAACTTAATATACTTTAATAATTTGTATAAAAATTGAAGAAAAAAATTAAAAAATAAGAAAGTATTAAAAACTGTGTCAAAATAAAAAAATAAAAATAAAATATGTATTTAAATAAAATTTTAGAAATAGGTCAGATTTGCCTAATGGAAACTTAACGCTCGGATGTTTGCCCAACAGGCATCTAGCTATAGGCACCCATTGAATATGCACCCAGTTATAATCGATGTTGGAACATTTTGTCGATTACTCGTACTTATATTACGTAATTGTAATATGTAATCCAATTGTTGTTGGAGGTAACAATGGTTTTTAGGATTAGAGCATGCAAGTTTTTAGTTCACTTTAAACGATGAAACGGAATATGACCCGAATTCAAACTTCAACCACCTCTTAATATGCGAAATACAGGATACAACATTTATAATGCTATGGTACATAAAAAATAACTCAAACTAGCATTCACCCTATAAATAAAAAATCAGTCTGACTCTAACTTATTTTGGTTTACAGCAATGTATCAAGATATCGACATTTTAATTGATGTTAAACATTAATGTATTGGCATAAAAGTTGAAAGCTTAGATAAGACACCATATTACAAACCTAAAATATATTCCAAGCCTTGATAAAAGTAATAGCAGGATCATATTCAACTATTATTCCATGGTTCTAAAGCATTTGCTGGCCCGTCTTTAATATTATGTTTAACAAAGTCAATACTTTGTAATGCATTTATCCAAAAATTATGTATGATATCCGATAAACTGCATGAAAAAAGAAACTTACTTCAAGCAAGGCACGAATAGCAAGCTTAATAGTCTCTTGTCCGGCCACTTCTTTAAAGTTCTTCTCTAAGAACTCCCTCATCGAATTAGAATTCCTCCCAGTTGCATTTGCTTTCCAAGCTGAGAAAGTCCCAGAAGGATCTGTTTGATATAAAGAAGGCACACCCGTGTATGGATCAAACCCTACAATCAATGTAGATAATCCAAATGGACGGACCCCACCACTTTGCGTGTATTTCTGCTGCATCCCTGCAATGTATCTAGTGATATACTCAACAGTGACAGGATCTTCTACAGTAAGCTTGTGGGACTGACATTCTATCCTCGCCTTGTTGATTAAGACACGGGCATCAGCTTTTAGACCTGCACATGCAAGTGCAATGTGGTCGTCTAGATTCACAATTTTACGAACAGATCTGAAGAAACCAAAGAGAATCAATGTTAAGAAAAGATAACCTTTTTACACTGATTCCTCAAGGACAAATGGAGGAACTTATTAAACTGAGTAAGATTGCCCAACCTAACACTTTTTCCCTAATAGGAATGATTACTGATGAATTTCATCTAACTGATTCAAATTGTTAGAATAAACATATACGTACAGATAGCAATAACATAATCTAACAGAATCCAAAATCCCAACAACTTTTACTAAAGATCGTTGAGCCTGCATATAATCCTTCCTATATTATTGGAGAATCAGAACACAGAAACTTGACAGAACTTTAATCGTAGCTCAACTAAATTAAATCAGTAAAAACCTAATTTGATATGTCGATAAACAAACAGATCACAAGAACTTAAACTTTGGTTGTTGAAAGTAAAACACATACCTAGAATCCTGCAACTTAGGAGTTGACTTCTTCTCAACACCAAGAACCACATTATCGGTACCACGAACTCCGACGGCTGCGTTACCTTTCCGTACAGCTTCGAGTGCGTATTCTACTTGGAAAAGATGACCGTCTGGTGAGAATACTGTGATTGCACGATCGTAGCGAGCCATTTTACAGACTTCTTTTAATGCGAAGGTTGAGGATTAACTTTATTATAGATTAGGATTTTGCCTTGCAGCAGAAGCACAAATAAAAGAGGAGAAGAGAAACGGAAACGAAGTAGTTTCGGTTTTGGGCTTTTTTCTGTTGGATCGGGTATAAACAATCCCCGAACCAGGTTATCAGGCTGGCCCGATACCTTAAATATGAAAGTGGGCCGAGAAAAATTTGGAGGGCGATATTCTTTTTATGACACAAAAAAAAAAGTTGAAACTTTGGTGATTCGCCAGTGATCATAAGAACCAACCCACTTAACCAAACCTCAAAGCGCCCCTACAACCACCCCAAGCACCCCACAAGCCCCTCCCCGCTCCCAACCCAATCTCAACGCATGCGCGGACATCCCTCTTCTTCTTCTATTTGAACATTTCAAATGTTCCAATCGAGTGACCATTGCAACTCGGCTTTCGAACACTTTATAAGTAATTTTCTACAAAATAAGATGATCGAATTTTTTTTAGAGAAATGAGTGATCCTCTATTAGAATATATGAGCATTCATGTAATTTTATTCTACACTGAAAAAAATGAGTCGCCAACATGTCTGACAAGTAATAATACCTACCTCGTACAATGTGCAAAAATTAAATAAAAAGAAACTCCAATATTAGAAAGCTAAAGTCCATAATAAAATATACAACACTATAATCCACTAAATAAAATAAGATATTGTATCCTCAATTTCACATTTGGTCCAACGAACATATCTAAAGCTGCAAAAAAAGACTATACCAAAAATGTAAAACCAATGCATATATATGTGTGCGCACGTTCGCGTGCACATGTATTTAAATATATGAGAAATAAAATTATACTAATCTAATAAAAATAGAACAAGCAATGGTATGATTGAAACTAAGTGAGAAACAATAGCGCGTATTGTACAATCCATTACATACAAATAAACAAATTAATGAGAATTCTAAATATACCAATAATAATGAAGCATCAATGGTAACCTAAGTAAAGGTGTCCAAGGTAGTAAATTTGGTTCATTACTATTTTTTCTATTATTATATATTAAGAGTAAGTATCATAATTTTTAATATAAATATTATATTCAAATTACAACATTTTCAAATCTATCTAATTTACTAAATTTAATATAGCTTCAGATTCATCATTGTACATGTTAATGAAAAAGATATTTAAAGAAGTATTGTTGTTTCTATATTTATTTACTACAATTTTCTTAACTAAATTAATAGAGATTTAACCATTTTAAGGTATTCATTGAAATTAATGTTATTATCTTCTTATAATTAGGGTTTGAGATCCAATTAACACAAAACAGAGCAATTATTGTATTAAATTGTCTGTAGGAGTATTTGTATTATTGAAAACCTTATGATTCTTTTCAAACCATAGACACATATAAAATAGTTCACAATTAATATCCTTATTAATTATATTAAAGTAAAAAACATTAAGATAAATTATAAGAACATAATTAGTAATATGACACTCAAAGTATAAATGTAAAATGCTTTCCGATTTCACATTACAGAAAAAAAATTATTATCAGTAATTTTTTTTTCTTTTTGATTAGTTCTATAGTATTTAATTTTTCATGCATAATTAACCACAAATGTACTTTAGCTTTAGGTGGAGTATTACCTCTCCAAATATATCTAAATATATTCAATTTTGTACGAAAAATTAAGAAACTTATAAAAAGAATGTAATGTATATATTTTATTATTATCCCAATACCATATTTTAATGTCATTTTTACTATCAATGTTATATAATTCTAATTTAGCACAAAGTAAGACAAGCTTCGATAATGTATTTCCAGCTAAAGTACGACTAAAACTAATTTCCTATGGGAAAATTAAATTTGATCTATATATTTCTAAAATCGACACATTTTTAAAATTATAGATTTCACTAGATTCTATTTTAAGTGGAATTGCTGATATCCAACTATCGTGCCCGAAAGGTGTATTATTCCCCGAATGTACCACATTATTAATTTCTAATTTATAAATATCATAATTTTTATTGTTGATTTCCAAAAATGAGTGATATTATTTGTATTATCAATAGAAATATGTTATATATTATAAGTATCATTATAACATTGATTCGATATTAATTCTTTCTGAATTAGATTCTCACTATTATTTGTAAACTAGTGCGAACTCATACTACGCATACAGATTGCTACTATATTTTTTGCAAATCTAGTTAAGTATATTTTTATAATTAACTCAAGTAAAACTATTATTTTCAAGATATATTTTACATTTAAATATCTTTATATTTGAATATCGAAAATTATTTATCCAAAAGACACATTTGTTTGTCATTGTGTACGAATGTACAACTACATTTATACACCATATAAAAAAATTAAAACAATTACAAAATACATCAATAAATAATTATGCAGATGCATACATTAAATTTAAATTTTAAGCTATAAAACTAAAATACTGATTCAAGAGATCATTATTATTAAAAATAACTCATACACAATGACTAAATTCAAGTAACTAAGCGCATATATAAAAAACATAAAAAGAAATTGCATCACGCATACGTTATCATTGTATAACAATGAAATTTTTTAGAAATTAGTCTACATGTGATTAGTGAACGTAAAAGGAAAAATGTCAAACACTCAAAAAAATTGAGCCATAAAACATATTACAACAAAACAAAAAATCTTAGGAGTATCCAATGATAATAACATAATTATCTAGTTACTCTTTAGTTACTCTTTCAAGCATTGTTTCATATCCCACAATTTCAGTTACTAAGAAAACTAATATTGCTAGTCACTAAGATGAAACTGCAATTCAAAGATTAATATTACAATATAAAGTGTTGGAAACATTAAAATATGAAAGAACAAATTAAATGGGAAATAACGAGACTGGAACTTCTCAAATCCTTAAATCGATCCTTCTCTCATTTCTCCTTTACTGCTTCCCTATCTTTATTAATATCGAATAAACAACAAAAGAATTAGAAATAACTATTGCTGGATCTAGAAAGTCATTCAATATACGAAATTTATAAAATTCATCCCAATCTTACGTGGAAGTCTAAAAACAAAAGGTAAGTAATAGACTTGAAGTATATGAGTTTTTTAGAAATGTCGACATTTAGCTAAAATTTAACATAGCTAGAATGTAGAATATAATCAGGAATTTATGTATTTATTCGGAGGTTTAATTTTTATTAAGATTGTGCATGTATAATAAATTCCATTAGGTAAGTAAGATATTATTTGAATTTGTTATTATTTTTATAAGGCTTTTGTTTGTTACGTGAATGTTATCATGTTATTGTTCAAATTGAATCTAAAACTATTAATTTTTGCTGAATTAAATAATTATTTTGATAAATTTCTGGTTTCTTAGTTTTGCATAGCAAATGTGTTTGCATAAATGAATGACATATTTGTAGTTGAGAAATATTATTATTCAAGTTCTTAAAGTTTTAAATTTTAAAACACTTAAAGCGAAAATATCTATAATGATTTTGAAGGATTGGATAAGAATATAGAATATGAAGAATTTTGTTTAAAATAATTATGGCTGGACCAAGAAAACATGCAAAAAAATTTGGAAATATAAACAATGTAAATGAAAATTTTATGAGAGAATTAAAAGGAGAAGAGTAAATTATTTTAATTTACAATTATATAAAATATGATTTGAGTATAAAAGTCACTTCGAACACATGTTTACATATCCCAAAGCATAAAAACAAAATCAAGTAGTATTTTGAGTTTTATACATCTTATATATATTCATTATGTAAAAGGTAATTTAAGAAGAAATAAATTAGTATTTTTATAGCATTATGGAAATCAAGGTCATTGAACCAACTTGAATATATATTTTACCAAGCAATATTCATTTTTTACACATGCAAAGTTTTTATGTCTTTCTTATTTTATTTTGTTTATTCAAAATACTTTGTAAAAGATCAAATTAAATCAAAACAAATGGAGAAGTAACTCATTTTGACATCAATTACCTTATTAGTCACCATAATTGCATTTACTTTTTACACATACAAAGTTTTTATGTCTTTCTTATTTTATTTTGTTTATTCAAAATACTTTGTAAAAGATCAAGTTAAATCAAAATAAATGAAGAAGTAACTCATTTTTGACATTAATTATCTTATTAATCGTCATATTAATTGCATTTATTAATGAATTTATCAATTGCATTTATGCCCTTAATCTAGTTTGATTGAATTTAGGTCAGTAAAAACTCATGTTAAATCAATTTTGGCTCAAATATTAAAGATTATGCTTAATCTTCTCAAATAATAATCCTATTTTTATTAGATAATTCTTATATAATCATTTGCTAAAAAGTAATATTATCAAAGAAGAATAAGAATAAAATGTAGATCCTTTTCTTTTTATCTTTAAAAAAATAGCTACCTAATATTCGTTAACTATATTACCAAATCAATTGCTTTTGACATATTATCCAATAAAAAAATAAATGACATAAAACAATTATTAATGGAGAATCTCTAAACCTATAGTCGTTTTCACATAAAGTTACAACTCTTTATATTAATAATATTCCTTTACCATTTCAAAATCTCATACCGTAATTTGATTTTCAATCGAAACTAAAGATACTAAAATTTCTAAAAAACATAATTAGAATCTTGAGTAAATGGACAGAATTAATACTCATGTTATTTTTTCTATTATAGATTTTAATGAAGATTGAGGAAATTAAGATTAAGATTGAGTTAAGTTTTCCTCCACAGTCATAAATAAATATTTAGAGTTTAGGGTTTGAAGATGAAACGACAAACTTTTTGATGCAATAATGTACATAAATTGGAAACTAAGAAGAAAGCGAAAGTGTAGCGACCCGCGGTTCCATACCCCTTGAGTTGATAATAATTCTTGCTCGCCCAACCCAAAGTGTACAAAAAAGGGAATAACTATGATAAAGAAGAAGAAAGAGATAGAAGAAGAAATAGAAACAACAACATAGAATCTCATGGTTGCAGCGGAACAAAATATAATATATAATAACAGATTTTTATGCATAAGAAACCATAACCGGCTATACTTACAATCATCATAGTGCAACAATCAATACATCAAAGTGGATAGTTATAATAACCTGTCCTCACACAGCGGAAATAAACGTGATATACGTCAGAAGTCCTCCAGCTCGTCTCCTGAACTCCACAGCATTTAACCTGAACATGTAATACTCGGTCTGACCCGAGAATTATAATAAAATAACACCCAAGTCAGTTTGGAAAAAACAGCGTGAGAAAACACACTCATTAACTTTTTAAAACCCTTTGAAAGCAAAGGTATCTCCTAAGACCACGTCACAAATAAACACACGACGGGTTTTTACCTTACGATAACCAAAACATTTTTATCAAATCCGTTTAATATTATAATAATGTCTATAGGAAGTAAATAGAAAATAACTGAAATGTTTGCATCTTACGTTCCAGCATAGTTGGATACAATCAAAACCGTACGGCGCTTATTGGAGAATGCATTCCATCGAACGACTGGGCCTCTACCGTCCACCACAGTAGATCCCCTACTACACAAGACCGGCCTACCGCTGACTTGGATAAACCGAATATGTTATCACCCCAGGTGTTCCCACCCTTACCATCGAGCGCTCCTTCCATGCACAACCATATCCATAATACAAAAGTTTTCGAGGACATCTAGAAAGGTGGTAACATACCCTAATTGGATGCGACCCACTTAGCCTTCCTGCATCTCCCATGTTTTAGTCATTCCCGGTTGATGGTTCGAGGCTAAGCGTTTCCTTTCAAGGAATGATTTAACTTAAAATGCTCATCGTCCTCCAATGATGATGTTCTGATAGCATTCGTCCATATAAGTTGTCTTGGGTTTGGACAAACCGAATCATCGTTTTCATCATCTTCACGGTATTCATTCGTAACGTTCAAATCAGATCGAAGTGGTTTTCGGATAATTAAATCTGATCCCGGTCTCATCGAAACGATCAATGAAATTGGCCAATATTGATAGTCGGTTATTTAACTATCAAATAACATCCAAAAGCAACATTAGGTCTTATTTTATAAATCTCCAGAATATTTATTTCAAAACATCTTTCCCAAGATATATATTCAATCTCTTCAATATTCTATATTTGAAAACAATTTTCAACACTTGTATCCATAACAGGATATTTCATCATTTCATTACTTAGAAATATTTCCCACTAAGACATTTCCAAGACCTCCCTTTCAATACTAAGGAAAATATTTATATGTATAATTTCCAAAATCATTTTAATATTTAACTTGAAAATATTTCAAACTTATCTCTTAAGTCTCCAGAATTTTTAAATAATTCTTCTTACAATTTCCAGACCGATTATACTTATTTATAATCCCAACCAACCATTTTAAACTTCTTTAAATGAATTCACATTCTTCCCGAAGTTATCGCATCTAAACATCGGAAATTTTCTTAAATCTCTAAATTTCATTATAAGGGTTCTCTTATAAAATCTCATCTTTAAAATAAAACCTATTTACACGTCTCGAGAGGATTTTATAATTGAATTTTCAATCATTTCAACTATATATATAATGGAATTTTTAAAGAATAGTATTTTATTTTTTTATTTTTTATTTTAAAATATGTTTTAAGTTATTATTTAAAATGTTAACACTTTTTAATAAACCATCAATAACTTACTTAAAATAAACAAATCAATTTACAAAGCTGATTATAAAAAATAAAAAAAATTCAATAATTATTAAATATTTAAGAATCCATTTTTCGAAGTATTCCAATATTAACTAGTTTAAAATTTCATAATTTAAATAATAAGGTTTCCTTTTGAAAAACCAACTTAGCTTCTTAAAAATAAAAATATATTTTAAATCTCAATAACCAATTTAATTTACAACTCCCTCTCGATTCCACAACATATCGATTCATTTTCGATTCCCTAACCATTTCTATTTCAAAAATAGAATCTATTATTTTTCTCAACCCTGTTTTCTATATCCTAATATAAACTTGCCCTACGAATTTATATTTCAAATTATCATATGATATCGAATTCCTTTATTTATAAAGATTGTTTATAATTTTTTTACCCTTTTTGGTTTTTATCTTTTTATAAACAAATCTTATTTATTTAACTCCATTATATAAATCCTTTCTTATAATTCCCTTTTATACTTCCAATCTATTTTAAATATTGATTTTAACTCTCTTTTTTATGTTTCTAGAATATCATTTATAAATTTTCTTATATAATACTTTTAAAATCCCATTTAATAATTCACAATAATTAGATATAACCAAAAATCAATATATTTTTCTAATTCAATTCTTTAAAATAACTCCAGTTTCAATACATATATTCTTATATCAAATTCCTTTTTATTCCTTAAATTTTGAATTTAAATTATCCAAATTCAGGCCAGTGGTACAGTAGCGTGTAATAATTCCAATCGCTACAATAATTTATAATAGATTATTCTATACAAATCATATATCATTATATATGAAAAATAAATCATAAATTTGAGGAATCCAGTTGGATTTCTCCAACCTGTTTCTCTGCATCCAAAGATGTTTGTACAACATATAAAAATATCAATCCCACTTCGAGGGGGATATCGCGGTATATACGGTCATCCGCTATTATGCGGGGCGTATAGGGTCCCATTTGCTATAATATATGGGAATATCACTCCAATACTAATATATATACTACTATATGTACTACTATATATATAGTCATCCAATAGATAAATTATAAAATTATCAACCAATCCAGCATCCAATAATTAAATTTTAAATTTAATTTTAAATTTGAAAATCCAAATGAGTGAGAAATTTTCACCTTGATTTTATTGCATAGATTTTTCAACTATGAATCTAAACTCGACTTGTTTTATTTATCTTGGACCTCGTACGAATTATAAATTAATTTAATAAGCATGCGATTTTAAATAAAATAAGTACTTCCTTTAATTTCAATTTGATTGACTAATTACATTTTATTGTATAGTTACCTTCCAAAACATCTTCTTCACTGAACTAGCTCCTGACATTGCCGCATCTTCTCATCACTATTCCTCCTCGTCAGTGTACGAAATCAAGCAACTAAGTCGCCGTCATCTTGCCTCGACGACAGCCCCTTGTGGTCACGCGAGCAAACTCACGAGCTTATAGGGTTGCGCTCGTCCCAATCTCGAATTTGAACGCTGCTACTTCCCCATTGCTCACGCTGAACCCTAACCCATTACGAACGAGAGTCGCGACATCGCTCTCAGCATCGTACCAACGCCACCACTTTTCTTAGTGCATCATGACCCTGCCCGAGAACCACTCGATGTCAGCTCCTTCACCAAATGTCAACAGTCTCCAGGTCATCACCTTCCCCATCGCGCCTCTTCCCCTTTCTTCCTACGCACGTCGTGCATTTTTTGCTTTCGTCAGTCGGTTACAATTTTGGGATTTTAATAATTAACAAGTTACTTTACTCCTTTTTTTCAATTCGATTTGAACTGAATGAGATGGAGGGGATATCGTGATCTAAAAGAGAAGGATGGGGGCTCGCAATTAATTTTTTTGAATTAAAAAGAAAGGTTTCGTGAAGGATAGGGAAAAAACATGCTCAAATGTCTTGTTGAAAGGAGAATACGACTGATTGACTTATACAAAAATTCAAAATACTATTATTCAATTTCAAATATCTTGTTTAAACCAGTAAAATTATAGGCTCCTATCAAGACGTGCCTCTAGGCGTTCATAATGTTATACCCCTTTTCCGAACATAATTCAAAATGTTTCGAGTCCTAATTCGACCGTATAGAGAAGGTAGCTTTTTGGACCTAATAATTATGTTGAATTTTCAATATAAATTTCAGTGCATTTCTATTCCGTACGATCAGACGATAACTCCAAAAGCTACGAAATTTGAAATCTGATAACAATACATATTACGGATCCAATGGGACTAGTTTCGTCGAAATCCGAAATTGTGTCCCGGATGGCTATTTAAATGTCAATTTGAAGAAACTATCTTTAAAATTGAACAGATCACTTTTAAATTCAATTTTAAAACTTTTATTTTCTTCATTATTATTAATATAAATTTTACAAGCCTTTAAATTATTTTTATCGAGCTTAAAACTCATGATACAATAATTTAACCAATATTCAATTATAAAATTAAAAAATTAGTTATCTAATAAATTGCTATATTTAAAGTTTGAATTTATTTTATAAATTAAAAACCAAATTTCCATATTCAAAATCAGTGTATAATTCAAATTCAATATTTGAAACCATTTAAATATTCTAAATCAAACATCAAAAAATTCGAGTCGCTACATTCCTTCCCCCTTAAAAGAATTTCGTCCCCAAAACGCTAAGGCGGGAAAAACCCTCCAAACCCATTAACTTATTAAACCCAGTTAGTGAAAATTTGATATTCCTTTTTCAAATCCTTTAGTTCTAACCAAAACAATTAGTTTCAATTCTAATTCCAAACCCTTTATTTCAATTACAATTCTAATCTAACGCCCTAAATTTTCGAAATTTTTTGACAGAGTCCCCCTTGCATGGAGAGCCTTTTGCAATATGACAAGAGAGATAAATATATATACATCGACCCACACAGTCGAAAAACAAAATATATAACAATATTCTGTATTTTCGCAGTATTTAATCTAAAAACGTACCTTATTTTAGCATTTTTAACAAGCAGCTTATTTATTTTCGCAATTCGTGCAATCAAAGTCAAGCAAAACAGCTCTGGGTACCTATACTTACTCAATTTAAACACATAAGTACCAAAACATGAAAAATTTCACTTATTTAAACGGTTAAAACACATAAGTTTCATAGGCAATACATGCTAAACATATATCATAAGCAATTTATAAGGTTACAATACTAATTCAATTCAAATGATTTACAACTCACTTTACATGCATTCAATTTAATTTTAAACTAAACAAACCCACATTCATTCCAAATTGTTTAAAAATCAATTTATCCACTTGTCATTTATTCATAGGAATTTTTATACACTTGCGTTTGCTTCAATGAACAATTTTCTTCTATGCAAATTCGACGATTTTCACTTAATAAATTATCCACTTTAGTTTATAACTATTTTAAATTGATTCCAACTCATTTTATTTTTAATTCCATTTCATTTCAAACTTATTCATGATCAATTCATTTGCCCTATACTCAAATCCATTTTATTTAGCTTGGTAACATTCCATCGTATTTTATTTATTGGCCATTTTACAAATTTATTTGTGTCAAGCTTTTTTTTAAAAAAATCTACTTAAGTTAGTTTATTTATTTTAATTTATTTCAACTCCATAACTTAAGTTTATTTTTTTCTGGTGAACAATTTCCAATCCAATTTTCTATTTGATTTTTATTTAATCAATTTTCTTCCGTATACTAATTAATTTAATTATTTTTATTCATCCAATCCACTTTAATTTTAATTCCAAACCCAGTTCATTAAAATAATATCCAAGGCCATACTTAATTCACTTATACTCTGAACTGAATTTATCTATACTCAAGTCATCATTACTTCAAGCCAATTTCATTTTATTCGCTAACTCTTCAATTATATTTCATTCTCTTATAAGTTAAAGTCGAATTTTATTTATAACTCAAGTTTCAATTCAAAATCCATTTTAAGTCCACAGTCCAATTTATTTAACCAGGTTAATTTCCATTCTACATTCAATTAACTAATTAATCATCTAATTAGTTCACTTCCACTCTATAATTCAATATCTGATTTTTATTTTAAAAATCACTTCAACCAATTTACTTGGGTTTAAATTTATTTTTTAAATTCAAAGTTTGGGTTTTTATTTTGTTTCCAAAATATCAAACTCTTTTTATTTTGGCTTATCTATTCCAATTTTCTATTTATAAGCCACATAACTTATTTTTCACATTTCTACCAATCCTATACTCGTATATATCCACATTTTATTTTTAGTCAAGATTATACATTTATTTATAGCCTAAATATATTTTTATTCAATTCATTTCAATTTTTATAAGCCACTGAAGTTTATTTATTTCATTCAAAATCATTTATAACTCAATTCAATTTTATTTCAATTCAATCCAAATTCAACCAAATTTTTATTAACTTAGCTTAAGTTAAATTTTAATTCACCCAATTTAATTTAAGTCACTTAAGTTAAAATCCAATTTATTATAATTACTTCATTTATTGATTTACTTTAACTTGCTTAAGTTAAATTCCAATTTCATTAATGCACCACATTAATTTAATGCAACCCAATCAATTTTTTTTTTAAATTTAATTTATTCAACTTAACTTAAGTTGAATTCCATTTAATTTTTTATCTTAGTCCCGATCGATATCATCTCCAATACAACTCTATTTAACTTAGTCCAAGTTAAATTTCATCCATTTTGACTATCTCAAGTTAGAATTTATTCCAAAATTCACTTTCTATATTTTCCTTATCTGGAATCATTTCAATTTATAAGTTTATAACTTATTTCACGATTATCTCTAAATTATTTAAATAAGGATTGCAGAATTCAAACATCGAGTATTTATTTTAAGTTACTTTGAAATCAATTATATACATATATATAACCCTCTGTTTCAACAAACCATTCCATTGCAATTTTTTAAAATTCATTTGGTTCCATCCCAAAATAATTCTCCTTCGGAATTTACAAAACAATCAAAAAACAATGACCACGCTAGCAATCCATCACTTAGAAACTCAAAAATGAGCACCGATGATGTCGCGATCATCATCTAAATTATTTTCCAGCGACGGAAGTGATTTCAGTGTTACATCCTTTTAAAATCTATTTAAAACCGATTTTCTGTGCCAAATCCTTTTAAAAATAATATTACTATTATTCATTTCAAACATTTTGGAAAGTATTACCAAAAATTCCCGAGATTTAAATTTCCAAATTCTGGCTTGAATTCATTTTTAGTTTTATTCACTTGCAACTCATTCTTATACAATCTAATTTGTTTTTAATAAACCATTTGCAATTTTATAATCTTATTTTGATTATATAATAATAACCAAACACACTACTATAATAATTTTCAGAAAATTATTCCTTTTACATCAAAATATAATTTGGATTAAATTATTTCATTTACCCTCTTTTAAAACAATATTGTGTCGGCTTATCATTTTCAAGTGTTGAGAAACCCCTATCGATTTAGTGGCATCCCATTACTCGAACAGAATTTATATACCACTTGACAGATAAATCAACACAATATAAAACCGTCTTGTATTCACTAACAAATACGCGCTCATATCTATTAATACGCTCAAACTCATTCTAGAGTACTACTGACTCTATCTCTAATGAGTAATCCTGTGACGATACGCAAATCCGTACCCTATTGAGCTGACAATATTCCCCATCAATTCAACTCAAAGTAGAACATAAATACGAGTCTCAAGGTTAAAGAAGAATGAGGTAGAAGAAGGAGATAAAAACAACATCAGAATCTCACAATCGCAGCGGAACAAAATACGATATAAAATAACTGCTTTTAAATACGAAGAAATTTGTATTGTTATATACTTACAACCATCAGAGTACATTGAGCAACAGACAATCTAGACAATTCAATTGCTTGTCCTTACACAGCGGAATAATAATCAAATATGGATGTACACTATGCCATCCAACTCGTCTCTTTAGCTCCTTAGCCTTTAAACCTGAATCTGTACAACTCGGTCGGACCCGAGCATCATAATAAGACAATACTTGAGTCAGTCTGGAACAGCGTGAGAAAACCACACTCAATTGGATTATTAAAGTTTTTGAAAACCTTTGAAAACAAAGGTATCTCTTAAGATCACGCCACAAATAAATATGTCGGGTTTTTACCTTGTGATAACCAAAACATCTTTATCAAATTCGTCTGATATTATAACAGTGTATATAGAAAGTAAAATAGAATCTAGCTGAAATGCTTGCATCTCACGTTCCAGCATAGTTGGGCACAATCAAAACCCTACAGGCGCTTATTGGAGATTGGATTCCATACAATGGCAAGGCTACCGGGGTACTGCCCGTCACAGTACCTGGCCTAGATCAGAGTACCGAGGACCACTTTCGATCCCCTGCAACACAAGACCGGAGCTACCCCTTACTGGATAGTCCGAATAAGATCACCCCGCGGTTGGAGCTAACAACCGCCCACACAGCCGAATATAAAGGGACATCTAGACAAGGATGACCTTACCCTAATTGGGTGCTGCCCACTTAGCTTTGCTACACCTCCCCTATTTTAGCCATTCCCGATTGAAGAGGCTTGAGGCTATGCGTTACCTTTTTAGAACACATTTCACTTGGAATGCTCATCGTCCACCTGACGATGTTCCGATAGCATTCGTCCATACAAGTTGCCTTAGGTCTGGACAAATCAAATCACCGTCTTCACCATCTTTACGGTCTTCATTCATAAACCTTTCAAACCGGATCGAAGTGGTTCTCGAATAATTAAATGTGATCCCGGTTTCTTCGAAACGATCAACGTATTGGCCAATATTGATAGTCAGTTATTTAACTATCATATAACATTCACAAGCTACCATCAGGCCTTAAATAATTTTCCAAATTATTTATCTTAAAAATATCTACTTTTTCCCACTTCGTTTAATATTCAACGCTTGAAAATTCTTCATTTTATTTTCCTATTTCTTTTCTCAAAAATCTTTTACAACTTTATTTGTAAATTTCCAAAGCCGTTTATGCTTTTATAAAATTCCAGTTTCACTTCTACTTCTTTGTGAATTTTTATTTCACCTTCCGTAGTTTACACTTATACTTAAGAAAATTTATTCAAATTTCCATAATACCATTTTAAGATCTTCCCTTAAAATCTTATTCAATTTTTAATAACTTCACTTCCCATCTCAAGAGGATTCATACTTGAGTTTAAAACATTTATTATTTTACATATAAAATAAGAATAATAATTTACTTTTAAAAATATGGTTTTAGGTAACTAAAATATCAACTTCTTAAAACATTCAAAGTTCGTATTTAGTTATTAATTTACAAAGTTAATTTACAAAGTCAAGATTCATTACAATAAATACCAAGTATACAATAGTTGACTTCGGGATGTTTCGAACCCAAATAATAGTTTACAGGTTAAGTATAGTAATTTAAAATCCTGCTTTAACCAATTCCAGTTTACTTAACCCTAGTCTATTTTTAGAAAATATAATATTCACCCATTTCAATTCATAAGTTCCTCTTGATTCGTATCACGTTTACCGTATCACCATTTCTCTCATTCGCAATATATTCCCTTATTTCTTTGAAACAATATTCATAACTCGATATAAGTCACACCATAACTTATATTTTTCTCATATCCATAGATATCATTTTATCTCATTTATAAACCCCGTTTATAAATTTATAAACTCCCTGAGCTTTTCACTTATTTATAAAAACAAGTTTTATTAAAATTCCGATTTTTAATTTCCTTCCCTAATAAATTCAGTTTATTTTAAATCTATTTTTAATTATTGCTTAAGTTCTTTTCCATAATTTCGAAACATTCTTCAAGTTCTTTTATATAATTTATTTCAAAAATCAATACTTAAATCAAATTTCAAATAGTCGAGTATAACCCAGTTAGTTAATATATTTTTATTCCACTTAATTCTCTTTAGAATAATTCAATTTTCAATATAAATAATTTCTTTTCAAATTTCCTTTTAAATTCCTTCAATTTAAATATTTATGGTATTTAATATGTCGATTTTAAATTCCAATGCCACTTTCATTTAATAGTTCAATTTACACCAACCATATCAATTTATTCAACATATCATATATTAATATATATATATGAGCAATGAATATTTTTGAGGAATACAGTTGGATCCCTCCAACTTGTTTTTCCAGCATCTACAGATGTTAGTCAACAAATAAAATACCAAATCCCACTTCAAGGGGGATATCGTGGTTTATAGGGTCACCCGCTATTATGCAGGCGCATAGGGTCTCATCAGCTATATAATGCGGGAATATAAATCACTTCAATATATATGTATACTACTATATATATAATATCATCCAATGGATAATTATTAATTTATCAATCAAGCTAGGCATCCAGTAATTTAAATTTATTCATTTAAATTAACTAGGCAATCCAAATGAGTGAGAAGATCTCACCTTTATTTTTTTGTTTGTAATCCACTCCAATCTCTCCTCAGTTTCCCGATTTTTGACCTTATATAAACATTTATACGGTTTATCAATATTTTGGATAATCGGACAATTAGTTGCCATTTAATAAATTTAATTTTAATTCAACTAATAATTTTCCCTTTTAAAAATCTTTTAGTAACCAAAATAAATTAAATAAGTTAGTTAAATAATTTTTCACCAAATCTATGACATCACCCAAGAATATGACATGACCCAAGAATCTTACTTCCCTCCTCTAGAAGTGATACTTTGAATACTTTTCTTTCAACCTATGCTTCCTCACAGCCTCAAGCATGATCCTCAAGTGCTTCTTTTTTCTTCCTCGATACCAGAATATCATCCACGAACACAAGCATGAACTTGTTAAACTGACCCCTAAAGACACTGTTTATGTGATCAACAAAGTATGTCGAAGCATTGTTCAACCCGAATGGCATAACCAACCACTCATAGAAACCAAATGGCATACGAAATATAGTGATTGATACACTCTCCTTCGCCACTCTCAGCTGGTGAAATCTGATCGTAAGATCCAACTAAGAGAATGCATTCTCACCATGGATAAAATAAACAAGTCATGAATACGTGGAATTGGATATTTTCTCTTCCTCATTGCCATATTCAACTCACGGTAATCTATAAACAACCTCAGAGAACCATCTGCCTTAGTGTCGAACACTACAGGTGCACCCTACTTATATTTGCTTCTATGAATGAACCCTATTTTGGTCATTCACTTGCACCTTCAACACCTTATGCTCTCTATGTGCCATACACCTCAAAGGCATAACTATCGGTTTGGTATCCTTCACTAAGTCTATGTAGAACTCAATCGCTTGGTATGGTGGTAATCTGATCACCTCCCCAAACACGCCTAGATACTAACGATGGGCACAAATGACAACTCATCCTATGGATTTTGAGCACATATAGAAAGCTAACCATAACCCCATCCTCTAGTAGGCAGCCAATTACTATCGTTTTCCCCTCTACGACCCCAGTCATCACCAACAGCTTTTCACGATCCACCACTACTGCATTCTTCCTCAACCAGTCCATCCTTAAGATAATCCCCAACCCAATGAAATTCAAAATAAAGCAATCGCAAAAAAAGCATCCATGACTCATTAGACCAAACCATGACAAACCATACAAGGACTAGTAGGGCCTCCAACTGGGCTCTTCGCTACCAAAAGTCGGTCGACTATTTTGGGTTTTGGTCCCAACCTATCTACCAGGTCATTAGAAAGTAAACCACAGTATTGAACAAAACACGTATGAGAACATCATAAATAGAAAGCATACCTTAAATAGAGATACTCTTCCTTTTCTCCTTCGTCGAGGGAACACTCGACGAAGTCCGGACAACATCCAAAGCATATGCCTTCACTACCTGCTTTTTCTACACTGGTTCTGAATATGTCCAAACTTGCCACAATTGTATCACTTCTTCTTTCATCAGCTTTGTAGTTTCTAATCAAGTGACCCTTGTCTCCATAGATATAACAGACAAGATCCCACTTAGTCTTCTTTTGAGCATTCTTTCCCTGGCTGTTCAATTTCTTCTTGCCTCCATCACCTTGTTATGACTTCGGCACTTCTTTGACCAAAGCAGCTGATTTGGACTTAGGGGATGAAGAGATTTCTCGACGAGTCTCTCAAATGGTTCATCGATGTGACTCACTAGCTTCTCGTCTAAATAGTCATCTAAACCTAGAAGAAACTTTTCATTTTTCCTTTGTAGAGTGTCAATGAAAGACATCCTATATATTAACAAAGCGTCGAACTCAACAGCATATAAGGAAAAAGATATGTCTCCTTGCTTCAAATTAGCAAACTTTCTTAATGAGACCGACTTCAGGGCAGCTGGAATGAACTTATCCTCGAACCTGGTCTTGAACTTGTCCTAAGTAAACCAACCCTTGGGAGTAGCAACTCTAATAGCCTTTTACTAGTTCATGGCTCTCCCCTGAAGCTGTCGAGAAACTAGCCTCCTCTTTATTGGATCATCCAATTCGAGGTTCTTAAAAATCCTCTCATGGATGTCCAACTAATCCTACACTTCCATAGTCGATTCCGTTTCTTGGAATGGTTTGCCTCTAAGACTGACAAAGTCCCTACTCATCTTATCGAAATCGACTCTAGACGCTTGCACTTAAGCGCTACCACCAACAGCAACATTCAGAGCGACAACTTAAGTATTTTGCAGCATCTTCACCATCACCATATTAAACATGGCATGTAAGTTAGGGTTAGCAGCCCTCGAACCCACTTCTTCCTCACTCTAGAAATAGAGTTCCATGTAGTGTTTCTTATATGCCGTCTCATTCTTGATCTATAATAAAAATAACTAGTCTCTCATAAAAGAAAACCGCACCAATGGTACTCGTGTGTGTATGGGACTTGTAGACTATATATATATATACACACACATATATATACACACTACTACTACTACTACTACTACTACTACTACTATATAGTTTTGAAAACCAAAATATATGAAAAGTAGCCCTCTCTCATATATATAGACTCTTGATCCAGTCTAGAGTGATAACTCCTTTTCTATCTCTAGAATCACGGTAACAATTCAGGTTAATCGTGTAACCTAAGCTCTGATATCAAATGTGACAACCGCCCTACAGCTCTGGTATCCAATATAACCGAATAGTGCACTGTTGTGGTTCCCGACCTATGTTGGACAATTGTTAAGGGTTGAAATGAAACAAAACATCATAGAACTTGTTGTACATCTCACAGCTCATTGATAAAATATAATATACATTACAAATATAAAACACGAGAGATAATAATAATTAAGTGAACCAAATATCAGCACACAGATCCATAGAGTTATAGAACATAATAATAGATTTTATACAAATGGAAATAAACTTAAATAAAACTATCCCGGTAGTAAAGAAAACACTGCCTAGGCTCCAAAATGTTGCACAACGGAATAAGCCATGATATATCATATATAATATAAGAAAGTTCCATCCAACTCAGCCTTTGCACAACCAGCGTGTATACCTAGACCTGCTATATAGGCTACTCATTTAAGGGTACTCGAGATAATAAGAAGCGAAATATAAAAACTCGAGTCAAACAACAGCCTGGTGTTGCTGTAGCTTTTTTAAATTGTAGTAGCAGCTTATAAACAATTATAACATCTTTTTAAATGTCTGTGGTGATACTACTGTATAGATTTTTTGTTTTTTAAGTAAATTTTATGTATATTTCTATTCATAATGCTATTTTGTAGTAGCATTTTATGAATTATAGTAGTAATTTCAAAATTGTAATAGCAATACGTACATAATTGTAACATCATTTCAGATATATGTGTAGTAATTCTACCGTGTTGTATCATTCTTTGTTTTTTAGTAAATATAATTGTGTATATTTTTGTTCAAAATGCTATTTTATAACAGCATTTTATAAATTGTAGTATCAGTTTTTGAATTTTGGTACTATTTTTTTAAATTGTAGTAGTAGTTTATAAACAACTGTAGCATCTTTTTTGATGATGTATATATATTGTATCTTATAAAATTATTTGATAGTAGCATTTATTGATTATAGTATCGGTTTATGAAGTATATCAGCATTTTTTGGCTTGCAATAGGATTTTTTGAATGATAGGTAGTTTCATTTTTGAATTAAGATTTTTAATTTCCACCTTCTACAATCATCTTATGATTTTTCTAAAGGTGGTATCATTTTTATTTTATTTATTAAAAGTTTGCAGTTCTAATTTTTATAAATTAATTTATAATGATATTGCATAGCTTTGTAAACATAACATCATTTTTATTTTTTTAAATATTTATCATGCTATTTTTAATAATTATTTTATACAAGAAATTACTGTGATGGACAAAATTTATCAACGTTTTAGCCCAAAGGACAAACCTTCAGTATTTAAGCCCGAAGGACAACTTTCTTTAGGTATCAGTTTTTAGTTATTGATAACAGTTTTTAGGTATCAGTTTGTAGTTATCGGTAGCAGTTTTTAGGTATCGGTTTTTAGTTTGGTAGCAATTTTGAAATAATGTTTGTCCTTATGGATAATTTTGGAATAATGTTTGTCCTTATGAATAATTTTGGAATAATATTTGTCCTTGTGGTTAAAGATTGAGGTCGTGTCTTGAGGCTAAAAATATACAAATTTTTGTCCTTTAAATTTAGTTCCTCCTATTTTATATTGCTATTGTATAGTATCGGTTTTGTATTTACTGAATTAAAAAAGAAAAGAATATAGCATTTATATTTCAATTTTATCGTGTATTAATTGATATTAACTTGTGATAGCATTTTATGGCTAAATGATACTCGTTAGCATTTTGTACTTGTTATATTTTTTGCATCATTTTCTCATAAAATGATACTATATTGTTATTGTTTTACATGCTGCTGTGTTTATAGCTGTAATATTTCTTTTTACATTATTTTCTTATGTGATAATTGATGAGCAAGATGAGGTGAGCAAGGATGTTGTGATATAGTGGAAGATGTAGGTGGCACGTGTAATAACCCAAATATTTGAGTGTTGAGAAATTAATTATATGTTTATTTTAATAAATATTTAGCATACGAAAGGTGGAATATTTGTTTTTCGAGGACGTTAGAATTAGGACCCATGGATACTGCCATTGTGTCTGGATCACTGTCGCGAATCAAAATGAGTATAAGCATCGATATGTTTCGTGTTAGGGATTTGGAGTAGTGAATAGTGTTCTTAGAAAATGAGAAAAATTTACGCTTTTAAATTCTAAGCTTAATATAAACTTTCTCACCCATCTCCTTTCATTCACTTTTCATTTACCATAACTTTCCCAAACCATCTCAAAACATAGAGATAGTATCTCAGTTCGGTTGTCAAGAACCACATCGCATTTCGATAGTGAAAAGATCGAGAAAAGGATTCATGACGATAAGAACATCCCTCTCAAACACTTGACCAAATCAGTGTTTATTACTCAACCAAAAGACTGCAAACTTCAACCGTATGGTGAAGACGACAAAGCTGAATAAGTAGGCGACTCGATGGAGAGGGTGGGGCGTTGAAATTGCAAGAATTAAGCCTCAGATCGTGCTATGAACTAGGCATTATTGCCCAATTTAAAGCACGGATCGGTGTGCCGGTAGTGAAAAACCTCACACCCCTTAGTATACCCAAAAAGGCACACTAAAGGATATAGTGCGTCACAGGTATAGCTAAAAATTATAGAGACTAAGATTCACAAGACAAATAAATAATAACAACGGAAACATTTAAATAATAACTTGATATTCAAAATTGAATTTCATTTCAAAACAGAATATGTCTCAAAACCAAATACTCGTGTCTTATGAAAAATACATCTTAGTCTGACATCATCGGAGTACATAAATAATAAAAGTCATCCCTCTCATAAATGCCAGTACATCAAAAAAACAAATGAAAAGAAAACTGAAAAGAAGAAGAATACATGAAGAACTCCGGGAATGTATCTCCAATAAATCTGAATCAACTATTCTTGCCTCTGCTGGCCTATGGGGGAAAAGGGGAAATAGAGTAGTAGGTCAGACTATAAGTTTGGTGAGTGAAAGTAACTACTAGTATTTCTAAGCATGATAAAGATAATAGACTTAGCAACAGTTCTAGTATAAAAAGGAAAAAAGAAAGATAAAACTGGGATAAAATATTGTTTATGATTCTATTAGACAGTTTTCTTTGATTGCTTGACTGTTTGGATTGTTTACACCTGCCTTAGATTGTTGTGATTAGGCTGAAATGCTAATCCTATTTGAATTAGTCTGAAAATCCTAATTCTACCCGTTGATCGGCCTTCTATCTCTGTTGTGCCACTGTGAGCTAGTCTCATCCTGTGGGTCCCATAGCAAAAAACACATGTTTAATGCTAGAAACACAGTAGCAAATTACAACCATAATCGATGTCGCACGATCGGTCACTATTGGTACACACTCACTGTTGCCCCCTCTTGTGACCTCTTACTTACCCTATCAGCATAAGCGTGCCTAGCCTTACCTAATCTATTGTGAGATCATCAGTCCTAGCCTAAAAGTGTCCTGCCCAACCTCACTTAAGTGTTTTGTAAGACCATCAGTTGTGAGACCATCAGTACTAGTCTGAAAGGGAATTCTGTTGGTATGGGTCCTAACAAACAAAATCTTATTACGCCCCTTACCCAAATCTCTCGATTTAAGCTTATATCTATTGGCCACTTATTTTCCCTATGCTCCAGCCTCACCTAACTATTACGAGACCATCAATCCTAGTCTAAGAGGGTCCTGCCCAGCCTCACCTAATCTGTTGTGAGACCATCAGTCCTAGTCTGAAAGGGAATGCTGTTGGTACGGGCCCTATTTCTGTTCTTTCTTATTAACTTAGTGTAAGTTTTTAAAATAAGCCTCTTCTGTTATTTCTGTTTTGTATTTGCTTATTAACTTATTCTAAGTCTTAAAATAAGCATTTCTGTTATCCCTACTATATTTCCTTATTAACTTAATTGTAAGTTTTAAAATAAGCCTTCACTGTTATCTCTGCTATATTTGCTTATTAACTTAATTGTAAGTTTTAAAATAAGCCTTTACTCTTCTTTATGCTTAATTATATCCTACGTTATAATTGTTACTCTTTTGTTCTATCTTTTTAGTTTTAACCACTTGTTATACACATGCTTGTAGATGTCTCGATTTTCCTATTTCAGCATGTCTTCTTTTTATTATAGTTTTTCTTATTTTGCATCTAATTTTTGTAAATTTAATGCTTTTCTATTTTAATCCACATTTGTGAATTATTCTCTTTTTAATATTCTATTCGTATAAAAAGGAATAAAAAGAAACTAAAATTTATCGGCCAGATTCTAGCGTAAAACAGATGTAAATAAATGTAAATAACGGTATATAATTGTAAATAGCTAAAATAGACTGAAAAAATTTTTAAAAAATAGCTGTAAATAACTTATATAATAATTGTCTCAAAATTGCAGAAAAACTACAACTATTGAGAACCTTGTTTTAAATTACTTAAAACTCTAAAGCAATTAGAAAACACTCACCTGTGTCCTTAGCTTTAGTCCTTGGTCTTCCTTGATCCACTTCTAGAGCGTAGAATATTTTTATCAAAAAGATTTCCTCCTTAGAAAAAATTTCTATTTACGGTCCAGCCTTTGGCAATGAACCCTTATAGGAGAAAATATGAATGAGAAAAATAGCTAGGCCTAGGGTCTTATTTATAGTGTAGTTTAGGGATCCAGACCATTGAATTTGAAGATTAAATCTTGTGCAACCACGTCATAGGCTCACTGGAAACCGTCGGATGGAAGCGTGAACACACAGGATTGAAGAATAGTGGAAAAACACGTCACTCTTGAATCTGGACAAAACTATGTACAAATTAAAAAAAAAGCAGGGCAACCATGCTTTTGTGACAGTCGACATGCAGGTCGACCTAACTATGGTGAGGGTCGACCTGGCCTAGTTCTGGGTCGACCTGGCCCATTTTCTTTCGTTTCCTTCAGTTCTTTTTTACTTTGTATCTTCTTCGTATTAACTCGAATTTTGACAAACTATATATGGAAATTGACCAAAAAATTACTGCGGACACAATGGTGCAGCTTCCTTGGCTCAATTCTACAAAATTTCACATATTTATTGTTTAATTAATTCGTTAATTAATTATTATAGTTTTATTTTCGGGTTGTTACATTCCCCCCTCCTTAAAGAATTTCGTCCCCGAAATCTCCAAGGACAGAAGAATGAGATTAATATTTTCATCCAAATTCTACAACCATATACTCAACCACCATCCATTACATCATTGTCCTTAAGTTTTCTAATGCATTTTATGATATATATGTGTTTGTGTGTGCAAATAATGTAGTGTCAATGTCCCTAACTAATGCATAAGATTAGGCGGTCTACTGATTCAATCGACCTCCTTTTTATGCAATCATGTCCATGCCATGTATCCAAATGAATGAAAATTCTCTAATGACAACTGATAGTTCAACGTGCGTGCTATAATCCAAATGCAATAATCATATGCTAATCATTCATTTATAGCAACCATGGAAATAAAATAAAAATGCAAATGAGCACACATCCAAATGCATATGCTTTAGTGACCTAGTTAGGCCGATCCCTAAGAGATAATAGTGCATAGTGTATATATATGCGTCCATTAGCATCCATTAGCAAACACTTGCAACCACTAGCGTCCATCATACATAACATGTTCTAGTAACATGTTTACATTCAGTCCTACCATCCATAGGTTAAATCCTAAGATTTACCCTCCCAAAGGATACTAAAGGAAAGAACCTATTCAAAATTAAAAATATAAAATTCAAAACGTACCATCGAAAAGATATGAATAAGAGATACGTATTTTCTCCTCAGCCTCCCACATAACATCTTCAAGACTATCTCCCCACTACACCTTAACCAAAGGGACTTCCTTATTCCTAAGCTTCTTGATATCACGTCCAACGATCTAAGTAGGAATGCGATGAACCGATGCTTCTCTCTTCACTTCAACTTCTTCAAGTTGGCTAGGTTCCACTACCTTTGTTTAGTCATGTAAGCACTTTCTCAAGTGCAAAACATGGAAAACATCATGAACTTCTGCGAGCCTCTTCGGTAGCTTTATCCGATATGCCATCTTCCCTACCTTTTCCACAATGGAGAACAGTCCTACGAATCTGGGAGCAAGTTTCTCACTTGATTCAAATCTTACTACCTTTCTTAACGAAGATACCTTAATGAAAACTAAGTCTCCTGCCTCAAACTTAATATCCCTTCTCCACTTATCTGCATAAGATTTCAACCTATCTTGGGCCGTCTTCATTCTTCTTCTAATCAAATCAATATTTTCCAAAGTCTCCCTAATCATTTCGAGACCAATGTAACGACCCGAAATTTTCGATAATTAAATTTTGTTAATTTAATAATTTTTAGTAATTTAACTCGGAAAGAAAACAAACAAAATATGAAATCGCTAAAATAAAGGCAATAATGTTAGTACAAGTTAATAAATAACTAATTTGGTGCAAACCCAATTAATTGAACCAATTATAAGATTATAACTGATTGCAATTAATCAATTGGGAAATAAGTTCAAAGTATATTAATTGATGAAATAATACATAATAAACTGTAATTTGATAAAATCAATGTTAGTACAAATTAAAGAAATAATTGGAAATAATGTTAATTCTATTTATAATATGACAATTGGTCGATTTAAAGAATGAGAATCAAGATTTATTAATTTATTTGAAATTTAAATTCAATAATTGGATTAATTGCAAATAAATGAAATTAAATATTTAACTATTACATTAATGGAGATTAAGATGAAATCTGAGAATATTAATGTAATAGATCATGAATCCAATGTTAAATGCATCCGTTTGACAACGGTGAATTGAATAATAGAATGAAAGTAAATTAAATGGAATTATTGGAAACTAAATTTATAATTCCTGAATTTAATGGAACTAAGGCTAACACTGAAATTGATAAATTAATCAACTCTAAATTGACATTTAAATTTGGTTAAATTAGTGTAAATGATTAAGAAATTTAAAAATAATGAAATTTTTTAATTATAGAGTTGAAATTGAAATTTTGATTTAATTTAATCAATTATTGATTTAGTTAATTAATGCAAAAATAGCCATTTTTGCCACTGACTCGAATTTTGGCGAAACTAGTTTCACCGGATCTGCAACGGTGAATTATTATTGGATTTTAAGTTTCGTAACGATCGGACTTGCCGTTTGATTGAACGGGCTCGAAACGCATAGAAATCAATTTAATTGAAATCAATTGAAATCAATTTGAAATAAATTGATTTTAGCATAACTTCTTCATACGATGGAATTTGGACTTAAAACCTCTTCCATTGCATTTAAAATATTTTAAAACATCTATTTTGATATATGGGTTGACCCAATTTCATTACGGAGTCAGAACAGGCTTTTCGGGCTATTTATCGTTCAAATTTCGATCCAAATCAATCCGGTCCATTCTAATTTCTGATCCACATATATATACCTCGTTATAAACCCTTGCCTATTTCTTATGTTTATTTTTTTGTACGTACAATTTCAATTGCTCATCTTTCTCAATGACAGACAAACCAAAATTCCAATTGCAATTTCAAATCAAACTCAAAGCCAAAATTTCAGACTTCTCAAACACTATCAAATTTTATATCGATCTGAAGCTCTCGATGAGCGCATCTTAGATCTAAAATTCATATTATCATTTGAAGCTCTGTTTGACCAGAAATTGATGATCAAATTTCGGTCGTCCATTTATCGTCGTCTCATTTAACGGTGGATCGTCATCCTTAAGGCGATCGGGTTGCGCTGTGTTATGGAGGACGTCGAGGGGCTTCGATCTATGCTGCTCGTTTGTCGACATCGGTCTTGAGTTCGCCAAAGTTGATTCACCTCTGTAGCGGCGGTGGAGGATGCATTGGGCCTTGAGGAGCGTGCGCGTGGGGTCCGTAAGGTCAACCGTGGATGGGGGACACGACGATGGGTTCTGATCTTGTCGAAATCGATCGGAGCGGAGGCGATTTTTGCGATTAATTCTCGGTTGTAGCGACCGCACTTTGGTTCGTGTGCAATGATTCCTGTAGCTGCTAGGGTTTCAGTAGAGAGAGAGTGACGTGGCTCTGGTATTGTTTATTTTATTTAACTTTATTTCATTTAAATTTCAACTCGGTTAATGATCATAACTTTTGCATACGAGGTCAAAATTTCACGCGGTTTTCTCCGCTAGGATCGTAATAAAATTCCAGACATTTTGACACTTATTTGGATGAATTCTAAGACTGTTCAAATTTTGGGTTTAAACTGGATTTAAATTCAATTAAAATTCAAAAAGTGAGTGTTTTAACCCACTCACAACTTCTAAAATTTCTTATGTGTGTTAAATTAATTTTTGATGTGATTACAAATTTATTTATGACTTTTTGGCATATTTTTAATCATCATCTTAGTTAAATTGAATTTATTTGAATTAAATTGTTATTTAATTTATTATTGCATATAAACTGTCAGCTAAATTGTTATTTAATTTATTATTGAACATAAACTGCCAGTAAATACGTGTTATTCATTATCTGTTCTATATTGATGTTATTATTTGAATCGGATGATGATTGTGATAAATGTTTAACGATTGATATTGGATAAATGGATGTTGTATTTTATACTGTTATAAACTGCAAGTTGTTATGGATTTTATTTCATTCAGGATTGGCGTTTGAAATGATATATAACCGTATTTATATTTTAAATTGTGGATTTAAATGATAAATATCTGTATCACTTGACCAAAGGATAGAAAATTTAATACAGACACCGCGATTTATATATAAAAATATTTCAAAATGATTTCTTTGGTTTTGTAAAGAAATATATAGTTTTATGAGATATTGATTTGGATATCTTATAAATGTTATTTCATATATAGTTAAATTCTTGGTTTTAAGCTATGTATAAAATTGGTTTAAAGTATAAAATAAGTTTAATAATAAAGTTTGATTTTATTAAGATATAAAATGGTTAAGTATTTATTTAGATTATATTTTTGGAGTTTATAATGACTTAAATGAGAATAAGGTGGGAAGATAAATATGAAATTGATTTGAAATTTAATAAAATTAAGATTTTAAAGGTATGATGTTTATAACTGGATTTTGGTTTAAGATGAATTAAACGAATATTCCAAGTATAAATAAATTGAAGAAAATATTTAGTTATTTGTAATTTGAGTTTTATTTAAATGATAATGGATTTATTATGCAAATATTTCAAAACTAAATAATAGAAAACTGAATTGTTGAATCGTAATTACCAACCTTAGTTTTGAAATTATTTAACTTAAAGTTTGAAATATATTGAAATTGAAATGGTTTATTGAAAACTGAAAGTGAGTTGAAAGTTATGAATTGAGATTTAATATAAATTGAATAAAATTGTGAGGATGAGGAAATTATTTTACTTTATAAAGTAATTTTAAATTCAAACTATTTATTTTATGTACTATTTGAATATCTAAACCATTTAAGTTTCGGAAGTTATGGTTTAGAAGCTATGAAATTCAAAGTATTATGTTTTGAAAGGTTATATTTCAAGCATTTGGTTTCAAAATATTATAATTTTGAAAGTGCTATGATTTTGGAAAAGATATATTCGAAATAAAAATGATATAGATTGATTTGGGTTTTATTAAAATGTTATCATATTGATTGGTTTTTGAAACGGAAATGATATCGTATTTATATGGTTTTGAAATGGATATTATATGCTGGTTTTGAAGCATAATTTGTAACGACCCGCCGCTCTGACCGCCTCTAGTCGGTAATTAAACCAACTAGAAACGTTCAAAATGACGGATTGTTATTTAGTTTATAACATTTAAACAGAATCAGTCACAGAATCACAGAACAATAAATATATTTCACATAAATGAGCTTTTCTTTTATATACAAATATCAGAGTTATACAATGAATTACATTTTAATACAGCGGAACAATTTATTTATTATTTAGTACAAGAAAAAAATTTCCCGAAAAACTTTAGTGATGCGGTAATCCCCTTCTCTCTATCTTCGCTGCCTGAAAATCTTCAAGCTGTAAAATACTCGGTCTGACCCGAGCGTTTTATGCAAAACACAAAAACACTCGAGTCAGGATTAATCTTAATTCAAGTAAATAAATTTGCAATGAACTGAATTAAAATGGTAACAATGAGACATCAACTACAAGCCCAAGTCAAGATGGGCTACAGGATGCATTCAAGTCCAAAACCAGGCAACGGTGCATAGGAAGGCATATATGAACATGAAGACTGACATACTTAATGCATGAAGAAAAAAAATGTGCACAGGCCAGAGACAACACTCAGGCCAAATGAAAACAAACTACCGAATCAAGTGACCAACCAGAAGTTCGAGGCAGTAGTGTTCATGAATACAACTACAACTACAAAGGTTCAAGGCTGAGACAAACCCAATGCACCAATGCAACAACATACAAGGTGCAGACAACTCAACTCAACAGCAATGCATGCTACAACAACAGAGACCATGGCTACTACACAACACAGCAGCAATCAAGATGGTGGCAAATGTATACAAGTGATACATGAACCAGAACACAAATCCAGTTACAACAATGAGTTCGACAATGTCAAAAGCAAACAAATGCAACAATCAACTCAACTGAATACATGGAAGTATGACAGTGAAACTCAAAGCAGTGCACAAGTTAACAGGACTTATCTTTCCTCTTATATATATTCATACAAGCATATGCACTCAGTTCATTTTTTTTTAAGCTTGTTGGTGCTTATTTAATTCCAGAGGAGATATAAAAACCTTTTTCATTTACATGCTTAAGCTTAAAATCAAATGTAAATGATATCTTCATTTATCTACAGGCACATACAGGCATACTACTACATATAGATACATACAGGCACAAATATTCAAGCATATTCACATGCAATCATTCATGAGGCTTGTTCTTGATTTATTACTTGGACATGAGGTAAGTTTAAACAAAAGGACCCAACTTATTAACTGAAACATCATGTATGACCAACATAGTGCAACAGTGAAGCACTGAATAGTATGCAGACCGGAAACACTAAGTCAAATGCAACAGAATGGAATGCAACTACAAGTGCAACAGTCAAGTCCAAATGCATCAATGAGGAAACTGCAGTGGACATGTATACAATAGAGGAAGCCATGATCAAGTCCAAATATAGTGCCACAACTTGTAACAAGGGTATGGAAATTTACAGAAATGTTGGACTTACATTTTTTCAGTAAAGAAAGAAAATTTCAAAACTTACTTAGTTTGTTACTAAACATGGTGCAAGTTTAAGGCACAAAACCAGAGATTAAAATATACACAGTCCACATGCAAAGCAAAATATTCATTCATATATCTAGGATGCAATACAACTTTAACTCCCTACATCTCAGCAACCAAAGATTAAACATAATTTGAAAATTGTTTAGAACAAAACAAACTTAATTTGAAAATTGTTTAGAACAAAACAAAACTTAATTTGAAAATTGTTTAGAACAAAACAAAACTTAATTTTGAAAATTGTTTAGAACAAAACATTACAGGTTTTAAAACTTAAGTCATGAACAAACAGCAACCGTGATACTCAACAGTATATAAATACTTGTATAAATTCATAGAAATTGCCAGAAAGCTCATATACACACAAACAATTTGTTTCAGTAATATCATGCATCCAGATTTGTTTTTTTTAGATTTAGAAAGATGATGTTACACTATTACAAACATCTTTTGTTTAGAGATCAAGACCTAACATTGATTATAGGAGGAGATATTTAATTTAGACTAAGGGATTAAACCTGTAATCCAACAGTATAAGGTATATTTGCATATGTACAGGCGGGAATAGTTATTTTTATGTAAATGTATACATACAAGCATACTGAACAAACACTCATCATGGCATACTTCAAAATCAAGCACAGTTAACCAAAACATTCAAATTTAGGGTCTTAAAGGAAGGGGTTTGCTCACATTCATGATTGAAGACAAGAGGAACATAGAGCTCCTGTATGTGTATCAGAGGTATAAATTGTGATGTACCCAGGCATATGCATGAATTTCAGAGCAGTTCATATCAACATTCTAACACATATCATAGCATATGCAACCTTATTCACAAACAAAACATCAATTCTACTTGCATGCAAACAGGACATATGTAAGGTTAAGGTTTTGCTCACAGTATATATTTTTTCTTTCTTGAAACTGTATAACATAACAGAGGTTGCATATATATACATATACACCAGCATGCATCCATCACAATATAAATAAATTACATCCACACAAGCAAACAGGCATTTTAACAAGAGAACAACATTTATCACTGCATATAACATAGATTTGGATAGGTTTTGCTCCCAGTTATTTCCAGAACTAAGGTATTCATTTTTTTTTTACTACATTTACTTAGACAACTTAAAACTGACAGGTAAAAGAGGAAGTGATTTGGGGTTTGAATTTACTTGCATCTGAGAACAAGAATAGGGGGTTTTACAGACACATACATACAACACACATGAACAGAAGTTCAAACAAGCACATGCAAACAAAATTTTCCTCATCTAGATTCAAAGATCCATCACATGCAGCAAAAACAAAACAAGTCAAGTTTTAATAGCATCTGTTCTCATCAGATTTTTAAATGATAGCATCTGTCCTCATCAGTTTAAAAACAAATTTTAAATAGCATTTGTTCTTATCAGTTCGAATTCAAGTAATCGAGCAAATGATAGCAAATAACACCCAACAAACATACATGCAGAGACTTATCTGGTCTTATCAGTTTAAATTAAATTAACCGAGCAAATGATAACAAATAACACCCCAAATCATAGCATGCAACCAAGCACCCAATTCAAACAAATTTAAAAACTTGAATAACGATTAATCGTGAGAAAACTCACCTTTGCTAGCTGGGTAGAAGACGACGCAGCCAAAGAGAGCAACGATAAAACGATCGAGCAAGGCAACGCAATCGAACGAAGGCCCCAAATTATCACAAGCCCTAACTTAGTCGATCGGAGGAAGAAGAAAATTGAGAGCCGCCATTATTAATCTTCTTCTTTTTTTCCGTTTAGGTTTTCGAATGATAAGGTAAAGAGGGACGGGTATACTAAATCACGGCACCAATATCAAACGTGGGCCAACCAAAATTTTCAAAGCCCAAACAACAATTAACAAATTTTCCTTTTATATTTTTATTTTGAATTTCAATTGGTTTTGTAAATTTTGTTGTTTGAATTTTTAACTGTGTATTTCTTTATCTAATTTGTATTGATTAAAATTTTATTCCTTTTTATTTTAAAAAAAAAGAAAAATGTTATTTAAAACTAACCATCCATTTATAAATTTATATAAATAATAATTCTTGTATCCAAATTATTTTTCTAAGTCATTAGAATTAATTTAAAATACAAATTCAATATTCAATTTCAACTCTAAAGTCAAATTTAAATTTTTATTCAACATTTTATAGATTAAAGTTTTAAAATTTAATCGCCAAATCATAGAAATGTTTTATATAGCATTGGGAATTCAATCTAAATCATCATTCAAATATTTAAAGTTAATTAAATATTTTCAATTTAAATTTTTCAAAAATTCAGGATCGTTACATAATTATTTAAAATGACCGCGGTGTTATAATAACGTATGGTTGTTAAAGAGACCAGGATCGGAAGTGGTTATACTCTCTGCCAACTCCGAAAACCACTTTAACAACTGTGTATGCAGTGGAGATTCCAGAATGAAGTAGGATGGTGGCGGCGTTTCCTTTGAGGTATATACGTGGACCCGACTCCCGTGAGTTGGCATAAGGTGGCTAAAATAGGAGCGATCGTCGAGCTAAGAAGGTAGCACCTTTTATCGAACACACACCTTCGATACCATTATACTATTTTGTGATTGATTGGGGCCCTTTTGATTTTGGAGGTGTGGGTCGAGGTGGGCGGTAGTAGCTGCTACGCGTTACCACCGGTCTGGAAGCGTAATTTGTATATCTACCCTGGCATTGCCTAGTTGTGCCGTGTCACCTACCTTAGTGTGCCTTGTACGAGTTGGTTTTCTTCCGTATCCCATGGAGTATTTAGGGTAGTCTTCCGATCTGGAGATACGCTGATACTGGATGGACTACTGGGACTATTATTGTGTTATGGGGGAGATTGGGTAAGTCCTTAACGCTATTTAAAAGTAAGTTTATTTTACTATAGACATTATTATAATAGCGAAATATTACTACATAGTAAATAGTTTAACGAATCCTTAGGAGATGTGAATCCCGAGCATCTCTTAAGTTACTGCATGCACGTTGACACTGGATCAGAGATGTCAAATCCCATAAACATCTATGACACCATTCCACTCATATTTATTACTGTTGATTTAACTTACATAAGATCTTTTAGTTTTGACTCGAGTGTTTGTTCTTTTCAATTTGCTCGGGTCATTTTGAGCATTACAGGATTCGAAGACCTTATTTCTGGAGGACGAAGACGAAGATTGTATTATTACTATTAATTACTACTTTGTTCCGCTGCATTATTTTATTATTCTCTGGTATTTGTAACTCTGATATGTATTGTATAAGTATAATCAAAGGTTTTGTAAACAGCTTGATGAACTATTTATTTGATTATTATATTTTATCGTTCCACTGCAAGATTCTATTTTGTTTTTTTCTTTCTCTGCCTTTTCTTATTCACCCCAATAACAACCTGCCCTTTTATATGGTTTGAGGCTGACGTGTGTGGTTTATCGTCGATTTAAACCACAAAAAGGCGGGATGTTACATCTGGTATCAGAGCTTTGGTTTAGCGATAAACCTTAGCTTTGTGGGATTTGACACTTTACTAATAGGGTAGTAATACCCTATGATGAGTCGCTGAGCGTATATATATGAGAGAGAGCGTATTTGTTAGTGTTATAAAAAGTTTTGATATTGTGTTAATTTGTTTCGTTTTGTATTTATAAATTCTGGTTGGTGCATAGGACGCTATGACATCAATATGGATTTCAAAACACTTAATAGGACAGACCAACACAATATTTGTTTTGAAATATAGGTGAATGAAATAATTTTGCCTATTGTATATTTTATATAAAATTATATATTTTATAAATGGTATATTTGGTTGTAATATATTTGTTTGTTAGATGGTGAAATTTTAGATATTAGTTGAAAATAAGATTGAAAATAAAATAAATGAAAGATTTGAAACTTAGAACTTGAGTTTCGGGATTTTTGCAAAAATTTCTTTCAAATGATTTTGGAATATAATAATAATATTATTAAAAAGTATTTTCTGATATGAATATTTCAATATGATTTGAAAGAATTTTTTAGATAAATTTTGGAAAGAAATAGTTCTGTACTCCCCTCTCTATCGTTGGAAAATAATTTCGATAATGAGTGCATGCATCATCGACATTCATTTTCGAGTTTCGAAGTGGGAAGGCCACTGTAGTAGTTTTACTGCAGATTTATTTTGATAAACAAATATAAATTTTAAATTGTTTTAAATATAATTGGATATATAAAGTGTAAACGTATACATTTATCTATTATTTTTAAAAAGGTTTGAAATTTAACCCGGTACTTAGTTCTCAAGTTTCCGTTAATTAATAGTTTCAATTAGTGTAGTGAAATGGAATTTAACTAACAATTGAAACCTCTAAATGAAATAAGAGATTTAATGCTAAGTTATAAAGGAAATTAAAAGAAAGTTGACATTAGTTACCTATGAAACAAAGGACATTATTATTGAACATTAAGTTAATTAAAAGAAATAAAAATAAACTAGTGTAACTTTCAATTACATCCTTAAAAGCATGTATGTAACTTACCAAATATTAAAAGTTCTAATGTTTAATAAGAAATCGTAATAGAATATTATACAAGTAAAAATTTGAAATAATGAATGTATTCAATGAAATTCTTTATAAATAAGAATTTGATGTTGAAGTTGTTGCGAACTTAAGTATAATTGAAAGACTACTAATTAAATAAAGTGAAAGGTAGGTATTATAACTAAATGAATAAAAATGAATTTATGTAAGTATAAGTGCAAATAAGTGAAATAAACACTGAATCAATGGATGGAAATGAAAATTTGCAAGAAATAAATGTAAATTAAAAAGATAAACCATTATATGAATGAAAAAGAAATCAAATAACAAATGTATGAATGAAATTAATAAGAATAAACTTAATCTATTGTTAGAGATTGTTGTTTGTTTGATTTATGGTTCTTTGGGCAAGGATACTTTAAAATTTTTTGGATGTACGAATAATCTATTAATTTCATCTAAGACTGTTAAATAAATGGTGCACTTAGTAGTTTATTTTCCATTCTGTACAATTTAACGTTTTGAACCCGAACAACTATTTGTTTTGTTTGATATGAATGGATAATTGAATTGTGTTTATTCTGTATGACGATTGTATGTTGTGGTTGCAATATTTGTTGTTTTATATTGAATTGTTTGAAACAACTTTAAATATTTCATTTTATATA